>CM057343.1:249921658-252321658 GCA_030015575.1 Agapanthus africanus
GGAGATCGGAGTGGAGATGAAGACCGGAGGACTTGGATCGTCGGTATACATCTCTTCCCTTTCTTTTTAGTAGCGTAGACTAGTTAATGGTTCGATCCGGAGTTTAGTGCGCGGTGGTGCCGGTTTGCAAAGTCCGCAAAATTTAAGTTTATCACCGCTTCCGCATTCCGGCGTCGGATTGACGGCCGGGGCGCCGCCGTGCACTTACAGTGGTATCAGAGCCTCCCCATTAACTTAGTCTAGCTTTGTGTAATGTGTTTGCATTTCCGATCGATCAAAAAGTCCAAAAACCCGTATTTTTCCCACATCAGTTTCTGTCGAATTTTTTTTGAGTCCAAAAATTTTTCAGGTTGTCTCAGAGTGATGTGCAGGGAATTCTAAGCATACTGTAAAAATTTGGTATGATGAACCCACTGTAGCACCGCGGAAGGGCGGCCAAAACCCTACTTTGGCCGCGCTTCCGCCGCAAGTTTGACTGTTCATTCTCCCAAAAGTTTGCAGAATGTTACTGAGTTGTAAATGTGGTTTTTGGAATATTAAAATTGGGCCCAGGTTTTCTGTGGTTGCTACAGTTTTGTTTGGGGGCCCACTTATTAATGTTTGATCAATCGGAAAATTTTTTAAACACATTTTTCACAGTATTTACATTATATCTGCGACCGTGAATGTCACTCGATCGGTAAATCCGGTCTAACTGCTATAGCCCGGTTAGACGGATTTGCGAACGTGACTTTCACGTTGATGTTCTATGTATTTGCTGTGATGTTGCGGATCGGTCGTGGGGGATAGCCTGGATGCAATGCTAGTACTGTGCTGTTGTATTATGTACATTTGATATTGCGGGGCGAGCGTCCGACATGTGGACTGCCGTCACTGCCTGATTGTATTATTATTTTGGGGCACGACCTGGTTGCGGTCGATGTACCCGGTGTATGTATATTTTACTTTCTGTACTAGGATTGCCCCGCGGAGGGGTGCACGGATAGCCGGGTTCTGGAGGGCAACAAGCCCGCATCTCATGGCATTGAGACGGAGGGGGCTTCACTCTAGGATTGGCGGGCTATTCGCCGCACTCGTAGGGGGTACAGGTTGACCCAGGAGGGGTGCCCAAGTTGCCGGATTCCGTGAAGTGCTGGGTGGTCCATTCACGGCGCTGAAGGGGGCTGCCTCGCTTCAGGTTTTGGCGGGTGACTTGCCGCGCCCGTAGGGGTCTAGGTTTTCATTGCACAGGCTATCCACACGACCAGGGGAACGTCGGGTTTCAGTAGTGGCTCTGTGAAACCCGGGGATCCAGATATCTGTATTGTTTCTGTGATGCTGTTCATTCTCTGTGATGTTGCATTTTATTCACGCCTTGAGCGAATATAATATATGGTATATATATTAGTAGATGTTGTATATGTTTTGCATCCGCGCTAGTCCAGTCCCCGCTCTGTCGTTAGTAAGCTAACCTAACGGGTAATGACGGGACCCAGTGGCGAATGCGGATGGCATATACGTACATCAGTATATTTTCGTTCTTTTTGGTGTGATCAATTGATGGGACTGCATTGATTCGGATCAATGCAAGTTAAAAACAAACCTAATCAGATGTTGTTGGAACACTTTTTCAAAAAGCTGTTATTGCAAGGACGTTCACTTTTGTTTTGCATCGTGGTATTCATTTGGAATATCCTGCTCCTCAGTCGACGAGGCAAGGGCCGAGATCCCTTCACCGGGAGTGACCCCTTGGACAGAAGTTTGCGTCAGGGCATTAACTTCACTATAGCCGATTACTTTTGCTTTGCATCGAGATATTCGGTTATGAATATCCAGCACCCCATTCTACGGGGAAAGAGCCGAGATCCCTTCACCGGGAGTGACCTCTTTAGTAAAGGTTTTCGTCACTATATTTTCTAAAAAGCTATTCGTTCCTTCAACGATATCAAGTTCACTACGTTAAAGGTTTTCGCCAGAAACCATTCGTAGCCCTCCGTCGTTTCATATGGGTAGTCAATAGTATTCAAGCTGTGTTTGTTGGCCTTAGTCAAGGCACAGTGTTTGGTAGCTGTTGGGTATTCATATGTTGCATAGATAGATGCGTTGGTTTGGGACAGTCGTATAGCCTTGTTGGCCTTAGTCAAGGGCTTGTACGGGTGGGTTCAAATCAACCTGGACAATGACGGGTAGAACTTGACATGTGACTTATGATTTGTTGGCCTTAGTCAAGGTCATAAGAGCATGGGGCAGAAATCACATCGGGAGTTTCAAAAGTACTGAAACTTGCCAGATATGCGCATACCTTCTGGAGTGTGATGCCGTGAGCGGATTCCGTCACGTTGTCATGCGATGAGAGTTGGATCCCGATTCCCACTGATGAGTTGGTTTACTCCTCGGGTGACCCCGACTGATTCTTCTTTCAGGTTTGGAGGAGAATTTGAGGTACAGTGGGAGGTTTCCAGATTAGATAAATTGGTAACCATTCTGATCTAGGTTAGAGTGCACGCTGAGTGTTTCTTTTCTCTCTCTCTTTGGCAGCGACCATTGACCCGACCCTAAGACTTTGACTCAGTGACCAAGTTGACCGAACCTTCTTAAACACCGACCTTTGGATTGTCAGAGTTGCAAACCTCATTGCCACTCCTACTTTTACCCTTTTCTCCAGGACACCCCGTTTTACTACGAACGTCCACTTCCATTGGACAAAACCATCGTATGGTTAGATACGAACTCGAAGGGATTCGAGGATGGTTTCCGGTTCTGGAGAAAACGGATAGGATTATTCAGTTGTCTTTTCTTTTCACCCTCTCTCAGGTTGCGAGTACTCCTTAGTTTAGGAGTAGTACACCTATTATGCAAATTGGATAGTCTTCTTCCAAACCATAGGCTGGTGCCGACTGGTAGGGAATAAAGAAAACCAGTTAGCTTAAACGGTGTACAGAAGGTATTAAGTTCAGACAAAGCAAGGGATTAGTAAGAGGGCAAAGTAAATTGCGACTGCTATTCACGACCAAACCAAGTATTTCTTCGCCAATCCTAAATCACCTTTGTATTTCTCCAGGACACTCCGTATCACTACGAAGATCCCATTTTATTGGATATTCCATCGTATGGTTATATACGAACTCGAAAGGAACTTGTTCCAGTTCGGGGATGGATCCTGGTTCAGGAGAAATAGGAATAAAGTACATTCAGGTGTCTTTTATCTTCACCTTCTCTCTCATTGCGAGTGTTCCTAGGATTGGGACAGTACACCCATTATGCTTATTGGATAGTCTTCTTCCAAACCATAGGCTGGTGCCGAACGGTAGGGAAGGAAGAAAACCATTTGGCCTAAGGGGTGTGCAGAAGGCAAAGACTAAAGACATATGAAGGGATTTGGAGAGGTGGCAAAGAACTATACGGTTACAGTCGTGAATCTGGAAGAGGCATTACTAAGAATACCAGGATACCCCATCGAAACATTTCAATGTTTCAGTTCACTGTGTACTGTTAAAAGAAAACTGATTTCCCGATTAGACACTTACTCCAGGGTATGTATTTACCAGGTATGATTCTCACATCTGTATGGTTTTACAGATGATGAGTGGGAGTACGTTATTGGGAATTGGGTGATCATCCTCATTATATCGGGATTCGTTGTAATCAGTGATATTTGAGGAAATCACCTGGGCTGTTTGCCGGTCGGCAAATATTTGGTTTTGAATATCCGCTGTTATGCACCAATTTCAAATTGATATATCTGTACGTCTATTTTCATAGAGTGAGATATACCTTTCTGAAATTATGTCTACAACATTTACCTATATCAGTGGATGGTTAGGTAAGGAGCATTAAACAGCGGTGTAATTCTTCCTAACCATAAGTACAGTTTTCAACCTACGACACACAGTGAAAGAGTTGTTAGACTCAGCGGACTTATACAGAGTATTGTATGTTGTCCAGTGTCCATAAGGACAGAGGGGTTGGTCCTCATACTATATTCTGTTTACTTTTAACTTCTCTAGTTCTTAGACATGTGTTTCGTAGAAACACAAGGTCTAAGTTTTGAGGAGTTATAGGTATTTGAATAGAGTAGAGAACCAGGTGTAGCAAGTATCGGGATTCTTCAAGGTGATCGAAGATGTAGATACTTGTGTATGGTATTCAGTTGATAGTAATGATTAAGAGAACTTGCTTCTCTTTCAGGTTACTCATAATTGGAAATGCTTCCTAAGTTGAGTAACGCTGATCGGCCTCCTTCCATTTAGTTGACATGCGCTGGAGACAGCTGCATGATTTGAATCTGGTTCAATTATATCAGTGCCTCTGTTTCTATATTGGATATAGAACAGTTCATATCTTAACGATGTTAAGGTACGGGGAGTTGTCCGGTTTATGATTAAAACCAGACACTGGATAACTCAAGGCACGTTTCTGTAATGGCAGTTTGTGGGTTGACCCAGGCTATGACGAGGGTTGACTTTCTACCATCTGGATGAACAATAGCGATATTGTTCTAGACTCGCCACAGTTTTATTAAAAATGGATTTTTTCAGAAAACAGTAGTGGGAGTATGGTAGAACTGGAAGTGATTCCAGAACCACAAACGATTACTGAAGATTTGATAAGGAACCTAAAGATTCAATCTGGATTGACATTCCATTGGCCACTCCGCAGATAAGGTGGGTAATTTCAGGCACCCGAGAGGTACTCCGGTAGCCTCAAGGACGGTGACAGGGAAGTTCTTGTTTACCCACAATTGCCATTGCTGTTGTTCCAGGTTACGAGACCCGGCGGGAGGATGAGTATAGCGTCGTTCTAAACCAGTTTTAGAAGTGTACGTCTATATGACTCTGCCAGAGGGTTGTCGTAGTCAGTGGGAGCAGCGGAAGCATTGGTGGACAAGTAGCTTATGTCTATTTATAGACTAAAGCAGATGTTGCGGAGATAGATCATCTATTTCTGACGTGACAGTCATAGGTTTGACTTCGTCAGAATAGAGGATGGATCTGTTGAGAAGGTAGTAGGGTGTGATATCCTGGTATTTGGATGTTATACACAGAGTAGGAAAAGAAACTCCTACACTACAATCGGTTATACTTTGGTCGTCACACAGTGGTTTCTCCAAAAAGGAAATGGATTTTATCAGACATACTGGTTACTAGATCTATGGTTTTAGATCTAGATTTGGGTGGTTTCCCAATCAGGGTACTTGACAGCATTCTGAGAGTATTTAGGATGGACGACTCCTGGCACGGTAGTGTACCTGCAGGTAATGGAGTCACCCTCTCTAAAGGTGTCTTACAGACTAAAGGGGAGAGGGACGTGCATGATTGGCAGATCACTTGCTTAGGCAAGTGAGTCAATCATGAGATGTCAAGTACCACACCAGATGTTGTTCTTGCACTAGATGCAATAAGTTGACATTAATCCAATCCTGGAGAAACAGTCGGAAGCAGTTTTAGAACATAAGTGGATGTTCTAGGGATATGATAACGACAGCCTCATTCAGGAGACGGTTATCATTCCAGGCTTCCAAGGTGACATGGACGACAAGGAGGTTGTCAGAGTTATAGTTTTCCCTCTGATGTAGGGCAGTATTTTGGACAGGTGATCCAAGGCAATACTGAGGGAGGCATGGCGCGCAGGACACTGATTAAGTTCAGTTGTCAATACAGTCTAAGAAGTTTGGATTTGGAGTTCATTTATGAGCTACGTCCCATCAGACATCCAGACATATTCTAAGACTGATTTTGCTCATTTCGGGAGATGGCTTTCTCCACGAACTTGAGATATAGAGAGACATAGAAAGAAACAACTAAGCGGATCCGCTCACTGAGGCTATTCCTCGAACGCAATAGTTCCGCAAACGAGCTTTGTGAGACTGACTAGTAGAGGAGTTGGATGTTCGGTATCACACGGGCTGTGAGTATGCGATATCGCAATAATTAGCCTTGAGTGCAAGTGGGAGATTGTTGGAGATAGTGCCCTCAAAGTCAATTATTAGATCACAGGTACGTGATTGTAATGATTGAGGGAGGACCTATCCCGGTAGGACAGTCTTACTCGAGATGATAGTATGCTATCTGGTTTACCTTTATCATCGTGTACTGCTTTAGGTGACATGACACGTCGCTATTACACGTTGATAGAGCCCCTAGGATTCTTGCTTGACCACCAGCAGTATGAGGGCGATCATATAAGTGGGAGCTGGGGGTCTACAAGCATATCCTTAAAAGGTCCCTAGTCGTGGGAGTTTCGAGACCGGGCATCGATACTCCATTAGTAGACTAGTGTATACAGTCGAGACCCCGACGAGGGGCGGTGGCTGGTCTCACAAGCCACTGGTGTCAGTTGGATCACCTAAGATGTTTACAGGTGCTCATTGGGTTATGAGTACACCGGACAGGACTCGCCGGGAACATGCTAGTTGGTCATATACCAGACGTCAGATGGCAGTTCCCTGGTGACATGTGTGCAGGTTAGTTCATCGACCTGGGGATCGTCATTTGTCTCGTGTGAGTTCCCACTGTACTTTGATTACTACCCTACCACGGCTCAAAGGAGTCGTGCAAACAGGTTTTAGTTGGGTACAGTCCCGAGCCACATGGAGGCAGTGAGCGTATCTTCAGGGGTTCGTCTCTCCCGGTATTGGGGGTGAGGTCGTGCTGTGTCTAGGAGAGCCATTACACAAAGTCCTTGGCCAAGGCAAGGAGATTTACTGGTAGGTATTCCAGTAGTATCTCAGGGTGTTCTGGGCTACACTCCGACACGACTTGTACCGCTTTTGGGGGTCTGACTTTTACCAACCCCCTAGGCCCGCCATGCGATACTCATAGACGAACGGACCGGACTGCACGGATATTGTCACTGACAGGCTCAGTAGGGTGTCAGGATGAGTTCGCTCATCGACGTCCCTTTTAGTCAATAGCTGGTGGCCCGTTACGTATTGGCTTATACCTCTGACGGGCTAGTGGTTAAATCCACAGCCATAGTATTGACGAGTCTTTAGAGTCCACCACACTTACAGTTACTCAAGTTTCGGGCGAAACGCTGTAGAGGCCGTATGGAGATATGGCAGGGTCCGATCAGATACGTGCGGTATTGCACGGATCAGGATCGAACAGTTTTGTACTAGTAGCCGTATAGGTATATGGCAGGATTCGATCAGATACGTGCGGTATTGCACGGATCAGGATCGAACGGATATTACTAGCCGGCTTTGGTTTAAGCCGGTCCTAGTTTAGTACAGTGTAGATTTTGTCTCATTGCATTTGTATCCGGTCGGAATACAGATGCGGGTGTGTATGCACAGTGTCGGGGTTTTCCTGTAATTTATTACGGGACCAGTTTTCTGGAGTTGCCAGTTTGCATTCCGTTCCGGCCGGTTTTCCTTTGTTCTTTCCCGGCCGGACTTTTTCGATGGAGGGGGTTATTTGCAGTTTTGCAAATAACACTTTGTGGGGGGGGTTTCTTGCAATTGTATTGATTATGATGGCTTTCATATCTTGCACCATTGACTTGCTTTTTATTGTGATTGAAAGGGTATGGGTTGAATAGTAGAACAAGCATGGTTCATGTTTGTTTGTGGTCACCTCTTCACATCTCCTACACTCACCTCCCTTCTTGCTTCATATAGATTTTCCTCCACCATTATTCTCACTTGATGATAAGTCCTTCATGGTTGTGAGAAGAAGAAGAGAGAGCTTCATTCATGAGAGTTTTCTTTCTTGATCTAGTTTTCATGCTAGAAAAATGCAAGCACCATTTTTCTAATCCTTGTTTCCTCCATCATCCTCATTGGCAACAACATAACCCCAAAGAGACAAGCATCTTCTACACTACATTCTACAGCATATCTTGAGCATGTCGAGTTGCCGGCTTCATGCTCGAGTTGCCTCGGTATTGAGGCGGGAGCCCGTAAAAGACGAAGGCGATGTGGTGCCCTTTCCGGCGAGGAGGCGACGAGGAGGAGAAGGACGGAGATCCCGCGAGGAGATCGGAGTGGAGATGAAGACCGGAGGACTTGGATCGTCGGTATACATCTCTTCCCTTTCTTTTTAGTAGCGTAGACTAGTTAATGGTTCGATCCGGAGTTTAGTGCGCGGTGGTGCCGGTTTGCAAAGTCCGCAAAATTTAAGTTTATCACCGCTTCCGCATTCCGGCGTCGGATTGACGGCCGGGGCGCCGCCGTGCACTTACAAGGAATACTTCCAATTATGAGTAACCTGAAAGAGAAGCAAGATCTCTTTATCATTACTATCAACTGAATACCATACACAAGTATCTACATCTTCGATCTCTTTGAAGAATCCCGATACTTGCTACACTTGGTTCTCTACTCTATTCAAATACCTATAACTTCTCAACATTCAGACCATGTGTTTCCACGAAACACCTGTCTAAAAACTAGAGAAGTCATAAGTAAACCGAATATAGTGCGAGGACCAACCCCTCTGTCCTAATGGACACTGGACAACATACAATACACTGTATAAGTCCCTTGAGTCTGATAACTCATTTACTGTGTGTCCTAGGTTGAAAACTGTACTTATGGTTAAGAAGAATTACACCGCTGTTTAATGCTCCTTACCTAACCATCCACTGATATAGGTAAACGTCGTAGACATAATTTCAGAAAGGTATATCTCACTCTATGAAAATAGACGTACAGATATATCAATTTGAAATTGGTGCATAACAGCGGATATTCAAAACCAAATATTTGCCGACCGGCAAACAGCCCAGGTGATTTCCTCAAATATCACCGATTACAACGAATCCCGATATAATGAGGATAATCACCCAATTCCCAATAACTTACTCCCACTCATCATCTGTAAAACCATACAGATGTGAGAATCGTATCTGGTAAATACATACCCTGGAGTAAGTATCTAATCGGGAAATCAGTTTTCCTTTAACTGTACACAGTGAAACTGAAACATTGAAATATTTCGATAGGGTATCTTGGTATTCCTAGTAATGCCCTTTCCATTATCCAGATTCACAACTGTAACCGTATAATTCTTTGCCACCTCTCCAAATCCCTTCATATGTCTTTAGTCATTACCTTCTGCACACCCCTTTAGGCCAAATGGTTTTCTTCCTTCCCTACCGTTCGGCACCAGCCTATGGTTTGGAAGAAGACTATCCAATAAGCATAATGGGTGTACTGTCCCAATCCTAGGAACACTCGCAATGAGAGAGGGTGAAGATAAAAGACACCCGAATAAACCTTATTCCTATTTCTCCTGAACCAGAATCCATCCCCGAACTGGAACCAGTTCCATTCGAGTTCGTATATAACCATACGATGGAGTATCCAAATAAACTGTGGATCTTCGTAGTGATACGGAGTGTCCTGGAGAAATACAAAGGTGATGTGGGAGTGGTAACGAAATATTTGGTTTGGTCGTGAATATCTGTTGCAATTTACTTTGCCCTCTTACTAATCCCTTGCTTTGTCTGAACTTAATACCTTCTGTACACCATCGTTAGGCTAATTGGTTTTCTTCATTCCCTACCGGTCGGCACCAGCCTAAGGTTTGGAAGAAGACAATCCAATTTGCGCAATAGGTGTACTACCCCTAAACCAAGGAGTACTCGTAACCTGAGAGAGGGTAAAAGGAAAAGACAACTGAATAATCCTATCCGTTTTCTCCAGAACCGGAAACCATCCTCGAATAAATTATTTCGAGTTCGTATCTAACCATACGATGGTTTTGTCCAATGGAAGTGGACGTTCGTGGTAAAACGGGGTGTCCTGGAGAAAAGGGTAAAAGTAGGAGTGGCAATGAGGTTTGCAACTCTGACAATCCAAAAGCCGGTGTTTAAGAAGGTTCGGTTAATTTGGTCACTGAGTCATAGTCTTAGGGTCGGGTCAATGGTCGCTGCCAAAGAGAGAGAGAGAAGAAACACTCAGCGTGCACTCTATCCTAGATCAGAATGGTTATCACTTTATCTAATCTGGAAACCTCCCACTGTACCTCAAATTCTCCTCCAAACCTGAAAGAAGAATTAGTCGGGGTCACCCGAGGAGTATACTAACTCATCAGTGGGAATCGGGATCCAACTATCATTGCATGATAACGTGACGGAATCCGCTCACGCTATCACACTCCAGAAGGTATGCGCATATCTGGCAAGTTTCAGTTCTTTTGAAACTCCCGATGTGATTTCTGCCCCATGCTCTTATGACCTTGACGAAGGCCAACAAATCATAAGTCACATGTCAAGTTCTACCCGTCATTCTCCAGGTTGATTTGAACCCACCCGCACAAGCCCTTGACGAAGGCCAACAAGGCTATACGACTGTCCCAAACCAACGCATCTATCTATGCTGCAGAAAGGCAACAAGCAGCTACCATACACTATGCCTTGACGAAGGCCAACAAACATAGCATGAATACTACGTGCTACCCGTCTGAAACGACGGAGGGCTACGAATGGTTTCTGGCGAAAACCTTTAACGTAAAGAACTTGATATCGTTGAAGGAACTGATAGCTTTTTGAAAATATAGTGACGAAAACCGTTGCTAAAGAGGTCACTCCCGGTGAAGGGATCTCGGCTCTTTCCCCGTAGAATGGGGTGCAGGATATTCCAAATGAATACCACGGTGCAAAGCAAAAGTAATCGGCTATAGTGAAGTTAATGCCCTGACGCAAACTTTTTGTCCAAGGGGTCACTCCCGGTGAAGGGATCTCGGCCCTTGCCTCGTCGACTGAGGAGCAGGATATTCTAAATGAATACCGCGATGCAAAACAAAAGTGAACGTCCTTGCAATAACAGCTTTTTGAAAAGTGTTTCCAACAACATCAGATTAGGTTTGTTTTTAACTTGCATTGATCCGAATCAATACAGTCCCATCAATTGATCACACCACAAAGAACGAAAATATACTGATGTACGTATATGCCATCCGCATTCGCCACTGGGTCCCGTCATTACCCGTTAGGTTAGCTTACTAACGACAGAGCGGGGACTGGACTAGCGCGGATGCAAAACATATACAATATCTACTAATATATATACCAATATATTATATTTCGCTCAAGGAGTGAATAAAATGCAACATCACAGAAAATGAACAGCATCACAGAAACAATACAGATATCTGGGATCCCCGGGTTTCACAGAGCCGCTGAAACCCGACGTTCCCCTGGTCGTGTGGATAGCCTGTGCAATGAAATCCTAGACCCCTACGGGCGCGGCAAGTCACCCGCCAAAACCTGAAGCGAGGCAGCCCCCTTCAGCACCGTGAATGGACCACCCAGCACTTCACGGAATCCGGTAACTTGGGCACCCCTCCTGGGTCAACCTGTACCCCCTACGAGTGCGGCGAATAGCCCGCCAATCCTAGAGTGAAGCCCCCTCCGTCTCAATGCCATGAGATGCGGGCTTGTTGCCCTCCAGAACCCGGCTATCCGTGCACCCCTCCGCGGGGCAATCCTAGTACAGAAAGTAAAATATACATACAACGGGTACATCGACCGCAACCAGGTCGTGCCCCAAAATAATAATACAAACAGGCAGTGACGGCAGTCCACATGTCGGACGCTCGCCCCGCAATATCAAATGTACATAATACAACAGAACTGTACTAGCATTGCATCCAGGCTATCCCCCACGACCGATCCGCAACATCACAGCAAAAACAAAACATCAACGTGAAAGTCACGTTCGCAAATCCGTCTAACCGGGCTATAGCAGTTAGACCGGATTTACCGATCAAGTGACATTCACGGTCGCAGATATAATGTAAATACTGTGAAAAATGTGTTTAAAAAATTTCCGATTGATCAAACAATTAACAAGTGGGCCCCAAAGAAAACTGTAGCACTCACAGAAACAATTGGCCCAACTTTAATATTCCAAAGCCCATATTTTAAGCCCAGAAGGCCTCTGTAAAAAAATGGTGAAGTGATGTGAATAGTGCGCGGCGGAAGGGCCGCACAAATGGGGTTTTCGCGGCGGTTCCGCGCTCCAACTGTGGAGTTACTTCGTCAAATTTTTACAGAACTCTTATATTTTCCAGTACATCAATATTTTATAACCTGAAAAATTTTTCGAGACCAAAAATTTTCAACAGAAACTGATGCGAACTTAAATGCAGTTTTGGAACTTTTTGATCGATCGGAAATGCAAACACATTACACAAAGTTAGACTAAGTTAATGGCGAGGCTCTGATACCACTGTAAGTGCACGGCGGCGCCCCGGCCGTCAATCCGACGCCGGAATGCGGAAGCGGTGAATAACTTAAATTTTTGCGGACTTAGCAAACCGGCACCACCGCGCACTATAACCCGGATCGAACCATTAACTAGTCTAAGCTAACTAGAAGATGGGTTAGAGATATACCGACGATCCAAGTCCTCCGGTCTTCTCGTCATGGTCCCGATCTCCTGCGGAAAATCCTGTCTCCTCCTCGTCGCCGGAAGTGCACCATATCGCCTACTTTGTTTACGGGCTCCCACCTCAATGCCGAGGCAACTCGGGCACGAAGCCGGCTACTCGACGTGCCCAAGATTTGCTGTAGAATATGTAGTCCTCAAGTCTCACTTTGGGGTTCATGGAGATGCCATTTTGGTGGAGGGATGATACAAGCTTTTTGGAGGAGGAGCTAATATGATTTTTGCCAAGCCAAAAGAGTGTAAATCCCTACACTAGAATTTTGGACAGCCCTTGAGGGGAGAGGCCGGCCATGCAAGTGAGGGGTGAGTGAAAAAGGAGAGAGTCCCTCAACTCAAGAGAGTGAATCAAGAGAATAAGCAAGTGAAAGGCTATCATCAAAAGAAATGATCACAAGCCTAAACTAACACTCCAACAACCTCATCATCAACAACCATGATGACAAAGGAAAAACCAACACTCCACCTCAACCATCACCTCACCAAGTCAAGCAATCATGAAAAAGGAAAGTCAAGTGATGGTGCTCATCATGAAAACCATCATGATGCAACAAGATGCAAAGAACCCCCTCCACTAATGCTTATTTGCAACAATGCAAATAAGCCCTCCTCCACCAATCTTCGGCCAATGAACGGAACAATGGAAATCGGCCGAAACGGAAAGCAAACTGGCAACTCCAGAAAAATGGTCCCGTAATAAATTACAGAAAAACCCCGATACTGTGCATACACACCCGCATCTGTATTTCGACCGAAATACAAATGCAATGAGACAAAGTCTACACTGTACTATACTAGGATCCGGCTTATACCAAAGCCGGCTAGTAATTTCTGTTCGATCCTGATCCGTGCAATACCGCACGTATCTGATCGAACCCTGCCATATAACCATACGGCCTATAGTACAGACTGTCCGATCCTGATCCGTGCAATACCGCACGTATCTGATCGGACCTTGCCATATCTCCATACGGCCTCTACAACCTTTCGCCCGAAAGCTGAGTAACTGAATGTGGGGGACTCTAAAGACTCATCAACACCTTGGTTGTGGATTTAACCACTAGCACGTCAGAGGTATAAGCCAATACGTAACGGGCTACCAGGTACTGACTAAAAGGGATGTCTGTGAGTGAACTCAGCCTGACAACCCTACTGAGCCTGTCAGTGACAATATCCGTGCAGTCCGGTCCGTTCGTCTATGAGTATCGCATGGCGGGCCTAGGGGGTTGGTAAAAGTCAGACCCCCAAAAGCGGTACAAGTCGTGTCGGAGTGTAGCCCAGAACACCCTGAGATACTACTGGAATACCTACCAGTAAATCTCCTTGCCTTGGCCAAGGACTTTGTGTAATGGCTCTCCTAGACACAGCACGACCTCACCCCCAATACCGGGAGAGACGAACCCCTGAAGATACGCTCACTGCCTCCATGTGGCTCGGGACTGTACCCAACTAAAACCTGTTTGCACGACTCCTTTGAGCCGTGGTAGGGTAGTAATCAAAGTACAGTGGGAACTCACACGAGACAAATGACGATCCCCAGGTCGATGAACTAACCTGCACACATGTCACCAGGGAACTGCCATCTGACGTCTGGTATATGACCAACTAGCATGTTCCCGGCGAGTCCTGTCCGGTGTACTCATAACCCAATGAGCACCTGTATACATCTTAGGTGATCCAACTGACACCAGTGGCTTGTGAGACCGGCCACCGCCCCTCGTCGGGGTCTCGACTGTATACACTAGTCTACTAATGGAGTATCGATGCCCAGTCTCGAAACTCCCACGACTAGGGACCTTTTAAGGATAAGCTTATAGACCCCAGCTCCCACTTATATGATCGCCCTCATACTACTGGTGGTCAAGCAAGAATCCTAGGGGCTCTATCAACGTGTAATAGCGACGTGTCAGGTCACCTAAAGCAGTACACGATGATAAAGGTAAACCAGATAGCATACTATCATCTCGAGTAAGACTGTCCTACCGGGATAGGTCCTCCCTCAATCATTACAATCACGTACCTGTGACCTAATAATTGACTCTGAGGGCACTATCTCCAACACCTAGTCGTGGGAGTTTCGAGACCGGGCATCGATACTCCATTAGTAGACTAGTGTATACAGTCGAGACCCCGACGAGGGGCGGTGGCCGGTCTCACAAGCCACTGGTGTCAGTTGGATCACCTAAGATGTATACAGGTGCTCATTGGGTTATGAGTACACCGGACAGGACTCGCCGGGAACATGCTAGTTGGTCATATACCAGACGTCAGATGGCAGTTCCCTGGTGACATGTGTGCAGGTTAGTTCATCGACCTGGGGATCGTCATTTGTCTCGTGTGAGTTCCCACTGTACTTTGATTACTACCCTACCACGGCTCAAAGGAGTCGTGCAAACAGGTTTTAGTTGGGTACAGTCCCGAGCCACATGGAGGCAGTGAGCGTATCTTCAGGGGTTCGTCTCTCCCGGTATTGGGGGTGAGGTCGTGCTGTGTCTAGGAGAGCCATTACACAAAGTCCTTGGCCAAGGCAAGGAGATTTACTGGTAGGTATTCCAGTAGTATCTCAGGGTGTTCTGGGCTACACTCCGACACGACTTGTACCGCTTTTGGGGGTTTGACTTTTACCAACCCCCTAGGCCCGCCATGCGATACTCATAGACGAACGGACCGGACTGCACGGATATTGTCACTGACAGGCTCAGTAGGGTGTCAGGATGAGTTCGCTCATCGACGTCCCTTTTTAGTCAATAGCTGGTGGCCCGTTACGTATTGGCTTATACCTCTGACGGGCTAGTGGTTAAATCCACAGCCATAGTATTGACGAGTCTTTAGAGTCTACCACACTTACAGTTACTCAAGTTTCGGGCGAAACGCTGTAGAGGCCGTATGGAGATATGGCAGGGTCCGATCAGATACGTGCGGTATTGCACGGATCAGGATCGGACGGTTTGTACTAGTAGCCGTATAGGTATATGGCAGGGTTCGATCAGATACGTGCGGTATTGCACGGATCAGGATCGAACGGATATTACTAGCCGGCTTTGGTTTAAGCCGGTCCTAGTTTAGTACAGTGTAGATTTTGTCTCTTTGCATTTGTATCCGGACGGAATACAGATGCGGGTGTGTATGCACAGTATCGGGGTTTTCCTGTAATTTATTACAGGACCAGTTTTCTGGAGTTGCCAGTTTGCATTCCGTTCCGGCCGGTTTTCCTTTGTTCTTTCCCGGCCGGACTTTTCCGATGGAGGGGGTTATTTGCAATTGTGCAAATAACATTTATGGAGGGGGTTTCTTGCATAATGATTGATTATGATAGCTTTCATTTCTTTGCACCATGACTTGCATTTACTTGTGATTGGAAAGGGTATGGTTTGAACAAAAGTGCAAGCATGGTTGATGTTTTCTTGTCCCTTGATGTGGTCACCTTTTCTCATCTCCTACACTCACCTCCCTTATTGCTTCATATTCTTTCCTCCTCCATTTTCTAAGTTGAGAAGTTTTTTCATGGTTGAGTGAGAAGAAAAAAAGAGAAGGAGAGAGCTTCATCCTTGAGAGTGTTTTTCATTCTTGATCTCTTTTCATGCCAAGAAAAATGAAAGCACCATTTTTCATACCTTCATTCCTCCATCTTCAAAAGGCAACCAAAACCCCAATGAGACATAGACCCTACACATCCTACAGCAAACCTTGGGCATGTCGAGTTGCCGGCTTCATGCCCGAGTTGCCTCGGTATTGAGGTGGGAGCCCGTAAAAGTACCCGGCTTCGTGGTGCCCTTTCCGACGAGGAGGAGACGGACGGAGATCCCGCGAGGAGATCGGAGTGGAGATGAAGACCGGAGGACTCGGATCAGTCGGTATATCTCTATTCCCTTTACTTGTAGTCAGCTAGGACTAGTTAATGGTTCGATCCGGAGTTTAGTGCGCGGTGGTGCCGGTTTGCAAAGTCCGCAAAATTTAAGTTTTTCACCGCTTCCGCATTCCGGCGTCGGATTGACGGCCGGGGCGCCGCCGTGCACTTACAGGCTGTTCTTGGGAAGCGGCAACCACATTCAAGCCAGATTGGATTTGAGATGTGGTGGCCCGTCCTTGCTCTTGCTGCGCATACCCACCATGTAGACAGTGTAGACCACATATCCAGCCATTTCCTCATCTTTGGCGGGGTAACCCTGTTCCTCGAACTTCATGTGGTTCAGCCTAGCAGGAGCCCTAGCCCTTTTGTTAGCTCTGTACCTGAGCCTTTTCTGTCTTAGCTTCTCGATTTTGAAGGCTTGGCGAGCATCCGTTATCCGAGAAGCCACTGTGAGTCGATTAGCGAGGAGCTTAGAGAAGACACCTGATCGAGCAGTTGTTAGGGGCACCGCCGGAGCTTGCTCAAGACGCGTTGTAGCTTTGTTAGTGTTGATGGCCTTGCCCCCAGCTGGGGCCAAAGAAAGTCGTTCAGACATCGACTTGCTTTAGGTTGGGGCGCCCTCGAGATCACCACATTTGGTCTCCTGCCTTTTGAGACCGGTCTGTCTGTTGCTGGAGCTTGAGGAGATGGAATGGCGTTAGCTGGCACGAACAGAATAGAGCCGAATTGTAGCAGTGGCTCCTCCCACTGTCGCCCAAGACTGGCCGAGAGGACCGTCCTAGAGTCCATCTTCATCGTGTATGAGATGGGAGCTGAGTTCATCTTTGGAGACATCGTTAAGAAGTGATTGCTTGAAAACCCTGCATGAAAGAGCATTACTTTAGTATAAATATCGATATGTATATTGATTGAGTTCGCATGAATACTTAACCCGAAATATGGGAGGAGAAATAGGTCCCACCGGGCGTGCCAGAATCTGTAGGGTGTTTTTCGTCATCCCATTGAGATGGGAATACGCGCACGCTTGTCAGGCGTATTACAGATTCCCCCTGCCTAGGGTAGGCTGGGGTTTATTGATTGTGGGGATCCGAATCTCCGGCAGCCGTGGACTAAGCTGCTGTTAATTACCCCTCGCCTTTGGAGCGAGTGAACCTCCGATTGACGGGTTAAACTGGTCATGCGAACTCAACGTGCGGTGTACGTGTGTTTTTGTTTTAGGGGGCTTGGACATATCGGGAGCCACGCAGAGTTTTTACGGGGGTCCCGCTACCCGGATAGCAGGCTGGGGGTCAAGGGGGCTAGCAACGCCCCGGCCCAAAATTTTTTTGGAAGGGACAGTGTTGTGGAGTGTGTGTGTATCTATACATATATATACATGTATACATATATATATAAAAAAGGAGAAAGCGCCCAAAGGACACGTGGGGACAGCGCCTTGAGCGCTGGGCGCTTAGGTGCTGTGCGCTTAGGCGCTGGCACGCCACGTGTTCGACACGTGGGCATTGGGTTCTTGAGCGCTGGGCGCTCGAGCGCTAGCGCGCCACGTGTCGGCACATGGGCGCTGGGCGCTTGAGCGCTGGGCGCTCGAGCGCTAGCGCGCCACGTGTCGGCACGTGGGCGCTGGGCGCTCGAACGCTAGCGCGCCACGTGTCGGCACGTGGGCGTTCGGGCGCTTGAACGCAAGGCGTTCGGGCGCTTGGGCGACGGCAAGAAAAAGGGGCTTTTAGCCCCAGAAACTCCCAAAAGAGAAATTAGAGTGGAGTTAAACTCCTAAGATGTTTTAAAGCTGATGAAGGGCTTCTTCCCATGAGCCCTAGTTCTTCCCCAAAGTGGGGTCTCTGGAGAGGGGTCTCCTTCTTCCTCCTCTGTTGGCAGGATCTTGAAGATCAAGAGATGTGAGATTTTAAAAATCTCTTCTTTTTGAGATCTAATGGTAGATCCAAGTTCCCCTTTGTGGGTTTTGTGGTGAAAAACTATTTAGTTTTGAAAAAGAAAGAGTAAAACTATTGATTTAATTTCAAAAGAAAGAAGAAGGTTTAGAACCTTCAGAAAGGGGAAAGAGGCACAAACCCTAGATTTTT
This sequence comes from Agapanthus africanus, assembly GCA_030015575.1. NCBI lineage: Eukaryota > Viridiplantae > Streptophyta > Magnoliopsida > Asparagales > Amaryllidaceae > Agapanthus > Agapanthus africanus. The sequence continues at coordinate 249,939,963 of CM057343.1, forward strand.
GAGGAGAATGAAAAGTCTATTGATTTATTCAACATCATGTTGCCTTATATAGGCTTACACATTTACATATGGTCCCTTGGGCTTTACAAAATTGTATTTTGCCCATCCTATGGCTCATGTGCCATTTCTTTTTGCACATAAGTCATGGGCTTTACAAAAATTTGGCTTTATGCCCATTTTGCATACATTCATGCATAAAAAATTACATAAAAAATTATTTATTACATGATCTATATTTTGGCAAGGAGGAGGCTGGCCACGGGCTCGACTTGGGAATGGGCCCGCTTGACCTGGGCTTGGGCCCACCTGACTTGGGGTTGGTCTTGAGCTTGACTCGGTCAACTAGGGGTGCAAATTTTGACCCCAACAGCGACTAAGTAAGCCGAAACCCAGAAATCAAAACCATTAAAAATATTGAGTGTTAAAACATTTAATAGAACATTTGTTAAAGCGTTTAGAAAACCTTAAGTAATTTAGTAAAATTCTTTAAAATTCAAGTTATTATCTTAAAAAATTTGGCAGTATTTCCTTTGTAAAAACTAGCCCCGAAATCGGGTACAAGACAATATATGAGTAAAATGATATACAATAGGAATAAAGCATCCCAAACGGGAGTAATCATGCCCAACGGCGGAAACAACCACCACAATGATAATATACGACGCCGTAGCGAAGAATGAGCAAAAATAAGTGAAGACAAGATGAAATATGAAATTGCATAAATAAAGTCGGCTCACAACGAGCTCGACACCAGAATACAAAATATTATATACATCGTCCTCACAACTGGTCTCTAAGTCAATACATGAAAAGTAGATGGAGAGTACTAGATACAACAGTGTATACAACTGGAAAATAAACAGATACCGCACAAAAACCCACCTATCAGCAAAGGGCTCACGCGCCAACTGCAGTGGTATCTGTATCAAAAGATGCAAGAAAGCAGCCTGCCGCGACTACTCCGAGGGGCAACCTGCAAATACTGTGGCACAACAGGAGTGAGTTGCCAACTCGTGAATAGTAGATAACATATAAAGGTAATCGCGAGTATGCACGTACTGCGATACTCTAACATATGCCAGCAGATAGTATCTATATGATGAACTGGATGCGTAATGATCATGCCTAACAAGTGCAATTTAATAACATCAATATATGATGAGCAGGATATGCAATAATCATGCAAAAGTACACTATCAGGTACTATAGCTATAGGATGAGATGCAAAATACTGAATGCTGAGCATGGGATAAAATAACATCTACACGGAATGTCAACGTGGAAAATAATCGGTGTCCATCAATGCACCCAATCTCAGGCGCCGTCACCCTCATCGGCCCTCAAATCCTGTAAATCTCATAGAATTGTGAATTCCCAACATCGGCACTCGAAATATCATAAAATAATCGTGTCCAGCATCGACACGCAAATCCTTAAGTATCGGGCTCCGTCAGTCCGGATTGGCCCACGGGCTCCGTCTGCGGAATCGGCCCTCGGTCCCGGCAGTACTGTTGGATATAGTGCCCTCTAAGTCAATTATTGGATCGCAGGTGCGTGATTGCAATGATTGAGGGATGACCTATACCGATAGAACAGTCTTACTCGAGATGATAGTATGCTATCTGGTTTGTCTTTATCATCATGTATATATTGATAGAGCCCATAGGATTCTTGCTTGACTACCAGCAGTATGATGACGATCATATATGAGGGAGCTGGGGTCTATAAGCACATCCTTAAAGTGTCCCTAGTCGTGGGAGTTTCGAGACAGGGCATTGATACTCAAGAGTAGACTAGTGTATACAGTCGAGACCCCGACGAGGGGCGGTGGCTGGTCTCACAAGCCACTGGTGTCAGTTGGATCACCTAAGATATATACAGGTGCTCATTAGGTTATGAGTACACCAGACAGGACTCGCCGGGAACTTGCTGGTTGGTATTATACCTAGCGTCAGATAGCAGTTCCCTGGTGACATGTGTACAGGTTAGTTCATCGACCTGAGGTCGTCATTTGTCTCATATGAGTTCCCACTGTGCTTTGATTTATACCCTACCACGCTCAAAGGAGACGTGCAAACAGGTATATTTTGGGTATAGTCTCGAGCCACATGGAGGCAGCGAGCAGATCATCGGGGATTCGTCTCTCCCGGTATTGGGGGTGAGATCGCGCTGTGTTTAGGAGAGCCATTACACGAAATCCCTGGCCAGGGTAATCGAGATATACTGGTAGGTATACCAGTAGTATCTCAGGGTGTTCTGGGTTGCTCTCTGACACGACTTATGCAGCTATTGGGGGTCTGACGTTTACCGACCCCCTAGGCCTAATATGCGATACTCATAGACGAATGTTCCGGACTGTACGGATATTGTCACTGTCAGGATCAGTAGGGTTTATAGATGAGTTCGCTCGTCAACTTCCCTTCCAATCAATACATAGGCAAACCGTTACGTACAACTTGTACCTCTGACGTGTTAGGGGTTATACCCAGTGCCAGTGTATTGATGAGTCATTAGAGTCCCCCACAGACACTTTCCCAAGTTCGGGCGAAACGTTGTAGATGTTGTATGGTATTATGGCAGGGTTCGGAAAATGCACGTGCGTTTTCGTACGTGTCCTTTTTCGGGCAGATAATACTGGTAGGTTTTGGTTTAAGCCGGATCCCAGTATTATACTGTGTAGATATAATATCTTTGTCTCAGTTGCATTTGTATTCGGTCGTAATACAAATGCGGGTATGTTTATACTGTTACGGGGTTATCCTGAAATTCGTTTCGGGATCGCTTTTGGAAGTTGCCAGTTTCCAGTTTTCTATCTGCCGTATTTAACATTCGGTTAAAAGCGGATTTATCTTTTCTTTGGATGAGTGTAGAAGCTTCTAGAAGGTGGTGACTAGGTTCATGCATCTTGGTGAGTCATTAGTGCATTGATTATTGCATTAAATGCTTTTGTGACTAGGTTTAAGTTCATTGGTTAACATTTAATGTGTTCATACAAGGTGTATAATGACTCATCCTCTTCATATTGTTATGGTCACCACTTGAAGCTCCTACACTCACCCCCTCCTTGTTATAAGTGGCCGGCCCCTTCTTTGTGAGGAGAGAGATTCATTTTGTGAGAAAAAGATACAAGAAATTTAGTTCATGGAAATTTCACATAGCCTAATTTCCATTTACCCGATTCCAATTGGCAACATCATTAATCGTTCGTCCATAGCTTTGGGCGTAACGAGACAAAGTGTTCTACTCATTCTCTACATCATCTTGGTCGTCTCTTTTAGCAAACTTGACGACCGAGTTGCCTCGGTTCAGAGGCGGGAGCCCGTTTAAAGATCCATCGACGTGGTGCCACCTGGACAACGAGACTGGAGTTTTCAGAAGATCGAAGCCGCCGCAACAAAGCGTGGGATGATGGTTAAAGACCGAAGGACTCGGATCGTTCGGTATAACAATTCTACCCTCTTTACAATATGTTAGTTTAGCTTTAATGGCAGATCCGGGATATAGTACGCGATAGCGCCAGTTGTAAAAGTTTTTGTTCCGCATATTGGCGTCTGTTAGACGGCCGGGGCGCTACCGTGGACTTACAAGTACGTTTCGTCCCGTATCCATCTATCGACTCTAGTCAGTATCCTTCGGATAACCGCCAGGTCCAACCAATCACCGGTAGGTAGTAGTCTCTCTGCCAGGCTCACCATCTACTGCACAGCGATCCGTTATCGCCCCGGGATACCATACCGGATCCACCATGTACCCACAATCGGCCTCGTCCAGCTCCTCGATTCGGGTTCACATGTCGCACGTCTCAGAACCGAGAAAACGCATGGTGGACGCACTGAAATATCATATCAAGGGAAACCGGGTTTTTAAAACAGTGCGTATTTTCTTAAAATAATACCCCGATTCCCAAATCCAGAAATCACATAAATCCAACTCAATGCGTAAATCCATGCAATGTGTCGTATGACACTAAGATTAAAAGAAAGGGGAAACCGCTCTTTTTTTTAAAAGATTCAGTTTTGAAAATATCTCATGCGGTCCCTTAGTTTTTAAATCATGTCAATATCATCCATGTATGTAACATATGTATGTATATAGGTATGGGTGTGCAAATGGATATATATGTAATGTGATTATAGCAATGTACATGTGCACTAATATGGATATGCGATGTATATGTGCACAAGTATAGATATATCAAGGTATGCACTAAATGTGAATATACAGTGTGCATGTGCGCAGGTAGTGATATATCAATGAAAGTATGCACTAAATGTGAATATACAGTGTGCATGTGCGCAGGTAGTGATATATCAATGAAGGTATGCACTAAATGTGAATATACAGTGTGCATGTACGCAAGTAGTGATATATCTAATCATATGTGAATATGCGACAAGTCATTACAATCATCAATGATGCAGTAATCAAGACGATATATAATTCGTAGCAATCTTATAGTGCGAGTGTCATGGCAATCACTAACGGCGTGAGTGTAACATACAAATAGTGCTCGTGCAGCTTGAACCGTTAGTGACAGTGCAGTGTTATATACTACCATTCTATATGCAACAAGGAAGCTATGCTACAATAATACACATAAATATCTATGACTAAATATCCTATCATGCCCTGACGCTTAACGTCATACGGGCGATTTCCCCGTAGATGTTAAATCTACTCACCTGGTCGCGCGCTAAGTGTAGCCGACTACCTGCTTCCCTTTCTTTGCAGTGTCCGACATACCCGCCTGCGAACCTAGAATTTACACAATGAATCCTCATAAGCAAATATCTCGCAAAAACGCGATATCGAAATCAAACGAGAAACTCGCGTCGCGAACTAAACGCGCGCGTGTCCGATACGCTAGATCGTGTGTATACGCGTCTAAAACTACCCCAACACGTCGCGATACGCAGCAACCACAGAACCTACTCACGTATCACACGTGTCGCGCAAACTAAACGTATTGGAAAAACGATACTACGCTCCAGATTTTTACTCAAGTGAAAACTTACAAAATTGCATGTACCACAGACCCTAAATATACAGCAGACTACCCTAGCCAAAACCCTAACCCTTAAGTCCCCTGTCTAGCCGCAAATTGCGGCCAGAACGATTAAAATTGCGGCCTGGGTGTGGGGTTATGGGCTCGTGCTTCGTGTGTGTAGTCTAGACCTAGTATACATGCTCCAGTTTTCTCAGATTTCCTCTGAAGGAGCCGGGTCAAAAGCAGATCACAGAAAGGCTAAATTTTGCTTTAAAACGTTAAATTTTGCACTCAATGAAACCCTATGGTATTTTAGTGAAATCTGGGTCTAAACTAGGTTTATGTGGGCATAACAACACTTAATTAAGTTAGTCTAACCATCAATAACATCACTTAAGCAAAAGTCCACACTAAACACCATTTCTAGCACTAAATCTCACTTTTAACACTAACCGATGCTAATTCTACACATAAGTTTAGAAAAAAGGAATTGAGCTCAGATTTTATACCTCACTCTCTGGTCTTAGTGTGCAGGAAGAAGAGGAAGAAGAAGAGGAGGAGGTGTTGCACTGCTGCTGCTGCTGCTGCTGGGAATGGTGCTTCTGTTGCTGCTGCTACTGCTTCTGTTGCTGCTGCTACTTCATGCTGTTGTTGTTGCTGCTGCTTGCTACTGCTGCTGAGACTGCTGGTGCTGCTGCTGATGTTGTGAGTGTGTGTGTGTATGAGTGAGAGTGAGAGAAATGAGAACAAATGAGAGGCAAAACAAAAAGAAATGGGAGTTAAGGCTAGTCAACCCCCTCTCTCTCTCTTCATTAAATGAAGACATGGCTCAAGCCATGATGCCATTCTCTCTCTCTCTCCTTCTCTCTCTCCAAGCCAACTAAATTTTAAATCATTTCTTATTTTAAAAAAAACAATTAACCAAACACTTATTTAAAATTCAAAGTGGCTTAACAAAATGGTTAGTCCACTATGGTTGCTAATCACGATCTAACCCCAATTAAGCCCTAGTTTACATGCACATGTGTGTGCAAGCTTAGAAAAATTCTAATAAAATATTCATTAATTTTGATAAAATATTTGTAAATCGATTTGGTAAACTTTTTATTAAAAACCATATATTAAAGTATAATTAGCCATTAATCACATCCTAAGGTGTTACATCCCATGACTAAGGACATTTAAGGATATGCTTATGGACTACCCAGCTCTCACGTATATGATCGACATCATAATACTGGTAGTCAAGTAAGAATCCTACAGGCTTCATCATTATATATTAGCTACACGTAATAACAAGTAAAATATGTACACGTCAATGATAAAAACAAACTAGATAGCATACTATCATTTTGAGTAAAATTGTTCTACATGTATAGCTCCTCCCTCAATTATCATAATTGTGTACCTGTAATTACAATAATTACCTTGAGGGCACTATATCCAACATTGCATATCGAAGAAGACACCCATGGAGGAAACCCCGTTCAGTCTCTGTTATAGCACCGAGGCGATGGTCCCCGCGGAAATCGGCCTTCCCAGTTATCGAGTTGAATACTTCGACGACGAGGCCAATGTCTTGGCACTTTGAACTAACATGGACATCTTATTGGAAAAGAGAGACCGGACGCAAATAAGGATGGCCGCATATCAGCAACAGACAACCCAATATTACAATACCCGGGGTCAAACACCAGGTATTCAAAACAGGAGACTTAGTCCTACGACGAAATGAATTCGAGGACCAAGGGAAGCTGCACAAGTTCTCCCCGAAGTGGGACGGTCCATTCCTCGTGACCGAGACGTTGCCCGGAGGAGCCTACCGCTTCCAAGATTCCTTGGGGCGCAACTTTCCGCGGCCGTACAATACCGAAAAGCTTAAATTGGATAGATGAACTTGTAGTCTCTTGAATAATGGATTCCTCTTTTTCTGTCATTTAAATTTGTTTTAGTTTCCGAACCAAGCCCTCATATGAGTAGGTTCCTGCTCATTTTTTAGGCCGGCGAACAGCCTCCTGTTCGTTGCAACAGGGTAGCTTCCTACCCGGTCCATCCATAGCGGGTAGATTCCTGCCCGGTCCATCCATAGCGGGTAGATTCCTGCCCGGTCAAACCCGTGAATCCTAAGCCCTCTCACGAGCCTACGGGCTATCTTTCCAGCCCAGCTAGAAGGTAAGCGAAGTACCCCAGAGCAGCCAAGCTCTGAGTTTTGAGCTTTTTTAACAACCCTTGATGCAAGTAGAAAAGCACAAATTCAAATTATGTGGTATTTAAATGTGGGAAATAAAACATTGAGGTATTAGAGTACATGATTATGCAAACATTGAGGTATTTTTTTTAGCAATTTAGTCTGAAAACAAACTAAAGAGGAAAGTTTCCAAACAGATTAAAACCGTTTCCTCATTGATCTACGCTTGAGATGCTATTAGATACAGCCCAAATCTCGAACATGCATTTTGCTCGAAACGGGCGTAGAACATAGAAAAAGGGTATGTATTTATCGATTTCTTCCAAACCGAGCTTAGACAATATCTTTCGGAGAATCTTCTCTAATAAATCCCCACCATTTCCTATTAATCCAAACAATTAGCTGAATTTGCGTTGTATTACCTTAAAACTTGCACACTAGAAATCTCAGCCGTCCATATCTTTACCAATAAATCTCTCTCTCCTTTCCTCTCTCTCTCTCTCAAAAGAACAAGCCCTTTCTCTGTCTCTGTTTTCCCTTTCAATGGCAGAAAGTTCGACAACTGTTAACAGTGAGCAGGATTTTGTTTTTGACAGATTTTTTTTTAAAGAAAGTTTACAGGATTATTGAGAAGGGTTATTTTTGTTCTGATTATAGATTATCTTCATAAAGTTTTGATTTAATTTTAACTTTTCTCTTGTTTTGTTTTGGGTAGTGACGTGTGAAACCGAAGTCGGGTCATTAATCAATGAAGCCATGAACCAGTTTTTTCCTAACGGGATCAGAGTTTTGGCAGTTGATGATGATGCCTTTTGCTTGAAGGTGCTTGAGCGACTTCTATTGTCCTGTGGTTACCAAGGTATATTCTTAGAATTACCATTTAATTAAGATATATATTGATTTGTCGTGATTATATTTAGATTTAATTTTGCATGTTTTATGTTGAACTTTAGTTATACTTACCATTATTTAATTCCATGCTGGGCTCTATGTTAGTTTTGATTAATTTCTTATGCATGTAACCCTTGTAGTTTATAATTGTTTGATTTGTATTAGGAAACATTTAACTTATGTTATGGCATTAGAAGCTTAAGTTTCTGATTTCAGTTTGGTACAAGGTTGTTGTTATGTTATGAGCGAGATAAATGTTTGATAAAGTTCAAGTTAGTTTGTATTTATGAAATGTATCTTATTTATGAAAGTAGAGCATGTGAGGTATGCTTATTAAGCTGAAAAGGAAAAGGCGACGAGGAACCTGTTTTTGGGTAACTCTATTTTGATCCTCGTTAGAATGGATTCTAACTGGTTGTAAGCACTTTACAGGATATGTTGAAATTAATGCCCGTAATTATTCAGCGTTGAAGATAGAGTACAGAAAATGGGGTAAATTAATTGAATGTTTTCTTTGGAGGAAAATGGATAGAGTTGGGTATGAACACTAGCTAGATGAGTGAAATAACTGAATGCGCTTTTAAAAAAGCATGGCTAATGTGGTAAGCTAAGACAACTATGCATATTTTTATCTATAATTTTTCTTTCTGCTCTTATTCTATATGTATACATATATATCAACTCTCTTTGCTCCCAATAAATTTTTATTTATATGCATCTTATATTTCAGAAAAATTTCATGGGACATCTCTTAATAGAAAATATTTGAGCTCGAGTGTTGGCTAAGAGCCGTACAATGTAACATTTAATGTTTTTAAGCGGATCCCATTTGATGTATAATTACGAACACACACACACACACACACACACAACATACACGAGTTTCTACCTACACAATACTCCCTCACATAATAAATTTTTAGCACCCATCGCTAACACACACATGTACATGCATACTCACACAATACACAATGACAAACAAGTACTCTCACACTTGCAGACACTGTCACATGCGCGCGCGCGCACACACGAGCATTCCTCTGTTATTTGCCGACTCACATTCACACACAAACACGATATACTACACCCACATACATACCATCGCTGAGAACCTTTGGTAAGAGTTTTCAGAAGAAAATACCCGTGCAAATCAATTGAGGTAACAATGAATTTCAAGACATGGTATATAATCTTGAAGCCACTTTTCAGAAAACAATGCAATCACTGTTTTTTTTCTTCTGGTGATGCACTTGAGGATGCATGAGAGACTTCTCTAGTTGTGCGGTTAGAAAGGTATATTATAACCTCTTGTACAAAAATTTAATGGCTGCTTTTTTAGGTACAGAAATTAGACACTAAAGAGGCTGCAAATGATATATACCGGATTGTTCGGATGCGGCAAAGGAAGACTAGAGACTTATGTGCGGTGAAGTGTGTCAAAAATGAAAATCAGAAGGTTTTAGTTTGAGATGAAGATATCAAGGAAAGATGGAGAGATTATTTTGACAAATTGTTCAATGAGAGCTTTACTAAGAATTTGGATGGACTTGTCATTCAATCTCAAGATATAAACCGTGATTTCATGCGTAAAATAAGACTACTTGAGGTTAAAGAAGTTTTGAACAGAATGAGTTTAAGAAAAGCGGTTGGCCCTGACGGGATTCTTATCGAGATTTGGAGATGCTTAGGAGAAATAGGCGTTAAATGGCTGACAGATCTGTTTAATAAGATTTGGCAGACAAAAAAGATGCCAAATGAATGGAGAAAAAGTATCCTTGTACCTATCTACAAGAACAAGGGTGACATTCAAAATTGCTCAAACTACCAGAGAATAAAACTTATGTGTCACACCATGAAACTTTGGGAGAGAGTGATTGAACACAGGCTAAGGAAGTGTAGGGTTCCTAGGCACCCTAATGAGGTCTCACAAGGCATCAACCATGCCAATTTCAAAAGTTACGGTGCCGAGAAACCCTAGTGTACGGATCGTTGGCTAGAATTCTAGGCGAAAATGAAAACTAGTTAACACTTAACTACAAGAATACGGAAATACAACCTTTGTAGATCCGGTTCTCCACCTCCATAGCTCCGCAATGAAGTCTCCTCGCTGTCCTCATGCAATTCCGGGCTCTAGCGTCGGCTTCATCGGAGAAGAAGCGGGCTAGGTCATCGACGACATGCCGAAGATGATCTACGTCGAGGCATCGCTAGATCAAGCTCCAACTTCACCAAGTCTAGAAAACTTGTGAAGGAAACACACTCTACTACTTGGCAAGAGGTAGAGGATGAAGAAATAGGAAGTGGGTAGACTTTAGAATTGGATTTCTCACTTGTTTTCATCAATCACCATTGATGAAGCAAGCTTCTTCATGTGATGAAGAAGAAGAAGATGAAAGAAATGAATATGATCAGTTATTTTAAAAAAAAAGAAAAGAAAATGAAAACTTATCATAATCTAAACCATGGTCAAGTGTAGAGATTAAACTAGGGTTAGTGGGAATGGCTAGGGTTAAGGATGAGATAAGAATGGTTGACTTGATCAAAGCTTCAAGAAGCTTCAACATGAAACAAAATTAGCCACCATTCTTTTCTCTTTATCTTTTCCAAAAGAATAAACAAATAAATGAATAAATAAATAATGGGAGAATAAACAAAACCCTAACCACTCTCATAACCATGGTTTAATCTTCACACAAATCCAAGTTAACATGTATCATCAAACATGATACAATCATTTGCACAAAAAGTATATCACATATACAACTTGTACACCAAGTGAGAAAATCCATTTAAAGTGAACCAATACCAGTTAATGCAAAGTAATATATCAAATATATAATTATACATTAAATCATTAAATCAACACTTGATTTAACGATCCGGTCATATCGCATATAACCGACTAATATCCAATGTATCGATTTATCGAATCAACCCTCGATTCGATAACTAGGTTATATCGCATATAACCATTCGATACATTCATCGCGAGAATAGATTACGGTATCACATACACGCATTATTCTCGGTCCCACACATATCTCATATGCGCTCCTATTTCATTTCGCTTGAGCCAGGAAACCTCTGTGTAGGACTCTAAAGACTCGTCAATACGCCGGCAGCAGGTGATGATCATATCAAACACCCACAAGCCGCAAGCGGTCTGCTAAACGTAACGGCCACCCGGGTATTGAGCGATCTGAAGATCGACGAGCAAGCCCGCTCACACTCCAGTGAATCCAACCAGTAACACTACCGTACAGTCCGGTCTGATCGTCTGATATGTCGCATATCTCGCCTAGGGGTGGTAAACGTCAGACCCCAATAGCTCGATAAGTCGTGTCGATATGAGGTCTATAACAATTCGAGAAACTACTGGTAACACTTACCAGTAAATTTCAGCAACCCTGGCCAGGGATTTCCTGTTATAGCCAATCGAACACAGCGCAACATCAACCCCTTATACCGGGAGAGACGAATCCCCTCCTATCGCTCATTGCCTCCATGTGACTCGGGACTGTACCCAAAATCCACCGTTTTGCACGCCCTCTTGGACGTGGTAAGATGGAAATCAAAGCACAGTGGGAATCACACAAGACTCTATGACGATCTCGGGTCAACAGACTACTCTGTACCAGTGTCACCAGAGAACTGCCATCTGACGTGAGGTATAATACCATCTGGGAGTTCTCGGCGAGTCCGTCCAGTGTACCCAGTCTCTACTGAGCACCCGTATATCATCTCTGATGTCAAACACCGATGGATATGGGATCATCCATCGCCCATCTGTATGGGTCGAGAAGGTATACGCTAGTCTACTCTGGTATATCGATGCCCCGTCTCGATACACCCACGACTAGGGACTTTGAAGGATGTACTTATAGACTATCTGTCCCCACTAGTATGATCTGCATCATAGTCCAGGTAGTCAAGTACACATCCTAAGGGCTTTACCAACATGTATCAGAGAGACAATCAGTGTACACGTTAAGGTAAAGATCAACCAGATAGCATACTATCATGTCGAGCAAGAAAGTCCTCCCTATATATGTCCCAGCATCCACTACAATATACATCCAATGTACAGTAATGGTCTCTAGGGCATACATATAACTAACAATCTCCCACTTGCACTAGGGCCATCTGTAGCAGTGGTTGTAGTATCTCATACTCAACCATCCCATAAAAGTCTCTCTCTGGAAACAGGCCTTTGTGAGTGGATCCGCTGTGTTGTCCTCTGAGTCTACTCTCCAAACCTCGATCACCCTGGAGATCAACTATCTCCATGATCAGGTGATACTGCCTTAGAATATGTCTGGATCACTGATGGGACGGACGTTCCTTGGCATAAGCCACAACTCCATTGTCACACAATGGGAGGAACTAAGTTCATCTCATGAACCAATATACATCCAGACAGCCACTTTGGTAGCATCTTATGTAGCGATGTATCCTGCTTTTATCGTCTAGTATGCCACGGTATCTAGCTTGGAACTTTTCCAACATACCGTCCCTCCACTGAGGGTAAAGACAATGCCTGTGACTGACATTCAGTCGTCATTATCACTCTGGAACCTTTCCAGTGATTCTCCCCAGGATCGATTGATACCATCTCACAACAACTAGTGAGTATCCTAACATCCAATTAAATCTATCTCATAGATCTAAAACTCAGGATTTAGGAGGTATCATTTTGATCTTACACGGAGAATCATTGTGATAAACGGAGATTGATCGAGCGTAGCATAAGAAACTCTTTTCTTATCAAGAGTATGTCATCCACGTACTCTACGAGGATCACCACCATACTCCCTACTACCTTTTTGTTTACACAAGGTTCATCTACCATTTTGATGATGTCAAACTCTTTGACTAATCCATCAAAACAGATGTTCCAACTCCGCGATGCCTGCTTTAATCCTATAAAGCATCTTGTACACGTTTCCGCTGCTCCCACTGTCTACGAAGCCCTCTGGCTGTGTACTTATAGACGCACTCTTCTAAAACATCATTTAGAAAAGCAGTCATGACACCCAACCACCAGATATCGTAGTCATGGTATGTAGCCGTGACAAGTAGGATCTGGATGGACTTAAGCATAGCTACTTGAAAAGGTTTTATCATTATCCACACCTGGTCAATGATGCAAACTTTTAACAAGTCTAGCTTTGAAAGTCTCAACTTTACACCAAGTAATCTTCTCAAGATATACCTGCTCCTGATGGGGATTTAACCCTTTAGATATAGCAACCAAAGTCCATACTTTGTTGGTGTATAAGGATTCCATCTCAGATCGATAAACATCCAGCCATTCTTACAGAGTCTCACTCTTGATGGCCAGCTCGAAACTAGTTGGGTCATCATCTCATGATGCAATCCTTGCTCCCACTGTCATAGAGAAACCGAAGTATCTCTCAGGTGGGTGAGGAACCCTACTAGATCGGCGGAGAGGCTGAGGTTCGTTGGTTTCTACTGAATCCTCTGGTTGTACCAAATCATCTGCTGTAGTTTGTATAGCTGGAACACTTCCAGTTCTACATAACAGACCTTGCCTCGAGCTTGTCCGGATTTTGCTTTTCAGACATAGGCCGGACAACCCCAAATCTTAACTAACTTAAGAAATGGGCTCTTCCTTTTCCATATCACATATGAAGTGGTAGGCAACTGATTTGATTTGAACCCTATTCAATAGGTATGCAGCTTTTCAAGCGCATAACACCCAAAAGGAAATAGGTAACTCAGTATTACTCATCATAGAGCACACCTTATCACATAGGGTGTAATTGCTCCACCCCGATATACCATCGTGCTATGGTGTATTCGGAGCAGTAATGCTGAGAGAGAATCTCATTCTCCTTTAGAATAGTTCAGGAATTCCGTGCTCAAGTATTCTCCTCCCTGATCACATCAAAGGACATAATACTTATACCCATATTTTGGTTCTCTACTTCTAACTTATATTCTGTGAATATCTCAAAAGGTTCAGACTTGTGTTTCAACAGGAACATATGTCTGAATCTTGAGAGATTATCAGAGAACGTAATGAAGTATAAAGAACCGGTCCTGGCATGTGTAGACTGGGGACCTACATACATCATCATGTATCATCCCAAGAGTTCACTAACTCTTTCTCTGTTTCCAATAAACATGGCTATGGTCATGATATCTTTGTGACATGACTGGCAAGTTTCACAAGATGTAAATTCAAACTGATTTAAATATGCATCTAAAATGTAACTTCAGCCAGTTGGGTCGCATTGATATGACCTAGTCTACAATGCCTCAAGAAGGATTCGTTCATATCTGAACTCTTCCTCTTCTGTGTGTTCCGTATACAATGAACTGTAGTTTGATTTAGAACATTAATGCTTTTAGATAACGTGCCTGAACCGATCAACTTTTGATATAGGAAATGTTCAAAACATTATCCAATAATACAAAATTTTATCGTTTCTTTACTAATAAAGAGACAGATATGATTTTGTATATCAGGTTCGGTATCTAATAACATTCGTTCAGAATCAATGTATTGGTAATACAGGGTGACAGTGACCAACAGACCTGGCTGCAACTCTTGCCCCGTTTTCTGCCTCATAAAACTTATCACCCGTTCTCAGTTCTCTACCTTTCTGCAGCCCTATGTAACAGATTACATATCTGGGATCCTGATATGGTATCACATACTCAGGACGTAAAGGATACTGAGAAACAGTTCTCTGTAATGAACAAACCCGAAGATGATGCATCAGCATGCACTCTCTTCGTTTGGGCGGCACGGGAATTCTGGTAATCCCCTATTTCCTGCTCTGTCTTATAACATTTATAAGTTGGAGCGGGACCAACGTTCCCCAGCTCAGTATAACAAGCGGGTTCGGTCAATAATCCGTATTATTATCTTGATTAAGGCGTGATATGGTCGCTACCTGGAGAGAGAGAGAAGAAAACACTCAGCGTGCGCTCTTGCAAGAATAGATTGGTTATTATTTTATCTAATCAGGATGGCTCCCACTGCTTTTTATCAAATCTTCCTTCAAACCCTAAAAGGAAAGACTAGCCGGGATTAATTACACACTACAAGTTCGCCAATCTTTCAGCCAGGCCAGTGTCGGTACTTTGAGGGAGGTCCCCCGTGCTTTCGCACGAACCTAATTAATGTAAACCTCGTTTTCCCAGAGGCGTAACCTCGTTGACACCTTTCTAGACACCTATTTGATCGGCTAATTGTAATGTATAAAACTCTCCCAGGAGTAACACTTACTCGCAGCGGGTATCGGGATCCAACTATCTCATAGAAGGTATGCAATTTCATTGCAAATCTCAACACTTGAAATTCCCGATAATATTTTGCCCCTAACGTGCTATGACCTTGACGAAAGCCAACAAACCATAGCCCGCTAGTCAAGTTCAACCCGTACATTTCTTGATCGAATTAAACCCACCCGCACGACCCTTGACGAAAGCCAACAAAGCCGCACGACTACCCTAATCCAATCGCATCGTATGCTGGCAGATAAGCAGCATATAGCTACCGCACACTGCACCTTGACGAAAGCCAACAAATGCAGCACGAATACTATATACAACTTATCTGAAATGACGGAGGGCTACGACAGGTTTTTCTGAAAACCTATTGCGTAATGAACTTGATATCGTTGTAGGATCGAATGATTTTTGAAATGGAGTGTTTTTGAGGCTTTTCTAGTTTTGCTAAAGGAGTCACTTCCGGTGAAGGGATCGTCGGTCCTTTCCTCGTCGAATGAGGTGCGGGATATATCATATATATCACTGTGCAAAGCAAAAACTCTTAAAAGCAATCAAAAGACAAACCGAGTGTGTAGCATCTGCCAGTTATTACTAAAGGAGTCACTCCCGGTGAAGGGATCTCGGTCCTTTCCTTATCGAATAAGGTGCAGGATATATCACATATACCGCTGTGCAAAGCAAGAACTGTAGCTACCTGTTTTATTTTGAAATTCGATTCTACAACATCTTAGGTTTCTTTTATTTCATTAATCTCATTAATGAAGTCCCATCATTTAAGTTACCTAAACATCACAGATAAATACGACGTACACTTATGCCATCCGCATTCGCCACGATGTCCCCTCGTGCACCGTTAGGTTAGGTAACTAACGGCAGAGCAGGGCAGGGCTAGCGCGGGTGTAAAACATAAGTAACGCCTATATAATATATCATATATACTATATACTGTATCTATCACAGAACATCACATGATCACATCACAGATACCGCAGCAGAAGAATCATATGAAATATTGGATATACTAGGATGTCCGTGTTTTCAATACGAGCCAGTATAAAACACGGATTCCACGGTCGCGATGAATAGCCAAACCCACACCCCTAGACCCCTACGAGAGCGGCAAGCAACCCTACCAATTCTAGAGTTAGGAGACCCGGACCCGACTCCTCGAGTTGGTCTCCCACTGGACTCCAGAACCCGGTTACTTGTGCCCTCCTCCTTGGGTTTATCCTAGTGCGGAAAAGTAAATAATATACAAAGGGTGACAACTTCCGCAACCTGGAAGTGCCCCAAATAAAAGAATATTACATACAAGTTTTTTACATGAATGAAAATGAAAAACACTCATCTCACATAAAAACCCCCCGGCTATTCAAACACGACGATCCAATATAACATATCCAGCAACACATAACATCACATGTCATCAACGTAAGTAAATATGCGCATCCCAATTGTCGTTGACATATAGCAACGAAACCGGCGATATCACATATTACACTTACGGTCACAGAAAAGAAAGTGTAAAAATACAACAGTTGGAATCCGCAACCTCCTCAGACATCGCATGCCTGACCAAATGAATTACTTAGACATCGCATGCCTAACAATTATAAACCCCGCATTTTAGTCTCATTATCGAAAACACTTTTCAATGTCAAGTCGGGCAATTCAACAAGATTCCCGAAAAACTGATCGAATGCTCGTCGCAAACTTTAGTAGGCGGCCGCACCCCTGATACCGTCGACGAAGTGCACCAAGGCGGAACACCGCTACCGCGAGCACCCGAACGGATGCTTTCGGCGACGGGGTTCTCCTACAGTCACTTGGTCGGGGCTATGGAGTGAGGCTGTCTATTAAGTTTACCCGGCGAGTATCCGCTTACACTTTGTGATTGCGACGGAATTTTGATCACATCTGATCAAAATTCCGTGTCAACCGATCAAGTGAGACTAAACTGCTATGTTTATAACATTCATTCAGTTATCTCATAACTACTTGTGAATTCCAATTATTGTATCCCATTCCGGATAAATAGAAAATGTCAAACTTTCCGATCGAACAATCGAACACCCAATTTTTCCCGATACAGATCAACACATGAAATAAGTCTAACAACATTCCGTTCGTGCCTCAGTACCAACGGTCCAGCCGTAGAAGGGTCAAGCCAACGCCTCACATGTGGCACGCCGTACTGCCCCAAACCCGAAGGTTCAAAGGGCAGTTCAAGACGGTCACATAATCGAGTTAAGGTTTGTTGTCTTCTAGAGGGTCCATCGCGTTACTTGCACTACTTAGAACGTCGTCAAACTACGGAAAAATCCAACACTTGGAAATTTCCCGACAGGGGAAAAATTGGGTATTTATATCCGGTCGAACTTTTTAACATATTCTAATATTTATCCGGAAAGCCACATAGACAAAACTTGATACTCCGATCGAAACACCGAATCCCCAAAACAACCCCAGAAAACTCAACTGCATAGGATATATTAAAATTACCCAGGAAAACCAGCACTGCATATTATGAATTACTGTGCAAATTTGGATGCCACAAAAGACAAAACTGCCGCGGATCCGCCGCACGAGCCATGCTCGTGCCGCGGAACCGCGGCTCAATGATGGAATTGGGCACACGAATTTTACAGTATCCCTTAGAATTTCCTGCTGATTTTTCTGCATATTTTTAATGTTGAAAAATCCCAGATTTTAGAAAAAGGACAGAGAGCAATTTGGAATTGGGTTTTCGGGTTCGTTCGGACTTCAAACTCCGTCTAGACTTCACCTAAGGCTCTAGCTAGGCTCTGATACCACTGTAGGGTTCCTAGGCACCCTAATGAGGTCTCACAAGGCATCAACCATGCCAATTTCAAAAGTTACGGTGCCGAGAAACCCTAGTGTACGGATCGTTGGCTAGAATTCTAGGCGAAAATGAAAACTAGTTAACACTTAACTACAAGAATACGGAAATACAACCTTTGTAGATCCGGTTCTCCACCTCCATAGCTCCGCAATGAAGTCTCCTCGCTGTCCTCATGCAATTCCGGGCTCTAGCGTCGGCTTCATCGGAGAAGAAGCGGGCTAGGTCATCGACGACGTGCCGAAGATGATCTACGTCGAGGCATCGCTAGATCAAGCTCCAACTTCACCAAGTCTAGAAAACTTTTGAAGGAAACACACTCTACTACTTGGCAAGAGGTAGAGGATGAAGAAATAAGAAATGGGTAGACTTTAGAATTGGATTTCTCACTTGTTTTCATCAATCACCATTGATGAAGCAAGCTTCTTCATGTGATGAAGAAGAAGAAGATGAAAGAAATGAATATGATCAGTTATTTAAAAAAAAAAAAGAAAAGAAAATGAAAACTTATCATAATCTAAACCATGGTCAAGTGTAGAGATTAAACTAGGGTTAGTGGGAATGGCTAGGGTTAAGGATGAGATAAGAATGGTTGACTTGATCAAAGCTTCAAGAAGCTTCAACATGAAACAAAATTAGCCACCATTCTTTTCTCTTTATCTTTTCCAAAAGAATAAACAAATAAATGAATAAATAAATAATGGGAGAATAAACAAAACCCTAACCACTCTCACAACCATGGTTTAATCTTCACACAAATCCAAGTTAACATGTATCATCAAACATGATACAATCATTTGCACAAAAAGTATATCACATATACAACTTGTACACCAAGTGAGAAAATCCATTTAAAGTGAACCAATACCAGTTAATGCAAAGTAATATATCAAATATATAATTATACATTAAATCATTAAATCAACACTTGATTTAACGATCCGGTCATATCGTATATAACCGACTAATATCCAATGTATCGATTTATCGAATCAACCCTCGATTCGATACCTAGGTTATATCGCATATAATCATTCGATACATTCATCGCGAGAATAGATTACGGTATCACATACACGCATTATTCTCGGTCCCGCACATATCTCATATACGCTCCTATTTCGTTTCGCTTGAGCCAGGAAACCTCTGTGTAGGACTCTAAAGACTCGTCAATACGCCGGCAGCAGGTGATGATCATATCAAACACCCACAAGCCGCAAGCGGTCTGCTAAACGTAACGACCACCCGGGTATTGAGCGATCTGAAGATCGACGAGCAAGCCCGCTCACACTCCAGTGAATCCAACCAGTAACACTACCGTACAGTCCGGTCTGATCGTCTGATATGTCGCATATCTCGCCTAGGGGTGGTAAACGTCAGACCCCAATAGCTCGATAAGTCGTGTCGATATGAGGTCTATAACAATTCGAGAAACTACTGGTAACACTTACCAGTAAATCTCAGCAACCCTGGCCAGGGATTTCCTGTTATAGCCAATCGAACACAGCGCAACATCAACCCCCTATACCGGGAGAGACGAATCCCCTCCTATCGCTCATTGCCTCCATGTGACTCGGGACTGTACCCAAAAACCACCGTTTTGCACGCCCTCTTGGACGTGGTAAGATGGAAATCAAAGCACAGTGGGAATCACACAAGACTCTATGACGATCTCGGGTCAACAGACTACTCTGTACCAGTGTCACCAGAGAACTGCCATCTGACGTGAGGTATAATACCATCTGGGAGTTCTCGGCGAGTCCGTCCGGTATACCCAGTCTCTACTGAGCACCCGTATATCATCTCTGATGTCAAACACCGATGGATATGGGATCATCCATCGCCCATCTGTATGGGTCGAGAAGGTATACGCTAGTCTACTCTGGTATATCGATGCCCCGTCTCGATATACCCACGACTAGGGACTTTGAAGGATGTACTTATAGACTATCTGTCCCCACTAGTATGATCTGCATCATAGTCCAGGTAGTCAAGTACACATCCTAAGGGCTTTACCAACATGTATCAGAGAGACAATCAGTGTACACGTTAAGGTAAAGATCAACCAGATAGCATACTATCATGTCGAGCAAGAAAGTCCTCCCTATATATGTCCCAGCATCCACTACAATATACATCCAATGTACAGTAATGGCCTCTAGGGCATACATATAACTAACAGGAAGGATATTAAGATAACAGAAAACCAGTTTGGGTTCATGCCTGGACGATCAACGACAGAGGCTATTCATTTGCTTCGTCAACTTGTCGAGCGTTTTCGAGAGAAAAGAAGAGATTTGCATATGATATTTATTGATTTAGAAAAAGCGTACGATAAGATACCTAGAGAGGTATTATGGGGGACAATGATGAAGAAGGAGGTCCCCGTCAAGTATATTGACATAATCAAGGATATGTACGATGGAGTAGTAGCAAATGTCAGAACTTGCGGCGGGTTAACGAGTGGTTTTCCGATTACTATTGGTTTACATCAAGGATCTGCATTAAGTCCATTCCTATTTACGATCGTGATGGATGAGCTTACTAGAACTATCCAAGATGAGGTACCTTGGTGTATGCTATTCGCCGATGATATTGTTCTAGTAAATGAGACGAAAGCAGGGGTTAATGCTAAATTGGAATTATGGAGGCAAACATTGGAATCTCGGGGATTCAGATTGAGCAGGTCCAAGACAGCATATATGCATTGAAAATTTAGTAACCAGAGAAGTCAAATCATATTGGTATAACATTGGAAGGGCAAGAGATATCACCGAGCGACCAGTTTAGATATCTAGGTTCCATCATCCAAAAGAATGGGGAGATCGATAGTGATGTTAATCAAAGGATCCAAGCTGGTTGGTTGAAATAGAGGAGTGCAACAGGGATTTTGTGTGATCGTAACTTTCCGTTAAAATTGAAAGGGAAGTTTTATCGGAGCACTATTCGGTCTGCCTTATTATATGGTACAGAATGCTGGGCTCCTAAGAAGCATCATACACAGAAGATGCACGTAGCGGAGATGCGTATGCTTCGTTGGATGTGCGGTAACACTAGAAAAGATAAGGTGCGAAATGAGGATATCCGTACAAAAGTTGGTGTTGCCCCTGTGGAGGAGAAGATGCGGGAAAACCGGCTAAGATGGTTTGGTCATGTGTGACGCAGACCTATGGAAGCACCGGTCCGACGAATAGATACCCTCGATATGGGCAATGGCAAAAGGGCAAAAGGGAGACCGAAGAAAACATGGATGGAGGTGATACGAAACGATATGGTTGCCAAAGGACTCAATGAAAGTATATTGTTCGATAGGAGTGAGTGGAGGCAGAGGATTCATGTGCTGGACCCGGCGTGATTCTCATGTTGGTTCATGTAGCTTACCCCATATGCTTGGGATAAAAGGCTCAGTTGTTGTTGTTGATTGATGCATTCTGATCTTTAGTAATTAGATTGAGTTTGCATGATCCATTCTGATCTTTAGATAGATTTAGTTTTCATTAATTTGGTACAGAAGTATATTCTTGGCCTCATTTGATCCAATACTTGTTCTATGTAGTATTTGTTTAAGTACTTGATAAATAACTTTTGTACTTCATAATGTTTCCTTTTTAATTATTGGCAAATATCTAAGTTATGGTTAAGACATTCAAAGCAATAGGAAGTTCAAGATTGGTTCATTTTAAGCAGAGCAGTGGTTGCTGATATGTTATGAGATAAATATTTCTATTAGGAATTTGAATTAATAGATGGTTCAAGTTAGTTTGTATAATAATATGTATCGTACTTAGGTATGTTTTTGTATATAATATTTAAACGGGATGCAAAAGGTACCTTTTTGGTGATCCCCATGAAACTGAATTTTTATGGTTTATGATCCTTTTACCATGATGTTTAAAAGTTAATAACCTAATAAGATAAATTTCCTGTGACATCTTTAGTAGAAGATTTATGCTCCCGGTTTTGGGCCAAGAGTCTTAAACTTTATAGTTCCATATCATGTATCCCATCTGGCATGTAGTTATATGCATTGTAGAAACTAGACATCCATAAATGATGACATGTATGCAAACGTATGCATGCGAACACCCCCCACCCCACTCCCCACCCCCAAACACACACACAACACTTGCTCTCTCTCTCTCTCTCTCTCACACACACACACACTCTCTCTCTCTCTCTCACACACACACACACAGGCTATCCCCAAACACTCATTCACACTCGCATGCACATGACAATACCCACCTATGATATGGCACTTGAACATACAAAATCTTGGTATACAATCATCATGGATAATTCGCCTAAGAGTTTACCCATATATATATATATGTATAGGATACTTGAATAATGCTTGCTGGATATTTCTTTGACCCCAACAATTTATGTGACACTGTATTGTATTGAGGATGCATTAGTGACCGCAGCCGAATAATGTATACAACTTTAATTTAATTCTTGAATTTATGTTATTTATGCACTTTCTTAATACATTATAAAAGACCATAACTGTTTGGGTAACAGTTGTCTTTCACAAATAAAAAAACCAGTTAACATCCTCTAACTTCTAGACTAGAGAATATTCTAAAAGGTAAATTAAAATTAAAATTTGCATTCTTACTCTAAAGAATATTTAGATTCGTACTTTTTTTGATAAGAATTTACATTCCTACTTTAGATTCTATAGAATGATAATTATTTCAATAATACACTCAAAAAAGTTATTATATCTCAATAAATTGTATTATAGACTTTTCGATAATTGTGAATCATTGAATCCAACTTATGCCTTATCTTGTGTCTGTATCATTGTCCGTGATATTTGGCTAGTCATTAATACTTGTATGAGAGGTGATAAACAACGGATAAACATATTGTATCCCGGTTACATATTGAAACCTGTGTTATTTGAATGGTCTGCATTAACCTTTAGTCAAGGTTGCATGGACACGGATACGGGGACATGGATACGACACGATGCGATATGGTGACACGACAAAATCCCAAAATATAGGATATGAGGACACGGCTATATATATTATCTTATATAGATAAATAAGATATCGAACAATTATGACAACATTAAATAAGGAAAAATCAACAAGTCTAATATGCTACATGCTAATAACATACTAAAATTATGTTTATATGCATATGATATGCAATAACACATACTATACGTATATGGCATATATAAAACGCGTCCGATATGTGTCGTGCAAGTGCCTTACAAGTGTTAGTGTCCGATATGTGTCGGACACGGATACGACAACCTGTTAGAAGTGTCCGTGCAATCTAGCCTTTAGTATTCCATATATGCATCTTTGAGGGTTGATGGATGCACATTTAATTTACTATCCTTATCCGATAAGCATTCTTTGGGAGAGAGTGATTGAACATAGGCTAAGGA
Source organism: Agapanthus africanus (assembly GCA_030015575.1). Classification (NCBI taxonomy): domain Eukaryota; kingdom Viridiplantae; phylum Streptophyta; class Magnoliopsida; order Asparagales; family Amaryllidaceae; genus Agapanthus; species Agapanthus africanus. The sequence continues at coordinate 249,963,562 of CM057343.1, forward strand.
AGGATATTAAGATAAAAGAGAACCAGTTTGAGTTCATGTCTGGACGATCGACGACGACAGAGGCTATTCATTTGCTTCGTCAACTTGTCGAGCGTTTTCGAGAAAGAAGAAAAGATTTGCATATGATATTTATTGATTTAGAAAAAGCGTACGACAAGGTATCTAGAGAGGTATTATGAGGGACAATGATGAAGAAGAGGGTCCCCGTCAAGTATATTGACATAATCAAGGATATGTATGATGGAGTAGTGGCAAATGTCAGAACTTACGGCGGCTTAACGAGTGATTTTCCGATTACAATTGGTTTACATCAAGAATCTGCATTAAGTCCATTCCTATTTACCATCGTGATGGATGAGCTTACCAGAACTATCCAAGATGGGTTATCTTGGTGTATGCTATTCGCTGATGATATTGTTCTAGTAAATAAGACGAAAGCAGGGGTTAATGCCAAATTGGAATTATGGAGGCAAACATTGGAATCTCGGGGATTCAGATTGAGTAGGTTCAAGACAGCATATATGCATTGCAAATTTAGTAACCAGAGAAGTCAAAACCATATTGGTATAACATTAGAAGGGCAAGAGATATCACCGAGCGACCAATTTAGATATCTAGATTCCATCATCCAAAAGAATGGGAAGATCGATAGTGATGTTAATCAAAGGATCCAAGCTGGTTGGTTGAAATGGAGGAGTGCAACAGGGATTTTGTGTGATCGTAACTTTCCGTTAAAATTGAAAGGGAAGTTTTATCGGAGCGCTATTCGGCTTGCCTTATTATATGGTACAGAGTGCTGGGCTCCTAAGAAGCATCATACACAGAAGATGCACGTAGCGGAGATGCGCATACTTCGTTGGATGTGCGGTAACACTAGAAAAGATAAGGTGCGAAATGAGGATATTCGTGCAAAAGTTGGTGTAACACCTGTGGAGGAGAAGATGCGGGAAAACCGGCTAAGATGGTTTGGTCATGTGCAACGCAGACCTATGGAAGTATCGGTTCGACGAATAGATACTCTCGATATGGACAATGGCAAAAAGGCAAAAGGGAGACCGAAGAAAACATGGATGGAGGTGATACGAAACGATGTGGTTGCCAAAGGACTCAATGAAAGTATATTGTTTGATAGGAGTGAGTGGAGGCGGAGGATTCATGTGCTGAACCCGGCGTGATTCTCATGTTGGTTCATGTAGCCCACCCCATATGCTTGGGATAAAAGGCTCAGTTGTTGTTGTTGTATCTGATAAGCATTCTTGGTACTTGGGATGTAGATATTAAACTTTTATGAGGGGATGAATAATAACTAGAATGTACCTAGGCACCCAAGAAACATTTCAACAAAAACATATGAGCAAATATTACTTCTATGGAACGACTTTTGTTAATTAGATAACAAATTTCCTCTTTTGTTTGATTGGAGCAAAGAAACAAACAAACTAAGAATATTAGAACAGGGGAAAGAATTTAAGATCACATTCTTAGTCTAGATAAATATCATATATGTACTCTACATTTTATGAAATAGCAATTATTCTTATTATTTTCTTAGAAAAGTTATTATATTCCAACAAATTATTTTTAGACTATTCGATAATTGCGAATACGTGAATCCAACTTGTGCTATATCCGTATCATAATGCCTTATACTTTAGTAATGGTCATTAAAACGCATATGAGGGGGTGATGAATAATTGATACACATACTTTACCGCGTATCCTTATAGAAATCTGTTATTGGGGGTATGAAGCACAGATACTTGTAAATGCCTCACGAACCGTCCCCGATCGTGAATCGGAGTCTGAAACTCTCGGATTCGCTCGGCCTTGTAAATATCTCACCTTCTTTAGAATCGACGCTTCTTTTTTTTTCTCTCGAAAATTAAGGATTTCGAAAATTTAAAAGTGCTTAGAATATCTAACATAGTGCCTTCATTTATTTACATAATTATATATTTATATGTATATCTTAATATATATTTATATTTATTTAATTAAAAATCGATACAAAAACGTATCTCGTATCCTAGATTTTCGGAAAATTGCGAACCCACGAATCTATATCGTATCATGTCCCGTATTTGTATCCAAACCGGTGCTAAATAGGGGGTGAGCATGAACCTTTAGTATTCCATATACATATCCTTGCGGTGGGATGAATGATCAAAGCAATATAATATTTCTTATCCTTATCATATTTCTTTGTACTAGGTATTAGGTATTAAACATTTATGAGGGCAATGAATAATAAATAGAATGTACTAAGGCGCCCACCCAACAAACATTCAACAAAAAAGAAATAATCAAAATATTATTCGATGAAATAACTTTAATTAATTAGATAGCAGACTTCCATCCTTTGATTGGACCAAAGTAATCAAACAAATTGCTTTCACATCTAGCTGATTACCTCTGATGTTTGTTTGGACCGAAGCAATCAAACAAATAGCGTTCATATCTAGTTGATTATCATGTCAAATCAAAAGTATCAATTTTTCTTTCTTATCAACAGTTGAACAAAGATATGTAGGCATATAACAAAGGTAATTAGGACATAAAAATGGAATTACATACATAATAAGTGTGAGATTATGAGATATTTGAATATAACTGTATTATATATTATGATTATCATAAATCAGATAAGTTTTGATTTATGTTGTTAAGATTATGATTAGTCCATTAGATTGATAGGATTATTAGTTATCAGTTAGTAATATTATGAGATGTATAAATTGAGACGATTTATCTCTTAATAAGATTGATCGAGTTCGTATGATTCTTATCATGGTATCAGAGCCAATGGCTCGATCCAAAATTTATTTTCATTTATATTTTAGTTTATTATTCCAAAATAAATAAAGTTACGTCAATAATATCTAATTCAGAAATGATTTCTTTCAGTTTTATTATAAGCCGTTGCCTCCATCAATATCCAGTCCAAGCAGCTATTTTTTTATGACGTTTTCTAGCAGCATGATCTTTTTCCGTTCAAATAGCTATTCTTTTCTTATGACGTCTTCTAGCAGTATGATCTTTTTTTAGCATTTCCAGCGAAAGAGACCGCAGGTTATTCGATCCACCTTGCAATCCGCGAAAGAGACCAAAGGGTATTAGTTCGCCATGTTAGATGCTTTAGGTCTGTTATTCTTCTCTGTCGTTCTACAAGTTCTATATTTTGGTTTAAGATATTATCCAAACCCTCAGTTATCCACCGTGAGCTTGAGAGAAGCTGTTAGATTATGAGATATTTGAATATTATTAGATATTATGGTTATCATAAATTAGATAAGTGCCGATTTATGTTGTTGAGATTATGATTAGTGAGTTAGATTGTTAAGATTATTAGTTATGAGTTCTTTGGATTGATCCACCGAACCACCAGGTTTATGTTTGATGCGAAAAACCCACTTTTTGCCAACTACTTTTTTGCCAATTGTATGTGGAACTTAATTCCAAGTGTTGTTGTGCAATAGTACTTTGAACTCATCAGACATTACGAAGGACCACTTAGGATATTTTGCAGATCTCTATCATGTTGGTTCTGTTTCAAGATAACTTGCAAGCATAGTATGTTTTGGATTAGGTCTAAGAATACTAGTTTTTGCCCGCGTTTGTATGGGATGAAGTGATGTAGTTATAAAATGTTATAAGAGGCAAGATAGACTCTGATGGAATGAAAGTTGATACCGGTTCTTGCGATTGTAAAGGGGCTACAACAAGCATGATCTGTGACTTCGCATGAGGCTCTTTGTGTTACACACGTTGTGGAGGTGTAGACTCGACCCTATCATTAGGACGAGAATATGTACTTGTAAATGACGACAAAGGAATAGAACATGTAAATATCACCGGGGGAGGTCCGAGTATAGATGGAGAGGAAAATGAGGCTGGAGAGGAAAATGAGGCTTTTTGTTTTAGAACAGTATGAAATGAGAATGGAAAATCAAATTCATTAAGAACAACATTACGAACAATATATACATGATTAGTTTCTAGAAGCACTTATAACCTTTATGTTACTACTATAACCAAGAAACACACAACGACAGGAACATAACTGAAGTTTATGATTATTATAAGGTTGAAGATGAGGATGGCAAGCATAATCAAACACAAAAAAAATTATAATACGGTTTTGTATAAAAAAAGTTTTTCCCAAGTTGATAAAAAAACCTTAACACCAATTCTACGAAGGGAAAGCACGATACCTATTCTACAAGAAACCGACCTCCGAGGGGAGGCAAATCACAACACCAATTCTACGAAGAATGAACAACCTACACCAAAGAAAACCAAACAAATGCATCAGGAGTAAAAATAAAATACAATTCAAACAGAAGAAGGAAAAGAAACAATACCAACTCATAACCAAATAATAGTAGTATAATCAACTCAGCCAATGCAATCAGCATTACAGATGCATCAAATTTTGTCACAAAGGTGACTGGAAGAATCTCCTCTTATAAGAACTAAGTGCCTCTCCGAGACAAAGACAATCGACGTGTCACCCAATAAATGAAATAATACACCCGAGGATGTATTCCACACGACGCATAGCTGAAGAGTTACCAGGCAAGCATTATCTTTGCTTACAACCCTAAAATCAGACCTCAAGCTTTATGTCACGTCCCGCTTCCCAAAAATACACAAAAATACAGAACGCGACTCGACCAGCCATGTTATCTATAATAAGGAATCATCTTTCCGTAGTCAAATTAAGGCTGTCCTGCAGTAATCAAGCACAATATATATAATATCCACAACCACGATAAAATAATAATAGAATCAATAATGGAAGCAATAACTAGAATAACAAGTCTTAATGATTCAATGATAAATAGGAAACAATAACAATATTGTCTGTTTATGGGCTCACAATAGAAATCCAAGGAAAATAGTTCAAACCTGGAAAATAAACTAGACCATAAATAGCTAATAGCGGAAAACTCCTCATTGCTGAGCAATCTTCTCGAAGTACTCTTTGCCCTGCTGTGCTAAAGCCAAGTTATTCGGGCCATGCAAAACCCAGACCTCTGAGTGTCATATGTAATATAGTAAGGATATAATCAGAAGACGATGTATCATGTCATTATACAGGAACTAGTGTCATGTGATTAAATAATAAACAATAGCAGCAACAATGATACTACAAGCAATATTTACCAAGGCAATCATGTCATGTAAATCCTAGATGTCCATATCTCTAAGTTATCTTTTTTACAGGTATTTGAAACCAATCAATGCAATCCATTTCGTAACTCAATAGTATCTCGTACGTACCTGGGACCACGGTGTCATGACTTTCGTGGGTGAATCCGAAACGTGCTGTTAAACAGTAAAACAAGGTCAAGACTGGACGAATAATTTCAACATCATCATTCCGGAACATAAGGGATCATGGCGACTGATCAGTCTCTAGCAATCAATAACTCTTAAGTTACAATTCGGTTCCATTCTTGATTTTCCCTTTTCCCCAGGTTTTCAAGTTCATGTCAAATATCAATATAGTATTTACCTAATGCCAACACAGGAATAAGTATGTACAAGTCATGTCTATCAAGACAATGAGTCAGGTCAACAAATATGTAATCATTGGCATCTAGTTAGACATTAAATTTTAAGTATGGTTGACATGACAACATAACAAGACAATCAATAGCAGGATAACAATGACACATGTTATCAATCATGAATACATATGTACAATCAATAACTGGCAAGTCATGAGTATCATAATCAGGTCAGGTAACATGATTAGGAAATATATCATGCAATCGTGAAGCGGTTTAACTTAACAGGTACATGTCAGGTTTAAATTTCAGTTTGAGACGGGTCACAGGTACTTGAGCTGGCTCATAAGTTGTTTCAAATCATTATATGTTCTTTGGTTGTAAAAGACGGTTCATGATGGTCTTGAGCCGGCTCAATATGCTTTGAGATGGATCGACCTATGTTTAGAACGTCATATATCTTTCTGGGTGTATGAGACAGCTCGAACAATGTTGAGTCGGCTCATGGTCTATTTTCTGATATGATTAGTTGTGTTTCCTTTTAATTCAGTACACAATCATATAAATCATGCGACACCCTAGATTAAGATATAGGTTAATTGACTACGCATAAAGTTTACAAACTTTAGGGTTTAACGTCGAGTATTAAACTGATTCAGGTTTGTCGATATATCGTGATTCAAACCTTGATATATCATTAATTAAGCTAGATTTTTAGGTTTCAATCAATCTATATCCAATAACACGAGATTATAATAACGTACAATAAGATCTGAATCTTGTCGAACATGCATAGAATAAACATTGACAAGAATCAACCAAAGATCATGATTTGATTATAAAGCATGCATATGTATTAAAAGGTCTATAAATCTATTTGATTTAAGTGTATTAGAAAGATCTAATCTCGCTATAGCATGTAGCAATTGCCAAGTACTTGCCTCGATTACAAGATCACAAGATATTGATGACGATGACGCGACGCTCAAACTCCACGCAAGATCTCCGCTTTGACGATATAGCCGCGAAGAAGACGATGACAAGATGATGGTGATGATGAAGCCAATGCGAGATCTTGACGTTGATGATGAAGGGATCGGCTACTAGGGTTTGCTTGAGTTTGAAGTAGGGTTAGGGTTTCGGTTCTATGATCTGGAGGCTAGGGTTTTTGTGTTCTGGGTTGCATGAGAATTAAAAGAGTTTAAATAGTTTAGCATGGATATGGACCGGGTATTATATGAATCTTATATCAATTAGGACTAGGGATTTAAATAAGGTAAAATTATGATTCATATGCCTAATTAATATCTCCTCATTACTAAAACCAATAAGTTACTAAAATACTTAAAACCCAATGAAATAATAAACCAAAATCGCGTCTATAAACAATTTCAGGTCGCAATGTCATTTTTGAGACGACTTATAGATTCTTAAGTTGGTTCACGAATCTTTCCTAGCAATCAATTCTTCTCTGGATACAAGAGATAGCTCAATCCAAGCTTAAGCTGGCTCACAAGCCATTTAGTCAAATCTTCAATATAGCCAGCATATCAGTCAATTCAATTTATTAAATTAAATATCATACGATCGTTCTTGGGTGTTACATTATACCCAATTACAAAAAGAATTTCGTCCTTAAAATTCACGAAGAATGAAAAGAACAAGAACAAAACAACGGGAAAGAGCAAAAACAAAACAACGGGAAAGAGCAAGAACAAACAATCTTATATTCACGGAAACAAGCTCGAGAATTTATGTTTAATCTCATCTTCATGTTCCTAAGTTGATTCTTCATGTGATCGACCTCTCCACGATACAAGCACTAACGGAATGACATTGTTCTTTAAATCCTTCTCCCGTCAATCCAATATAGCATTTGGTCGCTTTTCATACGATAAATCATTCCCTAATGTCAATTCCAAATGTTCTAGGACATGAGTCTTATCTCGAACGTACTTACAAAGTTGAGACACATGGAACACGTCATGCACATCCGCCAAAGATGGTGGTAAAGCCAAATGATAAGCCACTTTGCCAATCCGTTCGATGATATCGAATGGTCCAACAAATCGATGATTAAGCTTACCCCGACCGCCAAATCTGATCACTCTCCTTATCAGTGATATCTTCAAGAATACATAATCACCAATCACGAACTTTAACGGTCTCATTCCGGTATCGGCTCAACTCTTTTTCCGATCTTGTGCTACCTTTATATAATCTCGAATCAAACGGACCTTATCCACAGTTTGTGTTGTGGTCAAATTTGCATCCCGGTTGACCTAGTCAAAGTCAAGGTCAGCCCCAAACCAGGTGGGCTCAAGCCCAGGTCAAGCGGGCCCATGCCCAAGTCGAGCCTGCGGCCAGCCTCCCCGTGCCAATATAAAAATCATGTAACAAAAAATTTTGAAGTAATTTTTTATGCATGAATGTAAGCAAAATGGGCATAAAGCCAAATTTTTGTAAAAGCCCATGGCTTATGTGTAAAAAGAAATAGCACATGAGACATGGGATGGGAAAAATGCCATTTTGTAAAGCTCAAGAGGCTATATGTAAATGTGTAAGCTTATATAAGGCAACATGATGAAAATATCTAAAGATCTTTTTTCTCTCTCTAAAAAAATCAAGGTCTGTGCCTCATTCTCCTTTCTCAAGGTTCTAAACCTTCTTCTTTCTTTGAATTAAATCAAGATTTTTACTCTTTCTTTTCCAAAACTAAATAGTTTTTCACCACAAAACCCACAAAGGGGAGCTCAGGTCTTCCATTAGATCTCAAAAAGGGGAGATTTTTAAATCTCACCCCTTTCTCCAAGATCCAGTCAACCGACTGGAAGAAAGAGACCCATCTTCAAAAACCCCATTTTGGGGAAGATCCGGGGCTCAAGGGGAGAAGCTCCTTCATTAGCTTCAAAAATATCTTAGGAGTTTAACTCCTCAAATATATAGATATATACACACACAAAATAATAAGTATTTCTTTCTGGGAGTACAACTTCGAGTGCAGGGATCAAGTCCCTCTTGCCGCCCAGTGTCCGAGCGCCCACGTGCTTGGAACGTGAGGCGCTAGCGCCCGAATGCCCACGTGTGCCCGAATGCCCACGTGCTTGGCACGTGAGGCGCTAGCGCCCGAGCGCCCACGTGCTTGGCACGTGAGGCGCTAGCGCCCGAGCGCCCACGTGCTTGGCACGTCAGGCCCGAGCGCCCACGTGTTTGGCACGTGAGGGCGTCCACGTGCCTGGCATGTGAGGCGCCAGCGCCCGAGCGCCTACGTGCCTAGCATGTGAGGCGCTAGCGCCAGCGCCCAAGCGCCCGCGTGCTGCGCACGTGAGGCGCTGGCGCTTTCTCCACGCATCCTTTGGATGGCCTTTCCCTTATATATATATATATACATACATACACACACATACTCTACAACACTGTCCCCCGTTAAAAAAATTTTTTAATGGGGCGCTGCCTCGCACCCCGCAAGGGGGCTGCTAGCTCCCTTGACCCCCAGCCCGCTATCCGGGTAGCGGGACCCCGTAAAAACTCTGCGGACCCCGATATATCCAAAACCCCTTTCAAAACACAACACGTACAATGCACATTGAGTTCGCATGACCTATTTGACCCGTCAATCGGAGGTTCTCTCGCTCCAAAGGCAAGGGGTAATTAACGGCAGCTTAGTCCACGGCTGCCGGAGATTCGGATCTCCACAATCAATAAACCCCAGCCTACCCTAGACAGAGGGAATCTGTAATGCGCCTAACGAGCGCGCGTATATTTCCATCTCAATGGGGTGATGAAAAACACCCTACAGATTCTGGCACGCCCGGTGGGACATATCTCTTCTCCCATATTTCGGGTTAAACGTTCATGCGAACTCAATCAATATAAATATCGATATTTATACTAAAATAATACTCTTTCATGCAGGACTTCAAGCGATCAAGCCTCAACCATGTCTCCAAGGACCAGCTCTCGACACAGCTCCCATCTCCTACACGATGAAGATGGACGCCAGGACGGTCCTCCCGGCCAATCTCGGACGACAATGGGAGGAGCCGCCGCTACCATTTGGCTCTATTCTGTTCATGTCAGCTAACGCCATCCCAGCTTCTTAAGCTTTGATAACAGATAAGCCGGCCTCGAAAGGCAAGAGGCCAAATGTGGTGATCTCGAGGGCACCTCTACCCAAACGCAAGTCGGTGTTTGAACGACTTTCCTTGGCCCCACGCAAGTCGGTGTTTGAACGACTTTCCTTGGCCCCAGCTGGGGGCAAGGTCATCAACACCAACAAAGCAACAAGGCATCTCGGGCAAGCTCCAGCGGCGTTCCTGACAACTGCTCAATTGGGTATCTTCTCTAAGCTCCCCTCTAATCGGCTCACGATGGCTTCCTGGATGACGGATGCCCGCCAAGCCTTCAAAATCAAGAAGTTAAGACAGAAAAGGCTCAGATATAGAGCCAACAAAAAGGCTAGGGCTCCCGCTAGGCTGAACTTCATGAGGTTCGAAGAACAGGGCTACCCCGCCAAAGATGAGGAAATGGCTGGATATGTGGACCACACTGTCTACATGGTGGGCACGCGCAGCAAGAGCAAGGACGGGGCCACCACATCTCAAATCCAATCTGGCTTGAATGTGGTTGCCGCTTCCCGAGAACAGCCGCCTCCGCTGGATGATGAAACCCTCTCGATGAGGGTGATAGGCAGAAGACCCCTCAGTCCTTGTAGAGTCAAGCTCGGACAGCGAGGAAGAGCCGACTTTCCGCCCCAGGACCGCGGAGCAAGAGCTGCTTCAAGAGCTCCGAAACCAGCTCAGAAACAAAGACAAGGAGATGGCCAAACTTTACTCCAAAATTGACGACTTGGCGAATGTCGTCTTGCAGCTCACGGCCCGACTTACCTCTCAGCTGCCTAATCAAGCGCATGGCTCTGCTCATGAACCGGGAAACGGTGTCCCAAGACAGCCGACGCCTATTCCCTCAAATCCAAAGGTGGTCGGACTGCATGAAAGTCAGTCGCATCCTATCTCGGGAAATGTCTTGGCTACCGATGACAGTAGCCCGCTAACTCAAGATCAAATCATGGATTTGGTTGACAACAAAGTCAAAACATTGGTAGCCGAAGCTGAAGCGCAAAAAGATGTTAGCAGTAGCGGGAGACCATATCCTGCTCAGTATGATCTGGTAGAATTTCCTAGCGGCTATATCATCCCTAAATTCGGAAGATTCGATGGGACGGGAATGCTAATCAGCACATCACCTACTTTAAAGTCTCATGCGGGAATACTGGGGGCAATGACGCGTTTCTCCTCCGCCAATTCGTTAATAGCCTGGCCGATGTTGCTTTTGACTGGTACGCGAGCATACCGGATGGCTCCGTCACACCTTTCGTCTAAATGGAGTCTCTGTTTCAGTAGAGGTTCATGAGCGTCAGTGATAAGATCACCATTGCCGATCTCGTAAGAACCAAGCCAAAGAACAACGAAAGCAGTACGGATTTTAAACTCGATGCGCAATCTCTCCGTCAAATGTGAACCGCCGATAAAGCAGGATCAATCTGTCAGTCTCCTTGTCGGAAATCTCAACAATTGAATGGCCCCGTTTCTACGCACCGCGGATCTCAAAACATTCCAAGAGCTGACCAGGAAAGTTCAGATGCTGGAGCGCTCAAAGCAGGAATCCTTCTCGGATTCCCAAAATAACAATAGGTCCTGGAGAAATCGAAAGGACGATAATCGCAAAGGCGGAAATTCCGACGATTTTGAATCTTTCAACATCTCGGCTGACCGAAATAAGTAAGGGATGAGCGGGCCTAATGCCAACCGGCCTCGGAAGCCAGTATTCGGAGAGGGAGGAGAAGCTCCACTGAAAGAGAAGCTGGATAAGGTCTATTCCTTCAGAAGGGACAAAGTCCGTAAAATATTCAAGGATGCCATAAGAAACGGTCTCCAATTGCCGGAATCAAAAAGACCGCAAGAAGCGAATATGACTGACGATCCCAAATACTGCCCCTATCACAGAGTGATAAGTCATGCCATTGAGGACTGCTCCGTCTTCAAAGATTGGATCGAAAAACAATACAAGGCAGGAGAGATAAAACTGTCTAAAGGCGTGTTAGTAAACAGTCAAGCTGCGACCGCCAATTTCATACAAACGGAGACCGAAGTCCTTCGTGAAACCGATTCTATCAGCCATCTGCCTTTCTCTGAAAAAGTCGACCACTACGTCATTAAATTGGGAACAGTCGACCTCTAAGTCGTTAAACTGGGAATGTAAGAATATGTAAATAAACAAAATATATGTAAATAAAAAAAAAGACGAAATGATGGGGCAACTCGTAATAAAAATCAGCGAGTAAAATAAGGATGAAAAATAAAGCCGAAATGATGGGGCAACTCGCAATAAAAATCAGCGAGTAAAATAAGGATGAAAAATAAAGCCGAAATGATAGGGCAACCGTGAATAAAAAGCCGAAATGATAGGGCAATCGCGGCCTTCGCGATAAAAAAGCTAAAATGATAGAGTAATCGCGGTAAAAAAACGGCGAATGATGAGTCGCTCCTGGTACCATATTCCAGTATAGCGATGCAGACGCCAACCAAAATCCAATTTCCCAAAATTCTCCCGGCCCTACGTTTGGTCCCCAAGTTGACTACCGTATACAATTCACGGGCTCAAATAATTCTCATCATACTCATATCCCACTGCAATCCGGTCCCGCCCTCGGAATTATGCTCCACTTGGGAAGACCCACTCATGTGTCCTCACGATGCATGAGGAGAACAAAACTTATGGGATCCTCACGACTCGTAAGAAAACATCTTTGTGGGATCCTTGCGACTCACAAAGGAAAAACACATTTGGGAGTCCCCACGACTTCTAAGGAGAAAGTACACCTACGAGATCCTTACGACTCGTAGGGAGAAAATGCTTTTATGGGACCCTTACGGCCCATAAAATTGAAAAGGCTTAGGTGATAGGGATTTAAACCTGTCTCCTAAGCCATCGCTTCCTAATAGGCAATGGCGAATGATGAGTCGCTCCTGGTACCATATTCCAGTGCAGCGATGCAGACGCCGGCCAGAATCCAAATCCCCAAGTGGCGAATGATGAGTCGCTCCTGGTACTATATTCCAGTGCAGCGATGCAGACGCCAACCAAATTCCAAATCCCATACCCCAACGGCGAATGATGAGTCGCTCCTGGTACCTATTCCAGTGCAGCGATGCAGACGCCAACAAAGTCCCGAAATTTTTCCGGCCCTACGGTCTGGATCATACATACTGCAAAACCGTATACAATCCACGGGCGTAAAACGATCCCAATCTCTCCCAAGTCCTACCGGCGAGACCACATTCAAAGTCCCACCGGCGATGAAGATTCAAAAAAAGAAGGGTATGTCCACAAGCAAAATGGGCGGATGAAAACCCGAAAGGGTTCCATGAGTAAATACAGCAGGACTGCCGGCGAGTTTGTGAAAACCTGAAAGGGCGCAAATTCGTGAAAACGAGATGAAATGCACTCGCAAAGTCCTCTCGACTTTGTGAGGAGAAAATTCCCGCGTGAGATCCTTACGACTCACAAAGAAGCAACACGCTTAGGAGTCTCCATGACTGCTAAGGAGAAAATACATCTACGGGATCCTTACGACTCGTAGGGAGAAAATGCTTTTATGGGACCTTTACGGCTCATAAAATTGAAAAGTCTTAGCTGATAAGGACCTAAAACCAGTCTCCTAAGCCATCGCTCCCTAATAAGCAAACGCAAATGATGATTCGCTCCTGGTATTATATTCCAGTGTGGCGATGCCCATGCCAAATAAAAACCGAAATCCCCGAATCCTCTCATGACAGATGATTCGCTCCTGGTACCATATTCCGGTATAGCGATGCTGATATTAACACAAGTCAAACCAAAACCAAAATCCTAAGTCCTCCCACGGCAAATGATGAGTTGCTCCTGGCATTATTCCAGTGCAACAATACTGATGCTAAACAAATTCCAAATTCCTCTCAAATTCAAAAGTCCCGCCGAACAAGGCAAAAATCAAACAAATCAAACCAACCAATTTCAACAAGCTCTGCGCCGGAATCATGCTTCGTCTCAGAGTGTACCCTGTGTCGAAATCAAGCTTCGCCTCGGTGTATCTGCCTTTCCTGTCGGAATTATGCTTCGGCTCGGAATCAACCAGCGACCTACTCGTCGGAATTAAGCCCCGCCTCGGAATCAAGTTGACCAACAAGCTCTGCACCGGAGTCATGCTTTGTCTCAGAGTGTACCCCGCATCGAAATTAAGCTTCGCCTCGGTGTATCTGCCTTCCCTGTAGGAATTATGCTTCGGCTCGGAATCAACCAGCGACTTCTTCATCGGAATTAAGCTCCGCCTCGGAATCAAGTCGACCAACAAGCTCTGTGCCGGAATCATGCTTCGTCTCAAAGTGTACCCCGCGTCGAAATCAAGCTTCGCCTCGGTGTATCTGCCTTCCCTGGCGGAATTATGCTTTGGCTCGGAATCAACCAGCGACCTCCTCGTCGGAATTAAGCTCCGCCTCGGAATCAAGTCGACCAACAAGCTCTGCGCCGGAATCATGCTTCGTCTCATTGTGTACCCCGCGTCGAAATCAAGTTTCGCCTCAGTGTATCTGCCTTTCCTGTCGGAATTATATTTCGGCTCGGAATCAACCAGCGACCTCCTTGTCAACCAGTAAGCTCTGCGTCGAAATCATACTTCGTCTCAGAATGTACCTCGTGTCGAAATCAAGTTTCGCCTCGGAGTATCTGCTTTCCCCATCGAAATTGTGCTTTGCCCGGGAATCAAGCTCTGCATCGAAATTATGTTTCGGTAAGAATGTCTGCCGCTCGTCGGAATTATGCCCCGACCCCTTTGGAACCATGCTCCGCTCATCAGGATCATGCTCTGATCCCTGGAATCATGTCTCTATTCTTCGGAATTATGCTCCGATTCTCGAAATTATGCTCCGACTCTTCGGAATGATCCTCCGACCCTGAAACTATGCTCCGCAAATCGGAATGATGCTCCGATCCCCGGGAATCATGCTCCCCGAAGGATGCTCCGCTCTCGGAATGATGCCCCCCTCGAAGTCTAGCTTCAAGATCCATCAATTTCATGCACACAACTCATATGCGCGGTGTGCATTTGTTGATGGGGGCACTTTGTTGGGGTCAAAATTTGCACCCCGGTTGACCAAGTCAAAGTCAAGGTCAACCCCAAGCCAGATGGGCCCAAGCCCAGGTCAAGCGGGCCCATGCCCAAATCGAGCCTGCGGCCAGCCTCCCCGTGCCAACATAAAAATCATGTAACAAATAATTTTGATGTAATTTTTTGTGCATGAATGTAAGCAAAATGGGCTTAAAGCCAAATTTTTGTAAAAGCCCATGGCTTATGTACAAAAAGAAATAGCAAATGAGACATGGGATGGGCAAAATGCCATTTTGTAAAGCCTAAGGGGCTATATGTAAATTTGTAAGCCTATATAAGACAACATGATGAAAATATCTAAAGATCTTTTTTTCTTTCTAAAAAAATCAAGGTCCGTGTCTCTTTCTCCTTCCTCAAGGTTCTAAATCTTCTTCTTTTTTTGAATTAAATCAAGAGTTTCTCTTTTTTTTCCAAAACTAAATAGTTTTTCACACAAAGCCCACAAAGGGGAGCTCAGATCTTCCATTCGATCTCAAAAAGGGAAGATTTTTAAATCTCACCCCCTTTCTCCAAGATCCGGCCAACCGACAGGAAGGAGACCTATCTTCAGAAACCCCACTTTGGGGAAGATCCAGGGCTCAAGGGGAGAAGCCCCTTCATTAGCTTCAAAAATATCTTAGGAGTTTAACTCCTCAAATATACATATATACACAAAATAATAAGTATTTCTTTCTAGGAGTACGACTCCCAGTGCAGATACCAAGTCCTTCTTGCCGTCCAGCGCCGAGCGCCCACGTGCCTGGCACGTGTGGCGCTAGCGCCCAGGACGCGAGCCCCTGAGCGCCTAAAGCGCTAGCGCCCGAGCGCCCACATGCCTGGCACGTGAGGTGCTAGCACCCGAGCGTCCGCGTGCCTGGCACGTGAGGCGCTAGCGCCCGAGCACCCAAAGCGCTAGCGCCCGAGCACCCAAAGCGCTAGCGCCCAGGGTGATAGCGCTAGCGTCCGAGCGCCCAAGCGCCCGCGTGCTGCGCACGTGAGGCGCTGACGCTTTCTCCCACGCATCCTTTGGATGCCCTTTCCCTTATATATATACATATACATACACACACATACTCTACAACTCTATCCCCCGTTAGAAAAAATTTCTAATGGGGCGCTGCCCCGCACCCCGCAGGGGGCTGCTAGCCCCCTTGACCCCCAGCCCGCTATTCGGGCAGCGGGACCCCGTAAAAACTCCGCGGGCCCCTCGATATATCCAAAACCCTTTTCAAAACACAACACACGTACAATGCACATTGAGTTCGCATGACCTGTTTGATCCGACAATCGGAGGTTCTCTCACTCCAAAGGCGAGGGGTAATTAACGACAGTTTAGTCTGCGGCTGCCGGAGATTCGGATCCCCACAATCAATAAACCCAGCCTACCCTAGGCATGGGGAATCTGTAATGCGCCTGACGAGCGCGCGCGTATTCCTATCTCAATGGGGTGACGAAAAACACCCTACAGTTTGCACAATCAATTCCGGCCCTAAAAGTTTTCTTTCTCTAATGTCGTTCCAACATACCGGTGAACGATATTTACGTCCGAACAACACTTCAAATGGAGCCAGCTATATACTCGCTTGGAAACTGTTGTTGTAGGAACTCTACTAAGTGTAAATGGTCCTCCCATGAACCCTTAAAATATAGCATGTATGCTCTCAAAATGTCTTAAAGAGCTTGGATCGTTCGCTCGGACTGACCATCTGTTTGCGGATGATATGCCGTACTAAATTTCAACCGAGTTTCCAAGCTTTCCTGTAAACTCCTCTAGAAGTGCAATAGAAATCGTGTGTCTCGATCTGACATGATGCTACCCGGTACTCCATGCAATCTCATAATCTCCAACATGTACCTTTCTGCTAGCACCTCCGTCGACTGACCGACTCGAAACGGTATAAAATGAGTTGCCTTGGGCAGACGATCTACGATCACCCATACAACATTATTGCCCTTTGGAATCCGCGGTAAAACTGTCACGAAATTCATGGTGATATGCTCCCACTTCCATTGATGAATCGGAAATGGTTGCAACAAACCCGCAACTCTTTGATGTTCCGCCTTCACTTACTGACACACCAAGCATCACGATACGAAGCGAGCAATCTCTCTTCATGCCTTCCCACCAGAAATGTCGCATATCCCTGTACATCTTCGTACCTCCTGGATGTACCAAATATGCCGAACTATGCGCTTCCTTCATAACCTCTTCTCGAATCTTTCCTTTCGACACATACAAACGACTTTCATACCTTGACGATCCATCTTCATGAATTTGCAAATCTATTCGAAGATCAGCTTCGACTTGGCCTCGAAACTTCTGCAATCTAGCATCTTGCAGCTGTACGGCCTTGATGCGATATATCAATGATGATTGTACTTGTAGTTGCATCAACTGCCCTGAAGAATCCGGTAATACTAGCTCCAACCCGAATCTTTGAAAATCTGCTATAATATCACACTTTGCGAGATTATAATCCTTATGGCTGTCAATCGACTCAAGGTATCCGGCACTACATCCACTTTTCCCGGATGATATTTCAAATCTAAGTCGTAGTCCGCCATCAGATCTAACCACCTTCACTGTCTCATGTTGAGCTCTTTCTGTGTGAACACGTATTTTAGACTTTTATGATCGATGAATATTTCGATGTTCTCGCATAATAAGTAGTGTCTCTATAACTTAAGCGCAAATATAACCACTGCTAGCTCCAAATCATGTGTTGGGTAGTTCTTGTCATGTGTCTTCACCTGTCTTAATGCATACGCTATCACACGTCCATGTTGCATCAACACACAGCCCAAACCTTTTTCCGATGCACCGCTGTGAATAATTAACCTTCCGGAACCGTTCGACACAGTTAGAATAAGAGCGGTTGTCAATTTGTGCTTCAACGAATCAGAAGCTTGGTTGCCCTTCTCGGACCAAACAAACGGTACTTTCTTTTGAGTTAACTTGGTTAACGGTTCTGCTATCTGAGCGAAATCTTTCATGAACCTTCGATACTAACCGGCGAGTCCAAGAAGCTTCGAATCTTTACTACTGTCCTTGGAGTCGGCCAATCTCGAATCACCGCAATCTTTTTTAGGTCTACCGTTATTCCATCTCCCGATATAACGTGACCGAAGAACTTCACCTCATCGAGCCAAAACTCGCACTTGCTTAACTTAGCATACAGTTTCTCTTGTCGAAGGGTCCGAAGTGCGATCCTCAAATGTTCCTCATTCTCCACCTTGTCCTTTGACTATACTAAGATATCATCTATAAACACCACCACGAACTGATCTAAATATTGAGAGAAAACTCGATTTATTAAATCCATGAACACAGCAGGCGCGTTCGTAACTCCAAATGGCATAACTAAGTATCCGTAATGCCCGTATCGAGTTTGAAATGTCGTCTTGTAAATATCTTCCGGTTTCACTCAAACCTGATGATAATCCGATCGAAGATTCAATTTCGAGAATACCCTTACTCTACTTAGTTGATCGAATAACTCGCTTATCCGAGAAATTGGGTATTGTTTTTTATGGTCACTCGATTCAACTCTCGGTAATCGATACACATTCGCCGCGTGCCATATTTCTTCTTGACCAATAGAACGGACGTCTCCAAGGTGAACCACTGGTCCGAATCCAATCTTTCTCTAATAGTTCTGAAACTTGATTCTTCATCTCTTCAAGTTCCATCGGTGCCATCGGATAATAAGATTTGGAAATTGGCGTTGTTGCAGGAATCAGATCAATGACAATCTCCACATCTCGCTTTGGTAGCAGACCCAAGATGTCTTCGGGAAAAACATCCAAGAAATCACGAGCTAACGTCGGTGCTCCATCTTTGTCCACCACTATTGTTGACAGGATAGCATTTGTCGCTTTGGCTCTAAATTCAATCGGCCCGATTGATCCACTGCCTCCTAAGTATTCAAACTTCGGATGTTTAGGAATTTGGAAAATCACTTTCTTTGCTCTGCAACCTATGTGAGCGTGGAAAGTGCCAAGAAAGTTCATCCCCAAAACTACATCATAATTGCCGGTATCAATAACCAAGAAATCTGCGAATAATTCTCTACCGCAAACTACGATGGGACACTCCTTACATTCCCTACTAGAAATATCTTCCCGTTCCCAGTGTGTATATCCCGGTTTCTAGATAAAGTCGTATCTGGGATAGGGTGTGTATTGAACATGGATGACATAAAATAACGGGATGCGCCATAATCGAATAGAGCCAATGCATGAAAACTACAAAATAGTAGAATACCTGTAACCAAGGTTCGAGGTTTCGGCCGAAACCACCGAAACGTGGTGGTTTCTTATCGGTTTTGGTGGAGACCGATACGAAGCTCGAAATCGATACGAAACCAATCATACAATATCGTTTCGGATAAAATCTTTAAAAACTTAATTTTTTATACTATTTCTACTGTCATTGTGATCATTGTAGGCCTTTATTGTTAGAAAACCGCAAAAAAATGAACCCAAACCCTATATTAATACTTATCTAAGTGCGCATTTTAATATATTTTGCATCATTGCTGGATTTTTAAATACTAGAATCATTATCTTGTAATATAAAACTATAAATTTAAGTATTTATTATATTTGCACTTATGTATGTTGTATTACCGTCGAAACCGAAACCGAACTGAGATTAGGGAAACTAGCTGAAACCCAGCGAAACTAATAAAATTATAAGAGATCGAAACCGAAACCATGTTCTTGAATCTTGCCTGTAACCACATCCTTCGAAACCTCTGCCTTCTCGGTCGTCAGGGTGAAGTCCCGTCCTTGATTTGGCCCTTGAGTACTCTGTCTCTGTTGATAAGCCTGTTTCTGCGGTACAAGCGGTGTCCTCGAAGCATCGCCTTTCAACTGCACCCTCGATGGACAGATGTTGACCTGATAGTTAGTAGCTCCGCAGACTAGGCATTGTCCATTCTTTCTTCGGCACGCTCTCTGAACGTGGCCCGGTCGCAGGCAGAAATCACAAATCACCATCCTCTTCTGAGCTGTAACAAAAGAACGCTTCATGGGGACTGTTGGAATACCCTTATGTCCTGAAGTTCTAATTGGTGCATGTACTGTTTTTCATACCTGAACATCTTGCTGAGGTGTACCATTTTCTCTCTCTGATAACTTCTGTTGTTCTCTAGCTGCCGTGAGAACTTAAGAAAATATGGTCAATCCCAAAGAGATAATATGCTTCTAAATCTCCACATCGAGACCATGCACGAAACGTCATGCTCATCAGTTGCATTAGCCACCAAGGGCCCTGCAAATCGACTGAGTCGGGTCTACTCAGCCGCATGCGCATCTACGTATCCTCCATTCTGCTTCAGACTAATAAACTTCTCTTCCATCTCCTCTCTAGCATATCGCGGGAAGAACTTCTCTAAGAAGCTCTGAGTAAAAGCCAACCAGCTGATCGGTTTTGATCGGCTTTGTCAGGCGAATCTCCTTGACAAGCCACCGCTCTCTAGCATAATCAACCAGTTGGATGCGTACCATATTCACTCTCTTCTGGTCAAAAATCTGAGCAGTGATCAAAACATTCTCAATATCCATGAGCCACTACTCCGCATGAAGTGGTTCTTCCAATCTCGTAAATGTTGTCGGGCCAAACTTCTTGAAATCAACAACTGTACCGTCACATGGACCCTGCCTGGGAACTGCTGCCCTCTCAATGGCCGTGGTTGCAGTCTGTTGGGCTGTCCTCAAGCCCTCCTGAAAAGCCTCAGCATGCTGCTGAATCAAGTTGGTCTGGCGCTGCCGACTCTCCAACATACCGTGCATAACGCCAAGGAATGCTGCATTGTCGGTAGGTAGAGTGGGTTGGATTCTTCTAGCCATACTTTTGAAGTCAAGCATGAATGACGAGGATTGGTAACGGAAACAAGATTCAATAAAACAAAGAGATTCAAGAATTTGAATGACAAAACAATAATGTGGCAGAACGTGTTCCTATAGTTCAAGGGGTTTAAGGTGAATGTATTGGGTACAATACCCAACTACAAATTGAATCCACGCCCAACTAATCTTAAACATAGGCTCTGATACCAACAAAAACTTATCAATCCCGATTCCTAAAATAAACAAAAATGCGGAACGCGACTCGGCCAGACATGCTACCTATGTAAGGAATCATCATTCCATAGTCAAATTATGGCTGCTATACGGCAATCAAGCACAATATACACACACACACACACACACACACACACACACATACTAAAGCATGTCCATAGCCACGATAAAACAATAATAGAATCAACAGCGGAAGCAATAACTAGAATAACAAGTCTTAATGATCCAGTGATAAATAGGAAATGATAACAATATTGTCCTTTTATGAGCCTACAATAGAAATCGAAGGAAAATAGTTCAAAACTGGAAAATAAACTAGACCATAAATAGCTAATAGCGGAAAACTCCTCACTGTTCAGCAATCTTCTCGAAGCACTCTTTGTCCTTCTGTTCTAAAGCCAAGTTATCTGTGCCATGCAAAACCCAGACGTCAGAGCGTCAAATGTAATATAGTAAGGATATAACCAGAAGGCGATGTATCATGTCATTATACATGAACTAGTGTCGTGATTAAACAATAAAAAATAGCAAGCAAGGTTTACCAAGGCAATTATGTCATGTAAATCCTAAATGTCCATGTCTCTAAGTTATCTATCCTACATGTATTTAAAACCAATCAATGCAATCCTCTTGGTAACACAAAAGTATCCCGTATGTGTCCAAGACCACGGTGTCATGACTCTCGAGATTGAATCCGAGACGTGCCGCTAGACAGTAAAACAAGGTCAAGCCTGGATGAATAATGTCAGTATCATCATTCCGGAGCAAAGGGCCCGCGACGACTGATCAGTCTCTAGCAATCAATAACTCTTGAGTTACAATTCGGTTCCATTCTTGATTTCTCCTTTTTCCCAGGTTTTCAAGTTCATGCCAAATATCAATATAATATTTACCTAATGTCAACCGGGAAAAAGCATGTACTAGTTACGTCTATCAAGACAACAAGTTAGGTCAAGAGATATTATGTAACCATTGACATCTAGGTAAACATTACATATCAAGTACGGTTAACATGACAATAATAACAAGACAATCAATAACCGGATAACAATGATACATGCCATCAATCATAAATACATGTATACAATCAACAACTGGAAAGTCATGAGTATTATAATCAGGTCAGGTAACATGGTTAGGCACTATATCATGCAATCGTGAAACGATTTAACTTAACAGGTACATGTATTGTTTAAATTTCAGTTTGAGATGGCTCACAAGTGCTTGAGCCGGCTCACAAGTTGTTTCAAATTATTATATATTCTCTGGTTGTAAGAGACGACTTATGATGGTCTTGAGCCGGCTTGACCCCAATTTGAGACGGCTCATGCTTTGAGACGGCTCGACCTTGTAAGTCCATGTCACGCACCCCACGACCTTGCGGGAAGGCGGAATATATGAAAAACGATTATCAAAGCTTCGTAACACGGACTTGAGCGCATGAATCGTATCTAAACCGTTACTAGCAAACTACGAAAGGTTTAACTACTCGGATTCGAAGTTATATCTCACGTTACTTGTCCTTCGGGTCTTCATCGCGGTCCTCCGCTCCTCGTAGACTCCTTGGAACATCGGCACCTCATCGGCCTCCTCGAATCAAAGACGATCCACCCGAGAGCTCCTACGCCAAGCTTTATCTCTAACTTGAGATAACTAGGTTGCTCAAACTGCTAATCTAAGCTACCTAGGGGATATAGAGTGAGGTTATGGATGTATTAGTCTAGCTAACCCTTGATCTCAACACATGAGAGGTTAGGGTTAGGGTTTCAAGAATGAGAGAGCTTGAGGAGAGAGAAGGTAGTGATCAGAATGAAATGAGATAATGATCTATCATAATATATATGAAGCATTATTTATTTATCCAAAAATGAAATAAAAGAATTAACAACCATGCTTCATAAATATCTATGAGTGATTCATCTCCATGAGTCATTAAGCATTTATGATGCATTAATGACATAGATGAATCACACAAATGAGTCACTAATCTCATTTAATGCAATGCCACCTTACCCCCCAAGTCACCACTCTTCTAGAAGCTTCCCGACAAATTACGAGAACACCCCTCCAATCCGTGAAAACACGGAAAAACTTTAGACTGTATAAATCCAATAACCCGATACTAGAATCTGGCTTAAACCAAAGCCGGCTAGTAAAAACTGTCCGAAAAGTCGTACGTGCGTAAACACACGTACGCGTCCGAACCCTTGTCGTAAAACCATACGACCTCTATATCGTTTCGTCTGGAGCAGGGAAACTCTCTGTGTGGGATTCTAAAGACTAGACACTACGCTGGCAGTGGGTTTAATCACAGACCGCAAGCGGCACTAGCCATACGCAACGGTTTCCAGGTAGATGTCGATAAGAAAGCCGATGAGGAAACCCATCCGAACTCCCACTGAGCCTGATGTGACAATCTCCCTACAGTCCGGTTTGTTCGTCTAAGACTATCGCATATCAAGTCTAGGGGGCGGCAAGCGTCAGTCCCCTAATAGCTGTATAAGTCGTGTCGGAGCGAAGCCCATTACACCCTGAGAAACTACTGGAACCTACCAATAAATCTCGCTTGCCCTGGCCAGGGACTTTGCGTAATGGCTTTCTGACACAGCACGATATCATCTCCCAATACCGGGAGAGACGAATCCTGTCTAACCACTACTGCCTCCAAGTGCTCGGGACTGCATCCAACTGCTACCTGTTTGCACGACTCCTTTGAGCCATGGTAGGGTAGCAATTTAAGAACAGTGGGACACACTTGAGGCGAAATAGCAGTGTCAAGTCTGCGGACTATGCTGTACTCATGTCACCTGGGAACTGTTAACTGACGATGGGTATAATACCAACCAATCAGTTCCCCTGCGGGTCCTGTCCGGTGTACCCGTAACCTAACGAGCACTTGTATACTATCTCCAGTACGACGTACTGATGGCTGTGGGACAGACCATCTCCCCAACTGGGATGAGAAGCGTGTACACACTTAGTCTACTCCGGAATATCGATGCCCTATCTCGATAATCCAATGACCAGGGACCTGTATAGGATGTTGCTTACAGACTACCCAGCCCCCACTAGTGTGACTGCCATCACAACACTGGTAATCAAGCAAAGATCCTATGGGCTCTACTAATATGTATAAGTGATACGTAATAAGAAACATATGCACATATTAAAATAGACTCAAACCAAGTAGCATACTACCATGTTTAGCAAGACTGTATTTACAACTGTGAATATCCCAAGCTTCCATTAAGTAATATACAACCTAGTATGATACAATAATGGCCCCTAGGGCATATACACTAATAATCTCCCGCTTGCACTAGGGCCATGAGCTGGCATATCGTAGACCTATCATCTCGAATAGCCTCTCGAACTGCGTCTGAGGAATGACTTTTGTGAATGGATCAGCAATGTTATTCTCCGTCTCTACTCTCTTCATCTCGATCTCCCGGCGATCTATGATCTCTCGGCGATCTACGATCTCCCTGATCAGGTGATACCGCCTTAAGATGTGTCTGGACTTCTGATGGGACCTGGGTTCCTTCGCTAAAGCTATAGCGCCGTTGTTGTCACAATACAGAGGTATTGGATCAACACTGGTAGGAACCACCTGATGTTCTGTGAGGAACTTTTTCATCCAGACTGCTTCTTTTGCGGCATCGCAAGCAGCTATGTACTCCGCTTCTATTGTTGAGTCAGCAACGGTCTCCTGCTTGGAACTCTTCCAACAGACCGCTCCTCCATTGAGGGTAAAGACATAACCCGACATGGATTTAGAGTCATCCTTGTCACTCTGGAAGCCGGAGTCGGCAAAGGCCTCCATCTGGGGTCTTTTCCGCCATACACCAAGAACATCTCCTTAGTCCTCCTCAGGTACTTGAGAATGTTCTTTACTGCTATCCAGTGCTTCTCCCCTGGGTTTGCTTGATACTGGCTTACTACGCTCAATGTGTATGCTACATCTGGTCTGGTACATAACATTGCATACATTATAGAGCCTACCGCAGAAGCGTAGGGTATAATCGACATGCGATCCCATTCCAAATCAGTCTTGGGAGACATCTCTTTGGAGATGGTGATTCCGTGACAAGCCGGTAGGTTACCGCGCTTAGAATCATCCATGTAAGTGCACGGCGGCGCCCCGGCCGTCAATCCGACGGCCAAATGCGGAAGCGGTGATAAACTTTAATTTTTCTTGAATTGGCAAACCGCCGCGCACTAATACCCGGATCGAACCATTAATTAGTCCTAACTAACTACAAGAAAGGGAAGAGAGATATACCGACTGATCCAAGTCCTCCGGTCTTCTCGTCGTCGTCCCGATCTCCTGCGGAAGCTCCGGTCTCCACCTCGTCGCCGGAAGTGCACCACATCGCCTACTTCTTTTACGGGCTCCCACCTCAATGCCGAGGCAACTCGGGCACGAAGCTGGCTAGTCGACGTGCCTAAGGTTTGCTGTAGAACGTAGTGTACAAGTCTCATTTTGGGGTTGTAGGAATTGCCCTTTGGTGGGGGGATGAACTATGGAGTTTGGAGATGGAACTTGTAGGATTTTTCCAAAGCCAAATGAGTGTAATGCCCTCATGTAAAAAATGGGACAGCCCCTCTAATGCTTGGCCGGCCATCTTGGTGAGGGGGAGAGTGAGAATGAGGGAGTAGAATGTTAGAATGAGAGAGCCATCCAATAATACAATGGAGAGAGAGAGAAGGCTATCATGCAAAGAATCATCATCACAACAATCCCAACACTCAACCAACAACCATGACTAAAACCATGATGATAAAGAAAGTCAAGCAATCATGAGTTTAAGAAAGGTCAAGGGATGGGCTCCATCATGAAACCATCATGATACAAATATATGCAAAGGACCCCTCCACAAATACTTATTTGCAACAATGCAAATAAGCCCTCCTCCACCAAACTTCGGCCAATGAACGATACAAAGGAAATTGGCCGAAACGGAAAGCAAACTGGCAACTCCATAAAACTGGTCCCGTAATAAATTACAGGAAAACCCCGATACTGTGCATACACACCCGCATTTGTATTCCGACCGAAATACAAATGCAATGAGACAAAGTCTACACTGTACTATACTAGGATCCGGCTTAAACCAAAGCCGGCTAGTAATATCTGTTCGATCCTGATCCGTGCAATACCGCACGTATCTGATCGAACCCTGCCATATATCCATACGGCCTGTAGTACAAACCGTCCGATCCTGATCCGTGCAATACCGCACGTATCTGATCGGACCTTGCCATATCTCCATACGGCCTCTACAACTTTTCGCCCGAAAGCTGAGTAACTGAATGTGGGGGACTCTAAAGACTCGTCAACACCATGGTTGTGGATTTAACCACTAGCACGTCAGAGGTATAAGCCAATACGTAACGGGCTACCAGGTATTGACTAAAAGGGACGTCTGTGAGCGAACTCAGCCCGACAACCCTACTGAGCCTGTCAGTGACAATATCCGTACAGTCCGGTCCGTTCGTTTATGAGTATCTCATGGCGGGTCTAGGGGGTTGGTAAAAGTCAGACCCCCAAAAGCGGTACAAGTCGTGTCGGAGTGTAGTCCAGAACACCCTGAGATACTACTGGAATACCTACCAGTAAATCTCCTTGCCTCGGCCGAGGGCTTCGTGTAATGGCTCTCCTAGACACAGCGCGACCTCACCCCCAATACCGGGAGAGACGAACCCCTGAAGATACGCTCACTGCCTCCATGTGGCTCGGGACTGTACCCAACTAAAACCTGTTTGCACGACTCCTTTGAGCCGTGGTAGGGTAGTAATCAAAGTACAGTGGGAACTCACACAAGACAAATGACGATCCCCAGGTCGATGAACTAACCTGCACACATGTCACCAGGGAACTGCCATCTGACGTCTGGTATATGACCAACTAGCATGTTCCCGGCGAGTCCTGTCCGGTGTACTCATAACCCAATGAGCACCTGTATACATCTTAGGTGAACCAACTGACACCAGTGGCTTGTGAGACCGGCCACCGCCCCTCGTCGGGATCTCGACTGTATACACTAGTCTACTCTGGAGTATCGATGCCCTGTCTCGAAACTCACACGACTAGGGACCATTTAAGGATATGCTTATAGACCCCCAGCTCCCACTTATATGATCGTCCTCATACTGCTGGTGGTCAAGCAAGAGTTCTAGAGGCTCTACCAACGTGTAATAGCGACCTGTAAGGTCACCTAAAGCAGTACACGCTGATAAAGGTAAACCAGATAGCATACTATCATCTCGAGTAAGACTGTCCTACCGGGATAGGTCCTCCATCAATCATTGCAATCACGTACCTGTGACCTAATAATTGACTCTGAGGGCACTATCTCCAACAATCTCCCACTTGCACTCAAGGCTAATTATTGCGATGTCGCATACTCACAGCCCGTGTGATACCGAACACCCAACTCCTCTACTAGTCAGTCTCACAAAGCTCGTTTGCGAAACTGTTGCGTTCGAGGAATAGCCTTAGTGAGTGGATCCGCTTTGTTGTCTCTTTCTATGTCTCTCTATATCTCAAGTTCGCGGAGAAAACCATCTCCCGAAATGAGCAATACCTATCTTAGAATGTGTCTGGATGTCTGATGGGACCTAGCTCATAAATGAACTCCAAATCCAAACTTCTTAGACTGTACGTCAATTGAACTTAATCAGTATCCTGCGCCATGCCACCCTCAGTGTTGCCTTGGGCCACCTGTCCAAAATACTGCCCCTCGTCAGAAGGAAAAACTATAACTCTGACAACCTCCTTGTTGTCCATGTCACCTTGGAAGCCTGGAATGATAACTGTCTCCCGAATGAGGCTGTCGTTATCATATCCCTTAGAACATCCACTTATGTTCTAAAACTGCTTCCGACTGTTTCTCCAGGATTGGATCAATGTCAACTTATTGCATCTAGTGCAAGAACAACATCTGGTGTGGTACTTGACATCTCATGATTGACTCAATTGCCTGAGCAAGTGATCTGCCAATCATGCACATCCCTCTCCCCTTTAGTCTGTAAGACACCTTTAGAGAGGGTGACTCCATCACCTGCAGGTACACTACCGTGCCAGGAGTCGTCCATTCTAAATACTCTTAGAATGCTGTCTAAGTACCCAGATTGGGAAACTACCCAAATCTAGATCTAAAACCATAGATCTAGTAACCAGAATGTCTGATATAATGTCCAAGTCCCATGTGGAGAAACCACTGTGTGACGACCAAAGTATAACCGATCGTAGTATAGGAATATCACTTCCTACTCTGTGTATGTCATCCAAATACCAGGACATCACACCCTACTACCTTCTCAACAGATCCATCCCCTATTCTGATGAAGTCAAACCTATGACTGTAACATCAGAAATTGATGATCTATCTCCGCTACATGTGCTTTAGTCTATAAATAGACATAAGCCACCTGTCCACCAATGCTTCCGCTGCTCCCACTGACTACGACAACCCTCTGGCAGAGTCATATAGACGTACACTTCTAAAACTAGTTTAGAACGACGCTACACTCATCCTCCCGCCGGGTCTCACAGTCTGGAACAACAACAATGGCAAGTGTGGGTAAAAAAGAACCTCCCTGTCACCGTCCTTGAGGCTACCGGAGTACCCCTCGGGTGCCTGAGGTTACCCACCTGATCTGCGGAGTGGCCAATGGAATGTCAAACCAGATTGAATCTTTAGGTTCCTATGAAATCTTCAGTAATCGTTTGTGGTTCTGGAATCACTTCCAGTTCTACCATACTTCCACTATTGTTTTCTGAAAAAATCCATTTTTAATAAAACTGTGGCGAGTCTAGAACAATATTGCTATTGTTCATGCAGATGGTAGAAAATCAACCCTCGTCATAGCCTGGGTCAACCCACAAACAGCCATTACAGAAACGTGCCTTGAGTTGTCCAGTGTCTGGTTTTAAGCATAAACCGGACAACTCCCCGTACCTTAACATCGTTAAGATATGAACTGTTCTATATCCCATATAGGACCAGAGGCACTGATTTAATTGAACCAGATTCAAATCATGCAGCTGTCTCCAGTGCATGTCAACTAAATGGAGAGAGGCCGATCAGCGTTACTCAACTTAGGAATACTTCCAATTATAAGTAACCTGAAAGAGAAGCAAGATCTCTTTATCATTACTATCAACTGAATACCATGCACAAGTGTCTACATCTTCGATTGCTTTGAAGAATCCCGATACTTGCTACACCTGGTTCTTTACTCTATTCAAATACCTATAACTTCTCCAAATTCGGACCCTGTGTTTCCACGAAACACCTGTCTAAAAACTAGAGAAGTCATAAGTAAACCGAATATAGTACGAGGACCAACCCCTCTGTCCTGATGGACCCTGGACAACATACAATACTCTGTATAAGTCCCTTGAATCTGATAACTCATTCACTGTGTGTCATAGGTTGAAAACTGTACTTATGGTTAAGAAGAGTTACATCGCTGTTTAATGCTCCTTACCTAACCATCCACTGATATAGGTAAATGTCGTAGACATAATTTCAGAAAGGTATATCTCACTCTATGAAAATAGACGTACAGATATATCAATTTGAAATTGGTGCATAACAGCGGATATTCAAAACCAAATATTTGCCGACCGGCAAACAGCCCAGGTGGTTTCCTCAAATATCACCGATTACAACGAATCCCGATATAATGAGGATGATCACCCAATTCCCAATAACTTACTCCCACTCATCATCTGTAAAACCATACAGATGTGAGAATCATACCTGGTAAATACATACCCTGGAGTAAGTGTCTAATCGGGAAATCAGTTTTCCTTTAACAGTACACAGTGAAACTGAAACATTGAAATGTTTCGATGGGGTATCCTGGTATTCCTAGTAATGCTTCTTCCAGATTCACGACTGTAACCGTATAATTCTTTGCCACCTCTCCAAATCCCTTCATATGTCTTTAGTCATTACCTTCTGCACCCCCTTTTAGGCCAAATGGTTTTCTTCCTTCCCTACCGTTCGGCACCAGCCTATGGTTTGGAAGAAGACTATCCAATAATTATAATGGGTGTACTGTCCCAATCCTAGGAACACTCGCAATGCGAGAGAAGGTGAAGATAAAAGACACCTGAATAAACCTTATTCTTATTTCTCCCGAACCAGAATCCATCCCCGAACTGGAACAAGTTCCTTTCGAGTTCGTATATAACCATACGATGGAATATCCAATAAACTGTGGATCTTCGTAGTGATACGGAGTGTCCTGGAGAAATACAAAGGTGATTTTAGGATTGGCGAAGAAAAACTTGGTTTGGTCGTGAATATCAGTCGCAATTTACTTTGCCCTCCTACTAATCCCTTGCTTTGTCTTAACTTAATACCTTCTGCACACCATCGTTACGCTAATTGGTTTTCTTCATTCCCTACCGGTCGGCACCTGCCTATGGTTTGGAAGAAGACTATCCAATTTGCGTAATAGGTGTACTATTTCCTAAACCAAGGAGCACTCGCAACCTGAGAGAAGGTAAAAGGAAAAGTCAATTGAATAGTCCTATCCGTTTCTTCCAGAACCTGAAACCATCCTCGAATTGCTTCGAGTTCGTATATAACCATACGATGGTTTTGTCCAATGGAACTGGACGTTCGTAGTAATACGGGGTGTCCTGGAGAAAAGGGTAAAAGTAGGAGTGGCAATGAGGTCTGCAACTCTGACAATCCAAAAGCCAGTGTTTAAGAAGGTTCGGTCAACTTGGTCACTGAGTCATAGTCTTAGGGTCGGGTCAATGGTCGCTGCCAAAGAGAGAGAGAAAAGAAACACTCAGCGTGCACTCTAACCTAGATCAGAATGGTTACCAATTTATCTAATCTGGAAACCTCCCACTGTACCGTCAAATTCTCCTCCAAACCTGAAAGAAGAATTAGTCGGGGTCACCCGAGGAGTAAACCAACTCATCAGTGGGAATCGGGATCCAACTATCACCGCATGATAACGTGACGGAATCCGCTCACGTCATCACACTCCAGAAGGTATGCGCATATCTGGTAAGTTTCAGTTCTTTTGAAACTCCCGATGCGATTTCTGCCCCATGCTCTTATGACCTTGGCGAAGGTCAACAAATCATAAGTCACATGTCAAGTTCTACCCGTCATTATCCAGGTTAATTTGAATACACCTGTACCTACCCTTGACTTTGGCCAACAAGGCAGTACGACTGTTCCAAACCAACGCATCTATCTATGCTGCATATGAATAACCAACAGCTACCAAACACTGTGCCTTGACTTTGGCCAACAAACACAGCTTGAATACTATTGACTATCCATATGAAACGACGGAGGGCTACGAATGGTTTCTGGCGAAAACCTTTAACGTAATGAACTTGATATCGTCGAAGGAACGGATAGCTTTTAAAAATATAGTAACGAAAACCTTTGCTAAAGAGGTCACTCCCGGTGAAGAGATCTCAGCTCTTTCCCCGTAGAATGAGGTGCAGGATATTCCAACTGAATACCACGGTGCAAAGCAAAAGTAATCGGCTATAGTGAAGTCATTGCCCTGACGCAAACTTTTGTCCAAGGGGTCACTCCCGGTGAAGGGATCTCGGCCCTTGTCTCGTCGACTGAGGAGCAGGATATTCCAACTGAATACCACGATGCAAAACAAAAGTGAACGTCCTTGCAATAACAGCTTTTTGAAAAGTGTTCCAACAACATCAGATTAGGTTTGTTTTTAACTTGCATTGATCCGAATCAACGCGGTCCCATCAATTGATCACACCACAAAGAACGAAAATAATATGACGTACGTATATGCCATCCGCATTCGCCACTGGGTCCCGTTATTACCCGTTAGGTTAGCTAACTAACGACAGAGCGGGGACTGGACTAGCGCGGATGCAAAACATATACATCTACTAATATATATACCAATATATTATATTTCGCTCAAGGCGTGAATAAAATGCAACATCACAGAAATGTACAGCATCACAGAACAATACAGATATCTGGGATCCCCGGGTTTCACAGAGCCACTACTGAAACCCGACGTTCCCTTGGTCGTGTGGATAGCCTGTGCAATGAAATCCTAGACCCTTACGGGCGCGGCAAGTTACCCGCCAAAACCTGAAGCGAGGCAGCCCCCTTCAGCAACGTGAATGGACCACCCGGCACTTCACGGAGTCCGACAACTTGGGCACTCCTCCTGGGTCAACCTGTACCCCTACGAGTGCGGCGAATAGCCCGCCAATCCTAGAGTGAAGCCCCCTCCGTCTCAATGCCATGAGATGCGGGCTTGTTGCCCTCTAGAACCCGATTATCCGTGCACCCCTCCGCGGGGTAATCCTAGTACAGAAAGTAAAATATACATACAACGGGTACATCGACCGCAACCTGGCCGTGCCCCAAAAAAATAATACAAACAGGCAGTGACGGCAGTCCACATGTCGGACGCTCGCCCCGCAATATCAAATGTACATAATACAACAAAACACTGTACTAGCATTGCATCCAGGCTATCCCCCACGACCGATCCGCAACATCACAGCAATACATAGAACATCAACGTGAAAGTCACGTTCGCAAATCCGTCTAACCGGGCTATAGCAGTTAGACAGGATTTACCGATCGAGTGACATTCACGGTCGCAGATATAATATAAATACTGTGAAATAATGTGTTCAAAATATCCGATCGATCAAATTTTAACAAGTGGGCCCCAAAGCATTACTGTAGCAGATCAAGAAATTCTGGGCCCAATGTTATTATTCCAAAACCCTAATTTTAACCCCAGAAAGATACTGTAGAAATTTGGTGCAGGGAACCCAATAGTGTGCGGCGGAACCGCGGCCCAAATGGGTGTTTGGCCGCGGTTCCGCGCTCCTACTGTGGAGTTGTTGCATCGAATTTTTACAGAACTCTTATTTTTTCTAGTAGATCACGTTTCTGCAACCTGAAAAATTTTTCGACACCAAAAATTTTCAACAGAAAACTGATGCAAGCAAAAATGCGGTTTTGGGATTTTGTTCGATCGGAATTGTAAAACACATTAGACAAAGCTAGACTAAGTTAATGGCGAGTCTCTGATACCACTGTAAGTGCACGGCGGCGCCCCGGCCGTCAATCCGACGGCCAAATGCGGAAGCGGTGATAAACTTTAATTTTTCTTGAACTGGCAAACCGCCGCGCACTAATACCCGGATCGAACCATTAATTAGTCCTACCTAACTACAAGAAAGGGAAGAGAGATATACCGACTGATCCAAGTCCTCCGGTCTTCTCGTCGTCGTCCCGATCTCCTGCGGAAGCTCCGGTCTCCACCTCGTCGCCTGAAGTGCACCACATCGCCTACTTTTTTTACGGGCTCCCACCTCAATGCCGAGGCAACTCGGGCACGAAGCTGGCTAGTCGACGTGCCCAAGGTTTGCTGTAGAACGTAGTGTACAAGTCTCATTTTGGGGTTGTAGGAATTGCCTTTTGGTGGGGGGATGAACTATGGAGTTTGGAGATGGAACTTGTAGGATTTTTCCAAAGCCAAATGAGTGTAATCCCCTCATGTAAAAAATGGGACAGCCCCTCTAATGCTTGGCCGGCCATCTTGGTGAGGGGGAGAGTGAGAATGAGGGAGTAGAATGTTAGAATGAGAGAGCCATCCAATAATACAATGGAGAGAGAGAGAAGGCTATCATGCAAAGAATCATCATCACAACAATCCCAACACTCAACCAACAACCATGACTAAAACCATGATGATAAAGAAAGTCAAGCAATCATGAGTTTAAGAAAGGTCAAGGGATGGGCTCCATCATGAAACCATCATGATACAAATATATGCAAAGGACCCCTTCACAAATACTTATTTGCAAACAATGCAAATAAGCCTTCCTCCACCAAACTTCGGTCAATGAACGATACAAAGGAAATTGGCCGAAACGGAAAGCAAACTGGCAACTCTATAAAACTGGTCCCGTAATAAATTACAGGAAAACCCCGATACTGTGCATACACACCCGCATTTGTATTCCGACCGAAATACAAATGCAATGAGACAAAGTCTACACTGTACTATACTAGGATCCGGCTTAAACCAAAGCCGGCTAGTAATATCCGTTCGATCCTGATCCGTGCAATACCGCACGTATCTGATCGAACCCTGCCATATATCCATACGGCCTGTAGTACAAACCGTCCGATCCTGATCCGTGCAATACCGCACGTATCTGATCGGACCTTGCCATATCTCCATACGGCCTCTACAACTTTTCGCCCGAAAGCTGAGTAACTGAATGTGGGGGACTCTAAAGACTCGTCAACACCATGGTTGTGGATTTAACCACTAGCACGTCAGAGGTATAAGCCAATACGTAACGGGCTACCAGGTATTGACTAAAAGGGACGTCTGTGAGCGAACTCAGCCCGACAACCCTACTGAGCCTGTCAGTGACAATATCCGTACAGTCCGGTCCGTTCGTCTATGAGTATCGCATGGCGGGCCTAGGGGGTTGGTAAAAGTCAGACCCCCAAAAGCGGTACAAGTCGTGTCGGAGTGTAGCCCAGAACACCCTGAGATACTACTGGAATACCTACCAGTAAATCTCCTTGCCTCGGCCGAGGGCTTCGTGTAATGGCTCTCCTAGACACAGCGCGACCTCACCCTCAATACCGAGAGAGACGAACCCCTGAAGATACGCTCACTGCCTCCATGTGGCTCGGGACTGTACCCAACTAAAACCTGTTTGCACGACTCCTTTGAGCCGTGGTAGGGTAGTAATCAAAGTACAGTGGGAACTCACACAAGACAAATGACGATCCCCAGGTCGATGAACTAACCTGCACACATGTCACCAGGGAACTACCATCTGACGTCTGGTATATGACCAACTAGCATGTTCCCGGCGAGTCCTGTCCGGTGTACTCATAACCCAATGAGCACCTGTATACATCTTAGGTGAACCAACTGACACCAGTGGCTTGTGAGACCGGCCACCGCCCCTCGTCGGGGTCTCGACTGTATACACTAGTCTACTCTGGAGTATCGATGCCCTGTCTCGAAACTCACATGACTAGGGACCATTTAAGGATATGCTTATAGACCCCCAGCTCCCACTTATATGATCGCCCTCATACTGCTGGTGGTCAAGCAAGAGTCCTAGGGGCTCTACCAACGTGTAATAGCGACCTGTAAGGTCACCTAAAGCAGTACACGCTGATAAAGGTAAACCAGATAGCATACTATCATCTCGAGTAAGACTGTCCTACCGGAATAGGTC
Source organism: Agapanthus africanus (assembly GCA_030015575.1). Taxonomy (NCBI): domain Eukaryota; kingdom Viridiplantae; phylum Streptophyta; class Magnoliopsida; order Asparagales; family Amaryllidaceae; genus Agapanthus; species Agapanthus africanus. Next base: position 249,998,612 of record CM057343.1, read on the forward strand.
CTCCATCAATCATTGTAATCACGTACCTGTGACCTAATAATTGACTCTGAGGGCACTATCTCCAACAATCCATACTGAATCTCTTCACTATGGTGTTTATGTATCTGGACTGTGAAAATCCCAACATCCTTTTTGATCTATCACGATAGATCCGGATCCCCAGAATGTAGGTGGCATCACCGAGGTCTTTCATGGAGAATTTCTGTGATAAGAATCCTTTGACTGACTGTAACATAGGAATATCATTTCCTATTAGGAGAATGCCATCCACGTACAAGACGAGGAATACTACAGCTCTCCCTACAATCTTACTGTATATGCATGGTTCATCTGGATTTTTGATAAAGTCAAATTCTTTGACAGCATCATCAAAATAGATGTTCCAACTCCACGATGCCTGCTTTAGTCCATAAATGGATTTAAGCAGCTTGCATACTTTACCGCTGCTCCCACTCTGAATGAATCCCTCTGGCTGATCCATATAGACGCTCTCTTCCAAATTACCATTTAGAAAGGCCGTCTTTACGTCGATCTGCCAGATTTCATAATCGTGGAAGGCAGCAATAGCAAGAAGGACCCGAATAGATTTAAGCATAGCCACTGGAGAAAAGGTTTCGTCATAGTCCAAACCAGGTCTTTGACGGAAACCCTTTGCAACAAGTCTAGCTTTATAGGTTTCAACCTGTCTATCTACACCAATCTTCTTTTTGAAGATCCATTTGCATCCTACGGGTTTTACCCCATCTGGAGCAACGTCCAAAGTCCATACTTTGTTAGTGTACATGGACTCCATTTCGGTCCGCATTGCATCCAGCCATTTTACCGAGTCACTGCCCTGATTGGCTTGCTGGAAGCTAGTAGGCTCATCATAGTCAATAGTGCAATCTTCTCTATCCCCGTCTATGAGAAAACCGTAGTATCTCTTGGGCGGATGAGATTGCCTACTACTCCTGCGGAGTGGCGTTGGGATGTCCTGTTCTCCTGAAGCTTCTTGTTCTACCAAGGTTTCAGTAATAGCTTGTGGTTCTGGAATTTCTTCCAGTTCTACTGCGCTCCCACTCTTCTGATTTTCTAAGAATTCAGCTTCTAAGAAGTGGGCATGACGAGAAACAAAAACCTTTTGTTCTTCTGCGTAATAGAAGTAATACCCCTTGGAGTTCTTTGGATATTCCACAAACTTACACTGTACTGAGCGTGCCTCGAGCTTGTCCGCATGCTGCCTTTTTACAAAAGCTGGACATCCCCATGTTTTCAGGTACTGAAGATAGGGTTTCTTTCCACTCCACATCTGATATGGTGTGGTAGGCACAGTCTTTGTTGGAACTTTGTTTAAAAGATATGCAGCTGATTCTAGTGCATATCCCCAGAATGATCGCGGTAACTCAGCTTTACTCATCATGGAACGAACCATATCCAATAGGGTTCGATTCCTCCTTTCTGATACACCATTGTGTTGTGGTGTGTATAGAGGAGTAAGCTGAGAGAGAATTCCATTCTCTTTTAAGTAACCCAGGAACTCGGCACTTAACTATTCACAACCTCGATCAGATCTCAGTGTCTTGATACTTTTGCCTTTTTGGTTTTCTACTTCATTCTTGTATTCCTGGAATTTCTCAAAGGCGTCGGATTTATGTTTCATTAAGAACACATGTCCATACCTAGAGAAATCATCCTTAAAGGTAATGAAGTAGGAATAACCACCTCTCGCATGTGTAGACATTGGACCGCATACGTCACTGTGTATGAGTCCCAAGAGCTCGCTTGCTCTTACTCCGTGTCCAGTAAACGGAGTCTTGGTCATCTTTCCTATAAGACAAGATTCAAAAGTAGCATAAGATTGATATTCGAACGGATTCAAATATCTTTCTCTATGTAACTTAGTCAACCTTCTTTCATTGATGTGACCTAGTCTACAATGCCATAAGAAAGCCTGATTTAATTCCCGAGACTTTCTTTTAAGTGTATTCTGGATATTGAAAACCTGAGCTTGACTTAATACGTATATACCGTTATCTAATGTACCTGACCCAATCAGAACTTGATTTAGGTGGATGTATACTACATCGCTTTCGAATGTAAAATTATATCCCTCTCTCGAAAGTGAGGACACCGATATGATATTACAAGTCATACTAGGTACATACAGACAGTTACGTAAAATCAATATCTGTCCACTTGTCAAACCTAGGCGATATTCTCCTACGGATTCAGCGTCCACGCTCATTCCGTTTGCAACTCTGAGAGACCAATCACCTACCTTTATAACTCTACGGTTTCTCAAAGCATGTAATGAATTACAGATATGGGATCCTGCTCCGGTATCTAGTACCCAGGAAGTAGAGTTAATTGACAAACAGTTCTCTATTACTAACACACTTGAGGCTGAAGCCACAACATGCTTCGTATCCTGGCTACTGGCTTCTAAAGCCCTGCAATCTTTCTGCCTATGCCCAATTCCATAACAATAGGAACGCCCCTCTTCTACTATTTCCAATCCCGAAACTTTTGCCCTTCTCTTTCCTTCTACTTTCCTGGTTTCCTTCAGGGTAGAAGGTAGAGACTGTAGAATCAAGTCAGTATCTGACTCGTTTCCCAACGCGGTATCCAGGTCCTGGAGCTCATTAATACAGCTAGTCAATGTAAGGACGTTGTCCCCTACAGATGACCCGTCAGCCAACCTCGCTTAAATTAATTCGTTCGAGGTCTCATATCTTGCAATATGAGATTGCTCTCCATATAAATCTTTGTTATGGAGAAAGATGGAAACTAAGTCTATCTTCTCGTGCTGCTTCTGGTATACACCATCAACTGAAGCTAACACAAGGCATTTAGCTTTCGCTTTATCTTTTTCCCTTGTCTGACGGATATCCATATCCGTGACAGTGGAAACTGGACCTGGGACGGCGGGATCTTGAGTAGTAATAGGGTGGTCCAGCTTGTCATAGGTAATGGACATCTGGACAGACCTTTGCCGGTCAGATTCAGTCAATTTGTCTAGATGTAACCTATGTGTGGTCACAAGGTCGCTGCAATTTTAAGAGAGAGAAGAATGAGCATGATGCTCTTGCAACTTTAGATTGGTTTTTAATTTATCTAAACAGGATGGCTCCTACTGTTTCTCGAATCTCTCCTCAAACCATAAAAGAAGAATTAGCCAGGACTATTCTCACCGTACAATACTTGCTTAACCGTTCAGCCAGGTCAGTGTCGATACTTCGATGGAGGTTTTCCAACGCTTTCGCGAAGTTCCTTAATTAAATAATCTCTTTTCTCTGGGGGCGTAGCCCCGCTGACACCTTTCTAGGCACCTACTTGGTTTATAGTATTGATCGTTAAGTGATGAATCTCCTGATAAGTAGCATGTACTCACAGTAGGATCGGGATCCAAATATCATCGTATGATAATGTTGAAGGAGTCCTACCAACATTCATCAAACTCCAAATGGTATGCTACTCTCTGCAAATTTCAATTTCTTTAGAAATTCCCGATGTGGATTTTTGCCCCATGCTCTTATGACCTTGACGAAGGCCAACAAATCATAAGTCACATGTCAAGTTCTGCCCATCATTATCTAGTTAATTTGAACCCACCCGTACATACCCTTGACGAAGGCCAACAAGGTAATACGACTGTCCCAAACCAACACATCTATCTATGCACCAAATGAATACCCCAGCAGCTACCAAACACTATGCCTTGATGAAGGCCAACAAACATAGCTTGAATACTACTGATCATTTATAAGAAATGACGGAGGGCTACGAATGGTTTTGGCAAAACCGTGAACGTAGTGAACTTGATTTAATCGAAGGAACCTGATACTTTTTAAAAGGATTGGTTAAAGCTCCGCAATTAAAAATTCTGATCTTTTTAAAATAACCGAGTGGTTTCTTTTAAATTTGTTCCAACGACTTATTCTTTGGTTTATTTTCTTTGCATTATAATAATGCGTCCCATCATTTATCCTATCATTGCAGAAAACAACGAAAATACCACGTCCTTTTATGCCATCCGCATTTGCCACGGGGTCCCGTCATCACTCGTTAGGTTACTTAACTAACGACAGAGCGGGGCTGGGCTAGCGCGGGTGTAAAACATAAGTGACGTCTAATACCTATCATATATAGATATTGTACATTCGTCAGACGCAATAATAAGCATTCCAGATCACTGATGAACTTTATTGGATATACTAGTAATCCGCATTTGCTTTGAGCCTGCAATAAAAGACGGATTACACAGTTGTGATGAATAACCATTGCCCCACTCTAGACCCCTACGGGTACGGCAAACTACCCGCCAAGTACCCGAAGTGAAGCGGTCTCCCTCAACAAAGTGAGTAGATCACTAAACACTTCAAAGTACCCGGTAGTTTGTGTACCCCACCTTGGGTCTATCCTAGGAGCAAAAACAGTAAAAAGAAATAATACAACGGTGGCTACAACCGCAATCTGGATGTGCCCCGCAAAAGAATATTACATCATATTACATTTACATCGAATGAATGAATATAAAACCCATCTCAAACCCCGGCTAATCATCACAACATTCCAATCAAGTCCATATACATAAACAGTAAACATTACAGAAATGTGCAACCCCCTGCCAACCGACATACTAGCAGTTAGGGGAGGTTTACGAACACATTAAACATTACAGATAAAAACCCAATTAGCAAATATCTTAGAATATCGATCGATAACCATATTCCGTGTCTACCCCAAAAGCAAAGCAGCACTGAAGTAACCTGGGTATAAACAGAACATACAGAGAACCAAAACACCAAAAATTAAGAATTACAGAGCAAATCCGAGTCAACTCGGAGTTGACTCGGCGGCGGATCCGCGGCACAAGCACTCTATTGCCGCGGATCCGCAGCCAAACAACCGAGTTGGTACTTCGTATTTTCCCAGTATTCTTGTATTTCCCTGCTGTGAATTTTAAGGCATATCAAATATTTTTTCAGACATGTTTAAAATTAACAGAAACTTGGGATTTCCGGGGTTTCGTTTTCGCGTTTTCCGTCGATCGAATTTCTAATTAGTTGCTAACAAGCTAGTAATGGTTTAGTTAGTTCTGATACCACTGTAAGTCCATGTCACGCACCCCACGAACTTGCGGGGAGGCGGAATATATGAAAAACGATTATCAAAGCTTCGTAACACGGAGTTGAGCGCATGAATCGTATCTAAACCGTTACTAGCAAACTACGAAAGGTTTAACTACTCGGATTCGAAGTTATACCTCACGTTATTTGTCCTTCGGGTCTCCATCGCGGTCCTCCACTTCTCGTAGACTCCTTAGAACATCGGCACCTCATCGGCCTCCTCGAATCAAAGACGATCCACCCGAGAGCTCCTACGCCAAGCTTTATCTCTAACTTGAGATAACTAGGTTGCTTAAAGTGCTAATCTAAGCTACCTAGGGGATATAGAGTGAGGTTATGGATGTATTAGTCTAGCTAACCCTTGATCTCAACACATGAGAGGTTAGGGTTAGGGTTTCAAGAATGAGAGAGCTTGAGGAGAGAGAAGGTAGTGATCAGAATGAAATGAGATAATGATCTATCATAATATATATGAAGCATTATTTATTTATCCAAAAATGAAATAAAAGAATTAACAATCATGCTTCATAAATATCTATGAGTGATTCATCTCCATGAGTTATTAAGTATTTATGATGCATTAATGACATGGATGAATCATACAAATGAGTCACTAATCTCATTTAATGAATGCCACCTTACCCCCCAAGTCACCACTCTTCTAGAAGCTTCCCGACAAATTACTAGAACGCCCCTCCAATCCGTGAAAATATGGAAAAACTTTAGACTGTATAAATCCAATAACCTGATACTAGAATCTGGCTTAAACCAAAACCGGCTAGTAAAAACTGTCCGAAAAGTCGTACGTGCGTAAACACACGTACGCGTCCGAACCCTTGTCGTAAAACCATACGACCTCTATATCGTTTCGCCTGGAGCAGGGAAACTCTCTGTGTGGGACTCTAAAGACTCGACACTACGCTGGCAGTTGGTTTAACCACAGACCGCAAGCGGCACTAGCTGTACGTAACGGTCCCCAGGTAGATGTCGATAAGAAAGCCGATGAGGAAACCCATCCGAACTCCCACTGAGCCTGATATGACAATCTCCGTACAGTCCGGTCTGTTCGTCTAAGACTATCGCATATCAAGCCTAGGGGGCGGCAAGCGTCAGTCCCCTAATAGCTGTATAAGTCATGTCGGAGAGAAGCCCATTACACCATGAGAAACTACTGGAACCTACCAGTAAATCTCGCTTGCCCTGGCCAGAGACTTTGCGTAATGGCTCTCTGACACAGCGCGATATCATCTCCCAATACCGGGAGAGACGAATCTTGTCTAACCACTACTGCCTCCAAGTGCTCGGGACTGCACCCAACTGCTACCTGTTTGCACGACTCTTTTGAGCCGTGGTAGGGTAGCAATCTAAGAACAGTGGGACACATTTGAGGCGAAGTAGCAGTGTCAAGTCTGCGGACTATGCTGTACTCATGTCACCTGGGAACTGTTAACTGACGATGGGTATAATACCAACCAATCAGTTTCCCTGCGGGTCCTGCCCGGTGTACCCGTAACCTAACGAGCATCTGTATACTATCTCCAGTACGACGTACTGATGGCTGTGGGACAGATCATCTCCCCAACTGGGATGAGAAGCGTACACACTTAGTCTACTCCGGAATATCGATGCCCTATCTCGATAATCCAACGACCAGAGATCTGTATAGCATGTTTCTTACAGACTACCCAGCCCCCACTAGTGTGACTGCCATCACAACGCTGGTAATCAAGCAAAGATCCTATGGGCTCTACTAATATGTATAAGTGATACATAATAAGAAACATATGCACATATTAAACTAGACTCAAACCAAGTAGCATACTACCATGTTTAGCAAGACTGTATTTATAACTGTGAATATCCCAAGTTTCCATTAAGTAATATACAATCTAGTATGATACAGTAATGGCCCCTAGGGCATATACACTAACAGACCTATGTTTAGAACGTCATATATCTCTCTGGGTGTATGAGACGGCTCGAGTAATGTTGAGCTGGTTCATGGTCTATTTTCTGATACGATCATATATGCGTTTCCTTTTAATTCAGTACATATAATCATATAAATCATGTGACACCGTAGATTAAGATATAGGTTAATTGGCTACACATAAAGTCTACAAATTTTAGGGTTCAAAGTCAAGTATTAAACTGATTCAGGTATGTCAATATATCGTGATTCAAATCTCGATATGTCGTTAATTAAGCTAGAACTTTAGGTTTCAATCAATCTATATCCAATAACACGAGATTATAATAACGTACAACAAGATCTAAATCTTGTCGAACATGCATAGAATAAACATTGACAAGAATCAATCAAAGATCACGTTTTGATTATAAAGCATGCATATGTATTAAAGGGCCTATAAATCTATTTGATTTAAATGTATTAGCAAGATCTAATCTCGCTATAGTATGTAGCAAGTATTAAGTACTTGCCTCGATTACAAGATCACAAGATATTGATGAAGATGATGCGGCGCTCAAACTCCACACAAGATCTCGGCTTTGACGATATAGCCGCGAAGAAGACGATGACAAGATGATGGTGATGATGAAGCCAATGCGAGATCTCGACGTCGATGATGAAAGGATCGGCTGCTAGGGTTTGCTTGAGTTTGGAGTAAGGTTAGGGTTTCGGTTTTATGATCTGGAGGCTAGGGCTTTTGTGTTCTGGGTTGTATGAGAATTAAAAGGGTTTAAATAGTTCAGCATGGATATGGACCGGGTATCATATAAATCTTTATATTAATTAGGACTAGGGATTTAGATAAGGTAAAATTATGATTCATATGCCTAATTAATATCTCCTCATTACCAAAACCATTAAGTTACCAAAATACTTAAAACCCAATGAAACAATAAACCAAAATCACGTCAATAAACAATTTTAGGTCGCAATGTCATTTTTGAGACGGTTCATAGATTCTTGAGCCGGTTTACGAGTCTTTCCTAGCAATCAATTCTTCTCTTGATACAAGAGACGGCTCAATCCAACCTTAAGCCGGCTCACATGCCCTTTAGTCAAATTTTCAATATAGTCAGCATATCAGTCAATTCAATTTATTAAATTAAATACTGTATGATCATTCTAGAGTGTTATACTCTACGACAAAACCAATTACAATCCACCTAAGGGAAACTACTTTTGATAAGGCGTGAGTTACGAAGTGGGATCATGAGCTACGAAGTGAATACCTAAAAACTAGCAGCTGGGAGAAGTTATCAATCTTCTGAACAAAGAGAAAACAGAAAGCAAAGCCCGACGCAAAAAAAAGGAATTTAGAAAAAAAATTGAAGGGCCCCACTTATGATTTGCCTCTAGCCATGCTCCAGCTTTCCTAGGAAGCGGCACCTGAAACTTAAGGCCCCAACTTTAGAGAAATCCTAAGGAAATATTGGGCTATGAAATGAAACCTGTCAGAAATTCTAAGGGAAAGAAAACACCGCCCTAACACACAACATTGCGGTAAGAAAACAAGAAAACTTGGGTAGAAACGTTATGGAAAGCCATCTATTTATAGAGTCAAACTACACCGCCAAGACCGTGAAAACTACGCAATCTCATAAATGCGGCTATATGATTGAACAGAGAAATATTAAAATGCGCATTTTTCTAAGTCTTGTGAATAAGGGGAAGGATAGGACAATACAACAGTCAACAACATTTAATAAGCAACATTCACAAAACTCCAAGAAATTAATCATCCCACCAATAAGAAGCCACCGAACAAAAAACAACCACAAAATTGTAAGGGGCCAACAAAAGGTTCACTGTTCTATCTAAATATGCGCTGACCTGCTTTTTAAAGCCCATAAGGAAACTCCTATGATCAACACTCAAAGGAGAAATCCTCGAGTGAATTGCCACGTTCAAAGAAGTATAGCGATCCATTCGCACCTCCGGATAGTTGAGCTTGATCGACTCCCGAGTCGCCATAGCCTTGGCACCCAATACTCTCCAAAAGAAGATGGCATAATAAAGGCTACACTTGTACCCTTCTATAATGGTTCCCGCTGAGAGCCTCTGGTTGTCCTCTAGCCTTTTAGCCCTCCCCATCAATCTCACATCGTCCATAGTTGAAAGCAAGGCGATGTTTCTGCCCTCAGGAATCCTTTAACAGCCTTCAAAGATGGAAAATCTCACGCCAAAGCCTAACATATCTTCGGGTCTGGGGCTGTCCAAACTTCGACAGATGGACCACGAAACCAGGAAAGGACATGTGATTGGGCACTCGGCGAAACCAAAAGGATCATTCTAGTCTTCCGGATGATTGGGGATCCCGAAGATTATCCTCCTACCCGGATGAAGGACGAGGTAGGTTCATGATCTCGATCCCTAACACATACCGAAAAATCTTGACAGAGTAGGTCCCTTAGACCCCAACAAACAACACACGAAACCCTAGGATAAGCCACTACCCATTAGGGGCAAGCTCAAAAGGGACAAGGTTAAGATCGCAGAGTATTCGAGTCATGATGGGAGGAAAGGGAAAATACAACCCGATCGCTAACAATTGCCCGTAAATGCCTATGTAGCCGGGGGCGTTGCAATGATAGGTTTATCTTTCAGGGAAATCAACTTACGAAGGAGAGATAATACCATGATGTAACATCCGATTTGCTAGTAAACTTACTCACCTTTGTCAACTCCACGAGCATCTTCTCGGAAGACACAACACTAGGAGAAGCTTTAGGGATGAGACCTTAGAAGGGAGATCCTCGGATAAAGAAGTCCTCGAGGACGACGCACTCGAGGAAGACTTCTTGAACACAATTGCTCTCGAGACTGATGCCATGAAAATAGAGTGAACAATAATAGGGAGGAGGAAAATTACCCAGGCTGGGCTCACCGTCGTCCGCCTTCAAGTAAAAGGCAAAGAAGATGAAGAGACCCCAAATCACGTGAAGAGGTAGTTTAGAGCCAAGAGCAGTTTAAACCTCAGGACCACGTAAGCGAAAACTGTCCCCCATTATCTCGATCGGGCAGCGTCCAAATTTGCCGTAAAAGTACATGGTATGAAGAATCAGGGGCGGGCCACTCTATCTAAGAGCGTGAGATGGGCCCTAAAATGACCACTGATAAGCCTGCCAAAGGCGTGGAAATCAGTGGTCCCATGAGAGCCCCTGCCCGAGCCAAAAGTATCCACGAAAAGCCCATTAAGAGGATTAACAAAAACAACAAGGAAATGACTGACCACGTCCATCGTTAAAGAGGTGGCATGTATGAAATATCTCCCTGCGGCCATCCTGAGGGATGGCCGCTGACTTCTCCAACCTTTTGGAGGTAGAATGGAAACATGCACAGAGTATTGTAAATAGGAAGAAGGAAAGCCCACTCAGATATGCTCATACATATCCCAAAAACCCTAATCTCTCTTGTGAAAATATTGACAAGAGTGTCGGAGGGATGATGCTAGAGCAAAACTCCGTCGCTGTATTGTTTTGCAGGTTATTTTGGGATAGCCAGCGCACTTCTTATGACTTACTCTCATTCGTCGTGGAAATTCGATATAGTTATGTTTAGATTGAATAGTCCCTAGTACATTGTTGTTTAATAATTTTTGTACACTTTTTTTTAATGTACTTTGTTTTGTTTAATCTCTTATCAATGTAACACCTGGGATCTTTTCAATCATTTAATTAAAAAAAAAAAGAACCTCACTTTATTGGTCAGAATTGGAAAATTAAGAAAATTGTCAATAAAATAAATGTACTTGAAATGAGAATGTTGAAATGCAGAGTGACAATATGTGAGAGAGGATGAGATATGAACACATTAGTGAGAAGAACTAGCTCACATGATAAAATGAGGGGTTGGTTTGAACATGTGAAACAGAGGCCAATAGGTGCATCAATTAGGAGGGTATATAAAATTGTACTTAATGAGTAATGAGGTATGCCTAGAGAAACATGGAGGCTATTTAAGTTAAGCTAGTTGCAGACCTGGTTGAGGAGATGGCCCATGCAGAGCTATGTAGGAAAAAGATTCATATCACCTACCCTAAAAGTTTGGGATAAAATGAGTTGCTATTGCTTTGGTGGTTGTTGTTGTTGTCCGCTATCCATGAGCAAGCAGATTTGACATCCTTCTGATTATAACTAGTATGAAAATTGCAATATTTCCAATATAAGACTTGAGAGTTTTTGATTATTCTTGTATGCCCTTCCTTGCATGTATATATTCTACCTCATGGCATATAATTATCAGTTAATTGACGATTAATTTATTTGCAGTTACAACATCCCAGCAGGCAACGACAGCTTTGCAATTGTTAAGAGAGAAAAAAGGAAACTTTGACATTGTTATAAGTGATGTTAAGATGCCTGGTATGGATGGGTTTAAGCTTTTGGAGATTGTTGTTGTTGAGATGGACCTGCCCGTGATTAGTAAGTAAATGATGTGCCACACAGAAAAATTTACAACGAACTTTCTTATATGTACTCTTAGATACCATGTCCTTTCTATATCTGATCTAGTTCCTGGAGTTAATTACCACACCTCCTTTATAATAAAATGTTTTTGTTGCAGTGTTATCAGTTGATAGTGAAGTGAGTACAGTGATGAAAGGAATAGAGCACGGGGCTTGTGATTATCTATTGAAGCCTGCACGTGTGCAAGAACTCATGTTCATTTGGAAGCATGTTATGAAGAAATCACTACATGATACAAAAGGAGCCAGTGCCACTAACAAGCCTGACGCTGTAGTAAAATCTGAAGAAGATAATATATCCAAACATAATAGGAAAGGTAAGGATCAAATACAGGAGAAAGAAGATGAGTCTGATGAATCCTCAGAAGAACTTTCCACTCAAAAGAGGCCTAGGGTTGCTTGGACTGAGAAACTGCACAAAAAGTTTATAGCTGCTGTGAACAAATTAGGCTTGGACAGTAAGTATGGATAACTACATTGTAAATATTCATATATTCTATTTTATGTATCTCTAAGAAGCAATTTATTTGAAAATCTTATATCTTCAGGAGCAGTCCCCAAAAAAATACTTGATCTAATGAATGTCCCTGGACTTGCCAGAGAGAATGTCGCCAGTCATTTACAGGTCAACTTTGATTTGCGTTTATCAAATTAGATAATTTCTTGTTAAATTTAATACAGATTGAATTAACTTTGTTATTTTCAATCAATCTACTTTTGGGGATTTTTTTTCTGAGTTATTTGTTTTTATTTATGCAGAAATACAGGAAGGCCCTGAAGAAAAATGGCATAGAGGCTACCCAGCAATACCATGGTGGCGTTGGCGCAAGTGGATTCGTTGGTGCAAACATGACAAGTTCTGTTCTGTTGTCTTTTAATAGTCAAGGTCCAAATATTAGTAGGCCCCCTGTAGGCTTTCGAGTTGAAGGTTACCAAAATCATCAAAGGACGATTCCATTTGCTTATGGCCAGCAATCCTCGATGGGGGCCGGCAATAGATGGTTGCCACTTCCTTTGAGCAGCCAGAGTAATTTAGGCCAACATTATTTGTCGACTCCTCAGCCAAGCCCATTAAGAGCCCATCAGTTTTGCTATGCGTCAAATCCTTTGGCTATTGAAGCAGGCACTCCTCAGTCAACATCCATGCATGCAAGTTATCAACCTCTCGTTCCAAGATTATTGGAGCAACCTTCTAGCTCACAAATTCGTTGGCCGAGAGAAACATTTTCCAGTCCATGTTCAATTAACCAACCTGGACATTCGACTAACCCTCAAGTTGTTGATTCCGTATTTGAGCAGAACAACTTGCAGAATGTGGACTTTGAAGATCCCGTTGCAGCTGGGTTGGATGGAATGCCATCATGTAACTATCGTAAAAAAAATTCCCAATTTTTGTGGTGGTTCTTCCTAGAGGAAATCTTTGAATTTATTAAGATGGTTGCTTGTGTATAGTCAAAGCTTACTATTGGATAAAAAGTAGTAATATTAACTCTATTACCTCTCTAATTTTGAAATGATAATTGAATCTATGTGCAGTACATGGACAGCATCAGCCACTTGAATTCCATGCTCAGACTGATGAAGATTTGGGATTGGAGAGCCAAATAGATGGGACTTCAATGGAGCCAGAAAGGAATGAACAAAAACAATCAGAAGAAACTAGCTCCTCGGAACTGTTAGTTCCTTTTCTAGACCCTTCTCATGAAGAGTGTATGTTTCACCTTAGTGATGGCCATTCAGCAGAAGATCTTCATACAGCGATTAAGCAGGTATAATAATTCACTGTTTTCTTTATTATCTTTTAGTCAATAAGTTTAGTTCGGTGTTTGAACCTTAACATAGTAGTTGATATTTGTTAAACGATAAAAGAGAAAAGATTTAGATACTTTATTATGTGACCAATGGTCTCTTTATATAGAGATTACAATTACTTGATGCCGAAGCATCATAGTACGGTGTATCCTAATAACAATATATTCTAAATTATTCTAACATTCCCTCTCAAGCTGGACCAAAGATATCAGTGATGCATAGCTTGGACAATAGATGAACGAATGCGGGTCTTGGAAGAGCTTTCATCAAAATATTTGCAATCTGTGCATGAGTAGAAACATGATGGAGATTGACTTTCTTTTCAACAACTGTCTTCCGGATAAAATGGCAATCCACTTCAATGTGATTTATGCGTTCGTGAAACACTAGATTATCTGAAATATGAATTGCAGCTTTATTGTCACAGAACAAAGATACTGGTGTTGTAGAACCAACACCGGGATCTTGAAGCAATGTGGTGAGACATCAATTCTGAGACGGTATGGGCTATAGCCCTATATTCAGCCTCGGCTGAATAGCGTACAACATGTTACTTCTTACCGCACCAAGTAATTAGGTTCCCCGCAAAGAAAACACAAAATCCACTTGTGGAGCGACGGTTATCTACAGATCGGACAAAATCGGTATCAGCATAGGGTATAAGAGACAGATTAGAACAAGGTTTATAGAGAAAACCTTGTCTAGGTGCACACTTCAAATGGCGGAGAACGAGCTCAATGGCCCGAAAATGGGAAACTAAAGGCGCCTGCATAAACTGGCTCACTGTGCTGACTACAAAGGATATGTCTGGACGAGTAACCGTGAGATAGATCAGCTTCCTAACTAACCGTCGATACCGACCTAGATCGGAAAGCGGCTGGTCATCAGGTAAGCTAATGCGAGGGAGCTTTACTGTTATATCCATAGGAGTATCAGCAGGGCAACAACCAAAAAATCCTATTTTTTAAAGAAGATCGAGAGCATACTTTTGCTGTGAGAGAAATAATGATGTCTTATTTCGAGATACCTCTATACCAAGAAAGTACCGTAGAGGACCAAAATCTTTGGTGTGAAAATGTGAGACCAAATGAGTTTTGACCTTAAATATACCCTTGGAATTATCTCTAATGATGATTATGTCATCAATATAAACAAGGAGAATAACCAATCCTTCTTTCCGTCTATATATAAAAAGAGATGGATCTGCCGAGATTTTTGTGAAATTTATCATTTTTAGGACTATGCTGAATTTATTGAACCATGTCTGAGAAGATTGTTTTAGGCTAAAGATAGATTTTTAAGATGACTGTCACGATCTGAAATTGGCACGTGACGACACTAATACTACGCAACGTCTACAGGCGTAACGCAGTAAAAAAAAGCCAAAACCCAGAAATTTAAACCATTAAAAGACAAGAAAAGATAAGAAACATTTTTAAAACCTTTGAAATCGCAACCCAAATTCTTTAAGAGTCCAACTTTATTTTCTTTAAAACTTTGGCAGCACCACCTTTGTAAAAACTAGCCCCAAAAATGGCTACAACATAAATATAAGTAAAACATCCCAAACGGGAGCAAAAATCACGCCCAAAGGCGGAAAGCAACCACCACAACAGGTATACGACGCCGTAGCGAAGAAATAAAAGACGATAAAAAGGAAACTGTATAAAAGACAACCAAGTCACAAAAAATATACAATATCGTCCTCACTAAGTCTCTAAGTCAATATGAAAATAGTAGATGGAGAGTACAAGGATATAATGAATATACAATACAACAACGAATAACCACAAAACCCACCTAAAGCAAACTGCACACTGTGAGCTGATGCGTTATCCGTAGCAAAAGATGATAAGATAGATGAATATAGCCCTGCCTCTAACTACTGTGAGGAAAGACCTGCAAAACAACTGTGGCATAATGGGGGTGAGTTGCCAATTCGTGAATAGTAAATAACATATGCAGGTAATCGCAAGTATGCACGTACAGCGCGAATCTAACACATGTAATTAATAGCAATAAAAGGTCATATGAATGCAATAATCATGAAAGGTACAATAGCAGGTACAACTAATACATAAAGCAATAATAATATGACAATCGGTATGCAATAAACATGAAATAATGATATGAAAATGTATATATGCAACAGTCATGAAAGGTACACTAACAGGTACTACTAATACATGAAGCAGTGCATAAACAATAAATGTGGAGTATGGAATGAAATATGTCATTTCCACGGAATCCTGACATCGTGGTAGGATCAAAATCCTTCAAGACAATCCAAATTCCAAAATTTCTCAAATCAGCTCCCAAATTGGTTTTCATATCATATAAGTCTCACAAATCCTTAATGTACAATATCGAATAAATCTCCTATATCTTGAATGTACAAAATCAAGTGAATCTCATATATCCTTTATGTACAAAATCAGCAATTCTCATATATATCCTGTGTCCAATATCAAGTAAATCTCAAATGTCCTAAATCCAAGATCAAGCGAATCTCTTATATCCTAGGTATATATGCATGAATAAATATAATAATATATATAAAAGGATATGTATACATATATATTAGCGTCCCACTCCACTAATATATATATATATATATATACTTAGGAGTAAAATATCATGAAAACAATGTGTCAAGTATCGACACAGAAAGGCTGATCTATCATGTGCTGTCACCATGACTGGCATCCTGATAGGTGCGTATCATACGCTATACCGAAAGCTCGTGTGCCTAGCTCTGAACCTCGCCTCTCAACGTATCCATACGCACATGACTCCCGTCGGTATCCCCATGATAATTGCCGAGTCATTGGTAATATCACCGGAAAATATGGTTTCCCCATTAACTCATCTCCTCACTGAGATTCTTGCCCCGGATACCTCCGGGTCCCACCATGTACCCGCACACGGACCCCTCCTTTCCTCGCGTGGGGTATATATATCAGAACCGATAAATCTCATGGCGGCTGCTGAAATATCATATCAAGAGAAACCGGGTTTTTCAAATAATGCATAATTTCATGAAACTATCACGGTCCCCAAATCCAGAAAACATAATGAAAAATCGATATCTCAATGCGAAAATCTATGAATAAAATATACGCCACATAAAACTGTAATGTAAGCATATAAAGGAAAAGCCGCTAATTAACTGCAACAAGTTAATATAAAATATCATGCGGTTCCTATTTTCTCCAATTCTAAATAACATCAAGTAAAGGTAAACATGTAGTTATAACTGATATATGCGTAAACATAAAGTATAGCAAGATATATGTATCTACCTATAAGCAATGATGTAATATACCCCCTGGGTATAAGTGAAGTATGTGTGCAAGGTATACCTGTAGCTATGTCATTAAGTGTGTGTACCTATCACTAATGGTACAATACTCTATAGGTATACAGGTAACTAGCATATAAGTATATCAAGGCATATGTGTAAGCATGTAGGTATACAGGTATGCTATAAGTCATATGCGATAAGAAATATGAAACAATGTCACAATATCCCTAACCAAGCAATATCATATCTATAAGTAGGTTGTGTGTGACATGGCAGTTATTGACGGTGTGTGTGTTATACAATCAGTGCTCGTGCAACATGAGCCGTCAATAATAGTGCAGTGTCCTAAGGATACTAGTCCATGCACAACAATTAACTAAGCAGTAGGGTGAATGCGCAATTCTAAATATGACCTAGAATATGCAACAAGTCAAGTTATTTCTAACCCAGACGCATTACGCCATGCGGGCGATTCCCCAGTAGATGTTAAATCTACTCATCAACGCTCCTGGCTAAGTGAAGCCTACCACCGGTTTTCCCCTGTATCAGTGTCTGAAGTCCCTGCCTGTGAACATGCAACATTAAAACAATAAAGCAAGTATATTTAATAATAAACCTAAAACTCATACAAACTACATTTGACCGACACAACAATACAAAACATACTCTCAAGTGTTCGTATTATGGCTAACGTGTGTAGCGACACGACGAAAACAATCTAAGAGCAAAACCACACAAAGTGCACGATCCGCGTCGTATAACATATTGCGCTTAAACGAAACACTACAAACTACCTAGGTGATCCCAGATTTTGCATACTGAGAAAACTCAACAACTAAACAAGACCAAACATACCGAAACCAAAGCAGACACTTACCCAGAAAAACCCAAATCCTAACTCCTACCCACAGCCGATGTCGCCGGAATTCTCCTTAGTGTCGCCGGCTGAGGTCCGAGCAGGGGGTCTCGTGTTGGAGGTAAAGTCCTATGGTCTCAGGTACAACACAGATAAATTGTTTGGTTTTTTAGTAAACTTTCCGGGTCACAGCAGATCACATATGTCACATATAGGCACTAAAAATACGATATTATGCACAAAACTTAACTTTACACTATCTAAACTGAAACTAACTAGCTACATATCACAAAAACTATAAAAAGAACAGATAGGGATCATTACCTAGCCAAAAGAACACAAAGATCCAAGCTTTGCACACTCCATGGCATCCAAGAGGCAAATCCAAGATAAAGATGTGATTTTTGATGAGATTTGTGAAGAACTTGAGATGAATTGGTGATGGAAACTTAAGTGTTCAGTTTAGAGTTGAGGAAATGAAAGAATAAAAGAGATAGAGAAATGAGAGAGTGTGAGGAAATGAGAGAGGGAGCCGAGTGTAGGGTGAGGTGGCAGGTGAGTGTAGGGTGAGGTGAGAGGTGGGAGGTGAGTGCAACCAAAGCATTAACTCCCATTTAATGCTTTCATACAACTCATCAAGCTACCTCCTCACTCCAAAAGAATATCTTCTCTCTTCTCACAAAAGATCTAGGGTTTAGGGTTAAGGATTAGATTAAAGAAAAGATTAGGATAAATGGTTAAGTGTCAAGGTTGCTAAGATCAGGATTAGCACAAACAAATCTCACATTTACGTGCACACGTGCATGCATGCTTATAACAAATAATAGTAAATTATTAATTAAATGTTATAAAATGTGAGGAACCCGAATTGGTAAACTTTTTACAATAAACCCGCATTAACGTCTAAACGAACACTAACCGAAATCTAAAGCGTTACAATGACATATAAGATACTCCTTCTCACGCTCAAAACCAGGAGACTGCTGCATATAAACCGTCTCGGAAAGGTGGCCATTAAGGAAGTCATTCTTGATGTCTAGCTGATGTAGAGGTCAATCGCGGATAACCGCAAGAAAGATCGAGACATAAACAGTAGTACCACTGGAGAAAAAAATCTCAGCATAGTCGACACCATATTGCTGGGTATAACCTTTTGCAACAAGACGGGTCTTCAAACGAGATACACTGCCATCAGAATTATGTTTGACAGCAAAAACCCATCGGCAACCAACTTCTTTTTCTGTGAAGGGAGGCTGAACAGATCCCGAGTGTGATTAGAGCTCAGTGCATACAATTCTTTCATCATAGCTCTATACTAATATGGATGACTCATAACTTTCTGAATAGAGTTAATGTCATGCCCGCTTCCCAAAATACACTAAATCGCGGAATGAGACTCGGCCGACCATACTATCTATGGTAAGGAATTATCCTTCCATAACCACATTAAGGCTGTCATGTAGTAATCAAGTACAATATAATAAATATAACTATCACATGTCCAATAGCCACAATAGAACAATAACAATATCTAATAATAAGGAGTCAATAGCGGAAGCAATAATAATGATCAAGTGTCAAAATCCAAGGAAAGAATAATAATCAACTTGTCCCTTATGGGATCACAATAAAATCTAATAAAATAGCATTACTAGAAAGAAACCTAAACAATAATAATAAACTAGACCAATGGAGTGCTCCTCACTGATCGGCAACCTTCTCGAAATACCCACGATCCTCCTGTGCTAAAGTTGAATGATCTGAGTCATGAAAAATCCAGACGTCGGTGCGTCGAATATAATACCATAATGAATATAACCGGAATGGAATACTGTATATATCATTACAATGAGTCAGTGTCATGTGAGTAACAATAAACAATGCCAATACAAGTAGTATATCAATAAGGTAAAACAGGATTATCAAGTTATATGTATCATAAGATTCATGTTGCTAGGTTATCTATTCTATAGGTATTTGAAACCAATTAATACAATTCTTATCGCAACTCAATAGTACCTAGTGTAAGTACACGGTAGCGCCCCGGCCGTCTAACAGATGCCAAATGCGGAACAAAAACTTTTACAACTGGCGCTATCGTATACTATCATCCGGATCTGCCATTATTGCTAAACTAACAAACTACAAAGTGGGTAGAAATGTTATACCGAACGATCCGAGTCCTTCGGTCTTCAACCATCATCCCACGCTTTGTTGCGGCTGCTCTGATCTTCTCGATCTCCAGTCTTCTCGTCCAGGTGGCACCACGTCAACGGATCTTTAAACGGGCTCCCGCCTCTGAACCGAGGCAACTCGATCATCAAGTTTGCTAAAAGAGATGACCAAGATTGATGTAGAGAATGAGTAGAACACTTTGTCTCGTTACGTCCAAAGCTATGGACGAACGGTTAATGAAGTTGCCTTTTGGATCGGGTGAAAATGAGAAATATAGTATACTAATTTCCATGAACCAAATACTTGCATCTTTTTCAAATCAACAACCATATTTCTTTGCAATGAGGGGCCGGCCATATAAAGGGAAGGAGGAGGGTAAGTGTAGGAGGAAGAGAGTGACCATATCATTAATGAAGAGAATGAGTCACAATTACACCTTGCATAACCATTAAAGCATACAATGAATCATAACACTTAGTCATCCATTCATTAAATGCTTAATTAATGCACTAATGACTCACTAGCCACCTCATCATCATAGTCACTATCTAGAAGCTTCCACACACTCATGACTCACCCTCAAGACGAAAAGATAAATCCGCATTTAACCGAATGTTAAATACGGGTGATAGAAAACTGGAAACTGGCAACTTCCAAAAGCGATCTCGAAACGAATTTCAGGATAACCCCGTAACAGTATAAACATACCCGCATTTGTATTACGACCGAATACAAATGCAACTGAGACAAAGATATTATATCTACACAGTATAATACTCGGATCCGGCTTAAACCAAAGCCCACCAGTATTATCTGCCCGAAATATGACACGTGCGTAAACGCACGTGCATTTTCCGAACCTTACCATAAAACCATACGGCCTCTATAACGTTTCGCCCGAACTTGGGAAACTGTCTGTGGGGGACTCTAATGACTCATCAACACACTGGCACTGGGTATAACCACCAGCACGTCAGAGGTACAAGCTGTACGTAACGGTTGCCTATGTATTGATTGGAA
The DNA here is from genome assembly GCA_030015575.1 of Agapanthus africanus. Taxonomy (NCBI): domain Eukaryota; kingdom Viridiplantae; phylum Streptophyta; class Magnoliopsida; order Asparagales; family Amaryllidaceae; genus Agapanthus; species Agapanthus africanus. The sequence continues at coordinate 250,019,324 of CM057343.1, forward strand.
GGGAAGCTGACGAGCGAACTCATCCAGAAACCCTACTGAGCTTGACAGTGACAATATCCGTACAGTCCGGTCCGTTCGTCTAAAGAGTATCGCATATCGAGTCTAGCGGGGTGGATAAAGTCAGACCCCTAATAACGCGATAATTCGTGTCGGTATGAAGCCCACACCACCTGAGAAACTACTGATCCAAATCAGTAATTCTCTACTAGCTCGGCCGAGTATTTCTAGTGATGGCCACCCGTGCACTGTGCGACATCAACCCCCAATACCGGGAGAGACGAATCCCCGACGATCCGCTCACTGCCTCCATATGGCTCGGGACTGTACCCAACTAAAACCTGTTTGCACGTCTCCTTTGAGCGTGGTAGGGTAGTAATCTAAGCACAGTGGAAACTCACACGAGACAAATGACGATCTCAGGTCGACAAACTAAGCTGTACACATGTCACCAGGGAACTGCTATCTGACGATATGTATAATACCAACTAGCATGTTCCCGGCGAGTCCTATCCGGTGTACTCATAACCCAATGAGCACCTGTATACATCTTAGGTGAATCAACTGACACCAATGACTTGTGAGACCGGCCACCGCCCTTCGTTGGGGTCTCGACTGTATACACTAGTCTACTCTGGAGTATCGATGTCCTGTCTCGAAACTCCCACGACTAGGGACACTTTAAGGATGTGCTTATAGACCCCAGCTCCCACGTATATGATTGCCATCATACTGCTGGCAGTCAAGCAAGAATCCTATGGGCTCTATCATCATGCAATGGTGAACTAAAGCATGTATACGATGATAAAGACAAACCAGATAGCATACTATCATCTCAAGCAAGACTGTCATATCGGTATAGGTCCTGCCTCAATCATTGTAATCACGTACCTGCGATCCAATAATTGACTTTGAGGGCACTATATCCAACAATCTCACACTTGCACTTAAGGCTAATTATTGCGATGTCGCATACTCACAGCCCGTGTGATACCGAACACCCAACTCCTCTACTAACCAGTTTCACAAAGCTAGTTTTTAAAACTCTTGTGTTCGAGAAATAGCCTCAGTGAGTCGATCCGCCCTGATGTTTCTTTCTATGTCTCTCTTAATCTCAAGTTCGCGGAGAAAGCCATCTCCCGAATTGAGTAATAGGTGTCTTAGAATATGTCTGGATATTTGATGAGACCTAGTTCATAAATGAACTCCAAATCCAAACTTCTTAGACTGTATCGATAACTGAACCTAATCAGTATCCAGCACCATGCCTCCCACAGTATCCTCTTGGACCACCTGTCCATAATACTGTCCCTCGTCAGAGGGAAAACTATAACTCTGACAATCAATCTGTCATCCATGTCACTTTTGAAGCCTGGAATGATAACCGTCTCCCGAAGGAGGCTGCCGTCATCAAATCCGTAGAACATGCACTTATGTTCTAAAACTGCTTCCTTATGTTTCTTCAGGATTGGATTAATATAAACTTATCGCATCTAGTGCAAAAACATCTGGTGTGGTACTTGACATCTCACGATTGACTCAATTGCCTAAGCAAGTGATCTGCCAATCATGCACATCCCTATCCCCTTTAGTCTGTAGACACCTTTAGAGAGGGTGACTCCATCACCTGCAGGTACACCACCGTGCCAGGAGTCATCTATTCTAAAATACTATTAGAATACTGTCAAAGTACCTAGATTGGGAAACTACCCAAATCTAGATCTAAAAACCATAGATCTAGTAACCAGAATGTCTGATATTATATCTCCTTTGTGGAGAAACAACTGTGTGACGACCAAAGTACAACCAATCGTAGTATATGAATTTTACTTCCTACTCTGTGTATGTCATCCAAATACCAGGACATCACACTCTACTACCTTCTTAACAGATTCATCCCCTATTCTGATGAAGTCAAACCCATGACTTTCACATCAAAATTAGATGACCTATCTCTGCTATATCTGCTCAAGTCTATAAATAGACATAAGCTACTTGCCCACTATGCTTCCGCTGCTCCCACTGACTACGACAACCCTCTGGCAGAATAATATATACGTGCACTTCTAAAGCTAGTTTAGAACGACGCTATACTTATCCTTCTGCCGGGTCTCATAGTCTGGAACAACAGTAGTGTCAAGTCTGGGTAAACAAGAACCTCCCTGTCACCCTACTTGAGGCTACCGGAGTACCTCTAGGGTATCTGAGGTTACCCACCATATCTGCGGAGTGGCTATTGGAATGTCAAACCTGATTGAATATATAGGTCCTATTAAATTTTCCGTAATCGTTTGCGGTTCTGGAATCACTTCCAGTTCTACCATACTCCCACTACTGTTTTCTGAAAAAATTCATTTTACTAAAACTGTTGCGAGTCAAGAACAATATTACTATTGATCTTCCAGATGGTAGAAAATCAACCCTCGACATAGCCCGGGTCAACCCACAAACTGCCATTACAGAAACGTGTCTTGAGTTATCCAGTGTCTGGTTTTAAGCATAAGCTGGACTACTCCCCGTACCTTAACCTCGTTAAGATATGAACCATTCTATATCCAATATAGAAACCTTGGCACTTATTTAATTGGAACCAGATTCTAATCATGCAACTGTCTCCAGTGCATATCAACTCAATGGAGAAAGGCTAATCAACATTACTCAACTTAGGAATACATCCAATTATGAGTAACCTGAAAGAGAAACAAGTTTCTCAAAATCATTACTATCAATTGAATATCAATTACAAGAATCTACATCTTCGATCTCTTTGAAGAATCTCGATACTTGCGACACCTGGTTCTCTACTTTATTCTTATACCCACAACTTCTCAAAACTTAGATCTTGTATTTCTCGAAACACTTGTCTAAAAACTAGAGAAGTTACAAGTAAACAGAACAGAGTATGAGGACCTACCCCTTTGTCCTGATGGACACTGGACAACATACAATACTCTGTACAAGTCCGCTGAGTTGAATAACTCAAAACCTGTGCATCGTAGGTTGAAAACTGTACCCAGGCAATTTCCTCAAATATCACCAATTACAACAAATTCCGATATAATGAGGATGATCATCTAATTCCCAATAACTTACTCCCACTCATCATCTGTAAAACCATACAGATATGAGAATCATACCTGGTAAATACATACCCTGGAGTAAGTATCTAATCGGGAAATCAGTTTTCCATTAACAATACACTGAAACATAAAAATGTTTCGTAGGGGTATCCTGGAATTCCTAGTAATGCCTCTTCCATAATTCAATTCATGACTTTAACCGTATATTTCTTTGCCGTTTCTCCAAATCCCTTTATTTGTCTTTATTCATTACCTTATGTATACCATCGTTAGGTTAACTGGTTTTTGTTAGTTGTATGTATGCCCTACAGGCCAGTATTGTACAGATGATGTATATTATATTGGATGCTTGGACATATATAGAGAGGACTTTCTTGCTCGATATGATAGTATGCTATCTGGTTGCTCTTTATCTTAACATGTATACTTGTCTCTTGATACTGTCTTATAGTTACATGTTGGTAAAGCTTTTAGGATGTGTACTTGACTATCTGGACTATGATGTGGATCATACTAGTGGGGACATGGTAGTCCATAAGTACATCCTTCAAGGTCCCTAGTCGTGGGTGTATCGAGACAGGGCATCGATATACCAGAGTAGACTAGCGTATACGCTTCTCGACCCATGAGATGAGCGATGGATGATCCCATATCCATTGGTGTTTGACATCAGAGATGGTATGCGAGTGCTCAGTGGAGACTGGGTATACTGGACGGACTCGCCGAGAACTCCCAGATGGTATTATACCTTACGTCAGATGGCAGTTCTCTGGTGACACTTGTTCAGGTTAGTCTGTAGACCCGAGATCGTCATATAGTCTTGTGTGATTCCCACTATGCTTTGATTTCCATCTTACCACGTCCATGAGGGCGTGCAAAACGGTGGTTTTTGGGTACAGTCCCGAGTCACATGGAGGCAATGAGCGATAGGAGGGGTTTCGTCTCTCCCGGTATTGGGGGTTGATGTTGCACTGTGCTCGATTGGCCGTAACAGGGAAGTCCCTGGCCAGGGCTGATTTAGAGATTTACTGGTAAGTGTTACCAGTAGTTTCTCGACCCGTTATGAGCCTCACATCGGCACGACTTATCGGTTATTGGGGTCTGACGTTTACCATTCCTAGACTTGATATGCGACATATCAGACGAGGAGACCGGACTGTACGGGAAGTGTTACCGGCAGGCTTTTACAGGAGTTGGAGCGGGCTTGCTTGCTGATCTTCTGATCGCTCAATACCCGGGTAGCCGTTACATCCAGCTAGTACCGCTGACGGCTTGTGGGTGCTTGATGTGATCATCACCTACTGCCGGCGTATTGACGAATCTTTAGAGTCCTACACAGAGGTTTTACTGGCTCAGGCAAAGCGAAATAGGAGCGCATATGTGATATGTGCGAGACCGAGAATAATGCGTGTATGTGATACCGTATTCTATTCTCGCGACTTTTTGTATCGGTCGGTTATATATGATATATAGCCGGGTTATCGAATCAAGTGTTGATTCGATAAGTCGATACAATGGATGTTAGCCGGTTATATGAGAAATGACCGGATTATTAAGTCAAGTGTTGATTTAATAATTAAGTGTATAATTGTATATTAGATATACTAATTTACATTTACTAACATTTGTTCACTTTAGGGTTTTTCTCACATGTACACTATTTTAACATATATATATGTTAAAATGTGTTATCTTATTGTATCATGGTTGATGATACAACATTCATGTGTGTATGAGACATACACCATTCTATGTATTATGATGGGTTATGATTATTTAAGATAATTACAAAATTAGTGGAGTTTTGGAATGAGCATGAAGCTTGTAGAAGCTTACTTTGCTTTGACAAAGTCTACTAGCTTTGTCTTTACCTTAGATTCCTTTTAACCCAACCATAATCAATTAGCTATGGTTATGGCTCTATAAGGGTTAGTATATGATACTCACTCACCATGGTTACCCTACTCACTTGATCATTATCCTCATCTCTTTCATTTCTTCTTCTTCATTTGTGAAAAAGAAAAAGAAAACTAGGGTTTGATCCAAAGTGAGAAAGATTGTGAGAAACAAAATTCTAAAGAGAACCCACTTCCTATTTCTCCATCCTCTACTAGACTAGCACTTTAGTTTAGGGTGTTTACTTCATTAATTCTCTAGTTAGTGAAGTAGGAGCTTGAGTTGGAATTCCCTCGACGTAGATCATCTTCGGCCTCGGAGACTTCAAGCAAGGTCACATCCTTCGCGTCGTGAAGCCATGCAAGAGCTCGAGAGAACCTTGATCGCAGCGAAGGGACTTCAACAAGGAGCAAATGAAGTGAAGGACCGATCTACAAAGGTTGTATTTCGTATTCCCTTTAGAGTAAAGTTGTTTACTTGCTATATGATTCGCCTAAACTCTAGTATACGATCTTGCTTAGGGTTATTCGGCATATAAAATTTTAATTTTGGCATGGTCGATACCTTGTAGAGCCTTGTTAGTGTGCCTAGTAACCCTACAGTTTTCTTCCTTTCCTACCGTTCGGCACCAGCCTATGGTTTGGAAGAAGACTATCCAGTAAGCATAATAGGTGTACCCTCCTAAACCAAGGAGTATTCGCAACTTGAGAGAAGGTGATGATAAAAGACAATATAATACCTTATTCTATTTCTCTCGAACTGGGGAAAAAGGCAAAGGTGAAATAGGAGTGGCGATGAAGTACGCGGTTTGGTCGTGAATATTAGCAGTCGCAATTTACTTTGCTCTCTTACTAATCTCTTTATTTTGTCTTTAGTTATTACCTTCTGTACACCCTACTTAGGCTAATTGGTTTTCTTCATTCCCTACCTTTCGGCACCTGCCTATGGTTTGGAATAAGACTATTCAATAAGCGTAATAGGTGTACTCTCCTAAACTAAGGAGCTCTCGCAACCTGAGAGAATGTGATAATAAAAAACAACTGAATAAACCAATTCTATTTCTCCTGAACCTGGATCCATCATCGAAGAAGTCCCTTTGAGTTCGTATTTAACCATACGATGGATCTATCCAATGGAAGTGGATGTCCGTAGTAATATGGGGTGTTCTGAGAAATACAAAGGATAAAAGAAGGAGCGGCAATGACTTATGCAACTTTAAACAATCCAAAAACCCAGTATTTTAAGAAGGTTCGGTATACTTGGTCACTGAGTCATAGTCTAGGGTCGGTCAAAGGTCGCTGCCAAAAAGAGAGAGAAAAGAAACACTTTGCGTGCACTCTAACCTAGATCAGAATGGTTATCGCTTTATCTAATCAGGAAACCTCCCACTGTACCGTCAAATTCTCCTTTAAACCTAAAAGAAGAATCAATCGGGATCACCCGAAGAGTAAACCAACTCATCAGTGGGAATCGGGATCCAACTATCATCACATGATAACTTGATGGAAGCCACTCAAGTTATCACACTCCAGAAGGTATGCACATATCTGACAAGTTTCAGTTTGTTTGAAACTCCCAATGTGATTTTTGCCCCATGCTTTTATGATCGTGACTTTGGCCAACCCATCATAAGTCACATGCCAAGTTCTACCCGTCATTATCCAGGTTAATTTGAACCCACCCGTACATACCCTTGACTTTGGCCAACAAGGCAGTACGACTGTCCCAAACCAACGCATCTATCTATGCAACAGATAAATACCCAGCAGCTACCAAACACTACTGTCACGCCCCGCTTCCCAGAGTACGCAAGATTGGGCACGTGACATAGCCAACCATGCTACCTGTGGATAGGAATTATCCATCCACAGTCACATTACGGTTGTGGAGATATCAAGAACAAAATAATAAACTAATCTAATACATGTCCAAATCCATAATAACAAGAATCAATAAACAATAAGTGCGGAAGCAAATGATCCATTACAATAAATAAACAGTACGTCCCATAATGCGGGCTCACATCTGGAAATGAAATGAAAATAAATAAACTAAACCCTAAGGGACTCACAGTTCAGCCTGCTGGCTGAAATACTCCTGCTCGGTCGTCGATAGTAGTAAGGAATCTGGGCCATGCAAAACCCAGACGTCAGCGCGTCATGTCAACCAAATAATATAATATAAACATGGTAATAAGCAATGCAGGTATGAACATGAATAAAGCAGTACTAAGAAATAACAGAGCAGGGTAATGTGCAGTGGTGACTAAGCTGTCCTATCAGGTTTCTACTCTATAGTCTTTGAAATCAATTGATGAATCGTCGATGTAACTCAATAGTATCCCGTGCGTGCCCGGGACCACGGTCAAGGTCCTCGAGGCTGAATCCGAGACGTGCCGCTAGGCAGTAAAATAGGTAGTAGGATGGACGAGTGATGTCAGCATCATCACTCCCGGACTGGCCAAGCCCGTAAGACTGATCAGAACATGTATCGAACTGTTGAGTTACAAGTCGGTTTCACCTTTGATTTCCCCATACCCCCAAGTTATGTATGTCAGGTCAGGTATTCAATAATCAAGGATTAATGTCAACACAGAATCAGGTAAAAGCAGGTATGTCTGGATAGACAACAGGAATGGTCCATGAGGACCCCAAGTCAGGTTGTAGTCCAATAGGTTGAGTCAGTATGTATAGGGTGTCATGTCCGGTGTATCGGTACATGTGTCAGGTGCATCAAGATCGGTCAATATGTAATGCAATCAAATGGGTGCTGATAACAGGTATAGTAACGGATAAGGAACAACATCAGGAACAGCAAATAACAATATTATACCATGTAAACACAGTGATGCTTTGTATTCTCTTATTAACAGGTTCAAGCACCCTTGGGGTGCAATAATCACAGTGTAGCGCAATATTAATAACAGCAGGCAATAAGGATATAAGTGTGCGACTATTATCCTCTAAATAGTAAAATGATTAGCAGGTAGTTGTTATTAAGGTTACGGTGGCAAAATACGATTTAGGTGGCAGTATTATAATGTACCTCATATTTCGTCCAATGAGACAAGTAGCAATACTAGTTAATATAGCAAGTTTGTGAGTCAAACATTTAATTAGTTTAACGTAGCATGTAGCAAGAAATCTTGACTCGACGGTTTCGCAAACCGGAAAGCACGGATGCAATGTCGGCAGAAAACACGAGACGGGTGCACGGACTTCGGATCGAGTCCCAACAGCGAACAGCGGGATCACACGGACCAGGGTACTTCGCTGGAGCGTCGGGTCCAAACGACGGCACGGTCGGAATCCGGCAAAAGTCATAAGCAACGAAGTTAGCAAACACGATATACGCGACAAAGACCAGCGAGGGATTAAACATGAATGGAAAGCTAGAGGGTTGCTAACAGGGAAGAAACAGGGGCAACAACGACGGGCCCGACGGCGATGGGCGCGCCGGCGGCGAACAGGAGTTGCGGCGAGGGCTGGAATTTCCTTGTTCGCTGGAAAGAGGGTGGTGCTGTGCGATGAGGGGATGTAAGGGCCGGGTTCTGGTCACAGGGAAGAGGAGGTGGTGGAGGTGGCGCGGGTGACGTCGACGAGGGTCGACGGCACGTTTTCCGGCGACCCGGGATTGGTGCTAGGGTTAGGGCTCGGGTTCTGGTGGCCCGGCGAGGGGAGGAGGAAGGCGACGACGAGGTCGGGACGAGGGTGAAGGGAGGAGGGTTCTGGTGTCGTCGGCGATGGGAGGCGGCGGCGACGGCGAGGTCTGTGGCTGGTGATGGCGTCGGGGTTGGGTGCAGGCGCGGAAAGAGACGGAGGAAGGAGGAAGGAGGGTGCGGCTAGGCTGAGGAGGCGATGACGACGACGGCGAGCTCGCGGGGAGGTCGACGGCGAGGGCTCGTGGTGGCTAGGGTTAGGGTTCGAGTTCTCGTGGGTTCCTTCTCGCGATGGTTTCCTGTAGGGGACGTGAGGAAGATAAAAATAGAGGGAGAGAGAGAGAGATTTGATGAGGAGAGAGAGAGAGAGATTTGATGAGGAGAGATAGAGAGAGAGTGGGAATAGGGTGGGGCCCACGAGAGCAACCTGATTGGTTGAGGCAAGATTTAAAAGGAAAATTTGAAAGGATTTGAATGATTTATGGTTACAGAAGATATATATTCATATATATTTTAGTTTAAGATATTTAATTAAATGGGCATTTTCGGCGCTAAATGAAACATTTCCAAATCGTGCCCGGGTAGCGCCCAAATGTTTCAAATTCAAATTATAGGATTTTAAGCGAGTTCCAAATTTTGAAAAGAGGTGTTTAATGATTAAAATGCATGCCCCCAAGTCGGACACTTGTACGCGCGCGTAGACGTCCAAACTTACCCGTTTCGTCGAACGGGAAGAAATCTCGACACGCGGACGCTACCACACGACTAGTGGCGACGAGTAGGCCAACATGGATATTTTTAATTTCATTTTAGGTGTTAAAATTTGTTATGTGCCAAAATGACTTAACCGGTTAAAATTTAGCAATAAGCGCCAAACAATCAAAATAATTGAGATGAGCAAAATGTAACACTCAACTAGTAATAGAAATAGTATTATAGGGCTCGGGTGTTACATCATACCCAACTACAAAAGAATTTCGTCCTCGAAATTCCAAGAATACAAGATAGCTAACTACGGGAAAAGGTGAGGAAATTTCTGCCGGATCTCGTCTTCTCGCTCCCAAGTGGATTCTCCATGCGATCGATTACCCCAAGAAACTAGCACAAGAGGGATAACCTTGTTCTTAAGAACCTTTTCTCTTCGATCCTTGATTTCAACTGGTCGCTCCTCAAAAGTTAGGTCCTCCCGTACGGTCAACTCCGAATGATCCAAGACATGAGTCTCATCACGAACATACCTCCGTAGATGAGACACATGAAACACATCGTGCACTCCTGCCAATGACTGTGGTAACGCCAAACGGTACGCTACCTCTCCAACACGCTCCGATATCTCGAAGGGTCCAACGAATCGAGGGCTAAGCTTTCCCCGACTCCCAAAGCGAATCACCCCTCTAGTCGGTGATATCTTCAGGAATACCAAATCACCCACGGCGAACTCTAGAGGTCTTCTTGACATGTCGGCCCAACTCTTCTGTCTGTCTTGAGCTGCCTTCATATGTTTCCTGATTGTATTCACCTTCTCGACTGTCTGTACCACCAAATCTGGTCCTAGTAACCTTCGTTCACCAACATCATCCCAACAAACCGGTGAACAGCACTTACGACCATACAACGCTTCAAACGGAGCCATCTGAATAGTCGCTTGGAAGCTATTGTTGTACGAAAACTCCACCAGGTGTAGATGATCCTCCCAAGAACCTTTGAAGTCCAACATGCAAGCTCTTAACATATCTTCAAGGGTCTGGATCGTTCTCTCCGATTGTCCATCAGTCTGAGGATGATAAGCGGTGCTAAACTTCAATCGAGTCCCCAAACTCTCTTGTAAACTCCTCCAGAAGTGCGACAAGAACCGAGTGTCCCGATCGGACACGATGCTCACCGGTACTCCATGCAATCTTACAATCTCCTGCATGTACCGCTCTGCCAAAGTCTTCATCGATTGACCAACCCGAAAAGGAATAAAGTGAGCTGCCTTGGTCAACCGATCGACAATCACCCATACTGCATTGTTGCCCTTTGGACTCCGCGGTAGAGCCGTCACGAAATCCATGGTTATATGTTCCCATTTCCACTGAGGAATCGGAAGTGGTTGCAACAAACCAGCAACCCGTTGATGTTCGGCCTTGACTTGTTGACACACCAAGCACTTAGCCACGAAGCGAGCAATCTCCCGTTTCATACCTTCCCACCAGAAGTGCTGTCGAACATCTCGGTACATCTTTGTCCCTCCTGGATGTACAGAGTAAACTGAACTGTGTGCCTCCTTCATAAGCTCTTCACGCACATCCCCTTTTGGCACACACACACGGCTACCGTATCTCAACGAGCCGTCTTCGTGGATCAGTAAATCGGTTCGTAGTCCGGCTTCAACTTGCTCTCGAAACTTTTGCAGTCTAGGATCCTGCAATTGCGACGCTTTAATCTTCTCAACTAAGGACGACTGTACTTGTAACTGCATCAACTGTCCCGTAGCATGTGGTAGCAAAACCTCCAAGTCAAATCTCTGGAAATCCGCAATGATCTCCCTTTGTGCGGTCAATACCTGAATTGCTGGTAACCGACTTAGAGCATCTGGCACGACGTTAACTTTTCCCGGATGGTACTTAAGATCAAGGTCGTAGTCGGCCATCAGTTCCAACCATCTGCGTTGCCTCATGTTCAACTCCTTCTGAGTGAACACATACTTCAAACTCTTGTGATCTGTAAAGACCTCGACTCTCTCGCCCAAAAGGTAGTGTCTCCAAATCTTCAGGGCGAAGATCACGGCTGCAAGCTCTAAGTCATGAGTCGGATAATTCTTCTCATGAGTCTTCAGCTGTCTTGATGCATAAGCGACAACCTTCCCATTCTGCATCAGAACACATCCCAATCCTTTTCCGGATGCGTCGCTGTGAATTACCAGTCCTCCTGAATTATTCGATACAGTTAGGATAGGGGCGGTTATCAACTTCTGCTTTAACGTCTCGAAGGCCAATGCACATCCATCCGTCCAAACAAACGGTACCTCCTTGCGCGTGAGCTTGGTTAACGGCTCAGCTAAACGAGCGAAGTTCTCCATAAATCTTCTGTAGTAACCGGCGAGTCTAAGAAAACTTCTTATGTCCGCAACATTCCTTGGAGTTGGCCAATCTCGAACTGCTGCAATCTTCTCGGGATCAACGGCAATTCCATCGCCCGACACGACATGCCCCAGGAACTTCACTTCTTCCAGCCAGAATTCGCACTTACTCATCTTCGCGAATAATTTCTCCTGTCTCAGCGTCTGCAGTGCGATCTTTAAATGTTCAGCATGCTCCTCCGGACTCTTCGAGTATACCAGAATATCGTCAATGAATACCACAATAAACTGGTCCAGGTATGGTGAAAAGACCCTGTTCATCAAATCCATGAATATTGCCGGCGCATTCGTTACTCCGAAGGGCATGACTAGATACTCGAAATGTCCATATCGAGTTCGAAACGCCGTCTTGCAAATGTCTTCTGCTTTTACTCGGACCTGATGATATCCTGATCGCAAATCCAGTTTTGAGAATACCCTCGCGCCACTAAGCTGCTCAAAAAGTTCTCCAATGCGAGGGATCGGGTACCTGTTCTTAATAGTCACCCGGTTCAATTCTCGATATTTCATGCACATCCTTCTCGTGCCATCCTTCTTTTTTACTAAAAGAACTGGAGCTCCCCAAGGTGAGTTGCTGCTTCGAATCCATCCCTTCTCGAGTAATTCACCAACTTGTTTCTTAACTTCTTCCAATTCCACCGGTGCCATTGGATAATAAGATTTTGATACTGGCGCTGCACCAGGAATAAGGTCAATCGCAAACTCCACATCTCGCTTCGGCGGTAAGCCTGATATATCTTCAAACACATCCATAAAGTCGCGAACAACTGCCGGCTCTTCATTACTATCCGCTTCCATTGTCGCAAGAACACTGTTCGTCGGCCTAGCCCTAAACTCGACTGGCCCGACAGAGCTGCTTCCTCCAGTGAAGGTAAACTCAGGGTGTCCGGGAATCTGGAAAATTACCTTCCTTGCCCTACAGTCAATGTGGGCGTGGAAAGTGCCAAGAAAATCCATTCCCAAGACTACTTCATAACTGCCCGTATCTATCACCAAGAAATCTGCAAAAAGCTCCCGTCCGCAAACAACAACTGTACAATCTCTACATTCCTTACTAGCTATGATTTTCCCATTCCCAGTGTATATGTCCCAAAAACTAGACAGGGTCGTGCAGGTAATCGAGTGTGTAGTTATAAATTTGGATGACATAAAACAGTGGGATGCTCCGGAATCAAATAATGCCAATGCGGGAAAACCATGAACGAGCAAAGTACCTGAAACCACTTCTCCTGATGCCTTGGCTTCCTCAGTTGTCAACGTGAAAGCTCGAGCCTGCTTTGGTCCTTGAGTCAGCTGTTTCTGCCCTTGGAACGGTCTCTGCGGAGGTTTCTGTATATCATCTCTCGTGCGAAGCTTCGACGGACAGGCACCAACTGCGTGATCGGCTGCTCCACAAACCAGACAAAGTCCCAGTCTCCTTCGACAATCCTTATGCACATGCCCAGGTAAGTGGCAGTAGGCACAGGTCACGCTCTTCCTTCGGTCAACGATCACAGGCTTCTTCATGGGTGCTACGCCTCGACGGTCCACTGGAATACCTCTGCGCCCATGATCTCGGTTAGGTACAAATGCAGGCTTCCTGGCCGCAACTGCTGTCTGGTGAAGGTTCCCTTTCGATCCTGATAAACTCTGTTGCTCTCTGGCGGCCGTAAGAACCTGCGAGAAAGTGGTCAAACCCAGGGAGACAATCTGCCTCTGGATGTCCACATCCAAACTGCGCAAGAACCTTCGCGCCCTGTCTGCCTCCTTGGCGACTAAGGGTCCAGCGAAGCGGCTGAGTCTCGTCCATTCTGCTGCATGTACATCCACAGCTGCTCCATTTTGTCTCAGCCCAATAAATTTCTCCTCCATTTCCTCCCGTGCAGTCCGCGGGAAGAACTTCTCCAAGAAACTTTTAGAGAAATCCGCCCAACTGATTGGCTTGGACAAGCGGGTCTCCTCCACAAGCCACCACTCTCGGGCGTAATCCACCAGCTGAATGCGCACCACATCTACTCTCTTGTCTTCTGGGATCTGTGCCGCAATCAGTAAATTCTCCGTGTCCACTAGCCACTGCTCGGCTGGCAACGGCTCCTCCAAACCAGTGAAAGTAGTAGGACCCAACCGTCTGAAGTCTGCCACGGTCCCTACTCGGTCAACTGGCTTCGCTACAGCGGTGTTTACAGACTGCTGAATGGCCTGCAAACCCTCCTGAAATGAATCTGCTTGCTGCTGGATCAGCTCAGTTTGCCTCTTCTGATTTTCCAACATCCCACGTATCACTCCTAACATGGCGGCTTCATCCACACGCCTCTGATACGTCTTGAAATTCTTATCTGCCATGGTCCTGAAATCAAAACAAACGACATTAGCATGATGATAGATTCAATATATAAATCAAGGCTAGAACTCCAAGATACTTAAATAGAGTACTGCATTGTAGCTATGCCGCGGTATCATAGCCGCAATTACTTAACTCCACCCAAGTCGTCTAAGTCCTAGAGATAACAAGAAGTTAGATTTTCGAATTGACAATGCAAAGTAAGTTCGCATGTCGACATGATCCGGAAGAATGATTCAAGGATGGTAAAACGGTCAAGGTGGCAGGACATGTTTCCTAAACACGGGTATTCTGATTCGTGTATTGGGTACAATACCCAACTACAAAAGAATCAACCCGACTAACCTATGTCTCTGATACCAAAAAAACCATGTCACGTCCCGCTTCCCAGAGTACGCAAGATTGGGCACGTGACATAGCCAACCATGCTACCTGTGGATAGGAATTATCCATCCACAGTCACATTACGGTTGTGGAGATATCAAGAACAAAATAATAAACTAATCTAATACATGTCCAAATCCATAATAACAAGAATCAATAAACAATAAGTGCGGAAGCAAATGATCCATTACAATAAATAAACAGTACGTCCCATAATGCGGGCTCACATCTGGAAATGAAATGAAAATAAATAAACTAAACCCTAAGGGACTCACAGTTCAGCCTGCTGGCTGAAGTACTCCTGCTCGGTCGTCGATAGTAGTAAGGAATCTGGGCCATGCAAAACCCAGACGTCAGCGCGTCATGTCAACCAAATAATATAATATAAACATGGTAATAAGCAATGCAGGTATGAACATGAATAAAGCAGTACTAAGAAATAACAGAGCAGGGTAATGTGCAGTGGTGACTAAGCTGTCCTATCAGGTTTCTACTCTATAGTCTTTGAAATCAATTGATGAATCGTCGATGTAACTCAATAGTATCCCGTGCGTGCCCGGGACCACGGTCAAGGTCCTCGGGGCTGAATCCGAGACGTGCCGCTAGGCAGTAAAATAGGTAGTAGGATGGACGAGTGATGTCAGCATCATCACTCCCGGACTGGCCAAGCCCGTAAGACTGATCAGAACATGTATCGAACTGTTGAGTTACAAGTCGGTTTCACCTTTGATTTCCCCATACCCCCAAGTTATGTATGTCAGGTCAGGTATTCAATAATCAAGGATTAATGTCAACACAGAATCAGGTAAAAGCAGGTATGTCTGGATAGACAACAGGAATGGTCCATGAGGACCCCAAGTCAGGTTGTAGTCCAATAGGTTGAGTCAGTATGTATAGGGTGTCATGTCCGGTGTATCGGTACATGTGTCAGGTGCATCAAGATCGGTCAATATGTAATGCAATCAAATGGGTGCTGATAACAGGTATAGTAACGGATAAGGAACAACATCAGGAACAGCAAATAACAATATTATACCATGTAAACACAGTGATGCTTTGTATTCTCTTATTAACAGGTTCAAGCACCCTTGGGGTGCAATAATCACAGTGTAGCGCAATATTAATAACAACAGGCAATAAGGATATAAGTGTGCGACTATTATCCTCTAAATAGTAAAATGATTAGCAGGTAGTTGTTATTAAGGTTACGGTGGCAAAATACGATTTAGGTGGCAGTATTATAATGTACCTCATATTTCGTCCAATGAGATAAGTAGCAATACTAGTTAATATAGCAAGTTTGTGAGTCAAACATTTAATTAGTTTAACGTAGCATGTAGCAAGAAATCTTGCCTCGACGGTTTCGCAAACCGGAAAGCACGGATGCAATGTCGGCAGAAAACACGAGACGGGTGCACGGACTTCGGATCGAGTCCCAACAGCGAACAGCGGGATCACACGGACCAGGGTACTTCGCTGGAGCGTCGGGTCCAAACGACGGCACGGTCGGAATCCGGCAAAAGTCATAAGCAACAAAGTTAGCAAACACGATATACGCGACAAAGACCAGCGAGGGATTAAACATGAATGGAAAGCTAGAGGGTTGCTAACAGGGAAGAAACAGGGGCAACAACGACGGGCCCGACGGCGATGGGCGCGCCGGCGGCGAACAGGAGTTGCGGCGAGGGCTGGAATTTCCTTGTTCGCTGGAAAGAGGGTGGTGCTGTGCGATGAGGGGATGTAAGGGCCAGGTTCTGGTCACAGGGAAGAGGAGGTGGTGGAGGTGGCGCGGGTGACGTCGACGAGGGTCGACGGCACGTTTTCCGGCGACCCGGGGTTGGTGCTAGGGTTAGGGCTCGGGTTCTGGTGGCCCGGCGAGGGGAGGAGGAAGGCGACGACGAGGTCGGGACGAGGGTGAAGGGAGGAGGGTTCTGGTGTCGTCGGCGATGGGAGGCGGCGGCGACGGCGAGGTCTGTGGCTGGTGATGGCGTCAGGGTTGGGTGCAGGCGCGGAAAGAGACGGAGGAAGGAGGTAGGAGGGTGCAGCTAGGCTGAGGAGGCGATGACGACGACGGCGAGCTCGCGGGGAGGTCGACGGCGAGGGCTCGTGGTGGCTAGGGTTAGGGTTCGAGTTCTCGTGGGTTCCTTCTCGCGATGGTTTCCTGTAGGGGACGTGAGGAAGATAAAAATAGAGGGAGAGAGAGAGAGATTTGATGAGGAGAGAGAGAGAGAGATTTGATGAGGAGAGATAGAGAGAGAGTGGGAATAGGGTGGGGCCCACGAGAGCAACCTGATTGGTTGAGGCAAGATTTAAAAGGAAAATTTGAAAGGATTTGAATGATTTATGGTTACAGAAGATATATATTCGTATATATTTTAGTTTAAGATATTTAATTAAATGGGTATTTTCGGCGCTAAATGAAACATTTCCAAATCGTGCCCGGGTAGCGCCCAAATGTTTCAAATTCAAATTATAGGATTTTAAGCGAGTTCCAAATTTTGAAAAGAGGTGTTTAATGATTAAAATGCATGCCCCCAAGTCGGACACTTGTACGCGCGCGTAGACGTCCAAACTTACCCGTTTCGTCGAACGGGAAGAAATCTCGACACGCGGACGCTACCACACGACTAGTGGCGACGAGTAGGCCAACATGGATATTTTTAATTTCATTTTAGGTGTTAAAATTTGTTATGTGCCAAAATGACTTAACTGGTTAAAATTTAGCAATAAGCGCCAAACAATCAAAATAATTGAGATGAGCAAAATGTAACACTCAACTAGTAATAGAAATAGTATTATAGGGCTCGGGTGTTACAACTACGCCTTGACTTTGGCCAAACAAACATAGCTTGAATACTACTGACCATCCATAAGAAATGACGGAGGGCTACGGCTGGTTTTTGGCGAAAAACCTTTAACGTAATGAACTTGATCTCGTTGAAGGAACCTGATAGCTTTTTATAAAGATATAGTGGCGAAAACCTTTGCTAAAGAGGTCACTTCCGGTGAAGGGATCTCGGCTCTTTCCTCGTGGAATGAGGTGCAGGATATTCCAACTGAATACCGCGATGCAAAGCAACTTGTAATCGACTATAGTGAAGTTATTACCCTGACGCAAACTTCTGCCCAAGGGGTCTCTCCCGGTGAAGGAATATCAGCCCTTGCCTCGTCGAATGAGGTGCAGGATATTCCAACCGAATATCACTATGCAAAACAAAAGGAAACCTCGTCGAATGAGGTGCAGGATATTCCAACCGAATATCACTATGCAAAACAAAAGGAAACGTCTTTATAATAACACTTTTTAAAACTGTTCCAACAACATCAAATATAGGTTTGTTTTACTTTGCATTGATCAGAATCAACGCAGTCCCATCAATTAATCACACCAGAAAAGAACGAAAAATAAAATGTACGTATATGCCATCCGCATTCGTCACTGGGTCCCGTCATCACCCGTTAGGTTACTTAACTAACGACAGAGCGGGGACTGGACTAGCGCGGGTGTAAAACATATACATCTAATAGTATATATACCAATATACAATAATCGCTCCAGGCGTGATAATATGCAACATTACAAAAAAGTAATAAGCATCACAGAACAATACAGATAATCTGGGATCCCCGGGTTTCACAGAGCCGCTACTGAAACCCGACGTTCCTCTGGTCATGTGGATAGCCTGTGCAATGAAACCTAGACCCCTACGGGTGCGGCAAGTTACCCGCCAAAACCTGAAGCGATGCAGCCCCTTACATCATAGTGAATGGACCACCCGGCACTTCACGGAATCCGCTAAATTGAGCACCCCTTCTTGGGTCAAGCTGTACCCCCTACGAGTGCGGCGAATAGTCTGCCAATTCTAGAGTGAGGCCCCGCTGCCTCTTAAAGCCATGAGATACGGATCCGTTGCCCTCCAGAACCCGGCTATCCGTGCACTCCGTCACGGAGTAATCCTAGTACATAAAAGAAAATATATACAACGGGTACATCGACCTCAGCCCGGTCGTGCCCCAAAAGAATATTATACAAACAGGCAGTGACGGCAGTCCACATGTTAGACGCTCGCCCCGCAATATCAAATGTACAAATAAATCCAAACTGCACTACCATTGCACACTGCTATCCACCACGACAAATCCGCAACATCACAGCACAACACAGAACATCAACGCGAATGTCACGTTCGCAAATCCGTCTAAAAGGACTATAGCAATTAGACGCAATTTACCGCTCAAATGACATTCCCGGTCGGAGATATAATGTAATTACTGTATACTAACAAGTTTAAAATTTCGATCGACAAAACTTTCCGAAGTGGGCCCTACGTACATCTGGTGTACAGTAATAAAATCTGGACCCAAAAGAATTATACCAAAAACCACAATTTACCATGGAAAGCTCACTGGAAAAATTTGGTGCACTGTTCCCACATATTGGCCGCGGTTCCGCGGTCAAACCCTAGCTTTGACTGCGGATTTGACCGTGGATCCGCGGCGATCTTGTGAGATCACGTGATCAAATTTTCCCAGTTTGCTTAAAAAAGCCTGCTTTGTTTTCTGTGATATGAAAAATAATTTTTAGACACTTTTAAAAATCGACTAAACTTTAACCCAGAAAATTGCAGTTTTCGAAAATCCGTTCGATCGATGTTTTAAACGCGTTAGCACAAGTTAGTAAAGCTTAATGGTGAGGTTCTGATACCACTGTAAGTACACGGTAGCGTCCCGGCCGTCTAACAGATGCCAAATGCGGAACAAAAACTTTTACAACTGGCGCTATCGTATACTATCATCCGGATCTGCCATTATTGCTAAACTAACAAACTACAAAGTGGGTAGAAATGTTATACCGAACGATTCGAGTCCTTCGGTCTTCAACCATCATCCCACGCTTTGTTGCGGCTGCTCTGATCTTCTCGATCTCCAGTCTTCTCGTTCAGGTGGCACCACGTCAACGGATCTTTAAACGGGCTCCCGCCTCTGAACCGAGGCAACTCGATCATCAAGTTTGCTAAAAGAGATGACCAAGATTGATATAGAGAATGAGTAGAACACTTTGTCTCGTTACTTCCAAAGCTATGGACGAACGGTTAATGAAGTTGCCTTTTGGATCGGGTGAAAATGAGAAATAGAGTATACTAATTTCCATGAACCAAATACTTGCATCTTTTTCAAATCAACAACCATATTTCTTTGCAATGAGGGGCCGGCCATATAAAGGGAAGGAGGAGGGTGAGTGTAGGAGGAAGAGAGTGACCATATCATTAATGAAGAGAATGAGTCACAATTACACCTTGCATAACCATTAAAGCATACAATGAATCATAACACTTAGTCATCCATTCATTAAATGCTTAATTAATGCACTAATGACTCACTAGCCACCTCATCATCATAGTCACTATCTAGAAGCTTCCACACACTTATGACTCACCCTCAAGACGAAAAGATAAATCCGCATTTAACCGAATGTTAAATACGGGTGATAGAAAACTGGAAACTGGCAACTTCCAAAAGCGATCTCGAAACGAATTTCAGGATAACCCCGTAACAGTATAAACATACCCGCATTTGTATTACGACCGAATACAAATGCAACTGAGACAAAGATATTATATCTACACAGTATAATACTCGGATCCGGCTTAAACCAAAGCCCACCAGTATTATCTGCCCGAAATATGACACGTGCGTAAACGCACGTGCATTTTCCGAACCTTACCATAAAACCATACGGCCTCTATAACGTTTCGCCCGAACTTGGGAAACTGTCTGTGGGGGACTCTAATGACTCATCAACACACTGGCACTGGGTATAACCACTAGCACGTCAGAGGTACAAGCTGTACGTAACGGTTGCCTATGTATTGATTGGAAGGGAAGCTGACGAGCGAACTCATCCAGAAACCCTACTGAGCTTGACAGTGACAATATCCGTACAGTCCGGTCCGTTCGTCTAAAGAGTATCGCATATCGAGTCTAGCGGGGTGGATAAAGTCAGACCCCTAATAACGCGATAATTCGTGTCGGTATGAAGCCCACACCACCTGAGAAACTACTGATCCAAATCAGTAATTCTCTACTAGCTCGGCCGAGTATTTCTAGTGATGGCCACCCGTGCACTGTGCGACATCAACCCCCAATACCGGGAGAGACGAATCCCCGACGATCCGCTCACTGCCTCCATGTGGCTCGGGACTGTACCCAACTAAAACCTGTTTGCATGTCTTCTTTGAGCGTGGTAGGGTAGTAATCTAAGCACAATGGGAACTCACACGAGACAAATGACGATCTCAGGTCGACAAACTAACCTGTATACATGTCACCAGGGAACTGCTATCTGACGATATGTATAATACCAACTAGCATGTTCCCGGCGAGTCCTATCCGGTGTACTCATAACCCAATGAGCACCTGTATACATCTTAGCTGAACCAACTGACACCAATGGCTTGTGAGACCGGCCACCGCCCTTCGTCGGGGTCTCGACTGTATACACTAGTCTACTCTGGAGTATCGATGCCCTGTCTCGAAATTCCCACGACTAGGGACACTTTAAGGATGTGCTTATAGACCCCAGCTCCCACGTATATGATCACCATCATACTGTTGGCAGTCAAGCAAGAATCCTATGGGCTCTATAATCATGCAATAGTGAACTAAAGCATGTATACGATGATAAAGACAAACCAGATAGCATACTATCATCTCGAGCAAGACTGCCACATCGGTATAGGTCCTGCCTCAATCATTGCAATCACGTACCTGCGATCCAATAATTGACTTTGATGGCACTATATCCAATACCTAGTGCGTGCCCGGGACCACGGTCTCATGACTATCAGGGCTAGATCCGAGACGTGCCGTTAGGCAGTAAAACAATGTCAGTATGGACGAATGATATCAGCATCACCATTCTGGAGCTCGTAGCTCGTATCGACTGATTATTCTCTAGCAATCAATCCCACTAAGTTACAATTTGGTTTCCATTACTGACTTTCCCAAGTTTTAATTTCATGTCAAGATCAATGGTATATTACCTAATGCCAACATGAGAACAATCAATACAATTCATGTTAATTAACAATCAATAAGGTTCTGTCGATCAGGACAATCCGGTCAATCGATACAATGAGGTTAATCAATCGATATCAATGAATTATTGGCATTTCGGTAAACATTACAATACAAGTGGTTGGCATGATAACAATAACAATAGCAATCACGATAACATGAGTACATGGAAACAACCTATACATTACCATATCAGGAATAACACAATTATACCAATATCATGTTATGAACATTATAGAACAGTTCGGGTAACAATTCGATCAATATATTCTGTATTCGTAAACCAATGTATCATTATTTTAAATATCAGTTCGGCAGTTTTATTCACAAGATTTCTGTAGGAGATGCCTTGTCACTGTAGTAGAGGTCTAAGGAGACGTCTGGTCTACCTCAAGTTCTATTTGAGACGTCTTTAGTTCAATTCAAGTTTTGGAAAATAAATATAGAGATGTCTTATCACTGTAGACAGATGTCTAGGGAGACGTATGTTCAATTTTAGTTTCTGTAAAGCCATCATATAGACGTCCGGTGCCTATGGGCAGATGTCTGTACGGGATTTTTCCTGAACGATCAGATTATAAAATTTAGGTTTCGAACGATTTTTCCAATACGAATTTAACAAGTATTGATCATATAAATTATTCACGTATACTATAGCGACTAGTTAATTATAAGGGCGATAAATTCTAGGATTTGACGATGTATATAATATTTAAATTCGATTCATCAATAATCGTGATTCCAATCTCGATTTATCGTTTAACTAGGGTTTAAGGTTGATTGATTACACTATAAAACATAATCATAATGTTATAGCAAGATTGGATCTCGTTGTAACTAGCATGTTAAGTAGCATCTAAATACTTGTCTCCAAACAATGATCTCACGGTGCGACAATATACCGGGTTCCTTATCGATGGCCTAAACGCGAGGAAGAAGACGACGGTGACGAGACGATCATGACGACGACGATGTTTGCGAGGGAAACGACGTCGCCACGAAAAGAGACGCCGGCGATCATGGCGAGAGGATCGGCCGGCTATGGTTAAGGTTTTAGTTTAAAGGAGGCTAAGGTTTTGTTTTGTTAATTGTGTGAAATATGAGAGTTGTGAATACTTAAATAGACTAATTATAGTATGGGCCGGGTATTCTATTAACCCTATACCCATTAAGACTAAGAATTAAAGATAATATAAAAATATAACTTTATAACACATATCTTTCCAATATTATAACCATAATCTTTTCTCAATTAATTATTTTCCATACAATAAATTATCATGACCAATAATAACAATAATCAATAAATCGAATGATAATCCAAACCAATGCAATTTATCAATAAATCTCATAATACGATAAAATCCCATGGCGCACAACTCCATCTATTAATAAAATAATTTTAAATAACTATAAAATCAATTTTCAGAACTTTATTCCATCAATTTACCGTACAATAGTTCCAGGGTGTTGCAATATAACCAACTACAGAAGAATTTTGTTCTCAAAATTCACGAAAATGGAAGAACACGAACAATGGGAAAATGATAGCAAGCAATCTCATATTCATGGAAACAAATGCGGGAATTTCTGTCTAGTTTCATCTTGACGTTCCCAAGTAGCCTCTTCACGTGATCGACCACCCCATGGAAAAGTACTAATGGGATAACCCTGTTCTTTAAAACCTTCTCCCGTCGATCCTATATAGCCATCGGTCGTTATTCATAAGACAAATCATTACTCAATATCAATTCCGAGTGGTCCAAGACGTGGGTCTCATCTCGAACATATTTTCGAAGTTGAGATACATAAACACGTCATGTACACTCACCAAAGACGGTGGTAAAACCAATCGATACGCTACTTCTCCAATACGTTCAATAATATCAAAATGCTCCACAAATCGAGGATTCAGCTAGCCTCGACTACCAAATCTTATCACTACTCTCATCGGTGATATCTTCAAGAACACATGATTACCAACGACAAATTCTAACAGTCTTCTTTTAGTATCAGCCCAACTCTTCTGTCGATCTTACGCTGCTTTCATGTGGTCTCGAATCAAACGGACCTTATCCACTTTTTGCACAATCAATTCCGGTCTCAATAGTCTCCTTTCTCCAATGTCGTCCCAACATATCGGTGAACGACATTTACGGCCATATAGTGCTTTGAATGAAGCCATCTGTATAGACGCTTGAAAACTGTTATTGTACGAAAATTCCTTGAAGTGCAGATGGTCCTTCCACGAACCCGTGAAGTCCAACATGCAGGCTCTCAATATGTCTTCAAGAGTTTGGATCATCCTCTCGGACTGTCCATCGGTCTGAGGATGATACGCCATACAAAATTTCAACCGAGTCCCCAAGCTCTCTTGCTAACTCCTCCAGAAATGCGAAAGAAACCGCGTGTCATGACCCAACACGATACTAATTTGCACTCCATGCAATCTTATAATCTCCTGCATGTACTTCTCTACTAACGCCTCTATCGACTGACCAATCCGAAACGGTATAAACTGAGCTTTCTTGGTTAGACGATCAACGATCATCCATACTGCATTGTTTCCCTTTGGACTTCGCGGTAAAACTGTCACGAAATCCATGGTTATGTGTTCCCAATTCCACCGAGGAATCGGAAGTGGTTGCAACAAACCGGCAATCCTTTGATGTTCAGCTTTCACTTGCTGACACTCCAAGCATCTTAACACAAAACGAGCGATCTCTCTCTTCATGCCTTTCCACCAGAAATACTGTTGCATATCCCTATACATCTTCGTACCTTCCGGATGTACCAAATATGCCGAACTTTTCTTCCTTCATCATTTCCTCATGAATATCTTCTTTAGGCACACACAAAGTGACTTTCGTACCTTAAGGATCCCTCTTCATGAATCAACAAATATGTTCGAAGACCTTGCTGGTTATGGGTCTATTACACTTACGCCGTGCTACTATGATGAATTAAGATAGGTCTTCCACTTCTTCAATAGAGCATTTTATGCTTGAGTGGCCCTTGATGCGGTCTATCAACGACGAATGCACTTGTAGTTGCA
Organism: Agapanthus africanus; assembly: GCA_030015575.1. Lineage (NCBI taxonomy): Eukaryota > Viridiplantae > Streptophyta > Magnoliopsida > Asparagales > Amaryllidaceae > Agapanthus > Agapanthus africanus. The sequence continues at coordinate 250,043,912 of CM057343.1, forward strand.
TCAACTGCCCCGAAAAATCCGGTAATATTAGCTCCAAATTGCAATAATCACCTTCTGCGAAGTTAACATGCTCATCGCTAGTAAACAACTTCAAGAATCCGGCACTACGTTCACCTTTCCCGGATGGTACTTAAGTCCAAAACATAATCAGCCATCAGCTCTAACCACTTTTGCCATCAGCTTTAACCACTTTTGCTGCTTCATGTTGAGCTCCTTCTTGGTGAACACGTACGGCTTTTAAGATCGGTGGATACCTCGACATTCTTGCCTAGTATGTAGGGTCACCATAATCCCAACGCGAATATCACTTCAGCTAACTCCAAGTCATGTCTTGGGTAATTCTTACTTCCAAGTTTTCTCGGACTCAATCAACCTCAAGTTGCCACAATCTTTTCCGGGTTCACTGCGTTCCATCTCGTGCTTCCATTTCCTGCGATGACATGATCCGATACCTTCACTTCATCGAGCCAAAATCCTCCTTTGCTCAACTTGGCATAAAATTCCTTTTGCTTCAACGTCGAAAGTATACTCCTTAGCTTCTCTTCGAAATTCGGAATGATTGTGTCTCTACTGGACAAAACAGAGATAACGCGGTTTTTAGATTCAAAGTTCAAGATAAGACGTAGAATTTGAAAGAGATTGACTAAAGGGGAAAACAGGATAATACACTATAATTTGGTCAAGGAAAATGAATCGAGAGTAGGACTCTAAATTACTTAAGTTGAGTACCGCATTGTAACTATACCGCGGTACATAGTTACAATCGCACAACTCCATCTAAGTCACCCAAATCCTACTGTCAGAGTCAATGGAACAAGGCTTAAGAAAACAATAAGAAATCAAGAAGATGACAAGATGAGATCAACGGAGACGAAAGGTTCGCAGTTCCGTTTCCCTTTCGTCGAGATAAGATCGCTCGAGAAAGTGAGAAGTAATTCAAGAGAACATAGTTTAAGAATGAGCTCATGGTGCAATAAAACCCTTCTCCAACAGTTCCGAAACTTGCTTCTTTACTCCTACTTCACCGGTGCCATCGGATGACATGATTTGGAAAATAACGTTGCTCCAGGAATTAAGTCAAATGCAAATTCTACCTCTTGTTTTAGCACCATCTCCGGTTCGCCGCCTTGAACTCCCAAACTACTAACGGTTCTTCCTTCTTGTTCGTCTCTATCCCTGATAAAACAACATTCATCGGCTTAGCCCTAAACTTGACTGTCTCGACGAATCTACAGCCTCCCAAGACTTCAAACTCCAAACGATTAGGAATTTGGAAAACTATCTTCTTTGCTCTACAATTTACTTGAGCGTGGAAAGTGCAAGAAAACCCATCCCCAAACTACATCATAACTGCCAGTATTCAATAACTACGAACTCCGCAAACAATTCTCGATCACAAACAACGACGGGACACTCCTTACATTCCATATTAGAAATAATATTCCCATTCCCAGTTTGTATGTCCCAATTCTAGATAAGACCGTGTATGGAATCGAATGGGTATCAATAAACTTGGATGATATAAAATAACGAGATGTATCAAAATAAGCTAATTTTGGAAAACCACAAACTAGTAAGGTACCTGAAATTACTTCCTCCAAAGCTTCCTCGACTGTCAGGGTGAGGGCGGATCCTTGATTTGGCCCCTGTATAATTTTCCCTTGCTCAAAACCCTGCTCCTGCAGTACGAATTGTGCTTTCAGAATATCTCCTTCCAACAGAACCTTTGATGGGCAGGTGCTGAGCTGATGATTAGTAGCTCCACAACCGAAACACTGCCCATTCCGCTTCCGTCATTCTCTCTGAATATGGCCTGGTTGCCGGTAAAAATCATAAATCAGGTTCTTCTTCTTAGTCGGAACCGTAACAGAGGAACGCTTCATAGGAACTACCTCTTGTCTCCGAATAGGAATACCCCCACGATCTGTAACTCTGGTTGGTGCCTGACCCACCTTACGTGCTGGAACATCCTGCTGATGTATAACTTCCTCTGTATCTGTAAATCTCTGCTGCTCTCTAGCCGCCCACTCAATAGCAACGGTGGCAGTCTGCTGGGCCGCCCTCAAGCTCTCTTGATATGCCTTACTCCACTATTGAAGCAAGTCTGTCTGGTATTGTTGCATCTTCAGCATCCCTTGCAGGATACCAATAAGCACGGTACTATCATCCGGTGAAACGGGTTGATTACTTCCGGCTATAGTCTGAAGTTGAGGCGAAAGACAAGGATTAATAATGAAAACAAAATTCAGTAATAGACAAGGATTCAATAAACAATGTATTCAAGGATAACAAGACAGTAATGTGGCACGACATGTTCCTATAATTCAGGGTTTCAAGGTCAATGAATTGGGTACCATACCCAACTACAAATTGAAACCTGCTGCCCAATCTAATCTAAACATGTGCTCTAATACTATCAAAACCTTGTCACGGCCCGCTTTCCAAAATACACTAAATTGCGGAACGAGATTCGGCCAGCCATGCTACTTACGGTAACGAATTATCCTTCCATAGTCATATTAAGGCTGTCATGCAGTAATCAAGCACAATATAATAAATATAACTATCACATGTCCAATAGCCACAATAGAACACTAACAATATCCAATAATAAGGTGTTAATAGTGGAAGCAATAATAATGATCAAGTGTCAAGATCCAAGAAAAGATAATAACCAACTTGTCCCTTATGTGATCACAATAAAATCCAATAAAAGTGCATTACTAGAAAGAAACCTAAACAATAATAATAAACTAGACCAATGGAGTGCTCCTCACTGATCGGCAACCTTCTCGAAATACTCACGATCTTTCTGTACTAAGGTCGAATGATCCGGGCCATGCAAAACCCAGACATCAGTACATCGAATATAATACCATAATGAATATAACCGGAATGGAATACCCTATATATAATTACAATGAGTCAGTGTCATGTGAGTAACGATGCCAATGCAAGTAGTATATCAATAAGGCAGAACATGGCCATCAAGTCATATGTATCTTAAGGTTCATGTCGCTAGGTTATCTATTCTATAAGTATTTGAAACCAATTAATGTAATTCTCATCGTAACTCAATAGTATCCCGTGCGTGTCCATGACCACGGTCTCATAAATCTCGGGGCTGAATCCGAAACGTACCGCTAGGCAGTAAAACAATGTCATTATAGACGAATGATGTTAGCATCACCATTCCGGAGTTCGTAGCTCGTATCGACCGATCTGTCTCGAGCAATCAATCCTCTTGAGTTACAATTTGGTTTCCATATCCCCATTTCCTCAGGTTTCAATTTCATGTCAAGTATCAATGGTATATTATCTAATGCCAACATGGAACAATCAATACAATTCGTGTCAATTAACAATCAATAAGATCCTGTCGATCAGGACAATCCGGTCAATCGATACAATGAGGTCAATCAATCGATATCAATGAATTGTTGGTATTTCGGTAAACATTACAATACAAGTGGTTGATATGATAACAATAACAATAGCAATTACGATAACATGAGTCCATGGAAACAACCTATACATTACCATATCAGGAATAGCACAATTACACCAATAACATGTTATGAATATTATAGAACACTTCGGGTAACAATTCGATCAATATATTCGTATTCATAAACCAATGCATCATTATTTTAAATATCAGTTCAGCAGTTTTATTCACAAGATGTATGTAGGAGACATCTTGTCACTGTAGCAGACGTTTGTCTACCTCTAGCTCTATTCGAGACGTCAGTAGGAGACGTTTGGTCCCTGTAGAAGATGTCTGGGGAGAAGTCTCTAGTTCAATTCAAGTTCTGAAAAATAAATATAGAGACGTTTTGTCACTGTAGACAGATGTCTAGTCCCTGTAGACAAACGTTTGGGGAGATTTATGTAGTTCAATTTTAGTTTCTGTAAAGTCATCATACAGACATCCGGTGCCTGTGGGCAGACGTCTGTACGGGATTTTTCCTGAACGATCAGATTATAAAATTTGGGTTTCGAGCGATTTATCCAATACGAATTAAATAGGTATTGATCATATAAATTATTCAGGTATACTACAATGACTAGTTAATTATAAAAGCGATATAATCTAGGATTTGACAATGCATATAATATTTAAATTTGATTCATCAATAATTGTGATTCAAATCTCGATTTATCGTTTAACTAGGGTTTAAGGTTAATTGATTACACGATAAAACATAATCATAATGTTAGAGCAAGATTAGATCTCGCTGTAACTAGCATGTTAAGAAAGCATCTAAATACTTGTCTCCAAACAACGATCTCACGATGCGACGATGTACCGGGTTCCTTTTCGATGGCCCAAACGTGAGGAAGAAAGCGACGATGGTGACGAGACGATCACGATGACGACGACGATCGTGAGGGAAACGGCATCGCCACAAAAAGAAGACGCCGGCGATGATGGCGAGAGGATCAGCCTGGTAGGGTTAGGGTTTTGGTTTAAAGGAGGCTAGGGTTTTGTTTTGTGAATTGTGTGAACTATGAGAGTTGTGAATACTTAAATAGACTAATTATAATATGGGCCGGATATTCTATCAACCCTATATCCAGTAGGAGTAAGGATTAAAGATAATATAAAAATATAACTTTATAACACATCTTTCCAATATTATAACCATAATTGTCACGCCCCGCTTCCCAAAGTACGAAAATTTCGGGACGTAACAAAGCCAGCCATGCTACCGACGGTAAGGAAATATCATTCCATAGTCACATTAAGGCTGTCGATAGTAATCAAGAACAATAAACTACTAAATCTATTTATCACATGTCCAATAGCCACAAGAACAATAACTGGAAAAGATAGCGGAAGCAATAAAAATCCAAGAAATAACTAACCCGCATAAGAGCTATATCAATGAGGTGGTCCTCACTAATCGGCGATCCTGTCGAATACTCACATGCTATGTCAAGTATCTGGGCCATACAAAACCCAGATGTCAGTGCGTCATAAACATCAATGATAATAGTAATAACCAGAACAAGATGCTATACAAGATGATACGAGTGTAAATCATAATCGTAGGTATAAACACAGGTGTAAATTAGTGAGCTATAGGTATGTCATGTGTATCCTAAAGTCCGTGCTTCTAAGTTATCTATTCTACAAGTCTTTGAAATCAATTAATGGAATCGTCGATGTAACTCAATAGCATCCCGTGTGTGCCCGAAAGCTCGGTCAAGACCCTCGGGGCTGAATCCGAGACGTGTCGCTAAGCAGTAAAAACAGGGTTTCATGTACAGACGAGTGATGCCAGCATCATAATTTCGGGGCCGAAGCCCATATCGACTGATCAGTCTCTGAAAAGTATCGAACTGTTGAGTTACAAGACAGATTTCATTATTGATTTCCCCTTACCTCCAGGTTTTGTGTTCAACTCAGGTATTGATGATATCAATCTAATGCCAATACAGGATCAAGCAGATACATGTCTTGTCTATCTAGACAACAAGTCATGTCCATTAGGACAACAGGTCAGGATTGTCGGTATTAGTAATAATCCAAGTAACCATTCTAGTAATGTGTCGCGAACATGTTAAGCAGTGTATAATAACAGGAAGAATACTAGGTGGAAAACAGTAACCAGTTATATAAATACGGTAGAAAAGACTAGTGCATATTATCTATGTGGTAGGGTGTAACCAATCTATTCACATATCTATCTGAAATAATATTTCACATTTGCTACAAGGTATACTGCAATCTAGATAAAGGATACTGAATTAATATAACATTATAATAATCTTATAATGAACCAGCATGCAAATAGATAAAGCCGTTATTGATATGAATACGGATTGATGCGATAAAATTTGTAAATTGCAAATAACATGCTAACTGTTTACATACGTATACTAATAACGACTATATACGATGGAATACGTAATGTAGCATGTCGTAAGTTTAGAAACTTGCCTCGGAAACAACGGTTGATGTGCAGGCGATGACGTCAATAGGTTGATCAATTATTGCTACACAAAGAATCAAAAGGCAATTGCGTCCGCAATGATAAAGGTATGTAGCGGCTCGGCGCAATACGACACGGTGCGTGAAGCAGAATGACACGGTGCTGGGTCTTGCGGTGACACGGGGCTGATGCGATGGTGGCACACAAGTGGCATGAGCTGAGCATGAAGCGGGCATGGCGTGGCACAGGAGCAGGGCACATAGCGTGACCCGGTCTGGGTACGGTGATTATACGGTCATGGCATGGTCTGGGTACGGTGCATGGTCTGGTGGTGGTCTGGTCTGGGTATGGTGTATGGTCTGGTGGTGGTCTGGTCTGGGTATGGCGGTAGCATGGTGGCGGCACAGTGATGACATGGTGGTGGTCTGGTGGCGGTAGCATGGTGGCGGCACGGTGATGGCATGGTGGTCTGGTTGTGACATGGTGGCGGCCAGTGATGGCATGCCGGCGGCACGGTGGTGGCACAGTGACGTGATTTTGAATGAGAGGAGAGAGTTAGACGGGGAAGAGAGAGTGACAGAGTTATATGAGAAATATTATAAGTATATAATATATATATATATATAATATTAGGGTAATTAGATTATATCAAATCACTCCAAATATTACCCGAATCCAGTCAAAAAATATAGTTTTGAGAATAAAATATATACGTAAAGATTTTGGCCATAATGCAATAATCTAGTGTTAAATACATATATCCCAAATAAAATTGAAATAAATATACATAAAGATTTTCTAAATATTTTGTTGTCTATATTTTAGGATTTGACCATAATAGATAAGAACCACAATAAGATATGGAGTGATATGCCATGCAAAATCAGTTAGAAAAATATTATTTATTTATATCTTGTATTATAAATAGATATGTAAAGATCTAAATATATATATATATATATATATATATATATATGTATTATGCTAGATTCACATGAATACACTTTACTGGTAAATCTCAGATATAATCTTGCACCATCTTAGGTTCTAAACATGCGGGTCGGGTCGAATAACGACTACTACTTATTCGTATCACTTGCAACCCAAAAGATAAAATAAAAGAATTATAAAGAAAGACTTCAAATACCAAATTATATTGTATAATCGTACTAGGGTGTTACATATACCCAATTACAAAAGAATTTCGTCCTCGAAATTCACGGAACAGGAAAAAGACAAGAGGATACGGATCTAAGAAAGAGACGAGGAAACTTTTGTCGAATCTCGTCTTCACGTTCCCAAGTAAATTCTCTGTGCGAACGATTTCCTTACGAAACGAGTACTAGTAGGATTACTTTATTCTTGAGAATCTTTTCTCGTCGATCTATAATAGCCATTGGTCGCTCTTCATAAGTTAAATTTTTTCTTACAGTCAGTTCTGAGTGATCTAGGACGTGCGTCAACATACTTGCGAAGTTGAGATACATGAAACACGATATGAACATCCGTCAAGGATGGAGGTAGAGCCAATCGATAAACTACCTCTCCTACACGCTCAATGATATCGAAAGGCCCCACGAATTGAGAACTAAGCCAAGTGCAGACTTTGTTGTCATTTTAAAATTAAGATGAATGCTGCACATTGGAGATTGATGAAACAAAAAGTTTTACTACCAAAAGCGAAGTCTTTACAAAGGGTATTTTGGGCTCCCCAGCCTCACAGACTGCCCGGAGGCTTACAAAAATTCCAGAAGCGGCAAAATAAAAGGAGGAGGAAGACAGGGGCTTTAGGCCTCGGGGCCAGGCATGACCTCGGGGTCCTCGATATCTACCACGAGTCGAGCAGGGTCCTCGGCCAACTCCTCGTCAGGAATCTCTTCCTTCTGCTCATCGGCGTCCGTGAGGGGGTATTCGACCCGGAGCTCTTCATCGGCGAACTCCGGCATCCAGGCCTTAACGGCGTTGAGGGCCTCGTGTCAGATGCGGGTGGTGGCCACGGCTAAGTCATTGTAGAAGTTCTTCGACTTCTTGTAGCTCTCTACCGCCTTCGCCTCCGAGAGGTCGGCCCGCTTCGCCGCCTCGACCGCCGCTCCTAGCTCCTTCCGGAGGGTCCTCACCGTCTTCTTCATGTTGCCGGCGAGCGCCTAAGCGTCCTCAAGCTTGACCTCGGCAGCCACGCGGCCTCGCGGTGCTGGGCAACCTTTTGTTTCCCGGCCTCCACCTCGCCCTCCAGGACGGCAACCCTCGCCATCGCCGCCTCCAGCTCCCGCTTGGAGCTCTCTTCCAGTGAGGTAAGCTGGTCTGCGGCCTTCATCGCCAGGGCATCACCTCGGCCTCCATGCGTAAGGCAAGGACGACGTGCTGGAGGACCTGAAAAATAAGAAAGAGGTCAGGAAGACGAAGGAAGCACCATATCCCACAAACAACCGAGCACTTACCTGCACGGACTCCTTGGCGATGGACGTCATCTGGGCCCTGAAGGTCCCCCCAGGGGCCCTGCCCCCTGCTGACTTCTCTATTTCGTGCAGCAGGCTATCCGCGACAGATAGCCCCGAGGGCACTGGGAACCGGAGGCCCCCCCTCCACCATGATCGGCGAGGACGGGCCCCAAGGAGACCTCCGGGAACCCCTCTTGAGTGGCTCCGATGGAGAGCCGGTCTCCTCCTTCGAGACCGGGTCTTCCAGAATTCGAGCCCGCTTCCGGCCCGGCGCTCTGCGAGGCCCCCGGGCGGGATCCGCCCTGAACGCTCAAAGGACGCGGCCATCGGAGGCGTTGGGACGGAGGCCGAAGGAGCCGGGGCAGGCTTCGAACGGGAAGAGCTGGCGCCTCCAGCCTTCATGACTTTCCTCGGCTGGCGCATGGAGGCTCGGAGCTCGTCCGTATCCATGGGTCCTGCACAAAACCAAATGCACAGAAGTCAGCGACACATGCAATATAAAAGCCAAAAAGCAAGTCTAACTTACCGACGAACTCAACGGGGCTGAGCCCGGCCCAACTCAGGACCCTCTCAGACAGCAGCACGTCAAATCGGGGGACGGGCTCCCACGACGCAACTCTCACCGCGGCAGGGTCATTGGACTGGTTCCCCGACAAGCATTTTTCCTTCGACCACTTGGTGGGCACGGGCTAGTTCTCGCCTTCGGGCGGCGTGACGAAGAAAAACTTCTTCTAATCGTGAATGGAAGAAGGCATGGCTACAACTCCTGTCCCGGCGGGCCCCCTGTCGCTTCCTAAAAGAGAGGTAGACCCACCTTGGGTCGCCCACTCGACTCTCAGGATGATTTTTGAAAACAAGGGAAGAATCAAGGATGGAGAGGCTGAAAGGAATCGCCTGTAGCTTTAGGCGGATCAGGAACCCGAGGAGAATCCTCCATGAGTTCGGCACTAACTGGCCATGGGCTAGCTGGAAGAAGTTCAGCGCTTCGACGACCTCGGGAAAGAGGGCATGCGCATTCCATACCGGAAAGCTTCCAAGTATAGGGCGATCTCCTTTCCCTGTACTTGGTCTGCCTTCTCTCCCTCCTTGGCCAGACGAAGTGTATAACGTGAGGGGATGTGGAAGCGAGCCCGAGCATTGGCAAGCTTGTCCTCATGCCTCACCCAACACGAGGCGCCGGGGGCAGCGTCTACCGCCTCCTCCCTGGGGGCCTCTTCCGCCGCACGATCCCGGGAAGAGGATCTGATCCCTGCTCCCTGGGAAGACTCATGCTCAACTAGAGAGTCCCTAGAACCTACTCCTATGATATCTACAGATTCTACGAAAGAAGACATCTAACCTGGAGAAGAGGGATACTCGGGAAACGAAAGCAGAAGAAAGAAGAGGAGCGCTAAGCAAGCAGGACTTAAAGCGAGGAAATATGAAGGAGCAGGGGCCCTGGAGTGGGCCCCACCCCTATTTATCACTGCAATCGCCTTCATCCAATGGCGCCCTTCATCTCCCGCCAAAGCGCCTCCTCGCGTCCAACGGCTCCGATCGCTCCACTTGTTGTTCCCACACTAGGCCGCATCCCATCAGACGCCGCAGGTCTGCATACGTCGTGTCGCCCAACCGACGCTTGACATACGGACTGTCGCTTCAGTGACAGGATGCACAAACCGGCGCACCTTCCTTAAATGCAGAGATCTCGCCCTGATTCGCTGGTAGAAAAGACAGCTGACAGCCCGGGGACGCGACCCGACGAAATCTTAGGAGGGAGCTCACCCCGGGCGGCCCGACAGTCCACTCTTGACCCGACCCGTCAGCTGGTCGGAACAAGAGTGGGGGGCTAATGATGATGCTCTATATTGGCGATCTCCCAGATCAGGACACGTGGCAGATGACGTGTCCCAGAACTTAAAAGAAAGGGCCCACAGGGGCCGACCAGGCTATCCCTGTACCGACCTGCAAGCACAAGCTGGGTCTCCTCAGAGCCCCCTGCAAATTGGCCTCCTCGGCCTCTCAGCTCGCCCCGAGCTACCGCAGGACCAAGATGCCTGGCCTTCCTGCTCGTCCCCGAGCTCTCCCGCCAAGGCCATCTTCCTCGGTCCCTCCGACCGACCAACTCCACCACTCACAGGCGTAACCGCCGTTTCGCAAATCTCGCCATACGCGGATTCTCCATCGGCAACATCCCGCGTTCCACGCCATCACAATCCCCATTAACGGGCGATCTGCTTATTACGCGGGCGTGACGTCGGGGGCGTAACTACTGGCGAGATTCTCGCGCCTGCTGCCTCGTGCTGCCGCCACTATATAAACCCCCATTACAGAGGGGTCAAGTAAGCTTTTTTCACCCCACTTAGCCGTTACTCTGCTCGGATCTTGTGCTAACTTGATCGTCGGAGGGTCCTCGGTGGTACCAAACCACCCCGGGACTTCCTTACAGGTGCTCGGTGTTAGTGTATATGCCCTAGAGGCCATTACTGTATCATACTAGTATGTATATTACTTGATGGAAGCTTGGGATATTCACAGTTGTACAGACAATCTTGCTCAATATAGTAGTATGCTACTTGGTTTGTCTCTGCTTTAATGTGTACATGTGTGTTTATTTATTATATCACCTATACGCATTAGTAGAGCCCTTAGGATCTTTGCTTGATTACCGGCGTTGTGATGGCGATCACACTCATGGGGGCTGGGTAATCTACAAGCACATCCTTATACACGTCCCTAGTCGTGGGAGTATCGAGATAGGGCATCGATACTCCAGAGTAGACTAGCGTATGCGCTTCTCATCCCAGCACGGGAGACGGTCTGTCCCACAGCCGTCAGTACGTCGTACTTGAGATAGTATGCGGGTGCTCGTTAGGTTACGAGTACACTGGACAGGACTCGTCGGGAACTGATGGTTGGTATTATACCTATCGTCAGTTATCAGTTCCCAGGTGACATGAGTACAGCTTAGTCCGCTGACTTGACACTGTCACTTCGCCTCGAGTGTGTTCCCACTGTTCTTTGATTACTACCCTACCACGGCTCTACTGAGTCATGCAAACAGGTAGTAGTTGGGAGCAGTCCCGAAGCACTTGGAGGCAGTGACGGTTAGACAGGATTCGTCTCTCCCGGTATTGGGGGTTGACATCGCGCTGTGTCTAGGAGAGCCATTACACAAGTAGTCCCTGGCTCAGGGCAAGCGAGATATACTGGTAGGTTTCCAGTGTTATCTCAGGGTGTTCTGGGCTTCACTCCGACACGACTTGTACCGCTATTAGCGGACTGACGTTTACCGCCCCTAGGCCCGCCATGCGATGTATCAGACGAACAGACCGGACTGTACGGAGATTGTCACATACAGACTCAGTAGGAGTTCGGATGGGTGTACCTCATCGGCCTTCTTATCGACATCTACCTGGGGACCGTTACGTACAGCTAGTGCCGCTTGCGGTCTGTGGTTAAACCCACTGCCAGCGTAGTGTCGAGTCTTTAGAGTCCCACACAGAGAGTTTCCCTGCACTGAGCGAAACGTGTAGAGGCCGTATGGTTTTACGGCAGGGCTGCGATCACTTACGTACACTTGTGTGCGTATGGTGTTCGGGCAGGCAGTACTAGTAGGCTTTGGTTTAAGCCGGATCCTAGTATTGCACGGATGGATTTGTTTTGTCTTCTGTGTATCCGCATTCTACGGAATACGGATGCAGGTGTGTATGCACAGTTTTTCGGAGTGATGAAGGAGGAGGTGCCTCATTAGGGTTTTGGCAGTTGGTTCGGCCAAAACCATTATGTGGCAGGCTCATTAGGGCTTTGACAGTTCGTTTGGTCAAAACCATTATGAGCCGCGAACATCATTTACTAATCCTATTAGTGATAATCTTATGATGGCTAATTGCATTGACCATTTGACCCCGTTGACCCCTCTTGACTTTGTTGACCGGTTGACCGGGTTGACCATTGACTTTCAAGAGGTTTCCACACTCTTCTTTTCTTTTCCTTTTTCTTTTGGATTATGATAATGGTCATTTCAAAGTAGCCATCAACTTTATCTTGATGGAATTAGTAATGATGTTGTTTTGCATTATTTGCAACCATGGTTCTTTTCTTTTGTATCATAATATTATTCTCTTTCTCTCTCTTGATATGAGAAGCTCCATGGTTGCTAGAAAACTCCTTCCTCCTCTTGATTTCTCCTTGGATCTCATGTGTTGAGAGAAAAAGGATTCCACTTGACAAACACATCCATACATCTTCTCTACACATCCTAGAGCTTCTAGATTAGCAATCTCCTTGCCCTAGTTACCTCGGCTTGAGGTGGAGCTCGGTGTACATCTCTCGGGTGGATCGTCTTCGACTCAAGGAGGCCGCGGAGGTGACTGAAGTCCGGATCAACCATTGAGCAAGCAAAGAGAAGAACAACAAGAAGAAGAACAATAAGAAGAGAAGGAGTTCAAGTTGAGGTATAACTCCTAACCGAGTAGATACATCTCTTGTTAGGATGCTAGTTTATAGTTTAGCAAAGATCCGGCTTTTACGGTCCATGTTACAAAGCTTAGAAAATTTTTTGTTTTACCGTTTCCGCAACCCCGAAAGTACCGGGAGAGGTAACGTGGACCTAACAGTGGTATCAGAGCCTAACTAAACATAAACTAGCTTGGTAGCGAAGTGTATCGAAGTTCAAAACGGAAAAATCGATAAAACCAAGTTGCGAAAACCTGAGTTTCTGTTAAAAATTTTTCTGGTCAAAACAAAATTTGTCATGCACCTAAAATCATCTCAGGGTTTTCTAAAGATAACCACCAAATACGAGCCAGAGATCTTACCAACCGAGCGCGTTTCCGCGGCGACAGCAAGCTATGTCGCCGCGGATCCACGGCAGTATTGTCCCCTCTCTGCCTCGATTTTGGTGCAGTGTATCTCTGTATTGGTTTTAGGATTTTTGAGATATATTATATGTGCCCAGATTTTCCAGAATAGAAATTTGTTTTTGGGGGCCTATAATTCCGTATTTTTCCGAACTTCACTACACTTTGACTATGTTGGTTATATCTGTGATGTTCTTATGTATTGAACGTCGGCTAATCGCTATATGTCGATTAGTCGGGGTTATACATATCTGTGATCTGTGATTGTTGTTGATGGTTTGTGTATATGAACTCGTTGGATTGTCGCGGATGAATAGCCGGGGTGGATGTGAGATGAGAGTTTCTTTTTCTTTCATTCATGTAATAAATTTGTAAATTGATGTAATATTATTTGTATGGCCGCACAACCGGGTCGGGGTTGTAGCCGTCATTGTATAATTCTTTTTACTGTTTTTGCTCCTAGGATAGACCCATGGAGGGGGTGCACAAACTACCGGGTATCTCGAAGTGCCGAGTGGCCTACTCATGGCATTGAGGGAGGTTGCTTCGCTTCGGGTACTTGGCGGGTAGTTTGCCGCACCCGTAGGGGTCTTGGGTGGGGTATTGGCTATTCATCGCGACCGTGTAATCCGCTTTTCGTTGCAGGCTCGAACGAATTGCGGGTTCCTAGTATATCCAAAGTGTTCATCTGTGATCTGGATTGGTTATCATTGCTATATTGCTATATATAATAACTATTTAGGCGTTGCTTATGTTTTACAGCCGCGCTAGCCCAGCCCCCGCTCTGTCGTTAGTTAAGTAACCTAACGGGTGATGACGGGCCCCCGTGGCGAATGCGAATGGCATAAGCGTACGTCATATTTTGGTTGTTTTCTGCAATGGTAGGATTTAAATGATGGGACGCATTAAAAGAACTAATGCAAGAAAATAAACCTAAAATACGTTGTTGGAACAAGTTTTTCAAAAAGCTGTTATTACAAGGACGTTCATCTTTTTGTTTTGCATCGAGGTATTCGGTTATGAATGCCCAGCACCTCAATCGACGAGGCAAGGGCCGAGATCCCCTCATCGGGAGTGACCCCTTGGACAAAAGGTTTGCGTCAGGGTAATAACTTCACCATAGTCGATTATTCTTGCTTTGCATCGAGGTATTCATCTTACGGATGCCCAGCGCCTCACTCGACGAGGAAAGAGCCGAGATCCCTTCACAGGGAGTGACCTCTTTAGCAAAAGTTTTCGCCACTATGTTTTTCAAAATGACTACCAGGTTCCTTCAACGATATCAAGTTCATTACGTTAACGGGTTTTTCGCCAAAAACCCAGCCGTAGCCCTCTGTCATTTCTTACAAGTAACACTTAGTATTCGTGCTGCGTTTGTTGACTCCGTCAAGGCGTAGTGTACGGTAGCTAAGTGCTGCTTGTTTGTATCGGTATATGGGATTGATTAGGACAGTCGTATAACCTTGTTGACTCCGTCAAGGGTTATGCGGGTGGGTTTAATGCAATCCAGATAATGACAGGTTGAACTTGACTAGGACTCTTTAATTTGTTGACTCCGTCAAGATCACTTGGGTCCTAGGGGCAAAAACCACATCGGGAGTTTCAAAAGTACTGAAACTTGCAGATTTAGCATACCTTCTGGAGTGTGGTGACTAGAGTGGATTCCATCTAGGTTATCACACAATGACAGTTGGATCCCGATCCCACTGATGAGTTGGATTACCCTCGGGAGATTATTTCACTTAACAATCAATGCTATAAACCTAGTAGGTGACTAGAAAGGTGTTAGCGGGGTTACGCCCCCAGGGAAAAGAGGTTCTTGAATTAAGGAACTTCGCGAAAACGTTGGAAAACCTCCCTCGAAGTACCGACACTGGCCTGGCTGAAAGGTTAAGCAAGTATTGTGACGTGAAATAAATCCCGGCTAGTTCTTCTTTTAAAAAGGTTTTAAGAAGAATTTGAGTAAACAGTGGGAGACATCCTGGTTAGATAAATTAATAAACCAATCTAATCTTGCAAGAGCATACGCTGAGTGTTTCTTTTCTCTCTCTCCAGGCAGCAACCTTTTCACGCCCTAATCAAGATAATAAAATGTATCGCTTGACCGATCCGAATTCTTATTCGGGACTGGGGAAAGTTGGTTCAGCTCTAACTTGTGACAACAGTCATGAGTATGAGAATGGGAAAGGGGAAAGTATGGATTTCCAGGATACCCAGTTGAAGAAGAAGCATGGTTTTGCATCTACTTCAGGTGTTCTTGTAATTGAGAACTGTTTTACGGTCAGCCCTACCTCCTGGGTACTTGATACCGGATCAGGATCTCATATCTGTAATTTATTGCAGGGACTGAGAAAAAGTAGGAAAGTTGCACCGGGTGATATGTCGCTCAGAGTAGCGAACAGAGCACAAGTTAATGCGGCAGCCGTCGGTGAATATCACCTAGTATTGCCAAATGGCAAGACTATGATTTTGAACGATTGCTACTATGTACCCTCCATGGTTTGCAACATCATATCAGTTTCTTTACTCGATAAAGATGGATATAACTTTGTTCTTGAAAAGAATATCATGAACATTTACCTTCATAAGGTACTGGTTGCAGAGGGTACACTGTGTAATGGTATCTACGTTCTAAATCAGAATGCAGTTCTCAATATACAAAACACACGCAAGAGGAAGAATTCAGATACGAATGAATCCTACTTGTGGCATTGTAGGCTTGGTCATATCGGAGAGAAAAGACTGAGTAAGTTGCATAAAGATGGACTCTTGAATACGTTCGAGTTTTCATCTTATGAAACTTGTCAGTCTTGTCTCAAAGGAAAGATGACCAAATCTCCGTTCACCGGACATGGAGAAAGAGCAAGAGAGCTCTTGGGACTCATACACAGTGATGTGTGCGGTCCGATGTCTATACATGCAAGGGGTGGGTTCTCATACTTCATCACATTCACTGACGATCTCTCTAGGTTCGGATATGTGTATCTGATGAAACACAAATCTGAAGCTTTTGTGAAATTCAAGGAATTCAGAAAGGAAGTAGAGAACCAGATTGGCAAAAGTATCAAGATCCTCCGGTCTGACAGGGGAGGGGAGTACTTAAGCACGGAATTCCTAGATTACTTAAAAGAGAATGGTATTCTCTCTCAGCTTACTCCTCCTTATACACCACAGCACAACGGTGTTTCGGAGCGGAGGAATCGTACCCTATTGGATATGGTTCGCTCCATGATGAGTAGTGCTGAGTTGCCTCTTTCATTTTGGGGACATGCGCTTCAGACAGCGGCGTACCTATTGAACTATGTTCCATCCAAATCAGTGCCTAAGACTCCATATGAAATATGGAGTGGAAGAAATCCGTATCTTAAGCGATTTAAGATATGGGGTTGTCCGGCCTATGTGAAAACACAGAAACCGGACAAGTTAGAGGCACGGTCAGTTCTCTGTAAATTTGTGGGATATCCTAAAGACTCACTAGGATATCTGTTCTACCACACTGAGGAACAAAAGGTGTTTGTATCTCGCCACGCTACCTTCTTAGAAAGGGAGTTTCTTGCAAAAGAAACTAGTGGGAGTTCGGTAGAACTGGAAGAAATTCAGCGACCACAAAATCTAACTGAAAATTTGGAGGAACCGCTAGATTCAATAACCCCAAACGAACCTCAGCCACTCCGCAGATCTGGTAGGATTTCTCATCCGCCCGAGAGATACTACGGTTTTCTCATAGACGGGGATCGAGAGGATTGCATCTTGGAAGAAGATGACCCTACCAGTTTCAGGCAGGCCATTATCAGTAGGGACTCTGATAAGTGGCAGGAAGCAATGCAATCCGAAATGGAGTCCATGTACGCCAATAAAGTGTGGACCTTGAATATTGCTCCAGCTGGGGTAAAACCCGTTGGATGCAAATGGATCTACAAAAGGAAACTTGGTGTAGATGGGCAGGTGGAAAGCTATAAAGCTAGACTCGTTGCAAAAGGTTTCCGTCAAAGACCTGGTTTGGACTATGACGAAACTTTTTCTCCGGTGGCTATGCTCAAATCCATTCGGATCTTACTTGCCATTGCTGCCTTCCATGACTATGAGATCTGGCAGATGGATGTTAAAACGGCTTTCCTAAACGGTTGTTTGGAAGAGTGCGTTTACATGGATCAACCAGAAGGTTTCGTAGACAGTGGGAGCAGCGGAAAGGTGTGCAAGTTGCTTAAATCCATTTATGGATTAAAGCAGGCATCGCGGAGCTGGAACATCTGTTTTGATGAGGCAATCAAGGAATTTGATTTCATCAAGAACGAAGATGAACCCTGTGTTTATAAGAAGATTGTAGGACGAACTGTCGTATTCCTAGTCTTGTACGTGGACGACATTCTTTTGATAGGAAATGACATTCCTATGCTACAATCGGTCAAGCTGTTTTTGTCACAAAGGTTCTCCATGAAGGACCTGGGTGATGCCTCGTACATTCTGGGGATCAAGATCTATAGAGATAGATCCAAGAGACTATTGGGACTTTCACAGTCCAGGTACATAGAGACCGTACTAAAGAGATTTAGTATGGAGGATTCCAAGCGCGGTAACATACCCGCATTGCACGGAATTACCCTCTCCAAGAAGATATCTCCTAAGACTGACGAGGAGAGGGTTCGCATGAGCACTATACCCTACGCTTCGGCGGTAGGATCTATAATGTATGCGATGCTATGTACAAGACCAGATGTAGCTTACGCGTTGAGCGCAGTAAGCCGGTATCAGTCAGACCCAGGGGAGGACCACTGGACAGCAGTGAAGAACATTCTCAAGTACCTGAGAAGGACTAAGGAGATGTTCCTGGTTTACCGTAATGGAGACCTCAGGGTCGAGTCCTTTACCGATTCAAGCTTCCAGAGTGACAAAGATGACAGCAAGTCTGTCTCGGGTTTTGTGTTTACCCTCAACGGAGGGACGGTATGTTGGAGGAGTTCCAAGCAGGATACCGTCGCAGACTCGACGATGGAGGCTGAATACATTGCTGCAAGCGATGCCGCAAAAGAGGCGGTCTGGATTAAGAAGTTCATTAGTGAACTTCAGGTGGTTCCGTCCATTGTTGACCCAATACCTTTGTATTGCGATAACAATGGGGCTATAGCTTTAGCGAAGGAACCAAGGTCCCATCAGAAATCCAGGCATATCTTAAGGCGGTATCACCTGATCAGGGAGATCATTGATCGACAGGAGATCGAGGTGCGGAGAGTGGACACAAAGGACAACACTGCGGACCCATTCACGAAGGCTTTACCTCAGACTCAGTTTGAGCGGCTGATCGAGATGATAGGTCTTCGATACGCCAGTACATGGCCTTAGTGCAAGTGGGAGATTGTTAGTGTATATGCTCTAGAGGCCATTACTGTATCATACTAGTATGTATATTACTTGATGGAAGCTTGGGATATTCACAGTTGTACAGACAATCTTGCTCAATATAGTAGTATGCTACTTGGTTTGTCTCTGCTTTAATGTGTACATGTGTGTTTATTTATTATATCACCTATACGCATTAGTAGAGCCCTTAGGATCTTTGCTTGATTACCGGCGTTGTGATGGCGATCACACTCATGGGGGCTGGGTAATCTACAAGCACATCCTTATACAAGTCCCTAGTCGTGGGAGTATCGAGATAGGGCATCGATACTCCAGAGTAGACTAGCGTATGCGCTTCTCATCCCAGCGCGGGAGACGGTCTGTCCCACAGCCGTCAGTACGTCGTACTTGAGATAGTATGCGGGTGCTCGTTAGGTTACGAGTATACTGGACATGACTCGTCGGGAACTGATGGTTGGTATTATACCTATCGTCAGTTATCAGTTCTCAGGTGACATGAGTACAGCTTAGTCCGCTGACTTGACACTGTCACTTCGCCTCGAGTGTGTTCCCACTGTTCTTTGATTACTACCCTACCACGACTCTACTGAGTCGTGCAAACAGGTAGTAGTTGGGAGCAGTCCCGAAGCACTTGGAGGCAGTGACGGTTAGACAGGATTCGTCTCTCCCGGTATTGGGGGTTGACATCGCGCTGTGTCTAGAAGAGCCATTACACAAGTAGTCCCTGGCCAGGGCAAGCGAGATATACTGGTAGGTTTCCAGTGTTATCTCAGGGTGTTCTGGGCTTCACTCCGACACGACTTGTACCGCTATTAGGGGACTGACGTTTACCGCCCCCTAGGCCCGCCATGCGATGTATCAGACGAACAGACCGGACTGTACGGAGATTGTCACATACAGACTCAGTAGGAGTTCGGATGGGTGTACCTCATCGGCCTTCTTATCGGCATCTACCTGGGGACCGTTACGTACAGCTAGTGCCGCTTGCGGTCTGTGGTTAAACCCACTGCCAGCGTAGTGTCGAGTCTTTAGAGTCCCACACAGAGAGTTTCCCTGTACTGAGCGAAATGTGTAGAGGCCGTATGGTTTTACGGCAGGGCTGCGATCACTTACGTACACTTGTGTGCGTATGGTGTTCGGGCAGGCAGTACTAGTAGGCTTTGGTTTAAGCCGGATCCTAGTATTGCACGGATGGATTTGTTTTGTCTTCTGTGTATCCGCATTCTACGGAATACGGATGCAGGTGTGTATGCACAGTTTTTCGGAGTGATGAAGGAGGAGGTGCCTCATTAGGGTTTTGGCAGTTGGTTCGGCCAAAACCATTATGTGGCAGGCTCATTAGGGTTTTGACAGTTCGTTTGGTCAAAACCATTATGAGCCGCGAACATCATTTACTAATCCTATTAGTGATAATCTTATGATGGCTAATTGCATTGACCATTTGACCCCGTTGACCCCTCTTGACTTTGTTGACCGGTTGACCGGGTTGACCATTGACTTTCAAGAGGTTTCCACACTCTTCTTTTCTTTTCCTTTTTCTTTTGGATTATGATAATGGTCATTTCAAAGTAGCCATCAACTTTATCTTGATGGAATTAGTAATGATGTTGTTTTGCATTATTTGCAACCATGGTTCTTTTCTTTTGTATCATAATATTATTCTCTTTCTCTCTCTTGATATGAGAAGCTCCATGGTTGCTAGAAAACTCCTTCTTCCTCCTCTTGATTTCTCCTTTGATCTCATGTGTTGAGAGAAAAGGGATTCCACTTGACAAACACATCCATACATCTTCTCTACACATCCTAGGGCTTCTAGATTAGCAATCTCCTTGCCCTAGTTACCTCGGCTTGAGGTGGAGCTCGGTGTACATCTCTCGGGTGGATCGTCTTCGACTCAAGGAGGCCGCGGAGGTGACTGAAGTCCGGATCAACCATTGAGCAAGCAAAGAGAAGAACAACAAGAAGAAGAACAATAAGAAGAGAAGGAGTTCAAGTTGAGGTATAACCCCTAACCGAGTAGATACATCTCTTGTTAGGATGCTAGTTTATAGTTTAGCAAAGATCCGGCTTTTACGGTCCATGTTACAAAGCTTAGAAAAATTTTTGTTTTACCGTTTCCGCAACCCCGAAAGTACCGGGAGAGGTAACGTGGACCTAACTCTCGGCGCAAACTCCTCAAAACCCCCAATCTCCTCAAAACCTATTGAGACCCACACGCAACAGGAGATCACTTCGAAGATCCACCGGGAGATCGACGGAAGACATCTGATGGAGACCCGAAAAGGACCTCCATCAGTTTGTGAAGAATGCTCGTAAAATATCCTTGCTTGCTTCATCAGCTTGTACTTTATGTTCTGTTTATGAAGAATGCTCGTAAAATATCCTTGCTTGCACTGTTGGGCTTTCATGTCAGGTCGGCTATTTGTCTAGTGATCGTTCGTCGAGTTGATTTCGATCACTTGACAAGCGCGCCAAGCGCTGCTGAGAAGGAGGCATCTCCGTGGCCCCGAAGTCAAGGGGGATCACTCAGACTTGAACAGACCTGACGTCTCTCAATGGGGTTTCGGGTCTGCGGCATTTGATGAGCAGCATGCTGCCTGCCGCAGATTTGCCGAGCAGATGGGAGCTCAGTGGGAAGTCCTCGTGTTGCATCGCCTCAGTGGCCTCGTTATGAGGGCTTCAAACCAGCAGCGTCTGGTGGGCAGAGGATGCCCACTGGGTATGGCCGAGCAGGGAAGTGCTCGATTGCCTCTTGGCGAGGGCTTTGATCCCCGGCATTGCGTGTAGGGAAGCTACCGGCCAGGGATAGCCAAGCAGGGTAGCTGCTGAGCTGTCTCTAAGGAGGGAATTTGATCCTTAGCGTTGGAGGGGCTGTAGGAGGCCTGCTAAGGATAGCCGGGCAGTGAAGCTACCCGGTTGCTTCTTGGCGAGGGCTTTGATCCCTGGCATTGCGAGTAGGGAAGCTACCGGCTAGGGATAGCCGAGTAGGGAAGCCACTCGGCTGCCTCTAAGGAGGACTTTGATCCTTAGCGTTGGAGGGGCCGTAGGAGGCCTGCTAAGGATAGCCGGGCAGTGAAGCTGCGCGGTGGCCTCTTGGCGGGGGCTTTGATCTCTGGCGTTGCGAGTAGGGAAGCTACCGGCCAGGGATAGCCGAGCAGGGAAGCCGCTCGGTTGCTTCTAAGGAGGACTTTGATCCTTAGCATTGGAGGGGCCGTAGGAGGCCTGCTAAGGATAGCCGGGTAGTGAAGCTGCGCGGTGGCCTCTTGACGAGAGCTTTGATCTCTGGCGTCGTGGGTAGGCAACTACCAGCCTGGGATTACCGAGCGGGGTAGCCGCTCAGATGCCTCTTGCGAGGGCTTTGATCCCTGGCGTCATGTGCAGGGAGCTACCAGCTGGAGATGACCGAGCAAGGGTCGGGCTCGGTTGCCTCTTGCGAGGGCTTTTGATCCTTCAGGACGGGGACCGAGCAGGGTTACTACCCAGTGCCTCTTGGCGAGAACTTTGATCCCTGTCGGTTGTGGTAGGAGGTTACCGGTCGGGGATAGCCGAGCAAAGGTCGGGCTCGACCGCCTCAAAGGAGGACTTTGGTCCTTGGCGCGGGAGGGGCCGTAAGAAGCCTACCAAGGACCCTTGGCCGAGCAGGGTTACTGCCCGGTGCCTCTTGGCGAGGGCTTTTGTCCTGAAGGATAGCCGAGCGAGGGTCGGGCTCGACTGCCTCTAGGAGGGCTTTTGATCCCTGTCGGTTGTGGTAGGAAGCTATCAGCCGGGGATAGCCGAGCAGGGTAGCTGCTGAGCTGCGTCTAAGGAGGACTTTGATCTTTAGCGTTGGAGGGGCCGTAGGAGGCCTGCTAAGGATGACCGGGCAATGAAACTGCGCGGTTGCCTTTTGGTGAGGGCTTCGATCCCTGGCGTTGCGAGTAGGGAAGCTACCGGCCAGGGATAGCCGAGCAGGGAAGTTGCTCGGCTGCCTCTAAGGAGGACTTTGATTCTTAGCGTTGGAGGGGTCGTAGGAGGCCTGCTAAGGATAGCCGGGCAGTGAAGCTGCGCGGTTTCCTCTTGGCGAGGCTTTGATCCCCGAAGTTGCGTGTAGGGAAGCTACCGGCCAGGGATAGCCGAACATGGTAGATGCTTGGTCGATTCTTCATGAGGTTTCGTCCGACCATCCCGTTGCAGATATGGGGAACAGGAACGGTCGCGGCGAACGTCGCGTAGCATGCGCATTGAATGCGTGGGGAGGCGAAGCGCCATAGTCACGTCGTTTCGATTCCGCCAGAGAAGGCTTAATGATCGCCGCATTGCAGCGACTTCGTGGGCGAAAACGGGCGACTGTTGGGTCCCATTGGGGCGCAGTGGGCTATATAAAGCTGAAGGAGCGCTGGTCCTTCCTTTCTTCACAAACAGATCGTTGAGAATGGAAGACTTCCCCTTTACCATCCCCGAAATCATCCACTTTGAAGACGTATACCTCTACGACCAGAACTGTGCCGAGGACACGCTGTAGTTGGTCTATGGGAGCATTGAAGACCACTTCGGCCGGCTACTCCCCCGGCGCTCCCCTCTGCTGCAGCTGCTAATGTACTCCATCTGGAGGGCATCGCCGGGGCTTTACAACCCCCTGTCCGAGCAGGTCTACGACGAGGCCGTGGGCAAGACGCGGTTTCTGAGGCGCCTCGGCCTGATCTCCACGGGTCGGCTGGCTCGCTCGGTGGCACTCGTCCTTGAGTGCTACGAACTGAGGCTCGAGGTCAACACCGCGGGGGGAATCGAAGGTAGAGGCTGGATCTCGCAATGTCTCGGCTGGCGGAGATCTTTACTGAGTACCATGAGCAGTGCTCTCTGCACCCCTTTCCCCCGCTGCTGTAATTTTCTTTTTCTTTTTGTATGTATGGCTGAGGAGCCCATAATACCTTTTTGAATAAATAAGACCCTTCCTTCTTTTTTGCAATGTTCCATTGATCTTTTATTAAATTAGCAACAGACCCTAGGAAGATTTTACATTGCCCTTAAAAAAGTACATGCTAATAGACGACCTTATTAGCGTGGCCCAAGCTCCTCGGAGACTTGTCGGTCTCTGTGCTCGGCACTGGGTACGGGGCTCCCTGGGCGCCGGACTGGTCATCTGCCGAAACGAGCATGATCTGGCCGATGGTCAGCTCGGCAGGAGGGGGACGCTGCTCCTGCTCGCGGTCGGCCTGCCGCTTATCCCTCAAGTAGGCGGCGAGGTGCCCTGATCGGATGAGCTCCTCGATATAGTCCCGGAGTTGCTTACAATCCTCCGTGGCGTGGCCCAGCGTCCGATGGAAGGCGCAGTAGGGGCCCCGAGTTCGCTTCGAGGCCTGGCGCGGGATTAGAGGGAACTTGAAGAACCCCTCGTCCTAGGCCTCCTCTAGTAACACTGCGAGAGAGACGTTGAGCGGGGTGTACTCCTGGTACTTCGGGTGATAGGGCTGCTGATGTTCTGGCCTCTCTTCCTGAGCCCTCTTCTTCTGGTCGGACCTTTCTGCTCGAGGAAGGTTCGCGTTCACCTCGGACTCGAGCTGGATCTCGCGCTCGGTCCACTTCTGACCTCGGCCATGGTCTTAGGCTGCGCCAACACAAAGGAGCGCAACCACTCCTTGTGCCTAAGACCAGATCTAAGCGCCGTGATGACGGTCTCGTCTCGGTACTCGGGGACCTCGAGGAGGGCGTTGTAGAAGCGGGTGACGTAAGTTTTGAACGTTTTCTTGTCCCCTCTCTTAATTGTGAAGAGGTAGTCGACCGTGCTCTTCTGCCGACGGTTCCCGACGAAGTGGCCGAGGAACTGAGCAGCCAGCTCGTCAAAGGTCGAGATTGAGCGAGGCTCGAGTCCTCGAAATCAGTCCCGACCAGAGCGGATGAGGATGGCTGGGAAGGCTCTGCACTGGGCGGCATCGGAATGGTCCTGGAAGCTTATCCCCACGGTGAAAGCATCCAAATGGTCTTTCGGGTCGGTTTTCCCGTCGAACAGAGAGACTTTCGGGGGCTTGTTGCGTGAGGAGACGTGAACAGCGAGCAGTCCCTCGATAAATGGCTTGGTGAGCGAGTCGGCGGCGTACTTAGCCCCATCGCCCGAGAGGTGACCTCGGCGCATGGCTTTGATCTTCTTCTCGAGGGCGTCGAGTCGGCCGTGGTACCTCGAGGATTCGGCGCTTTGTGATCCCTGGCCTCTTCTGTGGGAGATCTGCGTTTGGGCACGACCCCAGTTCCTCTCGATGAGGTTCCTCAGATCCCCGGGCGAGGTGACCCTCGAGCCACCGTGGCGAGTCCCTTCTGTGCGACCCCGTCGAGGGAGGGGGTGTCGGTCATGGCTGGGGACAGGCGAGGTGACCGACATCTTCTCGGGGGTAGGGGTCGCGAGGAGGCTCGAGGCGAGACGCTCTGGCGGCGGATCTTGGTGTGGAGCCGTAGGGCGCCCAGCGGGCTTCAGAGAGTATCAGCCCTTGAGATTTGTGGCCATGGGACGTACCCTGCCGGTGGTCAGCCGCGCCGACGAGGGCAGTCTTCTGGAGGCGGAGGAGCGGCGATCTGGGGCCCTGGCTCGGCCGTTTGGACGCGGACGTGCGCCTCCACGATTGAATGTAGTAGATCTATTCGGCCGGCGAAGGCGTTGATGACGGTCGCTGGAGGAGGTTCATCCCCGCCTCCGGTGAGGGGGAGGCAGCGGTTGTTACCTGGATCTTCAGGGTGACCGCTTGCCATGTGGACGGAGATCGAAAGACCAACTTTGTTTTTTGTGGAGTATAGTTTCCCACAGATGGCGCCAACTGATGGAGGTCCTTTTCAGGTCTCCGCCAGATGTTGTCTTCCGTCGATCTCCCGATAGATCTTCGAGGTGATCTCCTGTTGCGTGTGGGTCTCAATGGGTTTTGAGGAGATTGGTGGTTTTGAGGAGTTTGCGCCGAGCACATGCAAGGAAGTCGCGGGATGGTTTGGTACCACCGAGGACCCTCCGACGATCAAGTTAGCACAAGATCTGAGCAGAGTAACGGCTAAGTGAGGTGAAAAAAGCTTGATCCCTCTGTGATGGGGGTTTATATAGTGGCGGCAGCACGCAGTAGCAGGCGCGAGAATCTCGTCATGACCGAGAATGGCTAGAAGCGACTCAGGAGCCAAGGCTTGAAAATGGTTATCGCGGTTTGGCACGACTGTGTATAGCGAAAAGTAGCTCAGGAGGCATGGCCTGAGAATGGCTATCGCGGCTCGGCGTAACAGAGAATGGCGAGAACCGGTTTAGGAGGTAAGGCATGTGAATGGCAGTTGGAGCTCGGGATGGAAAAGATCGAGCGTCGCTCGACAAGAAGACCAGTTAAGGAACTATCCGCAAGACAAGACCGACATATAAAAAATAAAGTCCGAGCTCTGCTCGACATATAAAAAATAAAGCCCCCTTCAACAACGTGAATGGACCACCCAGCACTTCACGGAATCCGGTAACTTGAGCACCCTTCCTTAGGTCAACCTGTACCCCTACGAATGCGGCGAATAGCCCGCCAATTCTAGAATGAAGCCCCCTCCGTCTCAAAGCCATGAGATGCGGACCCGTTGCCCTCTAGAACCCGGCTATCCGTGCATCCCACCGCGGGGGTAATCCTAGTACAGAAAGTAAAATATATATACAACGGGTACACCGATCTCAGCCCGGTCGTGCCCCAAAAGAATAATATACAAACAGGCAGTGACGGCAGTCCACATGTCGGACGCTCCGACCGCAGTATCAAATGTACAAATAATACCAAACTGTACTACCACTGCATCCAGGTTATCCACCACGACCAATCGGCAACATCACAGCACAACACAGAACATCAACGTGAATGTCACGTTCGCAAATCCGTCTAAAAGAACTATAGCAATTAGACAAGATTTACCGATCAAATGACATTCACGGTCGCAGATATAAAGTAAATACTGTGAACTAACATGTTTAAAATTTTCGATCGAAAAAATTTCCCGAAGTGGGCCCCAAGTACAATTCCCAGTACTCAAAATAATCTGGGCCAAAACCAAAATTACCAGAAACCCCATTTCCAAGTCAGAAACCACTGTAGGAAAATTGGTGGACTGATTCTACAGTACGGCGGCGGTACTGCGGCCAAAATGTGGGTACGGCCGCGGTTCCGCGCTGCTACAGTGGAATCAGTGAACCAATTTTTCTCAGATTTCTTAAAAAAGCCTGCCTGATTTTCTGCAATACTCAAAATAATTTTTCGACGACAAAAAAAATTAGACAGAAACTCAGAATTGGAAATGCAGTTTTTGGAAATTTCGTCCGATCGAAGTTCTAAACTCGCTAGAGCAAGCTAGTAAAGGTTAATGGTGTGGCTCTGATATCATGTAAGTCTACGGTAGCGCCCCGGCCATCTATCCGAGACCAAAATGCGGAAACGAAAACTTTTTCTTAACTAGAAACCGGCGCTATCGTATGCTTAAAACCCGGATCGAGCCATTAACCTACAACTAGCTATCTAGAGAAGAGATAGAAAGGCTATACCGATCGATCCGTGTCCTTCGGTCTTTGGCCACCATCCCAAGCTCCTCGCGGTATCTCCGGTCTCGATCTCCTCGTCGGAAAGGGCACCACATCATCTATTCCTTTTACGGGCTCCCGCTTCATCCGAAGCAACTCGGGCACGAAGTGTGCTAGCCGACGTGTCCAAGGTATTGTAGAGAATGTTTGTGATCACTTTGTCTCTTGCATCCATGGCTAGGATGGAGGTTAGAGATGATGCCATTAATGGAGATTTTGAGCTAGAGGAAGAAGAAGAAGAAGAAGCTTTTTTTTTTTCCTTTTGTGATATATCATAAAAAGAGAGTATGAGATCAAAATAATACAAGACCAAAACTCACACATATGGCAGCCCCTTTCTCTCTCTTGTTATCATATCAACACAAATCAAGCTCATATTGTGACACATGCACAAGAAAAGAGACCATGAGTCACCACTTGTGCATGTGTCATAATAAATGCTCCAAATCATGATATCTAGCTCATAATTACTATTTGTAAACATTAACCCAAATGTTTACAACAATAAAAAGATACGACAACATTTAAAGTAAACTCGTGACGGATCACAAGGATACCCCTCACCTGTATATACATACCTGCATCCGCATTCCGACTGAATGCGAATGCGATGAGACTAAAGTAATCCAACAAATCTAATACTAGGATCTGGTTTAAACCAAAGTCCACTAGTATGATCCGCCCGATCATGATCCGTGCACTACTGCACGTATATGATCGAACCCTGCCATATATCATACGGCCTCTACAACGTTTCGTCCGAAACTTGAGAAACTGTCTGTGGGGGACTCTAAAAACTTGTCAATATTTTGGCTGTGGATTTAACCACTAGCTCGTCAGAGGTACCGGCCGTACGTAACGGACTACCAGGTATTGACCAAAAGGGAGGTCGATGAGCGAACTCATCCTGACACCATACTGAGCCTGTCAGTGACAATATCCGTACAGTCCGGTCCGTTCGTCTATGAGCATCGCATGGCGAGCCTAGGGGGTTGGTAAAAGTCAGACCTCCAAAAGCGGTACAAGTCATGTCGGAGTGTAGCCCAGAACACCCTGAGATACTACTGGAATACCTACCAGTAAATCTCCTGCCTTGGCCAAGAACTTTGTGTAATGGCTCTCCTAGACACAGTGCGATCTCACCCCCAATACCGGGAGAGACGAAACCACTGCCGATCCGCTCACTGCCTCCATGTAGCTCGGGACTGTACCCAACTAAAACCTGTTTGCACGACTCCTTTGAGCCGTGGTAGGGTAGAATCAAAGTACAGTGGAAACTCATACGGGAGAAATGACGATCTCAGGTCGATAAACTAACCTGTACACATGTCACCAGGGAACTGCTATCTGACGTCGGGTATAATACCAACTAGCATGTTCCCGGCGAGTCCTGTCCGGTGTACTCATAACCCAATGAGCACATGTATACACTTAGGTGATCCAACTGACACCAATGGCTTGTGAGACCGGCCACCGCCCCTCGTCGGGGTCTCGACTGTATACATTAGTCTACTCTGGAGTATCGATGCCCTGTCTCGAAAACTCCCACGACTAGGGACCTTTTAAGGATGTGCTTATAGACCCCGGCTCCCACGTATATGATCGCCATCATACTGCTGGCCGTCAAGCAAGAATCCTATGGGCTCTATCAATGTGTAATAGCGACCTATAAGGTCACCTAAAGCAGTACACGATGATAAAGATAAACAAGATAGCATACTATCATCTTGAGTAAGACTGTCCTACCGGTATAGGTCCCCCCTCAATCATTGCAATCACGTGCCTGTGATCCAATAATTGACTCTGAGGGTACTATATCCAACAATCTCCCACTTGCACTCAAGGCTAATTATTGCGATGTCGCATACTCACAGCCCGTGTGATATCGAATACCCAACTCCTCTACTAATCAGTCTCACAAAGCCCATTTGCGAAACTATTGCGTTCGAGGAATAACCTCAGTGAGTGGATCCGCTCTGATTTTTCTTTCTATGTCTCTTTTTATCTCAAGTTCGCGGAGAAAGCAATCTCCCAAAATGAGCAATACCTGTCTTAGAATATGTCTGGATATCTGATGGGACCTAGTTCATAAATGAACTCCAAATCCAAACTTCTTAGACTGTATCGTTAACTGAACTTAATCAGTATCCTGCGCTATGCCTCCCTCAGTATCTGTTTGGACCATCTGTCCAAACTACTGTCCCTCGTCAGAGGGAAAACTATAACTCTGACAGTCACTCTGTCATTCAGGTCACCTTGGAAGCCTGGAACGATAACTGTCTCTTAAAAGAGGTTGTTATCATATCCCTATCTGATGGGACCTGGGTTCCGTCGCTAAAGCTATAGCGCCGTTGTTGTCACGATACAACGGTATTGGATCAACACTGGTAGGAACCATTTGAAGCTCCGTGAGGAACTTCTTCATCCAGACAGCTTCCTTTGCGGCATCGCAAGCAGCTATGTACTCCGCTTCCATAGTTGAGTCAGCAACGGTTTCCTGCTTGGAGCTCTTCCAGCAAACCGCCCCTCCATTGAGGGTAAAGACATAACCCGACATAGACTTGGAGTCATCCTTGTCACTCTGGAAGCTGGAGTCAGCAAATGCCTCGATCTGGAGGTCTTTTCCGCCATACACCAAGAACATCTCCTTAGTCCTTCTCAGGTACTTGAGAATGTTCTTTACTGCTATCCATTGTTTCTCCCCTGGGTCCGACTGATACCGGCTTACTACGCTTAATGCGTATGCTACATCTGGTCTGGTACATAACATCGCATACATTATAGAGCCTACCGCAGATGCGTAGGGTATAGATGGCATGCGAGCCCTTTCCAAATCAGTCTTGGGAGACATCTCTTTGGAGAGGGTGATTTCGTGACAAGCCGGTAGATTACCGCGCTTGGAATCTTCCATACCGAATCGTTTCAGTATGGTGTCAATATACCTGGACTGTGAAAGTCCCAACATCCTCTTAGATCTATCACGATAGATCTGGATCCTCAGAATGTTGTTGGCATCGCCCAGGTCCTTCATGGAGAACTTCTGTGACAAGAATCCTTTGACTGACTGTAACATAGGAATATCATTTTCTATTAGGAGAATGTCATCCACGTTCAAGACGATGAATACTACAGTTCTCCCTACAATCTTACTGTAAATGCATGATTCATCTGGGTTTTTGATAAAGTCAAATTCTTTGACAGTATCATCAAAGTAGATGTTCCAACTCCGCGATACCTGCTTCAGTCCATAGATGGACTTGAGCAACTTGCACACTTTACCGCTGCTCCCACTCTGAATGAATCCCTCTAGCTGATCCATATAGACGCACTCTTCTAAATTTCCATTTAGGAAAGCCGTCTTTACGTCCATCTGTCAGATCTCATAATCGTGGAAAGCAGCAATGGCAAGAAGGATCCGAATGGATTTTAGCATAGTCACTGGAGAAAAGGTCTCGTCATAGTCCAAATCAGGTCTTTGACGAAAACCCTTTGCAACTAGCCTAGCTTTATAGGTTTCAACCTGCCCATCTACACCAATCTTCTTTCTGAAGATCCATTTGCAGCCTACGGGTTTTACCCCTTCCGGAGCAAAGTCCAAAGTCCAAACTTTGTTGGTGTACATAGACTCCATCTTGGTCCGCATTGCATCCAGCCATTTTACTGAGTCACCGCTCTGAATGGCTTGCTGGAAGCTAGTAGGCTCATCATGATCAATGACGCAATCCTCTCTATCCCCGTCTATGAGAAAATCGTATCTCTCGGGTGGATGAGACTGCCTACTACTCCTGCGGAGCGGCGCAGGAATGTCCGGTTCTCCTAAAACTTCTGGTTCTTCCAAGCTTTCAGTAATAGCTTGTGGTTCTGGAATTTCTTCCAGTTCTATTGCGCTCCCATTTATCTGATTTTCCAAAAATTCAGTTTCCAAGAAGTAGGCATGCTGAGAAACAAATACCTTTTGTTCCTCTGCGGAATAGAAAAGATACCCCCTGGAGTTCTTTGGGTATCCCACAAACTTACACAGTACTGAGCTTGTCTCGAGCTTGTCCGCATGCTGCTTTTTTACAAAAGCTGGACATCCCCATGTCTTAAGATAGGGTAGAAGGTTGAGACTGTGGAATCAAGTTAGCATCTGACCCGTTCTCCAACGTGGTCTTCATGTCCGTGAGCTCAAAATAGTTGGTCTCTGTAAGGACGTTGCCCTTTACAGATGACCCGATAGCCAACCTCGCTTGAAGCAATTCGTTCGAGGTCTCATATCTTGCGATACGAGATTGCTCTCCATATAAATCTTTGTTATGGAGGAAGATAGAAACTAAGTCCATCTTCTCGTGCTGCCTCTGGTATGCACTATCAACTGAGGCCAACACGAGGCACTTGGCTTTCGCACAGTCCTTTTCCGATGTCTTACGGATATCAATATCCGTGACGGGGGAAACTGGTCCTGAGACGGCAGGGATTTGATTAGTTAAGAGGTGTCCCAGCTTGTCATGGGCAATGGACAGCTGGACAGACCTTTGCCAATCATAACAGTCAGATTCAGTCATTTAATTATCTAGATGTAACCTATGTGTGGTCACTGGGTTGCTGCAATTAAGAGAGAGAGAAGAAAACACTCAGCATAATGCTCTTGCAAGTTTAGATTGGTTTTTAATTTATCTAAACAGGATGGCTCCCACTGTTTCTCGAATCCCTCCTAAAACCAAAAAGGAAGAATTAGTCGGGATCAATCTCATCGTACATTACTTGCTTAACCGTTCAGCCAGGCCAGTGTCGGTACTTCGAGGGAGGTTTTCCAACGCTTTCGCGAAGTTCCTTAATTAAATAACCTCTTTTCCCTGGGGGCGTAGCCCCGCTAACACATTTCTAGACACCTACTTGGTTTATAGCATTGATCGTTAAGTGAGAAAGTTCCCGAGGAGTAGCATATACTCACAGTAGGATCGGGATCCAAATATCATCGTGTGATAAAACTGAAGGAATCCTACCAGAATCATCACACTCCAAATGGTATGCAGCGCTAACAAGTTTCAGTTTCTTTAGAAACTCCCGATGTGGATTTTTGCCCCATGCTCTTATGACCTTGACTAAGGCCAACAAATCATAAGTCACATGTCAAGTTCTATCCGTCGTTGTCCAGGTTGATTTGAACCCACCCGTATATACCCGACTATGGCCAACAAAGTAATACGACTGTCCCAAACTAACGCATCTATCTATGCAACATATGAATACCCACCAGTTACCAAACACTGTGCCTTGACTAAGGCCAACAAACACAGCTTGAATACTGTTGGATATTGATATGAAACGACGGAGGGCTACGAATGGTTTTGGCGAAACCGTGAACGTAGTGAACTTGATATAATCGAAGGAACCTTGATAGCTTTTAAAAGGAGTGGCTTAAGCTCCGCGTTTAAAAGTTGTTTTTGAAAAGAAACCGAGTAGTTTTTGAAATTGTTCCAACGACTTTACTTTGGTTTATTTTCTTGCATTAATTTTAATGCGTCCCATCATTTAATCCTACCATTGCAGAAAACAATGAAAATATGACGTACGCTTATGCCATCCGCATTCGCCACGGGGCCCCGTCATTACCCGTTAGGTTACTTAACTAACGACAGAGCGGGGCTGGACTAGCGCGGATGCAAAACATAAGCAACGTCTAAATAAATATCATATATAGATATATAACAATGATAGCCATTCCAGATCACAGATGAACACATTGGATATACTAGGAATCCGCATTCCGTACGAGCCTGTAACGAGAAGCGGATTATACGGTCGCGGTGAATAGCCAATACCCCACCCTAGACCCCTACGGATGCGGCAAACTACCCGCCAAATACCCGAAGTGAAGCAACCTCCCTCAACAACGTGAGTAGGCCACTCGGCACTTCGAGGTACCCGGTAGTTTGTGCATCCCCTCCATGGGTCTATCCTAAGAGCAAAAATAGTAAAAGAAATTATACAATGACGGCTACAATCTCATCCCGGTTGTACGGCCAAATAAATAATATTACATCAATTACAAATTACATGAATTGAAAGATAAAGAAAACTCTCATCTCACAACTCCCGGCTATTCATCCGCGACAATCCAATGAATTCATAAACACATACCATCAACATTACAGATCACAGATATGTATAATACCCACTAATCGACGTATAGTGATTAGCAGACGTTCAATACATATA
This sequence comes from Agapanthus africanus, assembly GCA_030015575.1. Lineage (NCBI taxonomy): Eukaryota > Viridiplantae > Streptophyta > Magnoliopsida > Asparagales > Amaryllidaceae > Agapanthus > Agapanthus africanus. The sequence goes on from CM057343.1 coordinate 250,077,234, forward strand.
TCACATCACAAATATATACCCGTCAGCTTAAGTCTTTAGAAGTTCGATCAAAATACGGATTTTTAAACCCCAAAAACAAATTTTGCTTTCTAGAAAATCTGGGCAGAAAAATCATATTCCAAAAATCCCAAAACACCCCACTGAACACACTGCAGGATCCGCGGCGGGAGCATGCTCCGGCCGCGGTTCCGCGGCGCTTTGACCGAGTTAGTGGACAATTTTTCTTGGGTGTGTTTTAAAAAGCCTGAGCCGATTTTTAGTGTAAGATTAATTAATTTTTGAACAGGAAAAAAAATCGGTAGAAACTATACATTTCGGGCGTGTTTCGTGACTTTTTCTCCGATCGAACTTTTAGTTACTTTGCTAACATGTTAGATAGTGTTTAACTAGGCTCTGATACCACTGTAAGTCCATGTTACCCGTCCCCGGTTCTTTGGGGTTACGGAAATGGTAAAAAACGATTTTTTCTTTGGGGTAACGTGGACTCAAAATACGGATATTTGTTAAACAACTAACTAACAACCTAACTAGGAGTTTTACCTACTCGGTTAGGTGGTTATACCTTAACTTGAACTCCTTCTCTTCAACTCCTTGCGGTAGTCGGATCGGCCTCACCTCGTCGTCTCCTTGCGCCGAAGATGGATCCACCCGAAAGCTTCTCCTTTGGCTTCAACCTCAAACTAGAAGAAACTAGAACACTTGGCTTGCTAGGCCTTGTGTACTAGGATGAGTAGAGAAGTGTTTTGTGTTTTATCTCTAAGAAAATGGTTCTCAATACATGAGAGGGAGTTTCCTTGAGCTAGAGAGAGCAAGAGGAAGAGGGAGAGAGCTTGAGCATGAGAGAGAATGGAAATGAAAGAATTGAGCAAGACTTTTCTCACCCTTGCTTTTATAATCCAAAATAATCATAACACATAATAATAATTGAGTATTATGTGATGGTTGTTATCATATCAAATGGCAATATCATTTCATGCATTAAATGCAATTTGTGAACAAAACAAGCAAGCAAAGGTCAATGCCATGAAATGATAGCCATTGTCATGATGGTGGTCAACAAGTCCAACATAGTCAACCGGTCAACAAAGTCAACAAGTCAACGAAGTCAACCCTTCAACCCAACCATGGCACAATAATACTTAATTAATATTATCATTAATCATATTTCTTATTCTCATTAGGGTTTAGCAAAAGTCAACAGTCAACAACCCTAATGAGAATCCTCTGCCTCTGTCTTGTTAACCGTGCATACACATCCGCATCCGCGTTCCGAGGAACACGAATGCAAACGAGATAAATTCAATCCCAAAACGTATACTAGGATCTGGCTTAAACCAAAGCCCGCTAGTAACAACTGCCCGGACACTAAACGTGCACAAGTGCACGGTTGTGACCGAACCCTGTCGCAAAACCATGCGACCTCTACTCTTTTGCCTAAAGGCGAATAGCTCTCTGTGTGAGACTCTAAAGACTCGACACTACGCTGGCAGTGGGTTTAACCACAGACCGCAAGCGGCACTAGCTATGCGTAACGGCCCCCAGGTAGATGCCGATAAGAAGACGGACGAGGTGAAACCCATCTGAACTCCTACTGAGCCTGAATGTGACAGTCTCCGTACAGTCCGGTCTGTTCGTTTGAGAATATCGCATGGCGGGCCTGGGGGGCTGTGAACGTCAGTCCCCTAATAGCGGTACAAGTCGTGTCGGAGTGTAGCCCAGAATACCCTGAGATAACACTGGAAATCTACCAGTGTATCTCGCTTGCCCTGGCCAGGGACGACTGTGTGTAATGGCTCTCCTTGACACAACGCGATATCAACTCCCAATACCGGAAGAGACGAATCCTGTCTAACCGTCACTGCCTCCAAGTGCTTCGGGACTGCACCCAACTACTAGCTGTTTGCACGACTCCTTTGAGCCGTGGTAGGGTAGTAATCAAATTACAGTGGGAACACACTCGAGGCGAAGTGACAGTGTCAAGTCAGCGGACTAACCTGTACTCATGTCACCTGGGAACTGATAACTGACGATAGGTATAGTACCAACCAATCAGTTCCCGACGAGTCCTGTCCAGTGTACTCGTAACCTAACGAGCACTCGCATACTATCTCAAGTACGACGTACTGACGGCTGTGGGACAGACCGTCTCCCCTGTTGGGATGAGAAGCGCATACGCTAGTCTACTCCGGAGTATCGATGCCTTGTCTCGATAGTCCTACGACTAGGGACCTGTATAAGGATGTGCTTGTGGATTACCCAGCCCCCACGAGTGTGACTGCCATCACAACGCTGGTAATCAAGCAAAGATCCTAAGGGCTCCACTAATGTGTATAGGCGATATGCTAAAAGAAACACATGTACACACATTGAAGTAGAAACAAACCAAGTAGTATACTACCATTTTGAGCAAGATTGTCTATATAACGGTGAATATCCCAAGCTTCCATTAAGTAATATACAAACTAGTATGATACAGTAATGGTCTCTAGGGCATATACACTAACACTCGCAACCTGAGAGAAGGTAAAAGGAAATGACAACTGAATAGTCCTATTCTTTTTCTCCAGAACCGGAAACCATTCTCGAATCTGGAACAAGTTCCTTCGAGTTCTTATATAACCATACGATGGTTTTATCCAATGGAAGTGGACGTTCGTAATAATACGGGGTATGCTGGAGAAAAGGGTAAGGGTAGGAGTGGCAATGAGGTATGCAACTCTGACAATCCAAAAGCCAGTGTTTTAAGAAAGTTCAGTTAACTTGGTCACTGAGTCATAGTCTAGGGTCGGGCCATGGTCGCAGCCAAAGAGAGAGAGAAAAGAAACACTCAGCATGCACTCTAATCTAGATCAGAATGGTTATCAATTTATCCAATCAGGAAACCTCCGACTGTATCGTCAAATTCTCCTCCAAACCTGAAAGAAGAATTAGTCGGGATCACCCGAGGAGTAAACCAACTCATCAGTGGAAATCGGGATCCAACTATCATCGCATGATAATGTGATGGAATCCACTCACATTATCACACTCCAGAAGGTATGCGCATATTTGGCAAGTTCCAGTTTCTTTAGAAACTCCCGATGTGATTTTTACCCCATGCTCTTATGACCTTGACTTTGGTCAACAAATCATAAGTCACATGTCAAGTTCTACCCGTCATTATCCAGGTTAATTTGAACACACCCGTACCTACCCTTGACTTTTGCCAACAAAGCAGTACGACTGTCCCAAACCAACACATCTATCTATTTAACAGAAAAGTAACAAATAGCTACCATACACTATGCCTTGACTTTGGCCAACAAAGATAGCATGAATACTAAATGCTACCCGTCTGAAATGACGGAGGGCTACGAATGGTTTTTGGCGAAAAACCTTTAACGTAATGAACTTGATATCGTTGAAGGAACCGGATAGCTTTTTATAAAAATATAGTGGCGAAAACCTTTGCTAAAGAGGTCACTCCCGGTGAAGGGATCTCGGCTCTTTCCCCGTAGAATGAGGTGCAGGATATTCCAACTGAATACCACGATGCAAAGCAAAAGTAATCGACTATAGTGAAGTTATTGCCCTGACGCAAACTTCTGTCCAAGGGGTCACTCCCGGTGAAGGGATCTCGGCCCTTGCTTCGTCGACTGAGGTGCTGGATATTCATAACCGAATATCACTGTGCAAAACAAAAGAGAACGTCCTTGCAATAACAGCTTTTTTTTGAAAAATGTTCCAACAACATCAAACAGGTTTGTTTAGCTGGCAATGATCCGAATCAATGCAGTCCCATCATTTAATCACACCACAAAAGAACGAAAATATGATGTACGTATATGCCATCCGCATTCGCCACTGGGTCCCGTCATCACCCGTTAGGTTACTTAACTAACGACAGAGCGGGGACTGAACTAGCGCGGGTGTAAAACATAGACAACATCTACTAGTATATATATCAATATATAATATTCGCTCAAGGCGTGATAAAATGCAATATCACAGAAATGTAATAAGCATCACAGAACAATACAGATAATCTGGGATCTCCGGGTTTCATAAAGCCGCTTCTGAAACCCGACGTTCCCCTGGTCGTGTGGATAGCCTGTGCAATGAAATCCTAGACCCCTACGAACGCGGCAAGTTACCCGCCAAAACCTGAAGCGAGGCAGCCCCCTTCAACAACGTGAATGGACCACCCAGCACTTCACGGAATTCGGTAACTTGAGCACCCCTCCTTGGGTCAACCTGTACCCCCTATGAGTGCGACGAACAGCCCGCCAATTCTAGAGTGAAGCCCCCTCCGTCTCAAAGCCATGAGATACGGGCCTGTTGCCCTCTAGAACCCGGCTATCCGTGCACCCCACCGCGGGGTAATCCTAGTACAGAAAGTAAAATATATATACAACGGGTACACCGACCTCAGCCCGGTCGTGCACTAAAAGAATAATATACAAATATGCAGTGACGGCAGTCCACATGTCGGACGCTCGTCCCGCAATATCAAATGTACAAATAATACCAAACTGTACTACCACTGCATCTAGGCTATCCACCACGACAAATCCGCAATATCACAGCACAACACAGAACATCAACGTGAATGTCACGTTCGCAAATCCGTCTAAAAGAACTATAGCAATTAGACAAGATTTACCGATCAAATGACATTCACGGTTGCAGATATAAAGTAAATACTGTGAACTAACATGTTTAAAATTTTCGATCGAAAAAATTTCCCGAAGTGGGCCCCAAGTACAATTCCCAGTACTCAAAATAATCTGGGCCAAAACCAAAATTACCAGAAACCCCATTTCCAAGTCAGAAACCACTGTAGGAAAATTGGTGGACTGATGCTACAGTACGGCGGCGGAACTGCGGCCAAAACGTGGGTACGGCCGCGGTTCCGCGCTGCTACAGTGGAATCAGTGAACCAATTTTTCTCAGATTTCTTAAAAAAGCCTGCCTGATTTTCTGCAATACTCAAAATAATTTTCGAAGACGGAAAAAATTCGACAGAAAGAATTGGAAATGCAGTTTTTGGAAATTTCGTCCGATCGAAATTCTAAACACGCTAGAGCAAGCTAGTAAAGGTTAATGGCGTGGCTCTGATACCATGTAAGTCTACGGTAGCGCCCCGGCCGTCTATCCGAGGCCAAAATGTGGAAACGAAAACTTTTTCTTAACTAGAAACCGGCGCTATCGTATGCTTAAAACCCGGATCGAACCATTAACCTACAACCAGCTATCTAGAGAAGGGATAGAAAGGCTATACCGATCGATCCGTGTCTTTCGGTCTTTGGCCACCATCCTAAGCTCCTCGCAGTATCTCCGGTCTTGATCTCCTCGTTGGAAAGGGCACCACATCATCGATTCCTTTTACGGGCTTCCGCTTCATCCGAAGCAACTCGGGCACGAGGTGTGCTAGCCGACGTGTCCAAGGTGTTGTAGAGAATTTTTGTGATCACTTTGTCTCTTGCATCCATGGGTAGGATGGAGGTTAGAGATGATGCCATTAATGGAGATTTTAAGCTAGAGGAAGAAGAAGAAGCTTTCTTTTTCCTTTTGTGATATATCATAAAAAGAAAGAGTATGAGATCGAAATAATACAAGACCAAAACTCACACATATGGCAGCCCCCCTCTCTCTTGTTATCATATCAACACAAATCAAGCTCATAATGTGACACATGCACAAGAAAAGAGATCATGAGTCACCACTTGTGCATATGTCACAATAAATGCTCCAAATCATGATATCTAGCTCATAATTACCATTTGTAAACATTAACCCAAATGTTTACAACAATAAAAAGATACGTCAATATCTAAAGTAAACTCGTGACGGATCACAAATATACCCCTCACCTGTATATACATACTTACATCCGCATTCCGACTGAATGCGAATGCGATGAGGCTAAAGTAATCCAACGAATCTAATACTAGGATCCGGCTTAAAACAAAGCCCCCTAGTATGATCCGCCCGATTATGATCCGTGCACTACTGCACGTATATGATCGAACCCTGCTATATATCATACGGCCTCTACAACGTTTCGCCCGAAACTTGAGAAACTGTCTGTGGGGAACTCTAAAGACTCGTCAATATTTTGGCTGTGGATTTAACCACTAGCTCGTCAGAGGTACTAGCCGTACGTAACGGGCTACCATGTATTGACCAAAATGGAGGTCGATGAGCGAACTCATCTTGATACCCTACTGAGCCTGTCAGTGACAATATTCGCACAGTCCGGTCCGTTCGTCTATGAGTATCGCATGGCGGGCCTAGGGGTTGGTAAAAGTCAGACCTCCAAAAGCGGTACAAGTCGTGTCGGAGTGTAGCACAGAACACCCTGAGATACTACTGGAATACCTACCAGTAAATCTCCTATCTTGACCAAGGACTTCGTGTAATGGCTCTCCTAGACACAGCGTGATCTCACCCCCAATACCGGGAGAGACGAAGCCACTGCCGATCGGCTCACTGTCTCCATGTGGCTCGGGACTGTACCCAACTAAAACCTGTTTGCACGACTCCTTTGAGCCGTGGTAGGGTAGAATCAAAGTACAGTGGAAACTCATACGGGATAAATGACGATCTCAGGTCGATAAACTAACCTGTACACGTCACCAGGGAACTGCTATCTGACGTTAGGTATAATACCAACTAGCATGTTCCCGGCGAGTCCTGTCCGGTGTACTCATAACCTAATGAGCACCTGTATACATCTTAGGTGATCTAACTGACACCAATGGCTTGTGAGACTGGCCACCGCCCCTCGTCGGGGTCTCGACTGTATACACTAGTCTACTCTGGAGTATCGATGCCCTGTCTCGAAAACTCCCACGACTAGGGACCTTTTAAGGATGTGCTTATAGACCCCAGCTCCCACGTATATGATCGCCATCATACTGCTGGCCGTCAAGCAAGAATCTTATGGGCTCTATCAATGTGTAATAGCGACCTATAAGGTCAACTAAAGCAGTACACGATGATAAAGATAAACCAGACAGCATACTATTATCTTGAGTAAGACTGTCCTACCGGTATAGGTCCTCCCTCAATCATTGCAATCACGTGTCTGTGATCCAATAATTGACTCTGAGGGCACTATATCCAACAAGGGGCGCCGGTCAAAGCCTTGTCTTGAGAATTGGTGAAATTGTGAGATTGATAACTCCCCTCAGCCATGTGGCGGAGAGCAAAAAGACATGACGACTCCCAAAGAATATCTTCAAGAGTCGAGGGGTTATGCTTGGCCTATTAAATGCACTTTGAGCGATTCTTCCCAGGAGCGGCTTCGAGAGCCAGACTCGAGTCCCTTCGACATGCCAACACATTTGAGCTTAAAAAATGACAACCATTCATCTTGGTCAAACTAGTCATCCAGATGTGCGCCACATGCCCAATGATCGGGTCATCAGAGGCTATGGACGCTAACCCACGCCATACCGTGTGAAGAGGACGTGAATTATCGAGCCCCGTGATCCCGACATGTGAGAGTTCACACGTGTTCAAAAATGGCGCAGTAAAAAACTGGAACTCATGTTTCAAGTTCCCCTTGAATGTAAACACACCCGAAGGTATTGATATAACATAAATAGCTCGGGCACGAGCTATCGAAGTTGCGAGCACAACACCGAGCCCCCCTACAAGGCCAGACAAGATGAAACGTACCCTGACCGGCCCACTTAAGGCCCAGGGGTATTATAAGGATTGAACAATACCCAAATTACATGGTAAACCTTTATCACCTGATAACCCGAGATCCATACGAAAATATCAGGAAATCCAAAAGGATCTTCTCCGAGCCAAACATGGCCTCTTAATATTTGCCTAGATAAATCCAAAAGCCTTCAATCTCAAGGCAAAGGATTCAATACTGCTAAGAAACCTTAGCTTTCATAAAGTGGCGATTAAATTAGGCAGCGGGAGAGGAACCTGGAGAGCGATCTCATGGCATTCTTTGTTTTGCAGTCCATGATCGAGGTTTGTCGCCTTGCACCAACAACACACTCAACAAATATCATTGGTGCTCACGGGTACGTTGAATTCCGTGCAACATTAGTAACCATATGTTTTTAAATTTAAATTACAAAGTAGTAGTTTATGTAGAATAGATTTGGAAAAATTATAGCATACGAAAATTATACAAATTATAGGTGTTTATGAGTAAGTTTTCATCTTCTATTTCCACTTTATTTTTATTTTGCGGGGTGGGGGTGGGGGTGGGGGGGGGGAAGGATAGACTTTTCCAAGCATTTGAGGAGAAGGGGGACACAAACAAACAAACAAACACACACACACACACACACACACACACAGGTTGAGTTGGCATATCACGATTTCAAAAAAGGCAATACATTTTTTTACAACTTTTTTGACCTTTTTCTTAAAAAATGAGAAAATGCCACACAACACCTATGTGTTCTAGTTATAATAGTTGAGATAATCAAAAGGTCGAGTTTTAAAGATCAGTTCTCTGCAATTGCAATGCGGATAATTGAATATAAGTTGGGTTATTGTATCCTGTAAACGAATAATCATCTCAGAGGGAACAAATATTGCTTTCAAGATGGAAGTTGCAATTTGCCTGAGCCAAAAATCTGTTGTTTCTTCCATTCAATCAACTACTCACACAATAACTGTATACACGTTTATGTTTGAACAATGGCCTTATTTCGGGTTAGATTCGAGATATATTGACAACCCAGCTATAAGAAAGCCATTGCTAAAAGTGCCAAAAAGTTGTTGATTGCATTTTTGCTTGAACCCGAAATTAGTAGTTTATTAAAAGCTTAAAATTAAATGAAACATACGTTGATTTTGATTTTGCTTGAACCTAAAATCAGTAGATCCAAGTTTTGATTTTCAAATTTCAACAAATTTGGCAATCATAGAGTCTAATTGCATTAACACATATGTTGATTTGTTGCCTTCCGTTTCTCCGTATATTATCACTAGTGATTTGAATGACAAGGTTTTGCACCGAGAATTATTATCTCAGAATGTGCAAAATTTTTTAAATTCAATGGCTGCACCGCTAATTCAGATAATTCAATCGTGCAAAATGAACCTACTACTTCGACCGAGTTAGATTCTGAAGGTGATCTGTGATCCCTCCTGGATTCAAACCATTTCGTGCCAAGAAGATGACCGCTAAGAGAAAATTGATTACCACTGTTTTTAGTAAACATATTTCCTCTAACGTGGTACTACCTCGTCGTTCAGGGAGTCTAAGTAGAAATCGGGGTCGAAATGCTCCGCTAAAGTTTCTATTAAATCTCTTGATGATTTTGATAATAATGCTATTATGAATGTTGTTGATGTTAGTGATATATGCCCTAGAGCCATTATTGTATCATATTGGTTTGTATATTATATATTGGAAATTTAGGATATACACTGATATAGTAACAGTCTTGCTTGAAATGGTTGTATGCTACCTGGTTTGTTTCTACCTCAATATGTGCATGTGTTTCTTTTAGCATATCGTTTATACATATTGGTAGAGCCCTTAGAATCTTTTGCTTGATTACCAGCGTTGTGATGGCAGTCACACTAGTGGGGGCTGGGTAGTTTATAAGCACATCCTTGTACAGGTCCCTAGTCGTACGATTATCGAGATGGGGTATCGATACTCCAGATTAGACTAGTGTATATGCTTCTTATCCCAGCAGGGGAGATGGTCTGCCCCACAGCCATTAATACACCATACCGGAGATAGTATGCAGGTGCTCATTGGACTATGAGTACACTGGACAGGACTCGTAGGGAGCTGCTGGTGGGTATTATACCTATCGTCGGGTAGCAGTTCCCAGGTGACATGAGTAGAGTTTAGTCCATCGACTTGTCACTGCTACCTCGCATCGAGTGTGTTCCTACTGTTTTTAGATTACTATCATATCACGGCTCAAGTGAGTCGTGCAAACAGGTAGTAGTTGGGTGTAGTCCCGAAGCACTTGGAGGCAGTGGCGGTTAGATAGGATTCGTCTTTCCCGGTATTGGGGTTGATATCGCGCTGTGTTCGGAAAGCCATTACATAAAGTCCCTGGCCAGGGTAAGCGAGATTTACTGGTAGGTACTCCAGTAGTTTCTCAGGGTGTTTTGGACTACATTCTGACACGACTTATTGCGTTATTAGGGGTCTGACGGCTACCGCTCCTAGGCACGATATGCGATACTCTTAGACGAATATACCGGATTATATGGAGATTGTCACAGATAGGCTCAGTAGGAGTTTAGATGAGTTTGCTCATCGTCCTTTTAATCGACAGATACCTGGATAGCCGTTATGTGCAGCTAGTACCGGTGACGTGCTTGTGGTTAAACCCACTGCCAGCATAGTATCGAGTCTTTAGAGTCCCACGCAGAGGGTTTTCTTGTATCGGGCAAAAGATGTAGAGGCCGTATGGTTTTACGGCAGAGCATCGATCACATTCGTGTACTTGTGCACGTATGATGTTCGGGCGGATAATACTCTTGGGCTTTGGTTTAAGCCGGATACTAGTATTATATTGATGGATTATTTTTGTCTCTTTGTATTCGTATTTTTCGGAATACGGATAAGGGTATGTATATACGGTGAGGGGTATTCTTGTAATTTGCTCAAGTATACTTCTAGAAGAAGATACCTTATTTTGCATTTAATCTTTTGATTAAAAGATAAATGAGGTGGAGGTATGAGGTGGAGATTTACATTAAATGAAGCATGGCTCTTAGGTGACTCATGAGGGTGACTCACCATGTGACTATTCAAGTATACTTGATATTTTGCTTATGCATTATTGGATGCTTGCTATATTCACAACTCTTAGCCATTTTCATATTAATGTTCATTCTATACTCTTACTTCCTCAAGCTCCCCTTCTTCTTCCTCTAACCCTAAATGTCTCATGTGTTGAGAAAACTAGGGTATTTAGAGACAAGCTAATCCATCTTCACTTTCTATATCATCTAGGACATCTAGTTTAGCGAACTAGGTGTCTTAGTTACCTTGGATCTAAGGTTGGAGCTCGGACTATAGACTCGGGTGGATCGTCTTTGACCCGAGAAGGCCGACGAGGAGGCATCGATCCAAACGATCTTTGGAGCTTATGACGAGGACATCGACAATAAGACCCGAAGGACATGGTAACGTAAGGTATAATTTCATATCCAAGTAGTTAACCTCATACAGTTTAGTTAGTTAGGGTTTAGTATCGATCCTGGAGTTCAAGTCGGTATTGTGAAGCTCGTAAAAATCGTTTTTTGCATATTCTGCGCGACATCGATTTACAGTGGCATCAGAGACTCTCCATAAGCCTTAGATAGCTTGTGGCGATGTTTAAAATCCGTCGTTTTTGTCACGCACAGACTGCCAACAAAACCAGAACCGAAAATATTGTTTTAAGATGTTTGCACACCCCGCGGGCTCACGGTTTGAACCGAGAAGCAGCAGGGTGGAGCATGGGCACCCCGGAGATACCTCGGGAGGACCCAAGACCGGGCCCACCCCCAAGACCACCACAATGTGGCCTTAGGGGTGGTGACCCGAGAGCACCTTAACTGGGCACTTTCAGGTCTGCCTTCTTTTAGGGGCCACCTAGTGGTGGCCCCCGGGGTTGGGTACCCCCGAGGCCCTCGGATTGATACTTAATTTTTGCCCCGTCACCTTCATCAAGGTTCGGACGGGTTTCGAGTTCGTTTCGACCCCTGGATTGGCTTAAAAACGAATTTCTTTGGTAACTTTAGTGGACAGTTTTTCATGGTCTTGAAAAATTAGTTTTGTTCACTAATTGTGCGTGGATTTTATAAAATCGTGGATTACTTTACAAGCTTTGTGATGTGTATATGTGTTCGTAAACGTCTTCTAATCGCTAACGTCGACTAGAAAGGGTTGCACATATCTGTGATGCCGTGATGGTTTGTGTATATGAACTTTATTGGATCGTCGTGATGGAATAGCCGGGGATGTGAGAAGAGTGTTTTCTTTTTTTTCATTCGATGTAAATTGTAAAGTGAAGTAATATTATTTTGCGGGGCACATCCGGGTTGAGGTTGTAGCCGCTGTTGTATTATTTCTTTTACTGTTTTTGCTTCTAAGATAGACCTAAGGTTGGGTGCACAAACTACCGGGTTCTTTGAAGTGCCGAATGGCTTACTCATTTTACTGAGCGAGGTTTCTTCACTTCGAGAATTTGGCGGGTAGTTTGTCGCACCCGTGGGGGTCTAAGGTGGGGGATTTTTTATTCATCACGACCGTGGAATCTGTCTTTCATTACAGGCTTAAACGAAACGCGAAATTCCTAGTATATCTAATATGTTCATCTGTGATCTGGAATGCCTATTATTGCGTCAGACGAATGTATATATTATATATGTTATATAATAAACGTTGCTTATGTTTTGCATCCGCGCTAGTCCAGCCCCTGCTCTGGCATTAGTTAAGTAACCTAACGGTGTTAGACGGGGCCCAGTGGTGAATGCGAATGTCATAAGTGTACGTGGTATTTTCGTTTCTTTCTGCAATGGTAGGTGTAAATGATGGGCCTGCATTATATGTTTAATGCAAAGCTCTAAAGATGAATCGTTGGACCAATTTTAGAACCACTCGGTTTTTTCAAAAAGCAAACTTTTAAAATGCGGTGTTTAAACCACTCCTTTAAAAACTATTAGGTTCCTTTGATTAAATCACGTTCATTACGTTCACGGTTTCGCCAAAACCATTCGTAGCCCTCCGTCATTTCAGTTGGGTATTCAGTAGTATTCAAATTATGTATTTTGACATTCGCCAAGGCATAGTGATTGGTAGTTGCTGAGTATTCATCTGTAGCATAGATAGATGCGTTGGTTTGGGACAGTCGTACTACTATTTTGGCCTTCGTCAAGGGTATGTACGGATGGATTCAAATTAACCTGGACAATGACGGGTAGAACTTGACTTGCGACTTATGATATGTTGGCCTTCGTCAAGGTCATAAGAGTTTGGGGCAAAAATCCACATCGGGAGTTTTTAAAGAAACTGAAACTTGCTAGTGTTGCATATCATTTGGAGTGTCATAATGTTGGTAGGATTCCTTCAGGATTATCACACAATTTGGATTCCGATCCTACTGTGAGTATCCGCTACTCTTCGGGAGATTTTTCACTAAACGATCAATGCTATAAACCAAGTAGGTGTCTAGAACGGTGTTGGCAGGGCTACGCCTTCAGGGAAAAGAGGTTATGTAATTAAGGAACTTTGCGAAAGCGTTGGAAAAGCTCTCTCGAAGTACCAACACCAGCCTGGCCGAAAGGTTAAGCAAGTATTGTAAGAGAGATTAATCCTGACTAATTCTTTTTTTTATGGTTTGAGGAAGGATTCGAGATACAGTGAGAGCCATCCTGTTTAGATAAACTAAAAACCAATCTAAACTTGTAAAAGCATCATACTAAGTGTTCTCTCTTTCTTAATTGCAGCGACTAGGTGACCAGGCTTAAGTTACAGCTAGATGATAAATTGACCGAGTCAGATTATATTGATATGCAAAGGTTTGTCTAGATGTCCATTACCTATGACAAGCTGAGCCACCTCCTTACTACTAAAGCCCCAGCCGTCCTAGGTCCAGTTTCCACCGTCGTGGATGATGATATCCTTAAGACATCGGAAAAAGACAGTGTGAATGCCAAGTGCCTCGTGTTGGCCTCAGTAGATGGTGTAGACCAGAGACAGCACGAAAAGATGGACTTAGCTTCCATCTTCCTCAATAATAAAGTTTTATATGGAGAGCAATCTCTTATTGCAAGATATGAGACCTCGAAAGAATTGCTTCAAGCGAGATTGGCAGTCGGGTCATCTGTAGGGGACCATGTCCCTACAATAATCAGTTGTATTAAACAACTCACAGACCTGAGGACCACGTTGGAGAACGAGTCATATGCTGACTTGATTCTACTGTCCCTACCTTCTACTTACACCCTGAAGGAAACCAAGGAGACACCCGCTCTGCTTATTGGGGAATCTTCCTCTTCTGGATCCAAGGTGAAGCCAAGGGTGAGAAGAAGACCTCCATAAAGCCGATAGGCGGTGTCAGTAAGGTAGAGAGAAAGGGCGGGGTAGAAGTTTCGGGGCTAACAGTAGGGAAGGAGGGTTCCTATTATCATGGGAAAGGGCATTGGCAGAAAGAATACAAGACTTGGAAAGCTAGAATTCAGGTCCGAAGCACGTGGTGGCTTCGACTTCGGGTGTGTTTGTGATTGAAAACTGTATGTCAATTAACTCTACTTCTTGTGTACTAGATACCGGATCGGGATCTCATATCTGTAATTCATTACAGGCTTTGATCAACCGTAGAGTTATCAGGGCAGATGATATTACTCTCAGGGTTGCTAACGGAATGAGCGTGGACGCTATATTCGTAGGGGAATATCACCTAGGATTGACAAGTGGGTAGATATTGATTTTATGTAACTATTTGTGTGTACCTAGTCTGGCTTGTAATATCATATCTGTATTTTTACTTTTGAAGGAAGGATATGATTTTACATATTTGTAAGCGATGTGGTCCACATCCACCTAAACCAAGCTTTGATTGGGTCAGGTACACTAGATAACGATATATACGTATTAAATCAAGCTCAGATTTTTAACGTCCAGAACACACTTAAAAGAAAGTCTCCAGAATTAAATAAGGATTTCTTATGGCATTGTAGACTGGGTCACATCAATGAAACACGGTTGACGAAATTATATAAAGAGAGATATTTGGATCCGTTCGAATATCAGTCTTATACAACTTGTCAATCTTGTCTCATAGGAAAGATGACAAAGACCCCGTTCACTGAACACGGAGTAAGAGCGAGCGAGCTCTTAGGACTCATACACAACGATGCGTGTTGTCCAATGTCTACACATGCACGAAATGGTTATTCCTATTTCATTACTTTTATGAATGATTTCTCTAGGTATGGACATGTTTTCTTGATGAAACATAAATCCGAGGTTTTAGAAAAATTCCGAGAATATAAGAATGAACTGGAAAACCAAACAGGCAAAAGTATCAAGATACTGAGATCTGATCGAGGTGGTGAATATTTAAGTGCCAAGTTTCTGGGTTACTTAAAAGAGAATGGAAATCTGTCTCAGCTTACTCCTCTATACACACTTCAACACAACGCTGTATAGGAAATGCGGAACAGAACCCTATTGGATATGGTACATTCCATGATGAGTAATGCTGAGTTACCGCGATCCTTATGGGGTTATGCACTAGAATCAGCTGCATATCTTTTGAACAAGGTTCCTACCAAGACTGTGTCTACCACATCATATCAGATGTGGAGTGCGAAGAAACCATATCTTCAGTATATGAAGATATGAGGATGTCCAGCTTTTGTAAAAAACAGCATGCGGACAAACTCGAGGCACGCTCAGTACTATATAAGTTCTTGGGATATCCAAAGAACTCCATGGAATATCTTTTCTATTACGCAGATGAACAAAATGTTTTTGTTTCTCGTCATGTCCACTTTTTGGAAAATCAATTTTTGGAAAAAGAAACTAGTGGGAGCGCAATAGAACTGGAAGAAATTCCAGAACCACAAGCTATTACTGAAAGTATGGTAAAACCAGAGGTTTCGAAAGAACAGGACATCTCCGTGCCACTCCGCAGGACTAGTAGGCAGTCTCATCCGCCCGAGAGATACTATAGTTTTCTTATAGACGGGGATAGAGAAGTTTGTATCATCGATGATGATGAGCCAACTAGTTTCCAGCAAGCCAATCAGAGTAGAGACTCGGTAAAATGGATGGATGCAATGCGAACCGAAATAGAGTCCATGTACACCAAAAAAGTATGGACTTTGGACATTGCTTCAGAAGGGGTAAAATGTAGGGTTAGCTTAGCACCTTGTGAAGGTTTTGGCAAGCATCAATCATGCTACTTTAAAATTTTTGGGGTGCTAAACAAACCCTAACCAAGATCTTAGCTAGAGAATTATGGTTAACATTGCATGTAAACAACTTTACATCTAAGAGAAAGGGATTACAACCTTTGTAGTCCGTTCCTTCGCTTCATAAGCTCCGTATTGAGGTCCCTGCGCTGCGATCAACATGAACTCCGACTCTCGAGTGGCTCCATGAAGTAAATGAGACACCTTGCTTGTAGTCTTCATGATCTAAGATAATCTACCTTAAAGAATCTCTAACCCAAGCTTACACTTCACTAATGAAGTAATTAGAGAAGTGAACACCCTAATCTAAGTGGCTAGAATAGATGAGGGATGATGAAGTAGGAATTTAGCTCTCTTTTGTTTTCAATTTCTCACACTAATTCATCACATGCAAAAAGCTAGCAAGATTTTTCAAGGAGGAAGAAGAAAGCTTTTGTGATAAATAATGAATTATTGTTGTGGTTACAATTGCAACCATGAGTTAAGAATGAAGGGCTTAACTCGTGTAGAGAATAAACCATATGTAAAGGGTTTGTGTTGTGTTAACAAATATCTACATAAAATATCAAGCTAAAGACAAAAGAAAGGTTCATGAAGCTTCATGAAAAAGCTAACCCAAAAGCTAACCCAAATCCAAACCCTAACTTGTTTAAACTCCACAAAACATGTTGCATTTGTAACCCTAACTTGTTACAATATTATATATCACATATATAGTATATTTTTGTAACAAAAGAAAATAATACAATTAGCATATATCGCATATATATCAATATATTATCCGGTGAGAAAATGAATCAATAAAGCGACCTTATATTAGTTAACGTAATGTAATATATCACATATATAATTATACATTAAATTATCGAATCAACACTTGATCCGACAATCCGGCTATATAGCATATAACCGACTAATATAATATGTACCGATTTATCGAATCAACACTTGATCCGATGACCCGGCTATATCACATATACCCGGCCGATATCATATATCGTGGGAATAGAATATGGTATCTCATATCGTAATATTCTCGGTCCTGCACATATCACATATGTGCTCCTACTCCATTTTGCCTGAGCTAGGAAACCTCTGTGTAGGACTCTCAAGAATCGTCAATACGCCGGCAGTAGGTGATGATCATATCAAACACCCACAAGCTGTAAGCGGTCAGCTAAACGTAACAGCCATCCAGGTATTGAGCGATCAGAAGATCAACAAGCAAGCCTGTACATTCTCCTGTGAATCCAATCAGTAACACTACCGTACAGTCCGGTCTCTTCGTCTGATATATCGCATATCAAGTCTAGGGGTGGTAAACGTCAGACCCCAGTAACCGATAAGTCGTGCCGATGTGAGGCTCATAACAGGTCGAGAAACTACTGATAACACTTACCAGTAGCACTCCATATCAGCCCTGACCAGGGACTTCCAGTTATAGCCAATCGAACACAGCACAACATCAACTCCCTATACCAGGAGAGACGAAACCACTCATATCGCTCATTGCCTCCATGTGATTCGAGACTGTACCCAAAAGCCACCGTTTTGCACGCCCTCTTGGACGTGGTAAGGTGGAAATCAAAACACAGTGGGAATCACACAAGACTCTATGATGATCTCGGGTCTACAGACTAACCTGTACCAGTGTCACCGGAGAACTGATATCTGACGATAGGTATAATACCATCTAGGAGTTCTCGGCGAGTCCGTTCAGTGTACCCAGTCTCCACTGAGTATCCGTACACCATCTTTGATGTCAAACACCGATAGATATGGGATCATCCATCGCCCATCATATGGGTCAAGATGCTTATACGCTAGTCTACTCTGGTGTATCGATGCCCTGACTCGATACACCCTCGACTAGGAACAGTTATAGGATGTACTCGTTGACTACCCTAGCCCCACTAGTATGATCTCATCATAGTCCCAGTAGTCAAGTACATATCCTAAGGGTTTTATCAACATGTGAGAGTAAGACAGTAAACCAATACAAGTCAACTTGTTAAGACAAAATGTAACCAGATAGCATACTATCATATCGAGTAAGAAATTCCTCTCTGTATATATCCAAGCATCCACTATAATATACATCATATGTATAATAATGGCCTCTAAGGCATATACATAACTAACATAAAACCCGTAAGCTGCAAATGGATCTTCAGAAAGAAGATTGGTGTAGATGGACAGGGAAACCTATAAGGATAGACTTGTTGCAAAAGGTTTTCGTCAAAGACTTGTTTGGACTATGATGAAACATTTTTTCCAGTGGCTATGCTCAAATCCATTTGGATCTTTCTTTCCATTGCTGCCTTTCACGATTATGAAATTTTGCAGATGGACGTAAAGACCGCTTTTCTGAATGGACATTTGGAAGAGTGCGTCTATATGGACAGCCAGAGGGTTTCATTCAGAGTGGGAGCAGCGGGAAAGTGCAAATAAGTCCATTTATGGATTAAAATAGGCATCGTGGAGTTGGAACATCTGTTTTGATGAGATGTTCAAAGAATTCGATTTTATCAAAAATCCAGATGAACCGTGCATCTATAATAAGATTGTAGCGAGAACTGTGATATTTCTCGTCTTGTACGTGAATGATATTCTTTTGATAGGAAATGACATTCCTATTCTACAATCAGTCAAAAGATTCTTGTCACAAAGATTCTCCATGAAAGACCTAAGTGTTGCCTCCTACATTCTGAGGATCCAGATCTATCGTGATAGATCTAAGAGGATGTTGAGACTTTCGCAATCCAAGTACATCGACACCATACTAAAGAGATTTAGCATGGAAGATTCAAAGCGCGGTAATCTACCGGCTTGTCACGGAATCACCATCTTCAAAGAGATCTTTCAAGACTGATTTGGAAAGGGCTCGCATGTCGATTATATCCTACGCTTCTGCGGTAGGCTCTATAATGTATGCGATGTTATGTACCAGATCAAATGTTGCTTACGCACTTAGCGTGGTAAACCGGTATCAGTCAAATCCAGGGGAGAACTACTTGATAGCAGTAAAGAATATTCTCAAGTATCTGAGAAGGACTAAGGAGATGTTCTTGGTGTACGGTGGAAAAGACCTCCAGATCGAGACCTTTGCCGACTCCAGCTTCCAGAGTGACAAGAATGACTCCAAGTCCATGTCGGGCTATGTTTTTACCCTCAATGGAGGGGCAGTCTGTTGGAAGAGCTCCAAGTAGTACACCATTGCTGACTTGATGATGGAAGCGGAGTATATCGCTGCTTGTGACGTGGCGAAAGAAGCAGTCTGGATGAGGAAGTTCCTAACAGAACTTCAGGTGGTAACGTCCATTGTAGATCCATTATCTCTGTATTGTGACAACAATATAGTTTTAGCGAAGGAACCTAGGTCTCATCAAAAGTCTAGACATATCTTGAGGCGGTACCATCTGATCAGGAAGATCGTTGATCGCCGGGAGATCGAGGTGCGTAGAGTAGATACAGAGAACAACACTGCAGATCCACTCACAAAAGCCATCCCTCAGACACAGGTCGAGAGGCTATTCGAGATGATTGGTCTGCGATATGCCAATACATGGCCTTAGCGCAGGTGGGAGATTGTCAGTGATATATGCCCTAGAGGCCATTATTGTATCATACTGGTTTGTATATTACATATTGGAAGCTTAGGATATACACGGATATAGAAACAGTCTTGCTCGAAATGGTAGTATGCTACCTGGTTTGTTTCTATCTCAATATGTGCATGCGTTTCTTTTAGCATATCGCTTATACATATTCGTAGAGCCCTTAGGATCTTTTGCTTGATTACCAGCGTTGTGATGGCAGTCACACTAGTGGGGGCTGGGTGGTCTATAAGCACATTCTTATACAGGTCCCTAGTCGTAAGATTATCGAGACGGGGTATTGATACTCCAGAGTAGACTAGTGTATACGCTTCTCAACCCAGCAGGAGAGATGATCTGTCCCACAGCCATTAGTACGCCGTACTGGAGATAGTATGCAGATACTCATTGGGTTATGAGTACACTGGACAGGACTCATAGGGAGCTGGTGGTGGGTATTATACATATCGTCGGGTAGCAGTTCTCAGGTGACATGAGTACAACTTAGTCCGTCGACTTGACACTGCTACTTCGCCTCGAGTGTGTTCCCTATGTTCTTAGATTTCTACCCTAACACGGCTCAAATGAGTCGTGCAAACAGGTAGTAGTTGGGTGCAGTCCCGAAGCACTTAGAGGCAATGGCGGTTAGATATGATTCGTCTCTCCCGGTATTGGGGTTGATATCGCGCTGTGTTCGGAAAGCCATTACACAAAGTCCCTGGCCATGGCAAGCGAGATTTACTTGTAGGCACTCCAGTAGTTTCTCATGGTGTTTTGGGCTACACTCCGGCATGACTTATTGCGCTATTAGGGGTCTGACGGCTACCACGCACTTAGACCCGATTTGCGATACTCTTAGACGAACAGACTGGACTATACGGAGATTGTCACAGATATGCTCAGTAGGAGTTCGGATGAGTTTGCTCATCAGCCTTCTTATCGACAGATACCTGGGTAGTCGTTACGTGCAGCTAGTACCGCTGACGTGCTTGTGGTTAAACCCACTGTCAGCGTAGTGTCGAGTCTTTAGAGTCCCACACATAGAGTTTTCCTGTATCGGGAAAAAGATATAGAGGCCGTATGGTTTTACGGTAGGGTTTCGATCACATACATGTACTTGTGCACGTATGATGTTCGGACGGATAGTACTAGTGGGCTTTGGTTTAAGCCGGATCCTAGTATTATATTGATGGAATATTTTCGTCTCTTTATATTCGTGTTTTTCGGAATACGGATACGGGTATGTATATACGGTGAGGGGCATTCTTGTAATTAGCTCAAGTATATTTTTAGAAGACACCTCATTTTGTATTTAATCTTTTGATTAAAAGATAAATGAGGTGGAGGTATGTGGTGGAGATTTACATTAAATGAAGTATGGCTCTTAGGTGACTCATCATGTGACTATTTAAGTAGGATTAATATTTTGCTTATGCATTATTGGATGCTCGATATATTCACAACTCTTAGCCATTTTCATACTAATGTTCATTCTACGCTCTCACTTCCTCAAGCTTCCCTTTTTCTTCCTCTAACCCTAAATACCTCATGTGTTGAGAAACCTAGGGTATTTAGAGACAAACTAATTCATCTTCACTCTCTACATCATCTAGAATATCTAGTTTAGCGAACTAGATGCCTTAGTTATCTCGGATTTGAGTTTGGAGCTTAGACTATAGACTCTCGGGTGGATCGTCTTTGACTCGAGAAGGCTGACGAGGAGATATCGATCCAAACGATTCTTGTAGCTTATGACGAGGAGGTGGACAGCGACAAGAAGACCCGAAAGACATGGTAACGTGAGGTATAGTTTCCTATCCGAGTAGTTAACCTCATACAATTTAGCTAGTTAGGGTTTAGTATCGATCCTGGAGTTCAAGTCGGTATTGTGAAGCCCGTAAAAATTATTTTTTGCGTATTCCGCCTCCCCGTGAACCCGCGGGGCGCACGACATCGACTTACAGTTGAAACATGCGGTGTTATTATTAAGGATGGAAATACCATCAATAGTATATGTCTATTGGATAAGAATAGAAATTAGAGAGGATCTTGATTCTTTTTGGAGCTCTCATATTTTTCCTTCAAAAATCGAGTTTTGCAATGCATTTAATTAAGCGGCAGCGAACGCCTTTGAAATAAACTATAGAAACATTTTTTGTTTCGTCTATATTTTTTTTATGATGTATTGAGAATCGTTTATCTCGATGCGCAAATTCTGTATCTTGTAAATATTTTGTTTCTTTTAATTTATTTTATTGAGTAGGGTGTCTTTCTCTTCTTTTTCCCTCAAAAAAAATGTACCGTACTGGAAACGTATAAGGTCACACTATGAGGGAGTAATTTTTTATATTTAAACTGTTTACTTCAATTGCAAAATACCATGCAGTTGATAACTCACCAATTCGCAAGTTACACTTCAACTCTGATCTGTCTGGTAGAGGTCCCTTTAATGATGATTATGATGGTGTCATATCCGTTTGTTTGCAATCTAAATTACCGCGGGCATACATTATATTTTCTATTTCTGACTTTATCTAATCTTAAAAATATTCAGTTTCAAGCTCCTGAAGAGATTGCCAAGGAAGTAGACCATTGAAGCATGAAAGCAATAAAATTGGGTATCACCTGAATTCATCATTGCCCTTTAACGCTTGCTCCCTTATCTATGATTAGCCTTATAACTTTTGAGCTAGATGAATTTATATCTACTTATTTATTTATCAACAGGTAGCATGTGAGGACCATCAAATTATTCAGCACTGCCTCTGCTTTTGTAATCTGTGCATGATATTTACTACTTCTTCAGTAGTTGTTCCATCTGTTATCAAGACTTGAGACTGTATTTGATAGGATATCATAAATATATAGGATATAATTGAATAGTGAGGCTATGCTTGGACCAGGAAAATGAAGAGAATGTAATTGTCGTGGAGTCATGGTATTGGTTCCTCATTGTTGTGGCCCTGTATCTAAGCAGATCCTTATGATTTCATTACCTTTTAAGACAGTTTAAATTTCTATGTTAAACTATAAATTTTATTGTGCTTGAAATTGGCAATATATATATATATATATATATATATATATATATAGAGAGAGAGAGAGAGAGAGAGAGAGAGGTTAATGGAGAAAAGGTGCCATAGGAGGAATTTCCTCTTATGGCATCAGAAAAATGCACCCTCCATGCATGTTTTCGACGATCGGCATACGTCACCTCCATCTTTATCATCTAAGTTGTGGATACACCAAATTTATATGATTATATCATTTTTTTTCCGTTGATTTAGTTGGTGCAAAATTAATGGTTTACCGACAATAGAACTTTTTACATTGCTAATTCAATTGCTAATTCAACGGTGAAGAAGTGGTGGAATCACATGAAATTTGGTGTATGCATATTTTAGATGATGATGATGATGATGATAGATGCCGATCGTCGGAAAAAATGGTGGAGATTGTATTTTTTCGACGCCATAGGAGGAAATCCCCTCCTAGGGTCTCTTTTCTCCATTATTCTCATATATATATATATATATATATATATATATATATATGGAACTGATTAAGACTTCTTAAATCTTCTGTTCACGTTGATTTTTTTTTCTTTCACTGCTTTAGTAAATCTATGTTTTTTTATATACGAAGTAAATCTATGCTAATGATTGTCAGATACAGAATCTTATTTATGCTGTCTTAGGACTGGTATTGATTCCATTTTATGATATTTTGAATGACTGCTGAGTTTGGATATAAACATCCATAGGCAGATCCACATGGGAAGGAGGGGTTTCAATTGACCCCAGAATTTGGTGTGAAGATCTTTTCAGCTTTGAATTAGGTTTTTTGTATAGGAGAATAAGGCTTTTTAATTTTGAATAAAAAGATTTGACAATGTGGCCCAATGTAATTTTGATCCCACTAAACTATAATCCTGCCTCCGTCACTGTAAACATCCACTATGTTGAGCTTTCTGTTTGAAACCAATGATGATGTCATGGTAGCATGAAGTCACATATGAAATATGGCATCAATAGTAGTCCAAAGCGGCATAAATTGATATATACAAAAGATTTAGACTGATCCTGTAATATTTTTGTATGATATTATATCATTGTGGGGCTTATAGATAAGCAACAATATGCATACTTTATGATGTTTCTAAATATATGAAGGGTTTGGTTGCGAACCTGTTCTGATTCAGCAAAAAGTGAAGATCTTTAGGCACACATGATATTTTTGTATGATATTATATCATTGTGGGGCTTATAGATAAGCAACAATATGCATACTTTATGATGTTTCTAAATATATGAAGGGTTTGGTTGCGAACCTGTTCTGATTCAGCAAAAAGTGAAGATCTTTATGCACACATGATATAGATGATTCATACTGCCAGAGCTGAAGGAGTTAACTTGACCTAGGAAATTGCTAATTCAGAGATAATGGCAGTGTTAGGAAATGTTGTCGGGTTTTACTGTAAGAGAAGCATCCGAAGCTAATCAGCTGAAGACACGTGTCAAGAAGGTGTTGTGAAGGTTGTCTTGTATATTAGCAAGATTGCGCATCCAGAGAAGGGCCACAAGTCTAGAGATTTGAAGCTCATACATCAGACAATAAGGTTGCAGATTTCCAGAGTACACACAGACGTCTAAAGCAATAAGCTCATGTCTTCCCGCACTCTGGCCAGAAACGTTTGAAGACAGAGACGTCTGTCCGTCATAGGTTCAGATGTCTGGCAACACTCTTCCTTTCTGGCAGAGCACACACAGGCGTCTGTCCCACATAGGTTCAGAGGTATGCTTATAGATAAACGTGAAAAATTCTGTGCGAGATTTATCTGGTGGCAGCTTTGTAAATAGAGGAATCTTATTATAACTCTGATTGTATGGGCTATATATAGGATCTTTGGGTTATTATTTAGACAAGAAAGTTCTTGATCATAAAGTTTAAAGGAGTCTTCGGCTCCATAAGGGATCAAGACTTTCGAAGGAGAACTAGTAGAGAAAGAGAGAGAGAGAGGAAGATCTCGATGGATATCATAAGGAGAGAGTTTGTGTAATTCTCCGTAAGGTTTCTTTTTCTTTCTAAAGTTCTAATAAAGGTTCTTCTCGTTTCACCCCATTAATCTCTTGTGTTATTTATTATTGTTGTTTGTATATGGTTTTGTTATTCGTCTATAAAGAGATCTAGGTTTATAGATCCGTAAGGTATCTTTCGCTTCGCCAATTGACGCCAACAACTGGTATCAGAAATACGTTCTGTAGTTTTGCAATTTAAGTTTACAGTAAATGACGATGCTTGTGTCCGCTCCCTATCTTCTTAGATTATAATTCTATTGATAGTGGTTCGTAAGGATCCGAGTGAAAGGTATTTTCTTTGTAATTAAAGATGATAGATAACAAGATAAATAGCACAAAGTTTGATGCGGAGAAATTTAATGGGAAACAAAATTTCTCGATGTGACATAGAAGGGTAAAAGCACTTCTGGTGATGGAAGGGATGTTTAAAATACTTGGCAATAGTAAACCTAATAACATGACAGATACTGCATGGGCAGAATTAGATCAGAAGGCATAGTCACGATAGAACTATGTCTGGCGGATAACATGATGTATAATGTTATGAAAAAGACTTCTGCGGTAAGTTTGTGATTGAAGGTATAGAGCTTGTATATGACAAAGTCGTTGTCAAACAAGTTGTACCTAAAGAAGCAACTTTACGGATTATGCATGAAGGAAGGGACTCTTATTCACGACCGCCTAAACAACTTCAACAAAATGGTAAGCGATCTTCTATGCCTTGAAGTCAAGTTAGAGGAGTAGGACCAAGCACTCTTCTATCTTCACTTCCAAATTCGTATGAATACTTTATGACAATGATCCTTTATGGGAAGGAGAATCTCAAGATGGAGGAGATTACAATGACACTTCTCAAAAATGAGATCATGAAGAAATCAAATCCATCGGAGGAGTCATCGAGGTTGTTCGCCGGTGAAAGAGGAAGATCGAAAAATAAAGACGGAGGCAAGAGCATAAGGGGGAACTCTAAATCATCCGGGCGAGAGAGCAGACCGTGCTTCTTTTGCAAACAGTCAGGGCATCTGAAGAAGCAATGTCATAAATATAAACAGTGGTTGGAGAAGAAGAGTAAAGGTGCCAGCATAAAAGGTTTAGATCAAGCCAGTGTTGCGACCGAAGCAGAAGAAGATCCGTGTGATGTACTCGCTGTACACACTGGGAAGGAAGATTCTGATGCTTGGATCCTTGATTCCGGATGTTCATACCATATGTGCCCGAAGAAGAAACTGTTCGACACCTATAAAGAGTACAATGGCAGCAGTGTTCTTATGAGGAACAATGTAGCATGTAAGGCCATTAGCATAGGGAACATCAAAGTCCGCATATTTGATGGATTGGTGCAAATGCTTGTAAACGTACGATACGTTCCAGAAAGGAAGAAGAGCATGATTTCTCTAAGAGCATTGGATGTAGCAGGATGCAAGTTCATTGGTCAAGATGGAAAAGGTTGTCAAGGGTGACCTAGTGGTCATGAAGGGACAACGATTAAAGAACTTGTATCGTTTGAATGGCAGCACGGTGACTAGTGGTGCGACCGTAACTACGGAGAAATAGGTGGAGGATACCGTAAATCTGTGGAATATGTGTCTAGGCCACATGAGTGAAAGGGGACTTCATGAGTTGAACAGAAGGGAGTTGCTGAAATGTATTATCTCATGCAAATTAGATTTCTGCAAATTTTGTACGATAGGAAAGAAACATAAGGTGGCTTCAAGCAAGCCGTGCACAAGACCGAAGGACTCTTCAATTAAATTTACTCAGATGTATGGGGGCTATCACCTCTTTCATCAAAGGGAGGTACCATGTATTATGTCACCTTCATTGACGATTTCTCACGGAAGGTGTAACACCCTAGAACGATCGACGTATTTATATTAATAATTGATATTGATTGATCGTGCTAATTTTACCGAGTTTTGATTTTGGGGCACCATGAGCCGGCTCAAGATTGGGGTGAGCTGTCTCATGCACTTAGAGAATCATTGTTTAATTGAAAATGCTAGTGAGCCGGCACAGGTTATATTTGAGCCGTCTCAACCTGTTCTGCGACCTGATATTGATTTCTTGTTATGGTTTTGACTTGTTATCGTTTTATTGGGCCTTGTTATTGATTGTTGGGACATGATAAGATATTATATTGATAATGATATGCATGATTTAATATGGGACTAATGTTTTACCTTACCCTTTATCCTTTAACCCTAATTGATCTTGATTTTGTGAACTATCTGGCCCAATTGATTTATCTATCCTATTTAAACTCACAAAAGTCTCATACAAAAACCCTAGCCTCCATCTCCTTCCTTTGGAACCGAAACCCTATCTGAAAACCGAGGAAGCCCTTCATCGATCTCAATCGTCATTTTCATTTCGAGGCGATCATCATCACCGTTGGCTTCTTCTTTCCTCTTTGGATCGACCGAAGCATCCAAGCCAGAGTTCCACGTGGATTGCTAGCATCATCATCATCATCATCATCTTTTTCGTGACATCGTATCGAGGCAAGTACATGGCACTTGCAACATGCTAACAAGATTAGATCTTGTTTATTTCATATAATGAATATATATTAGTTTTTGCTTGAGATAGATATTCAAGCTATTGCCTTTATTCAATTCTTGCAATTATTGTCGTGGTATACATGATTGACATGATGAAATATTGCAAGACATCGTTATAATATCATATTGTTTATATAGATCGATTGACACATAATTTCTAATCTAATTAACAATGGGTCGAGGTCGGAATCACGATGCATTGATAAATCTTTACATCTATTGACACTTTGTTAACCCTAAAAGACATCACTTTTATATTGTTAAATTGACAGTATGGAACATAGGAAATTGAGTTAATTTTTTTTTTTTATCATAGGCATGAAGTATGGAGTGAAAACCCTACTTAAAATACCCGATTGTATCAGTTTTTAGGCTGTGAGTGTAACACCTTAGAATGCGATTAGAGTTAATTAAGCGATATAATGCGGTTTTTTAATAAAATTTAACCAATAATTATTTTGACATATTTTATTTTAATTAATTAATATTTTATTTAATTATTTTTGTACTTGCACACACATGTGCAAGTTAATCTTAAGGTTAAGGAGGTGTTAACCATGCTTTACTAACCATAACACACTTAACCATTTTCATATCATGTTTACATATTTATCTATTTTAAGTAAAAGGGTTTTATTTGTTTTGAAAATGAAAAAAAGAAGAGTTGAATAATGAGGCATGATGATGGCATGGGGCAAGGCATGTAAGGCATTTAATGGGAAGAGAGAGAGAGAGAGAGCGCATGGCTCACCCTCACCCTCACCCTCTCACTCTCTCAATATCTCTCGACACTCCCTCTCTCTCTCATTTTTCTTTTTCTTTTTCTTCTTCATCAAAAACCATCTCTTGAAAGATTTTTCCTCCATGAACCTCTAGCCTAAACCTTCATCAAACCTCACTAAACCTTTCACTAAGCTTGCTTAAGCCCTCTTGTGATGCCTTGGAGCTTAGAAAGCTAGGGTTTTTCCCAAGTTTTGGTGAGATAGTGATCTTTAACTCTTTGTTAGGCTCTAGGGAAGTTTGTTTTGTTAAATAGTTTCAGTTTAATACCTTAAAGTTATAGTTTAGTGCTAAATATCGTATTTTTGCTAGTTTAGTGTCTTTGTTGAATCTGCTATTGTTACGTTGATTTGCAATTAAATCTAACAATACAGTAAATTGTTGATAGAGCCTAGAGTACACACTTGAAACACGAACCCCTCCCCACCTTAGGCCCAGCGAGATTCCTTTTATAGCCGGCGCCGCCGGTTTTCCTGCATAGTTGGGTGTTGGATTTTGGTGGGTAGCTCTTTGTAAGTTATATATGTTGTTTGGTATACTTTGTTTTTCCTATATTGTCTGTAAGTAAAATCTGGGACCGTTTAGCTAATTCTAGCGTTTCGATATCGTGCGATACGGATTTTTCCGACTTCCGTTAAGTGTTTCGTGTAGCTTATAACCATAGGTTTGGTTTAGGGTGTCGCTGCACATGTTATCCCGCTAAGCTAACACTTGGTAGCTTGTGGGAATCAATTCGTTAGTTGCCGTTTTGTGTCCGTATGTTATCGTTAGTTTACTAATTTCTTGAGTATTTATTTGTGTGATATTAGGATCATTTACGGGGACTTTGGACGTTGCTAGGAAGGAGAAAGAGGTGATCGGATTCACCTAGCTCGAGATCGTCCGGTGAGTAGATTTAACATCTACGGGAGAATCGCCTGTATGGCGTTAAGCGCCGAGGGTTAGATTCAGTGATATAACCATATGCTTATATGTATATGTATTGATCGTGCATGAGTACCATTTTGCACATCCTATTACCTGTTGTACATTGACATAGAATTATTGGACACTGCACCATTACTAATGGTTCATGTTGCACGAGCACCGAATTGTATGCCACACCCACACACCGTTGGTAATTGCCATGACACGCTCACTATAGAAATTTCCATGGATAAATATATTGTACCGCTTTCATTATTGTTAACAGTTAGATATTGATTCTTGTTCTATTGCGCATTATGAATTACATCATACGTATATACATATATGCATACATACATACATTGCTATAGTCACATATATACTTTCATATGGTGTTTTATTTCGATTTCGTGGATTGGGAAACCGCAAGATACCTTTTGAACTTGACATATTTAAAAGTGCGGTTTTTCCTTGATATGCTCACATTACTGTTCTATATTTGAATACATCGTACTTCATGGATATATGCATTGAGATACTGTTTTCATACGATTTCTGGATTTGAGAACCGCGGCCATATTTCAAAGGAAATTATAAATTGTTTTAAAAACGCGGTTTCTCGTGATGTGATTTCGTTGCGTCCACCATGAGTTTTCTCGGTTTTGAGCTTGTTTTCGAGACCCGATTCGAGGAGTTGGATGAACCGTCTGCAGGTACATGGTGAACTCGGTGAGGTACCCCGGGGCAAGAAGATCGTGGAGTAGACGATGAGCCTAGCAGAGGGAGCACTACATACCGGTGATTGTATGGAAACCCGAGGGATATCCGGAGGATACCGTTTCGGAGTTATGAGATGAGATGGATATGAGGGCCGATCGGAGAATACGGCGCCTGAGATATGAGGATTTATGTGTCGATGCTGACACGGGTTTTATAATGTTTCGAATGTCGATGTTGGACACTCAGTTTCCATGATGTGATGGATATGAGGGCCGATCAGAGTGACGGCGCCTGAGATATTGGGATTTAGGGTGTCGTTGATGGACACCGGATTTTTATGATGATGATTTATTGATGAGGATTATGTTTTATCCGACACTCAGGATTTATTATGACATGCACCATTTCATGTAGTTGTTGTACCCTGGTGATGTACCTTGATCATGATTTTGCATATCCATACTTCTATACTTATGCCATCAGATTGCATATTATGGATTATAGCTTTTCGTGCATGCTTGCGATTATCTATACGATGTTATTTACTATTCATGAGTTGCAACTCACACCCGTTGTGCCATAAAGTTTTGCAGGCTTGACCCTCAGTGTAGTCGCGGCAGGGCTCTATATTATACCTACTTCTGCGGATACCGCTACTGTTGGTCATGATTTTGGTGTAGGTGAGTTTTGCGGGTATCCGTATGATTCCATTATATATCTTATTTTGTATCTAGTACTCTCCATCTACCACTTATATGCATTTGACTTAGAGACGAGATTGTGAGATTCGATATTGTATCTTATATGACTCTGGGTGTCTTGCTTGTGTGAGCCGGCTTTTATTTATGCTGCGATATTGTTTTACCTCTTATTATGTTGTTTTCACTTCTTATTTTCTTATTTCTTCGCTACGGCGTCATATTTATACCTATTATGGTTGTGTTCCGCCTTCAGGCATGAGTTGCTCCCATTTGGGGATGCCTTTTATATATTCTATGCCTGTACCCGTTTGGGGCTAGTTTTTACAAAGGAGATACTGCCGAAATTTTTAAGAAAATAAATTTATGTTTGAGATTTTATAACTTGAGATTTTTTAAAAATGTTTTTAACTATTGTTTTATCACTTTACTTCTTTTCTTGGTTTAGATTTCTGGGTTTTCGACTTACTTGAATTGTGTAACGCCTTTTGACGTCGCGTAATTTAAGTGCCGGTCGCGTTCCTAATTTGGGTCGTGACAAAGTTGGTATAAAAGTGCTAGGTTTTACCTTTCGGAGTGTAGGATGACTCTTGGTATGATGGAGTAGATAGCTTAAGCAGAGTGACGCAGCGTGTGTACGTTCCGCGACATACTTACGACATGGTACTCCGCCTAAGTAACCTTAGGACATATTTTCTTTTAATTCCTTACTTGATTCCATATATCCTTATGATTCGATTTCTATATTCTTATCGAATCCTGTTTTCTTATTCCAGCCACTATGCCGCCAAAGACTACGAGGGCACAGAGAGCTGTCGCTAGAGCCGAGGTCAGGGCAGGCTCGTCTGAGACAAGGACTGACCAGGACAGTACGCCTAATCTTCAGGAGCCTAATGATCCACCTTCTCTAGGACGTATTGCTAGGCTAGAGGCCAGTATTTAGGATTTGCGTCAGATGGTAGGATCGTTGGTTGAGACCAGTCGAGCGCAGAGATCGGAGGTTGTTCCATCTATTACGGGGACCGTGATGGTACCTACTGCTCAGACAGTCGTACCTACCGCTATTGGGATTATCGCCGTATCTTTATCAGAGTTTATGAGGCTGAAGCCTCCAGTTTTCACCGGCACCTACCCAGCTGAGGATCCAGTCGTTCCTCGACCGGATGGCCATAATCTGTCGTTTGCTGAGATGCTCTGATACGAGATCGGTAGAGTTTGCTAGTTTTCGTCTGGAGGGTCTTGCCCAGACTTGGTGCGAGTCTTTGGAGAGAGGTCGAGCCGCAGGTCTTCTTCCTATGACCTGGGTTGAGTTCGCGACGGTTTTTATTATTCGTTTTCTTCCGCAGAGTGTCAGAGATGCTCGAGCTCGCAGCTTTGAGTCTTTGTGCCAGACTCCGGGTAAGACAGTGGCGGAGTATGATATTCAGTTCACCCAGCTATCTATATATGCTCCTTATTTGGTTGATACTGAAGAGAAGCGTGTTAAGAGATTTTTACGAGACCTTGTTACCCAGTTGTCACGCCCTGCTTCCCAGAGTGTGCTAAGATCGGCAAGTGACAGAGCCAATCATGCTACCTGTGGCTAGAAAACATCCCTCCACAGTCACATTACAGCTGTGTATAAGATATCAAGAACAATAGAAATGAAATAATCAATCTAGTACATGTCCATATGTGTAACACCTTAGGATGTGATTAGTGGCTAATTATATTTTAATATTGGGTTTTTAATAAAAAGTTTACCAAATCGATTTTTAAATATTTTATCAAATTTCATGAATATTTTATTAGAATTTTTCTAAGCTTGCACACACATGTGCATGTAAACTAGGGTTAAACCATGTTTAGCAACCATGGTGGATTAACCCATTTTCCTAAGCTAAATTTGTAAGTCGATGTACAACACCCCACGACTTGCGAGGAGGCGGAATAATGAAAATCGATCTTGTTTAAAGCGTAAGCATCGACTAACCGAGAATCTTTGCATAAACAATAACTAACAACAAACATAGGAGTTAACAACTACTATGAAAAGTGATTATACCTAAAGATCCGAGTCCTTCGTCTTGTCGTTCTCCACGTCCTCTCCGGCCTTCTCTAAGTAGTAGAAGATCCACCCGAGAGCTTTACTACAAGCTTCACCTCAAACTAGAGGTAACTAGGTTTCTTAAATCGCTAATCTAAGCAACCTAGGTGATATAGAGAATGGTTAAGGATTAAGTAGTCTAATCTAATCCATGTACTCAACACATGAGAGGGGAGGATTAGGGTTTGAAGAGGGAGAGCTTGAGGAGAGAGAAGATGAACATAATAATCAAATGAGAAAATAAGCTATCATAATATATATCAAGCATTATTGTTTTTCAAGAAAATAAAATAAAATGATTTACAACCATGCTTGATAAATATCTAATGGTGATTCATCTCCATGAGTAATTAAGCATTTATGATGCATTAATGACATGGATGAATCATCCATATGACTCACTAATCTCATTCAATGTATATGCCACTTAAACCTCCTTAGTCACCATCTTCTAGAAGCTTCTCGCGTAATTACGAGAACGCCCCTCCTATCCGTGAAAACACGGAAAAACTTTAGACTGTATAAATCCGATAACCGGATACTAGAAACTGGCTTAAACCAAAGCCGACTAGTATAAACTGTTCGGATGTCGTACGTGCGTAAACACACGTATGCGTCCGAACCCTTGTCGTAAAACCATACGACCTCTATATCGTTTCACCTGGAGTAGGGAAACTCTCTGTGTGGGACTCTAGAGACTCGACTGCTACGCTGGCAGTGGGTTTAACCATAGACCGCAAGCGGCACTAGCTGTACGTAACGGCCCCCAGGTAGATGTCGATAAGAAGGCCGATGAGGAAAACCCATCCGAACTCCTACTGAGCCTGCTGTGACAATCTCCGTACAGTCCGGTATGTTCTTCTAAGACTATCGCATATCCGGCCTAGGGGGCGGCAAGCGTCAGTCCTTTAATAGCGGTATAAGTCGTGTCGGAGTGAACCCCATTACACCCTGAGAAACTACTGGAACCTACCAGCAAATCTCGCTTGCCCTGGCCAGGGACTTTGCGTAATGGCTCTCTGACACAGCGCGATATCAACCCCCAATACCGGGAGAGACGAATCCTGTCTAACCGCCACTGCCTCCAAGTGCTCGGGACTGCACCCAACTGCTACCTGTTTGCATGACTCCTTTGAGCTGTGGTAGGGTAGCGATCTAAAAACAGTGGGACACACTCGAGGCGAAGTAGCAGTGTCAAGTCTGTGGACTATGCTGTACTCATGTCACCTGGGAACTGTTAACTGACGACTGGTATAAAACCAACCAACAGTTCCCTGTGAGTCCTGTCCGGTGTAACCGTAACCCAACGAGCACCTGCATACTATCTCCAGTACGACGTACTGACGGCTGTGGGACAGACCATCTCTCCAACTGCGATGAGAAGCGTACACACTAGTCTACTCTGGAGTATCGATGCCCTGTCTCGATAATCCAACGACTAGGGACCTGAATAAGGATGTGCTTGTAGACTACCCAGCCCCCACTAGTATGACTGCCATCACAACGCTGGTAGTCAAGCAAGATCCTAAGAGCTCTATCAATACGTATACTTACATATTAAGATAGAAAAAACCAAGTAGCATACTACCATGTTTAGCAAGACTGTTATATACATGTGAATATCCCAAGCTTCCATTAAGTAATATACAAACTAGTATGATACAATAATGGCCCCTAGGGCATATACACTTACAAAATTAAAATTTTTATTAAGTGTTTTGGGGTCAATTGTTTTTTTTAAAAAATGGAAATGATTTGAATTGTTGTGGTTGACTTGGTGAGAGAGAGAGAGAGAATGACATCATGGCCTTGCCCATGCTCTCATTTAATGAAGAGAGAGAGAGGGGTTGACTCTTATACTCTCATTTCTTTTGTTCTCACATCTCTCTCACTCTCACTCACACACACACACACACACCATTCTCAGCAGCAAAAGAAGCAGCAGCAGCTCCAGCAGCATCAACAGCAGCACCAGCATCAGCAACAGCTCCAGCAGCATCAGCAGCAGCACCAGTATCAGCAGCAGCTTCAGGCATCAGCAGCAGAAGCAACATGCAGCACCTGCAGTAGCAAGCAGTAGCAGCAACACAGCTTCTTCTCCTCCTCCTTGCACCTATGGTCAAGTGAGGTATACTTCTTAGGCTTAACTTCCTAGCTTGCTAAACTTAAGTGTTAATTAGCTTCGATTAGTGTTAAAAGGAAGTTTTAGTGCTAGAAATAGCGATTAGTGTGGACTTTTGGTTACGTGATGATTTTGGTGGTTAGACTAACTCAATTAAGTGTTGTTAGGCCCACATAAATTTAGTTTAAACCCAGATTTCACTAAAATACCATAGGGTTTCATTTAGTGCAAAAATTAGCGCTTTAAAGCAAAACTTGGCCTTTCTGTGATCTGCTGTAGACCCGTATGCTTTAGATTGAGAAAACTGGAGCATGTATACTAGGTCTAGACCATACACACAAAGCACGAGCCCCATATTCCCAACCTAGGCCGCCAATTTATTAGTTCTGGCTGCAATTTGCGGCCAGATAGGGGACTTAGGGGTTAGGGTTTTGGATAGGGTAGTCTGCTGTATATTTAGGGTCTGTGGTACATGCAATTTTGTAAGTTTTCACCCGAGTAAGAATCTGGAGCGTATATCGTTTTTCCTATACGTTTAGTTTGCGCGACACGTGTGATACGTGAGTGGGTTCTGTGGTTGCTGTGTATCGCGACGTGTCGGGGCAGTTTTAGACACGTATACACACGTTTCAGCGTATCGGACACACGTGCGTTTAGTTCGCGACGCGAGTTTCTCGTTTCATTTCGATATCGCGTTTTTGCGAGATATTTTCTTATATGGATCTTATGTGTAAATTCTAGATTCGCAGGCAGGTACATCGGACGCCGCAAGGAAAGGGAAGCAGGTGTTCGGCTACGTTTAGCGCGCGACCAGGTGAGTAGATTTAACATCTATAGGGAAATCGCCCGTATGGCGTTAAGCTTCAGGGCGTGATAGGATATTTAGTCGTAGATGTTTATATGTGCTACTGTAGCATATCTTCCTTGTTGCATATAGAAATGGTAGATATAGAACATTGCACTGTCACTAACGGTTCAAACTGCATGAGCACTATTGGTATGTTACACTCACACCGTTAGTGATTGCCATGACACTCACACTATAGGATTGCTACGAATAATATATCGTCTTGATTTCCGCATCATTGATGATTGCCATGACTTGTCGCATATTAGTGCATACCTATATTGATATCTTCATACTTGCGCACATGCACACTATATATTCATACCAGTGCACACATATATTGATATCTTCATACTTGCGCACATGCATACTGTATATTCATACCAGTGCACACATATATTGATATCTTCATACTTGCGCACATGCACACTGTATATTCATACCAGTGCATACATATATTGATATCTTCATACTTGCGCACATGCACACTGTATATTCATACCAGTGCACACATATATTGATATCTTCATACTTGCGCACATGCACACTATATTTTCATAGTAGTGCTACACTCATATTCGTGTATATATCCATTTGCACATCCATACCTACATACATATATATGTTACATACATGGATGATATTGACTTGATTTCAAGAAAATAGGGACCGCATGAGATATTTTCAAAACTGGATTCTTTTTAAAAGAGCGGTTTTCCCTTTTCACTCTTAGTGTCATACGACACATTGCATGGATTTACGCATTGATTTTGGATTTATTGGATTTCTGGATTTGAGAACCGTGATATTATTTTAAGAAAATACGCACTGTTTTAAAAAAAACCCGGTTTCTCTTGATATGATATTTCAGTGCGTCCGCCATGAGTTTTCTCGGTTCCCGAGAGCTTGTGTGAGTATACCCGATTCGAGGAGTGGTAGGCACCGATTGCGGGTACATGGTGGACCCGGTATGGTACCCTGGGGCAAGAAGACTAGTATTGTTAGACGGTGAGCCCGGCGGAAGGACTACTATCTACCGGTGATTGGTTGGACCTGGCGGTTATCCGGAGGATACCGATCAGAGTCGATAGATGGATACGGGACGACATGTACTGCCAGGGCCGAGGGCCGATTCCGCAGACGGAGCCCGATACTTGAGGATTTGCGTGTCGATGCTAGACACGATGATTTCATGATATTTTTGAGTGCTGATGCTAGGCATTCACGATTCCATGAGCTGTGCAGGATTTAAAGGCCGATCAGAGTGACGGCGCTTGAGTTAGTTTTACTGGGATTGGGTGTATTGATGGACATCGGTTATTTTTCCACGTTGACATTCCGTGTAGATGCATTTTATCCCATGCTCAACATTCATTATTATGCATCTCATCCTTTAGTCGTAGTACCTGATAGAGTATTTTTGCATGATTATCGCATACCCTGCTCATCCTATATAGATGTTATTAGATTGCGCATGCTATGCACGATTATTGCATACCCTGCTCATCATATAGAGATGTTATTTGATCGCACTTGTTGCATTATTATTGCGCATCCAGCTCATCATATAATTTATCTGTTGGCATAGGTTAGAGTATCACAGCACGTGCAGACTCGCGATTACCTTTATATGTTATCTACTATTCACGAGTTGGCAACTCACCCCCGTTGTGTCACAGTGTTTGCAGGTTGCCCCTCAGAGTAGTTACGGCGGCTGCTTTCTTGCATCTTTTGATACAGTACCACTGCAGTTGGCGCGTGAGCCCTTTGCTGATAGGTGGTTTTTGTGCGGTATCTGTTTATTCTTTCCAGTTATATACACTATTGTATCCAGTACTCTCCATCTACTACTTATATGTTGACTTAGAGACTACGATGTATATTATTTTGTACTCTGGTGTCGAGCTCGTTGTGAGCCGACTTTATTTATGCAGCTTTATCTTTCATGATATTTGTTTTCACTTATACTGCTCATTTCTTCGCTTCGGCGTCGTATATTATCATTGTGGTGATTGTTTCCACCGTTGAGTGTGATTGCTCCCGTTTGGGATGCTTTATTCCTATTGTATATCATTTTACTCATATATTGTCTTGTACCCGATTTCGGGGCTAGTTTTTACAAAGGAAATGCTGCCAAAATTTTTAAGATAATAACTTGAATTTTAAAGAATTGTACTAAATTACTTAAGGTTTTCTAAACGTCTTAACAAATTTTTCAATCAAATGTTTTCACACTCGTTACTTTTAATGGTTTTGATTTCTGGGTTTCGGCTTACTTAGTCCCGTTACGCCTGTAGACGTTACGTGGTTAAGTGTCGGTCACGGGCCGAACCTTGGGTCGTGACAAAATTGGTATCAGAGCGTAGGTTTTACCTTTCGGAGTATACGATGACCCTGGTATGATGGAGTAGGTAGCTGAAACAGAGTGGCGTAGCGTGCGTATGTTCCGCGGCATACTCACGACACGGTACTCCGCCTAAGCGACCTTAGGACCTATTGATTGAAATTCCTTCATGATTGTATACATTCTTATGATTCGATTTCCGTATCTTTATCGAATCCTACTTTCCTTTTAGCCATTATGCCGCCAAAGACTATGAGGGCGCAGAGAGCGGCCGCGAGAGACGAGATTCGAGTTGACTCGTCCGAGACGAGGACTGATACGGGTAGTACACCCGCTGTACAGGAGCAGATGGATCCGCCTTCGATGGATCTTTTCGCTAGGCTTGAGGCAGATATACAGGATTTACGCCAGATGATGAGGTCGTTGGTCGAGGCCAGTCGAGCGCAGCGACAGGAGATTGCCACCCCTTTTATCCAGTTATTCCTTGCGATCAGCACACAGCATTGTGTCACTTCTACAGCACCAGTGGACGCGGCCCTATTGGACGAGGAGCATCTTCCCGAGACTTTGGGAGTCCGAGGACAGAGGAGGACTCGTGCAGGTGCACCAGCCCAAAGACAGAGGTTCAATTGCCGTAACAGGTTTCTTGCACATCGTGAGGGTAGCAGAGGCTGGGGACAAGGACAGTTGTTTGGCTCTCATCCCCAGGAGGGTCAGCAGCCATTGTATAGATGTTTTCGATGCGGGAGCCTGCAACACTTCGTCAGACATTGTTCGTTGGCACCACGTCAGACTTATGTTCAGAAAGGTCGGGGTCGCGGAAGATTCGATCCGAGTGTACCAGATGGCAGAGGAGGAGTCCAGCCAGTGGCAGGTAGAGGGCAGACACGAAAGTTCACTCCTACTCATCGGGACGCGCGGGCGTCCAGTTCAGAGTTTCCAGGTATTCTTAATTCGTATGTTGTTTACTCGGGATCTATGCACTCGTTTGTTCTACACACTTAGTACCGTGGTTGGGCCGAGAGTCTTGTTGCTTGATCAGCCGCTTGTTGTGACCACTCCTGTAGGCGAGTCGTTTGTTGCTAGGCACGTGTTCCGATCCTGTTTTGTCCATTTTGGCGAGAGAGAGTTGCCTGTCAACTTGATCTTTCTTGAGATGTTGGACTTCGACGTTCTTTTGGGCATAGATTGGTTAGCCACGGGCTATGCGTCTGTGGACTGCCGCGAGAAGACAGTTAGATTCTGTTTTCCCGGCGAGTCGGCTTTTGTTGTGCAGGGGGACTGTTGTGCCGCCCCTCACAGTTTGATTTCTTCTTTTCGCGCTGGACAACTGTTGAGGAAGGGATGTCAGGGATTCCTAGCCTATGTTTGCGATACTAGAGCTACAGATGTTTCGTTGGACCAGGTTCCGATTGTTTGTGAGTTCCCTGATGTTTTCCCTGACGAGCTTCCTGGGCTACCGCCTGAGCGCGATATTGCTTTCTGTATTGATTTGATTCCTGGCACGGGGCCTAATTCCATACCGCCTTATCGGATGGTCCCGGCGGAGCTTAGAGAGTTGAAGGGTCAGCTGCAAGATTTGCTGGATAAGAGACTTATTCGACCCAGTGTTTCTCCTTGGGGTGCTCCGGTCCCGTTTGTCAAGAAGAAGGACGGCAGTTTGCGTTTGTGTATCGACTACCGCCAGCTGAACAGGGTTACCGTGTGGAACATATATCCTTTGCCACGCATCGACGACTTGTTCGACCAGCTTCAGGGGGCAGGATATTTTTCGAGGATCGACTTGCGATCAGGATACCATCAGCCGCGGGTTCGACAGGAGGATATTCCGAGGACAGCTTTCCGCACGCGTTACGGCCATTATGAGTTTTTGGTGATATCGTTCGGACTCACCAATGCCCCAGCAGCATTTATGGACTTGATGAACCGTATTTTCAGGCCGTATCTTGATTTGTTCATCATATCATCGTATTCATTGACGATATTTTGGTGTATTCCCGGAGCCGAGAGGAGCACGAGCAGCACTTGCGGGTCACACTGCAGACTTTGAGGGAGCACCAGCTTTTCGCAAAATTCTCTAAGTGCGCATTCTGGCTTGACAGCATAGACTTCTTGGGTCACGTGATTACACGAGATGGTATATGTGTGGACCCGAAGAAGATTGAGGCCGTTCAGAGTTGACCTAGGCCCGCATCAGTTAGGGAGATCCGTAGCTTTCTAGGATTAGCTGGCTACTACAGGCGATTTGTACATGATTTCTCCTGTATTGCCGCACCTTTGACCGGGTTGACCTGGAAGGGAGTTCCTTTCGATTGGATGGAGGAGTGCGAGCATAGCTTTCAGCAGCTACGGACTTGTTTGACTACGGCGCCGGTGTTATCATTGCCTTCAGGATCGGGCGGATTTATGGTCTATTGTGATGCTTCTCGAGTGGGGCTAGGGTGCGTATTGATGCAGCATGACAGGGTGATCGCGTATGCTTCACGGCAGTTGAAGAAATATGAACAGAACTACCCCACTCACGATTTGGAGATGGCTGCAGTGGTCTTTGCACTCAAGATCTGGCGACATTACCTATACGGCGAGTCGTGCCAGATATTCACTGATCATAAGAGCTTAAAGTATATATTTCAGTAGCAAGACCTGAATCTCAGACAGCGCCGTTGGATGGAACTAGTAAAGGACTACGATTGCGAGATCTTATATCACCCGGGCAAGGATAATGTAGTGGCGGATGCTTTGAGCAGGAGGCCCGGGGGCGGTCTATCTTGTGTGAGCGCAGTGCAGAGGCAGTCGTCGGCAGATTGGCAGATTTTATGCGACAGCCAAGTGCAGTTCGAGTTCACGCCGATCGGAAGACAGCTTGCGCATGTTCGTGCACGCCCACAGTTGCTTGACCGTATACATGAGGCACAGTATAGTGATGACCGTTGTTCAGAGATCATGGCACAGATTGGACAGGGCAGATTTTCCGAGTTTCGTGATCGATGATCAGGGGATACTACGATTTGGGACTAGACTATGCGTACCAGATGCTGAGGGACCGCGGCGTGAGATTCTTGAGGAGGCACATCGATCGGTGTATAGTGTTCATCCGGGTTCCACCAAGATGTACCATGATATGAGAGATGTTTACTGGTGGGACGGAATGAAGAGAGACATCACAGACTTCGTGTCGAGATTCCTGACTTGTCAGCAAATCAAGGCCGAGCACCAGAGGCCAGCGGGAGAGCTACAGCCGTTACCCATTCCGGAGTGGAAATGGGAGCAGGTTTCTATAGATTTCGTTGTGGGCCTACCCAGGACTAGGCGAGGGTATGACTCCATTTGGGTGATTGTGGATCGTTTGACGAAAGCGGCTCACTTCCTGCCGGTGAAGACGACTTTCGAATTTGCCCAGTATGCCCAGATATACATCGATGAGATTGTACGACTGCATGGAGTCCCGACGTGTATCGTGTCCGACCGAGGCACCCATTTTACCAGCCGACTATGGCAGAGGCTTCAGGAAGCTTTGGGCACCCGCTTAAGTTTCAGCACAGCATTTCATCCACAGACCGACGGCCAGTCAGAGCGGACTATTCAGACTCTCGAGGACATGCTCCAAGCGTGCGTTTTAGACTTTGGTGGTAGCTGGAATTATCATTTACCCTTGGTGGAGTTCTCCTACAATAATAGTTTCCAGGATACTATTCAGATGGCACCTTTCGAGGCCTTGTATGGGAGGAGATGTAGATCACCCGTCTGTTGGATAGAGCTCAGTGAGAGCAGTATTTTGGGGCCACAGATCGTACAGGAGACGACTGAGAAGATACAGCTGATTCGAGATAGGATGAGGACAGCTCAGAGCAGGCAGAAATCGTATGCTGACAGACGCCGCCGTAGATTAGAGTTCGTAGTTTGCGATCACGTTTTTCTGAGGGTCTCTCCGACGAAGGGAGTGATGAGGTTTAGACGAAAGAGGAAGCTTAGCCCCAGATTCATAGGTCCCTTCGAGGTTCTCGAGCGTGTGGGCTCAGTAGCGTATCGTTTGGCTCTTCTACCCGACTTCCCAGATGTTCACCTCGTATTCCACGTGTCGATACTTTGCAGATACCTACATGACCCTTCTCACATGATTCAGCATCAGACCGTTCAGCTCGAGCGCGATCTTTCGTTCACCGAGCAGCCAGTTGTGATATTGGACCGACAGGTGAAGAAACTTCGATCGAAGGTCTTGCCATCTGTGAAGGTGCTTTGGCGCAGCCCAAATGGTGAAGAGATCACTTGGGAGGCCGAGGGCGAGATGCGAAAGACGTTCTCTCATCTCTTTGAAGGTATGCGTAGCTGTATATTTTTAAATTCGGGGACGAATTTCTTTAAGGGGGGAAGATTGTAACACCTTAGGATGTGATTAGTGGGTAATTATATTTTAATATAGGGTTTTTAATAAAAAGTTTACCAAATCGATTTTAAAATATTTTATCAAATTTAATGAATATTTTATTAGAATTTTTCTAAGCTTGCACACACATGTGCATGTAAACTAGGGTCAAATTAGGGTTAAACCATATTTAGCAACCATGGTGGATTAACCCATTTTCCTAAGCTAAATTTAAATTTTTATTAAGTGTTTTTGGGTCAATTGTTTTTTTTAAAAATGGAAATGATTTGAATTGTTATGGTTGACTTGGTGAGAGAG
Source organism: Agapanthus africanus (assembly GCA_030015575.1). Lineage (NCBI taxonomy): Eukaryota > Viridiplantae > Streptophyta > Magnoliopsida > Asparagales > Amaryllidaceae > Agapanthus > Agapanthus africanus. The sequence goes on from CM057343.1 coordinate 250,119,553, forward strand.
AGAGAGAATGGCATCATGGCCTTGCCCATGCTCTCATTTAATGAAGAGAGAGAGAGGGGTTCACTATTATACTCTCATTTCTTTTGTTCTCACATCTCTCTCACTCTCACTCACACACACACACCATTCTCAGCAGCAGAAGAAGCAGCAACAGCTCCAGCAGCATCAACAGCAGCACCAGCATCAGCAACAGCTCCAGCAGCATCAGCATCAGCACCAGCAGCACCACCAGCAGCAGCAGCTTCAGGCATCAGCAGCAACAGCAACATGCAGCACCTGCAGTAGCAAGCAGCAACAACAACACAGCTTCTTCTCCTCCTCCTTGCACCTAAGGTCAAGTGAGGTATACTTCTTAGGCTTAACTTTTTAGCTTGCTAAACTTAAGTGTTAATTAGCTTCGATTAGTGTTAAAAGTAAGTTTTAGTGCTAGAAATGGTGATTAGTGTGGACTTTTGGCTAAGTGATGATTTTGGTGGTTAGACTAACTCAATTAAGTGTTGTTAGGCCCACACAAACTTAGTTTAAATCCAGATTTCACTAAAATACCAAGGGTTTCATTTAGTGCAAAAATTAGCGCTTTAAAGCAAAACTTGGCCTTTCTGTGATCTGCTGTAGACCCGTATGCTTTAGAGAAAAATTGAGAAAACTGGAGCATGTATACTAGGTCTAGACCACACACACAATGCACGAGCCCCACATTCCCAACCCAGGCCGCCAATTTATTAGTTCTGGCCGCAATTTGCGGCCAGATAGGGGACTTAGGGGTTAGGGTTTTGGCTAGGGTAGTCTGCTGTATATTTAGGGTCTGTGGTACATGCAATTTTGCAAGTTTTCACCTGAGTAAGAATCTGGAGCGTATATCGTTTTTCCTATACGTTTAGTTTGCGCGACACGTGTGATACGTGAGTGGGTTCTGTGGTTGCTGCGTATCACGACGTGTCGAGGCAGTTTTAGACGCGCATACACACGTTTTAGCGTATCGGACACACGCGCGTTTAGTTCGTGACGCGAGTTTCTCGTTTCATTTCGATATCGCGTTTTTGTGAGATATTTGCTTATATGGATTCTATGTGTAAATTCTAGGTTCGCAGGCGGATAAATCGGACGCCGGAAGGAAAGGGAAGCAGGTGGTCGGCTACACTTAGCGCGTGACCAGGTGAGTAGATTTAACATCTACGGGGAAATCGCCCGTATGGCGTTAAGCGTCAGGGCGTGATGGGATATTTAGTCGTAAATGTTTATATGTACTACTGTAGCATATCTTGCTTGTTGCATAGAAATGGTAGATATAGAACACTGCACTGTCACTAACGGTTCAAGCTGCACGAGCACTATTGGTATGTTACACTCACACCGTTACTGATTGCCATGACACTCACACTATAGGATTGCTACGAATTATATATCGTCATGATTTCCGCATCATTGATGATTGCCATGACTTGTCGCATATTAGTGCATACCTATATTGATATCTTCATACTTGCGCACATGCACACTGTATATTCATACCAGTGCACATATATATTTGTTGGAAATAGTGCCCTCAGAGTCAATTATTGGATCACAGGCACGTGATTGCAATGATTGAGAGAAGACCTATACCGTTAGAACAGTCTTGCTCAAGATGATAGTATGCTATCTGGTTTATCTTTATCATCGTGTACTGCTTTAGGTGACCTTATAAGTCACTATTGCGCGTTGATAGAGCCCTTAGGATTCTTGCTTGACGACCAGCAGTATGATGGCGATCATATACGTGGGAGCCGGGGTCTATAAGCACATCCTTAAAAGGTCCCTAGTCGTGGGAGTTTTCGAGACAGGGCATCGATACTCCAGAGTAGACTAGTGTATACAGTCGAGACCCCGACGAGGGGCGGTGGCCGGTCTCACAAGCCACTGGTGTCAGTTGGTTCACCTAAGGTGTATACAGGTGTTCATTGGGTTATGAGTACACCGGACAGGACTCGCCGGGAACATGCTAGTTAGTCTTATACCAGACGTCAGATATCAGTTCCCTGGTGACATGTGTACAGGTTAGTTCATCGACCTGAGATCGTCATTTGTCTCGTGTGAGTTCCTACTGTACTTTGATTACTACCCTACCACGGCTCAAAGGAGTCGTGCAAACAGGTTTTAGTTGGGTACAGTCCCGAGCCACATGGAGGCAGTGAGCGGATCTGCAGGGGTTCGTCTCTCCCGGTATTGGGGGTGAGGTCGCGCTGTGTCTAGGAGAGCCATTACACAAAGTCCTTAGCCAAGGGAGGAGATTTACTGGTAGGTATTCCAGTAGTATCTCAGGATGTTCTGGGCTACACTCCGACACGACTTGTACCGCTTTTGGGGGTCTGACTTTCACCAACCCCTTAGGCCCGCCATGCGATGCTCATAGACGAACGGATCGGACTGTACGAATATTGTCACTGACAGGCTCAGTAGGGTGTCAGTATGAGTTCGCTCATCGACGTCCCTTTTGGTCAATACCTGGTAGCCCGTTACGTATGGCTAATACCTCTGACGTGCTAGTGGTTAAATCTATAACCAAAGTATTGACGAGTCTTTAGAGTCCCCCACAGACATTTTCTCAAGTTTCGGGTGAAATGCTGTAGAGGCCGTATGGAGATATGGCAGGGTTCGATCATATACGTGCGGTATTGCACGGATCACGATCGGATGGATAATACTAGCGGGCTTTGGTTTAAGCCGGATCCTAGTATTGTACAGTGTAGATTTTTTCTCATTGCATTTATATTCGGTCGGAATACAAATGCGGGTATGTATATACAGTTGCGGGGTTTTCCTGTAATTTATTACGGGATCAGTTTTCTGAAGTTGCCAGTTTTCATTCCGTTTCGGCCAGTTTTCCTTTGTTCCTTCACGGCCGGACTTTTGTGATGAGAGGGGCTAATTTGCATATTTGCAATTAGCATTGTGGAGGGGGTTTCTTGTAAATGAAAAGATTATGATAGCATCTTTTCCTTTTCTTCACATGGTTTGCATTAAATGTTGATAGGATTGAGATGGGATTTGGATATGAAAGAGGGTGACATTTTTTCTTGTTATCACACATTTATATATACATTTTCTCCTCTTGCATTATTGGATTGATTTTTCCTCCACCATGAGATATTGGCCAGCCACATTTGTGAGGTGAGAGAGGATTCATTTTTGGTGAAGTGGGAAATTCTTCTTCTCATTTTAGTTTACACCAAAGTTCCAAAAGCTCATTTCCTCTTGTTCATTATTCTCCACCTCAATCATGGCAACTTCTCAAACCCAATGAGACAAAGCTTTCTACACTTCATCTACAGTATTCTTGGGCACGTCGGGTCGCCAACTTCATGCCCGAGTTGTCTCGGTCCAGAGGTGGGAGCCCGTAAAAGAACCCGGCGTTGTGGTGCCCGTTCCGACGAGGAGATGAAGACCGGAGATTCCGCGAGGAGATCGGAGTGGAGGCCGAAGACCGAAAGACATGGATCGCTCGGTATAGCTTTCTACCTTTCTCGTATTTGCTAGGATTAGGTTAATGGCCTGATCCGGGTTTTATAGTGCGCGGTAGTGCCAGTTTACAAGTTCCGAAAAAGTTTCGTTTCCGCATTTTGGCCTCGGATTGACGGCCGGGACGCTGCCGTACACTTACACTGGTATCAGAGCCACGCCATTAACCTAGTTTAGCTTGCTCTAACGTGTTTACAAGTTCGATCGAACGGATTTTCGAAAAACCGCGTTTCCATGTCATGTTTCTGTCGAATTTTTACAGTGCTCTAAAAATTATTTGGTACATTGTAAAAATACGTGCAGGGTTTTTTATGCATTCTGTAAAAATTTGGTCGCTTGATATTACTGTTCAGCCGCGGAACCGCGGCCAAACCCATGCTTTGGCCACGGTTCCGCCGCCACTTTGACTCCTTACTGTACCAAATTTTTACATTGGGCTTTTGACATGGAAATAGGGTTTTTGGTATGTTCTGTTTGGGCCCAGAATTTCTTTGTGTGCTACAGTTGTGCTTGGGGCCCACTTCGGTAAATTTAGTCGATCGAAAATTTTAAACATGTTAGTTCACAGTATTTACATTATATCTGCGACCGTGAATGTCATTTGATCGGTAAATCCTGTCTAACTGCTATAGCCCTTTTAGACGGATTTGCGAACGTGACATTCACATTGATGTTCTGTGCTGTGCTGTGATGTTGCGGATTTGTCGTGGTGGATAGCCTGGATGCAATGTTAGTACAGTTTGGTTTATTATGTACATTTGATATTGCGGGGCGAGCGTCCGACATGTGGACTGCCGTTACTGCCTGTTTGTATATTATTCTTTTGGGGCACGACCGGGCGGAGGTCGATGTACCTGTTGTATATATTTTTACTTTCTGTACTAGGATTACCCCAAGGAGGGGTGCACGGATAGCCGGGTTCTAGAGGGCAACGGGCCTGCATCTCATGGCGTTGAGACGGAGGGGGCTTCACTCTAGAATTGGCGGGCTATTCGCCGCACTCGTAGGGGGTATAGGTTGACCCAGGAGGGGTGCCCAAGTTACCGGATTCCATGAAGTGCTGGGTGGTCCATTCACGTTGCTGAAGGGGGCTGCCTCGCTTCAGGTTTTGGTGGGTAACTTGCCGCGCCCGTAGGGGTCTAGGATTTCATTGCACAGGCTATCCACACGACCAGGGGAACGTCGGGTTTCAGTAGCGGCTCTATGAAACCCGGGGATCCCAGATATCTGTATTATTCTGTGATGCTTATTACATTTCTGTGATGTTGCATTTTATCATGCTTTGAGCGAATATTATATATTGATATATATACTAGTAGATGTTGTATATGTTTTGCATCCGCGCTAGTCCAGTCCCCGCTCTGCCGTTAGTTAAGTAACCTAACGGGTGATGACGGGACCCAGTGGCGAATGCGGATGGCATATACGTACATCATTATTTTCGTTCTTTATTGGTGTGATCAATTGATGGGACTGCGTTGATTCGGATCAATGCAAGCTAAACAAACCTATTCTGATGTTGTTGGAACAATTTTTCAAAAAGCTGTTATTGCAAAGGCGTTCTCTTTTGTTTTGCACAGTGGTATTCGGTTATGAATATCCAGCACCTCAGTCGACGAGGCAAGGGCCGAGATCCCTTCACCGGGAGTGACCCCTTGGATAGAAGTTTGCGTCAGGGCAATAACTTCACTATAGTCGATTACTTTTGCTTTGCATCGTGGTATTCAGTTGGAATATCCTGCTCCTCATTCTACGGGGAAAGAGCCGAGATCCCTTCACCGGGAGTGACCTCTTTAGCAAAGGTTTTCGCCACTATATTTTTATAAAGCTATCCGGTTCCTTCAACGTTATCAAGTTCATTACGTTAAAGGTTTTTCGCCAAAAACCATTCGTAGCCCTCCATCATTTCATATGGATAGTCAATATATTCAAGCTGTGTTTGTTGGCCAAAGTCAAGGCACAGTGATTGGTAGCTATTGGATATTCATATGCAGCATAGATAGATGCGTTGGTTTGGGACAGTCGTACTGCCTTGTTGGCCAAAGTCAAGGGTAGGTACGGGTGGGTTCAAATCAACCTGGAGAATGACGGGTAGAACTTGACATGTGACTTATGATTTGTTGGCCAAAGTCAAGGTCATAAGAGCATGGGGTAAAAATCACATCGGGAGTTTCTAAAGAAACTGAAACTTGCCAGATATGCGCATACCTTCTGGAGTGTGATAACGTGAGCGGATTCCGTCACGTTATCATGCGATGATAGTTGGATCCCGATTCCCACAGATGAGTTGGTTTACTCCTCGGGTCATCCCGATTAACTCTTCTTTCAGGTTTGGAGGAGAATTTGACGGTACAGTGCGAGGTTTCCAGATTAGATAAATTGATAACCATTCTGATCTAGGTTAGAGTGCACGCTGAGTGTTTCTTTTCTCTCTCTCTTTGGCAGCGACCATGGCCCAACCCTTGACTATGACTCAGTGACCAAGATTAACCAAACCTTCTTATAAGACTGGCTTTTGGATTGTCAGAGTTACAAACCTCATTGCCACTCCTACTTTTACCCTTTTCTCCAGAACACCCCGTATTATTACGAACGTCCACTTCCATTGGACAAAACCATCGTATGGTTATATACGAACTCGAAGGAATTTATTCGAGGATGGTTTCCGGTTCTGGAGGAAACGAATAGGACTATTCAGTTGTCTTTTCCTTTTACCTTCTCTCAAGTTGCGAGTGCTCCTTGGATTAGGACAGTACACTTATTACGCTTATTGGATAGTCTTCTTCCAAACCATAGGCAGGTGCCGACCGGTAGGGAATGAAGAAAACCATTTAGCCTAAAAGGTGTATAGAAGGTATTAAGTAAAGACATTTCAAGGGATTAGTAAGAGGGCAAAGTAAATTGCGACTGCTATTCACGACCAAACCAAATATTTCTTCGCCAATCCTACATCACCTTTGTATTTCTCCAGAACACTCCGTATCACTACGAAGATCCATAGTTTATTTGGATACTCCGTCGTATGGTTATATACGAACTCGAAGGAACTTGTTCCAGTTCGGGGATGGATTCTGGTTCAGGAGAAATAGGAATAAGGTTTTATTCAGTTGTCTTTTATCCTCACCTTCTCTCAAGTTGCGAGTGCTCCTAGGATTAGGACAGTACACCCATTATGCTTATTGGATAGTCTTCTTCCAAACCATAGGCAGGTGCCGACCGGTAGGGAATGAAGAAAACCATTTAGCCTAAAAGGTGTACAGAAGGTATTAAGTAAAGACATATCAAGGGATTAGTAAGAGGGCAAAGTAAATTGCGACTGCTATTCACGACCAAACCAAATATTTCTTCGCCAATCCTACATCACCTTTGTATTTCTCCAGAACACTCCGTATCACTATGAAGATCCATAGTTTATTTGGATACTCCATCGTATGGTTATATACGAACTCGAAGGAACTTGTTCCAGTTCGGGGATGGATTCTGGTTCAGGAGAAATAGGAATAAGGTTTTATTCAGTTGTCTTTTATCCTCACCTTCTCTCAAGTTGCTAGTGCTCCTAGGATTAGGACAGTACACCCATTATGCTTATTGGATAGTCTTCTTCCAAACCATAGGCTGGTGCCGAACGGTAGGGAAGGAAGAAAACAATTTAGCCTAAGAGGGTGTACAAAAGGCAATGACTAAAGACATATAAAGGGATTTGGAGAGATGGAAAAGAAGTATACGGTTACAGTTGTGAATCTGATAATAGAAGAGGCATCACTAGAAATACCCGGATACCCCATCGAAACATTTCAATGTTTCAGTTTCACTGTGTACTGTTAAAAGAAAACTGATTTCCCAATTAGCGCTTGCTCCAGGGTATGTATTTACCAGGTATGAGTCTCACATCTGTATGGTTTTACAGATAATCAGTGGGAGTAAGTTATTGGGAATTAGGTGATTATCCTCATTAAATCGGAATTCGTTGTAATTGGTGATATTTGAAGAAATCGCCTGGATTGTTTGCCGGACGTCTAATATTTGGTTTTGAATATCCGCTGTTATGCACCAATTTCAGATTGATATATCTGTACGTCTATTTTTATAGAGTGAGATATACCTTTTTAAAATTATGTCTATGACATTTACCTATATCAGTGGATGGTTAGGTAAGGAGCATTAAACAGCGGTGTAATTATTCATAATCAAAGTACAGTTTTTAACCTATGACACACAGGGAATGAGTTATCAGACTCAGGGGACTTATACAGAGTATTGTATGTTGTCCAGTGTCCATGAGGACATTAGGGATGGTACTTGTACTATATTCTGTTTACTTGTGACTTCTCTGGTTCTTAGACATGTGTTTCGTAGAAACACAAGGTCCAAGTTTTGAGAAGTTATAGGTATAAGAATAAAGTAGAGAACCAGGTGTTGCAAGTATCGGGATTCTTCAAGGTGATCGAAGATGTAGATGCTTGTGTATGGTATTCAGTTGATAGTAATGATTAAGAGAACTTGTTTCTCTTTCAGGTTGCTCATAATTGGAAGTACTCCTAAGTTGAGTAATACTGATCGGCCTTTTTCCATTTAGTTGACATGCACTGGAGACAGCTGCATGATTTGAATCTGGTTCAATTAAATCAGTGCCTCTGTTTCTGTATTGGATATAGAACAGTTCATATCTTAACGATGTTAAGGTACGGGGAGTTGTCCGGCTTATGCTTAAAACCAGACTCTGGATAACTCAAGGCATGTTTCTGTAATGGCTGTTTGTGGGTTGATCCGGGCTATGACGAGGGTTGATTTTGTACCATCTAGAAGATCAATAGTGATATTGTTCTTGACTCGCCACAGTTTTAATAAAAATGGATTTTTCAGAAAACAGTAGTGGGAGTATGGTAGAACTGGAAGTGATTCCAGAACCGCAAACGATTACTGAAAATTTGATAAGAACCTAAAGATTTAATCTGTATTGACATTCCATTGGCCACTCCGCAGATATGGTGGGTAACCTCAGGCACCTGAGAGGTACTCCGGTAGCCTCAAGGACGGTGACAGGGAGGTTCTTGTTTACCCAGACTTGCCATTGCTGTTGTTCCAGGCTGTGAGACCCGGCAGGAGGATGAGTATAGCGTCGTTCTGAACTAGCTTTAGAAGTGTACGTCTATATGACTCTGCCAGAGGGTTGTCGTAGTCAGTAGGAGCAGCGGAAGCATAATGGACAAGTGGTTTATGTCTATTTATAGATTAAAGCAGATATAGCAGAGATAGATCATCTATTTCTGATGTGACAATTATAGGTTTGACTTCATCAAAATAGGGGATGGATCTATTTAGAAGGTAGTAGGGTGTGATATCCTGATATTTGGATGACATACACAGAGTAGGAAGTGATATTCCTATACTACGATCGGTTATACTTTGGTTGTCACACAGTGGTTTCTCCACGTGGGACTTGTATATTATATCAGACATTCTGGTTACTGGATCTATGGTTCTAGATCTAGATTTGGGTAGTTTCCCAATCTGGGTACTTAGACAGCATTCTAAAAGTATTTAGAATGGACGACTCCTGGCACGGTAATATACCTGCAGGTGATGGAGTTACCCTCTCTAAAGATGTCTTACAGACTAAAGGGGAGAGGGATGTGCATGATGTTGGAGATAGTGCCCTCAGAGTCAATTATTAGGTCACAGGTACGTGATTGTAATGATTGAGGGAGGACCTATCCCAGTAGGACAGTCTTGCTCGAGATGATAGTATGCTATCTGGTTTACCTTTATCATCGTGTACTGCTTTAAGTGACCTGACATGTCGCTATTACACGTTGATAGAGCCCTTAGGATTCTTGCTTGACCACCAGCAGTATGAGGGCGATCATATAAGTGGGAGCTGGGGGTCTATAAGCATATCCTTAAAAGGTCCCTAGTCGTGAGAGTTTCGAGACAGGGCATCGATTCTCCTTAGTAGACTAGTGTATACAGTCGAGACCCCGACGAGGGGCGGTGGCCGGTCTCACAAGCCACTGGTGTCAGTTGGATCACCTAAGATGTATACAGGTGCTCATTGGGTTATGAGTACACCGGACAGGACTCGCCGGGAACATGCTAGTTGGTCATATACCAGACGTCAGATGGCAGTTCCCTGGTGACATGTGTGCAGGTTAGTTCATCGACCTGGGGATCGTCATTTGTCTCGTGTGAGTTCCCACTGTACTTTGATTACTACCCTACCACGGCTCAAAGGAGTCGTGCAAACAGGTTTTAGTTGGGTACAGTCCCGAGCCACATGGAGGCAGTGAGCGTATCTTCAGGGGTTCGTCTCTCCCGGTATTGGGGGTGAGGTCGTGCTGTGTCTAGGAGAGCCATTACACAAAGTCCTTGGCCAAGGCAAGGAGATTTACTGGTAGGTATTCCAGTAGTATCTCAGGGTGTTCTGGGCTACACTCCGACACGACTTGTACCGCTTTTGGGGGTCTGACTTTTACCAACCCCCTAGGCCCGCCATGCGATACTCATAGACGAACGGACCGGACTGCACGGATATTGTCACTGACAGGCTCAGTAGGGTGTCAGGCTGAGTTCGCTCACAGACGTCCCTTTTAGTCAGTACCTGGTAGCCCGTTACGTATTGGCTTATACCTCTGACGTGCTAGTGGTTAAATCCACAACCAAGGTGTTGACGAGTCTTTAGAGTCCCCCACATTCAGTTACTCAGCTTTCGGGCGAAAGGTTGTAGAGGCCGTATGGAGATATGGCAAGGTCTGATCAGATACGTGCGGTATTGCACGGATCAGGATCAGACAGTTTGTACTATAGGCCGTATGGTTATATGGCAGGGTTCGATCAGATACGTGCGGTATTGCACGGATCAGGATCGAACGGATATTACTGGCCGGCTTTGGTATAAGCCGGATCCTTGTATAGTACAGAGTAGTGTTTTGTCTCATTGCATTTGTATTTCGGTCGAAATACAGATGCGGGTGTGTATGCACAGTATCGGGGTTATCCTGTAATTTATTACGGGACCAGTTTTCTGGAGTTGCCAGTTTGCTTTCCGTTTCGGCCAATTTCCATTGTTCCGTTCATTGGCCGAAGATTGGTGGAGGAGGGCTTATTTGCATTGTTGCAAATAGGCATTTGTGAAGGGGGTCTTTGCATCTTTGTTTTATCATGATGGTGCACCATTCTTTTGACCTTGACTTCTTCTATCATGATTGCTTGACTTTGTGAGCAATCATGGTTGTAGAAGGTAGGTTTTTGGAGTATGGATTTGTGAGCAATCATGCTTGACTTTGTGATCATTTGTTTTTCTATCATCACTCTTTTTCCAACCACCCCCCTTGTTTGTTCTCTCTCCAATCACACATGATGGGGGGTGGCCGGCCATTCCTAGAGGGGATGGGATTCATTTTCTCATTTTGGTGGTGGAAAATGTTACTCTCATTTTGGTATGCTACATTTTCCCCACCTCTCTCCAAGCTCTCTTTTCCTCCACCAAATGGCATCTCCACTACCCCATAAGGAGACACAAGTTCTACTACATATTCTACAGCGAACCTTGGGCACGTCGAGTAGCCGGCTTCGTGCCCGAGTTGCCTCGGCATTGAGGTGGGAGCCCGTAAACGAAGAAGGCGATGTGGTGCACTTCCGGCGACGAGGAGGAGACGGGACTTTTCCGCAGGAGATCGGGACCATGACGAGAAGACCGGAGGACTTGGATCGTCGGTATATCTCTATTCCCATTCTTGTAGATAGCTTAGACTAGTTAATGGTTCGATCCGGAGTTTAGTGCGCGGTGGTGCCGGTTTGCAAAGTCCGCAAAATTTTAGTTATTCACTGCTTCCGCATTCCGGCGTCGGATTGACGGCCGGGGCGCCGCCGTGCACTTACAGTGGTATCAGAGCCTCCCCATTAACTTAGTCTAGCTTTGTGTAATGTGTTTTTCTGTTCCGATCGATCGAAATGTCCGAAAACCCCAATATACCCACGACAGTTTCTGTTGAAATTTTTCTGTCTCCAAAAATTTTTCAGGTTGCATAAAAGTACTGTGCTAGAAATTCTAAGAACACTGTTCAAATTCGACGTACTGTTCCTCTCACGTGACCGCGGAAGAGCGGCCAAAACCCATGTTTGGCCGCGCTTCCGCCGCAGTCTACAGGGATCAGTGGGTTGGGTTTTTACAGTGGGCTTCTGGGCTTAAATTTGGGTTTCTGGAATATTTAAATTGGGCCCATATTTTCTGTAACTGCTACAGTATTGTTTTGGGGCCCACTTGATATAATTTGATCGGTCGGATATTTTAAACACATTTTTCACAGTATTTACATTATATCTGCGACCGTGAATGTCACTCGATCGGTAAATCCGATCTAACTGCTATAGCCCGGTTAGACGGATTTGCGAACGTGACTTTCACGTTGATGTTCTATGTATTTGCTGTGATGTTGCGGATCGGTCGTGGGGGATAGCCTGGATGCAATGCTAGTACAGTTGTTGTTGTATTATGTACATTTGTTATTGCGGGGCGAGCGTCCGACATGTGGACTGCCGTCACTGCCTGTTTGTATTATTATTTTGGGGCACGACCTGGTTGCGGTCGATGTACCCGTTGTATGTATATTTTACTTTCTGTACTAGGATTACCCCGCGGAGGGGTGCACGGATAGCCGGGTTCTAGAGGGCAGCAAGCCCGCATCTCATGGCATTGGGACGGAGGGGGCTTCACTCTAGGATTGGCGGGCTATTCGCCGCACTCGTAGGGGGTACAGGTTTGACCCAGGAGGGGTGCCCAAGTTACCGGATTCCGTGAAGTGCTGGGTGGTCCATTCACGGTGCTGAAGGGGGCTGCCTCGCTTCAGGTTTTGGCGGGTGACTTGCCGCGCCCGTAGGGGTCTAGGATTCTCATTGCACAGGCTATCCACACGACCAGGGGAACGTCGGGTTTCAGTAGTGGCTCTGTGAAACCCGGGGTTCCCAGATATCTGTATTGTTTCTGTGATGCTGTTCATTCTCTGTGATGTTGCATTTTATTCACGCCTTGAGCGAATATAATATATTGGTATATATATTAGTAGATGTTGTATATGTTTTGCATCCGCGCTAGTCCAGTCCCCGCTCTGTCGTTAGTTAGCTAACCTAACGGGTAATGACGGGACCCAGTGGCGAATGCGGATGGCATATACGTACATCAGTATATTTTCGTTCTTTTTGGTGTGATCAATTGATGGGACTGCATTGATTCGGATCAATGCAAGTTAAAAACAAACCTAATCTGATGTTGTTGGAACACCTTTTCAAAAAAAGCTGTTATTGCAAGGACGTTTACTTTTGTTTTGCATCGTGGTATTCATTTAGAATATCCAGCTCCTCAGTCGACGAGGCAAGGGCCGAGATCCCTTCACCGGGAGTGACCCCTTGGACAAAAAGTTTGCGTCAGGGCATTAACTTCACTATAGCCGATTACTTTTGCTTTGCACCGTGGTATTCAGTTGGAATATCCTGCACCCCATTCTACGGGGAAAGAGCCGAGATCCCTTCACCGGGAGTGACCTCTTTAGCGGAAGTTGTCGTCACTATATTTTCAAAAAGCTATCCGTTCCTTCAACGATATCAAGTTCATTACGTTAAAGGTTTTCGCCAGAAACCATTCGTAGCCCTCCGTCATTTCAGTTAAATATTCGGTAGTATTCAAGCTATGTATTTTGACCTCACGCCAAGGCATAGTGTTTGGTAGCTGCCGGGTATTTATCTGTTGCATAGATAGATGCGTTGGTTTGGGACAGTCGTACTACTATTTTGGCCTACGTCAAGGGTATGTACGGGTGGGTTCAGATTAACCTGGATAATGACGGGCAGAACTTGACATGTGACTTATGATATTTTGACCTCACGCCAAGGTCATAAGAGCATGGGGCAGAAATCACATCGGGAGTTTCAAAAGTACTGAAACTTGCCAGATATGCGCATACCTTCTGGAGTGTGATGACGTGAGCGGATTCCGTCACGTTGTCATGCGATGAGAGTTGGATCCCGATTCCCACTGATGAGTTAGTTTACTCCTCGGGTGACCCCGACTAATTCTTCTTTCAGGTTTGGAGGAGAATTTGAGGTACAGTGGGAGGATTCCAGATTAGATAAATTGGTAACCATTCTGATCTAGGTTAGAGTGCACGCTGAGTGTTTCTTTTCTCTCTCTCTTTGGCAGCGACCATTGACCCGACCCTAAGACTTTGACTCAGTGACCAAGTTGACCGAACCTTCTTAAACACCGGCTTTTGGATTGTCTGAGTTGCAAACCTCATTGCCACTCCTACTTTTTCCCTTTTCTCCAGGACACCCCGTTTTACTACGAACGTCCACTTCCATTGGACAAAACCATCGTATGGTTAGATACGAACTCGAAAGAATTTATTCGAGGATGGTTTCCGGTTCTGGAGAAAACGGATAGGATTATTCAGTTGTCTTTTCCTTTTACCCTCTCTCAGGTTACGAGTACTCCTTGGTTTAGGGGTAGTACACCTATTACGCAAATTGGATTGTCTTCTTCCAAACCTTAGGCTGGTGCCGACCGGTAGGGAATGAAGAAAACCAATTAGCCTAACGATGGTATACAGAAGGTATTAAGTTCAGACAAAGCAAGGGATTAGTAAGAGGGCAAAGTAAATTGCAACAGATATTCACGACCAAACCAAATATTTCGTTACCACTCCCACATCACCTTTGTATTTCTCCAGGACACTCCGTATCACTACGAAGATCCACAGTTTATTTGGATAATCCATCGTATGGTTATATACGAACTCGAAAGGAACTTGTTCCAGTTCGGGGATGGATCCTGGTTCAGGAGAAATAGGAATAAAGTACATTCAGGTGTCTTTTATCTTCACCTTCTCTCGCATTGCGAGTGTTCCTAGGATTGGGACAGTACACCCATTATGCTTATTGGATAGTCTTCTTCCAAACCATAGGCTGGTGCCGAACGGTAGGGAAGGAAGAAAACCATTTGGCCTAAAAAGGTGTGCAGAAGGTAAAGACTAAAGACATATGAAGGGATTTGGAGAGGTGGCAAAGAACTATACGGTTACAGTCGTGAATCTGGAAGAGGCATTACTAGGAATACCAGAATACCCCATCGGAACATTTCAATGTTTCAGTTTCACTGTGTAATGTTAAAGGAAAACTGATTTCCCGATTAGATACTTACTCCAGGGTATGTATTTACCAGGTACGATTCTCACATCTGTATGGTTTTACAGATGATGAGTGGGAGTAAGTTATTGGGAATTGGGTGATCATCCTCATTATATCGGGATTCGTTGTAATCGGTGATATTTGAGGAAATCACCTGGGCTGTTTGCCTGTCGGCAAATATTTGGTTTTGAATATCCGCTGTTATGCACCAATTTCAAATTGATATATCTGTACGTCTATTTTCATAGAGTGAGATATACCTTTCTGAAATTATGTCTACGACATTTACCTATATCAGTGGATGGTTAGGTAAGGAGCATTAAACAGCGGTGTAATTCTTCTTAACCATAAGTACAGTTTTCAACCTACGACACACAGTGAATGAGTTATCAGACTCAAGGGACTTATACAAAGGATTGTATGTTGTCCAGGGTCCATCAGGACAGAGGGGTTGGTCCTCATACTACATTCAGTTTACTTATGACTTCTCTAGTTTTTAGACAAGTGTTTCGTGGAAACACAGGGTCCGAATTTGGAGAAGTTATTGGTATTTGAATAGAGTAGAGAACCAGGTATAGCAAGTATCGGGATTCTTCAAAGAGATCGAAGATGTAGATACTTGTGTATGGTATTCAGTTGATAGTAATGATAAAGAGATCTTGCTTCTTTTTCAGGTTACTCATAATTGGAAGTATTCCTAAGTTGAGTAACGCTGATCGGCCTCCTTCCATTTAGTTGACATGCGCTGGAGACAGCTGCATGATTTGAATCTGGTTCAATTAAATCAGTGCCTCTGTTTCTATATTGGATATAGAACAGTTCATATCTTAACGATGTTAAGGTACGGGGAGTTGTCCGGTTTATGATTAAAACTAGACACTGGACAACTCAAGGCACGTTTCTGTAATGGCTGTTTGTGGGTTGACCCAGGCTATGACGAGGGTTGATTTTCTATCATCTGGATGAACAATAGCGATATTGTTCTAGACTCGCCACAGTTTTATTAAAAATGGATTTTTTCAGAAAACAGTAGTGGGAGTATGGTAGAACTGGAAGTGATTCCAGAACCACAAACGATTACTGAAGATTTGATAAGGAACCTAAAGATTCAATCTGGATTGACATTCCATTGGCCACTCCGCAGATAAGGTGGGTAACTTCAGCCACCCGAGAGGTACTACGGTAGCCTCAAGGACGGTGACAGGGAAGTTCTTGTTTACCCACAATTACCATTGCTGTTGTTCCAGGCTGCGAGACCCGGCGGGAGGATGAGTATAGCGTCGTTCTAAACTAGTTTTAGAAGTGTACGTCTATATGACTCTGCCAGAGGGTTGTCGTAGTCAGTGGGAGCAGCGGAAGCATTGGTGGACAAGTAGCTTATGTCTATTTATAGACTAAAGCAGAAGTAGCGGAGATAGATCATCTATTTCTGACGTGACAGTCATGGGTTTGACTTCATCAGAATAGGGGATGGATCTGTTGAGAAGGTAGTAGCGTGTGATATCCTGGTATTTGGATGACATACACTACACAGAGTAGGAAAAGAAACTCCTATACTACAATCGGTTATACTTTGGTCGTCACACAGTGGTTTCTCCACAAAGGAAATGGATTTTATATCTGACATACTGGTTACTAGATCTATGGTTTTAGATCTAGATTTGGGTGGTTTCCCAATCTGGGTACTTAGACAGCATTCTGAGAGTATTTAGAATGGACGACTCCTGGCACGGTAGTATACCTGCAGGTAATGGAGTCACCCTCTCCAGAGGTGTCTTACAGACTAAAGGGGAGAGGGACGTGCATGATTGGCAGATCACTTGCTCAGGCAATTGAGTCAATCGTGAGATGTCAAGTACCACACCAGATGTTGTTCTTGCACTGGATGCAATAAGTTGACATTAATCCAATCCTGGAGAAACAGTCGGAAGCAGTTTTAGAACATAAGTGGATGTTCTAGGGAGATGATAACGACAGCCTCATTCAGGAGACAGTTATCATTCCAGGCTTCCAAGGTGACATGGACGACAAGGAGGTTGTCAGAGTTATAGTATTCCTTCTGATGAGGGGCAGTATTTTGGACAGGTGGTCCAAGACAATACTGAGGGAGGCATGGCGCGCAGGATACTGATTAAGTTCAGTTGACGATACAGTCTAAGAAGTTTGGATTTGGAGTTCATTTATGAGCTATGTCCCATCAGACATCCAGACACATTCTAAGACAGGTATTGCTCATTTCGGGAGATGGGTTTCTCCGCGAACTTGAGATATAGAGGGACATAGAAAGAAACAACTAAGCGGATCCACTCACTGAGGCTATTCCTCGAACGCAATAGTTCCGCAAACGAGCTTTGTGAGACTGACTAGTAGAGGAGTTGGGTGTTCGGTATCACACGGGCTGTGAGTATGCGACATCGCAATAATTAGCCTTGAGTGCAAGTGGGAGATTGTTGGAGATAGTGCCCTCAGAGTCAATTATTAGGTCACAGGTACGTGATTGTAATGATTGAGGGAGGACCTATCCCAGTAGGACAGTCTTGCTCGAGATGATAGTATGCTATCTGGTTTACCTTTATCATCGTGTACTGCTTTAAGTGACCTGACATGTCGCTATTACACGTTGATAGAGCCCCTAGGATTCTTGCTTGACCACCAGCAGTATGAGGGCGATCATATAAGTGGGAGCTGGGGGTCTATAAGCATATCCTTAAAAGGTCCCTAGTCGTGAGAGTTTCGAGACAGGGCATCGATTCTCCTTAGTAGACTAGTGTATACAGTCGAGACCCCGACGAGGGGCGGTGGCCGGTCTCACAAGCCACTGGTGTCAGTTGGATCACCTAAGATGTATACAGGTGCTCATTGGGTTATGAGTACACCGGACAGGACTCGCCGGGAACATGCTAGTTGGTCATATACCAGACGTCAGATGGCAGTTCCCTGGTGACATGTGTGCAGGTTAGTTCATCGACCTGGGGATCGTCATTTGTCTCGTGTGAGTTCCCACTGTACTTTGATTACTACCCTACCACGGCTCAAAGGAGTCGTGCAAACAGGTTTTAGTTGGGTACAGTCCCGAGCCACATGGAGGCAGTGAGCGTATCTTCAGGGGTTCGTCTCTCCCGGTATTGGGGGTGAGGTCGTGCTGTGTCTAGGAGAGCCATTACACAAAGTCCTTGGCCAAGGCAAGGAGATTTACTGGTAGGTATTCCAGTAGTATCTCAGGGTGTTCTGGGCTACACTCCGACACGACTTGTACCGCTTTTGGGGGTCTGACTTTTACCAACCCCCTAGGCCCGCCATGCGATACTCATAGACGAACGGACCGGACTGCACGGATATTGTCACTGACAGGCTCAGTAGGGTGTCAGGCTGAGTTCGCTCACAGACGTCCCTTTTAGTCAGTACCTGGTAGCCCGTTACGTATTGGCTTATACCTCTGACGTGCTAGTGGTTAAATCCACAACCAAGGTGTTGACGAGTCTTTAGAGTCCCCCACATTCAGTTACTCAGCTTTCGGGCGAAAGGTTGTAGAGGCCGTATGGAGATATGGCAAGGTCCGATCAGATACGTGCGGTATTGCACGGATCAGGATCAGACAGTTTGTACTATAGGCCGTATGGTTATATGGCAGGGTTCGATCAGATACGTGCGGTATTGCACGGATCAGGATCGAACGGATATTACTGGCCGGCTTTGGTATAAGCCGGATCCTTGTATAGTACAGAGTAGTGTTTTGTCTCATTGCATTTGTATTTCGGTCGAAATACAGATGCGGGTGTGTATGCACAGTATCGGGGTTATCCTGTAATTTATTACGGGACCAGTTTTCTGGAGTTGCCAGTTTGCTTTCCGTTTCGGCCAATTTCCATTGTTCCGTTCATTGGCCGAAGATTGGTGGAGGAGGGCTTATTTGCATTGTTGCAAATAGGCATTTGTGAAGGGGGTCTTTGCATCTTTGTTTTATCATGATGGTGCACCATTCTTTTGACCTTGACTTCTTCTATCATGATTGCTTGACTTTGTGAGCAATCATGGTTGTAGAAGGTAGGTTTTTGGAGTATGGATTTGTGAGCAATCATGCTTGACTTTGTGATCATTTGTTTTTCTATCATCACTCTTTTTCCAACCACCCCCCTTGTTTGTTCTCTCTCCAATCACACATGATGGGGGGTGGCCGGCCATTCCTAGAGGGGATGGGATTCATTTTCTCATTTTGGTGGTGGAAAATGTTACTCTCATTTTGGTATGCTACATTTTCCCCACCTCTCTCCAAGCTCTCTTTTCCTCCACCAAATGGCATCTCCACTACCCCATAAGGAGACACAAGTTCTACTACATATTCTACAGCGAACCTTGGGCACGTCGAGTAGCCGGCTTCGTGCCCGAGTTGCCTCGGCATTGAGGTGGGAGCCCGTAAACGAAGAAGGCGATGTGGTGCACTTCCGGCGACGAGGAGGAGACGAGACTTTTCCGCAGGAGATCGGGACCATGACGAGAAGACCGGAGGACTTGGATCGTCGGTATATCTCTATTCCCATTCTTGTAGATAGCTTAGACTAGTTAATGGTTCGATCCGGAGTTTAGTGCGCGGTGGTGCCGGTTTGCAAAGTCCGCAAAATTTTAGTTATTCACCGCTTCCGCATTCCGGCGTCGGATTGACGGCCGGGGCGCCGCCGTGCACTTACACATGATTGGCAGATCACTTGCTTAGGCAATTGAGTCAATCATGAGATGTCAAGTACCACCCCAGATGTTGTTTTTGTAGTAGATGCAATAAGTTGATATTGATCCAATCCTGGAGAAACATTCGGAAGCAGTTTTAGAACATAAGTGGATGTTCTAGGGATATGATAACAACAGCCTCTTTGTAGAGACGGTTATCATTCCAGGCTTCCAAGGTGACCTGGATGACAGAGTGGCTGTCAGAGTTATAGTTTTCCCTCTGACGAGGGGCAGTATTTTGGACAGGTGGTCCAAGCGGATACCGAGGGAGGCATGGCGCAGGATACTGATTAAGTTCAATTGACAATACAGTCTGAGAATTTTGGATTTGGAGTTCATTTATGAACTAGGTCCCATCAGATATCCAGACATACTCTAAGACAGGTATTGCTCATTTCGGGAGATGGTTTTCTCCCCGAACTTGAGATAAAGAGAGACAGAGAACAAAACATTAGAGCAGATCCACTCACTGAGGCTATTCCTCGAATGCATTAGTTTCGCAAACGGATTTTGTGAGACTGATTGGTAGAGGAGTTGGGTGTTCGGTATCACACAGGCTGTGAGTATGCGACATCGCAATAATTAGCCTTGAGTGCAAGTGGGAGATTGTTGGATATAGTGCCCTCAGAGTCAATTATTGGACAGGCACATGATTGCAATGATTGAGAGAGGACCTATACCGTTAGAACAGTCTTGCTCAAGATGATAGTATGCTATCTGGTTTATCTTTATCATCGTGTACTGCTTTAGGTGATCTTATAAGTCACTATTGCGCATTGATAGAGCCCTTAGGATTCTTACTTGACGACCAGCAGTATGATGGCGATCATATACGTGGGAGCTGGGGTCTATAAGCACATCCTTAAAATGTCCCTAGTCGTGGGAGTTTTCGAGACAGGGCATCGATACTCCAGAGTAGACTAATGTATACAGTCGAGACCCCGACGAGGGACGGTGGCCGGTCTCACAAGCCACTGGTGTCAGTTGGTTCACCTAAGATGTATACATGTGCTCATTGGGTTATGAATACACCGGACAGGACTCGCTGGGAACATGCTAGTTGGTCTTATACCAGACGTCAGATATCAGTTCCCTGGTGACATGTGTACAGGTTAGTTCATCGACCTGAGATCATCATTTGTCTCGTGTGAGTTCCTACTATACTTTGATTACTACCCTACCACGGCTCAAAGGAGTCGTGCAAACAGGTTTTAGTTGGGTACAGTCCCGAGCCACATAGAGGCAGTGAGCGGATCTGCAGGGGTTCGTCTCACCCGATATTGGGGGTGAGGTCGCGCTGTGTCTAGAAGAGCCATTACACGAAATCCTTAGCCAAGGCAGGAGATTTACTGGTAGGTATTCCAGTAGTATCTCAGGATGTTCTGGGCTACACTCCGACACGACTTGTACCGCTTTTGGGGGTCTGACTTTCACCAACCCCTTAGGCCCGCCATGCGATGCTCATAGACGAACGGACCGGACTGTACGAATATTGTCACTGACAGGCTCAATAGGGTGTCAGTATGAGTTTGCTCATCGACGTCCCTTTTGGTCAATACCTGGTAGCCCGTTACGTATGGCTAATACCTCTGACGTGCTAGTGGTTAAATCCACAACCAAAGTATTGACGAGTCTTTAGAGTCCCCCACAGACAGTTTCTCAAGTTTTGGACGAAACGCTGTAGAGGCCGTATGGTGATATGGCAGGATTCGATCATATACGTGCGGTATTGCACGGATCACGATCGGACGGATAATACTAGCGGGCTTTGGTTTAAGCCGGATCCTAGTATTGTACAGTGTAGATTTTGTCTCATTGCATTTGTATTCGGTCCGAATACAAATGCGGGTATGTATATACAGTTGTGGGGTTTTCCTGTAATTTATTACGGGATCAGTTTTCTGAAATTGCCAGTTTGCATTCCGTTTCGGCCAGTTTTCCTTTGTTCCTTCACGGCCGGACTTTTGTGATGAGAGGGGCTAATTTGCATATTTGCAAATTAGCATTGTGGAGGGGGTTTCTTGTAAATGAAAAGATTATGGTAGCATCTTTTCCTTTTCTTAACATGGTTTGCATTAAATGTTGATAGGATTGAGATGGGATTTGGATATGAAAGAGGGTGACATTTCTTTCTTGTTATCACACATTTATATATACCATTTTCTTCTCTTGCATTATTGGATTGATTTTTCCTCTACCATGAGATATTGGCCGGCCATATATGTGAGGTGAGAGAGGATTCATTTTGGTGAAGTGGGAAATTCTTCTTCTCATTTTAGTTTACACCAAAGTTCCAAAAGCTCATTTCCTCTTGTTCATTATTCTCCACCTCAATCATGGCAACTTCTCAACCCCAATGAGACAAAGCTTTCTACACTTCATCTACAGTATTCTTGGGCACGTCAGCTCGCCAACTTCGTGCCCGAGTTGCCTCGGTCCAGAGGTGGGAGCCCGTAAAAGAACCCAGCGTTGTGGTGCCCGTTCCGACGAGGAGATGAAGACCGGAGATTCCGCGAGGAGATCGGAGTGGAGGCCGAAGACCGAAGGACACGCATCGCTCGGTATAACTTTCTACCTTTCTCGTATTTGCTAGGATCAGGTTAATAGCCCGATCCGGGTTTTATAGTGCGCGGTAGTGCCGTTTTACAAGTTCCGAAAAAGTTTCGTTTCCACATTTTGGCCTCGGATTGACGGCCGGGACGCTGCCGTGCACTTACAATATTGAAATCTTCATACTTGCGCACATGCACACTGTATATTAATACCAGTGCACACATATATTGATATCTTCATACTTGCGCACATGCACACTGTATTTTCATAGTAGTGTTACACTCATATTCGCGTATATATCCATTTGCACATCCATACCTGTTAGTTATATGTATGCCCTAGAGGCCATTACTATACATCGGATGTATATTGTAGTGGATGCTGGGACATATATAGGGAGGACTTTCTTGCTCGACATGATAGTATGCTATCTGGTTGCTCTTTACCTTAACGTGTACACTGATTGTCTCTCTGTTACATGTTGGTAAAGCCCTTAGGATGTGTACTTGACTACCTGGACTATAATGCAGATCATACTAGTGGGGACAAGGTAGTCCATAGGTACATCCTTCAAAGTCCCTAGTCGTGGGTATATCGAGACGGGGCATCGATATACCAGAGTAGACTAGCGTATACCTTCTCGACCCATACAGATGGGCGATGGATGATCCCATATCCATTGGTGTTTGTCATCAGAGATGATATACGGGTGCTCAGTAGAGACTGGGTACACTAGACGGACTCGCCGAGAACTCCCAAATGGTATTATACCTCACGTCAGATGGCAGTTCTCTGGTGAAACTGGTACAGAGTAGTCTGTTGACCCGAGATCGTCATAGAGTCTTGTGTGGTTCCCACTGTGCTTTGATTTCCATCTTACCACGTCCAAGAGGGCGTGCAAAACGGTGGTTTTTGGGTACAGTCCCGAGTCACATGGAGGCAATGAGCGATAGGAGGGGATTCGTCTCTCCCGGTATAGGGGGTTGATGTTGCGCTCTGTTCGATTGGCTATAACAGGAAATCCCTGGCCAGGGTTGCTGAGATTTACTGGTAAGTGTTACCAGTAGTTTCTCGAATTGTTATAGACCTCATATCGACACGACTTATCGAGCTATTGGGGTCTGACGTTTACCACCCCTAGGCGAGATATGCGACATATCAGACGGTCAGACCGGACTGTACGGTAGTATTACTGGTTGGATTCACAGGAGTGTGAGCGGGCTTGCTCATCGATCTTCTGATCGCTCAATACCCGGGTGGCCGTTACGTTTAGCAGACCGCTTGCGGCTTGTGGGTGCTTGATATAATCATCATCTGCTGCCGGCGTATTGACGAGTCTTTAGAGTCCTACACAGAGGTTTCCTGGCTCAAGCGAAACGAAATAGGAGCGCATATGGGATATGTGCGGGACCGAGAATAATGCGTATATGTGATATCGTATTCTATTCTCGCGATGAATGTGTCGAATGGTTGTATGCGATATAACCTAGTTATCGAATCATGGATTGATTCGATAAATCGATACATTGTATATTAGTCGGTTATATGCGATATGACCGGATCGTTAAATCAAGTGTTGATTTAATGATTTAATGTATAATTATATATTTGATATATTACTTTGCATTAACTAATATTGGTTCACTTTAAATGGATTTTCTCACTTGGTTTGTGCACATTGTATATATGATATATTTTTTGTGCACAAGATTGTATCATGTTTGATGATACATGCTAGTTTGGGTTTGTGTAAAGAATTAAACCATGGTTACTTAAGTGGTTAGGGTTTCATTTCTTTTTCTCATTTATTTATCCATTTATTATTTTTGGAAAAATATTAAGCATAAAGAAATGAAATGGTGGCTTATTTTGGACTTGTATGTTGAAGCTTCATGAAGCTTTGACTAAGTCACCATTTTGTCTCATGCTTAACCCTAACCACTCCACTTAACCCTAGTTGATTCTCTACACTTCACCATGGTTACATTATGATAAGTATTCTTATTATTTCCTTTTTTGAAAATAACTTATCATATTCATTATCTTCTTCTTCTTCATCTTCTTCACTTGAAGAAGCTTGCTTCATCAATGGTGATTGATGAAAACAAGTGAGAAATCCAATTCTAAAGTCTACCCACTTCCTATTTCTTCATCCTTTACCTCTTGCCAAGTAGTAGAGTGTGTTTTCTTCACAAGTTTCTTGACTTGGTGAAGTTGGAGCTTGATCTAGCGATGCCTCGACGTAGATCATCTTTGGCATCGTCGTCGATGACCTAGCCCGCTTCTTCTCCGATGAAGCCGACGCTAGAGCCCGGGATTGCTTTTGGACAGCGGAGAGGACTTCATCACAGAGCCATGGAGGTGGAGCACCGGATCTACAAAGGTTGTATTTCCGTATTCTTGTAGTTAAGTGTTAACTAGTTTGTTTTTCGCCTAGACATCTAGCCAACGATCCGTAGTTTAGGGTTTCTCGGCACCGTAAATTTTGAAATTGGCATGGTTGATGCCTTGTGAGACCTCATTAGGATGCCTAGGAACCCTACAGTGGTATCAGAGCCTAGCTAGAGCCTTAGGCGAAGTCTAGACGGAATTTGAAGTCCGAACGAACCGAAACCCCAAAATTTCCATGCTCTCTAGACATTTTCTAAAATCGTGGATTTTTCAACATTAAAAATATGCAGAAAAATCAGCAGGAAATTCTAAGAGTTACGGTGAATTTTGATTACCTAATTTCATTATTCCGCCGCGGATCCGCGGCACGAGCATGGCTCGTGCGGCGCATCCGCGGCCATTTTGTCGTATTGTTCATCGAAATTTGCACCATAATCAATAATTGTCTGTGCTGGTTTTCCTGGGAATATTTTAATATTTATTCCAGAGTTTCATTTTCTGGGTTGATTTGGGGATTCGGTGTTTCGATTGGAGTATCAGATTTTGTCTATGTGGCTTTCCGGATAAATTTTAGAATATGTTAAAAAGTTCGACCGGATATAAATACCCAATTTTTCCCCTGTCGGGAAATTTCCAAGTGTTGGATTTTTCGGTAGTTTAAAGACGTTCTAAGTAGTGCAAGTAACTCGATGGACCCTCTAGAAGACAACAAACCTTAACTCGATTATGTGACCGTCTTGAACTGCCCTTTGAACCTTCGGGTTTGGGGCAGTACGGCGTGCCACATGTGAGGCGTTGGCTTGACCCTTCTACGGCTGGACTGTTGGTACTGAGGCACGAACTGAATGTTTTTAGACTTGTTTCATGTGTTGATCTGTATCGGGAAAACTTGGGTGTTTGAATGTTCGATCGGAAAGTTTAACATTTTCTAATTATCTAGAATGGGATACAATAATTGGAATTCACAATAAGTTATGAGATAACTGAATGAATGTTATAAACATAGCACTTTAGTCTCGCTTGATCGGTTGCCACGGAATTTTGATGTGATCAAAAGTCCGTCGCAATCACGTAGCGTACGCGGATACTCGCCGGGTAAACTTAATAGACAGCCTCGCCCCATAGCCCCGACCAAGTGACTGTAGGAGAACCCCGTCGCCGAAAGCATCCGTTCGGGTGCTCCCGGTAGCGGTGTTCCGCCTTGGTGCACTTCGTCGACGGTGTCGGGGGTGCGGCCGCCTACTGAAGTTTGCGACGAGCATTCGATCAGGATGTCGGGAATCCTGTTGAATTGCCCGACTTCATATTGAAAAGAGTTTTCGATTTTGAGACTAAAATGCGGGGTTTATAATTGTTTGGCATGCGATGTCTAAGTAATTCATTTGGTCAGGCATGCGATGTCTGAGGTGGTTGCGGATTCCAACTGTTGTAGTTTTACACTTTCTTTTCTGTGACCGTAAGTGTAATATGTGATATCGCCGGTTTCGTTGCTATATATCAACGACAATTGGGATGCGCATATTTACTTACGTTGATGACATGTGATGTTATGTGTTGCTGGATATGTTATATTGGATCGTCGTGTTTGAATAGCCGGGGTTTTTTTTATGTGA
Organism: Agapanthus africanus; assembly: GCA_030015575.1. Taxonomy (NCBI): domain Eukaryota; kingdom Viridiplantae; phylum Streptophyta; class Magnoliopsida; order Asparagales; family Amaryllidaceae; genus Agapanthus; species Agapanthus africanus. The sequence continues at coordinate 250,145,508 of CM057343.1, forward strand.
GATGAGTGTTTTTCATTTTCATTCATGTAAAAACTTGTATGTAATATTCTTTTATTTGGGACACTTCCAGGTTGCGGAAGATGTCACCCTTTGTATATTATTTACTTTTCCGCACTAGGATAGACCCAAGGAGGAGAGCATAAGTAACCGGGTTCTGGAATCCAGTGGGAGACCAACTCGAGGAGTCGAGTCCGGGTCTCCTAACTCTAGAATTGGTAGGGTTGCTTGCCGCTCTCGTAGGGGTCTAGGGGTGTGGGTTTGGCTATTCATCGCGAACGTGGAATCCGTGTTTTATACTGGCTCGTATTGAAAACACGGACGTCCTAGTATATCCAATATTTCATATGATTCTTCTGCTGCGATATCTGTGATGTGATCATGTGATGTTCTGTGATGGATACAGTATATAGTATATATGATATATTATATAGACGTTACTTATGTTTTACACCCGCGCTAGCCCTGCCCCGCTCTGCCGTTAGTTACCTAACCTAACGGTGCACGGGGGGACATCGAGGCGAATGCGGATGGCATAAGTGTACGTCGTATTTATCTGTGATGTTTAGGTACTTAAATGATGGGACTTCATTAATGTGATTAATGAAATAAAAGAAACCTAAGATGTTGTAGAATCGAATTTCAAAATTAAAACAGGTAGCTACAGTTCTTGCTTTGCACAGTGGTATATGTGATATATCCTGCACCTTATTCGATGAGGAAAGGACCGAGATCCCTTCACTGGGAGTGACTCCTTTAGCAATAACTGGCAGATGCTACACACTCGGTTTGTCTTTTGATTGCTTTTAAGTGTTTTTGCTTTGCACAGCGATATATATGATATATCCCGCACCTCATTCGACGAGGAAAGGACCGACGATCCCTTCACCGGGAGTGACTCCTTTAGTAAAACTAGAAAAGCCTCAAAAGCACTCCATTTTAAAATCATTTGATTCTACAGCGATATCAAGTTCATTACGCAATAGGTTTTCAGAAAAACCTGTCGTAGCCCTTCGTCATTTCAGATACGTACTAGTTAGTATTCGTGCTGCGGTTGTTTGGCCTCCATCTAGGCGTAGTGTACGGTAGCTAACTAGTGCTTATCTGCTAGCATATGATGCGATTGGATTAGGGTATTCGTACGGCGTTGTTTGGCCTCCGTCAAGGGTCGTGCGGGTGGGTTTAATTCAATCAGGAAATGACGGGTTGAACTTGACTAGCGGACTATGGGTTGTTTGGCCTCCGTCAAGGTCATAGGACGCTAGGGGTAAAATATTATCGGGAATTTCAAGTGTTGAAATTTGCAATGAGATTGCATACCTTCTATGCGATAGTTGGATCCCGATACCCGCTGCGAGTAAGAGTTACTCCTGGGAGAGTTTTATACATTACAATTAGCCGATCAAGTAGGTGTCTAGAAAGGTGTTAACGAGGTTACGCCTCTGGGAAAACGAGGTTTACATTAATTAGGTTCGTGCGAAAGCATGGGGGACCTCCCTCAAAGTACCGACACTGGCCTGGCTGAAAGATTGACGAACTTGTAGTGTGTAATTAATCCCGGCTAGTCTTTCCTTTTAGGGTTTGAAGGAAGATTTGATAAAAAGCAGTGGGAGCCATCCTGATTAGATAAAATAATAACCAATCTATTCTTGCAAGAGCGCACGCTGAGTGTTTTCTTCTCTCTCTCTCCAGGTAGCGACCGTATCACGCCTTAATCAAGATAATAATACGGAATATTGACCGAACCCGCTTGTTATACTGAGCTGGGGAACGTTGGTCCCGCTCCAACTTATAATTGTTATAAGACAGAGCAGGAAATTGGGGATTACCAGAATTCCCGTGCCGCCCAAACGAAGAGAGTGCATGCTGATGCATCATCTTCGGGTGTGTTCATTATAAAGAACTGTTTCTCTGTATCCTCTACATCCTGGGTATATGATACCGGATCAGGATCCCAGATATGTAATTTGTTACATAGGGCTACAGATAGGTAGAGAACTGAGAACGGGTGATAAGTTTCATGAGGCAGAAAACGGGGCAAGTATTGCAGCCAAGTCTGTTGGTCACTGTCACCCTGTATTCCAAATACATTGATTCTGAACGAATGTTATTAGATACCGAACCTGATATACAAAATCATATCACTCTCTTTAATAGTAAAGAAATGATAAAATTTTGTATTGTTGGATAATGTTTTGAACATTTCCTATATCAAAAGTTGATCGGTTCAGGCACGTCATCTAAAAGCATTAACGTTCTAAATCAAATTACAGTTCTTAGTATATAGAACACACACAAGAGGAAGAGTTCAGAAATGAACGATTCCTTCTTGAGGCATTGTAGACTAGGTCATATCAATGCGACCCGACTGGCTGAAGTTACATTTTAGATGCATATTTAAATCAGTTTGAATTTACATCTTGTGAAACTTGCCAGTCATGTCACAGAGATAAGCTGACCATAGCCCTGTTTATTGGAAATAGAGAAAGAGTTAGTAAACTCTTGGGATGATACATGTTGATGTATGTAAGGTCCCCTGTCTACACATGCCAGGACTGGTTCTTTATACTTCATTACATTCTCTGATGATCTCCCAAGATTCAGACATATGTTCCTGTTGAAACACAAGTCAGAACCTTTTGAGATATTCACAGAATATAAGTTAGAAGTAGAGAACTAATACGGGTATAAGTCCTTTGATGTGATCACGGAGGAGAATACTTGAGCACGGAATTCCTGGACTATTCTAAAGGAGAATGAGATTCTCTCTCAGCATTACTCCTCCGTATACACCATAGCACGATGGTATATCGGGGCGGAGCAAATACACCCTATTTGATATGGTGTGCTCTATGATGAGTACTGCTGAGTTACCTTTTTCCTTTTGGGAGTTATGCACTTATGAAGTTGCATACCTATTGAATAGGGTTCCAATCAAATCAGTTGCCTACCATTTCATATGTGATATGGAAAGGGAAGAACCCATGTCTTAAGCTAGTTAAGATTTGGGGTTGACCGGCCTATGTCTGAAAGCAAAATCCGGACAAGCTCGAGGCAAAGTCTGTTATGTACAACTGGAAAGGTTCCAGCTATGCAAACTACAGAAGATGATTTGATAGAACCAAAGGATTCAGTAGATTCCAACGAACCTCAGCCTCTCCGCCGATCTAGTAGGGTTCCTCACCCACCTGAGAGATACTTCTGTTTCTCTACGACAGTGGGAGCGAGGATTGCATCATAAGATGATGATCCAACTAGCTTCGAGCTGGCCATCAGGAGTAAGACTCTGTCAGAATGGCTGGATGCTTAGCGATCTGAGATGGAATCCTTATACACCAACAAAGTATGGACTTTGGTTGCTATATTTGAAGGGTTAAATCCCCATCAGGAGCAAGTATATCTTGAGAAGATTACTTGGTGTAGATAGAAAAGTTGAGACTTTCAAAGCTAGACTTGTTAAAGATTTTCGTCATCGACCAGGCGTGGATAATGATGAAACCTTTTCCAGTACCTATGCTTAAGTCCATCCAGATACTGCTTGCCACGGCTGCATACCATGACTACGATATCTGGTGGTTGGGTGTCATGACTGCTTTTCTAAATGATGTTTTAGAAGAGAGCGTCTATAAGTACACAGCCAGAGGGCCTCGTAGACAGTGGGAGCAGCGGAAACATGTGCAAGATGCTTTATAGGATAAAGCAGGCATCGCGGAGTTGGAACATCTGTTTTGATGTCTTAGTCAAAGAAGTTGACATCATCAAAATGGTAGATGAACCTTGTATAAACAAAAAGGTAGTAGGGAGTATGGTGGTGATCCTCGTAGAGTACGTGGATGACATACTCTTGATAGGGAAGGAGTTTCCTATGCTACGCTCGATCAATCTCCGCTTATCACAATGATTCTCCATATAGGATCAAATTGATACCTACTAAATCCTAGGTTTCGGATCTATGAGATTGATCTAAATGGATGTTAGAATTCTCACTAGATGTAGTGAGAAGGTATCAATCGATCCTGGGAAGAATCACTGGAAGGGTTCCAGGGTGATAAAGACGACTGAATGTCAGTCGCAGGCATTGTCTTTACCCTCAGTAAAGGGACGGTATGTTGGAAGAGTTCCAAGCTAGATACCGTGACATACTAGACGATAAAGGCTGGATACATCGCTACTTAAGATGCTACCATAGAGACAGTCTGGGTGTATATTAGTTCATAAGATGAACTTTGTTCCTACCATTGTGAGACAATGGGGTTGTGGCTTATGCCAAGGAACGCCCATCCCATCAGAGACCCAGACATATTCTAAGGCAGTGTCACCTGATCATGGAGATGGTTGATCTCCAGGATGATCGAGGTTAGGAGAGTAGACTCAGAGGACAACACAGCGGATCCACTCACAAAGGCCTGTTCCCAGAGAGAGACTTTTATGGGATGGTTGAGTATGAGATACTACAACCACTGCTATCAGATGGCCCTAGTGCAAGTGGGAGATTGTTAGTTATATGTATGCCCTAGAGGCCATTACTATACATAGGATGTATATTGTAGTGGATGCTGGGACATATATAGGGAGGACTTTCTTGCTCGACATGATAGTATGCTATCTGGTTGCTCTTTACCTTAACGTGTACACTGATTGTCTCTCTGTTACATGTTGGTAAAGCCCTTAGGATGTGTACTTGACTACCTGGACTATGATGCAGATCATACTAGTGGGGACAAGGTAGTCCATAGGTACATTCTTCAAAGTCCCTAGTCGTGGGTATATCGAGACGGGGCATCGATATACCAGAGTAGACTAGCGTATACCTTCTCGACCCATACAGATGGGCGATGGATGATCCCATATCCATTGGTGTTTGTCATCAGAGATGATATACGGGTGCTCAGTAGAGACTGGGTACACTGGACGGACTCGCCGAGAACTCCCAGATGGTATTATACCTCACGTCAGATGGCAGTTCTCTGGTGACACTGGTACAGAGTAGTCTGTTGATCCGAGATCGTCATAGAGTCTTGTGTGGTTCCCACTGTGCTTTGATTTCCATCTTACCATGTCCAAGAGGGCGTGCAAAACGGTGGTTTTTGGGTACAGTCCCGAGTCACATGGAGGCAATGAGAGATAGGAGGGGATTCGTCTCTCCCGGTATAGGGGGTTGATGTTGCGCTCTGTTCGATTGGCTATAACAGGAAATCCCTGGCCAGGGTTGCTGAGATTTACTGGTAAGTGTTACCAGTAGTTTCTCGAATTGTTATAGACCTCATATCGACACGACTTATCGAGCTATTGGGGTCTGACGTTTACCACCCCTAGGCGAGATATGCGACATATCAGACGGTCAGACCGGACTGTACGGTAGTGTTACTGGTTGGATTCACAGGAGTGTGAGCGGGCTTGCTCGTCGATCTTCTGATCGCTCAATACCCGGGTGGCCGTTACGTTTAGCAGACCGCTTGCGGCTTGTGGGTGCTTGATATGATCATCATCTGCTGCCGGTGTATTGACGATTCTTTAGAGTCCTACACAGAGGTTTCCTGGCTCAAGCGAAACGAAATAGGAGCGCATATGGGATATGTGCGGGACCGAGAATAATGCGTATATGTGATATCGTATTCTATTCTCGCGATGAATGTGTCGAATGGTTGTATGCGATATAACCTAGTTATCGAATCATGGATTGATTCGATAAATCGATACATTGTATATTAGTCGGTTATATGCGATATGACCGGATCGTTAAATCAAGTGTTGATTTAATGATTTAATGTATAATTATATATTTGATATATTACTTTGCATTAACTAATATTGGTTCACTTTAAATGGATTTTCTCACTTGGTTTGTGCACATTGTATATATGATATATTTTTTGTGCACAAGATTGTATCATGTTTGATGATACATGCTAGTTTGGGTTTGTGTAAAGAATTAAACCATGGTTACTTAAGTGGTTAGGGTTTCATTTCTTTTTCTCATTTATTTATCCATTTATTATTTTTGGAAAAATATTAAGCATAAAGAAATGAAATGGTGGCTTATTTTGGACTTGTATTTTGAAGCTTCATGAAGCTTTGACTAAGTCACCATTTTGTCTCATGCTTAACCCTAACCACTCCACTTAACCCTAGTTGATTCTCTACACTTCACCATGGTTACATTATGATAAGTATTCTTATTATTTCCTTTTTTGAAAATAACTTATCATATTCATTATCTTCTTCTTCTTCATCTTCTTCACTTGAAGAAGCTTGCTTCATCAATGGTGATTGATGAAAACAAGTGAGAAATCCAATTCTAAAGTCTACCCACTTCCTATTTCTTCATCCTCTACCTCTTGCCAAGTAGTAGAGTGTGTTTTCTTCACAAGTTTCTTGACTTGGTGAAGTTGGAGCTTGATCTAGCGATGCCTCGATGTAGATCATCTTCGGCATCGTCGTCGATGACCTAGCCCGCTTCTTCTCCGATGAAGCCGACGCTAGAGCCCGGGATTGCTTTTGGACAGCGGAGAGGACTTCATCACGGAGCCGTGGAGATGGAGCACCGGATCTACAATGGTTGTATTTCCGTATTCTTGTAGTTAAGTGTTAACTAGTTTGTTTTTCGTCTAGACATCTAGCCAACGATCCGTAGTTTAGGGTTTCTCGGCACCGTAAATTTCAAAATTGGCATGGTTGATGCCTTGTGAGACCTCATTAGGATGCCTAGGAACCCTACAATACCTACATACATATATATGTTACATACATGGATGATATTGACTTGATTTCAAGAAAATAGGGACCGCATGAGATATTTTCAAAACTGGATTCTTTTTAAAAGAGCGGTTTTCCCTTTTTACTCTTAGTGTCATACGACACATTGAATGGATTTACGCATTGAGTTTGGATTTATGTGATTTTTGGATTTGAGAACCGTGGTATTATTTAAAGAAAATACGCACTGTTTTAAAAAAACCCGGTTTCTCTTGATATGATATTTCAGTGCGTCCGCCATGAGTTTTCTCGGTTCCAGAGAGCTTGTGTGAGTATACCCGATTCGAGGAGTGGTAGGCACCGATTGCGGGTACATGGTAGACCCGGTATGGTAACCCAGGGTAAGAAGATTCGTATTGTTAGACGGTGAGCCCGGCGGAGGAACTACTACCTACCGGTGATTGGTTGGACCTGGCGGTTATCCGGAGGATACATACCAGAGTCGATAGATGGATACGGGATGACACGTACTGCCGGGGCCGAGGGCCAATTCCGTAGACGGAGCCCGTGGGCCGATCCGGATTGACGGAGCCCGATACTTGAGGATTTGCGTGTCGATGCTAGACACGATGATTTCATGATATTTTCGAGTGCCGATGCTAGGCATTCACGATTCCATGAGCTGTACAGGATTTAAGGGCCGATCAGAGTGACGACGCTTGAGTTAGTTTTTCTGGGATTTGGGTGTATTGATGGACACCGGTTATTTTTCCACGTTGACATTCCGTGTAGATGCATTTTATCCCATGCTCTGCATTCATTATTATGCATCTCATCCTGTAGTCGTAGTACCTGATAGAGTATTTTTGCATGGTTATCGCATACCCTGCTCATCCTATATAGATGTTATTAGATTGCACATGCTATGAACGATTATTGCATACCCTGCTCATCATATATAGATGTTATTTGATCGCACTTGTTGCATGATTATTGCGCATCCAGCTCATCATATAGATGTTATCTGTTGGCATAGGTTAGAGTATCGCAGCACGTGCATACTCGCGATTACCTTTATATGTTATCTACTATTCACGAGTTGGCAACTCACCCCCGTTGTGCCACAGTGTTTGCAGGTTGCCCCTCAGAGTAGTCACGGCGGCTGCTTTCTTGCATCTTTTGATACAGTACCACTGCAATTGGCGCGTGAGCCCTTTGCTGATAGGTGGGTTTTTATGCGGTATCTGTTTATTCTTTCCAGTTGTATACACTATTGTATCTAGTACTCTCCATCTACTACTTATGTGTTGACTTAGAGACCAGTTGTGAGGACGATGTATATTATTTTGTACTCTGGTGTCGAGCTCGTTGTGAGCCGACTTTATTTATGCAGCTTTATCTTTCATGATATTTGTTTTCACTTATACTGCTCATTTCTTTGCTTCGGCGTCGTATATTATCATTGTGGTGATTGTTTCCGCCGTTGGGCGTGATTGCTTCCGTTTGGGATGCTTTATTCCTATTGTATATCATTTTACTCATATATTGTCTTGTACCTGATTTCGGGGCTAGTTTTTACAAAGGAAATGCTGCCAAAATTTTTACGATAATAACTTGAATTTTAAAGAATTTTACTAAATTACTTAAGGTTTTTTAAACGTCTTAACAAATTTTTCTATCAAATGTTTTCACACTCATTACTTTTAATGGTTTTGATTTCTGGGTTTCGGTTTACTTAGTCCCGTTACGCCTGTAGACGTTACGTGGTTAAGTGCCGGTCACGGGCCGAATCTTGGGTCATGACAATATGCCAGAATAAACGAGTCAAGAAATATAAATGTGCGGAAGCAATAAATTCAATAAGCAATAACATCAGGAAAGTACGTCCCAAATACGGGCTCACATCAGGAAATGAAAGTGCGGAAAGAAAACTAAACTAAACATAACACCAGCATGCTCCTCACTGTTCGGCCTGTCGGCTGAAATACTCCTGGCCGGCCTGCGAAAGAGATAAAGGACCTGGGCCATGCAAAACCCAGACGTCAGTGCGTCATAATATAAAAAATAATAAGCAGCCAGGAGGTAACAAGATATGCACGCATGAAATATAAACAATAACAAGAATGTAATCAGTAAACACGGATATAGAACAATGAAGTGTATCAGTGTATGTGACGTGCGGTGATCAATCTAATCTGTACTACCGGGTTATCTATTCTAAAGTTTGTTTGAAATCTATTAGTGTACTCCTCTATGTAACTTAAAAGAATATGTCCCGTTATCCCTCGGGACCACGGATCAGGTAGTGGGAGTCACGAATGACTCTGTCCCGTTATCCCCCGGGAGTACAGATCAAGTAAGAATCACGAATGATTCTGTCCCGTTATCCCCCAGGATCACGGATCAAGTAATACCCTTTTAAGACACACTTCAGTTGCACTTTTGATTTCTCCATACCCCCAAGGTTATATGTTCAAGTCAGGTATTGATAATCTGGAGCTAATGCCAACACAGGATCAAGCAGGTACATGTTTTGTCTAAATAGACAACAGGATACGTCCGTCAGGACGACAAGTCAGGATTGTTGGCATTAGGAACATGATCAGGTATCAAGTCAAGCAGTGGTATATTAAGTCATGTTAGGTAGTGCACATGTATCAAATGGATGCTCATAATAAAACTGTAGCAAGTACGGGTGCATGATAAAAATACAGATGCACAGTAAAACATAGATGCACAAATATTTATCAGGGGTTACATCTACAACTCCATGACTACGTAGGATGCACATTATCAAGTATGGGGTGTTAATATAACAGTAACATGAAATGATATGATCTGGCATGCAACTAGGTTTGTATAATATTAAAGATTTATTAGGTTGGAGCCTATTGTTCACGATGATAAATTGATATTTAAAGATTTATTAGGTTTGTATAATATTATTGTTTACAGAGCCATGATTATCTTCAAGCGAACCATCAACATCTGAGAATTGAAGTTTGCAATTTTATCAATATAAACAAATTCTTGAAAGTATGCCAATATATTTTCAGTACCTCTATTATTTTAAACTGTGACTTCAGCATCATAGCAAAGATAATACAAACTTATTGACCCTAAGATTGAAATCATAACAATCTCTAGTCTCATTTCATTGGTTTCATTAATTATCAGCCAAAATTATCATCAAGTTGCATGGCTCTACAACAATGATGTACAAATTGTCCTAATTCCTAAAGATATAAATTCATTTCATTGGTATAATAAATGATATGGATGCGAACGGATATCGGAAAAATGGTAGAACTGTAACATGGATGCACAATACAATAAATATGCAATATTTTTATTAACATAGATGCAAGTATAATAATATAGCATGTATCAAGCTAACTTGCATGCAACCAGTTATGTAATTAATGATATGGATGCGTACGGCTAACCGAAAATAGTAAAACAGTAACATGGGTGTACAATACAATAAGCATGTGATATTTTTATTCATATGGATGCAAAATATATATCATAGCATGTAGCAAGGTAAACTTGCCTGAACGGATCTCACGACGGGGTGCGTACGCTGCGTCTGACGTCGGGTAAACGTCGCAATACACACACGCGCGTACAGAACTGAACCAGGTTATGCAAAAACAAGACCACGCTGGCTGGGAACGTCTACAGGGTTGCTCGGATCGTCGGCAGCGGCACGGCTCCGGCGATCACCGAAAAACACACGAATAAAAAAAAAGAGAGTAGAAGAAGAAGAAGAAGAAGAAGAAGAAGAAGAAGAAGAAGAAGAAGAAGAAGAACTGGGGTTTGGTGTTCTGGTGTTTGGCTCTGGGGTCAGAGAAGGGTGCGAGGGGGTGATGACGAGGTCATGGGTCACCGAAGATGTGTTTCACGGCCAAGGCAGTGGGTTAGGGTTAGGGTTGAGGCGCGGGGGAAAAATGAGGAAGGAGAGAAGAACGTGAGTGAAATAAAAAAGAACAGGGTTATATAATATAATATAAATATATATATGCAGAGGAGAGAGAGAGAGGCCGGTGAAATAACAGAAGAAATCTTTTTAAAAGAAATATATAAAACTAAATAAAGATATACGAATATAATTTTTAATAGTTAACAGTAAGAATAAAATATTAGTAAAAAATTTGATATTTTGGCTAATACAAAAAATAGTCCAAAACACGCCCGGGTCGGGTCTAAAATTACAGTTTGAAAATACGAATAATATATGTAGTAACCAAAACCAAAATAGGATATCCGGGTCACGAAAATGCATACCCCTAAGAACGGATACACGTAGCGTGCACTTAGTGATCCAAACAAGTCCGTTTCACCAAACATGACGATAACAAGATTCACGGATACTACCACAGGGTCAAGGGTATGATGCAGGCCATGCTAGTTATTTTTTTAAAAATATTTTATTAGACTTTATATGTTATATTAAAAAAATGCAGATGCTAGATATAATACAGATGAACAGGGTATACAACATGAAAATGCACGGATTTTCATAACTGGCCGGGATCAATCATTAATAGAAATCAAGATGGATTTCCAGCAAGCGGGTCGGGTCGGATGCAAATACAGTATCACGACCCGAAATATTAGCTCGTGACCAGCACTTGAATCACGCAACGTCTAAAGACGTAACGGAATTCAAGTAAGCTGAGACCCAGAAATCTAAACCTTTTAAGAAAATAAAGGAGGTGAGGTTTTAAAATAAAGGTATAATAAAATCAAGTTTTCTTAATGCATAGAAAAGGAACATGAATGATGCAAGTAAAATTTACTAGTTTGAAAACATATTTCGTCTTTTAAAAATTTTGGCAGCACCTCCTTTGTATATTTTGATCCAAAACCACAAATACATAATAAGAATAATGGCATCCCCAAGCGGGAGCTAGCTCTTCGCCAAATGGCGGATCACAACCATGCAAGATAATAAAAATAAGTATACGACGCCCAACGGCGAACTTCACCACAAAAGAATAAAAGAAAAGCAAGACATATAAATCACAAGTAGCGGAAAACCCTCGCTCTAAGTCTCGCAACTACAATCCCACTAACTTATTCAATTTACAATTTTTGATTGATGGAGTTAACTAGATACTATAAGAAATATAGATACAAGAGTGGGTACGATACAAATGTCCCACCTACCAATGCAAAACACCCGAATTCAACTGTGTGCCAGCGAAGCCGCTACTGATCCAAGCGGTCAACCTGCAAGAACTGTGGCACAACGAGGGTGAGTTGCCAACTCGTGAGTAGAAAAATATCGACAGACAGAAATCGAATAAACAACGACTCCTAGGTCAACTATATCATAAAGGTAATACTATGATATCTAGGGTGACCGGGTCTATATATGTGCTAATAAGGTAGCCAATGTCTATAAGCATATGTATAACATCCAACAGTAATAATCAATGCCTGTATATGGATCTAGTCCAACCATAATCAAGGTATGTATGCATGTGGATCTCGTCCACCCATAATATCAAGGTATGTATGCACGTAAATATTATAAAGGAGTGTGCATGAAAGTATGAGGATATATATCAACGGTGTCCCTCCCGACACATCAAAATCATGGAACCTGAGTGCCTAGCATCGACACTCGAAAACATCATGAAAACCGTGCCCAGCATCGGCACGTAAATCCTCAAATATCGGGCTCCTTCAGTCCGGATCGGCCCACGGGCTCCGTCAATCCGGATCGACCCATATCATCTCTCAACTCCGGTCGGTATCCTCCGGATATACGCCGAGCTCAAAAAATATCACCGGTAGGTAGTAGTCCCTCTGCCAGGCTCACCGTCTGTATACAAAGCATCCCTTTCTTGCCCCGGGGTACCATACCGGGTCTACCATGTACCCGTAATCGGCCTCATCCGCCTCATCGAATCGGGTTTCACATGTCGCTCTCAGAACCGAGAAAACATATGGTGGACGCACTGAATATCATATCAAGAGAAACCGGGATTTTAAAATAACACATAATCCCTTTTAAAATGTCCACGGTTCTCAAATCCAGAAATCTCATGAAAACAACATATCTCAATGCATAAAATCATAAAGCATGATTGCATCCGACATATAATAGAAATATAAGCATATCCGTGTATCATGAAACATGGAATAGTGATATGACATATTAAGGGAAAACCGCTCTTTTAAAATGATTCCAGTTTTTTAAATATAACACGCGGTTCCCAATTTTACAATAAAACCAGTTATCTATATAGGTACAATATGAATATGCACAAGTGTAGATGTACCAATGTATGTGTGCATAAGTATGGATGTATCAAGGTATATGTGCACCAGTATGGATATACAAATGTGTATATCCGCAAGTTTAGATGTATATGTCATGATGCAGCAACCCTACTGTGTAGTGACATGGCAATTATCGATGATGAAGTGTGTGAGCCGGCACATCTGTGTACGTGTAACATACGCATCATCGATAATGGTGCAAGTGTACTAGCACAGGTATAAGCAATGCAATGGAAATAATATGAATGCAGCATAAGGTAAATCATATGCATTTACTGACGGGTATACGTATCTAATATGACCGAGTCTGGGAATCTATCAATCGGCATCCAGCCTAACAACATCGCGTACAGTATGATCCATCGTACGGCAACCTCTAGTCAAGGGTAAGGATCAATCATCAAGTCAAACTCATCACGCACGGAAAATCATCGTACGGCGGCATTAAGCTAATAGGGATCCTACCATCCTATAAGACAAATGAGGGTACGGCCTAATATCACATACGGCCCATCATCCATGATTCACAACATTCTATATAGGTATATCTATGTACCTAAGTCCCAGGTCAAATCCACAATAATCTCATATCAGGGGACTGGCAGGGTATAAATCATCTCGATCGACTCGCATCCATATACCAACATAACATCATATCATCATATCCGTCTTATAATCATATCAGTCTTATATTCTTCCATCGCATTTATATCATACATCAAATCGAATTTACATAAACATTCTATCTCTACTAAGTATAAGTGTCTAATCTAATATACACACCCGAACCATACAATCAGATTTTTAAAGAAGCGAATCGTAGTTTCGAAAATAGGGGTTACGGTGTTTTTAAGAAAAAGATATCATTTGAAAATCCGTAACATCCCTCAAGGTATATATTTAAAAGATACATATGACTCTTCGGTTTAAAAAAAGGTATGAGTCGGATGACGCATCTACATCGACTATCTAGTCCTACAGTACCCTAAACGGCAATATCGCTAAACGCCATCCTATGATAGTTGTAACATATCACTTCTAACTATCCTCTAGTTTCTAATATGGTTCCATAGCTTTCATCATTCTAACCCTAGTTTCCTAATCTAGGTTTCCTAACCATATTCTATAAATCGATTTTTCCATCAAAACTTTGCGGGGGGTGCTATACGCCATCCACCCGACTTCCCCCGTGGATATAGATCCACTTACCTGGTCTTCGCTCGCCGAAATCGATGACGCCACGCTCCGTTGCCTCGGAATCCACGTGAAGGTACCTACAATAATAAACCATCGCAATGCGTATTAAAATCAAGGCGGAAAACCAAAACGGTATACGTTTCGCTCATAGGTCAAAACCTATAGTTTTGCGTGCAAAACACGACCAAAAACCCTGGTCGTGGACGTCCAAATGCCACACGACGGAAACACAACATCAAATACCAAAATCAAGTCAAAACAAAGTCGTAAAACCATGCATCAACTCATGGAAATGGTCCCAGATTTTACCCTAAGCCAAATGGTCAATTCTGCATATATGGAGGGCTTAATTTACATCTAAAGGGACCCCAGAACAAATACGGATCAATTCTGATCAACCTTGGCTGCAAATTGCGGCCAGATTGAATTTATCTGCGGCCTGGGTGTAGGGAATGGGGCTCAGGTCTTGGTGGTAGCTTCCTAGGTGCCAGCACGACTCCCAGTAATTACAAAATCATTTCTAGAGTCCCCGGGTTGCTCCAGATTCCAAAATACCCTCACAATTCACACATTTATCCGATGTCGGGGTTTCTAAATCCATGTTTTGGGGTTTCTAAGATCTGGTCCAGGTCATTAAACAGCCTCCAAGTCTAGTTAACAACCACAACATCACCAATTTTTCAACAAACACTCAAACCTTTTACTAGGGTTTCCCAAGGTTCACTAAACATCACCATTTCACCTCTAAACTTACATGAAAGGTAAAGTGAAAGAAATACTATGCTAAGGGTGATGAAATTACCTCACTTGGGCAACCCAAGAAAAACCCTGGTTTGCCAATGTTGTCCAAATCCCACTTTTCTTGGTCCAATGTGAAGAGGGTGTAGAGGGGATCATTTTTTGTGAAAGGGAATTAGGGTTTTGATCAAGGATCTGAGATGATATCATGGGGTGAAGGTGGAGGGAAGAGAGGAAGAAGAAGGAGAAGGAAATGAAATGGGGAGGTGAATGAGGCAGCCCCTCTCTCTCCTCTCTTATTCTCACCCACTCTCTCTTAATATTACACTTATACTCTTTTCTCTTCTTACCCTTTTCTTTTTATTAAAACCCCAAGTCACAAAATACCCAAAATAACACAAGCACACAACATGTAATCACTACATAACATGACATAGTGCACTGGCCACAAAAAATTATAGAAATGCGGATTTGGCTTAATCGCGATTAGCAGTGCACTAATCAGGTTTTTATCAAAACTGCATATAATAAATTTTAAAATTGCCAAATCCTTTAATTATATTATTAAATGAATAAATCATTTTAATTTCCATTTATTTCACAATTATTGGTATATATTTATACGCTTTTTCGAAAACCCCAATTTCGCAAATCGGCAGTTTTCGGGAAATATATTATTTTAATATTAAATTCCAAAAATAATATTTTATATTTTCTGAAATGTTACATACAGACACCAATTACACTATTCGCACCAAAAACACAATAAATCAAGAAATAACCATAAATAAATAAATACCCAAAAAATAGAATTTGTATAAATGAACTAGGGTATTACATTATACCCAACTACAAAAGAATTTCGTCCTTGAAATTCCCGGAACAAGAAAAGATAAATAATCATGAATTTACGAGAAGAGGTGTGGAAACTTCTGTCGAATATCGTCTTCTCGTTCCCAAGTCGATTCTCCGTGCGAGCGATTCCCCTATGAAACAATTACGAGAGGGATAACCTTGTTTTTGAGAACCTTTTCTCTTTAATCAACAATCGACATCGGTCGCTCCTCATAGGTCAAA
Source organism: Agapanthus africanus (assembly GCA_030015575.1). Lineage (NCBI taxonomy): Eukaryota > Viridiplantae > Streptophyta > Magnoliopsida > Asparagales > Amaryllidaceae > Agapanthus > Agapanthus africanus. The sequence continues at coordinate 250,161,507 of CM057343.1, forward strand.
TCCTCCCTTACAGTCAGCTCCAAATGATCCAGCACGTGCGTCTCATCTCGAACATATTTACGAAGTTGAGATACATGAAACACGTCATGAACACTCGCTAAAGATGGTGGTAAAGCCAATCGATAAGTCACTTCTCCAACACGCTCAATAATCTCGAAAGGTCCTACGAATCGAGGACTAAGCTTGCCTCGACTCCCAAAACGAATCACTCCTCTAGTCAGTGATATCTTTAAGAATACAAGATCGCCAACATCGAACTCTAGAGGTGTTCTTGATGTATTGGCCCAACACTTCTACTGATCATGTGCTACCTTCATGTGATTTCGGATAGTATTAACCTTCTCTACTGTTTGCATGATCAAATCTGGTCCCAACAATCTTCGTTCTCCAACATCATCCCAACAAACGGGTGACGACACTTGCGACCATATAACGCTTCGAATGGAGCCATTTGAATAGTCGCCTGAAAGCTGTTATTGTACGAAAACTCCACCAAGTGTAGATGATCCTCCCATGAACCCTTGAAGTCTAACATACAAGTTCTCAACATATCTTCAAGAGTTTGGATTGTTCTCTCTGACTGGCCATCAGTCTGGGGATGATAAGCAGTGCTAAACTTCAATCGCTTCCCCAAACTTTCATGTAGACTTCTCCAGAAGTGCGATAAGAATCGGGTATCACGGTCGGAAACGATGCTTACAGGTACTCCATGCAATCTTATAATCTCCTGCATATACCACTCTGCTAACGCTTCCGTCGACTGACCAACTCGAAACGTTATGAAATGAGCTGCCTTGGTCAATCGATCAACAATCACCCAAACTGCATTGTTGCCCTTTGGACTCCGCGGTAAAGCTGTCACGAAATCCATGGTTATATGTTCCTACTTCCATTATGGAATTGGAAGTGGTTGCAATAAAGCAGCTACCCTTTGATGTTCAGCCTTAACTTGCTGACACACCAAGCACTTCTCTACAAAGCGGGCGATCTCTCTTTTCATGCCTTCCCACCAGAAATGCTGTCATAGATCACGGTACATCTTCGTGCCTCCTGGATATACAAAATATACGGAATTGTGCGCCTTCTTCATAACTTCTTCATGAATATCTCCTTTCGGCACACATAAACGGCTACCATATCGCAACGAACCATCTTCATGAATCAACAAGTCCGTTCGAAGTTCCGCTTCTACCTGTTCTCGAAACTTCAGCAACCTTGGATCCTGTGACTGCGCTGCTTTAATACTATCGATCAACGACGACAATACTTGCAGCTGCATCAACTGTCCTGATGAATGCGGTAACACGATCTCCAACTCGAATCTCCGAAAATCTTCGATAAGCTCCTTCTGTGCAGTCAACATTCGAATTGCTGGTAACCGATTAAGCGCATCAGGCACTACATTAACTTTCCCCGGATGGTATTTGAGATTAAGATCATAGTCGGCCATCAGATCCAACCATCGACGCTGACTCATGTTAAGCTCTTTCTGCGTGAACACATACTTTAGGCTTTTGTGATCGGTGAATATTTCGACCCTTTCGCCCAATAAGTAGTGTCTCCAAATCATCAAAGCGAAAATCACCGCTGCAAGCTCCAAATCATGAGTTGGGTAATTCTTCTCATGAGTCTTAACTATCTCGATGCGTAGGCTATAACCTTTCCATGCCGCATCAAAACACATCCCAAACCTTTCCCAGATGCATCGCTGTGAATCACTAATCCTCCGGAACTGTCTGGTACTGTCAAAATAGGAGCGGTTAACAACCTTTGCTTCAACGCCTCAAAAGCTGACGCACAACTGTTCGTCCATACGAACGGTACCTCCTTTCGCGTAAACTTGGTCAAAGGCTCAGCTAAGCGAGCAAAATTCTTTACGAACCTTCTGCAATATCCAGCAAGTCCAAGAAAACTTCTGATCTCTACTACGTTCTTCGGAATCGGCCAATCTTGAACTGCTACAATCTTCTCGGGATCAATGACGATTCCATCTCCGGATACGACGTGCCCAAAAAACTTCACTTCTTCAAGCCAAAACTCGCACTTGCTCATCTTTGCATATAATCTTTCTTGCCTCAACGTCTGCAGTGCGATCTTCAAGTGTTCAGCATGCTCTTCTAAGCTCCTCGAGTAGACCAGAATATCATCGATGAACACCACTATATACAGGTCCAAGAACGGTGAAAAGATTCGGTTCATCAAGTCCATAAATATCGCCAGTGCATTCGTGACTCCGAATAGCTTTACCAAATACTCGTAATGTCCATATCGAGTTCGGAATGCAGTCTTGCAAATATCCTCTGATTTAACTCAAACTTGATGATATCCGGATCGCAAATCGAGCTTTGAGAATACCCTCGCGCCACTGAGTTGCTCGAATAATTTGCCCATGCGAGGGATCGGGTACTTGTTCTTAATAGTCACCCGGTTTAATTCGCGATAATCGATGCACATCCTCCTTGTGCCATCTTTCTTCTTGACTAGAAGAACTGGAGCTCCCCAAGGTGAATTACTGTTGCGAATCCAACCCTTCTCTAGCAATTCGGTAACCTGCTTCTTGACTTCTTCCAACTCTACTGGTGCCATCGGATAGTATGCCTTTGAGATTGGCGCTGCACCAGAAACAAGATCGATCGCGAACTCCACATCTCGATTTGGTGGTAAACCCAAGATGTCCTCGAACATGTCCATGAACTCTCGAACTACAGCTGGCGCTTCCTCCTTATCAACTTCCATCGATGAAAGAACGGCGCCTGTCGGCCTAGCCCTAAACTCGACTGGCCCGACAGAACTACTACCTCCAGCAAAAACAAACTCCGGATGTCCGGGAATCTGGAAAATCACTTTCTTTGCCGTACAATCAATATGAGCTGGAAAGTGCCGAGAAAGTCCATTCCCAAGACAACATCATAACTGCCAGTATCGATCACCAAGAAATATGCACATAACTCTCATCCGCAAATAACAACAGAACAATCCTTACACTCACTACTAGATATGATCTTCCTGTTCCCAGTGTGTATGTCCCAACAACTAGGCAGGGTTGTGCAATAAATCGAATGTGCAGCAATAAACTTGGATAACATAAAACAATGGGATGCACCATAATCGAATAATGCTAATGCGGGAAAATCATGAACAAGTAGGATACCGAAAACGACTTCATCTGAAGCCAAACACTGAAGAAGATAAGAACGGTAAATAGGATTCAAGCTTGTGATAAAACATTAACTGGTAAGCAATGAAACCGAGAGAAGCAAGGTAATATAACGACCATGAAATAATGAAATGAATCAAGACTAGGACTCCAAGTTACTTAAATAGAGTACCGCATTGTAACCATTCTGCAGTTCATAGGTACAATCACATAACTCCGTTCAAGTCGCCCAAATCGTAGTATCAGAATCAAATGAATAGGAAAGGATAAACAATAAGGAACCAAAACGATTTCAAGCCGAGATGTAAAGTTGTTTGCATATCGTCAAGACAAAGGGTCAAGAGAAAGATATGATTCAAGAATCACGATAACAATGTAGCAGACCATGTTCCTAATTACGGGTTTTCTGATTCGTGTATTGGCTCCAATACCCAACTACAAAAGAATCAAACCCGATTAACCTAAATCCTATGCTCTGATACCAAACAAACCCTGTCATGTCCCGTTTCCCAGAGTGCGCTAAGATCGGCACGTGACAGAGCCAACCATGCTACCTGTGGCTAGGAAACATCCCTCCACAGTCACATTACAGCTATCTATAAGATATCAAGAACAGTAGAAATGAAATAATCTATCTAGTACATGTCCATATGCCAGAATAAACGAGTCAAGAAATATAAATGTGCGGAAGCAATAAATCCAATAAGCAATAACATCAGGAAAGTACGTCCCAAATACGGGCTCACATCAGGAAATGAAAGTGCGGAAAGAAAACTAAACTAAACACAACACCAACATGCTCCTCACTGTTCGACCTGTCGGCTGAAGTACTCCTGGCCGGCCTGCGAAAGAGATAAAGGATCTGGGCCATGCAAAACCCAGACGTCAGTGCGTCATAATATTAAAAATAATAAGCAACCAGGAGGTAACAAGATATGCAGGCATGAAAGATAAACAATAACAAGAATGTAATCAGTAAACACGGATATAGAACAGTGAAGTGTATCAGTGTATGTGACGTGCGGTGATCAATCTAATCTGTGCTACCAGGTTATCTATTCTAAAGTTTGTTTGAAATCAATTAGTGTACTCCTCCATGTAACTCAAAAGAATATGTCCCGTTATCCTCCGGGACTACGGATCTGGTAGTGGGAGTCACGAATGACTCTGTCCCTGTAAGTATATGGTAGCGCCCCGGCCGTCAATCTGACGCCAAATGCGGAACAAAAACTTTTACAACTGGCGCTATCGCATACTATATCCCGGATCTTGCCATTAACGCTAAACTAACAAACTACAAAGTGGGTAGAAATGCTATACCGAACGATCCGAGTCCTTCGGTCTTTACCCATCATCCCACACAACTTTACGGCATCTGCGAGCTCGCTCGATCTCCAGTCTCCTCGTCCAGGTGGAACCACATCTACGGATCTTTAAACGGGCTCCCGCTTCTGAACCGAGGCAACTCGGACATGAAGTTTGCTAGCCGACATGTCCAAGATTGATGTAGAGAATGAGTAGAATACTTTGTCTCGCTTCATCCAAAACCATGGATGAACGGTTAATGAAGTTGCCTTTTTAATCGGGTAAAGAGAAAATGATCATATCAAATTTCCATGAACCAAAACTATCATCTAATTTTTTCCAATCAACTTGGCTTCCAAATGAATGGCCGGCCACTATATGAAGAGGTGGGGGGGTGAGTGTAGGAGCAAAGGGGGTGACAATAAAATGCTTATCATAACAAAAGATCTCACACAAATATCCTTAGCATGAACAAAAGGCATTAATGAAAAGGTAACTCACTAATAACACCTCATCAACCATTAATGCAAATGAATGACTCATAAAACCTAGTCGTCATCCAAGAAGCTTCCTCTCATGACTCACCCTCAAGAAAAGATAAATCCGCATTAAACCGAATGTTTAAGACGGGTGATAGAAAACTGGCAACTTCGAAAAGCGATCCTGAAACGAATTTCACGATAACCCCATAACAGTATAAACATACCCGCATTTGTATTACGACCGAATACAAATGCAACAGAGATAAAGATATTATATCTATACAGTATAATACATGGATCCGGCTTAAACTAAAGCCCATCAATATTATCTGCCCGAAATATGACACGTGCGTAAACGCACGTGCATTTTCCGAACCCTACCATAAAACCATACGTCCTCTACAACGTTTTGCCCGGACTTGGGAAACTATCTGTGGGGGACTCTAATGACTCATCAGTACCCTGGCAGTGGGTTTAACCACAAGCACGTCAGCGGCACTAGCAGTGCGTAACGGCTGCCCATGTACTGACCTCAAGGGAAGCCGATGAGCGAACTCATCCTGGAACCCTACTGAGCCTAACAGTGACAATATACATACAGTCCGGTCCGTTCTTCTATGAGTATCGCATATCGGGCCTAGAGGGCTGGTTACGTCAGACCCCCAATAGTGGTATAAGTCGTGTCGGAGACAAGCCCTGAACACCCTGAGAAACTACTGGAATACTTACCAGTAATTCTCACCTGCCTTGGCTAAGGACTTGGTGTAATGGCTTTCCTAGACATAGCGCGATCTCACCCCCAATACTGGGACAGACGAATCCCCTACCGATCCGCTCACCTGCCTCCATATGGCTCGGGACTGTACCCAAAAAAGACCTGTTTGCACGACTCCTTTGAGCCGTGGTAGGGTAGAAATCAAAGCACAGTGGGAACTCACACGAGACAAATGACGACCTCAGGTCGATGAACTAACCTGTACACATGTCACCAGGGAACTGCTATCTGACGCTAGGTATAATACCAACTAGCAGGTTCCCGGCGAGTCCTGTCCGTTGTACTCATAACCCAATGAGCACCTGTATACATCTTAGGTGATCCAACTGACTCCAGTGGCTTGTGAGACCGGCTACCGCCCCTCGTCGGGGTCTCGACTGTATACACTATTCTACTCAGGAGTATCGATGTCCTGTCTCGAAACTCCCACGACTAGGGACCACTTTCAAGGATGTGCTTATGGACTACCCAACTCTTACGTATATGATCACCATCATACTGTTGGTAGTCAAGCAAGATCCTAAGGGCTCTATTAACGTGTAACAGTGATCAGTCACCTGAACCTATACACGACTGATAAAGGCAAACCAGATAGCATACTATCATCTCGAGTAAGACTGTGCTACCAGTATAGGTCCTCCTCAATCATTGCAATCACATACCTGCGATCCAATAATTGACTTTGAGGGCACTATATCCAACAATCTCCCACTTGCACTTAAGGCTAATTATTGCGATGTCGCATACTCACAGGCCGTATGATACCGAACATCCAACTCCTCTACTAATCAGTTTCACAAAGCTCATTTGTAAAACTCTTGTGTTCGAGAAATAGCCTCAGTGAGTGGATCCGCCCTGATGTATCTTTCTATGTCTCTCTTAATCTCAAGTTCGTGGAGAAATCCATCTCCCCAATTGAGTAATACCTGTCTTAGAATATGTCTGGATATCTGATGGGACCTAGTTCATAAATGAACTCCAAATCCAAACTTTTTAGACTGTATCGTCAACTGAACCTAATCAGTATCCTGCACCATGCCTCCCACAGTATTCTCTTGGACCACCTGTCCATAATACCATCCTTCGTCAGAGGGAAAACTATAACTCTGACAATCACTCTGTCATCCATGTCACCTTTGAAGCCTGGAATGATAACCATCTCCCAAAGGAGGTTGCCGTTATGAAATCCGTAGAACATTCACCTATGTTCTAAAAATGCTTCCTTATGTTTCTTCAGGATTGGATTAATATAAACTTATCGCATCTAGTGCAAAAACAACATCTGGTGTGGTACTTGACATCTCACGATTGACTCAATTGCCTAAGCAAGTGATCTGCCAATCATGCACATCCCTCTCCCCTTTAGTCTGTAAGACACCTTTAGAGAGGGTGACTCCATCATCTGCAGGTACACCACCATGCCAGGAGTCATCTATTCTAAAAACTATCAGAATACTGTCAAAGTACCCACATTGGGAAACTACCCAAATCTAGATCTAAAACCATAGATCTAGAAACCAGAATGTCTGATATTATATCTATATCCTGTGTGGAGAAACAACTATGTGACGACCAAAGTATAACCGATCGTAGTATAGGAATTTTACTTCCTACTCTGTATATGTCATCCAAATACCAGGACATCACACCCTACTACCTTCTTAACAGATCCATCCCCTATTCTGATAAAGTCAAAACCATGACTGTCACATCAAAATTAGATGATCTATCTATGCTATATCTGCTCAAGTCTATAAATAGATATAAGCTACTTTCCCACTATGCTTCCGCTGCTCCTACTGACCACAACAACCCTCTGGCAGAATAATATAAACGTGCACTTCTAAAGCTAATTTAGAACGACGCTATACTTATCCTCCTACTGGGTCTTATAGCCTGGAACAATAGTAGTGTCAAGTCTGGGTAGATAAGAACTTCCCTGTCACCGTCCTTGAGGCTACCGAAGTACCTTTCGGGTGTCTGAGGTTACCCACCATATCTGCGGAGTGGCTAAAGGAAAGTCAAACCTGATTGAATCTTTAGGCGTTTGCGGTTCTGGAATCACTTCCAGTTCTACCATACTCCCACTACTGTTTTCTGAAAAAATCCATTTTACTAAAACTGTGGCGAGTCAAGAACAATATCACTATTGATCTTCCAGATGGTAGAAAGTCAACCCTCGTCATAGCCTGGGCCAACCCACAAACTGCCATTACAGAAACGTGCCTTGAGTTATCCAGAGTCTGGTTTTAATCATAAGCCAGATAACTCCCCGTACCTTAACATCATTAAGATATGAACCATTCTATATCCAAGATAGAAACTTTGGCACTTATTTAATTGGAACTAGATTCAAATCATGCAGCTTTCCCCAGTGCATATCAACTTAATGGAAAGAGGCTAATCAACATTACTCAACTTAGGAATACATCCAATTATGAGTAACCTAAAAGAGAAACAAGTTTCTCAAAACCATTACTATCAACTGAATACCAATCACAAGTATCTACATCTTCGATCTCTTTGAAGAATCCCGATACTTGCGACATCTGGTTCACTACTTTTTCCTATACCCATAACTTCTCAAAACTTAGACCTTGTATTTCTAAGAAACACTTGTCTAAAAACTAGAGAAGTCATAAGTAAACAGAACATAGTACGAGGACCAACCCCTTTGTCCTGATGGACACTGGACAACATACAATACTCTGTATGAGTCCCCTGAGTCGAATAACTCAAAACTTGTGCATCGTAGGTTGAAAACTGTACCCAGGCGATTTCCTCAAATATCACCAATTTCAACGAATTCCGATATAATGAGGATGATCACCTAATTCCCAATAACTTACTCCCACTCATCATCTGTAAAACCATACAGATGTGAGAATCATACCTGGTAAATACATACCCTGGAGTAAGTATCTAATCGGGAAATCAGTTTTCCTTTAACAATGCACTGAAACATGAAAATGTTTCGTAGGGGTATCCTGGTATTCCTAGTAATGCCTCTTCCATAATCCAATTCATGACTATAACCATATATTTCTTTGCCATCTCTCCAAATCCCTTTATTTGTCTTTAGTCGTTACCTTCTGCACACCCTTTTAGGTTAAGTAGTTTTCTTCCTTCCCTACCGTTCGGCACCAGCCTATGGTTTGGAAAAAGATTATCCAGTAAGCATAATAGGTGTACTCTCCTTATCCTAGGAGTACTCGTAACCTGAGAGAAGGTGATGATAAAAGACAACTGAATAATACCTTATTCTATTTCTCCCGAACTGGGAAAAAAAGCAAAAGGTGAAGTAGGAGTGGTGATGAAGTACGCGGTTTGGTTGTGAATAATAGCAGTCACAATTTACTTTGCCCTCTTTCTAATCCCTTTATTTTGTCTTTAGTTATTACCTTCTGTACACCCTTCTTAGGCTAATTGGTTTTCTTCATTCCCTACCTTTCGGCACCTGCCTATGGTTTGGAAGAAGACTATCCAATAAGCGTAATAGATGTACTCTCCTAAACTAAGGAGCCCTCGCAACCTGAGAGAAGGTGATGATAAAAGACAACCGAATAAACCAATTCTATTTCTCCTGAACCTGGATCCATCCTCGAAGAAGTCCCTTCGAGTTCGTATATAACCATACGATGAATCTATCCAATGGAAGTGGATGTCCGTAGTAATACGGGGTGTTCTGAGAAATGCAAAGGGTAAAAGAAGGAGCGGCAATGACTTATGCAACTCGGAAAATCCAAAAGCCAGTATTTTAAGAAGGTTCGGTCAACTTGGTCACCGAGTCATAGTCTAGGGTCGGTCAATGGTTGCTGCCAAAGAGAGAGAGAAAAGAAACACTCTGCGTGCACTCTAACCCAGATCAGAATGGTTATCACTCTATCTAATTAGGAAACCTCCCACTGTACTGTCAAATTCTCCTCCAAATCTGAAAGAAGAATAAATCGGGATCACCCGAAGAGTAAACTAACTCATCAGTGGGAATCGGGATCCAACTCTCATCGCATGATAACGTGAAGGAATCCACTCATGTTATCACACTCCAGAAGGTATGCTCATACTTGGCAAGTTTCAGTTTCTTTAGAAACTCCCGATATGATTTTTTCCCCATGCTCTTATGGCCTTGGCGTAGGTCAAAATACCATAAGTCACATGCCAAGTTCTACCCATCATTATCTTGTCAATTTGTGTTAGTGTATATGCCCTAGGGGCCATTATTGTATCATACTAGTTTGTATATTACTTAATGGAAGCTTGGGATATTCATATGTATATAACAGTCTTGCTAAACATGGTAGTATGCTACTTGGTTTTTCTATCTTAATATGTGAGTATACGTATTGATAGAGCTCTTAGGATCTTGCTTGACTACCAGCGTTGTGATGGCAGTCACACTAGTGGGGGCTGGGTTGTCTACAAGCACATCCTTATTCAGGTCCCTAGTCGTTGGATTATCGAGACAGGGCATCGATACTCCGGAGTAGACTAGTGTGTACGCTTCTCATCCCAGTTGGGGAGATGGTCTGTCCCACAGCCGTCAGTACGTCGTACTGGAGATAGTATGCAGGTGCTCGTTGGGTTACGGGTACACCGGACAGGACTCACAGGGAACTGTTGGTTGGTTTTGATACCAGTCGTCAATGAACAGTTCCCAGGTGACATGAGTACAGCATAGTCCGCAGACTTGACACTGCTACTTCGCCTTGAGTGTGTCCCACTGTTCTTAGATTACTACCCTACCACGGCTCAAAGGAGTCGTGCAAACAGGTAGCAGTTGGGTGCAGTCCCGAGCACTTGGAGGCAGTGGCGGTTAGACAGGATTCGTCTCTCCCGGTATTGGGGGTTGATATCGCGCTGTGTCAGAGAGCCATTACGCAAAGTCCCTGGCCAGGGCAAGCGAGATTTGCTGGTAGGTTCCAGTAGTTTCTCAGGGTGTAAGGGCTTCGCTCCGACACGACTTATACCGCTATTAGGGGACTGACGCTTGCCGCCCCCTAGGCCCGATATGCGATAGTCTTAGACGAACGGACCGGACTGTACGGAGATTGTCACATCAGACTCAGTAGGAGTTCGGATGGGTTTCCTCATCGGCCTTCTTATCGACATCTACCTGGGGACCGTTACGTACAGCTAGTGCCGCTTGCGGTCTGTGGTTAAACCCACTGCCAGCGTAGTAGTCGAGTCTCTAGAGTCCCACACAGAGAGTTTCCCTACTCCAGGCGAAATGATATAGAGGTCGTATGGTTTTACGACAACGGTTCGGACACATACGTGTGTTTACACACGTACGACTTTCGGACAGTTTTTACCAGTCGGCTTTGGTTTAAGCCAGTTACTGGTATCCGGTTATTGGATTTATACAGTCTAAAGTTTTTCCGTATTTTTGCGGAAAGGAGGGACGTTCTCGTAATTGCGCGAGAAGCTTCTAGAAGGTGGTGACTAAGGAGGTTTAGGTGGCATATACAATGAATGTAATTAGTGAGTCATATGGATGATTCATCCATGTCATTAATGCTTCATAATTGCTTAATGACTCATGGAGATGAATCACCACAAGATATTTATCAAGCATGGTTGTAAATTATTTTCTTTTCTTTTCTTGATATAACAAAATGCTTGATATATATTATGATAACTCATTCTTCTCACTTCATTATTATCTTCATCTTCTCTCTCCTCAAGCTCTCTCTCTTCAAACCCTAATCCTCCCCTCTTATGTGTTGAGTACAAGGATTAGTTAGACTAATTAAACCATAACCCTCACTCTATATCACCTAGCTTCTTTGATTAGCACTTAAAGAAAGTTAGTTGCCTCAAGTTTAGAGGCTAAGCTTGGAGTAAAGCTCTCGGGTGGATCGTCTACTACTTCGAGAAGGCCGAGGAGGAGGTGGAGTTCATAAAGACGAAGGACACGATTCGTTAGGTATAATCCCTTTACATAGTAGTTGTTAACTTCTATGTTTGATATTAGTTATCGTTTAGCTTCGATTCATGCGGTTAGTCGATGTTTAAGCAAAGAACAAGATCGTTTTTCATATTTCCGCCTCCCCGCAAGTCGTGGGGTGTTGTACATCGACTTACAGTGGTATCAGAGCCTCGCTAAACAATAAATAACTTACTTGCAAATTTGTATGAATTTCGAACGGAAAAAACGAAACCGGAAAATCCCGAAATCACAAGTTTCTGTCGATTTTTAAATGAAGTCCAAAAATTTTTCAGGGATGTTCAGAAAGCTTGAAAAGACAGTAGAAGAACACCCAAGAAAATTGGGCCCCTGAATCGCCTAAAGCGCCGCGGAACCGCGGCGGATCTCACCGATCCGCCGCGATTCCGCCGCCGAGTTGGCGATTCAGGAACCCAATTTTCCTGTGTTGCTTCTCTGTGACATTTGGTATTTTCTGGAATATTTTATTTTTGCTCAGGTTTCAGATTTACAGAGAAGTATTGGAGCAAAATTAAAAGTGTTTAATCGATCGAAATTATATAGTATTTGCTTGTTGGATTATATCTCAGTTTGTATAATGTGTTCGTAAACCTCCCCTAACTGCTAGTATGTCGGTTGGCAGGGGGTTGCACATTTCTGTAATGGTTTTTACTGTTTGTGGATATGAACTGTGTTGGACTGTTGTGATGTATAGCCGGGGTTATGTGATGGGTTATTATTTAATTCATTTGATGTAAATGTAATTTGTTGTAATATTATTTTGCGGGGCACATCCAGGTTGCGGTTGTAGCCACCGTTGTATTATTTCATTTTACTGTTTTTTGCTCTTAGGACAGACCCAAGGTGGGGTGCACAAACTGCCGGGCGGGTAGTTTGCCGTACCCGTTGGGGTCTTGGGTGGGGTAATGGCTATTCATCACAACTGTGTAATCCATCTTTTGTTGCAGGCTCAAAACAAACACGGATTGCTTGCAAATCCAATAAAGTTCATCTGTGATCTGGATTGCCTATTATTGCGTCTGACGAATGTACAATATCTATATATGATAGCTATTTAGACGTCACTTATGTTTTACACCCGCGCTAGCCCAGCCCCCGCTCTGTCGTTAGTTAAGTAACCTAACGGGTGATGACGGAACCCCGTGGCGAATGCGGATGGCATAAGAGGACGTTGTATTTTCGTTGTTTTCTGCAATGATAGGTTAATGATGGGACGCATTATTTATAATGCAAAGAAAATAAACCAAAAAGTTTAATCGTTGGAACAATTTAAAAGAAACCACTCGGTTAATTTTAAAACAGATATTTTTAAATGCGGAGCTTTAACCACTCCTTTTACCTTTTAAAAGCTATCAGGTTCCTTCGGTTATATCAAGTTCACTACATTCACGGTTTCGCCAAAACCATTCGTAGCCCTCCGTCATTTCATCTGGGTATTTAGTAGTATTCAAGCTATGTATTTTGACCTAACGCCAAGGCATAGTGTTTGGTAGCTACTGGGTATTCATTTGTTGCATAGATAGATGAGTTAGTTTGGGACAGTCGTATTATCATTTTGGCCGAACGCCAAGGATATATACGGATGGGTTCAAATTGACAAGATAATGATGGGTAGAACTTGACATGTGACTTATGACATTTTGACCTAACGCCAAGGTCATAAGAGCATGGGGCAGAAATATATATATCGGGAATTTCTAAAGAAACTGAAATTTGCAAAGAGTTGCATACCATTTGGAGTTTGATGAATGTTGGTAGGATTCCTTCAACATTATCATACAATGATATTTGGATCCCGATCCTACTGTGAGTATATGCTACTTATTAGGAGATTCGTCACTTAAACGATCAATGCTATAAACCAAGTAGGTGTCCAGAAAGGTGTCAGCGGGGTTACGCCCCCAGAGAAAAGAGGTTATTTAATTAAGGAACTTCGCGAAAGCGTTGGAAAACCTCCCTCGAAGTATCGACACTAGCCTGGCTGAACGGTTAAGCAAGAATTGTACAGTGAGAATAGTCCTGGCTAATTCTTCTTTTATGGTTTGAGGAAGGATTCGAGAAACAGTGGGAGCCATCCAGTTTAGATAAACTAAAAACCACTCTAAACTTGCAAGAGCATCATGCTAAAGAGTTTTCTTCTCTCTCTCCTAATTGCAGCGACCCTGAAAATGACTGGACTTAAGTTACTTTTAGAGAAAATATACTGACAGGGCCAAACTATAAAGATTGGCTGCGGAATGTCAAAATGGCTTTGACCTATGACAAATTGGGGTACGTCCTCACCGCTACGGCACCTGCTGTCCCTGGTCCCAAATCCAGCAATGCGGATAAGGAAATCCGCAAAACCTGGGATTTAGATTGCGCGAAAGCCAAGTGCATCGTGCTTGCCTCGATGAACAATGAACATCAGAGGAGGCACGAGGATATGAACCTAGATGGCATATTTCTCCATACAAAGGAACTTTATGGAGAGCAATCTCGTATAGCAAGATACGAGACCTCTAAGAACTTGTTTCGAGCGAGGTTGGCTGTCGGGTCATCGGTAGGAGAACATGTCCTAAAGATGATCGGCTATATTGAAGAGCTCGCAGACCTTGGGACGACGATAATGAGCTCTATACAGACCTTATTCTCCAGTCCCTTCCTCACACCTACGCCCAGTTTATCCTGAACTTCAACATTCAAAGAAAAGAAGCTAAACTTCCGAAACTCCTGAACATGTTAAGGAGTGCAGAGGGCACCTTGCAGAAGACAAGGGAAACACCCGCTATGTTTGTTAGCGGTACATCTTCTTCCGGGTCCAAGGCAAGGGCCAAAGGAAGGAAGAAGAAGACCGCCACCAAACCTAGAGGAGGTGTTAGTAAGGTGGGAGGGAAGGGAAAGAAAAAGTTCGCGGTACCGGTAGTTGGCCAGGATGAGTGCTTCCATTGTCACAGGAAAGGGCACTGGAAAAAGGATTGCAAGGCGTGGAACGCCAAGAACCAGGAACCGAAGCAAGCTGTGGCTTCGACTTCAGGTGTGTTTGTAATTGAGAATTGTCTGTCGATCAACTCTACTTCCTGGGTATTGGATACCGGATCAGGATCTCATATTTGCAATTCATTGCAGGCACTAAGAAACCGTAGAGTGCTGAAGGAAGGTGATATGACCCTAAAGGTTGCTAACGGAGCTAGCGTGGGAGCTGCGTCCGTCGGGGATTATCACCTAGGATTGACGAGTGGACACATTTTGGTTTTACATAACTGTTTTTTTGTACCAAGCTTAACGTGTAATATCATATCAGTTTCCTTGTTATCAAATAAAGGTTATGATTTCACGTTTGTAAGAGATGTTGTTAACATCCACCTTAATCATGGTTTGATTGGGTCCGGTACACTAAATAACGGTATATATATTTTAAACCAACTCCAAATTTTCAATGTCCAGAACACACTTAAAAGAAAGTCTCCAGATTTAAATAAAGCTTTCTTATGGCATTGTAGACTGGGTCACATCAATGAGAGAAGGTTGACTAAGTTGCATAGAGAAGGATATTTGGACTCGTTCGAATACCAAACTTATGACACTTGTCAATCTTGTCTCAAAGGAAAGATGACAAAGACTCCATTTACTGGACATGGAGTAAGAGCGAGCGAGCTCTTAGGACTCATACACAGCGATGTATGTGGTCCAATGTCTACACATGCAAGAGGTGGTTTTTCCTATTTCATTACTTTCACGGATGATTACTCAAGATACGGATTCATTTATCTGATGAAACATAAATTCGAGGCTTTTGAGAAATTCCGAGAGTATAAGAATGAAGTAGAAACCAAACTGGCAAAAGTATCAAGACACTTAGATCTGATCGAGTTGGTGAATACTTGAGTGCCGAGTTCCTAGGTTACCTAAAAGAGAAAGGAATTCTCTCTCAGCTTACTCCTCCATACACTCCACAGCATAACGGTGTATCGGAGAGACGGAATCGAACCCTATTGGATATGGTACGATCCATGATGAGTAATGCTGAGTTACCGCGATCTTTCTGGGGTTATGCGCTAGAATCAGCGGCATATCTTTTGAACATGGTTCCTACCAAGACTGTGCCTACCACTCCATATCAGATGTGGAGCGGGAAGAAACCCCATCTACAGTATATAAAGATTTGGGGATGTCCAGCTTTTGTTAAAAAGCAGCATGTGGACAAGCTCGAGGCACGATCAGTAAAGTGTAAGTTTGTGGGATATCCAAAGAACTCCAGGGGATATCTATTCTATTACGCAGAGGAACAAAAGGTATTTGTTTCTCGTAATGCCCATTTTCTAGAACATCAGTTTTTAGAAAAGGAATCAAGTGGGAGCGAAATAGAACTGGAAGAAATTCCAGAACCACAAACTAATACTGAAAGTTTGGTAGAGCCGGTAGTTCAAGAAGAACAGGACATTCCCGCACCCCTCCGCAGGAGTAGTAGGCCGTCTCATCCGCCTGAGAGATACTACGGTTTTCTCATAGATGGGGATAGAGAGGATTGCATCATAGATGGTGATGAACCTACTGACTTCCAGCAGGCCATCCAGAGCGGCGACTCGGTACGATGGCTAGATGCAATGCGGACCGAAATGGAGTCCATGTACACCAACAAAGTATGGACTTTGGACTTTGCTCCAGATGGGGTAAAACCCATAGGATGCAAATGGATCTTCAAGAAAAAGATTGGTGTAGATGGACAGGTGGAAACCTATAAGGCTAGACTTGTTGCAAAGGGTTTTCGTCAAAGACCTGGTTTGGACTATGACGAAACTTTTTCTCCAGTGGCTATGCTCAAATCCATTCAGGTCCTTCTTGCTATTGCTGCCTTCCATGATTATGAAATCTGGCAGATGGACGTAAAGACGGCTTTTCTGAATGGAAATTTAGAAGAGTACGTCTATATGGATCAGCCAGAGGGTTTCAATCAGAGTGGGAGCAGCGGGAAAGTATGCAAGCTGCTTAAGTCCATTTATGGACTAAAGCAGGCATCGCGGAGTTGGAACATCTGTTTTGATGAGACAGTCAAAGAATATGACTTTATCAAAAATCCAGATGAACCGTGCATATACAGTAAAGTTGTAGCAAGAAGTGTCGTATTCCTCGTCTTGTACGTGGATGACATTCTATTGATAGGAAATGACATTCCTATGCTACAATCTGTCAAAGGATTCTTGTCACACAGGTTCTCCATGAAAGACCTGGGTGATGCCTCTTATATTCTGGGGATCCGGATCTATCGTGATAGATCCAATAGGATGTTGGGACTTTCGCAGTCCAGGTATATCGACACTGTACTGAAAAGATTCAGTATGGAAGATTCTAAGCGCGGTAATCTACCGGCTTGTCACGGAATCACCCTCTCCAAAGAGATGTCTCCCAAGACTGATTTGGAAAGGGAACGCATGTCTGTTATACCCTACGCTTCTGCGGTAGGCTCTATAATGTATGCGATGTTGTGCACCAGACCAGATGTAGCTTACGCACTGAGCGTGGTAAGCCGGTATCAGTCAGACCCAGGGGAGAAGCACTGGATAGCAGTAAAGAACATTCTCAAGTACCTGAGAAGGACTAAGGAGATGTTCTTGGTTTACGGCGGAAAAGACCTCAGGTTGGAGGCCTTTGCTGATTCCGGCTTCCAGAGGGATAAGGACTATTCCAAGTCTATGTCGGGTTATGTCTTTACCCTCAATGGAGGGGCGGTGTGCTGGAAGAGCTCCAAGCAGGACACCGTTGCTGACTCGACGATGGAAGCGGAGTATATAGCTGCTTGCGATGCCTCAAAAGAAGCAGTCTGGATGAAGAAGTTCCTAACAGAACTTCAGGTGGTTCCTACCATAGTTGATCCAATACCTCTGTATTGCGACAACAACGGAGCTATAGCTTTAGCAAAGGAACCAAGGTCCCATCAGAAGTCCAGACACATCTTAAGGCGGTATCACCTGATCAGGGAGATCATTGATCGTCAGGAGATCGAGGTTCGGAGAGTTGCTTCTAAAGAGAACATTGCTGATCCATTCACAAAGGCCCTACCTCAGATTCAGTTCGAGAGGCTACTCGAGATCATCGGTCTTCGATATGCCAGTACATGGCCCTAGTGCAAGTGGGAGATTGTTAGTGTATATGTTAGTTATATGTATGCCCTAGAGGCCATTACTGTACATTGGATGTATATTGTAGTGGATGCTGGGATATATATAGGGAGGACTTTCTTGCTCGACATGATAGTATGCTATCTGGTTGCTCTTTACCTTAACGTGTACACTGATTGTCTCTCTGATACATGTTGGTAAAGCCCTTAGGATCTGTACTTGACTACCTGGACTATGATGCGGATCATACTAGTGGGGACATGGTAGTCCATAAGTACATCCTTCAAAGTCCCTAGTCGTGGGTGTATCGAGACGGGGCATCGATATACCAGTGTAGACTAGCGCATACCTTCTCGACCCATACAGATGGGCGATGGATGATCCCATTTCCATTGGTGTTTGACATCAGAGATGATATACGGGTGCTCAGTGGAGACTGGGTACACTGGACGGACTCGCCGAGAACTCCCAGATGGTAATATACCTGACGTCAGATGGCAGTTCTCTGGTGACATTGGTACAGAGTAGTCTGTTGACCCGAGATCGTCATAGAGTCTTGTGTGGTTCCCACTGTGCTTTGATTTCCATCTTACCACGTCCAAGAGGGCGTGCAAAATGGTGGTTTTTGGGTACAGTCCCGAATCACATGGAGGCAATGAGCGATAGGAGGGGATTCGTCTCTCCCGGTATAGGGGGTTGATGTTGCGCTGTATTCGATTGGCTATAACAGGAAATCCCTGGCCAGGGTTGCTGAGATTTACTGGTAAGTGTTACCAGTAGTTTCTCGAATTGTTATAGACCTCATATCGACACGACTTATCGAGCTATTGGGGTCTGACGTTTACCACCCCTAGGCGAGATATGCGACATATCAGACGATCAGACCGGACTGTACGGTAGTGTTACTAGTTGGATTCACAGGAGTGTGAGCGGGCTTGCTCGTCGATCTTCTGATCGCTCAATACCCGGGTGGCCGTTATGTTTAGCAGACAGCTTGCGGCTTGTGGGTGTTTGATATGATCATCACCTGCTGCCGGCGTATTGACGAGTCTTTAGAGTCCTACACAGAGGTTTCCTGGCTCAAGCGAAACGAAATAGGAGCGCATATGAGATATGTGCGGGACCGAGAATGATACCAGTATGTGATACTGTATTTGATTCTCGCGATTTGTGACATTGATCGGTTATATGCGATATAGCCGGGTTATCGGATCAAGTGTTGATTCGATCAGATGTTACTGTTGATATTAGTCGGTTATATGCGATATGACCGGATCATTAAATCAAGTGTTGATTTAATGATTTAATGCATAATTATATATTTGATATATTACTTTGCATTAACTAGTATCGGTTCACTTTAAATGGATTTTCTCACTCGGATGTGCACATTGTATATGTGATATACTTTTTGTGCACTTGATTGTATCATGTTTGATGATGCATGTTTGCTAGGGTTTTTGTGTAAAGATCAAACCATGGTTACATGTTAATGGTTAGGGTTATGTTTTATTCACTTATTTATTTATTTATTGATTTTTGGAAAAATGATAAGCATAAAGGAAAATGGTGGCTTTGTTTGTTTTCTAGTTGAAGCTTCATGAAGCTTTGACCAAAGTGACCATTTTGTCTCATGCTTAACCCTAACCACTCCATTAACCCAAGTTTAATCTCTACACTTGACCATGGTTCATTATATGATAAGTATTGATTTTCTTTTCAATATTAATTAACTTATCATAACATGCTTCTTCTTCTTCTTCATTTCTTCAAGTGAAGAAAGCTTGCCTCCATCAATGGCAAGTGATGAAAAAGAGTGAGAAATCCAAATCTAAAGTCTACCCACTTCCTATTTCTTCATCCTCTACCTCTTGCCAAGTAGTAGAGTGTGTTTTCTTCACAAGTTTCTTGACTTTGTGAAGTGAGAGCTTGATCTAGCGATGCCTCGACGTAGATCATCTTCGGCATGGACATCGACGACCTAGCTCGCCATTTCTCCGACGAAGCCGACGTTAGAGCCCGGGAATACATTTGGACAGCGAGGGGACTTCGTTGCGAAGCTATGGAGGTGGAGCACCGGATCTACAAAGGTTGTATTTCCGTTTAACTTATAGTTAAGTGTTAACTAGATTTCATTTTCGCCTAGATTTCTAGCCAACGATCCGTAGTTTAGGGTTTCTCGGCACCGTAATTTTTGAAATGGACATGGTTGATGCCTTGTGAGACCTCACTAGAGTGCCTAGGAACCCTACAGTGGTATCAGAGCCTAGCTAGAGCCTTAGGCGAAGTCTAGACAAGGTTTGAATCCCAATCGAACCCGAAACCTCATTTTTCCCATGCTCTCTGTCCTTTTTTCAAAACTGTGCATTTTTCCACATTAAAAATATGCAGAAAATTAAGCAGGGTTTTATATAAATTACTGTGAAATACGAGGGCCTAATTCAATTAAACCACCGCGGAACCGCGGCACGAGCTTGGCATGTGCGGCGGTTCCGCGGCCTCATGGTCTCCTCTTGCGTTGACTTTTGCACAGTAATTCCTATTTAACAGTGATGAGTTCTCTGGGTATTTTTAATATTTATTCAAGAGTTGAATAATCTGGGATGTTTTGGAGCTTCGATGATTCGATCGGGTTTATCAGATTTTGTCTATTTGGCTTTCCGGATAAATTTTAGAATATGTTAAAAAGTTCGACTAGATATAAATGCCCACTTTTTCCCCTGCCGGGAAATTTCCAAGTGTTGGATTTTTCCGTAGTTTGGCGACGTTCTAAATAGTGCAAGTAACTCGATGGACCCTCTAGAAGACAACAAACCTTAACTCGATTATGTGACCGTCTTGAACTGCCCTTTGAACCTTCGGATTTGGGACAGTACGGCGTGCCACATGTGAGGCGTTGGCTTGACCCTTCTACGGCTGGACCGTTGGTACTGAGGCACGAACTGAATGTTGTTAGACTTATTTCATGTGTTGATCTGTATCGGGAAAACTTGGGTGTTTGACTGTTCGATCGAAAAGTTTAACATTTTCTATTTATCTGGAATGGGATACAATAATTGGAATTCACAAAAGTTATGTGATAACTGAATGAATGTTATAAACATAGCAGTTTAGTCTCACTTGATCGGTTGCCACGGAATTTTGATGCGATCAAAAGTCCGTCGCAATCACGTAGCGTACGCGGATATTCGCCGGACAAACTTAATAGACAGCTACATCCCATAGCCCCGACCAAGTGACTGTAGGAGAACCCCGTCGCCGAAAGCATCCGTCCGGGTGCTCGCGGTAGCGGTGTTCCGCCTTGGTGCACTTCGTCGACGGTATCGGGGGTGCGGCCGCCTACTGAAGTTTGCGACGAGTATTCGATCAGGATGTCGGGAATCTTGTTGAATTGCCCGACTAGATATTGAAAAGTGTTTTCGATAATGAGACTAAAATGTGGGGTTTATAATTGTTAGGCATGCGATGTCTAAGTAATTCATTTGGTCAGGCATGCGATGTCTGAAAAGATTGCGGATTCCAACTGTTGTAGTTTTACACTTTCTTTTCTGTGACCGTAAGTGTAATATGTGATATCGCCGGTTTCGTTGCTATATGTCAACGATAATTGGGATGCGCATATTTACTTACGTTGATGACATGTGATGTTATGTGTTGCTGGATATGTTATATTGGATCGTCGTGTTCGAATAGCCGGGGGGTTTTTATGTGAGATGAGTGTTTTTCATTTTCATTCATGTAAAAACTTGTATGTAATATTCTTTTATTTGGGGCACTTCCAGGTTGCGGAAGTTGTCACCGTTTGTATATTATTTACTTTTCCGCACTAGGATAGACCCAAGGAGGAGGGCACAAGTAACCGGGTTCTGGGGTCCAGTGGGAGACCAACTCGAGGAGTCGAGTCCGGGTCTCCTAACTCCAGAATTGGTAGGGTTGCTTGCCGCTCTCGTAGGGGTCTAGGGGTGTGGGTTTGGCTATTCATCACGACCGTGGAATCCGTGTTTTATACTGGCTTGTATTGAAAACACGGACGTCCTAGTATATCCAATATTTCATATGATTCTTCTGCTGCGATATCTGTGATGTGATCATGTGATGTTCTATGATAGATACAGTATATAGTATATATGATATATTATATAGGCGTTACTTATGTTTTACACCCGTGCTAGCCCTGCCCCGCTCTGTCGTTAGTTACCTAAGCTAACGGTGCACGAGGGGACATCGAGGCGAATGCGGATGGCATAAGTGTACGTCGTATTTATCTGTGATGTTTAGGTACTTATATGATGGGACTTCATTAATGAGATTAATGAAATAAAAGAAACCTAAGATGTTGTAGAATCGAATTTCAAAATAAAACAGGTAGCTACAGTTCTTGCTTTGCACAGAGGTATATGTGATATATCCTGTACCTTATTCGATGAGGAAAGGACCGAGATCCCTTCACCGGGAGTGACTCCTTTAGCAATAACTGGCAGATGCTACGCACTCGGTTTGTCTTTTGATTGCTTTTAAGTGTTTTTGCTTTGCACAGTGATGTATATGATATATCCCGCACCTCATTCGACGAGGAAAGGACCGACGATCCCTTCACCGGGAGTGACTCCTTTAGCAAAACTAGAAAAGCTTCAAAAACACTCCATTTCAAAATTCATTCGATCCTACAACGATATCAAGTTCATTACGCAATAGGTTTTCAGAAAAACCTGTCGTAGCCCTCCGTCATTTCAGATAAGTTGTATATAGTATTCGTGCTGCATTTGTTGGCTTTCGTCAAGGTGCAGTGTGCGGTAGCTATATGCTGCTTATCTGCTAGCATACGATGCGATTGGATTAGGGTAGTCGTGCGGCTTTGTTGGCTTTCGTCAAAGGTCGTGCGGGTGGGTTTAATTCGATCAAGAAATGTACGGGTTGAACTTGACTAGCGGGCTATGGTTTGTTGGCTTTCGTCAAGGTTATAGCATGTTAGGGGCAAAAGATTATCGGGAATTTCAAGTGTTGAAATTTGCAATGAGATTGCATACCTTCTATGAGATAGTTGCATCCCGATACCCGCTGCGAGTAAGAGTTACTCCTGGGAGAGTCTTATACATTACAATTAGCCGATCAAGTAGGTGTCTAGAAAGGTGTTAACGAGGTTATGCCTCTGGGAAAACGAGGTTTACATTAATTAGGTTTGTGCGAAAGCACGGGGGACCTCCCTCAAAGTACCGACACTGGCCTGGCTGAAAGATTGGCGAACTTGTAGTGTGTAATTAATCCCAGCTAGTCTTTCCTTTTAGGGTTTGAAGGAAGATTTGATAAAAAGCAGTGGGAGCCATCCTGATTAGATAAAATAATAACCAATCTATTCTTGCAAGAGCGCACGCTGAGTGTTTTCTTCTCTCTCTCTCCAGGTAGCGACCATATCACGCCTTAATCAAGATAATAAAACGGATTATTGACCGAACCCGCTTGTTATACTGAGCTGGGGAATGTTGGTCCCGCTCCACCTTATAATTATTATAAGACAGAGCAGGAAATTGGGGATTACCAGAATTCCCGTGCCGCCCAAACGAAGAGAGTGCATGTTGATGCATCATCTTCGGGTATGTTCATTATACAGAACTGTTTCTCAGTATCCTCCGCATCCTTGGTATATGATACCGGATCAGGATCCCAGATATGTAATCTGTTACATAGGGCTGCAAAAGGGTAGAAAAACTGAGAACGGGTGATAAGTTTCATGAGACAGAAAACGGGGCAAGTGTTGCAGCCAAGTCTGTTGGTCACTGTCACCCTGTATTACAAATACATTGATTCTGAACGAATGCTATTAGATACCGAACCTGATATACAAAATCATATCAGTCTCTTTAGTAGTAAAGAAATGATAAAATTTTGTATTGTTGGATAATGTTTTGAACATTTCCTATATCAAAAGTTGATCGGTTCAGGCACGTTATCTAAAAGCATTGACGTTCTAAATCAAACTACAGTTCTTAGTATACAGATCACACACAAGAGGAAGAGTTCAAAACTGAACGATTCCTTCTTGAGGTATTGTAGACTAGGTCATATCAATGCGACCTGACTGGCTAAAGTTACATATAGATGCATATTTAAATAAGTTTGAATTTACATCTTATGAAACTTGCCAGTCATGTCTCAAAGATAAGATGACCATAGCTCCGTTTACTGGAAACAGAGAAAGAGTTAGTTGAACTCTTGGGATGATACATGTTGATGTATGTAGGTCCCCTGTCTACACATGCCAGGACTGGTTCTTTATACTTCATTACGTTCTCTGATAATCTCTCAAGATTCAGTCATATGTTCCTGCTGAAACATGAGTCCGAACCTTTTGAGATATTCACAGAATATAAGCGAGAAGTAGAGAACCAAAATACGGGTATAAGTATTATGTCCTTTGATGAGATCGAGGAGGAGAATACTTGAGCACGGAAATCCTGGACTATTTTAAAGGAGAATGAGATTCTCTCTCGGCATTACTCCTCCGTATACACCATAGGACGATGGTATATCGGGGCGGAGCAGATACACCCTATTTGATATGGTGTGCTCTATGATGAGTACTGCTGAGTTACCTATTTCCTTCTTGGGTGTTATGCACTTATGAAGTTGCATACCTATTGAATTAGGTTCCAATCAAATCAGTCGCCTACCATTTCATATGTGATATGGAAAGGGAAGAACCCATGTCTTAAGCTAGTTAAGATTTGGGGTTGACCGGCCTATGTCTGAAAGCAAAATCCGGACAAGCTCGAGGCAAAGTCTGTAATGTAGAACTGGAAAGGTTCCAGCTATACAAATTACAGCAGATGATTTGAAAGAACCAAAGGATTCAATAGTTACCAACGAACCTCGGCCTCTCCGCCGATCTAGTAGGGTTCCTCACCCACCTGAGAGTTACTTCGGTTTCTCTATGACAGTGGGAGCGAGGATTGCATTATGAAATGATGACCCAACTAGCTTCGAGCTGGCCATCGAGAGTAAGACTATGTAAGAATGGCTGGATGTTTATCGATCTGAGATGGAATCCTTATACACCAACAAAGTATGGACTTTGGTTGCTATATCTGAAGGGTTAAATCCCCATCAGGAGCAAGTATATCTTGAGAAGATTACTTGGTGTAGATGGAAAAGTTGAGACTTTCAAAGCTAGACTTGTTAAAGGTTTTCGTCATCAACCAGGCGTGGATAATGATGAAACCTTTTCTAAGGAGCTATGCTTAAGTCCATCCAGATCCTACTTGTCACGGCTACATACCATGACTACGATATCTGGTGGTTAGGCGTCATGACTGCTTTTCTAAATGATGTTTTAGAAGAGTGCGTCTATAAGTACACAGCCAGAGGGCTTCGTAGACAGTGGGAGCAGCGGAAACGTGTACAAGATGTTTTATAGGATAAAGCAGGCATCGCGGAGTTGGAACGTCTATTTTGATGTGTTAGTCGAATAGTTTGACATCATCAAAATGGTAGATGAACCTTGTATAAACAAAAAGGTAGTAGGGAGTATGGTGCTGATCCTCGTAGAGTACGTGGATAACATACTCTTGATAGGGAAGGTGTTTCCTATGCTACGCTCGGTCGATCTCCGCTTATCACATGGATTCTCCATATAGGATCAAAATGATACCTCCTAAATCCTGGATTTTGGATCTATGAGATAGATCTAATTGGAAATTAGGATACTCACTAGTTGTAGTGAGAAGGTATCAATCGACCCTGGGGAGAATCACTGGAAGTGTTCCAGGGTGATAAAGACGACTGAATGTCAGTCACAGGCATTGTCTTTACCCTCAGTAAAGGGACGGTATGTTGGAAGAGTTCCAAGCTAGATACCGTGGCATACTAGACGATAAAGGCTGGATACATCGCTACTTAAGATGCTACCAAAGTGGCTGTCTGGGTGTATATTGGTTCATGAGATGAACTTAGTTCCTCCCATTGTGTGACAATGGAGTTGTGGCTTATGCCAAGGAACGTCCGTCCCATCAGTGATCCAGACATATTCTAAGGCAGTATCACCTGATCATGGAGATAGTTGATCTCCAGGGTGATCGAGGTTTGGAGAGTAGACTCAGAGGACAACACAGCGGATCCACTCACAAAGGCCTGTTCCCAGAGAGAGACTTTTATGGGATGGTTGAGTATGAGATACTACAACCACTGCTACAGATGGCCCTAGTGCAAGTGGGAGATTGTTAGTTATATGTATGCCCTAGAGGCCATTACTGTACATTGGATGTATATTGTAGTGGATGCTGGGACATATATAGGGAGGACTTTCTTGCTCGACATGATAGTATGCTATCTGGTTGCTCTTTACCTTAACGTGTACACTGATTGTCTCTCTGATACATGTTGGTAAAGCCCTTAGGATCTGTACTTGACTACCTGGACTATGATGCGGATCATACTAGTGGGGACATGGTAGTCCATAAGTACATCCTTCAAAGTCCCTAGTCGTGGGTGTATCGAGACGGGGCATCGATATACCAGTGTAGACTAGCGCATACCTTCTCGACCCATACAGATGGGCGATGGATGATCCCATATCCATTGGTGTTTGACATCAGAGATGATAGACGGGTGCTCAGTGGAGACTGGGTACACTGGACGGACTCGCCGAGAACTCCCAGATGGTAATATACCTGACGTCAGATGGCAGTTCTCTGGTGACACTGGTACAGAGTAGTCTGTTGACCCGAGATCGTCATAGAGTCTTGTGTGGTTCCCACTGTGCTTTGATTTCCATCTTACCACGTCCAAGAGGGCGTGCAAAACGGTAGTTTTTGGGTACAGTCCCGAATCACATGGAGGCAATGAGCGATAGGAGGGGATTCGTCTCTCCCGGTATAGGGGGTTTATGTTGCGCTGTGTTCGATTGGCTATAACAGGAAATCCCTGGTCAGGGTTGCTGAGATTTACTGGTAAGTGTTACCAGTAGTTTCTCGAATTGTTATAGACCTCATATCGACACGACTTATCGAGCTATTGGGGTCTGACGTTTACCACCCCTAGGCAAGATATGCGACATATCAGACGATCAGACCGGACTGTACGGTAGTGTTACTAGTTGGATTCACAGGAGTGTGAGCGGGCTTGCTCGTCGATCTTCTGATTGCTCAATACCCGGATGGCCGTTACGTTTAGCAGACCGCTTGCGGCTTGTGGGTGTTTGATATGATCATCACCTGCTGCCGGCGTATTGACGAGTCTTTAGAGTCCTACACAGAGGTTTCCTGGCTCAAGCGAAACGAAATAGGAGCGCATATGAGATATGTGCGGGACCGAGAATGATACCAGTATGTGATACTGTATTTGATTCTCGCGATTTGTGACATTGATCGGTTATATGCGATATAGCCGGGTTATCGGATCAAGTGTTGATTCGATCAGATGTTACTGTTGATATTAGTCGGTTATATGCGATATGACCGGATCATTAAATCAAGTGTTGATTTAATGATTTAATGCATAATTATATATTTGATATATTACTTTGCATTAACTAGTATCGGTTCACTTTAAATGGATTTTCTCACTCGGATGTGCACATTGTATATGTGATATACTTTTTGTGCACTTGATTGTATCATGTTTGATGATGCATGTTTGCTAGGGTTTTTGTGTAAAGATCAAACCATGGTTACATGTTAATGGTTAGGGTTATGTTTTATTCACTTATTTATTTATTTATTGATTTTTGGAAAAATGATAAGCATAAAGGAAAATGGTGGCTTTGTTTGTTTTCTAGTTGAAGCTTCATGAAGCTTTGACCAAAGTGACCATTTTGTCTCATGCTTAACCCTAACCACTCCATTAACCCAAGTTTAATCTCTACACTTGACCATGGTTCATTATATGATAAGTATTGATTTTCTTTTCAATATTAATTAACTTATCATAACATGCTTCTTCTTCTTCTTCATTTCTTCAAGTGAAGAAAGCTTGCCTCCATCAATGGCAAGTGATGAAAAAGAGTGAGAAATCCAAATCTAAAGTCTACCCACTTCCTATTTCTTCATCCTCTAGCTCTTTCCAAGTAGTAGAGTGTGTTTTCTTCACAAGTTTCTTGACTTTGTGAAGTGAGAGCTTGATCTAGCGATGCCTCGACGTAGATCATCTTCGGTATGGACATCGACGACCTAGCTCGCCATTTCTCCGACGAAGCCGACGTTAGAGCCCGGGAATACATTTGGACAGCGAGGGGACTTCGTTGCGGAGCTATGGAGGTGGAGCACCGGATCTACAAAGGTTGTATTTCCGTTTAACTTATAGTTAAGTGTTAACTAGATTTCATTTTCGCCTAGATTTCTAGCCAACGATCCGTAGTTTAGGGTTTCTCGGCACCGTAATTTTTGAAATGGACATGGTTGATGCCTTGTGAGACCTCACTAGAGTGCCTAGGAACCCTACAGTATATGCCCTAGGGGTCATTATTGTATCATACTAGTTTGTATATTACTTAATGGAAGCTTGGGATATTCACATGTATATAACAGTCTTGCTAAACATGGTAGTATGTTACTTGGTTTTTCTATCTTAATATGTGAGTATACGTATTGATAGAGCTCTTAGGATCTTGCTTGACTACCAGCGTTGTGATGGCAGTCACACTAGTGGGGGCTGGGTAGTCTACAAGCACATCCTTATTCAGGTCCCTAGTCGTTGGATTATCGAGACAGGGCATCGATACTCCGGAGTAGACTAGTGTGTACGCTTCTCATCCCAGTTGGGGAGATGGTCTGTCCCACAGCCGTCAGTACGTCGTACTGGAGATAGTATGCAGGTGCTCGTTAGGTTACGGGTACACCGGACAGGACTCACAGGGAACTGTTGGTTGGTTTTATACCAGTCGTCAGTGAACAGTTCCCAGGTGTCATGAGTACAGCATAGTCCGCAGACTTGACACTGCTACTTCGCCTCGAGTGTGTCCCACTGTTCTTAGATTACTACCCTACCACGGCTCAAAGGAGTCGTGCAAAAAGGTAGCAGTTGGGTGCAGTCCCGAGCACTTGGAGGCAGTGGCGGTTAGACAGGATTCGTCTCTCCCGGTATTGGGGGTTGATATCGCGCTGTGTCAGAGAGCCATTACGCAAAGTCCCTGGCCAGGGCAAGCGAGATTTGCTGGTAGGTTCCAGTAGTTTCTCAGGGTGTAATAGGCTTCGCTCCGACACGACTTATACCGCTATTAGGGGACTGACGCTTGCCGCCCCCTAGGCCCGATATGCGATAGTCTTAGACGAACGGACCGGACTGTACGGAGATTGTCACATCAGACTCAGTAGGAGTTCGGATGGGTTTCCTCATCGGCCTTCTTATCGACATCTACCTGGGGACCTTACGTACAGCTAGTGCCGCTTGCGGTCTGTGGTTAAACCCACTGCCAGCGTAGTAGTCGAGTCTCTAGAGTCCCACACAGAGAGTTTCCCTACTCCAGGCGAAACGATATAGAGGTCGTATGGTTTTACGACAAGGGTTCGGACGCATACGTGTGTTTACACACGTACGACTTTCGGACAGTTTTTACCAGTCGGCTTTGGTTTAAGCCAGTTACTGGTATCCGGTTATTGGATTTATACAGTCTAAAGTTTTTCCGTATTTTTGCGGAAAGGAGGGGCGTTCTCGTAATTGCGCGAGAAGCTTCTAGAAGGTGGTGACTAAGGAGGTTTAGGTGGCATATACAATGAATGTGATTAGTGAGTCATATGGATGATTCATCCATGTCATTAATGCTTCATAATTGCTTAATGACTCATGGAGATGAATCACCACAAGATATTTATCAAGCATGGTTGTAAATCATTTTCTTTTCTTTTCTTGATATAACAAAATGCTTGATATATATTATGATAACTCATTCTTCTCACTTCATTATTATCTTCATCTTCTCTCTCCTCAAGCTCTCCCTCTTCAAACCCTAATCCTCCCCTCTCATGTGTTGAGTACAAGGATTAGTTAGACTAATTAAACCATAACCCTCACTCTATATCACCTAGCTTCTTTGATTAGAACTTAAAGAAAGTTAGTTGCCTCAAGTTTAGAGGCTAAGCTTGGAGTAAAGCTCTCGGGTGGATCGTCTACTACTTCGAGAAGGCCGAGGAGGAGGTGGAGTTCATAAAGACGAAGGACACGATTCGTTAGGTATAATCCCTTTACATAGTAGTTGTTAACTTCTATGTTTGATGTTAGTTATCGTTTAGCTTCGATTCATGCGGTTAGTCGATATTTAAGCAAAGAACAAGATCGTTTTTCATATTTCCGCCTCCCCGCAAGTCGTGGGGTGTTGTACATCGGCTTACAATTTGAACCCACCCGCACATGCCCCTGACGTGGGCCAAATGGCAGAACGACTGTCGCAAACCAACTCATATATCTATGCAACAAATGAATACCCAGCAACTACCAAACACTATGCCTTGGCGTAGGTCAAAATACATAGCTTGAATACTACTGAATACCCAAATGAAATAACGGAGGGCTACGGCTAGTTTTTGGCGAAAAACCTTTAACGTAATGAACTTGATCTCGCTGAAGGAACCTGATAGCTTTTTATAAAAACATAGTGGCGAAAACTTTTGCTAAAGAGGTCACTCCCGGTGAAGGGATCTCGGCTCTTTCCTCGTGGAATGAGGTGCAGGATATTCCAACTGAATACCGTGATGCATAGCAGCATGTAATCAACTATATGAAGTTATTACCCTGATGTAAACTTCTGCCCAAGGGGTCACTCCCGGTGAAGGGATCTCGGCCCTTGCCTCGTCGAATGAGGTGCAGGATATTCCAACCGAATACCACTGTGCAAAACAAAAGGAAACGTCTTTGTAATAACACTTTTTAAAACCGTTCCAACAACATCTAAACAGGTTTGTTTTTTCTTTGCATTGATCAGAATCAACGCAGTCCCATCAATTAATCACACCTGAAAAGAACGAAAATAAAATGTACATATATGCTATCCGCATTCGTCACTGGGTCCTGTCTTTACCCATTAGGTTTCTTAACTAACTATTACAGAGCGGGGACTGGACTAGCATGGGTGTAAAACATATACAACATCTACTAGTATATATACTAATATACAATAATCACTCCAGGCGTGATAATATGCAACATTAGAAAAGTAATAAGCATCACAGAACAATACAGATAATTTGGGATCCCCGGGTTTCACAGAGCCGCTACTGAAACCCGACGTTCCCCTGGTCATGTGGATAGCCTGTGCAATGAAACCTAGACCCCTACGGGTGCGGCAAGTTACCCGCCAAAACCTGAAGTGAGGCAGCCCCCTACAGCAAAGTGAATGGACCAACCTGCACTTCATGGAATCCGGTAACTTGAGCACCCCTCCTAGGGTCAACCTGTACCCCCTACGAGTGCGGCGAATAGTCTGCCAATTCTAGAGTGAGGCCCCTCTGCCTCTCAAAACCATGAGATGCGGACACGTTGCCCTCCAGAACTCGGCTATCTGTGCACTCCGTCGTGGGGTAAACCTAGTACAAAAATGAAAAATATGTACAACGGGTACATCGACCTCAGCCCGGTCGTGCCCCAAAAGAATATTATACAAACAGGCAGTGACGGCAGTCCACATGTTGGACGCTCGCCCCGCAATATCAAATGTATAAATAAATTCAAAATTCACTACCATTGCACACTACTATCCACCACGACAAATCCGCAACATCACAGCACAACACAGAACATCAACGCGAATGTCACGTTCGCAAACCCGTCTAAAAGAGCTAGACGCGGTTTACCGCTCGAATGACATTCACAATCGGAGATATAATTGTTAGTTATGTATATGCCCTAGAGGCCATTGTGGTACATATGATGTATATTATAATGGATGCTTGGATATATATAGAGAGGACTTTCTTGCTCGATATGATAGTATGCTATTTGGTTTCACTTTATCTTAACATGTTGACTTATATATTGTTTACTGTCTTACTCTCACATGTTGATAAAGCCCTTAGGATCTGTACTCGACTACCGGGACTATGATGAGATCATACTAGTGGGGCCATGGTAGTCGATGAGTACATCCTATAACTGTTCCTAGTCGAGGGTATATCGAGACAGGGCATCGATACACCAGAGTAGACTAGCGTATACGCATCTTGACCCATGATGGGCGATGGATGATCCCATATCCATCGGTGTTAGACATCAAGGATGGTGTACGGGTGCTCAGTGGAGACTGGGTACACTGGATGGACTCGCCGAGAACTCCCAGATGGTGATATACCATACGTCAGACGGCAGTTCTCCGGTGACACTGGTACAGGGTAGTCTGCAGACCCGAGATCGTCATAGAGTCAATGATGGTGATATATTAGCGGTCAGACTTGATATATATGTCGCATATCAAGTCTGACGTATACCACCCCTAGACTTGATATGCGACATATCGGACGAAGAGACCGGACTGTACGAGAGTGTTACTGATTGGATTCACAGGAGAACGGACATGCTATCTTGTTGATCTTCTGATCACTCAATACCTGGGTGGCTGTTACGTTTAGCTGACCGCTTGCATCTTATGGGTGTTTGATATGATCATTACCTGCTACCGGCGTATTGACGATTCTTTAGAGTCCTACACAGAGCTTTCTTGACTCAGGCAAAACGGAGTAGGGGCACATATGTGATATGTGCAGGACCGAGGATAATGCGATATGAGATACCGTATTATATTCTCGCGTTATTTAGATATGAGCGGGCTCATCGGATCAAGTGTTGATTCGATGAATCGGTACATGATATATTAGTCGGTTATATTCGATATAGCCGGATTGTCGGATCAAGTGTTGATTTGATAATTTAATGTATAATAATATATATGATATATTGTATTACATTATCTAATATTGGCTCGCTTTATTATTTCATTTTCTCACCGGGTAATACATTAATATATATGCGATATATGTTAATTGTATTATTTTCTTTTGTTACAAATATATAATATATATGTGATATATATTATTGTAACATGATATGATTAATAATGAAACATGTTTAGTGGATATTAAACTAGATTAGGGTTTGATTTGGGTTAGTTCCTTCTTGATACTTCTAGAAGGATTTTCTTTTGTCATGGTTAAGATATTATGTTGATATTTTGTTATGACTCATTCTTTAACCCAACCAAACCCTAGCCCTAGTTAAGTCTCTACAAGGGTTATCCTTGTTATCCTTGACCATGGTTACATTATTAATCATATATCTTTTCCTTATTCAACACAAAAGGATTTAACTCATTTTTCATTATCTTCTTCTCTCTTGAGCTTTGAGAAAGCTTACTAGTTTTTCCTTTTGTGATATTTTCATGTGAGAATTTGATATAAAAAGATAGCATAAATACTACTCCATCATCCTCATCTCATCTAGCCCATTATATTAGGGTGGTCACCTCATTAGAGTGAGAGAGCTTGAGTTATAGCAATTTCGACGTAGATCATCGGAGAAAAGAAACACTACAAGCTAGCATGGTGTTGGAGATAGTGCCCTCAGAGTCAATTATTAGGTCACAGGTACGTGATTGCAATGATTGATGGAGGACCTATCCCGGTAGGACAGTCTTACTCGAGATGATAGTATGCTATCTGGTTTACCTTTATCATCGTGTACTGCTTTAAGTGACCTGACACGTCGCTATTACACGTTGATAGAGCCCCTAGGATTCTTGCTTGACCACCAGCAGTATGAGGGCGATCATATAAGTGGGAGCTGGGGGTCTATAAGCATATCCTTAAAAGGTCCCTAGTCGTGAGAGTTTCGAGACAGGGCATCGATTCTCCATAGTAGACTAGTGTATACAGTCGAGACCCCGACGAGGGGCGGTGGCCGGTCTCACAAGCCACTGGTGTCAGTTGGATCACCTAAGATGTATACAGGTGCTCATTGGGTTATGAGTACACCGGACAGGACTCGCCGGGAACATGCCAGTTGGTCATATACCAGACGTCAGATGGCAGTTCCCTGGTGACATGTGTGCAGGTTAGTTCATCGACCTGGGGATCGTCATTTGTCTCGTGTGAGTTCCCACTGTACTTTGATTACTACCCTACCACGGCTCAAAGGAGTCGTGCAAACAGGTTTTAGTTGGGTGCAGTCCCGAGCCACATGGAGGCAGTGAGCGTATCTTCAGGGGTTCGTCTCTCCCGGTATTGGGGGTGAGGTCGTGCTGTGTCTAGGAGAGCCATTACACAAAGCCCTCGGCCGAGGCAAGGAGATTTACTGGTAGGTATTCCAGTAGTATCTCAGGGTGTTCTGGGCTACACTCCGACACGACTTGTACCGCTTTTGGGGGTCTGACTTTTACCAACCCCCTAGGCCCGCCATGCGATGCTCATAGACGAACGGACCGGACTGTACGGATATTGTCACTGACAGGCTCAGTAGGGAGTCAGGCTGAGTTCGCTCACAGACGTCCCTTTTGGTCAATACCTGGTAGCCCGTTATGTATTGGCTTATACCTCTAACGTGCTAGTGGTTAAATCCACAACCAAGGTGTTGATGAGTCTTTAGAGTCCCCCACATTCAGTTACTCAGCTTTCGGGCGAAAGGTTGTAGAGGCCGTATGGAGATATGCAGGGTCCGACCAGATACGTGCGGTATTGCACGGATCAGGATCGGACAGTTTGTACTAGAGGCCGTATGGTTATATGGCAGGGTTCGATCAGATACGTGCGGTATTGCACGGATCAGGATCGAACGGATATTACTAGCCGGTTTTGGTTTAAGCCGGATCCTAGTATAGTACAATGTAGATTTTGTCTCATTGCATTTGTATTTCGGTCGGAATACAAATGCGGGTGTGTATGCACAGTATCGGGGTTTTCCTGTAATTTATTACGGTACCAGTTTTCTGGAGTTGCCTGTTTGCTTTCCGTTTCGGCCGATTTCCATTGTTCCGTTCATTGGCCGAAGATTGGTGGAGGAGGGCTTATTTGCATTGTTGCAAATAAGTATTTGTGGAGGGGGTCTTTTGCTTATTGTTGCATCATGATTATAGCACCATCCTTTGACTTGATTTCTTCATGATGGCATGACTTTTTGAGTCATCATGGTTCATGATGGTTGGACTTTGTGAGGTGATGATGGTGGTGTTGAGTGTTGTGTTTATCTTGTGATTATTCCATATGATAACCATTCCTCTCTCTCTCTCTTGCATGATTCATATGGTCACCTCCCCCTTGACTTTTCCCTCTCTCCTTTTCCTACATGGGCCGGCCATTTAAGGGGCTGCCAATTGGCTTGGGGTGGAAAAAATTTTTTGGTTGTTCTCTTGTTGCTCCAAAAATTCCCTTCATGTTCCATCTCAAGAGTTAAGTTCATTTTCCTCCACCACAAAAGGCAATTCCACAACCCCAAATGAGACTTCTTCTCTAGATATTCTACAGCGAATCTTGGGCACGTCGAGTAGCCGGCTTCGTGCCCGAGTTGCCTCGGCATTGAGGTGGGAGCCCGTAAAAGAAGTAGGCGATGTGGTGCACTTCCGGCGACGAGGAGGAGACGGGACATTCCGCAAGAGATCGGGACGATGACGAGAAGACCGGGGGACTTGGATCGTCGGTATATCTCTTTCCCATCTTATTTTAGCTAGGAGTAGTTAATGGTTCGATCCGGGTATTAGTGCGCGGCGGTTTGCCAGTTCAAGTAAAAATTTAAGTTTATCACCGCTTCCGCATTTGGCCGTCGGATTGACGGCCGGGGCACCGCCGTGGACTTACAGTGGTATCAGAGCCTCGCCATTAACTTAGTCTAGCTTGGTTTAATGTGTTTTTGAGTTCCGATCGACCAAAATTCCAAAATTCCAATTTTAGCTCACATCAGTTTTCTGTTAAAATTTTTTGAAGTCTAAAAATTTTTCAGGTGGTCTCAGAATGATGTGCAGGGAGTTCTAAGAACTCTGGGAAAATTCGACACAGTGATCTTTCACCAAGAGCGCGGAACCGCGGCCTCACCTCTCTATTGGGCGCGGATCCGCCGCAGTGTAGAGAGGTCAGTGCGTCAACTTTTTCCAGTGGGCTTCAGGGGAGAAAATAGGTATTTTGGAACATTAATATTGGGCCCAGAATTTCTTGATCTGCTACAGTATTGCTTTGGGGCCCACTTGTTAATTTTTGGTCAATCGGAAAATTTTAAACACATTTTTCACAGTTTTTACATTATATCTGCGACCGTGAATGTCACTTGATCGGTAAATCCGGTCTAACTGCTATAGCCCGGTTAGACGGATTTGCGAACGTGACTTTCACGTTGGTGTTTTGTTTTTGCTGTGATGTTGCGGATCGGTCGTGGGGATAGCCTGGATGCAATGCTAGTACAGTTGTGGTTGTATTATGTACATTTGATATTGCGGGGCGAGCGTCCGACATGTGGACTGCCGTCACTGCCTGTTTGTATTATTATTTTGGGGCACGGCCAGGTTGCGGTCGATGTACCCGTTGTATGTATATTTTACTTTCTGTACTAGGATTGCCCCGCGGAGGGGTGCACGGATAGCCGGGTTCTAGAGGGCAGCAAGCCCGCATCTCATGGCATTGGGACGGAAGGGGGCTTCACTCTAGGATTGGCGGGCTATTCGCCGCACTCGTAGGGGGTACAGGTTGACCCAGGAGGGGTGCCCAAGTTGCCGGATTCCGTGGAGTGCTGGGTGGTCCATTCACGGCGCTGAAGGGGGCTGCCTCGCTTCAGGTTTTGGCGGGTGACTTGCCGCGCCCGTAGGGGTCTAGGATTTCATTGCACAGGCTATCCACACGACCAGGGGAACGTCGGGTTTCAGCGGCTCTGTGAAACCCGGGGATCCCAGATATCTGTATTGTTTCTGTGATGCTGTACATTTCTGTGATGTTGCATTTTATTCACGCCTTGAGCGAAATATAATATATTGGTATATATATTAGTAGATGTTGTATATGTTTTGCATCCGCGCTAGTCCAGTCCCCGCTCTGTCGTTAGTTAGCTAACCTAACGGGTAATGACGGGACCCAGTGGCGAATGCGGATGGCATATACGTACATCAGTATATTTTCGTTCTTTGTGGTGTGATCAATTGATGGGACTGCGTTGATTCGGATCAATGCAAGTTAAAACAAACCTAATCTGATGTTGTTGGAACACTTTTTCAAAAAGCTGTTATTGCAAGGACGTTCACTTTTGTTTTGCATCGTGGTATTCAGATGGAATATCCTGCTCCTCAGTCGACGAGGCAAGGGCCGAGATCCCTTCACCAGGAGTGACCCCTTGGACAAAAGTTTGCGTCAGGGCAATGACTTCACTATAGCCGATTACTTTTGCTTTGCACCGAGGTATTCAGTTAGAATATCCTGCACCTCATTCTACGGGGAAAGAGCCGAGATCCCTTCACCGGGAGTGACCTCTTTAGCAACGGTTCTCGTCACTATATTTTTAAAAGCTATCCGTTCCTTCAACGATATCAAGTTCATTACGTTAAAGGTTTTCGCCAGAAACCATTCGTAGCCCTCCGTCATTTCAGTTAAATATTCGGTAGTATTCAAGCTATGTATTTTGACCTCACGCCAAGGCATAGTGATTGGTAGCTGCCGGGTATTTATCTGTTGCATAGATAGATGCGTTGGTTTGGGACAGTCGTACTACTATTTTGGCCTACGTCAAGGGTATGTACGGGTGGGTTCAGATTAACCTGGATAATGACGGGCAGAACTTGACATGTGACTTATGATATTTTGACCTCACGCCAAGGTCATAAGAGCATGGGGCAGAAATCACATCGGGAGTTTCAAAAGAACTGAAACTTGCCAGATATGCGCATACCTTCTGGAGTGTGATACCGTGAGCGGATTCCGTCACGTTGTCATGCGATGAGAGTTGGATCCCGATTCCCACTGATGAGTTAGTTTACTCCTCGGGTGATCCCGACTAATTCTTCTTTCAGGTTTGGAGGAGAATTTGAGGTACAGTGGGAGGTTCTCAGATTAGATAAATTGGTAACCATTCTGATCTAGGTTAGAGTGCACGCTGAGTGGTTCTTTTCTCTCTCTCTTTGGCAGCGACCATTGACCCGACCCTAAGACTATGACTCAGTGACCAAGTTGACCGAACCTTCTTAACACCGGCTTTTGGATTGTCAGAGTTGCAAACCTCATTGCCACTCCCACTTTTACCCTTTTCTCCAGGACACCCCGTATTGCTACGAACGTCCACTTCCATTGGAAAAAACCATCGTATGGTTAGATACGAACTCGAAAGAATTTATTTGAGGATGGTTTCAGGTTCTGGAGAAAACGGATAGGATTATTCAGTTATCTTTTCCTTTTACCCTCTCTCAGGTTACGAGTACTCCTTGGTTTAGGGGTAGTACACCTATTACGCAAATTGGATTGTCTTCTTCCAAACCTTAGGCTGGTGCCGACCGGTAGGGAATGAAGAAAACCAATTAGCCTAACGATGGTGTACAGAAGGTATTAAGTTCAGACAAAGCAAGGGATTAGTAAGAGGGCAAAGTAAATTGCAACAGATATTCACGACCAAACCAGGTATTTCGTTACCACTCCCACATCACCTTTGTATTTCTCCAGGACACTCCGTATCACTACGAAGATCCACAGTTTATTGGATACTCCATCGTATGGTTATATACGAACTCGAAAGGAACTTGTTCCAGTTCGGGGATGGATTCTGGTCCAGGAGAAATAGGAATAAGGTTTATTCGGTTGTCTTTTATCTTCACCCTCTCTCATTGCGAGTGTTCCTAGGATTGGGACAGTACACCCATTATGCTTATTGGATAGTCTTCTTCCAAACCATAGGCTGGTGCCGAACGGTAGGGAAGGAAGAAAACCATTTGGCCTAAAGGGGTGTACAGAAGGTAAAGACTAAAGACATATGAAGGGATTTGGAGAGGTGGCAAAAAACTATACGGTTACAGTCGTGAATCTGGAAGAGGCATTACTAGGAATACCAGATTACCCCATCGGAACATTTCAATGTTTCAGTTTCACTGTGTACTGTTAAAGGAAAACTGATTTCCCAATTAGATACTTACTCCAGGGTATGTATTTACCAGGTACGATTCTCACATCTGTATGGTTTTACAGATGATGAGTGGGAGTAAGTTATTGGGAATTGGGTGATTATCCTCATTATATCGGGATTCGTTGTAATCGGTGACATTTGAGGAAATCACCTGGGCTGTTTGCCGGTTGGCAAATATTTGGTTTTGAATATCCGCTGTTATGCACCAATTTCAAATCGATATATCTGTACGTCTATTTTCATAGAGTGAGATATACCCTTTTGAAACTATGTCTGCGACATTTACCTATATCAGTGGATGGTTAGGTAAGGAGCATTAAACAGCGGTGTAATTCTTCTTAATCATAAGTACAGTTTTAAACCTACGACACACGGTGAATGAGTTATCAGACTCAAGGGACTTATACAGAGTATTGTATGTTGTCCAGGGTCCATCAGGACAGAGGGGTTGGTCCTCGTACTATATTCGGTTTACGTATGACTTCTCTAGTTTTTAGACAGGTGTTTCGTAGGAAACACAGGGTCCGAATTTGGAGAAGTTATAGGTATT
The DNA here is from genome assembly GCA_030015575.1 of Agapanthus africanus. NCBI lineage: Eukaryota > Viridiplantae > Streptophyta > Magnoliopsida > Asparagales > Amaryllidaceae > Agapanthus > Agapanthus africanus. The sequence continues at coordinate 250,200,869 of CM057343.1, forward strand.
TGAATAGAGTAGAGAACCAGGTATAGCAAGTATCGGGATTCTTCAAAGAGATCGAAGATGTAGATGCTTGTGTATGGTATTCAGTTGATAGTAATGATAATGAGATCTTGCTTCTCTTTCAGGTTACTCATAATTGGAAGCATTCCTAAGTTGAGTAACGCTGATCGGCCTCCTTCCATTTAGTTGACATGCACTGGAGACAGATGCATGATTTGAATCTGGTTCAATTAAATCAGTGCCTCTGGTCCTATATGGGATATAGAACAGTTCATATCTTAACGATGTTAAGGTACGGGGAGTTGTCCGGCTTATGCTTAAAACCAGACACTGGACAACTCAAGACACGTTTCTGTAATGGCTGTTTGTGGGTTGACCCAGGCTATGACGCTGGTTGACTTTCTACCATCTGGATGAACAATAGCAATATTGTTCTAGACTCGCCACAGTTTTAATAAAAATGGATTTTTTCAGAAAACAGTAGTGGGAGTATGGTAGAACTGGAAGTGATTCCAGAACCACAAACGATTACTGAAGATTTGATAAGGAACCTAAAGATTCAATCTGCATTGACATTCCATTGGCCACTCCGCAGATAAGGTGGGTAACTTCAGGCACCCGAGAGGTACTACGGTAGCCTCAAGGACGGTGACAGGAAAGTTCTTGTTTACCCACAATTACCATTGCTGTTGTTCCAGGCTGCGAGACCCGGCGGGAGGATGAGTATAGCGTCGTTCTAAACTAGTTTTAGAAGTGTACGTGTATATGACTCTGCCAGAGGGTTGTCGTAGTCAGTGGGAGCAGCGGAAGCATTGGTGGACAGGTAGCTTATGTCTATTTATAGACTGAAGCACCTGTAGCGGAGATAGATCATCTATTTCTGACGTGACAGTCATAGGTTTGACTTCATCAGAATAGGGGATGGATCTGTTGAGAAGGTAGTAGGGTGTGATATCCTGGTATTTGGATGACATACGCATAGTAGGAAAGGAAACTCCTATACTACAGTCGGTTATACTTTGGTCGTCACACAGTGGTTTCTCCACAAAAGAATTGGACATTATATCAGACATACTGGTCACTAGATCTATGGTTTTAGATCTAGATTTGGGTGGTTTCCCAATCTGGGTACTTAGACAGCATTCTAAGAGTATTTAGAATGGACGACTCCTGGCACGGTAGTGTACCTGCAGGTAATGGAGTCACCCTCTCTAAAGGTGTCTTACAGACTAAAGGGGAGAGGGATGTGCATGATTGGCAGATCACTTGCTCAGGCAATTGAGTCAATCATGAGATGTCAAGTACCACACCAGATATTGTTCTTGCACTAGATGCAATAAGTTGATATTGATCCTATCCTGGAGAAACAGTCGGAAGCAGTTATAGAACATAAGTGGATGTTCTAGGGATATGATAACGATAGCCTCATGCGGGAGACAGTTATCATTCCAGGCTTCCAAGGTGACCTGGACGACAAGGACGTTGTCAGAGTTATATTTTTCCCTTATGACGAGGGGCAGTATTTTGGACAGGTGATCCAAGGCAATACTGAGGGTGGCATGGCGCAGGACACTGATTAAGTTCAGTAGTCGATACAGTCTAAGAAGTTTGGATTTGGAGTTCATTTATGAGCTATGTCCCATCAGACATCCAGACACATCCTAAGACAGGTATTGCTCATTTCGGGAGATGGGTTTCTCCGCGAACTTGAGATATAGAGAGACATAGAAAGAAACATCAAGGCGGATCCACTCACTAAGGCTATTCCTCGAATGCAATAGTTTTGCAAACGAGCTTTGTGAGACTGACTAGTAGAGGAGTTGGGTGTTCGGTATCACACGGGCTGTGAGTATGCGACATCGCAATAATTAGCCTTGAGTGCAAGTGGGAGATTGTTGGAGATAGTGCCCTCAGAGTCAATTATTAGGTCACAGGTACGTGATTGCAATGATTGATGGAGGACCTATCCCGGTAGGACAGTCCTACTCGAGATGATAGTATGCTATCTGGTTTACCTTTATCATCGTGTACTGCTTTAAGTGACCTGACACGTCGCTATTACACGTTGATAGAGCCCCTAGGATTCTTGCTTGACCACCAGCAGTATGAGGGCGATCATATAAGTGGGAGCTGGGGGTCTATAAGCATATCCTTAAAAGGTCCCTAGTCGTGAGAGTTTCGAGACAGGGCATCGATTCTCCATAGTAGACTAGTGTATACAGTCGAGACCCCGACGAGGGGCGGTGGCCGGTCTCACAAGCCACTGGTGTCAGTTGGATCACCTAAGATGTATACAGGTGCTCATTGGGTTATGAGTACACCGGACAGGACTCGCCGGGAACATGCCAGTTGGTCATATACCAGACGTCAGATGGCAGTTCCCTGGTGACATGTGTGCAGGTTAGTTCATCGACCTGGGGATCGTCATTTGTCTCGTGTGAGTTCCCACTGTACTTTGATTACTACCCTACCACGGCTCAAAGGAGTCGTGCAAACAGGTTTTAGTTGGGTGCGGTCCCGAGCCACATGGAGGCAGTGAGCGTATCTTCAGGGGTTCGTCTCTCCCGGTATTGGGGGTGAGGTCGTGCTGTGTCTAGGAGAGCCATTACACAAAGCCCTCGGCCGAGGGAAGGAGATTTACTGGTAGGTATTCCAGTAGTATCTCAGGGTGTTCTGGGCTACACTCCGACACGACTTGTACCGCTTTTGGGGGTCTGACTTTTACCAACCCCTAGGCCCGCCATGCGATGCTCATAGACGAATGGACCGGACTGTACGGATATTGTCACTGACAGGCTCAGTAGGGAGTCAGGCTGAGTTCGCTCACAGACGTCCCTTTTGGTCAATACCTGGTAGCTCGTTTTGTATTGGCTTATACCTCTAACGTGCTAGTGGTTAAATCCACAACCAAGGTGTTGATGAGTCTTTAGAGTCCCCCACATTCAGTTACTCAGCTTTCGGGCGAAAGGTTGTAGAGGCCGTATGGAGATATGGCAGGGTCCGACCAGATACGTGCGGTATTGCACGGATCAGGATCGGACAGTTTGTTCTAGAAGCCGTATGGTTATATGGCAGGGTTCGATCAGATATGTGCGGTATTGCACGGATCAGGATCGAACGGATATTACTAGCCGGTTTTGGTTTAAGCCGGATCCTAGTATAGTACAATGTAGATTTTGTCTCATTGCATTTGTATTTCGGTCGGAATACAAATGCGGGTGTGTATGCACAGTATCGGGGTTTTCCTGTAATTTATTACGGGACCAGTTTTCTGGAGTTGCCTGTTTGCTTTCCGTTTCGGCCGATTTCCATTGTTCCGTTCATTGGCCGAAGATTGGTGGAGGAGGGCTTATTTGCATTGTTGCAAATAAGTATTTGTGGAGGGGGTCTTTTGCTTATTGTTGCATCATGATTATAGCACCATCCTTTGACTTGATTTCTTCATGATGGCATGACTTTTTGAGTCATCATGGTTCATGATGGTTGGACTTTGTGAGGTGATGATGGTGGTGTTGAGTGTTGTGTTTATCTTGTGATTATTCCATATGATAACCATTCCTCTCTCTCTCTCTTGCATGATTCATATGGTCACCTCCCCCTTGACTTTTCCCTCTCTCCTTTTCCTACATGGGCCGGCCATTTAAGGGGCTGCCAATTGGCTTGGGGTGGAAAAAATTTTTTGGTTGTTCTCTTGTTGCTCCAAAAATTCCCTTCATGTTCCATCTCAAGAGTTAAGTTCATTTTCCTCCACCACAAAAGGCAATTCCACAACCCCAAATGAGACTTCTTCTCTAGATATTCTACAGCGAATCTTGGGCACGTCGAGTAGCCGGCTTCGTGCCCGAGTTGCCTCGGCATTGAGGTGGGAGCCCGTAAAAGAAGTAGGCGATGTGGTGCACTTCCGGCGACGAGGAGGAGACGGGACATTCCGCAAGAGATCGGGACGATGACGAGAAGACCGGAGGACTTGGATCGTCGGTATATCTCTTTCCCATCTTATTGTTAGCTAGGACTAGTTAATGGTTCGATCCGGGTATTAGTGCGCGGCGGTTTGCCAGTTCAAGTAAAAATTTAAGTTTATCACCGCTTCCGCATTTGGCCGTCGGATTGACGGCCGGGGCACCGCCGTGGACTTACACATGGATCGTTCGAGTCGTGGAGCCTCTCTTGAGTCTGGGAGATCGTGGATCGCGGCGAAGGGACTTCTACTCGGAGCTTATGAAGCAAAGGAGTGGACTACAAAGGTTGTAATCCCTCACACTTTGTTGTAAAGATGTTTACTTTCATGTTAAACCCTAATAATCTAGCAAAGTTCCCGGCTTTGGGTTGTTCGGCAGGTCTAAAATTTTATTCGGATATGGTTGATACCTTATGAACCCTCACAAGAGTGCCTAGGAACCCTACAGTGGTATCAGAGCCTAGCTAGAGCATTAGGCGACGTGTATACAAAGTTAAAACTCCGAACGAACCCCGAAACGTCAAAACGACCCCCTCTCTGGACATTTTTTAAAAACTATGATTTTTCTGAATTAAAAATACCTAAAAAAAATTAGCAGGGTAATATAAGCATTACAGTGAAAAATGAGCGCATAAGCCGTACAAACCGCCGTGGAACCGCGGCCGTACCGCGCTTGGACCGTGGATCCGCGGCAGTACAGAAGACTTATGCACTCGTTTTAGCACAGTAATGACCGTTGCTGAAAGTTTAGTTTTCTGGGTATTTTTAACCTGACTCAAGTGTTGAGTGTTCTGGGGATTATTTTGTATTCGTTGATTCGATTGGAATATTTAATTTTTTTATGTTTTCCGGATATTTAGAAACTGTTAAAATGTTCGAACGGATATCATTAACTCACTTTTTCCCGGCACGAAAAACTTTCAAGTGTTGAATTTTCTCGGGTTTAAATCCTTCGGAAAAACATACAAGTTACGCGGTGGACCCTCTAGAAGAACACAAACCTTAACTTGATTATGTGACCGTCTGAACTGCCTCTAGACCTTAGGGTTTGGGGCAGTACGGCGTGCCACATGTGAGGCGTTGGCTTGACCCTTCTACGGCTGGATCATCGATATTGTGACATATTCTGGGATTATTTGAACTCCGCTCAAGTGTTGAGCTATTTAGGAAATCTTAGGTATTTGATTATCCGATCGGAAAGTTTAATACTGTCTATTTATCTGGAATGTGATACAATATATGGAATTCATATAGTTAGGCATGAAATGCGAAGTATGTGATATTTCGGATTTACGATGTCTAAAGTGATTGTGGATTCCAAATATTGTAGTTTTACAATATCTTTTCTGTGACCGTAAGTGTAGTATGTAGTTGTATTGCCGGTTTTCGTTGCTATACATCAACGACGATCTGTGTATGCATACTTATTTACGTTGATGATATGTGATATTATGTGTTGCTGTGATATGTTATATTGGATCGTCGTGTTCTGAATAGCCGGGGGTTTTATGTGAGATGAGGGTTTTTATTTTCATTCATGTAAAATTCATTTGTATGTAATATTCTTTTATTGGGGCACTTCCGGGATGAGGTTGATATCACCAGTGTATATTATTTATTTTTCCGCATTAGGTAGACCTAAGGAGGGGAGCACAAGTAACCAGGTTCTAGGGTCCAGTGGGAGGCCATCTCGAGGAGTCGAGACCGGGTCTCCTAACCCTAGAATTGGCAGTGTTACTTGCCGCTTTCGTAGGGGTCTAAGGATGTGGGTTTGGCTATTCATCGTGACTGTGGAATCCGTATTTTATACAGGCTCGTATTAAAAACACGGACATCCTAGTATATCCAATATTTCATATATGTTCTTCTGCTGCAATGTTCTATGATTAGATCATATTACTGCCTGAGACGAATGCTTATACTATATATATATGCTGATATATAAATATTACTGCTTTCCTTTCTTCTGTGATGCTTAGGAAGCATAAGCTGATGGGATAAATTAATGAGATTAATAAAAAGAAAAGAAACCTAAAAGATATTGTAGAATCAAAACTTTATAAAAAGGATAGCTACAGATTTGCTTTGCATAGCGGTATATATGATATACCCTGCACCTTATTCGATGAGGAAAGAGCCGAGATCCCTTCACCGGGAGTGACCTCTTTAGCGAAACTGGCAGATGCTACAAACTCGCGGTTTAGTTTTTGACAGCTTATATAGTTCTTGCTTTGCACAGCGGTATATATGATATATCCTGCACCTTATTCGATGGGGAAAGAGCCGGGATCCCTTCACCGGGAGTGACCTCTTTAGCGAAACTAGAAAAAGCCTAAAAAACACTCCTTTTTCAAAAACCACATGATTCTACGACGATATCAAGTTCATTACGCTCAAGGTTTTCTGAAAAACCTGCATAGCCCTCCGTCATTTCAGATAAGTACTACTTAGTATTCGTGCAGCGGTAGTTTTTCCTCCGTCAAGACGTAGTGTACGGTAGCTAACTAGTGCTTATCTGCTAGCATACGATGCGATTGGATTAGGGTATTCGTACGGCGTAGTTTGGCCTTCGTCAAGGGTCGTACGGGTGGGTTTAGTTCAATCAAGAAATGAACGGGTTGAACTTGACTAGCGCCCTATGGGTAGTTTGGCCTCCGTCAAGGTCATGGGACGCTAGGGGTAAAAACATTATCGGGAATTTCAAGTGTTGAAATTTGCAACGAGATTGCATACCTCCTATGAGATAGTTGGATCCCGATACCCACTACGAGTAAGAGTTACTCCTGGGAGAGTTTTACACAGGACAATTAGCCGATCAAGTAGGTGTCTAGAAAAGTGTTAACGGGGTTACGCCTCTGGGAAAATGAGGTTTACTTTAATTAGGTCCGTGCGAAAGCACGGGGAACCTCCCTCAAGTACCGACACTGATCTGGCTGAAAGATTGACGAAATTGTAAGGTGTAATTAATCCCGACTAATCTTACCTTTTAGGGTTTGAAGGAAGATTTGATAAAAACAGTGGGAGACATCCTGATTAGATAAGATAATAACCAATCTAATCTTGCAAGAGCATACGCTAAAGTGTTTTCTTCTCTCTCTTTCCAGGTAGCGACCATGTCAGGCCATAATCAAGATAATAATATGGATGTATTGACTGAACCCTCTTATTATACTGAGTGTTAGTGTATATGCCCTAGAGGCCATTACTGTATCATACTAGTATGTATATTACTTGATGGAAGCTTGGGATATTCACAGTTGTATAGACAATCTTGCTCGAAATAGTAGTATGCTACTTGGTTTGTCTCTGCTTTAATGTGTACATGTGTTTCTTTATTATATCACCTATACGCATTAGTAGAGCCCTTAGGATCTTTGCTTGATTACTGGCGTTGTGATGGCGATCACACTCGTGGGGGCTGGGTAATCCACAAGCATATCCTTATACACGTCCCTAGTCGTGGGATTATCGAGACAGGGCATCGATACTCCGGAGTAGACTAGCGTATGCGCTTCTCATCCCAGCACGGGAGACGGTCTGTCCCACAGCCGTCAGTACGTCGTACTTGAGATAGTATGCGGGTGCTCGTTAGGTTACGAGTACACTGGACATGACTCGTCGGGAACTGATGGTTGGTATTATACCTATCGTCAGTTATCAGTTCCCAGGTGACATGAGTACAGCTTAGTCCGCTGACTTGACATTGTCACTTCGCCTCGAGTGTGTTCCCACTGTTCTTTGATTACTACCCTACCACGGCTCTACTGAGTCGTGAAAACAGGTAGTAGTTGGGTGCAGTCCCGAAGCACTTGGAGGCAGTGACGGTTAGACAGGATTCGTCTCTCCCGGTATTGGGGGTTGACATCGCGCTGTGTCTAGGAGAGCCATTACACAAGTAGTCCCTGGCCAGGGCAAGCGAGATATACTGGTAGGTTTTCAGTGTTATCTCAGGGTGTTCTGGGCTACACTCCGACACGACTTGTATCGCTATTAGGGGACTGACGTTCACCGCCCCCTAGGCCCGCCATGCGATGTATCAGACGAACAGACCGGACTGTACGGAGATTGTCACATACAGGCTCAGTAGGAGTTCGGATGGGTTTACCTCATCGGCCTTCTTATCGACATCTACCTGGGGACCGTTACGTACAGCTAGTGCCGCTTGCGGTCTGTGGTTAAACCCACTGCCAGCGTAGTGTCGAGTCTCTAGAGTCCCACACAGAGAGTTTCCCTGCATTGAGCGAAACGTGTAGAGGCCGTATGGTTTTACGACAGGGCTACGATCACTTGCGTACACTTGTGTGCGTATGTTGTTTGGGCAGGCAATACTAGTGGGCTTTGGTTTAAGCCGGATCCTAGTATTGCACTGATGGATTTGTTTTGTCTTCAGTGCATTCGCATTCTACTGAATGCTGATGCGGGTGTGTATGCACAGTTTTGAGGAGTGATGAAGGAGGAGGTGCCTCATTAGGGTTTTGGCAATTTGTTCGGTCAAAACCATTATGAGTCTGAGACATTGTTTACTAATCCTATTAGTGATAATTATATGATGGCTAATTGCATTGACCATTTGACAACCATGACCTCTCTTGACTTTGTTGACCGGTTGACCGAGGTTGACCATTGACCTTCATGAGAGATCTACACTCTTCTTTTGATTTCTTTTTTCGTTTGATTATGAAAATGGCCATTTCAATGTAGCCATCAACTTTATCTTGATGGGATTAGTAATGATAATGTTTTTGCATTATTGAACCATGGCTCATTTTCTTTAGCTTATAATTCTTTTCTCACTCTCTCTCTTGCTCTTTCTCATGAGAAGAAAAGAAATGCACCATGGTTGCTGGCTCCTCCTTCTTCCTCCTCTTGATTTATCTTTTGATCTCATGTGTTGAGAGATAAAGATCCCACAAAGACAAAACCATTCCTCTACCACTTATACACAACCTAGGGCTTCTAGACTAGCAATCTCTTTGCCCTAGTTACCTCGGCTCGAGGTGGAGCTCGGTGTACATCTCTCGGGTGGATCGTCTTCGACTCAAGGAGGCCGCGGAGGTGACCAAAGTCCGGATCAACCCTCGGAGCAAGCAAGGAGAAGAATAACAAGAAGAGAAGGAGTTCAAGTTGAGGTATAACCCCTAACCGAGAAGATAAATCTCTAGTTAGGATGCTAGTGTGTTGTTTAGCAAAGATCCGGCTTTTACGGTCCATGTTACCAAGTCTAGAAAAATTTTTGTTTTACCGTTTCCGCAACCCCGAAAGTACTGGGAGAGGTAACGTGGACCTAACACCGAGCAAGGGATCGTTGGTCCCGTTCTTTCTTATAAGAGTTATAAGAATGAACAGGGAATAGTAGAATATCTCGATTCTCACGCCGCCCAAACGGAGAACATGCATGTTGATGCACCTTCTTCGGGTGTGTTAGTCATTGAGAACTGTTTCTCAGTTCACCCTACGTCCTGGGTATTGGATACTTGATCAGGATCCCACATATGTAAATTGTTACATGGGCTACGTAAATATAGAGAACTAGGAAAAGGTGATCATTCTGTTCAGGTAGGGAATGGTGCAAGTATTGTAGCCAAAGCAGTTGGCGAATATAACCTAGTATTACCAAGTCGTAATACACTGATTCTGAATGAGTGCTATTATATACCGAACATGATGTGCAAAATTATATCAGTTTCTTTATTAAGTAAAGAAGGATATAATTTTGTAGTACAGGATAATGTTATGAACATCTTCCTAAATCAAAAGTTGATTACATCAGGCTCGTTACATAATGGCATATTCATTCTCAATCAAAATACAGTCCTCAATATACAAAACACACACAAGAGGAAGAGTTCAGAAATAAATCAATCCTTCTTGTGGCATTGTAGACTTGGTCATATCAATGCGACACTGGCTAAGTTACATAAGGATGGATATTTGAATCCGTTCGAATTATCATCTTATGATACTTGCCATTCATGTCTCAAAGGCAAAATGACCAAACCTCCGTTTAGTGGACACGGAGAAAGAGTTACGGAACTCTTAGGACTGGTACATAGTGATGTATGCGGTCCTATGTCTACGCATGCCAGGAACGGTTCTTCCTACTTCATTACATTCACTGACGATCTCTCAAGATTCGGACATGTGTTCCTGATGAAACACAAGTCTGAAGCTTTTGAGAAATTTAGAGAATATAAGCACGAAGTAGAGAACCAAACAGGCAAAAGTATTAAGATCCTTCGATCTGATCGAGGAGGAGAATACTTGAGCAATGATTTTCTGGATTATCTAAAAGAGAATGGGATTCTCTTTCAGCTTACTCCTCCTTATACACCACAGCACAACGGTGTATCGGAGTGGAGGAATCGCACTCTATTAGATATGGTGCGCTCTATGATGAGCACTGCTGAGTTACCTATTTCCTTCTAGGGACATGCACTGGAGACAGCTGCATACCTATTGAATAGAGTTCCAACCACTCCATATGAGATATGGAATGGTAAGAGACCATGTCTTAATTTTATTCAGATATGGGGTTGTCCGGCCTATGTTAAAACACAAAATCCGGACAAGATCGAGGCAAGGTCTGTCCTATGTAAGTTTATTGGATATCCCAAACATTCGCGAGGGTATATCTTCTACCACTCCGAGGAACAAAAGGTGTTTGTTACTCGACACGCCACCTTTTTAGAAAAGGAATTTCTTGCAAAAGAGATTAGTGGCTCTGAGGTAGAACTAGAAAAAGTTCCAGCAGAACAAACTACAACAGATAATTTAGTGGAACCAGAGGATTCAGTAGTACCTGACGAACCCCAGCCTCTCCGCCGATCTAGTAAGGTTTTTCGTCCACCTGAGAGATACTATGGTTTTCTCATTAATGGTGGAAGCGAGGATTGCATCATGGAAGATGATGATCCGACTAGTTTCGAGCAGGCCATCACGAGTGGTGACTCTGTGAAATGGCTGTATGCAATGCGATCTGAGATGGAATCCATGTACACCAACAAAGTATGGACTTTGGAAAATGCTCCTGAAGGAGTAAAACCCATTGGGTGCAAGTGGATCTTTAAAAAGAAAATTGGTGTAAATGGAAAAGTTGAGACTTTCAAAGCTAGACTTGTTGCAAAGGGTTTTCGTCAACGACCAGATGTGGATTATGACGAAACCTTTTCTCCAGTGGCTATGCTTAAGTTCATCCGGATCTTACTTGCAAATGCTGCATACCATTACGGTGATTTAGAAGAGTGCGTGTACATGACTCAGCCAGAGGGCTTCGTAGATAGTGGGAGCAGCGGAAAGGTGTGCAAACTGCTTAAATCCATTTATGGGTTGAAGCAAGCATCGCGGAGTTGGAACATCTGTTTTGATGTTGTAGTCAAGGAGTTTGACTTCATCAAAAATATAAATGAACCTTGTATCTATAAGAAGGTTGCAGAGAGTAAGGTTGTATTCCTCGTATTGTACGTGGATGACATACTCTTGATAGGAAATGATGTTCCTATGCTGCAATCAGTCAAGCTCTTCTTATCACAAAGATTCTTAATGAAAGATCTAGGTGATGCCTCCTGCATATTGAGGATTATGATCTATAGAGATAGATCTAAACGGATACTGGGATTGTCCCAATCCAGGTACATTGACACCATACTACAAAGGTTTAGTATGGAAGAATCCAAGCGTGGGAACCAACCCACGATCTCTGGACTCACTCTCTCCAAAGAGATGTCTCCCAAGACTGATTTGGAGAGAGCTCGCATGCAAGGGATACCCTATGCTTCGGCAGTAGGCTCTATCATGTATGCGATGCTATGTACCAGACCCGATGTAGCATACTCACTAAGTGTAGTGAGTAGGTATCAAGCAGATCCTGGAGAGAGTTACTGGACAGCTGTGAAGAACATTCTCAAGTACTTGCGAAGGACTAAGGAGATGTTCTTGGTGTATGGTAATGGAAAACTCCAGGTGGAGTCCTTTACTGATTCCAGCTTCCAAAGTGATAAGGATGACTCTAAGTCGCACTCGGGATTTGTCTTTACCCTCAATAGAGGGGCGGTATGTTGGAAGAGTTCCAAACATGATACCGTTGCAGACTCGACGATGGAGGCTGAATACATCGCTGCCAACGATGCTGCCAAAGAGGCTGTCTGGATAAAGAAGTTCATTAGTGAACTTGGTGTGGTTCCATCCATTGAGCATCCAATACCTCTATATTGTGATAACAATGGAGCTGTGGTTTTGGCCAAGGAACCCAGGTCCCATCAAAAGTCCAGACATATTCTGAGGCCGTATCACCTCATCAGGGAGATAGTTGATCGCCGGGAGATCGAGGTCAGGAGAGTAGACACGAAGGACAACACTGCGGATCCATTCACGAAGGCCATTCCCCAGATACAGTTTGAGTGATTATTCGGGATGCTAGGTATGAGATACTACAGCAGCTGGCCTTAGTGGAAGTGGGAGATTGTTAGTTATGTATATGCCCTAGAGGCCATTATTGTACATATGATGTATATTATAATGGATACTTGGATATATATAGAGAGGACTTTCTTGCTCGACATGATAGTATGCTATTTGGTTTCACTTTATCTTAACATGTTGACTTATATATTGTTTACTGTCTTACTCTCACATGTTGATAAAGCCCTTAGGATCTGTACTCGACTACTGGGACTATGATGAGATCATACTAGTGGGGCCATGGTAGTCGATGAGTACACCAGAGTAGACTAGCGTATACGCATCTTGACCCATATGATGGGCGATGGATGATCCCATATCCATCGGTGTTAGACATCAAGGATGGTGTACGGGTGCTCAGTGGAGACTGGGTACACTGGACGGACTCGCCGAGAACTCCCAGATGGTGATATAACACACGTCAGATGGCAGTTCTCCGGTGACACTGGTACATGGTAGTCTGTAGACCCGAGATCGTCATAGAGTCTTGTGTGATTTCCACTGTGCTTTGATTTCCACCTTACCATTTCCAAGAGGGCATGCAAAACGGTGGCTTTTGGGTGCAGTCCCGAATCACATGGAGGCAATGAGCGATAGGAGGGGATTCGTCTCTCCCGGTATAGGGAGTTGATGTTGTGCTGTGTTCGATTGGCTATAACTGGAAGTCCTTAGCCAAGGCTGATATAGAGATTTACCGGTATGTGTTACTGGTAGTTTCTTGACCCGTTATGAGCCTCACATCGACATGACTTATCGGTTACTGGGGTCTGACGTATACCACCCCTAGACTTGATATGCGATATATCAGACGAAGAGACCGGACTGTACGGGAGTGTTACTGATTGGATTCACAGGAGAACGGACAGGCTGGCTTGTTGATCTTCTGATCACTCAATATCTGGGTGGCTGTTACGTTTAGCTGACCGCTTGCAGCTTGTGGGTGTTTGATATGATCATCACCTGCTACCGGCGTATTGATGATTCTTTAGAGTCCTACACAGAGCTTTCTTGACTCAGGCAAAACGGAGTAGGGGCACATATGTGATATGTGCAGGACCGAGGATAATGCGATATAAGATACCGTATTATATTCTCGCGATATTTAGATATGAGCCGGCTCATCGGATCAAGTGTTGATTCGATGAATTGGTACATGATATATTAGTCGGTTATATTCGATATAGCCGGATTGTCGGATCAAGTGTTGATTCGATGATTTAATGTATAATAATATATATGATATATTGTATTACATTATCTAATATTGGCTCGCTTTATTATTTCATTTTCTCACCGGGTAATACATTAATATATATGCGATATATGTTAATTGTATTATTTTCTTTTTTTATAAATATATAATATATATGTGATATATATTATTGTAACGTGATATGATTAATAATGAAACATGTTTAGTGGAGATTAAACTAGATTAGGGTTTGATTTGGGTTAGTTCCTTCTTGATGCTTCTAGAAGGATTTTCTTTTGTCATGGTTAAGATATTATGTTGATATTTTGTTATGACTCATTGTTTAACACAACCAAACCCTAGCCCTAGTTAAGTCTCTACAAGGGTTATCCTTGTCATCCTTGACCATGGTTACATTTTTAATCATATATCATTTCCTTATTCATCACAAAAGGATTTAACTCATTTTTCATTATCTTCTTCTCTCTTGAGCTTTGAGAAAGCTTACTAGTTTTTCCTTTTGTGATACTTTCATGTGAGAATTTGATATAAAAAGATAGCATAAATACTACTCCATCATCCTCATCTCATCTGGCCCATTAGATTAGGGTGTTCACCTCATTAGAGTGAGAGAGCTTGAGTTATAGCAACTTCGACGTAGATCATCGGAGAAAAGGAACACTACAAGCTAGCATGGATCGTTCGAGTCGTGGTGCCTCTCTTGAGTCCGGAAGATCGTGGATCGCGGCGAAGGGACTTCTACTCGGAGCTTATGAAGCGAAGGAGCGGACTACAAAGGTTGTAATCCCTCAGAATTAGTTGTAAAGATGTTTACTTGCATGTTAAACCCTAATAATCTAGCAAAGATCCCGGCTTTGGGTTGTTCGGCACGTCTAAAATTTTATTCGGGCATGGTTGATGTCTTATGAACCCTCACAAGAGTGCCTAGGAACCCTACAATAATATAAGTACTGTAAACTAACACGTTTAAATTTCGATCGACAAAACTTCCCGAAGTGGGCCCCACGTACATCTGCAGTACAGTAATAAAATCTGGGCCCAAAAGAAATATTCCCTAAACCACAATTTTACAAGAACTTACTGTAGAAAAATGGTTTACTGTAGCTCTAAAACGGCGGCTGAACCGCGGCCAAACTGGGGTTTGTGCGGCGGATCCGCGGCGCTTTGGAAGCTTCAGTTGACCAAATTTCACCAAAATTCTTAAAAAAGCCTGCACGATTTTCTGAGATGCTCAAAATAATTTTTTGGCCTGTTTTAAAAATCGACAGAAACTTTACAAAGAAAATTGTAGTTTTCGAAATTCCGTTCGATCGATATTTTAAACGCGTTAGAACAAGTTAGTAAAGCTTAATGGCGTGGCTCTGATACCATGTAAGTATACGGTAGCGCCCCGACCGTCAATCTGACGCCAAATGCGGAACAAAAACTTTTACAACTGGTGCTATCGCATACTATAACCCGGATCTTGCCATTAACGCTAAACTAACAAACTACAAAGTGGGTAGAAATGCTATACCGTATGATCCGAGTCCTTCGGTCTTTAGCCATCATCCCACGCTCCTTTGCGGCATCTGCGATCTCGCTCGATCTCCAGTCTCCTCGTCCAGGTGGCACCATATCTACGGATCTTTAAACGGGCTCCCGCCTCTGAACCGAGGCAATTCGGACATGAAGTTTGCTAGCCGACATGTCCAAGATTGATGTAGAGAACGAGTAGAATACTTTGTCTCTCTTCATCCAAAACCATGGATGAACGGTTAATGAAGTTGCCTTTTTTAATCGGGTAAAGAGAAAATGATCATATCAAATTTCCATGAACCAAAACTATCATCTAATTTTTTCCAATCAACTTGGCTTCCAAATGAATGGTCGGCCACTATATGAAGAGGTGGGGGGGGTGAGTGTAGGAGCAAAGGGGGTGACAATAAGTAATGCTTATCATAACAAAAGATCTTACACAAATATCCTAAGCATGAACAAAAGGCATTAATGAAAATGTGACTCACAAATAACACCTCATCAACCATTAATGCAAATGAATGACTCTCAAAATCTAGTCATCATCCAAGAAGCTTCCTCTCATGACTCACCCTCAAGAAAAGATAAATCCGCATTAAACCGAATGTTTAAGACGGGTGATAGAAAATTGGCAATTTCGAAAAGCGATCCCGAAACAAATTTCAGGATAATCCCGTAACAGTATAAACATACCCGCATTTGTATTACGACCGAATACAAATGCAATAGAGACAAAGATATTATATCTACACAGTATAATACATGGATCCGGCTTAAACCAAAGCCCACCAGTATTATCTGCCTGAAATATGACACGTGCGTAAACGCACGTGCATTTTCCGAACCATGCCATAAAACCATATGGACTCTACAACGTTTTGCCCGAACTTGGAAAACTATCTGTGGGGGACTCTAATGACTCATCAGTACCCTGGCTGTGGGTTTAACCATAAGCACGTCAGCCGCACTAGCAGTGCGTAATGGCTGCCCATGTACTGACCTCAAGGGAAGCCGATGAGCGAACTCATCCTGGAACCCTACTGAGCCTAACATTGACAATATACATACAGTCCGGTCCGCTCGTCTATGAGTATCGCATATCGGGCCTAGGGGCTGGTAACGTCAGACCCCCAATAGCGGTATAAGTCGTGTCGGAGACAAGCCCTGAACACCCTGAGAAACTACTGGAATACTTACCAGTAATTCTCACCTGCCTTGGCCAAGGACTTGGTGTAATGGCTTTCCTATACACAACGTGATCTCACCCCTAATACCGGGAGAGACGAATCCCCTGCCGATCCGCTCACCTGCCTCCATATGGCTCGGGACTGTACCCAAAAAAGACCTGTTTGCACGACTCCTTTGAGCCGTGGTAGGGTAGAAATCAAAGCACAGTGGGAACTCACACGAGACAAATGACGACCTCAGGTCGATGAACTAACCTGTACACATGTCACCAGGGAACTGCTATCTGACGCTAGGTATAATACCAACTAGCAGGTTCCCGGCGAGTCCTGTCCGGTGTACTCATAACCTAATGAGCACCTGTATACATCTTAGGTGATCCAACTGACACCAGTGGCTTGTGAGACCGGCCACCGCCCCTCGTCGGGGTCTCGACTGTATACACTAGTCTACTCCGGAGTATCGATGCCCTGTCTCGAAACTCCACGACCAGGGACCACTTTCAAGGATGTGCTTATGGACTACCCAACTCTCACGTATATGATCGCCATCATACTGTTGGTAGTCAAGTAAGATCCTAAGGGCTCTATCAACGTGTAACAGTGATCAGTCACCTGAACCTATACACGACTGATAAAGGTAAACCGGATAGCATACTATCATCTCGAGTAAGACTGTGCTACCGGTATAGGTCCTCCTCAATCATTGCAATCATGTACCTGCGATCCAATAATTGACTTTGAGGGCACTATATCCAACAGTCCCGTTATGCCCCGGGACCACAGATCAAGTAAGAATCACGAATGATTCTGTCCCGTTATCCTCCGGGACCACGGATCAAGCAATACCCTTTTAAGCCACACTTCAGTTACACTTTTGATTTCCCCATACCCCCAAGGTTATGTGTTCAAGTCAGGTATTGATAATCTGGAGCTAATGTCAACACAGGATCAAGAAGGTACAGGTTTTGTCTAAATAGACAACATGATACGTCCGTCAAGATGACAAGTCAGTATTGTTGGCATTAGGAATAGGATCAGGTATTAAGTCAAGCAGTGGTATATCAAGTCATGTTAGGTAGTGCACATGTATCAGAGTGTCAGAGATGTCAGAGATGCTCGAGCTCGCAGCTTTGAGTCTTTGCGCCAGACTCCGGGTATGACAGTGGCGGAGTATGATATTCAGTTCACCTAGCTATCCATATATGCTCCTTAGTTAGTGGATACTGAAGAGAAGCATGTTAAGAGGTTTGTACAAGGCTTTGTTACCCAGTTGTTCCTCTCTATTGGCGCCCAACATCTTGATACGTATGCAGTAGCGGTAGACGCAACCCTACTGATAGAGAAGTGTATTTTCGAGACTTCGGTCTTATCGGGACTGAAGCGGATTCGTACTGATGTATCAGCCCAGAGGCAGATGGGTAGACGCCGCGACAGATTCCATCCAGGTCGTGGTGGTAGCAGAGGCTTGAGGTGAGGCCAGTTATATAGCTCTTACCCGCAGGGTCAGCAGCCGTCATATGGATGTTTTCGGTGTGGGTGTTTGTATCATCGCATCAGAGATGTACTGAGGTACGCCAGGGCGAGACAGCAGTTCCGCTTGTTACCATACCACTTTCTCCACCTCAGAGATCATTGCCTCTTATGCCCGTTGTTGCTTCACGCCAGACCTATGCTCAGAGAGGTAGTGGTTGTGGAGGTCTTGTTCAGAGAGGACGAGGTGGCAGAGGCGGAGGACAGCCGGATGCCGGTAGAGGACAGGCCCGAGTTTTTGCGTTGACTCCTAAGGATGCGCAGGCGTCGAATGCAGTAGTGACAAGTACTCTTCCAGTGTGTTCTTTCGATGTGCGCATATTGTTCGACCCAGGATCTACGCACTAGTAGTTTCCACACACTTCATACCGAGGTTGTGCCGAGGTTCGTCTTTGTTAGATCAGCCGCTTGTTGTGATTACTCCCGTTGGAGAGTCTTTTGTTGCACGACATGTGTTTTGGTCGTGTGCTATTCATATTGGAGATATAGATTAGTTCGTCGATTTAATCCTTCTTGATATGTTGGACTTTGACGTTCTCCTTGGCATGAACTGGTCAGCTACTTGCTATGCGTCTATGGACTGCGGTGAGAAGCCAGTTAGATTTTGTTTTCCGGGCGAGTCAGTTATTGTTGTGCACGGGGACCGTAGTGCCTCCCCTCACAGTTTGATTTCTTCCCTTTGCGCTAGTCGGATTTTGAGGAAAGGATGTCGGGAATTCTTAGCCTTTATTCTTGATACTGGAGCCACAGCAGATCCGTTGGACCAGGTTTCTATCGTGAGAGAGTTTCCCGACGTATTTCCTGATGAGTTACCTGAATTGCCGCCAGTGCGCGATATCGAGTTTTGCATCGATTTGATTCCCGGCACGGGGCCTATTTCTATACCGCCTTATCGGATGGCTCCGACGGAGCTTAAGGATCAGTTGCAAGAGTTGCTTGACAGGGGACTTATTCGTCCGAATGTTTCGTCTTGGGGAGCTCCTGTTCTGTTCGTCAAGAAGAAGGACGACAGTATGAGCTTGTGCATTGATTATCATCAATTGAACCGAGTTACAGTGCGGAATAGGTATCCATTATCTCGCATTGACGATTTGTTTGATCAACTCCAAGGTACGGGACATTTTCCAAGATTGATTTAAGGTCGGGTTATCATCAGTTACGGGTTCGGAATGATGACATTCCGAAGACTGCTTTTCGTACGCGCTATGGGCATTATGAGTTCTTGGCGATGTCGTTCGGGCTCATCAATGCCCCGGCAACGTTCTTGGATTTGATGAACCGGATTTTCAGGCTGTTCCTCGACCAGTTCATTATTGTATTTATTGATGACGTTCTGGTCTATTCCAGATGTCGAGAGGAGCATGAGCGGCACTTGCGGATTACTTTGCAGATATTGAGAGAGCACCAGCTGTTTGCTAAATTCTCGAAGTGTGCATTCTGGCTTGCTAGTGCTGACTTCTTGGGTCATGTGGTTACGGGAGACGGTATACAAGTGGACCCGAAGAAGATCGAGGCTGTACAGTTTTGGCCTAGACCTGTATCAGTGACATAGGTCCGCAACTTTTTGGGCTTAGCTGGTTATTACCGCTGTTTCATGCAGGATTTCTCGAGTATCGCTGCACCGTTGACCGGACAGACTCGGAAGGGGGTTCCTTTTCTTTAGACTGAGGCATGTGAGCAGAGTTTTCAGCAGTTGAAGACTCGTTTGACAACTACACCAGTTCTATCTTTACCTTCTGGATCAGGAAGCTATGTCGTTTATTGTGACGCTTCTCGAATGGGGCTAGGTTGTGTGTTGATGCAGCATGACAGAGTTATCGCTTATGCTTCCCGACAGTTGAAGAAGTACGAGCAGAACTATCCCACTCATGATCTTGAGATGGCTGCGGTGGTTTTTGCGCTCAAGATTTGGAGACACTACTTGTATGGAGAGTCGTGTCAGATCTTTACGGACCATAAGAGCTTGAAGTACATCTTCCAGCAGCGGGATCTGAATTTGATGCAGCGCATTGGATGGAGCTTATGAAGGATTATGATTGTGAAATCCTTTATCATCCGGGAAAGGCGAATGTGGCAGCTGATACTTTGAGTCGTAGGCCCGGAAGTAGCTTGTTCCATTTGAGCGCCGTTCAGAGACAGTCTTCTACAGATTGGCAGATCTTGTGCAATAGTAGAGTACAGTTCAAGTTCACTTCCGTGGGAGGGCAGCTTGCTGATGTCCACGCCCGTCCACTTCTACTTGATCGTATCCATGAGGCGCAGTCCAATGATGCTCGTTTGTCCGAGATTCTGGAGCATGTTCGGCAGGGTAGAGATTCGGAGTTTGTGATTGATGACCAGGGTGTGCTAAGTTTTTAGACTCGTCTATATGTGCCATATTCTGAGGGGCTGAGACACGAGATCCTAGAGCAGGCACATCAGTTAGCATACAGTGTTCATCCAGGTTCCACTAAGATGTATCGTGATTTGAGAGATATCTACTGATGGGAAGGGATGAAGAGAGATGTTTCAAATTTCGTTTCGAGGTGCTTGACTTGTCAGCAAGTCAAGGCTGAGCATCAAAGACCGGCAGGAGAGTTGTAGCCTTTGCCCATTCCGGAGTGAAAATAGGAGTAGATCTCTATGGATTTCATTGTGGGTCTACCCAAGTCCAGTCGAGGGTATGACTCCATTTGGGTGATTGTTGACCGGTTGACGAAAGCGGATTTCTTCCTTCTAGTGAAGACCACTTTCGGATATGCTCAGTTGTACATTGATGAGATTGTCCATTTTCACGGCGTTCCTAGATGCATTGTATCCGACAGAGGCACCTAGTTTACCAGCCGTCTTTGGCAGAAACTTCAGGAAGCTTTGGGTACCCGATTGAGTTTTAGCACCGCTTTCCATCCGTAGACCGATGGTCAGTCAGAGCGGACTATACAGACTCTCGAGGATATGCTTCAAGCGTGCGTGCTTGGTTTTAGTAGCAGTTGAGATCGTCACTTTCCGTTGATAGAGTTCTCCTACAATAACAATTTTCAGGAGACGATTCAGATGGCTCCTTTTGAGGCCTTGTATGGGAGAAAGTGTCAATAGCCAGTCTGTTGGACCGAACTTAGCGAGAGCGGGATTTTGGGACCACAGCTAGTCCAGGAGACTACGGAGAAGATCCAGTTGATTCAGGACAGGATGAGAGCAGCCCAGTGCAGGCAGAAGTCTTATGCCGACCGCCGTCGTCACAGAATTGAGTTCGCAGTGGGTGATCATGTATTCCTATGGATTTCTCCAATGAAAGGCGTGATGAGATTTGGGAAGAAAGGGAAGCTTAGTCCCAGATTTATGGGTCCTTTTGAGATCCTTGAGCGAGTTGGCACCGTTGCCTATCGTTTGACACTTCTGCCCAGTTTTCCGGATGTTCACCCCGTATTTCAAGTATCGATGCTTCGCAAGTACCTTCATGACTCTTCTCACATGATTCAGCACCAGACCATCCAGCTGGAACACGATCTTTCTTGCATCGAGCAGCTGGTAGTTATATTGGATCGATAGGTAAATAAACTTCGGTCAAAGGTCTTGCCGTCTGTGAAGGTTCTTTGGTGTGGCCCGAATAGCGAAGAGGTCACATGGGAAGCCGAGAGAGAGATGCAGAAGAAATTTCCTCATCTCTTTAAAGGTACGCATAGTAAGATTTTTAAATTCGGGGACCAAATTTCTTTAAGGGGGAAGATTGTAACACCTTAGAATGTGATTAGAGTTAATTAAGCGATATAATGCGGGTTTTTAATAAAATTTAACCAATAATTATTTTCACAGATTTTATTTTAATTAATCAATATTTTATTTAATTATTTTTGTACTTGCACACACATGTGCATGTTAATTTTAAGGTTAAGGAGGTGTTAACCATGCTTTACTAACCATGGCACACTTATCCATTTTCATGTCATGTTTACATATTTATCTATTTTAAGTAAAAGGGTTTTATTTGTTTTGAAAATGAAAAAGAGAAGAGTTGAATAATGAGGCATGTTGATGGCATGGGGCAAGGCATGGGAGGCATTTAATGAGAAGAGAGAGAGAGAGAGAGAGAGAGAGAGAGAGCATGGCTCAACTCTCATTCTCACCCTCACCCTCTCACTCTCTCATTATCTCTCGACACTCCTTCTCACTCTCATTTTTCTTTTTCTTCTTCTTCTTCATCAAAAACCATCTCCTGAAAGATTTTTCCTTCACAAACCTATAGCCTAAACCTTCATCAAATCTCACTAAACCCTTCACTAAGCTTGATTAAGCCCTCTTATGATGACTTGGAGCTTGGAAAGCTAAGGTTTTCTCCAAGTTTTGGCGAGGTAGTGATCTTAAACTCTTTGTTAGGCTCTAGGAAAGTTTGTTTTGTTAAATTGTTTCAGTTTAATACCTTAAAGTTATAGTTTAGTGCTAAATATCGTATTTTTGCTAGTTTAGTGTCTCTGTTGAATTTGCTATTGTTACGTTGATCTACAATTAAATCTAACAATACAGTAGATTGTTGATAGAGCCTAGAGTACACACTTGAAACCCAGACCCCACCACACCATAGGCCCGGCGAGATTCCTTTTATGGCCGGCGCCGCCGGTTTTCCTGCATAGTTGGGTGTTGGATTTTGGTGGGTAGCTCTCTGTAGGTTATATATGGTGTTTGGTATGCTTTGTTTTTCCTATATTGTCTGTAAGTAAAATCTGGGACCGTTTAGCTAATTCTAGCGTTTCGATATCGTGCGATACGGATTTTTCTGACTTCCGTTAAGTGTTTCGTGTAGCTTGCAGCCATAGGTTTGGTTTAGGGTGTCGCTGCACACGTTAGCCCGCTAAGCTGACACTTTGTAGGTTGTGAGAGTCGATTCGTTAGTTGCCGTTTATGTCCGTATGTTATCGTTAGTTTATTAATTTCTTGAGCATTAATTTGTGTGAAATTAGGATCATTTGCGGGGACTTCGGACGCTGCTAGGAAGGGGAAAGAGGTGATCGGATTCACCTAGCTCGAGATCGTCCGGTGAGTAGATTTAACATCTGCAGGGAATCGCCTGTATGGCGTTAAGCGCCGAGGGCTAGATTCAGTAACATAACCATATGCTTATATATATATATATATATTTATCGTGCATGAGTACCATTTTGCACATCTTTTTACCTGTTGTACATTGACATAGTATTAATGGACACTGCACCTTTACTAACGGTTCATGTTGCACGAACACCGAATTGTATGCCACACACACACACCGTTGGTAATTGCTATAACACGCTCACTATAGAAATTGCCATGGATAAATATATTGTACCGCTTTCATTGTTGTTAACAGTTAAACAATGATTCTTGTTCTATTGCGCATTATGAATTACATCATACGTACATACATACATGCTGTAACATTTCAAGAAAATAAAATATTATTTTTGGGAATTTTTGTAATTTAATATTATTTTAATGAATATTTTAATATTTCGGTCTAATTAAATACCGATAAATAGGGGAAAATTTCGGAAAAATTATGGAAAATTCTAAAATAGGGTATTTTGGGGAATTATGCCATTTTAAACTTTTTATGGTTAATTATATGCTATTTTAGTGCTAATCGCGATTAAAAATCGCTAATCGGGTTTTTAGCTTTTTTGTGCAAAAATGTGCACATATCATTTTTCCACACTTGTTACACTTGTTAAATATTTTAGGGTATGGTTGCTTAGGGTTTGCCATTGAGTGAGAGGGAAAAGAAAAAGAAAAGAAAAGATAAAGGTTTCATGATGAAGAGAGAGAGAGACTAGGTCAACCTTCAATTTTTTAAACATACTCCCATCATTTCCTCACACCCATTTCTCTCCCCCCCTTCATAGAGCTGCTGCTGCTCCTGCCCTCTCCCTTTTCTTCCTCCTCCTTCTTCAACTTAGATCCACCATTAAAACCTAACCAAAACCCTATTCCCATTTCACAAAAGTTGCTCCCAAGCTCACTGGCTACACATTGGACTAAGAAAGAGTGCATCTTGAGCACTTTGAGCAACTCAAGAAAATTCTTGAGTTGCCAAAGGAGGAAATTTCTCCACCCCTAACATAGTATTTCAATTCTTATTGCATCCATACTAGTTTCATGTCGATATGGTGTCGTTTGATGGACTTTTGAAATTTCAAGTTTGGGTTAGGAGTTGAATTGAGTTGTAAAGTGAAATTGAGGCTTGTAGTGATCTTAAAATCCTGTTAGTGATGTTACATTGGAACAGACCTGAGAGTTAAACCCAAAAATACGGAATTACAGGACTTCCGTGTCGGTTTGTGAGATGTTTTAGTGTGCATGAAAATCTGGAATGTGCTGGGAGTTTTGCTGGAAAATTAAACAAGTTCAGAGGCCCATTTAAGACCCTAGGAACACCCTGTAGCCAGGCGAACCCCATTGGATCACCCTGGGCCGGCCAGGCCGGTTTTGCCTGTAGGGGGCTCGGCCACTTAGTGATGGTACGGGTCCAGGTTTCTACTGTAGGTCACATACACCCTATACATCACTCTAGACTTGTTTGCTTGCCTTTATTTGGCCTGAGACGAAATATGGGATCATTTTCTTGGGTTGCTGCTTTGAAATGAGTTTTGGTTTTGCGTATTTCGATTTTCAGATTTTGATATTTATGCGTTATCTCTATCGTGTGACGTTTGTACGTCTATATCGAGTGATTTCGGGTTGTTTTGCGAAGGCTAACCATAGGTTCTAACCTATAGGCCTTTTAGTGTATCGTGTTGGTTTTCACATGTCGTTTTAAGTTTTGATTTGGTTTTAATGCGATGCGATACGTGTGATATGTAGGTACCCCCACGGCGATCCGAGACGATGCAGAAGATGAAGGCGACATCGACACCGACACGCAGGATGCAGGTGGGTAGATTTATATCTACGCGGAGAAGTCGGGTGGATGGCATATAGCACCCCCGCAGATTTTGGTGATGTATACGAATACGTATACACATATATATATTGATTATATAATGTTGAGTTTATTGATGATAAGATAGATTTTAGGTGTGATTGGATAGGTTTAGTGTTGCGAGACCCTAGAGTAGAGGTTGCACCACACATACACACACACCAATACTTGCATACATTCTTCTTTCATTGTGCTTATACGAGAATGTGTATTTATGTATTCACATGGGTATGGAACTATGTGTTCACATACTGGATTTGAGGATAGTAATTGGGATTTGAGATGAGTCGATAAGATTTGATTGAGACCGCGAGAACGGTGATATGGCAGGATTCGTATTTGAGATACGTCCTGATGTTATAGCGGATCTTGGGACGACGATACATATGAATAGTGTTATACATTGAATGGTTGACATGTGATCGTGATATGAGATAAGATATGTTAAGATATTCATAATAGGTCGCATTAGGCGATGTATACCTCTTTATGACGATATATGATGATGATATCAGTTTGTATGAGGCTGTAGATCAGCAGTCAGATCATGATTATATTGATGATATTGGTATTGTACTAGACGTAGATCGGTACCCGGATTATGATCTTGATAAAGAGGATACCGGATGAATAATATGATGAATGTGATATTGACCGTACCCAGATTTGGGATGCTGTACGACGGATTTACGTACGAGCTATATATTGATGTTTGATCCGCATTCTTGACTTGGGAATAACTGATTATAGATATGGTATCAGATGTGATATTATCGAGGAGGGATCACCGACTAATATATATGTATATATATTTATCGACTCAGATGTTAGGCGGTTTCCTTACCTTTAGTTAGCCTGTTAGCTCAGCCCTATAGTTTAGTGTAGCTGTATGACTCTTATGACATTAAATGCAGTTTAGCTATCATTGTGTTTAGTATTCAGCTCCCGCACATTATTGTTGTTGCTCCGCATCGCATACTTATTTTGATTCATATTCCATTATTGATATCATGCTGTTAGGACACCAGCACCATTACCGATGATGCATATGTACCACGTACACTTACTTGCCGGCTCACACACATCTTCATCGGTAATTGCCATATCACGAACACTTTAGAAAATACTGTTTTATTGACATAGTTGTTAGCTAATATTTTAGACATGACATTAGTGTACTTGACTTATATGCCAGTTTAGACATTGTAGTTATTACTTGTCACTTCATGCATACTGTTATTCATTGTTATGCCGCATTCATGGATTTTTATGCCTATATTCACTGTTTACATGCTATTGAGGATTTGGATTCGGATTTCCATGAGATTTTCTGGATTTGGGGGAAAACCGCAAAACTTATATAAACTTCTTTTCTCTCTTTTTAAATAAAAAGTGCGGTTTTTCCATGATGTATGAGTCGTCCACCATGAGTTTGCTGATGGATTTCGAGACCTGAGTTCGAGGAGTGGAGGAACCGTTTCGGGTACATGGTGGACCTGGTGTGGTACCCCGGGGCAAGAGGATCGCAGATGATGGCGTTGAGCCTGGCAGGGGAGCACTACCGACCGGTGATTTTACCTGACGCGTCGGATATCCGGAGGATACCGTCGTGGTCTTGAGATGGATGGTAGGGGCCGGTCTGGACTGACGGCGCCCTAGATATTGAGATTGAGACATTGAGATTTCAAGATATTGAGATACTGAGATTTGATGATACAGGCCAGTCCGGATAGCCGGAGCTTGAGGATTTGAGACATTGAGATTTATGTTTTGTGTCGATGCTAGACACTGTTTATGCTGATTTCATTATGATACCTCATTTTAAAAATACAAAGGAAATCTCGCTAAATTATGAAAGAAGTTTCTTTAGTACATGTATTCTGTTTTCATGCATTCATACATCGTCCATATGATATATTGCTACCTGAGGCACTGACACGGGCACATGAGATTACACTTGGGTTAGATATTTACCCTAGCCATTGTTATAGGCTGATGGTTATATATTTGAGGATATATTATGATCGTATGACCTAGGATTGCGTCATATATGCGATTCCTGTTCGTAGATATTTTTCTACTCACGAGTTGGCAACTCACCCCCATTGTGCCCCAGTTTCTTGCAGGTTTTGCCGTACATGTTTCATTACGGCTTTGCTGGCACTGCTTCTTTCGGGTGACTTGCTAGTAGGTGGGTTTATTTGTATCGTACCCATCATTATACATTGTATATTATTATTCAGTTGTATCTAGAAGTTCCATCAACCACACATGTATTTATTTCAGATAGAGACCAGTGATGTTTATTCTTTCGACCTTAGAGTCGCGTGTTATATTTCTATGGATTTCATGCTGTTTTGAGTTTCCTTTTCTGTTGTGATCCTCGCCTTTTGGCGTTGTATATTATATTGCTTGCGTGGTTGTGACCGTCGATTGACGAAGAGCTAGCTCCCGCTTGGGGATGCATTTTTCATTATATATGCTTTATCAGGTTTTGTACCCGTTTGGGGTCAGTTTTTACAAAGGAAACTCTGCCGAAATTTTTAAGAAAGACTTGTGATTTTAAAATGCACATTTCGGCGTATGTTGCAAACTACTTGATTTAAATTGGTTTTCCTTCACTCTACTACTTTTTCGTGGTTTGGATTTCTAGGTTTTCGGCTTACTTAGATTACATACGCCTCGAGACGTTTCGTAGTTTAAGTGCCGGTCATGTTCCGTACTTTCGGGTCGTGACAAAGTTTGTATCAGAGCATTGGGTTTTACCTTCAGAGCATAGGATGACCCTTGGTTGATGGAATAGGTGACTAAAGTAGAGTGACGTACCGTGGGTATGTTCCGCGGCATATTCACGATACGCTACTCTACTTAAGAAGCCTTAGGATGTACATTTCTTTGCTCAGTATTATATTCATTCCTGATCTAGCCTCATCGGTACCAGTTATGGTTTTGTTGCCACGATTACGGGTAGGGAGAGCTACGACAAGAGTTGCGGTCAGCAAGAGCTCGTCACGAACGAGGACTGACCAGGGCGTAATTCCGGCAACGCACGAGTGCAGAGATGTGTCTTTTTATGGTATTTTTGCGCCACGATCGTTGGATGGATCGCTGTATGAGATTTCTCGGACGTGCAGAGCGGCACCAGAGGATTGAGCCACAGATAGAGGCCAGCCAGATTTTGATGACCGTTGGCGTATTGCTTATTCATGATGATTGAGGCACTGTTCAGCATGCAGACGAGTGAACCAGTTATTGCTGTGAACGACGAGATATCGCCCCAAGTATTGGAGCTATTGCAGTACAAGTTGTACTAAGAGATGATAGAAGGTCGCTAGTCATCGAGGATGAATGACCAGGACATGTGGATCGTTCGCCTACCTCGATGCGAGGTCATCAGATAGATTGATTCCAGCTAGAGACGACTTCACGCGGAGACGTTGAGAGTCGACAGAGACGATCGAATGTCAGAAACCTATTATTTCAAGTTTAAAGTATTCGGAAAGACATGCAGGCAATTCTATGGACCCTCTAGAAGAATGAAACCCTAACTTGACTTAATGACCGTGTGAAAGCCTTTGAAGCTTAGGGTTTGCAGCAGTTCCACGGCGCCATTAGTGAGGCTTGGGTTTGCCCTTCTATGGCTGGACCACCGATGCTGCGGTATGTACTCGATACTATTAAACTGTACCCAAGATGTTGAGCTCTTGGGGGATTATGAGGTTTTGACAAATCGATCGGATGGCTCGACTTTATTCGGATGCTAGGTGGTGAGATGCATTTCTTGGGAGACTCCAGATACGAGGATAGCCGTTGGAGCTTGATTGGAAGAATTAAAGTTTACCGCAATCAAGACGGTGTCGCTATGCAGCTAGCCGGTTGAGCACGGGTCGATCCACAGGGAGATGGTTGTATTTCCGTTCTTGTTTTAGACGAGTCAATAAAGAATGAGTATATGTTTGTTCGAGACTATCCTATGTGTAATATTTGCAAGTATAAAGTTGTTAAGAAAAAGATACGAGATTATAAGCTAAAGAAATCCGTACTCAAAACCTTTGAGCCGAGTCTTGACCAATTGAAGCTAGAGCAATCGGCAACAATGTGGATTAGGGGATTTAAGCGCGGTATTCATGGAATACGGCTTATTTACCCTTGTCCTTCCGTTCTTGTCTCTTGCTTTCGCCTCCGGCCAAACCGAACGCAACCGGTCGCGGTTAGGAATCACCGTTACCTTGTCAGGGTACGGTGCCTAACGGAGCGCTTGCGTATGGTTTGGGCGGAGTTCAATGGAAAATAACGGGAAAAGGAAATGAGAAAGAAGATATTAACTTACAATACCGTATTTCTTCTTAACAAAAATAATTACATTCATTCACAAAAAAGAACCAAAAAGAGAACAAAAAGAAAAGAACAAAGAAAAGAAAAGATTACAAACAAGTAATTAAAGTGCATGAATATAAATTGCAAGAAAGTAAAGCAAGGTAATAAAAAGCAAGTAATAAATAAGCAAATAAAAAAAGAACACGAAACTAGAACTCAAGACAAGCATGTGATCAATAGCCAACCCTTAAACTTGCAAGCTCAATCAAGAGGTTGCAAGATCAAGGGAAGGGTAGAGAACGCATGTGAAGTGAAGTGCTAATTCCATGAAAGAATACGACCCTTGAGATCAATAACTAACCCTTAACCATTCAAGCTCAATGAAGAGGTTGAATGATCAAGAGAAAGCAAGAATCTCAAGGGGAAGAAGAAACAAGAGAGAATGATACAAAAAGCCCTCATCTTCATTGATCTCCCACTCAAAAAGCTCTCACTACAATTTTCATGGAAAAAGAATGAAGAAGAAGAAGAAAAAGACTAAATCCTAAAAAGAAAGAAGAACAAAAGAATGACTCTTGGCTTGGCTCAGTTCTGGAGTATTTATAGGCGGGGAAATCGAAACCTAGGGCAACATTCTGGCATAAGATGAAAGTACCAAACTGCCCACAAAATTTGACCCAGCAAGGAGCCTACATGGCCGCGGATCCGCGGCCAATACCCCTTATTGGCCGCGGATCCGCGGCCGTATAGAGGAATTGGGTGCTCCGTTTTTCTGTGCTTCCTTGGTCTGCTGTCCCTTTTTGTCTGGTACATATATTTTCTGAAAATACTTTCACATTTCTTCCAGAATTTCTGTTGAGGAAAGGTGGACTTTTGTGGATGCTTTTGTCATGATTGCCTCGAGCTCCGCGTAGATTTCTTGGAACTTGTTGTTGCCATTGAGCCTTGTGCATGAAGGTGACATTGATTTGACATTTTGTCTTCCTAAACTGGTATCTGGCAACATACGGATGACGAGCGGAGACCGTGTTTTCTCAGTGGTTGGCAGGAACCCGGATTTTGTCGTGTTTTCCATGAATTTCACCGTTTTAGAACCGAGAACCTGTATCCTGCAAATATGTAACAAACACGGATTAAAAGCACCTACCTATAAACACTCGAGCGTAAGAATGGGTGGTATAAAATGCAGTATTCTGTTATGAACAAATACCCCCAAACTTAACTTTTGCTCGTCCCGAGCAAAACCAATTATTCACAAAACTAAAATCCTAACCGCATTTTCGCAGGGAACGCGATTGCACTGAGCGCGTGCAACAAGCCGTTAAACCTCTAGGTGTCCCTAGTAGGAGGAGTGTTGTCTCCTGAGGGTTTTCAGCGGATACTACCCACAAAATCCTGTCAAGCTAGTGTCATAAGTTAACATTGATTCTACTCCTACAGTTCAGTATTTACGTTAGAAATTCTATCATCCTAAGTTAGAAATATCCAACCCTTATTTTTCACACCTCCTATCTATTTAACCTTAGGTCCTATACGTTCCAAAAAAGTTTAGAAAGATGTTGGTTCTCCTGAGTTTTCCTTCTAAAGTGCGGCCTCAAATCAGGGATTTTTATCAACTTTACAGAAAACACAAGTCTTATTCTTTATTTCTATCTTTTGTCCAAACATCGATCGTATACCCCTACGTGTGTGTATATTTGCACCCCTACACTCAAGAATTCAATTCAAGCTATAATACCCTTGCCCTAATACCAAATACTACTTCTTTTCATTAAAGATGGACGGATTTGCTCACACACCTTTCATGTGACTATTAATGCTTCTTGAGGCACTAACGACCGATTACTGAATGTGTGAACTTTTAAAGCGTAAATAGCAGTTTCCAGGTCTTGACTTTATTCTATTTTTTTCTTTTTCTTTTTCTTTTTTTTTTCTTTTTCAAGACCGGATATATTTTTCAACATGCTCTATTGGTGTTTAGCTTTAAATACCGTTTTTTCTTTCATACTAGGCTTTCAGGCAAGAGTATTTCAAGGTATCCTCTACTATCCCAAGTTTCAAGGTGCGTGTAAGTGCAGTTTGTAGGGTATATACTTTCTAAATTTGAACTCAAGAAAAGAAACTATTTTTCAGACTTATCCTTCAGTAAAGCATCAATACTTTCCCTTCATCTTGACTTAACTCAAGAACTGAACTCAAGATTACCTATTTCTCAAAAAAACTGTAAGGACGTATACTTACCAAAGTTAGACAGAATGAGGGTTATTTTTAGGGTTTTCAATCCCTAAGCCTAGAATTTAGTTATTTCTATCATATCAACTAAACTTTCGGAATAAAGATCTAAGTTACCCTATTAGCTAACTTGACGACAAAGTTTTTATATTTTTTGGAAAATTTTTAATTTTTGTGGGTTTTTAATAGGGTATGCAAATGCAAAATATACAAATGAATGCGAAGGAAGAAAGCTTACCGAGCACACCCCCAACTTAAACTTGACAGTGCCCTCACTGTCAGGCTATACCAAGAGGGTCAAAATTGTCGTTGCTCCTCCTAAAAACAAATTATATACAAAAAGAAAAACCAAAAATATATACAAAAAAGGTGTTCCCCCCCAAACTTAAGTAAAACAGTGTTTCCACTGTTAGGCGTTGAAGTTCAGGTTTAGGGGGGAAAGAACAGTATCAAGCTATACAAGGCCTTACACAGGCCAAAAGTTAGTACCAACCATTGAAAGATCTTATCGTGATAAAGCAGTGGCTGGTGAAAGAAGGTGAAGAGGAAAGAAATGGAGAATACGCGAGACCGTATGCGGAGAGAAGCGGGATACGGTCTCGGTATATGAGAGGAAGAAGAATGGCGGAAGGGAAAAAGAAGTGGAGTACGAACTTGAGGGTGCAAATGGAGTGAATAGATTAGCACAATTTGTGATGAGCGATGTGTAAACAGCGATTGTGCTAATCTATTAACCCGGCGAGAGATTGGGTCAAATCCCTCAAGATTCGTAAGAAACCATGGGTACGCCGAACTTGGTAAACCAGACATATGAAATGAAAGTGAGACGGGTTCTTGCAAGGTCGGAACGATGGAAAGGATGGAGGGAAGTGATCGAGGAGGGGTATCGGTTAAGGTTTCGGGAGGGTGCACACAGTCAATGAAAGGAACAGGATGAATTGGAAAATCCGACTCATCAATTAAAACTGTTTCATCCTCAGTACTATCCTCAATATTCTCCTCAAAATTTAGCTCATCCATGCATATTTCATCAAAATCCAGATGCATATAGGGTTCGGGAAAAACATTTAATGACTCGGGATGATGATTTGAAGAGACAAACTCAGCCAAATCTACGGGTTCATCATCCAAAATATCCCCAGCGTCAATATCCTCAATCAAGTGAAAATCAATATTCTCAGACACCTCATCAAAAGCATGGATATTAATCGATTCAGGTTCTAAGATGGAGGTGTAGAGGTCAAAAGGATTGGGTGTGGTTTCACTTGGCAAGGTCCCTTCATAATCTGGCAAATCAAACCCTACAAAGTCGCACAACTCATTAAACATTCTATCTTCAATTGATAATTCAGTTGGGACACTTGATAGACTTTCAACACAGGAGTTGTGGGATTCAATTTGAAACGGGTAGGTTTGATTTGGAAGGGGGTACAGCTCACTCTCTCCACTCAAATTCACAGCCTGTCCGACCGCCTCTTCATACATTGGAAAATGTGGAGCTAGTTGAAAACTAGCTACCGGGTCAGTAGATTGTATGAGAGCGGCTATGGATGCATTCAAATCCATCATCTGTTGGCTGGATGCTACCCTAAAGTCTTCCAACGACTGTTCCAGACTAGACATAGGTTGTGAAGGGGTTTCAGTAAAAGATTCAAAATTGTTTGGATACTGAAAACTCCCAAATGGCGGTTCTGATGCAATGTCTAGGGAAGGTGCAAAGGTAGGGTAGGATTGGTAGGAATTGAATGGTTGGATAGGGGTAGGATCAACATTTGGATAAGAAGGTGAATGAAATTGTTGATCCCAAGAATTTGAAGTGGTGAAAGGAGTGAAAGATCGGCTACGAGATTGTTCAATACGTTCAGCGATGGACAAAGGACGACTTGCAAAAGGGGTATCAACATAAGTGGGTGCGGGAGGTTGAAAAGGTTGATACAAAGTGGATTGCGGAGGGCAAGTGTTTGTCCTAGACGCGTCTATCCGATCTTTCAAAGAGATTTTGGGCATGGAGGGATCGTTCGACGTTCGGCCAAAGCAAGAACTGTAAGAAGTAATGTCTGGTTGTGGGTACCAAAGTTCGGCAAGTGTTTTGCGAGGTGGGGTACCCATGATATGAAGAGAAGGAGAAAGAAAGGCAGAGAAAAGGAGGGGAAAAAGAATGATTTTTTTTTTTAGTTAGATATTAACAAAAGAATGAAATATACAAAAAAGAATCTGGACAAAAACAATCACGACACAAAAATACCACACACCTAATCGTTCTAGGGTTCACCTAGGTCAACTAGACCTGCTCCAGAACTTGATTGTCGAAGTAAAACTGTGTCGAGAAACGGGCTCAAGATACACTGATCACGAGGCCAGGTAAGTGCAGAGATAAGGGGAGGTTTTCCAACGCTTTCGCGAAGTTCCTTAATTAAATAACCCTTTCTCTTTTGGCGGTTGCGCCGTTAACACTTTCCTAGACACCCCGTAAACAATATACCGTTAAGCGAGGTTCTAAACACAGTTAACTTCTCCTAGTGAGCGCGAAGTCCTTAAGGCTTAAAGTCTAATTTCTTTTAAAATTTGTGCGGGTAAACGTTATGCTCAAGTTCGTGATTTGTGGGCCACGGAAAAGGTGATGAAATCCTTTACCGTATGTTGTGGGGTTCGCTTGCCCTTAAGTCCGTATTAATGTATGCAATGCGCAATTCAATAAAAATTCTATAAAGAATCAAAAAATCGTTTTTTAGTTTAAGCGCGGCACTGCAACAAATACGGGTTAGTCAATTTTTAGCGTTTGCTAGCGAACTTGCAAAGAATCCTGCAAAGAATAGTATATTGGAAGCGTCGGATTTGAGAAGAAGGTGTTAGTAAAGTACGTACCGTTAAGTTTTGGGTTAGGAAACCCCCGTTGAATCAAATCCGGTAAGCTTGAAAAGTTCGCTTGCGCGGGTCAAACTACCCGGATCTTTGGCACTGTACTTTGCAATCACCTTAGCCTTGAATGTACACTTTGCTCCCCACAATCGCAGTTTGCAAATCCGCAAAAATCTGCACTCTTGCCCACAAAAATGATCAAAAATAACAAAAAGATTTTTTTTTTATATATATACAAAAAGAATATTAACCCGAATAACAAGAAAGAAAATACGCTACCGTCTCCCCGGCAATGGCGCCATTTGATTGGAAGAATTAAAGTTTACCGCAATCAAGACGGTGTCGCTATGTAGCTAGCCGGTTGAGCACGGGTCGATCCACAGGGAGATGGTTGTATTTCCGTTCTTGTTTTAGACGAGTCAATAAAGAATGAGTATATGTTTGTTCGAGACTATCCTATGTGTAATATTTGCAAGTATAAAGTTGTTAAGAAAAAGATACGAGATTATAAGCTAAAGAAATCCGTACTCAAAACCTTTGAGCCGAGTCTTGACCAATTGAAGCTAGAGCAATCGGCAACAACGTGGATTAGGGGATTTAAGCGCGGTATTCATGGAATACGGCTTATTTACCCTTGTCCTTCCGTTCTTGTCTCTTGCTTTCGCCTCCGGCCAAACCGAACGCAACCGGTCGCGGTTAGGAATCACCGTTACCTTGTCAGGGTATGGTGCCTAACGGAGCGCTTGCGTATGGTTTGGGCGGAGTTCAATGGAAAATAACGGGAAAAGGAAATGAGAAAGAAGATATTAACTTACAATACCGTATTTCTTCTTAACAAAAATAATTACATTCATTCACAAAAAAGAACCAAAAAGAGAACAAAAAGAAAAGAACAAAGAAAAGAAAAGATTACAAACAAGTAATTAAAGTGCATGAATATAAATTGCAAGAAAGTAAAGCAAGGTAATAAAAAGCAAGTAATAAATAAGCAAATAAAAAAGAACAAGAAACTAGAACTCAAGACAAGCATGTGATCAATAGCCAACCCTTAAACTTGTAAGCTCAATCAAGAGGTTGCAAGATCAAGGGAAGGGTAGAGAACGCATGTGAAGTGAAGTGCTAATTCCATGAAAGAATACGACCCTTGAGATCAATAACTAACCCTTAACCATTCAAGCTCAATGAAGAGGTTGAATGATCAAGAGAAAGCAAGAATCTCAAGGGGAAGAAGAAACAAGAGAGAATGATACAAAAAGCCCTCATCTTCATTGATCTCCCACTCAAAAAGCTCTCACTACAATTTTCATGGAAAAAGAATGAAGAAGAAGAAGAAAAAGACTAAATCCTAAAAAGAAAGAAGAACAAAAGAATGACTCTTGGCTTGGCTCAGTTCTGGAGTATTTATAGGCGGGGGAAACCTAGGGCAACATTCTGGCATAAGATGAAAGTACCAAACTGCCCACAAAATTTGACCCAGCAAGGAGCCTACATGGCCGCGGATCCGCGGCCAATACCCCTTATTGGCTACGGATCCGCGGCCGTATAGAGGAATTGGGTGCTCCGTTTTTCTGTGCTTCCCTGGTCTGCTGTCCCCTGTTGTCTGGTACATATATTTTCTGAAAATACTTTCACATTTCTTCCAGAATTTCTGTTGAGGAAAGGTGGACTTTTGTGGATGCTTTTGTCATGATTGCCTCGAGCTCCGCGTAGATTTCTTGGAACTTGTTGTTGCCATTGAGCCTTGTGCATGAAGGTGACATTGATTTGACATTTTGTCTTCCTAAACTGGTATCTGGCAACATACGGATGACGAGCGGAGACCGTGTTTTCTCAGTGGTTGGCAGGAACCCGGATTTTGTCGTGTTTTCCATGAATTTCACCGTTTTAGAACCGAGAACCTGTATCCTGCAAATATGTAACAAACACGGATTAAAAGCACCTACCTATAAACATTCGAGCGTAAGAATGGGTGGTATAAAATGCAGTATTCTGTTATGAACAGAGCTCAGTCCATGCAGCCACGACGAGACGAGTCCGGAGCAGTCGACATTAGAGAAAGTGGAGTAAGAGGTTCGTACAAGATCTGGATAAGATGGCGTTCCACTCCGCCGACATCAGAGATGCGATATGCATGCCGAGGCATCATACTTTGATATACCTTCCAGAAGGAGTCGCGATGAGTATGCAGCCGTTTCGGAGCAAGAAGCAAGTATAGTAAAGGACGATGACTTCCGGACAGTTGGCAGGGATGAGACTTGGAAGAGACCTTGAGCAGGATTCCTTCCAGGACACTGCTGCAATGATATTTGCACCCAGGCTCAAATGTGTCAAGTGCATTCAGAGAGCCAGAGGCCGACGCCAGTGACATGCTGCTTTACGAGTGGCCGTGAGGATTGACCGAGAGATGACCAGAGAAGTGCCAAAACGGAATCATCCCCATTAGCACACCTGACAGGGCCGATGAGCCGATGGATCGTGATATTGGTAATCCACAGAGAAGACTTGGACCCAGGAGTGTTCATGTTACGCACACCAGCAGGCCAGAGTTCAGGATCGTCGACGAGACATGTTATGAGTGACTACGACAGTTGGCCAGAGATTCTTGGAGAATGTGCTTGAGCGGGACTATTCCTCCATACTTGATTTCGGTATTTTGGGCGATCTATTTGCATGATTGATTTTGATGATTGAGTTTCATGATATTTGTTTTCATGCACCATGGTTGCACCTACTGAGTATTTATGATTTTTGCACAGTTGCTGCACTTGATATCATTTTCGTGCCTTGGTTTCACATGTTTATGATTTTATGGGTTTCATACAGTTGAGTTGATTTTGTGCATATGTACGCACACGATTTGGTTTTTGCACTCAGTATAGTTCACATATGCTTGCAGTGCAGTGATGCGCATTTTGTGCACTTAGATGCACTGGACTTCGATTTCGATTGTGATGCTCGATATTTGTTTTGTGCATCTTGTACACCAGATTGGATGTCGCGCATGTTGGACGCATATTATGAGATACGATTTTGGTGCACACCAGATGCACTAAATCAAGATTCTTCGTGCATGTCAGATGCACCTGTTTTTGCCGTCAGGCACACCTGTTGCCCTTGACAGATGTTTCGTGCATACTCGATGCACTTAGATGCTGTTTCTGTGCGCATGTATGGCACATATTTGGATTTGATTTCCGTGCGCACCAGACGCACAGGGTTTTCATATGCATATTTTGGGATTGATTCTTATGGAGAAGTACGTTTTTATGATATTTGCGATTTGTTTTCGTACTGAGCAGGACTAGTCAGAGGACAGTACCTGAATATATTTTGCATGCATAGATATTTATTGAAGGGATTTCCAAAAGCGAGCTATAGTCTCATTATTTACATACGTGTCCGATA
This sequence comes from Agapanthus africanus, assembly GCA_030015575.1. Classification (NCBI taxonomy): domain Eukaryota; kingdom Viridiplantae; phylum Streptophyta; class Magnoliopsida; order Asparagales; family Amaryllidaceae; genus Agapanthus; species Agapanthus africanus. The sequence goes on from CM057343.1 coordinate 250,238,470, forward strand.
TGACACGAAACGTATAAAACAGGGAACCCTTCTAAATTATTTCCAAAGCGGCGGAACATACTTATTAAACAAAAGATATATACGTATATGGTTATTTTCTTATGATAGACGTCCGCCACTGTGCAGTGTTATGCGCATTGCACAGCGACTTAATAGATTTGGCATGCATTTCCTTTAGATACTTACCTGTATAGATTTGATATTTACGTGTATGGTTCTGATTTATATCATTTTGGTTTTTCTTTGGATTTGGCATTCGTGTCTTTACCGTGACTCCGATGATTGCGGGATACTTGACGAAGTTTCGATTTCGAGTTATCTGCTCACTACTCATGCGCATGTATTGCGCTATGATGCGTTTTATGTATTAATGATTTCGGAGCCCCGTTGACTTGGACATTTTATTGAAATGTTTTAAAATTTGGGGGTTTAAATTTAAATTCGGGGACCGAATTTCTTTAAGGGGGGAAGATTGTAACATTTCAAAAAAATAAAATATTATTTTTGGGAATTTTTGTAATTTAATATTATTTTAATGAATATTTTAATATTTCGGTATAATTAAATACCGATAAATGGGGGGAAATTTTGGAAAAATTATGGAAAATTATAAAATAGGGTATTTTGGGGAATTATGACATTTTTATGTTTTTATAGTTAATTATATGCTATTTTAGTGCTAATCGCGATTAAAAATCGCTAATCGGGTTTTTAGCTATTTTGTGCAAAAATGTGCACATATCATTTTTCCACACTTGTTACACTTGTTACATGTTTTGGGGTATGGTTGCTTAGGGTTTGCCATTGAGTGAGAGGGAAAAGAAAAAGAAAAGAAAAGATAAAGGTTTCATGATGAAGAGAGAGAGATTAGGTCAACCCTCAATTTTTTAAACATACTCCCATCATTTCCTCACACCCATTTCTCTCTCCCCCCCTTTCATAGAGCTGCTGTTGCTCCTGCCCTCTGCCTCTTCTTCCTCCTCCCTCTTCAACTTAGATCCACCATTAAAACCTAACCATAACCCTATTCCCATTTCACAAAAGTTGTTCCCAAGCTCACTAACTACACATTGGACTAAGAAAGAGTGCATCTTGAGCACTTTGAGCAACTCAAAAAAATTCTTGAGTTGCCAAAGGAGGTAATTTCTGCACCCCTAGCATAGTATTTCAATTTTTATTGCATCCATACTAGTTTCATGTCGATATGGTGTCGTTTGATGGACTTTTGAAATTTCAAGTTAGGGTTAGGAGTTGAATTGAGTTGTAAAGTGAAATTGAGGTTTATAGTGACCTTAGAATCCTATTGGTGATGTTACATTGGACCAGACCTAAGAGTAAAACCCAAAAATACGGAATTACGGGACTTCCGTGTCGGTTTGTGAGATGTTTTAGTGTGCAGGAAAATCTGGAATGTGCTGGGAGTTTTGCTGGAAAATTAAACAAGTTCAGAGGCCCATTTGAGACCTTAGGAACACCCTGTAGCCAGGCGCACCCATTGGATCACCCTGGGCCAGCCAGGCCGGTTTTACCTATAGGGGGCTCGGCCACTTAGTGATGGTACGGGTCCAGGTTTCTACTGCAGGTCACATACACCCTATACATCACTCTAGACTTGTTTGCTTGCCTTTATTTGGCCTGAGACGAAATTCAGGATCATTTTCTTGAATTGCTGCTTTGAAACGAGTTTTGGTTTTGCGTATTTCGATTTCCAGATTTTGATATTTGTGCGTTATCTCGATCGTGTGACGTTTGTACGTCTATATCGAGTGATTTCGGGTTGTTTTGCGAAGGCTAACCTTAGGTTCTAACCTATAGGCCTTTTAGCGTATCGTGTTGGTTTTAGCGTGTCGTTTTAAGTTTCGATTTGGTTTTAATGCGATGCAATACGTGTGATATGTAGCTACCCCCACGGCGATCCGAGACGATGCAGAAGATGAAGGCGACATCGACACCGACACGCAGGATACAGGTGTGTAGATTTATATCTACGGGGAGAAGTCGGGTGGATGGCGAATAGCACCCCCGCAGTTCGTGGTGATGTATACGAATATGTATACACACATATATATTGATTATATATTGTTGAGTTTATTGATGATAAGATAGATTTTAGGTGTGATTGAATAGGTTTAGTGTTGCGAGACCCTAGAGTAGAGGTTGCACCACACATACACACACACCCATACTTGCATACATTCTTCTTTCATTGTGCTTATACGAGAATGTGTATTTATGTGTTCTCATGGGTATGGGATTATGTGTTCACATACTGGATTTGAGGATAGTAATTGGGATTTGAGATGAGTCGATAAGATTTGATTGAGACCGCGAGAACGGTGATATGGCAGGATTCGTATTTGAGATACGTCCTGATGTTATAGCGGATCTTGGGACGACGATACATGTGAATAGTGTTATACATTGAATGGTTGACATGTGATCGTGATATGAGATAAGATATGTTAAGATATTCATAATAGGTCGCATTAGGCGATGTATACCTCTTTATGACGATATATGATGATGATATCAGTTTGTATGAGGCTGTAGATCAGCAGTCAGATCATGATTATATTGATGATATTGGTATTGCACTAGACGTAGATCAGTACTCGGATTATGATCTTGATAAAGAGGATACCAGCTGAATAATATGATGAATGCGATATTGACCATACCCAAATTTGGGATGCCGTACGATGGATTTACGTACGAGCTTTATATTGATGTTTGATCCGCACTCTTAACTTGGGAATAACCGATTATAGATATGGTATCGGATGTGATATTATCGAGGTGGGATCACCGACTAATATATATATATGTATATATGTATCGACTCAGATGTTAGGCGGTTTCCTTACCTTCAGTTAGCCTGTTAGCTCAACCCTATAGTTTAGTGTAGCTGTATGACTCTTATGACATTAAATGCAGTTTAGCTATCATTGTGTTTAGTATTCAGCTCCCGCACATTATTGTTGTTGCTCCGCATCGCATACTTATTGTGATTCATATTTCATTATTGATATCATGCTGTTAGGACACCAGCACCATTACCGATGATGCGTATGTACCACGTACACTTACTTGCCGGCTCACACACATTTTCATCGGTAATTGCCATGTCACGAACACTTTAGAAAATACTGTTTTATTGACATAGTTGTTAGCTAATATTTTAGACATGACATTAGTGTACTTGACTTATATGCCAGTTTAGACATTGTAGTTATTACTTGTCACTTCATGCATACTGTTATTCATTGTTATGCCACATTCATGGATTTTTATGCCTATATTCACTGTTTACATGCTATTGAGGATTTAGATTCGGATTTCCATGAGATTTTCTGGATTTGGGGGAAAATCGCAAAACTTATATAAACTTCTTTTCTCTCTTTTTAAATAAAAAGTGCGATTTTTCCATGATGTATGAGTCGTCCACCATGAATTTGCTGATGGATTTCGAGACCCGAGTTCGAGGAGTGGAGGAACCGTTTCGGGTACATGGTGGACCCGGTGCGGTACCCCGGGGTAAGAGGATCGCAGATGATGGCGTTGAGCCTGGCAGGGGAGCACTACCGACCGGTGATTTTACCCGACGCGTCGGATATCCGGAGGATACCGTCATGGTCTTGAGATGGATGGTAGGGGCCGGTCTGGACTGACGGTGCCCTAGATATTGAGATTGAGACATTGAGATTTCGAGATATTGAGGTACTGAAATTTGATGATACAGGCCAGTCCGGATAGCCGGAGCCTGAGGATTTAAGACATTGAGATTTATGTTTTGTGTCGATATTAGACACTGTTTATGCTGATTTCATTATGATACCTCATTTTAAAAATACAAAGGAAATCTCGCTAAATTATGAAAGCAGTTTTTTTAGTACATGTATTCTGTTTTCATGCATTCATACATCGTCCATATGATATATTGCTACTTGAGGCACTAACACGGGCACATGAGATTACACTTGGGTTAGATATTTACCCTAGCCATTGTTATAGGCTGCTGGTTATATATTTGAGGATATATTATGATCGTATGACCTAGTATTGCGTTATACATGCGATTCCTGTTCGTAGATATTTTTCTACTCACGAGTTGGCAACTCACCCCCGTTGTGCCCCAGTTTCTTGCAGGTTTTGCCGTACAGGTTTCATTACGGCTTTGCTGGCACTGCTTTTTTCGGGTGACTTGCTAGTAGGTGGGTTTATTTGTATCGTACCCATCATTATACATTGTATATTATTATTCAGTTGTATCTAGAAGTTCCATCAACCACACATGTATTTATTTCAGATAGAGACCAGTGATGCTTATTCTTTCAACCTTAGAGTCGCGCGTTGTATTTCTATGGATTTCATGCTGTTTTGAGTTTCATTTTCTATTGTGATCCTTGCCTTTTGGCGTTGTATATTATATTGCTTGCGTGGTTGTGATCGTCGATTGACGAAGAGCTAGCTCTCGCTTGGGGATGCATTTTTCATTATATATGCTTTATCAGGTTTTGTACCCGTTTGGGGTCAGTTTTTACAAAGGAAACTCTGCCGAAATTTTTAGAAAAGACTTGTGATTTTAGAATGCACATTTCGTCGTATGTTGCAAACTACTTGATTTAAATTGGTTTTCCTTCACTCTATTACTTTTTCGTGGTTTGGATTTCTGGGTTTTCGGCTTACTTAGATTACGTACACCTCGAGACGTTTTGTAGTTTAAGTGCCGGTCATGTTCCGTACTTTCAGGTCGTGACACATGCATACATACATACATTGCTATATTCACATATATACTCTCATATGGTGTTTTATTTCGTTTTTGTGGATTTGGTAAACCGCAAGATACCTTTTGAACTTGACATATTTAAAAAGTGCGGTTTTCCCATAATATGCTCACATTACTGTTCTATGTTTGCATACATCCTACTTCATGGATATATGCATTGAGATACCGTTTTCATACGATTTCTGGATTTGAGAACCGCAGACATATTTCAGAGGAAATTATAAATTGTTTTAAAAACGCGGTTTCTCGTGTTATGATTTCGAGGCGTCCACTATAAGTTTTCTCGGTTCTGAGCTTGTTTTCGAGACCCGATTCGAGAAGTTGGATGAACCGTCTGCGGGTACATGGTGGACCCGGTGAGGTACCCCGGGGTAAGAAGATCGTGGAGTAGACGATGAGCCTGGCTACCTACCGGTGATTGTATGGAAACTCGACGGATATCCATATGATACCGTTTCGGAGTTATGAGAAAACCTATAGTGGACGCCTCGAAATCACAACACGAGAAACTCGACGGATATCCATATGATATCCATACAATCCGTCGATATCACAACACCGGTAGGTAGCCAGGCTCATCGTCTACTCCATGATCATCATACCCCGCGGTACCTCAGGGTCCACCATGTATCCACAGACGGTTCATCTAACTTCTCGAATCGGGTCTCGAAAACAAGCTCAGAACTGAGAAAACTTATAGTGGATGCCACAAAATCACAACACGAGAAACCGCGTTTTTAAAACAATTTATAATTTTCTCTGAAATATGTTCGCGGTTCTCAAATCCAGAAATCGTATGAAAACGGTGTCTCAATGAATATATCCATGAAGCAGGATGTATGCAAACATAGAACAGTAATGTGAGCATATTAAGGGAAAACCGCACTTTTTAAATATGTCAAGTTCAAAAGGTATCTTGCGGTTTCCCAAATCCATGAAATCGAAATAAAACACCATATGAGAGTATATATGTGAATATAGCAATGTTTGTATATATGCATGTATGTATGTACGTATGATGTAATTCATAATGCGCAATAGAACAAGAATCAATGTTTAACTGTTAACAACAATGAAAGCGGTACAATATATTTAACCATGGCAATTTCTATAGTGAGCGTGTTATAGCAATTACCAACGGTGTTTGTGTGGCATACAATTCGGTGCTCGTGCAACATGAACCGTTAGTAATGGTGCTGTAGGGTTCCTAGGCACGCTAATGAGGTCTCACAAGGCATCAACCATTCCAATTTCAAACTTTACGGGTGCCGAGAAACCCTAATACGGATCGTTGACTAGAAATTTAGGCGAAAAACGAAACTAGTTAACAATTTAACTAAAAGAGAGAGGCTACAAGCTTTGTAGATCCGGTTCTCCACTTCCTTAGCTCCACGTAGGCATCCTCTCGCTGTCCATCTCAAATCCCGGACTCAATCGTCGGCTTGATCGGAGAAATGGGCGGGCTAGGTCGTCGGCTTCGTGCCGAAGATGATCTACGTCGAGGCATCACAAGTTCAAGCTCCAACTCCATCAAGTTGTGAAACTTATGAAGAAAACACCCTATACTACTTAGCAAGAGGTAGAGGGTGAAGAAATAGGAGGTGGGTTCACTTTAGAATTGGATTTCTCACACTTTAGCTCAAGTTGCCATTAATGGACTTAAGCTTTTTCTTTGAAGATGAAGAAGAAGATGAAGCTAGAATATGATAAGTCTTAATTAAAATTGAAAAGTAAAATGAATACTTATCATACACTAACTAAGGTAGAGTGTAGAGAATTGACCATGGTTACTTGGAAGGGTTAGGGTTAAGCATGAAGACAAGAATGGTTACAAAGTCAAAGCTTCATGAAGCTTCAACTAGAAACAAAGAAAGACACCATTCTCATCAAAATCTTTTCCAAATAAATAAACAAACAAATAAATAAATGAATAAGCAAAACCCTAATCATCAACTTAACCATGGTTTAATTCTATACACTTAACCAAATGAGCAAGTATCATCAAACATGATACAAACATGTGCACAAAAGTATATCACATATACAACTTGCACATCAAGTGAGAAAATCCATTTAAAGTGAACCTATACTAGTTAATGCAAAGTAATATATCAAATATATAATTATACATTAAATCATTAAATCAACACTTGATTTAACGATCCGGTCATATCGCATATAACCGACTAGTATCCTATGTATCGGCTTATCGAATCAATCCTTGATTCGATATCTAGGTTATATCGAATATAACCAATCGATACATTCACCGCGAGAATGGAATACGGTATCACATACACGCATTATTCTCGGTCCTGCACATATCTCATATGCGCTCCTATTTCGTTTCGCTTGAGCCAGGAAACCTCTGTGTAGGACTCTAAAGACTCGTCAATACGCCGGTAGCAGATGATGATCATATCAAGCACCTACAAGCCGCAAGCGGTCTGCTAAACGTAACGGCCATCCGGGTATTGAGCGATCAGAAGATCGACGAGCTAGCCCGCTCACACTCTTGTGAATCCAACCAGTAACACTTACCGTACAGTCCGGTCTGTTCGTCTGATATGTCGCATATCAAGTCTAGGGGTGGTAAACGTCAGACCCCAATAACCGATAAGTCATGCCGATGTGAGGCTCATAACGGGTCGAGAAACTACTGGTAACACTTACCAGCAAATCTCTGATCAGCCCTGGCCAGGGACTTCCCTATTACGGCCAATCGAGCACAGCGCAACATCAACCCCCAATACCGGGAGAGACGAAACCCCTCCTATCGCTTATTGTCTCCATATGACTCGGGACTGTACCCAAAGACCACCGTTTTGCACGCCCTCATGGACGTGGTAAGGTGGAGATCAAAGCACAGTGGGAATCACACAAGACTCTATGACGATCTCGGGTCTACAGACTAACCTGTACAAGTGTCACCTGAGAACTGCCATCTGACGTGAGGTATAATACCATCTGGGAGTTCTCGGCGAGTCCGTCCAGTGTACCCAGTCTCCACTGAGCACCCGTACACCATCTCTGATGTCAAACACCAATGGATATGGGATCATCCATCGCCCATCTCATGGGTCGAGAAGCGTATACGCTAGTCTACAGTGGTATATCGATGCCCCGTCTCGATACACCCACGACTAGGGACCTTGAAGGATGTACTTATGGACTACCATGTCCCCACTAGTATGATCTGCATCATAGTCCAGGTAGTCAAGTACACATCCTAAGGGCTTTACCAACATGTAACTATAAGACAGTTTAAAGAGAGTGTACATGTTAAGATAAAGAGCAACCAGATAGCATACTATCATATCGAGCAAGAAAGTCATCTCTATATATATGTCCAAGCATCCAATATAATATACATCATCTGTACAATACTGGCCTCTAGCGCACACATACAACTAACAATCTCCCACTTGCACTAGGGCCAGCTGCTGTAGTATCGCATACCGAGCATCCCGAAGAGTCTCTCAAACTGTATCTGGGGAATGGCCTTCGTGAGTGGATCCGCCGTGTTGTTCTTCGTGTCAACCCTCCTGACCTCGATCTCCCGGCGATCAACTATCTCCCGGATTAGGTGATACCGCCTCAGAATATGCCTGGATCGCTGATGGGATCTGGGTTCCTTGGCCAAAGCCACCGCTCCATTGTTATCGCAATACAAATGTATTGGATGCTCAATGGATGGAACCACTCCAAGTTCAGTAATGAACTTCTTGATCCAGACAGCCTCTTTGGCAGCATCGTTGGCAGCGATGTATTCAGCCTCCATAGTCGAGTCTGCCATGGTTTCTTGCTTGGAACTCTTCCAGCTAACCGCCCCTCCGTAAAGGGTAAAGACAAATCCCGACTGCGACTTGGAGTCGTCCTTATCACTCTGGAAGCTCGAATCGGTAAAGGACTCCACTTGGAGTTCTCCATTACCATACACCAAGAGCATCTCTTTAGTCCTTCGTAAGTACTTAAGAATGCTCTTCACAGCTGTCCAGTGACTCTCTCCAGGATCAGCTTGATACCTGCTCACTACACTTAGTGAGTATGCAACATCGGGTCTGGTACATAGCATCGCGTACATGATAGAGCCTACTTCCGAAGCATAGGGTATCCCTTGCATGCGAGCTCTCTCCAAATCAGTCTTGGGAGACATCTCTTTGGAGAGAGTGACTCCAGAGATCGTGGGGAAGTTCCCACGCTTGGATTCTTCCATACTAAACCTTTTTAGTATGGTGTCAATGTACCTAGATTGGGACAATCCCAATATCCGTTTGGATCTATCTCTATAGATCCTAATTCCCAATATGAAGGAAGCATCACCAAGATCTTTCATCGAGAATCTTTGTGATAAGAAGAGCTTGACCGATTACAGCATAAGAATATCATTTCCTATCAAGAGTATGTCGTCCACGTACAATACGAGGAAGACAACCTTACTCTCTGCTACTTTCTTGTAGATACAAGGTTCATCTGGGTTTTTGACGAAATCAAACTCTTTGATAACGACATCAAAGCAGATATTCCAACTCCGCGATGCTTGCTTTAATCCATAAATGGATTTAAGCAGCTTTCTCACCTTCCCGCTGCTCCCACTGTCTACGAAGCCCTCTGGCTGAGTCATGTACACGCACTCTTCTAAATCACCATTTAGAAAGGCGGTCTTAACATCCATTTGCCAGATTTCGTAATCATGATATGCAGCGATGGCAAGCATGATCCGGATGGATTTAAGCATAGCCACTGGAGAAAAGGTTTCGTCATAGTCTACACCTGGTCTTTGACGAAAACCCTTTGCTACAAGTCTAGCTTTGAAAGTCTCCACTTTCCCATCTACACCAAGTTTCTTCTTGAAGATCCACTTGCTCCCAATGGGTTTTACCCCTTCAGGAGCAACTTCTAAAGTCCATACTTTGTTGGTGTACATGGATTCCATCTCGGACCGCATAGCATCCAGCCATTTCACTGAGTCCCTACTCGTGATGGCCTGCTCGAAGCTAGTTGGGTCATCATCCTCCATGATGCAATCCTCGCTTCCACCGTCAATGAGAAAACCGTAGTATCTCTCAGGTGGACGAGATACCCTACTAGATCGGCGGAGAGGCTGGGGTTCGTCGAGTTCTACTGAATCCTCTGGCTCTACCAAGTCTTCTGTTTCAGTTTGTGTTGCTGGAACCTCTTCCTGTTCTACCTCAATGCTACTTGTCTGTTTCATTAGAAAACTCTTTTCTAAGAAAGTGGCATGTCGAGAAACAAACATTTTTTGTTCCTCGGAGTGGTAGAAGATATTCCCTCGCGAATGTTTGGGATATCCAACAAACTTACATAGAACAGACCTTGCCTCGAGCTTGTCCGGATTTTGTGTTTTAACATAGGCCGGACAACCCCATATCTGTATAAAATTAAGACATGGTCTCTTGCCATTCCATATCTCATATGGAGTGGTAGGCATTGATTTGGTTGGAACTCTATTCAATAGGTATGCAGCAGTCTCCAGTGCATATCCCCAGAAGGAAATAGGTAACTCAGCTGCACTCATCATAGAGCGCACCATATCTAATAGAGTGCGATTTCTCCGCTCCGATACACCGTTGTGCTGTGGTGTATAAGGAGGAGTAAGCTGAGAGAGAATCCCATTCTTTTTTAGATAATCTCTGAATTCGTTACTTAAGTATTCTCCTCCTCGATCAGATCGAAGGATCTTAATACTTTTGCCCGTTTGGTTCTCTACTTCTTGTTTATATTCTCTAAATTTCTCAAAAGCTTCTGATTTGTGTTTCATCAGGAACACATATCCGAATCTAGAGAGATCGTCAGTGAATGTAATGAAGTACGAAGAACCATCCCTGGCATGTGTAGCCATGGGACCGCATACATCACTATGTATTAGTCCCAAGAGTTCGGTAACTCTTTCTCCGTGTCCAGTAAACGGAGTTTTGGTCATCTTGCCTTTGAGACATGACTGGCAAGTGTCATAAGATGAAAATTCAAACGAATTTAAATATCCATCCTTATGCAACTTAGCTAGTCGTGTCGCATTGATGTGACCCAGTCTACAATGCCACAAGAAAGATTCGTTCAGTTCAGAACTCTTCCTCTTGTGTGTGTTTTGTAAATTGAGGACTGTATTTTGATTGAGAATGAATATGCCATTATACATCGAGCCTGATGCAATCAACTTTTGATCTAGGAATATGTTCATAACATTATCCTTTACTACAAAATTATATCCTTCTTTACTTAATAAAGAAACTGATATAATGTTGCACATCATGTTCGGTATATAATAGCATTCATTTAGAATCAGTGTATTACCACTTGGTAATACTAGGTGATATTCGCCAACTGCTTTGGCTGCAACATTTGCCCCATTCCCAACTTGAACGGAATGATCACCTTTTCCCAGTTCTCTACCTTTCCGCAGCCCATGTAACATCTTACATATGTGGGATCCTGATCCGGTATCTAATACCCAGGACGTAGGGTGAACTGAGAAACAGTTCTCAATGACAAACACACCCGAAGATGATGCATCAACATGCATGTTCTCCGTTTGGGCGGTGTGAGAATCCAAATATTCTCCTGTTTCCTGTTCATTCTTATAACACTTATAAGATAGAACGGGTTCAACGTTCCCCTGCACAGTATAACATGCGGGTTCGGTCAATACATCCAAATTATTATCTTTGTTAGGGCATGAAATGGTCGCTACCTGGAGAGAGAGAGAAGAAAACACTTTAGCGTATGCTCTTGCAAGATCAGATTGGTTATTATCTTATCTAATCAGGATGGCTCCCACTGGTTTTTATCAAATCATCCTTCAAACCCTAAAAGGAAAGACTAGCCGGGATTAATTACACACTACAAGTTCGCCAATCTTTCAGCCAGGCCAGTGTCGGTACTTTGAGGGAGCTCCCCCGTGCTTTCGCACGAACCTAATTAATGTAAACCTCGTTTTCCCCGAGGCGTAACCCCGTTGACACCTTTCTAGTCACCTACTCGATCAGCTAATTGCAATGTGTAAAACTCTCCCAGGAGTAACTCTTACTCGCAGTGGGTATCGGGATCCAACTATCTCATAGAAGGTATGCAATCTCATTGCAAATTTCAACACTTGAAATTCCCGATAATACTTTTGCCCCTAGCGTCCTGTGACCTTGACGAAGGCCAAACTACCCACAGGGCGCTAGTCAAGTTCAACCCGTCATTTCTTGATCGAATTAAACCCACCCGTACGACCCTTGACGGAGGCCAAACTACGCCGTACGAATACCCTAATCTAATCGCATCATATGCTGGCAGATAAGCACTAGTTAGCTACCATACACTACGCCTTGACGGAGGCCAAACTACCGCAACATGAATACTAAGTAGTACTTATCTGAAATGACGGAGGGCTACGCAGGTTTTTCTGAAAACCATGAGCGTAATGAACTTGATATCGTTGTAGAATCAAAATGAAGTTTTGAAATGGAGTGATTTTGAGGCTTTTCTAGTTTGGCTAAAGGGGTCACTCCCGGTGAAGGGATCGTCGGCCCTTTCCTCGTGGAATGAGGTGCGGGATATATCATATATATCACTGTGCAAAGCAGAAACTATAGAAGCAATCAAAAGTCAAACCGAGTGTGTAGCATCTGCCAGTTATTGCTAAAGGAGTCACTCCCGGTGAAGGGATCTCGGTCCTTTCCTCATCGAATAAGGTGCAGGGTATATCATATATACCGCTATGCAAAACAAGAACTGTAGCTACCTGTTTTGTTTAAAATCTGATTCTATAACATCTTAGGTTTCTTTTCTTTCATTAATCACATTAATGAAGTCCCATCATTTAAGTCATCTAAACATCACAGATAAATACGACGTACACTTATGCCATCCGCATTCGCCTGGATGTCCCCTCGTGCACCGTTAGGTTAGGTAACTAACGACATAGCAGGGCAGGGCTGGTGCGGATGCTAAACATAAGTAACGTCTATATAATATATCATATATACTATATACTGTATCTATCACAGAACATCACATGATCACATCACAGATATCGCAGCAGAAGAAACATATGAAACATTGGATATACTAGGACATCCGTGTTTTCAATACGAGCCAGTATAAAACACGGATTCCACGGTCGTGATGAATAGCCAAACCCACACCCCTAGACCCTACGAGAGCGGCAAGCAACCCTACCAATTCTAGAGTTAGGAGACCCGGGCTCGACTCCTCGAGATGGTCTCCCACTGGACCCTAAAACCCGGTTACTTGTGCTCCCCTCCTTGGGTCTATCCTAGTGCAGAAAAGTAAATAATATACAAAGGGTGACAGCTTCCGCAACCTGGAAGTGCCCCAAATAAAAGAATATTATATACAGAGTTTTTACATGAATGAAAATGAAAAACACTCATCTCACATAAAACCCCCGGCTATTCAAACACGACAATCCAATATAACATATCCAGCAACACATAACATTACATGTCATCAACGTAAGTAAATATGCGCATCCCAATTGTTGTTGACATATTGCAACGAAACCGGCGATATCACATATTACACTTACGGTCACAGAAAAGAAAGTGTAAAACTACAACAGTTGGAATCCGCAACCTCTTTAGACATCGCATGCCTAATACTTATAAACCCCGCATTTTAGTCCCATTATCGAAAACTTTTTTCAATATGAAGTGAGACTAAACCGCTAGATTTATAACATTCATTCAGTTATCTCATAACTGTGTGTGAATTCCAATTATTGTATCCCATTCCGGATAAATAGAAAATATTAAACTTTCCGATCGAACATTCGAACACCTAAGTTTTCCCGAAACCGTTCAACACATGAAATAGGTTCAAAGACATTGACTTCATGCCTCAGTACCAACGGTCCAGCCGTAGAAGGGTCAAGCCAACGCCTCACATGTGGCACGCCGTACTGCCCCAAACCCTAAGGTTCAAAGGGCAGTTCAAGACGGTCACATAATCGAGTTAAGGTTTGTTGTCTTCTAGAGGGACCATCGCGTTACTTGCACTACTCAGAACGTCCTTAAACCACAGAAAAATCCAACACTTGGATATTTTCCGGCAGGGGAAAAGTTGGGTATTTATATCCGGTCGAACTTTTTAACATATTCGAAAAATATCCGGAAAAACACATAGACAAAGCTTGATAATCCGATCGAAACATCGAAGCTCTAAAACACCTCAGAAAATTCAACTCTTGAATAAATATTAAAAATACCCATAAAACTCAGCTGCTGAAATGATGAATTACTGTGCAAATATTACAGGAAAATCCCATCAGTTGGCCGCGGAACCGCCGCAGAAGCCAAGCTTCTGCCGCGGTTCCGCCGCACGTTTGACTGTTCATGAGGTAAATTTTGCACCGTAGTTCATAGAATTCCCTGCTGAATTTTTTAAGCATTTTTAATCTGGAAAAATCCCAGTTTTTAGAAAAAGTCCAGAGAGCATGATGTGTTAGGGTTTCGATGTGTATTCGGGTTTCAAACGTCGTCTTGACTTCGCCTAAGGCTCTAGCTAGGCTCTGATACCACTGTAGGGTTCCTAGGCACGCTAATGAGGTCTCACAAGGCATCAACCATGCCAATTTCAAACTTTACGGGTGCCGAGAAACCCTAATACGGATCGTTGACTAGAAGCTTTGGTGAAAAACGAAACTAGTTAACAATTTAACTAAAAGAGAGAGGCTACAACCTTTGTAGATCCGGTTCTCCACTTCCTTAGCTCCACGTAGGCATCCTCTCGCTGTCCATCTCGAATCCCGGACTCAATCGTCGGCTTGATCGGAGAAATGGGCGGGCTAAGTTGTCGGCTTCGTGCCGAAGATGATCTACGTCGAGGCATCACAAGTTCAAGCTCCAACTCCATCAAGTTGTGAAACTTGTGAAGAAAACACCCTATACTACTTGGCAAGAGGTAGAGGGTGAAGAAATAGGAGGTGGGTTCACATTAGAATTGGATTTCTCACACTTTAGCTCAAGTTGCCATTAATGGACTTAAGCTTTTTCTTTGAAGATGAAGAAGAAGATGAAGCTAGAATATGATAAGTCTTAATTAAAATTGAAAAGTAAAATGAATACTTATCATACACTAACTAAGGTAGAGTGTAGAGAATTGACCATGGTTACTTGGAAGGGTTAGGGTTAAGCATGAAGACAAGAATGGTTACAAAGTCAAAGCTTCATGAAGCTTCAACTAGAAACAACGAAAGCCACCATTCTCATCAAAATCTTTTCCAAATAAATAAACAAACAAATAAATAAATGAATAAGAAAAACCCTAATCATCAACTTAACCATGGTTTAATTCTATACACTTAACCAAATGAGCAAGTATCATCAAACATGATACAAACATGTGCACAAAAGTATATCACATATACAACTTGCACATCAAGTGAGAAAATCCATTTAAAGTGAACCTATACTAGTTAATGCAAAGTAATATATCAAATATATAATTATACATTAAATCATTAAATCAACACTTGATTTAACGATCCGGTCATATCGCATATAACCGACTAGTATCCTATGTATCGGCTTATCGAATCAATCCTTGATTCGATATCTAGGTTATATCGAATATAACCAATCGATACATTCACCGCGAGAATGGAATACGGTATCACATACACGCATTATTCTCGGTCCTACACATATCTCATATGCGCTCCTATTTCGTTTCGCTTGAGCCAGGAAACCTCTGTGTAGGACTCTAAAGACTCGTCAATACGCCGGTAGCAGATGATGATCATATCAAGCACCTACAAGCCGCAAGCGGTCTGCTAAACGTAACGGCCATCCGGGTATTGAGCGATCAGAAGATCGACGAGCTAGCCCGCTCACACTCTTGTGAATCCAACCAGTAACACTTACCGTACAGTCCGGTCTGTTCGTCTGATATGTCGCATATCAAGTCTAGGGGTGGTAAACGTCAGACCCCAATAACCGATAAGTCGTGCCGATGTGAGGCTCATAACGGGTCGAGAAACTACTGGTAACACTTACCAGCAAATCTCTGATCAGCCCTGGCCAGGGACTTCCCTGTTACGGTCAATCGAGCACAGCGCAACATCAACCCCCAATACCGGGAGAGACGAAACCCCTCCTATCGCTCATTGTCTCCATGTGACTCGGGACTGTACCCAAAGACCACCATTTTGCACGCCCTCATGGACGTGGTAAGGTGGAGATCAAAGCACAGCGGGAATCACACAAGACTCTATGACGATCTCGGGTCTACAGACTAACCTGTACAAGTGTCACCTGAGAACTGCCATCTGACGTGAGGTATAATATCATCTGGGAGTTCTCGGCGAGTCCGTCCAGTGTACCCAGTCTCCACTGAGCACCCGTACACCATTTCTGATGTCAAACACCAATGGATATGGGATCATCCATCGCCCATCTCATGGGTCGAGAAGCGTATACGCTAGTCTACACTGGTATATCGATGCCCCGTCTCGATACACCCACGACTAGGGACCTTGAAGGATGTACTTATGGACTACCATGTCCCCACTAGTATGATTTGCATCATAGTCCAGGTAGTCAAGTACACATCCTAAGGGCTTTACCAACATGTAACTATAAGACAGTTTAAAGAGACAAGTGTACATGTTAAGATAAAGAGCAACCAGATAGCATACTATCATATCGAGCAAGAAAGTCATCTCTATATATATGTCCAAGCATCCAATATAATATACATCATCTGTACAATACTGGCCTCTAGGGCACACATACAACTAACAGGTGCAGCTTCCAATAATACTATGTCAATGTACAACAGGTAAAAGGATCTGCAAAATGGTACTCATGCACGATAAATATATATACGTATAAGCATATGGTTATATCACTGAATCTAGCCTTCGGAGCTTAACGCCATACATGCGATTCCCAGTAGATGTTAAATTTACCCACCGGACGATCTCGAGCTAGGTGAATCCGATCATCTCTTTCCCCTTCCTAGCAGCGTCCGAAGTCCCTGCAAACGATCCCAATTTCACACAAATCAATGCTCAAGAAATTAGTAAACTAACAATAACATACGGACACAAACGGCAACTAACGAATTGACTCTCACAAGCTACCAAGTGTTAGCTTAGCGGGCTAACGTGTGCAGCGACACCCTAAACCAAACCTATGGCTGTAAGCTACACGAAACACTTAACGGAAGTCAGAAAAATCTGTATCGCATGATATCGTGCAATCCGTATCGCCTGGCTACCTACCGGTGTTATGAGAAAACTCGACGGATATCCATATCCATATGATATCCATACAATCCGTCGATATTGTGTGTTTCAAACAAACTTTAGAATAGATACTCATGCGTTTTGATATCGTGCGATACGGATTTTTCTGACTTCCGTTAAGTGTTTCGTGTAGCTTGCAGCCATAGGTTTGGTTTAGGGTGTTGCTGCACACGTTATCCCGCTAAGCTAACACTTGGTAGCTTATGAGAGTCGATTCGTTAGTTGCCGTTTATGTCTGTATGTTATCGTTAGATTACTAATTTCTTAAGCATTGATTTGTGTGATTGTATGGAAACTCGACGGATATCCATATGATGCCGTTTCGGAGTTATGAGATGAGATGGATATGAGGGCCGATCGAAAGATGCGGCGCCTGAGATATGATGATTTACGTGTGGATGCTGGGCACGGGTTTCATGATGTTTCGAGTGTCAATATTGGACACTCAGGTTCCATAATGTGGTGGATATGAGGGCCGATCAGAGTGACGGTGCCTGAGATATTGGGATTTACATGTCATGATGGATATGAGGGCCGATCGGAGGATGCGGCGCCTGAGATATGATGATTTACGTGTCGATGCTGGACACGGGTTTCATGATGTTTCGAGTGTCGATGTTGGACACTCAGGTTCTATGATGTGATGGATATGAGGGCCGATCAGAGTGGCGGCGCCTGAGATATTGGGATTTGGGGTGTCGTTGATGGACACCGGATTTTTATGATGATGATTCATTGATGAGGATTATGTTTTATCCCACACTCAGGATTTATTATGACATGCACTGTTTAATGTAGTTGTTGTACCCAGGTGGTGTATCTTGATCATGATTTGTTGCATATCCATACTGCTATATTTATGCCATCAAATTGCATGTTTCGGATTATCGCTTTTTGTGCATGCTTGCGATTATCTGTATAATGTTATTTACTATTCACGAGTTAGCACCTCACCCCCTTATGACATAGTGTTTTGCAGGCTTGACCCTCCGTGTAGTCGCGGCAGGGCTCTATATTGCACCTACTTCTGCGGATACCGCTACTGTTGGTCGTGATTTTGGTGTAGGTGGGTTTTGCGGGTATCCGTATGATTCCAGTGTATATCTTATTTTGTATATAGTACTCTCCATCTACCACTTATATGTATTTGACTTAGAGACGAGATTGTAAGATTTGATATTGTATCTTATGTAATTCTGGGTGTCGTGCTCGTGTGAGCCGGCTTTTATTTATGTTGCGATGTTGTTTTACCTCTTATTATGCTGTTTTCACTTCTTATTTGCTTATTTCTTCGCTACGGCGTCGTATTTATACCTGTTGTGGTTGTGTTCCGCCTTTAGGCATGAGTTGCTCCCGTTTGGAGATGCCTTTTATATATTCTATGCTTGTATCCGTTTGTGGCCAGTTCTTACAAAGGAGATGCTGCTGAAATTTTTAAGAAAATAAGTTTAAGTTTGAGATTTTATAACTTGAGATTTTTTAAAAATGTTTTTAACTATTGTTTTGTCACTTTACTTCTTTTCTTGGTTTAGATTTCTGGGTTTTCGACTTACTTGAATCGCGTTACGCCTTTTGACGTCGCGTGA
Source organism: Agapanthus africanus (assembly GCA_030015575.1). Lineage (NCBI taxonomy): Eukaryota > Viridiplantae > Streptophyta > Magnoliopsida > Asparagales > Amaryllidaceae > Agapanthus > Agapanthus africanus. Next base: position 250,257,122 of record CM057343.1, read on the forward strand.
TTTAAGTGCCGGTCGTGTTCCTAATTTGGGTCGTGACAGTGAGCCGGCTCAATAAACCCTGAGCCGTCTCATAGCAACAGAGAAAATAAACATTCATTGCAGACATGTTTGAGCCGGCTCAAACACTGCCTGAGCTGGCTCAAAAACTGCTTGAGTCGTTTCAAGTTTAATGATCAAAACTGTCACCGTATAACTATCATAACTTTCTGATCAATAATCCAATTTCGATGTTCTCAGTGTCGTTGGAAAGATTTCTTCGAGATCTATAACTTTCATGTTTACTATATTTTCTAATATTGAAGTTATGACCCCTAAAAAGGTCCCCAAAGTAGAAAGTCTTAATTGAACCGAAACTTGATATTCAAACCAGATATGAACTTGACATGTTATATTGTTTCACTAAAAAACGATGTACTACCTAAACATACAATTGACCTAAATTGTGATATTTATATGATTGAATGCTTCTTTATTCATGTTTAATGAGTGTAAACTTGATAATGAAATTGTAATGGTAACGATATTTCTAGATTACCATATTATTGATTGTTTTCTTGGAATCATGATTTATTGACTATTGTTACCATGTTACCACACCTAATTGTGATGTTTATCGAAGTGCTAACAATCCATTGTTATTGATTAATTGACTGACTTAATGGTATAGATTGGTAAGACATGTACTGGCATTGATTGTTATTGCGTTAGCATTAGGAGCACACTATATTGATATTGACATGAATTGAAATTGGAGAAAAGGGGAAATCAAGAATGTAACTGAAACGTAACTCAAGTGGAATTATTGTACCGTGATTTCATGGGGAAGATCGGAATACCATTGTTGATTGAAATTATACCGTGGTCCCGTGGGGGAAAGAACGGGATATATTGTAGCGTGGTTCCATGGGGAAAGAACGAGATATATACTGTTGAGTTACGATGAAGATTATGTTAATTGATTTCAAATACCTGTAGTTTAAATAACTTAGCGACATGGACCTATAGGATTCACACGATATGATTGCATTGATTATGTCCTGATTTTTTATCGCTTAATATTGACATCGTTCATTGTTCACTCATATGACGCATTGCCATGATATATATTACTTGCTCATTGAACATTGTTTTGGCTATATTCCTTATGATATTATCTATGACACATCGACGTCTGGATTTTGCATGGCCCGGATGAAAGTCGACCTTAGCACCACCATGAGGTTCTAGAGGCATCAAGCATGCCAAATTTTAATTTTTATTAGGTGCTAAGTTAGACTAACAAGATCTTTACTAGAATATTAGGGTTTGCAGTTCGAGCAACCATTCTCTAATGTGATGTGATGAACTAAAGATAAGAAAAGAGCATACAACCTTTGTAGTTCGAGTCCTTCTCTTCAATAGCTCCGTGTAGTAGTCCCGTGACTCCACTAGCCTCCACCTGAGGCTATGGACGAGCTTCCTCCGATGAACTTCGTGCCGAAGATGATCCTCTCGAAGTCCCTCCACCTCAAGCTATCTCTACACTAAACTCTTTAGCATAGTAAACACGCTACACTCGATTGCTAGTCAAGTGTAGGATGGTGAAGTAGGGGATGTTAAAAGCTCACAATTTTATGTTCAAGCTTCATAGTTCACATTTCATGTGAGGGTTGAAACTTGAACTATAGCAATTGAGGAAGAAGAAGAAGAAGCTAGAGAGCAACCATGGGAGCAACTCAAGAAAATGGCTAAGTGTTGAGAATGAACTTAGACTGAATGACAACTCTTGACCCCCACTCATTCAAGCATGGAATTTTGCAATATAAAATTGCAACCATGCTTGAATAGTGAGTCAAGATGAATAAACAAAAATAAATCCCATGCGTGCAACCATGCTCTCATTTTCCACCTCATTTCTATTTTCACAAAATAGAATTTTATGCCATGCTTCATTATTATATATATATATATATATCATATATATTAATATATATATTATGAAGAATAATTAGTGAGCTAATGATATTAGTTAAGATATAATTTTATCACATATAATGTATATCACATTACTAAATCAACACTTGATTTAATAATCCGGTTATATCACATATGACTGACTAATATCATTTATCTGTATATCACATTATCAAATCAACACTTGATTCGACAATCTGGTTATATTATATATAACCGAACCGATAACAGATAACTGCCAGATTACAATACAGTATCACATACATGTATTTAATCGGGCCCACACACATATCACATATGTGTCCTACTTCGTTTCGCTTGAATCAGGGAACTTCTGTGTGGGACTCTAAAGACTCGTTAATACGCTAGCAGTAGGTGATGATCATATCAGTCACCTACAAGCCATTAGCGGTACTAGCTGGACGTAACGGATACCCGGGTATTGAGCGATATGAAGATCAACAAGCAAGCCTGTCCATAGTCTCCATGAAGCCTATCAGTAGCACTATCATACAGTCCGGTCTCTTCGTCTGATATGTCGCATATCATGTCTAGGGATGGTAAACGTCAGACCCCAGTAACGTGATAAGTCATGCCGATGTCTGGCCTATAACTGTTCAAGAAACTACTGATAACAATTATCAGTAAATCTCAGCAGCAGCCCTGGCCAGGGACTTCCAGTTATAGCCAATCGAGCATAGCGCAACATCAACCCCCAATACCGGGAGAGACGAAACCCTTCTTATCGCTCATTGCCTCCATGTGACTTGGGACTGTACCCAAAATCCACCTGTTTGCACGTCTCCTTTGAGCGTGGTAGGGAGGAAATCAAAGCACAGTGGAAGCCGCATAAGACTCTATGACGATCTCGTGTCTACAAACTAACATGTACCAGTGTCACCAGAGGACTGCTATCTGACGATAGGTATACTACCACATAGGAGTCCTCGGCGAGTCCTGTTCGGTGTACCCATTCTCTAATGTGCACCTGTGTACAATCTTTGATGCCATACACCAATGGTTATGGGATCAACCATCGCCCTCTAAGGGACAAGAAACGTACACACTAGTCTACTCTGTAATATCGATGCCCTAGCCTCGATATTCCTTCGACTAGGAACTGATTAAAGGATGTATATTTGGACCACCCTGGCCCCACTAGTATGATCTCATCATAGTCTTGGTAGTCAAGTACATATCCTAAGGGCTTTATCAACATGTAAGAGACAGACAGTATAAATACCAGTCTACATGTTAAGACAAAGGTAACCTGATAGCATACTATCATGTCGAGCAAGAAAGTCCTCTATATATATGTCTAAGCATCCACTATATCAACAATAATGGCCTCTACGGCATACATATTCCTAACAATCTCCCACTTGCACTAAGGCCAGTTGTTGTAGTATCTCATACCCAACGTCCTAAAAGTCTCTCGAATAGCATCTAGGGGATGGCCTCGATGAGTGGATCCGCTGTGTTATCCTCTGTGTCAATTCTCCTGACCTCGATCTCCCGGAGATCAATAATCTCCCTGATTAGGTGACACTGTCTAAGAATATGTCTGGATCACTGACGGGACCGGAGTTCCTAGGCCAAAGCCACAGCTCCGTTGTCATCACAATACTCAGGTACTGGATGCCCAATGGTAGGAACCAAGTTTATCTCATGAACTCTATTCATCTAAACAACCTCTTTGGCAGCATCGTTGGTAGCGATGTAATTAACCTCTATCAATGAGTCTGCTACGGTATATAGCTTGGAACCCTTTCCCTCCACTGAGGGTGAAGACAAAACCCGAGACTGACTTTCAGTCATCCTTATCACTCTGAAAGCTCGAATCGGTAAAGGACTCCATCTGGAGTTCACCATTACCATACACCAAGAACATCTCTTTAGTCCTTCTCAAGCACTTAAGAATGTTCTTCAGCTATCCAGTGGTTTACCTAAAGATCTTTTCGATACTTATTCACTACACCTAGTGAGTAAGCTACATCTGGTCTGGTGTGTGGAATACCTCACTTGGTGCAACTTACTCACTAGCTTACTCATTGTGTATGAGGTTTAGAGAGAAGAGATTGAAACCTCCTTTTGCACTCTTCGTCGAGAAAAAGGTTGGCTTCTTGTGTTTCCTCGGTTGACAAAGTCTCTCTTCTTGGAAGATGACTCATGTGCTTTGCTCTTATCCTTCTTTAGGGCCATTATGAAATTTTTGAAGGAGATGAAGGAGAAGAGAACGAGAGAGGATGCAAGAGGAGTAGACATCTAAGGTTATGGGAAATTTGGGGGTGAATTTTAGTTATATAGGGTTTTTGGACGGTGAAGATTAGATAATAGCAAATCGAATGATCAGATTTAATTTGATCGTTTCGAAATTGCCCGTGCAGACGTCTGGTGCTAAGAACTAGACGTCTGTGGTTACAATTTTCAGAGGCAAATTTTAAACTAGAGACGTCTGGTGCCAAGAACCGGACATCTCTGATGTCAATTTCCAAAGACATATTTGAACTGGTGACGTCTGCCACAGACGTCTGTAGTATAATTTTTTTGGTCCGAACGTATACTACAGACTCTGATGTACAAAAAATTTAGTCCAGACGTCAGCCACAGACATCTGATGTTTATTCAGGAAGTTTATTTATGGTTTTAAACGAATTTTAGACAGAAAATCAAAACTTTTTTTATTCATTTAAACAAAATACATTACAAAAGGGAAAATAAACTACATTACATAGCAAAACATTCTTACAAACATTAAGACAAACTAATATCTAAACTTATCCTAGTCTTCTTTCTTGAACTTTTTCCTGACTTCAGTGCTCCGCTTCTTAATGATCATATTATTTTCGGGATCAAAGAAGATTGCAGTGTCATCAGAGAAGGTCTGCCTAAACAACAGAACAAGTCCAACCACAGGAGTAGAGTGTGGAGTTGGATTTGGTGGTGGAATGGGAGAGAGTGGAACAAAATACTTTCATTATATTCTTATAGTGTTTTTCATCCATAAACTTTATGCACAACAAACACCGACAGCAATATATTCTGCTTCAGCCGTCGATATAGCCACTGAATTTTGTTTCTTGGAAATCCAAGAGATAAGACAATTTCCTAAAAACTGATATGTGCCACTAGTGTTTTCGATCTTTTAAGCTTCCAGCATAATCGAAATCTAAATAACTTGTTAAGTGAAACAAGTTATTCTTTGGATACCATAAACCAAAATTTATGTTTTTTTTGAGATATATAAAGATCTTTTACAGTGGTCAAGTGCGACTTTTTTGGATTAGCCTAAAACCTAGCACACAAACACACACTAAACATAATATCCGATCTACTAGCTGTCAAATATAGTAGACTTCCTTTCATTCCACATTAAAGTCTTGTGTCAACTTCTTGACCATCTTTATCGATCGTTAGTGAGTTTGGTATTAGTAGCTATTGGTGTTTCACAAGTCTTTACGTTTTCCAAAAAAAATTTCTCTATTAATTATCTAGTGTATTTGGCTTGATTAATGAAGATACCATCATCCATTTGCTTTATTTGAAATCCGATAAAGAAGTTAAGTTGTTCTATCATGCTCATTTCAAATTCATCTTGCATAGATTTGGAGAACTCTTCATAAAAACTTTCATTTTTTGAACCAAAAATGTATCGTCAACATAAATTTGGACTATTAAAATAACTTGCTGAAAAGTTTTAGTAAATAAAGTCTTATTTACAAATACCTTTTGTGAAACCTATTTTTTCTAGAAACGTACTTAAACGTTCATACCAAGCATGTGGAGTTTGCTTAAGACCGTATAGTACTTTTCTTAATTTATAGACATGATCAGGAAATGCATGATTCTCGAAACCAGGGGGTTGAGATACATATTCTTTCTTGTCTATTTGACCGTTTAAGAAAGCACTTTTAACGTCCATTTGAAAAACTCTAAAGTTTTTATAGCAAGCGTATGCTAGTAGGATATGTATGGCTTCTAATCTAGCAACGGGTGCATAGGTTTCGTCATAGTCTATACCCTCAATTTGATTATACTGTTGGGCTACTAAACGGGCATTGTTTCTATCGACTCTACTTAATTCATCAAGTTTATTTTTAAATACCCACTTAGTATCTATAATTGGTTTATCATCGGTTTTTGGTACTAAATACCATACCGTGTTTCTTTCAAATTGATTTAGTTTGTTTACCTTTTAGTCATGCATCACTTTGTTTTTCTTTTTCGTTTTTTAATCTAGTGATCTATGTAACTAAGTTATTCTTAGAAATTTTAGATAATGTATCCCCTGTTACAAAATTTACTAACATTAAATAGATTATGTTTTAAACTATCTACATATAACACATCATTAATAATAGTAGTATTAGAATCATTAATTAATTAAATGGTACCTTTACCGATTATGTTTGCCTTTTTATGGTCTCCAAATGTAACGGTACCACTTTCTTCTCTTGATACCGTTTGAAAGTAAGTGATATTTCCTGTAACGTTTTGAAAATCATTTCGGTGAAGTTTTGGAAAATCGGCAAAATAAGGGGGTTTTCTGTAAAAAGTCAAAATACAAATATCTTTATTATAAAATTAAATATATATATATTCTAGCTATGTAATTGCTAGTATTTGGTGTTTATTGAGCCACTGGTGAAATTTCAAATTTTCTGAAAAATTTCCCGAAATTAATTATTTTAATATTATTTTAAGCCGTCACTAATATATTTAATTAGGGAAAATTACAAATTGGAATGAGTTGAAACAAATTTTGTGCATCATAAAACATTAAATAAAATTTTATCATGTGGTTTTTGAAATGAAATCGTTTGCCAAAACGGTTTAGAAAATATTGAAGAAAAAAGGCTTATTTTATGAAAATAAAAGGGTTTTGGTGCATATTGTATTGGTGTTTGGTGTTCATTGCTCCACACACACACCCTCTCTCCTCACCCACTCACATGGCCGGCCCCACCACCACATGACAGCAGCCCTCCCTCCCTCTTCACAATTCCCATCACATTCTCTCATCATTTAATAGAAAAAGGGAATTGTAAAAAGGGTGTAATGAAGGGTTTATTTGAAAAGATGCATTAAATAAGGTGGTTCTATACATACACCCACATTTCCACTCTCTTTCTCTCTCCCATTTCCTGCAACATGGCTGAGCCTCCTCCATGATCAGCCTAAAAAAATTCTCCTCCTCATTTTGGCTCAAAAATCTTCTCGTTTCCATTAAAATGCTTCCAAATTACCACTAATTCCTAGTTAACTCCTAACTCTTTATTTCCTTGGCCAATCAAGTGTGGATCTTGGGCAATGAAGCTAGATTTGGGAGGCTAAGTTTCTTGTAGATCTACAAAATTGTGAGGTATAAATGTCAACCCATGTTTTCATTGTTGATAATTTATCTAAATTTAGCCAAATTAGGTATTATTGTGGTTTAATTTCTAGATTTGGAAATTCTAACAGAAGGGTTTGAATTTAATTAGGGTTTTTATCATTAGTTTATGATTTTAATATGGGGATTAACATGTTAATAGAATGCTAAAACTAATCTAGTTACTAGTTTGCAATTTGTTAATTTAAATTTGTAATAATTATATATATTGCAAACTAGGTTTTTAAAATATATGTATTTTGGTGAGATAAAAAAATTTCAATTAGTTTTTCATGACATCATTAACATTATAATGAGTGGTTTAATATCTTAGGTTATGCAAAACTAAGCTTAATGGTTGAATTGTGAATTTTGCTTTAAAAAGTGTTAAAAATTGATATTTTTGCAAACTAGGATTTTGGAATTTATGCAAATTGATAAGAATAAATTATAGAAATGGTTTGTATGAATTAGTTATGATATTTAGTGGATATTGTGGCCGCTAGTTTTGTTTAAAACATCTAGTTTTGTACTAAAACGGGAAATTTTGCTTGCTACTTTTTCGGAAAAACGGCTTTTAAAGTGAATTTGGGGTTTTTGTGAGTTTTAACCTATTTTATATTAAAATTAGTGTTCGTGAATGTGCAAATGAGTGTATTTGGGTTTTCTCGATGGTCTGGCGTTTGTACGCCGATATCGAGGGTTTTTGGGTTGATTTGTGGAAGCAACCATAGGTTTTGACCTATGTGGGATTCGTGTGTCGTTTTGGTCATGAGTCGGATTTTAATGCGATGCGGTGCATTATGATATGTAGGTACCCCCATGTGGACTTCAAGACGGCAAGCGCATGGCGACGTCGGCACCGACGAGCGAGGACCAGGTGAGTAGATTTATATCTACGGGGAGAAGTTGGGTGGATGGCGTATAGCACCCCCGCAGTCCGTAGTGGTGTATACGGATGCGTATACATACTAACAATTATTATATGTTATTTAGGATTAATAACGATGTTTAGGATGGATATTGATGTGTTGGATTATTTTAGTGTTGCGAATCCTAGGGTAGTGTTGCACTACACATACACACATACATACTTGCATACATTCCTATTTATATGTGCTCATGTGATTCTTTATAGTTATGTGATCACATGGGTATGGGACTATGTGTTCACATACGGATTTGAGGATGATACTTGGGATTGAGCTGAATCGATGAGTAGTCAGATCATGACTATATTGATGATATTAGTATTGTATTAGACATAGGTCAGTACCTTAGACTATGATCTTTGATAAAGAGGATACCGGATGAATAGTGTGATGAATATGATTTTGACCCGTACCAAGATATGGGGATGCCGTACGACGGATTTACGTACGAGCTATATCTTGATGATTGATCCGCACTCTTGACTTGGGATGTCTGATTGTAGATATGGTATCGGATATGATATTATTGAGGCGGGATCACCGACTAATTTATATACAGGTATGTATATGGATCGACTCAGATATTAGGCGGTTTCCTTACCTGTAGTCCAGCTTGTTAGCTTAGCCCTTTAGTTTAGTTTAGTTGTTAGATTAGATTCGATTCTTACCTATTTCAAAAACTAACTAATCGTGGGTATTTTAAAAGACAGCCCAAGGGATCCTACGGATATTTCAACAGACGTATCTTTTCATAAAAACACCGTAGCCCCTATTTTCAAAACCCCATGATTCGTGTTATTTCAAAAGGCACCATTTGTAGGACTTATATTAGATTAATGCAGATTAGTTATAGTTGCGTCTAGTATTCAGCTCCCGCTCATTATTGTGGTTCGCTTCGCATCGCATGCTTATATTATGTTTCATACTCCATTATGGATATCATGCTGTTAGGACACCAGCACCATTACCGATGATGCGTATGTACCACGTACACTTACTTGCCGGCTCACACACATCTTCATCGGTAATTGCCATGTCACGTACACCTTAGGAAATATTATTGCTTGACATAGCCTGTTAGCTAATAGTTTAGACATTGTAGTTATTACCTGCTACTTCACGCATACTGTTATTCATTGTTATGCCGCATTCATGGATTCTCATGCATATATTCACTATTTTACTTGTTATTGAGGTTTTGGATTCGGATTTCCATGAGATTTTCTGGATTTGGAGGAAAACCGCAAAAACTTATATAAACTGATTTCTCTCTTTTTAAATAAAAAAAAAGTGCGGTTTTTCCCATGATGTATGAGTCGTCCACCATGAGTTTGCTGATGGATTTCGAGACCCGATTCGAGGAGACGGATGAACCGTTTCGGGTACATGGTAGACCCGGTAAGGTACCCCGGGGCAAGAAGCGCGTGATGATGACGATGTGAGCCTGGCAGGGGAGCACTACCTACCGGTGATTTTACCCGACGCGTCGGATATCCGGAGGATACCGTCGTGGTCTTGAGATGGACGGTTGGGGCCGGTCTGGACTGACGGCGCCCTAGATATTGTGATTGAGACATTGAGATTTCGAGATATTGAGGTACAGAGACTGTGATACAGAGATATCGAGATATTGGGATTACGTTTTGTGTCGATGCTAGGCACTGTTTTATGCTGATTTCATTATGACACCTCATTTTAAAAATTACAAAGGAAATTTCACTAAATTATGAAAACGGTTCTTCATTTATATGTATTCTGTTTTCATGCATTCATACCTCATTCACATGATATATTGCTACTTGAGGCACTGACACGGGTACATGAGATTACACTCGGGTTAGATATTTACCCTAGCCTTGTTATAGGCTACGTGTTATTCATATATTTGAGGATATATTATGATCATTGACCTATGTTGCGTTATTTATGCGATTTTTGTGCGTAGATATTTTTCTATTCACGAGTTGGCAACTCACCCCCGTTGTGCCCCAGTTTCTTGCAGGCTTGCCGTACAGGTTTCATTACGGCTTTGCTGGCACTGCTCCTTTTGGGTGACTTACTAGTAGGTGGGTTTATTGGTATCGTACCCATCATATTACTTTGTATAATATTATTCAGTTGTATCTAGTAAATTCCATCAACCAAACATGTATTATTTTTGAGATAGAGACCAGTGATGTTATTCCTTCGACCTTAGAGTCGCGCGTTTTATTTCTGCGGTTTTCTTGTGGTTTTGAGTTTCCTTTTGAATTTTGATCCTCGCCGTTGGCGTTGTATATTATATTGCTTGTGTGGTTGTGACCGTCGATTGACGAAGAGCTAGCTCCCGCTTGGGGATGCCTTTTTATTGATTTCGTATACTATTCATGTTGTATCCCGTTTGGGGGCCAGTATTTACAAAGGAGACTCTGCCGAAATTTTCAGTAAATTTTGATGTTCTTAAAACCCGCATAATTCGGCTTATGCTATTAAAACTACTTGTTTTAAATTGGTTTTCCTTCACTCTACTACTTTTCTTGGTTTGGATTTCTGGGTTTTCGGTTTACTTAGATTACGTACGCCTCGAGACGTTTCGTAGTTTAAGTGCCGGTCATGTTCCGTACTTTCGGGACGTGACATTTCCGGTCATTTGCCTCAAGTAACCGCTATTAAGGATCCCCTTCTTACTACGTTGTTTGGGATCCTGCAAAACAAGATGATATTGGTGTGACCTAGAAATCCATATCTTTCTAGGACCATGGGGGTTAGGAATGTAATGATATTTATTTATTGAGTTCAATTTGATACTAAAATATCTAGATATATGTCCTAATGTACAACAATAATTACATTTTGCATTTGCGTATTTATTACCATATTTATACGTATTTGAACGTTTAACAAATTTGTTATGTTTTTCATATTTTGATTCATCGTGAAGACCTACACCTTGACGTTTATAATGATTCATACAAGTTCCTAGCATGACGTCAAGATTGTCCTTAGTTTTAGTAAATTTAAAAAGCATATTATATTTAATTTCTAATTTCCTTTTTTAAATAAAAAATTTCATCATTTAAAGCTCCTATTAAATTAAGCGTATTCATATGAGATTCTTCTTTTAAGACTAATTTTTTCTTTAAATCAACATTTTCAAAAATTAATTTTTCACGTTCAATTTTAATAGGATTATCCTTTTTATTATTACTATCTTTTAGTTGCTTATATTTAGAGTGAATCTTATCGTAATTAGATTTTAAATAAAAACATAAATTAACTAAATTTTCTTTAGATAAATTCTTAATATCAAGGATATCATCAATCATCCTCATTATCTACAGCCATGAAACACATGTTAGCGACATATTTTTTTGACTCGCTTGAGTCGGATTCATCCCAAATGGCTTGAAAGGCGCGTCTTTTCGAACCCTTTTTCCATTTGAATTTATTCTTTTTTGCTTTTAAGGTTCGGACAATCTGGCTTTAAGTGACCTTCTTTGTCACATTCAAAGAATTGCATAATCTTTTTTGAACTTAACTGTTTTTTTAGAGAATTGTCTTTATTTCAAAGAAACCTTTAAAGTGCTTACTCCCGATCCGAAGCACCCGTTTTCCATTCATAGAGAGATCCAATCGTCAAAATCAATAAAAAGGCCATCATGGACCAAGATCCAAACAGGTCAATCTTGTTGGGAGGTACTGCCCAAAGAGAAGAAAAGGTGGCTTCCGGATCAGGGATAATAAATAAAATAGGAACCAGATAAAATCGTATATCAAAGCGACTTTTGGCATCACCGGAGGGATCGGAACCACATTCGTGGGCATACAACTTTTCTGGATTGGTCGAACTATTGGAAGCAAATGAAAATGGAACATTGAGTGGTACGATGTTAGCCATCTTTTCGTCGTCGCTTGAAAAATGAGATTCTTTGATCTTGCTTGTTGATGCCTTTAGAGCGATATTCTTACGTTGATTGTCTTCTTTCAGCTTTGATATCTCCAAGTTGCATGTCATAGGTTTTTAACTTACCGATGAGAGTATCAACACCCATTGTACTCATGCCGTTTGCTTCTTCTATCACTGTGATCTTTGGCTGCCAAGATATGGTTAATGATCGCAGAATTTTATAATTATTTTCTTTTCAACAAATTTTTTCCTTAGTTAAATAATTCGGTTACTATGTTATAACCTAGAGTACATGGAATCAATCGTCTCATTTTCTTTCATTGAAAACATTTCATATTCATGCATGAGACGATTTATTGTACTTTCTTGTAGTTTATTAGTTCCTTCATGTGCAGTCTCAAGTTTATTTCATATATCATGTGCCGTTTGGCACACAGAAATTCTTTTAAATTCCTCTGAAACAAGTGAGAAATGAAGGGCGTTCATGGCTTTTACATTTAAAGTCATGAAACGTTTATCAGTGTCAGAATAGGGTCGCGTAGTAGGAATTACATAGGGCGTGTTTAATATATCTAGCATTTCTAAATCTATACATTATAAAAGTATTCTCATTTTAGTTTTCCAAAATTGAAAGTTCATGCCATTAAAAAGTGGAGGTCGTGTGGTGGATTGTCTCTCTAATTGACTTGCTATTATAGGATCAAAAACTCAAGTTGTTCATCATTAAAATACGTGTAAACTCGCTCCGATACCAATTGAAATACGTTAGACGGGGTGAACAAGCTTCCTAAGTGTTCTGTGGCAAATTTAAAAGTTAATTACGTAATTGTGTTTTGATTAGCAAGTTTCTGCGAAATAATATAAACAAGTTAAATAACGAAACTTGTTGCAATAATCAAAACGAAACTTGTTGCAATAATCAAAACAACTCAAATATGAAAATTAGAGTAAAGAGCAATGCAAATACAAGAGAATTGTAGACTAGGGTTCACCACTCCTAGTGGCTAGTCCCCACCTGAGACCACTTTCTCAAGATTTCCACTAATTACCAATATGAAGAACACAATCCTTCTTTACTGAGATCACCCGGGGAAAAACTCCTTTTTCCTTTTTGAATCTGCAATTCCTTAAGAAAAACTCTCTTTCCACTCGAATCTGCGATTCCCTAAAAAAATTTCCTTTTTCCACTCGAAACCGTGATTCCCTAGGAAAAACTCATTTTTCCACTTGAATCGCAATTCAAACAATGAAAGACCCCTTCTCTCGTAGGGAAGAATATCGAACCTTCTTAAAAAATTTACAATAGTTTACAATGATCAAAACTTGATCCTCACTCACAATCCTCTGATCTCAAAAGATTAACACCACTTAGGTATGGGGATTGTTTTGAGAGTATTGAAATTTTGAGACTCTTGAGGAAATTTGAGGAAATAAAAAAGAGTAAGAACTTTTTGGGCACAAGAAGAAGAAATTTTTAATAGATTGATCAATGAATGTATTCTTGTTTGAGAAAAGTGTTTGATCTCTAGGGTATTTATAGGAGTAATAGGGGTTTCCATTTGTATGGAATATTAATTGCCAAAAATAGTTAATGACCGTTAGAAACGGTTTGGAATCGAAATGGCGTAAACACTCATTCATTTGAAAATTCAAACTAAAAAATAACTGCCAGAAACTGTCGTGCCAGACGCATAGGGCCATACGTTTGCAGTTAAAAAATTTCCTAGAGACATTTACCTTAGACGTCTCTTTTTAAAAATAGAAACTGACATATTGAAAATTTCCTTTAGCAGACGTCTGTAGTTAAAATTTTTTTAAAGAGACGTCTATACTAGACGTCTGAAGTTCAGAATTTTTGTAAGGAGACGTTTGATTAAACTTCTTTGAAATATAAACAGAGATTTGCAAATGGAAATTTCCTTCAGTAAACGTCTGTGCCACACGTCTGGTGCTTCAAAAATTCCTAAGCAGACGTCTTGGCCAGACATCTGCAGTCTGACTAAATTTGAAAATCAATTAAAAAATTGAAGATTTTGAATTCCAAAGAATATGTTAGATGTCTCTTGACGAAAGAGAAGACGTCTAAAGAATAGAAATATGTTGGAAAATGGTTTCTAACCTTGTGAGATCAATACTAGACTCAATGAAAAACTGAAAACTATATTCTTCACTTTAGTTCTTCTTTTCCTTGATTTGTTACTTTGAGACGTCTTTGTTTCTTGATAAAGCTTGCATCACGTTGTTTTCTTGCGTCAAGTCTTCTTGCCATATCAACATTTTGAGCGCGAATCTTAGTGAAGGCAATCACCGCTTAATTGTTGATTAACGGCTGTGCTAGAATCCTTAGGGTTTCAATTAGGTAAGTGACTAGCAAGGGTTTGCATATAAAAAAGGAATCACGATGTTAAAATTATGTTCTTTTAATTCTAACACAATGTATTTAATCAAGAAAATAACCGATGTTGCATCAGTTATCAAGAGGGAGCAAGATGTAAGTCTACGGTAGCGCCCCGGCCGTGAATCCGAGGCCAAACGCGGAACAAAAACTTTTATGAAACTGGCGCTAACTCAGACTTTCACCCGGATCGTTCCATTAACCCTATACTAGAAAATAGTTAGAATGGCTATACCGATAGATCCGTGTCCTTCGGTCTTTAGACACCATCCTTAGCTCCTCGTGGCATCTCCGATCAAGCTCGATCTCCGGTCTCCTCGTCGAAATGGCACTACATCAAGGAATCTTTTTACGGGCTCCCGCTTCAAAACCGAAGCAACTCGAACATAAAGTTTGCTTGCCAACATGTCCAAGGTGAAGTAGAGAATGTGTGTGATCACTTTGTCTCAAGACACCCATGGATTCACAACTCATGAGAGGGATGGGTAGAGGTTGAAGATGAAGCCATTAGAGGAGAATGTGAGCTCAAGAGAAGAAGAAGTGAAAATGGCTTATGTTGTGTGTTATATTTTTGAGAGAGAGAGAGAGATATCAATAAATCAAAACCAAACTCCAAGCCTTTACTTGGGAGCCCCTCTCTCTCCAAAATATCCCCACTCATCATCATTAGCCCCAAAATCAATCCATGTCACAATAAATGGTCACATAAACCAAGACCATGAGTCATCATGTGCATGTGGCATGAATTGATGTAAATGGACAAAACTTGCACTCACATTTTCCTCACAATTAAACATTTAAACTAAATGTTTGATCCAACAAAAAGATATGGCATCAACTAAAGTAAACTCGTGACGGATCACAAGAATACCCCTCTCCTGTATATACATGCATGCATCCATATTACGATTGAATACGAATACTACGAGACGAAAGTAATCCAACAAATCTAATACTAAGATCCGCCTTAAACCAAAGCCCACTAGTATGATCCATCCGATCATGATCCATGCACGAGTACACGCATATGATCGAACCCTGCCATAAAACCATACGGCCTCTACAACGTTTCGCCCGAACATAGGAAACTTTCTGTAGGGGACTCTAAAGACTCGTCAATATACTGGCAGTGAGTTTAACCTTAAGCACGTCAGTGGTACTAGCTGTACGTAACGGCTGCCTAGGTATTGAGCAAATCAGAGGCCGATGAGCGAACTTATCCTGAAACCCTACTGATCCTGTCAGTGAAAATATCCATACAGTCCGGTCCGTTCATCTATGAGTATCGCATATCAGGCCTAGGGGGCTGGTAAACGTCAGACCCACAAAAGTGGTATAAGTCATGTCGGAGTGTAGCCCAAAACACCCTGAGAAACTACTGGAATACCTACCAGCAAATCTCGCTTACCCTGGACAGGGATTTCATGTAATGGCTCTCCAGACACAGCACAATCTCCCCCTTAATACCGGGAGAGACGAATCCCCTGCCGATCCGCTCACTGCCTCCATATGGCTCGGGACTGTACCCAACTAAAACCTGTTTGCATGACTCCTTTGAGTCGTGGTAGGGTAGTAATCAAAGCACAGTGGGAACTCACACGAGACAAATGACGATCTCAGGTCGATAGACTAACCTGTACACATGTCACCAGGGAACTGCTATCTGACGACAGGTATAATACCAACTAGCTTGTTCCCGGCGAGTCCGTCCGGTGTACTCAGAACCCAATGAGCACCTGTATACATCTTAGGTGAACAACTGACACCAATGGCTTGTGAGACCGGCCTGTTAGTTATATGTATGCCTTAAAGGCCATTACTGTACATGTGATGTATATTGTAGTGGATGCTTGGACATATATAGGGAGGACTTTCTTGCTCGACATGATAGTATGCTATCTGGTTGCTCTTTTTCTTAACATGTACACTAATTGTCTCTCTATTACTTGTTAATAAAGCCCTTAGGATGAGTACTTGACTACCAGGATTATGATGCGGATCATACTAGTGGGGACAGGGTAGTCGATAAGTACATCCTTCAAATGTTCCTAGTCATGGGAGTATCGAGACACGGCATCGATGCTCCAGAGTAGACTAGTGTATGCGCTTCTCAACCCATGAGATAGGCGATGGATGATCCCATATCCATTAGTGTTTGACATCAGAGAAGGTATACGGGTGATCTGTGGAGACTGGGTACACTGGACGGACTCACCTAGAACTCCTAGATGGTATTATACCTATCGTCGGATAGCAGTTCTCTGGTGACACTGGTACAGGTTAGTCTGTAGACCCGAGATCGTCATAGAGTCTTGTGTGATTCCTATTGTGCTTTGATTTCCACATACCACGGTCAAGAGATCGTGCAAAAAGATGGTTTTTGGGTACATTCCCGAGTCACATGGAGGCAATGAGTGATAGGAGGGGTTTCGTCTCTCCCGGTATTGGGAGTTGATGTTGCACTATGCTCGATTGGCCATAACATGAAATCCCTGGCTACTGGTAAGAGTTATCAGTAGTTTCTCGAACCGTTATGGACCTTGCATCGGCATGACTTATTAGGCAATTGGGGTGACGTTATACCACCCCCAGGCTATGATATGCGACATATCAGATGAAGAGACCGGACTGTACGGTAGTGTTACTGATTGGATTCGCAGGAGTACGAGCAGGCTTGCTTATTGGTCTTCTGATCGCTCAATAACTGGGTGGCTGTTACGTTTAGCAGATCGCTTGCGGCTTGTGGGTGTTTGATATGATCATCACCTACTACCGGCGTATTGACGAGTCTTAAGAGTCCTACACAGAGGTTTCCTGGTTCATACGAAATGGAGTAGGAGCACATATGTGATATATGTGGGACCGAGATTAATGCGAGTATGTGATACCACATTCTATTCTCGCGATATATGTATCGATAGGTTATATATGATATAGCCAAGTTATTGGATCAAGTGTCGATTCGATAAGTTGTTACATTTGATATTAGTCGGTTATATATAATATAGCCGGATTATTAAATCAAGTGTTGATTTAATAATTTAATGTAGAATTATATATTTGATATATTAAATTACATTAACTAATATTTGCTCACCTAAGTAATTATTTTTCTCACTAATGATACATTGATATATATGTGATATATGTTAAATGTATTGTTTTCTTTTTGCACACAAAATATATATGTGATATATATTGTTGTGTCATGTTAGGTTACACTTGCAACATGTATGTATGAGACTTATACCATTCTAGGGTTTATGTTTGGGTTTTATTTATCATTAAGTAATTCACAAAAGATTTGGAATGACTCATGGTTGAAGCTTGGAGAAGCTTGTAGAAAACATTGACCAAGTCCACTCTTTTGTCATTGCTTAAGATATTTCTTAACCCAACCCTTAACTCATAGCTATGGTTTATTCTCTACATGAGTTAGGCATGACACTAACTCACCCATGGTTGCAATTCTAACCTCACTCTCTCATTCATTTTCTTCATCACTTCTTCTTCTTCCTCAAGAGAAAAAGCTTGATAGTTTTTTCTAAGTGATGAAATCTTGTGAGAAAAATAAAACTAAAGTGAGCCCACTTCCTACTTCATCATCCTCTACTACTTGCCATTTAGTTTAGGGTGTTTGCTTCATTAATCTCACAATTAGTGAAGATATAGCATGAGCTAGTGTCTCCTCGACGTAGATCATTTTCGGCTTCGAAGACTTCAAAGCAAGCTTGTTCGTTTCTTCATGGGAGCCTTTCTAGAGTCCGGGGGATCGTGATCGCATCGAAGGGACTACTACACGGAGCTATTGAAGTAAAGGACCGGTCTACAAAGGTTGTATTCCTTGTTCACTTAGATGTAAGGAGTTTACATATCATGTTTAACCCTAATTCTCTAGTTCGATTACTTGGTTGGTTTGTTTAGCACCCTAAATTTTTTAAAGTAGCATGATTGATGCTTGCCAAAACCTTGCTAAGGTGCTAAGCTAACTCTACAGTGATATCAGAGCCAAGCTAGAGCATTAGGCGTTTTCTAGATGTAGTTTAAAGTCCGATCGAACTCCGAAAGCCTGAAACGACCCCCTTTCTGGAAAATTTTTCAAAAAGTTGGATTTTCCATATTAAAAATACTCAGAAAATCATGCAGGGAATTCTATGGACACACCTGAAGAACGAAACCCTAACTCGTCCAAGTGATCGCAGATCCGCGGCCAAAACATGGTTTTAGTGATCGCAGATCCGCGGCCAAAACATGGTTTTGGCGGCGGATTCGCGGTGCCACTTGAGAGGCTTGGGTCGGGCCCTTCAGCTGTTGGTCCGTAGGTACTGTGGCATGTCTCTGGTTAACTTTAACAGTGCTCAAGTGTTGAGCTCTCTGGGAATTTTTGGGAATTCGTTGAATCGATCAAATTATCTAACTTCTCCTAGCTATCTGTGATTGTGATACAATATTTAGAATTCACAGAATTGGTTATGAGATAACTAGTTTGAATTTTATAAATATAGCAATTTAGTCTCATTTGATCGGTTGCCACGGAATTTTGATGTTGATCAAAAGTCCGTCGCAATTACGTAACGTACGCGGATACTCACTGGGTAACCTTACTAGATAGCCACGCCCCATAACCCCGACCAAGTGACTGTAGGAGAACCCCGTCGCCAAAATTATCCGTTCGGGTGCTCGCGGCAGGATGTTCCGCTTTAGTGCACTTCGTCGACGGCATCGCGGCGGGGTGGGGGGGGGGTGGGGGGGTGCGGCCATCTAATAAAGTTTCCGACGAGCATTCGATCAGGTTATCGGGAATCTTGTTGAATTACCCGACAGATTATTGGAAAGTGTTTTCAATATCGAGTAAAATGCGGGGTTTATAGTTGTTAGGCATGCGATGTCTAAAGAAATCATTTGGTTAGGCATGAAATCCAATGTATGTGATATATTGGGTTTATGATGTCTAAGGTGGTTGCGGATTCCAATTGTTGTAGTTTTTCACTTTCTTTTCTGCGACCGTAAGTGTAATATGTGGTGTATCACCGGTTTCGGTGCTATATATCAATGACAATTGGGATATGCATATTTACTTACGTTGATGACATGTGATGTTATGTGTTGCTGTGATATGTTGTATTGGATCGTCGTGTTCTGAATAGCCGGGGTTTTTTATGTGAGATGAGAGTTTTTCATTTTCATTCATGTAAAAGCTTGTATGTAATATTCTTTTATTGGTGCACTTCCGGGTTGAGGATGATGTCACCATTGATGTATATTATTTACTTTTCCGCATTAAGATAGACCCAAGGCGGGGAGCACAAGTAACCGGGTTCTAGGGTACAGTGGGAGACCATCTCGAGGAGTCGAGACCGGGCCTCCTAACTCTAAAATTGGTAGGTTTGCTTGACGCTCTCGTAGGGGTCTAGGGATGTAGGTTTGGCTATTCATTGGGACCGTGGAATCCGTGTTTTATACTGGCTTAAATTAAAACACGGAAATCCTAGTATATCCAATATTTCATATGTTATCTTCTGCTGCTCTGTGATGTGATCACTGTGATATGTTCAGACGAATGCCTATATTATATATATGAGATATAATTAATATTGCTTCTTTCATTTCTTATGTGATGCTTGGGAAGCACATATATTGATGGGACTTCATTAATGAGATTAATGAAATAAAAAGAAACCTAAAGATATTGTAGAAACTTGTTTAAAAACTGGTAGCTCTAGTTCTTACTTTGCATAGCGGTATTCCTTGTAGAATATCCAGTACCTTATTCGATAAGGAAAGAGCCAAGATCCCTTTACCGGGAGTGACCTCTTTATTGAAACTAGCAGATGCTACAACCCACTCGGTTTGTCTTTTGATTGCTTCTATAGTTTTTTCCTTGCATAGTGGTATTTGTGAAATATCCTGTACCTTATTCAATGAGGAAAGAGCCGAGATCCCTTCACCGGGAGTGAGCTCTTTAGTGAAATTAGTAAAAGCCTCAAAAACACTCCTTTTTAAAATTCACTCGATTCTACGACGATATCAAGTTCATTACGCTCATGGTTTTCTTAAAAACCTGCGTAGCCCTCCGTCATTTTAGGAAGTAGAGTACTTAGTATTGTGCTACGTATGTCGACCTTAGCCGAGGCGTAGTGTATGGTAGCTAAGTGATGTCTTTCCTACACAACATATGATGCGATTAGTTAGGACAGCCACATGATTATGTCGACCATAGCCGAGGGTCATGTGGGTAGGTCTAATTAACCACGAAATGATGGATTGAACTTGACTAGTGCTTATGATATGTTGACCATAGCCAAGGTCATAGGTGCTAGGGGTAAAAATATTATCGGGAAGTTCAAGTGTTGAAATTTGCAATGAGATTGCATACCTTCTATGAGATAGTTGGATCCCGATACCCACTGCGAGTAAAAGTTACTCTTGGGAGAGTTTTACACATTACAATTAGCTGATCAAATAGGTGTCTAGAAAGGTGTTAACGGGGTTACGCCCCTGGGAAAACGAGGTTTATTTTAATTAGGTCCATGCGAAAGCACGGGGAACCTCCCTCGAAGTACCGACACTGGCCTGGCCGAAAGATTGGCGAACTTGTGGGGTGTAATTAATCCCGGCTAGTCTTACCTTTTAGGGTTTGAAGGTAGATTTGACTAAAAAAGTGGGAGCCATCCTGATTAGATAAACTAATAACCAATCTAATCCTGCAAGAGCACACGCAGAGTGTTTTCTTCTCTCTCTCTCCTGGTAGCGACCATATCACGCCTTAATCAAGATAATAATATGGATGGTTTGACCGAACCTGCTTATTATACGGAGCTAGGGAACGTTGGTTACGCTCTATCTTATAACTGTTATAAATCCGAGCAGAAAATAGGGGAATATCTGGATTCCCCTGCCACCCAATCGAAGAAAGTGCATGTTGATTTATATTTTTCGGATGTCCTTATTACCGAGAACTGTTTCTCAGTATCCTTTAAGTCCTAGGTATGAGATACCAGATAAGGATCCCACGCATGTAATGTTAGTTATATGTATGCCCTAGAGGCCATTACTATACATAGGATGTATATTGTAGTGGATGCTTGGACATATATAGGGAGGACTTTCTCGCTCGACATGATAGTATGCTATCTGGTTGCTCTTTACCTTAACGTGTACACTGACTGTCTCTCTGTTACATGTTGGTAAAGCCCTTAGGATGTGTACTTGACTACCTGGACTATGATGCGGATCATACTAGTGGGGACATGGTAGTCCATAAGTACATCTTTTAAGGTCCCTAGTCGTGGGTGTATCGAGACAGGGCATCGATATACCAGAGTAGACTAGCGTATACCTTCTCGACCCAAACAGATGGGCGATGGATTATCCCATATCCATTGGTGTTTGACATCAGAGATGATATACGGGTGCTTAGTGGAGACTGGGTACACTAGACGGACTCGCCGAGAACTCCCAGATGGTATTATACCTTACGTCAGATGGCAGTTCTCTGGTGACATTGGTACAGGTTAGTCTGTAGACCCGAGATCGTTATAGAGTCTTGTGTGATTCCTACTGTGCTTTGATTTCCACCTTACCACGTCCAAGAGGGCGTGCAAAACGGTGGTTTTTGGGTACAGTCCCGAATCACATGGAGGCAATGAGCGATAGGAGGGGATTCGTCTCTCCCGGTATAGGGAGTTGATGTTGTGCTGTGTTCGATTGGCTATAACCGGAAATCCCTGGCCAGGGTTGCTGAGATTTACTGGTAAGTGTTACCAGTAGTTTCTCGAACTGTTATAGACCTCATATCGACACGACTTATCGAGCTACTGGGGTCTGACGTTTACCACCCCTAGGCGAGATATGCGACATATCAGACGACGAGACCGGATTGTACGGTAAGTGTTACTGGTTGGATTCACAGGAGTGTGAGTGGGCTTGATCGTTGATCTTCTGATCGCTCAATACCCGGGTGGCCGTTACGTTTAGCAGACCGCTTGCGGCTTGTGGGTGTTTGATATGATCATCACCTACTGCCGGCGTATTGACGTGTCTTTAGAGTCCTACACAGAGGTTTCTTGGCTCAAGCGAGACGAAATAAGAGCGCATATGAGATATGTGCGGGACCGAGAATAATACCAGTATGTGATACTATATTCTATTCTCGCGATTTTTATCATTGGACGGTTATATGAGATATAGCCGGGTTACCGAATCAAGTGTTGATTCGATATATTGATACACTTGATATTAGTCGGTTATATGCAGTATGACCGGATCATTCAATCAAGTGTTGATTTAATGATTTAATGTATAATTATATATTTGATATATTGCATTACATTAACTAGTAATTGTTCACTTAAGATTGATTTTCTCACTTGATGTGCACAAGTTGTATATGTGATATATTTTTGTGCACTAGCTTGTATCATGTTTGATGATACATGCAAACTTGGGTGTGTGTATCACTTTACCATGTTTAGGTTAATGGTTAGGGTTTTGTTTTCTTTATTTATTTTATTTATTTAGCAAAAATAAAATGGTGGCTTTCTTGTTTTATGCTTGAAGCTTCATGAAGCATTTCAAACACCTTTGAAAAGTCTAACCATTTTGTTTTATGCTTTAACCTAACCATCAACCTAAACCCTAGTTTAGTCTCTACACAAGTTAACACACCCATGGTTGCTAAATGATAAGATTCACTTGAATTTTCTTTTATGTTAATTCTTTTTCATTTTCCTTCTTCTTCTTCTTCATGAAGAGAAGAAAACCTTGCTAGAAAATTCCAAGTGATGAATCCAAGTGAGAAATCAAAATCCAAAGTGAACCCACTTCCTATTTCTTCATCCTCTACCACTTGCCATGTTGTATAGGGTGTTTTCTTCACAAGTTTCATGACTTAGTGAAGATGGAGCTTGAGTTTGAGTTGCCTCGACGTAGATCATTTTCGGCATCGAAGTCAACGACCTAGCCTGATCATTTCTCCGATGAAACCATCGCTAGAGTCCGGGATCCCGATGATCGCAGTGGAGGGACGTCGACACGGAGCTAAAGAAGTGGAGGACCGGATCTACAAAGGTTGTAAGCCCATTCACTTATTAGCAAAGTTGTTTGCTTGCTTGTTTTTCGCCTAATCTCTAGTTAACGATCTAGCATTAGGGTTCTTTGGCACTGATTTGTTCAAAAATATTACGTTAACCGCAATCAAGAACGGCGTCGCATGAAGCTAGCCGGTGAGTACGGGTCGATCCACAGGGATGTTGTGAATTTCCGATTCGTTCTTACGAGTTAATTCCGAAGGGTGTTTGGAATGGTTATTAAATCTAAAAACCTAAATTATCTATACTAAAATTATCTAGATCTAAATCCTGCTAGCGTTAGGTTTAGGAATGGTTTGGAAATGTAAACAAATCTCAACGCTTTCTATACCCAGATCTAACCTCCATGGAAAACGCGCGCAACTGGGCCTTTATACTACGGTATCACCGCTACCTCGAGGGATAGGGTGCCGTAGGGCGTGGTGTGTGCGTGTATGCATGGAGTCCTATAGATTCTATGTGATGGGTAAGAAAGGGATGAGAAATCTCATCTCTCAAAAGCCTTTCCCAAAACTAACATCTAAGGCAAGGAATTAAAATCTAAACTAGAGCAATTAAAAACTACTTGCAGATGGCTCTCTCCAAACATCAACGCAGGGTTGTCAGATCTGGATTCATGAATTGAATAGAGGCACCGATGCTTTCCAAAAGAATTCTAAAATTTATTAATGAAGGGAGGCATAAAGAATTACAATGATTTAGAGTTCTATTTATAGGAAATAGAAACCCTAGGTTACATTTGATTCGCACATCTGCTATTACAAAAATACCCCTAAGAAAAGACCTAGTCAACAATACGCGCACAGCCAAAAAACTTCGTGCCGACACGGGCACTACATGGCCGCGGTTCCGCGGCCAAAGGCATGCTTTGGCCGCGGTTCCGCGGCCAAAGTATTGTCTTGATGCATGAAACTTTCTGTACTGGTCCTTGTGGTCTTTTTCTTCTTGTTTATATGGTTCTTTTATTCATTTGGCTTCTAGGTCTTCTCCAGATCTTCCAGTGAACATTGTTGTGGACTTCTAACCGTGTCTTTATGTCGATGTCTTGAACCTTGCTTTGTGAACTATTTCTTATGTAGGCTTGATCAAGAGTATTTTGTTTGTTGGTCAAAAGTCCATATTTTCCTCGTCTTTACATCATTTTCACTGTTTTTCGTCCAAGAACCTGTAACCTGTAACATGTAGCAGACATGCGTCAAAAGCACCTGTTTATTTATAAAAAGAATAAGAATGGGGAATATAATAATACAATATTCTGGTCTGAACAAATACCCCCAAACTTATCTTTTACTCGTCCACGAGCAAACTTATTTTTTTATTCTCTACAAAAACCTAACCGCACTTTTGCAGGGAAACACGATTGTACTGAGCACGTGCAACAAGCCGTTAAACCTCTAGGTGTCCCTAGTAGGAGGAGTGTTGTCTCCTGAGGGTTTTCAGCGGAAACTACCCACAAAATCCTATCAATTTGGCTTTTTCGGCCTTAATTCTCCAATTAGGTTTTCTAACAAGGAATTCTATTATCGTCGACTCATAAATTATCCACCCATATTCTTCACACTTCCTCATCATCTAACTTAAGATTATATATGTTCTATAGACTTACTTTGCTTTCGGCATCTCTTAAGTTTTCCTTCTAGGGTTCCATCTCAATTTAGGAATTTCTATCAACTCTATTAAAGATACAAGTTTTATTCTTCACTCCTTTCTCTCATCTAAACTCCAATTACATACCCCCACGTGTGTGTATAAATTACCCCTACACTTGGAAATTCAAATCAAGCAATCATGCCCTTGTCCGTTGTCCAAAGCACTTCTTAATAGGTGAATTTTTAATTGAATTTTGCTTACACATCCTTCATGCGACCGTTAATACTTCTTGAGGTACCAACAACCGATTACAAGATGTGTTTGCACTTTAAAGCGTAAATCCTAGTCTTGTAACACCCAAGGCTTTAGTAGTGACTCCCAAACCAGTTGGTCTAAGGCACTAGGTGATGAAGCACCCTCGCTAAATATTTTTCTATTTTTTGCAGCCTTAAGTAATCACAAAAACCAGTGTCCATTTTTTAATATTCTTTATTCACTTTTTTTTAATTTTCATTGTACTAAGGACTTTAGACAAGAGCATTTCAAGGTCTCTTCTACTATTCCAAGTTTCAAGGTGCGTGATTGTGCAAATTGTAGGGTATATATTTTCAGAATCTAGACTTAAGCTAGGAATTATTTTTCAAACTTATACTCTAATAAGAACATCAATACTCTTCCCTTGTTTCGACTTAGCCAAAAGAAGTGAACCCAACATTTGCCTATTTCTAAATAAACTACAAGGCATATACTTTCTGTTGGAGAAAGTGCCCTCAGAGTCAATTATTGGATCACAGGCACGTGATTGCAATGATTGAGGGAGGACCTATCCCTGTAGAACAGTCTTACTCGAGATGATAGTATGCTATCTGGTTTACCTTTATCATCGTGTACTGCTTTAGGTGACCTGACAGGTCGCTATTACACGCTGATAGAGCCCCTAGGATTCTTGCTTGACTGCCGGCAGTATGATGGCGATCATATACGTGAGAGCTGGTGGTCTATAAGCACATCCTTAAATGGTCCCTAGTCGTGGGAGTTTCGAGACAGGGCATCGATACTCCAATAGTAGACTAGTGTATACAGTCGAGACCCCGACGAGGGGCGGTGGCCGGTCTCACAAGCCACTGGTGTCAGTTGGTTCACCTAAGATGTATACAGGTGCTCATTGGGTTATGAGTACACCGGACAGGACTCGCCGGGAACCTGCTAGTTGGGATTATACCATACGTCAGATAGCAGTTCCCAGGTGACATGTGTACAGGTTAGTTCATCGACCTGAGATCGTCATTTGTCTCGTGTGAGTTCCCACTGTGCTTTGATTACTACCCTACCACGGCTCAAAGGAGTCGTGCAAACAGGTTTTAGTTGGGTACAGTCCCGAGCCACATGGAGGCAGTGAGCGGATCTTCAGGGGTTCGTCTCTCCCGGTATTGGGGGTGAGGTCGCGCTGTGTCTAGGAGAGCCATTACACAAAGCCCTCGGCCGAGGCAGGAGATTTACTGGTAGGTATTCCAGTAGTATCTCAGGGTGTTCTGGGCTTCACTCCGACACGACTTGTACCGCCTTTGGGGGTCTGACTTTTACCAACCCCCTAGGCCCGCCATGCGATGCTCATAGACGAACGGACCGGACTGTACGGATATTGTCACTGACAGGCTCAGTAGGGTGTCAGGATGAGTTCGCTCATCGACGTCCCTTTTGGTCAATAGCTGGTGGCCCGTTACGTATTGGCTTATACCTCTGACGTGCTAGTGGTTAAATCCACAGCCATAGTATTGACGAGTCTTTAGAGTCCACCACACTTTCAGTTACTCAAGCTTTCGGGCGAAACGCTGTAGAGACCGTATGGAGATATGGCAGGGTCCGATCAGATACGTGCGGTATTGCACGGATCAGGATCGGACAGTTTAGTACTAGTGGCCGTATAGATATATGGCAAGGTTCGATCGGATACGTGCGGTATTGCACGGATCAGGATCGGACGGATATTACTAGCCGGCTTTGGTTTAAGCCGGATCCTAGTTTAGTACAGTGTAGATTTTGTCTCATTGCATTTGTATCCGGACAGAATACAAATGCGGGTCTGTATGCACAGTATCGGGGTTTTCCTGTAATTTATTACGGGACCAGTTTTCTGGAGTTGCCAGTTTGCATTCCGTTCCGGCCGGTTTTCCTTTGTTCTTTCCCGGCCGGACTTTTCCGATGGAGGGGGTTATTTGCAATTGTGCAAATAACTTTTGTGGAGGGTTTTTCTTGCAATTGTATTCATTATGATAGCATCTTTAGATTCCTTTTCCTTCTTTCTTTTAATGCTCCATTACTTGCATTAATTGAGATTTGAAAGGGTATGGGTTTTTGGTTATGGTGAGGTTTACTTTGTGGATATGGTCACCATATGCTTTTACTACACTCACCCCTTTGTTCATTTCCTCCTTGAAGAGGCCGGCCACATCTTGGAGAAAATTGAGAGGAGTTCATTTTGATGAGGGAATTATCTATATCTCATTTGCATGCTTGCCACAAAGAAATCCTTCTCCTCTTCAAAGTTCATATTGATTCCTCCATCAAAGGCAACTTCACTACCCCAATTGAGACAACGATTCTACACTACACTCTACAGCAAATCTTGGACGCGTCGGCCAGCCTACTTCGCGCCCGAGTTGCCTCGGTATTGAGGTGGGAGCCCGTAAAAGATACAGACGATGTGGTGCCCTTCAGGCAAGGATGCGACGACCGGAGTTTCCGCGGGAGATCGGGACGGTGACGAGAAGACCGGAGGACTCGGATCACTCGGTATATCTCTCACCCTTTCTCTAGTAAGCTAGTATAGGTTAATGGTTTCGATCCGGGTATATTTTCCGCGGTAGCGCCAGTTTAAAGTTAAGAAAAAATTTTGATTCCGCATTTTGGCCTCGGATAGACGGCTGGGGCGCTGCCGTGGCGCAACATGGTATCAGAGCGGCGCCATTAACCTTGCCTAGTTTTGTTTGATGTGTTTTACATTTCCGATCGACCAAAATTCCAAAACTTGCATTTTTGTTCACATCAGTTTTCTGTTGAAATTTTTTGGTCTCGAAAAATTTTTCAGGTTGTCTCAGAATGATGTGCAGGAAGTTCTAAGAACACTGGAAAAATTCGACAACACGATCCCTCCGTACGACCGCGGAACCGCGGCCATTACCACTCTGGAGGCCGCGGATCCGCCGCATGAATGAGGGATCATGTCATCGTTTTTTTCCAGTGGGCTTCTGGGCTAAAAATAGGGGTTTTGGAATATTAAAATTGGGCCCAGAATTTCTGTGAGTGCTACAGTATTGCTTGGGGGCCCACTTGTTAATTTTTGATCTATCGGATATTTTAAACACATTATTTCACAGTATTTACATTATATCTGCGACCGTGAATGTCACTCGATCGGTAAATCCGGTCTAACTGCTATAGCCCGGTTAGACGGATTTGCGAACGTGACTTTCACGTTGATGTTCTGTGATTTTGCTGTGATGTTGAGGATCGGTCGTGGGGATAGCCTGGATGCAATGCTAGTACAGTGTTGTTGTATTATGTACATTTGATATTGCGGGGTGAGCGTCCGACATGTAGACTGCCGTCACTGCCTGATTGTATTATTCTTTTGGGGCACGACCTGGTTGCGGTCGATGTACCCGTTGTATGTATATTTTACTTTCTGTACTAGGATTACCCCGCGGAGGGGTGCACGGATAGCCGGGTTCTAGAGGGCAACGGGCCCGCATCTCAGGGCATTGAGACGGAGGGAGCTTCAGTTTGGAATTGGCGGGCTATTCTCCGCACTCGTAGGGGGTACAGGTTGACCCTGGAGGGGTGCCCAAGTTACCGGATTCTGTGAAGTGCTGGGTGGTCCATTCACGGTGCTGAAGGGGGCTGCCTCGCTTCAGGTTTTGGCGGGTGACTTGCCGCGCCCGTAGGGGTCTAGGATTTCATTGCACAGGCTATCCACACGACCAGGGGAACGTCGGGTTTCAGCAGCGGCTCTGTGAAACCCGGGGATCCCAGATATCTGTATTGTTCTGTGATGCTGTACATTTCTGTGATGTTGCATTTTCATTCACGCCTTGAGCGAAATACTATATATTGGTATATATATTAGTAGATGTTGTATATGTTTTTCATCCGCGCTAGTCCAGTCCCCGCTCTGCCGTTAGTTAGCTAACCTAACGGGTGATGACGGGACCCAGTGGCGAATGCGGATGGCATATACGTACGTCAGTTTATTTTCGTTCTTTGTGGTGTGATCATTTGATGGGACTGCGTTGATTCGGATCAATGCAAGCTAAACAAACCTATTCCGATGTTGTTGGAACACTTTTCAAAAAGCTGTTATTGCAAGGACGTTCACTTTTGTTTTGCATCGTGGTATTCATTTGGAATATCCTGCTCCTCAGTCGACGAGGCAAGGGCCGAGATCCCTTCACCGGGAGTGACCCCTTGGACAGAAGTTTGCGTCAGGGCATTAACTTCACTATAGCCGATTACTTTTGCTTTGCATCGTGGTATTCAGTTGGAATATCCTGCACCTCATTCTACGGGGAAAGAGCCGAGATCCCTTCACCGGGAGTGACCTCTTTAGTAAAGGTTTTCGTCACTATATTTTTATAAAAAGTTATCCAGTTCCTTCAACGATATCAAGTTCATTACGTTAAAGGTTTTTCGCCAAAAACCAGTCGTAGCCCTCCGTCATTTCAGATCAGTATTGCTTAGTATTCGCGCTGCGTTTGTCGTTGCTATTTGCCGAGGCGTAGTGTGCGGTAGCTTTGTTGTGCTATTCTGTCGCATGGATATGTGGATTGGTTAGGACAGTCGTACGACTTTGTTGATTATTCGTCAAGGGTCGTGCGGGTGGGTTTAACGCAATCAAGATAATGACGGGCTGAACTTGACTAGGACCTTTTGATTTGTTGATTATTCGTCAAGGTCACTTGGGTCCTAGGGGTAAAAATTCACATCGGGAGTTTCAAAAGAACTGAAACTTGCCAGACATGCGCATACCTTCTGGAGTGTGGTGACGTGAGTGGATTCCGTCATGTTATCATGCGATGATAGTTGGATCCCGATTCCCACTGATGAGTTGGTCTACTCCTCGGGTGATCCCGACTAATTCTTCTTTCAGGTTTGGAGGAGAATTTGAGGTACAGTGGGAGGTTTCCAGATTAGATAAAGTGATAACCATTCTGATCTAGGTTAGAGTGCACGCTGAGTGTTTCTTTTCTCTCTCTCTGGCAGCGACCATTGACCCGACCCTAAGACTATGACTCAGTGACCAAGTTGACCGAACCTTCTTAACACTGGCTTTTGGATTGTCAGAGTTGCAAACCTCATTGCCACTCCTACTTTTACCCTTTTCTCCAGGACACCCCGTATTACTACGAACGTCCACTTCCATTGGACAAAACCATCGTATGGTTATATACGAACTCGAAGGACTTCGAGGATGGTTTCTGGTTCTGGAGAAAACGAATAGGATTATTCAGTTGTCTTTTCTTTTCACCTTCTCTCATTGTGAGTACTCCTTGGTTTAGGAGATAGTACACCTATTATGCAAATTGGATAGTCTTCTTCCAAACCTTAGGCCGGTGCCGAACGGTGGGGAATGAAGAAAACCAATTAGCATAACGATGGTGTGCAGAAGGTATTAAGATTAAGACAAAGCAAGGGATTAGTAAGAGGGCAAAGTAAATTGCGACTGATATTCACGACCAAACCAAGTATTTCTTCGCCAATCCTAAATCACCTTTGTATTTCTCCAGGACACTCCGTATCACTACGAAGATCCACAGTTTATTGGATACTCCATCGTATGGTTATATACGAACTCGAAAGGAACTTGTTCCAGTTCGGGGATGGATTCTGGTCCAGGAGAAATAGGAATACGGTTTATTCGGTTGTCTTTTCTCTTCACCTTCTCTCGCATAGCGAGTGCTCCTAGGATTAGGACAGTACACCTTTTATGCTTATTGGATAGTCTTCTTCCAAACCATAGGCTGGTGCCGAACGGTAGGGAAGGAAGAAAACCAATTGGCCTAAAGGGGTGTGCAGAAGGTAATGACTAAAGACATATAAAGGGATTTGGAGAGGTGGCAAAGAATTATACGGTTATAGTTGTGAATCTGGATAATGGAAGAGGCATTACTAAGAATACCGGAATACCCCACCGAAACATTTCAATGTTTCAGTTTCACTGTGTAATGTTAAAAGAAAACTGATTTCCCGACAAGATACTTACTCCAGGGTATGTATTTACCAGGTATGATTCTCACATCTGTATGGTTTTCAGATAATGAGTGGGAGTAAGTTATTGGGAATTGGGTGATCATCCTCATTATATCGGGATTCATTGGAATCGGTGATATTTGAGGAGATCACCTGGGCTGTTTGCCGGTCGGCAAATATTTGGTTTTGAATATCCGCTGTTGTGCACCAATTTCAAATTGATATATCTGTACGTCTATTTTCATAGAGTGAGATATACCTTTTGATATTATGTCGATGACATTTACCTATATCAGTGGATGGTTAGGTAAGGAGCATCAAACAGCGGTGTAATTCTTCTTAACTATAAGTACAGTTTTCAACCTACGACGCACAGTGAAAGAGTTGTTAGACTCAGCGGACTTATACAGAGTATTGTATGTTGTCCAGTGTCCATTAGGACAGAGGGGTTGGTCCTAATATTATATTCTGTTTACTTTTAATTTCTCTAGTTCTTAGACATGTGTTTCGTAGAAACACAAGGTCTAAGTTTTGAGGAGTTATAGGTATTTGAATAGAGTAGAGTACCAGGTGTAGCAAGTATCGGGATTCTTCAAAATGATTGAAGATGTAGATACTTGTGTATGGTATTCAGTTGATAGTAATGATAAAGAGAAATTGCTTCTCTTTCAGGTTACTCATAATTGGAAGCATTCCTAAGTTGAGTAACGCTGATCGGCCTCTCTCCATTTAGTTAACATGCACTGGAGACAGCTGCATGATTTGAATCTGGTTCAATTAAATCAGTGCCTCTGGTTCTATATTGGATATAGTACAGTTCATATCTTAACATTGTTAAGGTACGGGGAGTTGTCCGGCTTATGATTAAAACCAGACACTGGACAACTCAAGGCACGTTTCCGTAATGGCTGTTTGTGGGTTGACCCAGGCTATGACGAGGGTTTATTTTCTACCATCTGGAAGATCAATAGTGATATTGTTCTTAACTCGCCACATTTTAAAAAGAAATGGTTATTTTTCAGAAAACAGTAGGTGGGAGTATGGTAGAACTGGAAGTGATTCCAGAACCGCAAACGATTACAGAAGATTTGATAAGGAACCTAAAGATTCAATCTGATTTGACATTCCATTGGCCACTCCGCAGATAAGGTGGGTAACTTCAGGCACCCGAGAGGTACTCCGGTAGCCTCAAGGACGGTGACAGGGAAGTTCTTGTTTACCCACACTTGCTATTGTTGTTGTTCCAGGCTGCGAGACCCGGCAGGAGGATGAGTATAGCGTCGTTCTAAACTAGCTTTAGAAGTGCACGTCTATATGACTCTGCCAGAGGGTTGTCGTAGTCAGTGGGAGCAGCGGAAGCATTGGTGGACATCAGGCTTATGTCTATAGACTAAAGCAGATATAGCGGAGATAGATCATCTATTTCTGATGTGACAGTCATAGGTTTGACGTCATCAGAATAGGGGATGGATCTGTTAAGAAGGTAGTAGGGTGTGATGTCCTGGTTTTGGATGACATGCACAGAGTAGGAAGTGATATTCCTATACTACGATCGGTTATACTTTGGTTGTCACACAGTGTTTTCTCCACACAGGACTTGGATATTATATCAGACATTCTGGTTACTAGATCTATGGTTTTAGATCTAGATTTGGGTGGTTTCCTAATCTGGGTACCTTGACAGCATTCTATGAGTATTTAGAATGGACGACTCCTGGCACGGTAGTGTACCTGTAGGTAATGGAGTCACCCTCTCTAAAGGTGTCTTATAGACTAAAGTAGAGAGGGATGTGCATAATTGGCAGATCACTTGCTTGGGCAATTGAGTCAATCATCAGATGTCAAGTACCACGCCAGATGTTGTTCTTGCACTAGATACAATAAGTTGATATTGATCCAATCTTGGAGGAACAGTCGGAAGCAGTTTTAGAACATAAGTGAATGTTCTAGGGATATGATAACGGCTGCCTCCTTTAGGAGACGGTTATCACTCCAGGCTTCCAAGGTGACATGGACGACAAGGAGGTTGTCAGAGTTATAGTTCTCCCTCTGGCGAGGGACAGTATTCTGGACAGGTGATCCAGGCAGATACTGAGGGAGGCATGGCGCAGGATACTGATTAAGTTCAGTTGACGATACAGTCTAAGAAGTTTGGATTTGGAGTTCATTTATGAACTAGGTCCCATCCGACATCCAGACATTCCAAGACAGGTATTGCTCATTTCGGGAGATGGTTTTCTCCGCGAACTTGAGATATAGAGAGACATAGAAAGAAACATCTAGGCGGATCCACTCACTGAGGCTTTTCCTCGAACGCAATAGTTTCGTAAACAGGCTTTGTGCGACTGACTAGTAGAGGAGTTGGGTGTTCGGTATCACACGGGCTGTGAGTATGCGACATCGCAATAATTAGCCTTGAGTGCAAGTGGGAGATTGTTGGAGATAGTGCCCTCAGAGTCAATTATTGGATCACAGGCACGTGATTGCAATGATTGAGGGAGGACCTATCCCGGTAGAACAGTCTTACTCGAGATGATAGTATGCTATCTGGTTTACCTTTATCATCGTATACTGCTTTAGGTGACCTGACAGGTCGCTATTACACGCTGATAGAGCCCCTAGGATTCTTGCTTGACTGCCGGCAGTATGATGGCGATCATATACGTGAGAGCTGGTGGTCTATAAGCACATCCTTAAATGGTCCCTAGTCGTGGGAGTTTCGAGACAGGGCATCGATACTCCAATAGTAGACTAGTGTATACAGTCGAGACCCCGACGAGGGGCGGTGGCCGGTCTCACAAGCCACTGGTGTCAGTTGGTTCACCTAAGATGTATACAGGTGCTCATTGGGTTATGAGTACACCGGACAGGACTCGCCGGGAACCTGCTAGTTGGGATTATACCATACGTCAGATAGCAGTTCCCAGGTGACATGTGTACATGTTAGTTCATCGACCTGAGATCGTCATTTGTCTCGTGTGAGTTCCCACTGTGCTTTGATTACTACCCTACCACGGCTCAAAGGAGTCGTGCAAACAGGTTTTAGTTGGGTACAGTCCCGAGCCACATGGAGGCAGTGAGCGGATCTTCAGGGGTTCGTCTCTCCCGGTATTGGGGGTGAGGTCGCGCTGTGTCTAGGAGAGCCATTACACAAAGCCCTCGGCCGAGGCAGGAGATTTACTGGTAGGTATTCCAGTAGTATATCAGGGTGTTCTGGGCTTCACTCCGACACGACTTGTACCGCCTTTGGGGGTCTGACTTTTACCAACCCCCTAGGCCCGCCATGCGATGCTCATAGACGAACGGACCGGACTGTACGGATATTGTCACTGACAGGCTCAGTAGGGTGTCAGGATGAGTTCGCTCATCGACGTCCCTTTTGGTCAATAGCTGGTGGCCCGTTACGTATTGGCTTATACCTCTGACGTGCTAGTGGTTAAATCCACAGCCATAGTATTGACGAGTCTTTAGAGTCCACCACACTTTCAGTTACTCAAGCTTTCGGGCGAAACGCTGTAGAGGCCGTATGGAGATATGGCAGGGTCTGATCAGATACGTGCGGTATTGCACGGATCAGGATCGGACAGTTTAGTACTAGTGGCCGTATAGATATATGGCAAGGTTCGATCGGATACGTGCGGTATTGCACGGATCAGGATCGGATGGATATTACTAGCCGGCTTTGGTTTAAGCCGGATCCTAGTTTAGTACAGTGTAGATTTTGTCTCATTGCATTTGTATCCGGACAGAATACAAATGCGGGTGTGTATGCACAGTATCGGGGTTTTCCTGTAATTTATTACGGGACCAGTTTTCTGGAGTTGCCAGTTTGCATTCCGTTCCGGCCGGTTTTCCTTTGTTCTTTCCCGGCCGGACTTTTCCGATGGAGGGGGTTATTTGCAATTGTGCAAATAACTTTTGTGGAGGGGTTTTCTTGCAATTGTATTCATTATGATAGCATCTTTAGATTCCTTTTCCTTCTTTCTTTTAATGCACCATTACTTGCATTAATTGAGATTTGAAAGGGTATGGGTTTTTGGTTATGGTGAGGTTTACTTTGTGGATATGGTCACCATATGCTTTTACTACACTCACCCCTTTGTTCATTTCCTCCTTGAAGAGGCCGGCCACATCTTGGAGAAAATTGAGAGGAGTTCATTTTGATGAGGGAATTATCTATATCTCATTTGCATGCTTGCCACAAAGAAATCCTTCTCCTCTTCAAAGTTCATATTGATTCCTCCATCAAAGGCAACTTCACTACCCCAATTGAGACAACGATTCTACACTACACTCTACAGCAAATCTTGGACGCGTCGGCCAGCCTACTTCGCGCCCGAGTTGCCTCGGTATTGAGGTGGGAGCCCGTAAAAGATACAGACGATGTGGTGCCCTTCCGGCAAGGATGCGACGACCGGAGTTTCCGCGGGAGATCGGGACGGTGACGAGAAGACCGGAGGACTCGGATCACTCGGTATATCTCTCACCCTTTCTCTAGTAAGCTAGTATAGGTTAATGGTTTCGATCCGGGTATATTGTCCGCGGTAGCGCCAGTTTAAAGTTAAGAAAAAATTTTGATTCCGCATTTTGGCCTCGGATAGACGGCCGGGGCGCTGCCGTGGCGCAACACTTTCTACCGTTAAACTTTAAGGAATGTTATTTTTAGGGTTTTTAATTCACTAAGTCTAAGATCTAGTTATTCCTAGCCAGTTAACCTATCTGTCAAACTCAAGTCAATTAGCCAAAATTGAATACAATAATTTTTATAATTTTTGAAAATTTTCAATTTTTATGTGTTTTCAAATAATTATGCAAATGCAAAAATATATACAAATGAATGCGAAGGAAGAAGACGTACCGAGCATACCCCCAAACTTGAACTTGACAGTGTCCTCACTGTCATGCTAAACCAAGAGGGTCAAAATACCGGCACTCCCCTGTTTATTTATTTATAAATTTTTTTTTATTTTTTAATGTTTTGAATTTTTTTATTTTTTATAAAATGAAAACAAAAAATATATGTACATATATACAAAGGTCCCCCCCAAACTTAAGCTTGGCCTTACACAAGCCAAAGGTTAGCACCAACCATTCAAAAATCTTATCGTGGTAATGATACAGTTGGTGCAAGAAAATGAGAAACACGCGAGACCGTATGGAAAGAAGAATGGTAGAATATGGTCTCGGTGGGGGGAAAGAAGGGCGGAAAGGAGAAAGAAGGATCACGCGAACTTGAGGGTGTAAATCGAGTGAATAAATTAGCGCAATATGTGATGATCGATATGTTATAAGCGATTGCGCTAACCTATCAACCCGTCTGGAAATGGGGTCAAATCCCTCAAGATTCGCAAGAAAACATGGGTAGGCCGAACTTGGTATAGTAGATGAAAGCGTAACGGTCACTTGTTCGGTTGGAACAATGGGAAAGACGAAAGGGAGTGAATTAGGGATAGTATCTTTCTCACCATAGTAAACTGTTTCGAACTTGAAAGATTCCATTATTGGTTCGAAACTACTATAATCAACCGAGTCTGATGGCTCATTTGAAAATGTAAAGGACTCAAACTCGGGCGGTGAGTCATCAACATCGTCTGAAAAGGTGAAACACTCGTAGGTGTTATCGTCTGTGAGAATTGTGTCAGATTTAAAGGAAAAGATTTCAAGCTCACAGTCTTCAAGCGGGGTCGGAACGATGGGAAGGAGGGAGGGTGATATAGCAGTCAAAGGTTTAAGAGGATGAATTGGAAAATCAGACATATCAAATAAAAATGATTCAACCTCAATATTATCCTCAAGACTCTCCTCAATACTATCCTTAATATTTAACTCATCCATGCCATTATCATCAAATTCAAGACGCATATTAGATTCAGGAGAAACCTTTAATAACTCGGGATGATGATTTGAACATAAAATCTCAATTAAATCGACAGGTTCATCATCCGAAATATTCCCGGCGTCTATATCCTCAATCAAGTGAAAATCAATTTTCTTAGACACCTCATCAAAAGCATGGATATCTATCAATTTAGGTTCTAGATGGGAGGTGTAAAGATCGAAAGGATTAGGTGCGGTTTCACTCGAAAGGGGTTCCTCACAATTTGGCAAATCAAACACTACAAAATCACACAACTTGTTTTTATTTTCAACAGGTGAACTATTAGGGCAATCGATGGAAAACAGGAGTTGTGGGCTTCAATTGGGTAAGGGTAGGTTTGATTTGAAAATCCTCTCTCATTCTCACTCTGTCCAACTGCCGCCTCATACATTGAAAAATTTGGAGCTAGCGGGACACTAGCTACCGGTTCACTCGGTTGCATAAGGGCGTCCATGGACGCTTCCACATTCCTCACCATTTTGTTTGTTGCTGCAATGTAAGCGTCCAACGACTCTTCCAAACTAGACTTAGGTGGTGAGGGGGTTTCAGTGAAAGATTCGAAATTGGTTGGATATGTGAAACTCCCTAATGGCTGTGTCGAAACAGTGTCTAGTGAGGGTGGGAAGGTCAGGTAAGACTGGTAGGACGTGGGTGGTAAGACAGGGGTAGGGTCAACATGTGGATAAAAAAGTGAAAAGTCGTGTGGATCCCTAGAACTAGACGAGTGGAGAGGGGTGAAAGATCGACTGCGAGATTGAGCAATATGCTCAGCAATGGACATCGGCCTAGGAGTGACAGAAGGACTTGAAGAAGTGGTATCAACATATGTAGGTGGTAAAGGTTGACTCGGTTGACACAAAGTAGGTTGAAAAGTCAAACTATTTCTCCTAGACGCCTCTATGTGATCTTTCAAAGATTTTTTAGGCATGGAGGGATCGTTTTTAAATTGACCGAACAAATTAACTTATGACGCAAAATTAGGTTCGGGATACCAAAGTTCGGCTAATGATTTATTGTGTGGGGTACCCATGTTAGAAGAAGAAAGGTGACAAGAAGGAAGGTTGGATGGTGCAAGGATTTATTTGGGGCTAAAAATTTTTTGCAAGTTCTATAAAATATTTGTCCTTTTTATTTTCATTTTTCATTGATTTTTTCTCTCTTTATTTGGAAAAATTTTGTTGCAAAAAGATTTTTAGAGAAAAGATATGCAACAGCAAAATATTTTATAGAAAAGATATGCAACAGCAAAATATTACTTGCAATCTATTTTATTTCAAGCGGGGTTCAAAAATCCTGCACAAGATTGTTATTTTGGAAAAGAATATATTTTTAAAGCGCACGGAATCTTGCAGGAATTTCCAGAAAAGATATATGGGGATTTGCAGAGGGGAGAATTAGAAATCAAACCGTGCAAAAATTCTGCGATGAACAGTCCAAACGGCCGCGGTTCCGCGGTTTTTGGCGCATCAAGGCCGCGGTTCCGCAGTTGTTCTGCGGGATCGGGTCCTGAAAAAAATTGTACGGCTCTGTTGAGGCACTCTCTCTCTGTTTTGATGTACCCTTTTCTGATTTGCCTTCTGGAAATTTCCAGATCCGTCTTTATGTAGATCCTGCAAGATTCAAACAACAAAGTATCCCTTCCAAAAATAACAAAATATATCTATTTTTATATATTTGTTTTGATTTTTCAGATTTTTATGATTTTTTTTTAATTTTAAGATTAACCCGAAATTGCGAAAAGGAAATGACACGCCATCCCCGGCAACGGCGCCATTTGATTTGTTCAAAAATATTATGTTAACCGCAATCAAGAACGGCATCGCATGAAGCTAGCCGGTGAGTACGGGTCGATCCACAGGGATGTTGTGAATTTCCGATTCGTTCTTATGAGTTAATTCCGAAGGGTGTTTGGAATGGTTATTAAATCTACAAACCTAAATTATCTATACTAAAATTATCTAGATCTAAATCCTGCTAGCGTTAGGTTTAGGAATGGTTTGGAAATGTAAACAAATCTCAACGCTTTCTATACCCAGATCTAACCTCCATGGAAAACGCGCGCAACCGGGCCTTTATACTACGGTATCACTGCTACCTCGGGGGATAGGGTGCCGTAGGGCGTGGTGTGTGCGTGTATGCATGGAGTCCTATAGATTCTATGTGATGGGTAAGAAAGGGATGAGAAATCTCATCTCTCAAAAGCCTTTCCCAAAACTAACATCTAAGGCAAGGAATTAAAATCTAAACTAGAGCAATTAAAAACTACTTACAGATGGCTCTCTCCAAACATCAACGCAGGGTTGTCAGATCTGGATTCATGAATTGAATAGAGGCACCGATGCTTTCCAAAAGAATTCTAAAATTTATTAATGAAGGGAGGCATAAAGAATTACAATGATTTAGAGTTCTATTTATAGGAAATAAAAACCCTAGGTTACATTTGATTAGCACATCTGCTATTACAAAAATACCCCTAAGAAAAGACCTAGTCAACAATACGCGCACAGCCAAAAAACTTCGTGCCGACACGGGCACTACATGGCCGCGGTTCCGCGGCCAAAGTATGGTCTTGATGCATGAAACTTTCTGTACTGGTCCTTGTGGTCTTTTTCTTCTTGTTTATATGGTTCTTTTATTCATTTGGCTTCTAGGTCTTCTCCAGATCTTCCAGTGAACATTGTTGTGGACTTCTAACCGTGTCTTATGTCGAAAGTCCATATTTTCATCGTCTTTACATCATTTTCACTGTTTTCCGTCCAAGAACCTGTAACCTGTAACATGTAGCAGACATGCGTCAAAAGCACCTGTTTATTTATAAAAAGAATAAGAATGGGGAATATAATAATACAATATTCTGGTCTGAACAGGCACATAAAAATTTGAATTTGGCATGGTTGATGCTTTGTGGAATCTCTTGAGTATGCCTAGGGACCCTACAGTGGTATCAGAGCCAAGCTAGAGCTTTAGGCGAAGTGTAGACGAAGTTAGAAACCCGATCGAACATCGAAACCCTAATCGCAACCCTTCTCTGTACATTTTCTGTAAATGTGTATTTTTCCAAATTAAAAATATCCAAAAAATACAACAGGGTTTTATTGGTATTACTGTGAAGCACGTGACCGTAACTCCATCAATGAGCCGTGGAACCGCGGAGCCACCCTGGCTTTCGCGGCGGTTCCGCGGCCATACTGTAGCCTTATTTGTCACGGTTTGCATAGTAATGTTAATCTGAATTTCCTGTGTTTTTTGGGAATTTTTAAATTATTCTCAAGAGTTGAGTTTTCTGGGTTGTTTTGGGGACTCGATGTTTCGATCGGATTGTTTAACTTTGTTTGTGTTTTTCCAGATAATTTTAGAAAGTGTTAAATGTAGGGTTCCTTGGCACTCTAGTGAGGTCTCACAAGGCATCGAACATGCCAATTTCAAATTTTACGGTGCCTACAAACCCTAAATTACGGATCGTCGGCAAGATGTCTAGGCGAAAAACTAACTAGTTAACACTTAACTAAAAGTTTAACGGAAATACAACCTTTGTAGATCCGGTGATCCACCTCCATAGCTCCGCAACGTAGTCGTCTCCGCTGTCCAAAAGGAATCCGGGCTCTAGAGTCGGCTTCGTCGGAGAATGGGCAAGCTAGGTCGTCGATGTCCATGCCGAAGATGATCTACGTCGAGGCATCGCTAAATCAAGCTCCAACTTCACCAAGTCCAAAAACTTGTGAAGGAAACACACTCTACTACTTGGCAAGAGGTAGAGGATGAAGAAATAGGAAGTGGGTAGACTTTAGATTTGGATTTCTCACTTGTTTGCTCAATTCACCATTGATGAAGAAAGCTTTTTCTTCTTGAGTTCAAGGAAGAAGAAGAAGAAAAATTATGATAAGTTAATTGAAAAAGAAAAGAAAAATGAATTCTTATCATAAAATTAACCATGGTCAAGTGTAGAGACTAAACTAGGGTTAATGGGAATGGTTAGGGTTAAGGATGAGATAAGAATGGTTGACTTTATCAAAGCTTCATGAAGCTTCAACTAAAGAACAAATAAAGCCACCATTCTTTTCTCTTTTCCATTTATTTTCCAAAATGTATAAACAAATAAATAAATGAATAAATAAGTAATGGAAAATAAAACCCTAACCACTCTCACAACCATGGTTTAATCTTCACACAAAACACAAGTTAGCATGCATCATCAAACATGATACATACAAGTGCACAAAAATATATCACATATACAATGTGCACAATCCAAGTGAGAAAATCCGTTTAAAGTGAACCAATACTAGTTAGTGCAAAGTAACATATCAAATATATAATTATGCATTAAATCATTAAATCAACACTTGATTCAATGATCCGGTCATGTCGCACACAACCGACTAGTATTCAATGTATCGGCTTATCGAATCAACGCTTGAATCGATAACTAGGTTATATCGCATACAACCTTTCCGATACATTCATCGCGAGAATGTAATACGGTATCACATACACGTATTATTCTCGGTCCCGCACATATCTCATATGCGCTCCTATTTCATTTCGCTTGAGCCAGGAAGCCTCTGTGTAGGACTCTAAAGACTCGTCAATACGCCGGCAGCAGGTGATGATCATATCAAACACCCACAAGCCGCAAGCGGTCTGCTAAACGTAATGGCCACCCGGGTATTGAGCGATCTGAAGATCGACGAGCAAGCCCGCTCACACTCCAGTGAATCCGACCAGTAACACTACCGTACAGTCCGGTCTGATCGTCTGATATATCGCATATCTTGCCTAGGGGTGGTAAACGTCAGACCCCAATAGCTCGATAAGTCGTGTCGATATGAGGCTCATAACGGGTCGAGAAACTACTGGTAACACTTACCAGCAATTCTCTGATCAGCCCTGGCCAGGGACTTCCTGTTATAGCCAATCGAACACAGCGCAACATCAACCCCCTATACCGGGAGAGACGAATCCCCTCCTATCGCTCATTGCCTCCATGTGACTCGGGACTGTACCCAAAAACCACCGTTTTGCACGCCCTCTTGGACGTGGTAAGATGGAAATCAAAGCACAGTGGGAACCACACAAGACTCTATGACGATCTCGGGTCAACAGACTACTCTGTACCAGTGTCACCAGAGAACTGCCATCTGACGTGAGGTATAATACCATCTGGGAGTTCTCGGCGAGTCCGTCCAGTGTACCCAGTCTCTACTGAGCACCCGTATATCATCTCTGATGTCAAACACCAATGGATATGGGATCATCCATCGCCCATCTGTATGGGTCGAGAAGGTATACGCTAGTCTACTCTGGTATATCGATGCCCCGTCTCGATACACCCACGACTAGGGACTTTGAAGGATGTACTTATGGACTACCATGTCCCCACTAGTATGATCCGCATCATAGTCC
The DNA here is from genome assembly GCA_030015575.1 of Agapanthus africanus. Lineage (NCBI taxonomy): Eukaryota > Viridiplantae > Streptophyta > Magnoliopsida > Asparagales > Amaryllidaceae > Agapanthus > Agapanthus africanus. The sequence goes on from CM057343.1 coordinate 250,299,865, forward strand.
AGGTAGTCAAGTACAGATCCTAAGGGCTTTACCAATATGTAACAGAGAGACAATCAGTATACACGTTAAGGTAAAGTTCAACCAGATAGCATACTATCATGTCGAGCAAGAAAGTCCTCCCTATATACGTCCCAGCATCCACTACAATATACATCCTATGTACAGTAATGGCCTCTAGGGCATACATATAACTAACAATCTCCCACTTGCACTAGGGCCATCTGTAGCAGTGGTTGTAGTATCTCATACTCAACCATCCCATAAAAGTCTCTCTCTGGGAACGGGCCTTTGTGAGTGGATCCACTGTGTTGTCCTCTGAGTATACTCTCCTAACCTCGATCACCATGGAGATCAACCATCTCCATGATCAAGTGATACTGCCTTAGAATAAGTCTGGATCACTGATGGGACCGGTATTCCTCGGCATGAGCCATAACTCCATTGTCTCACAATGGTAGGAACGTAGTTCATCTCATGAACTAATATATACCCAAACATCCTCTTTGGTAGCATCTTAAGTAGCGATGTATCCTGCCTTTATCGTCTAGTATGTCACGGTATCTAGCTTGGAACTCTTCCAACATACCGTCCCTTTACTGAGGGTAAAGACAATGCCTGCGACTGACATTCAGTCGTCTTTATCACCATGGAACCCTTCCAGTGATTCTCCCCAGGATCGGTTGATACCGTCTCACTACAACTAGTGAGAATCCTAACATCCAATTAGATCTATCTCATGATCCAAAATCCAGGATTTAGGAGGTATCACTTTGATCCTATATGGAGAATCATTGTGATAAGCGGAGATTGATCAAGCGTAGCATAGGAAACTCCTTCCCTATCAAGAGTATATCATCCACGTACTCTACGAGGATCGCCACCATACTCCCTACTCCCTTTTTGTTTATACAAGGTTCATCTACCATTTTGATGATGTCAATTTCTTTGACTAACTCATCAAAATAGATGTTCCAACTCCGCGATGCCTGCTTTATCCTATAAAGCATCTTGCACACGTTTCCGCTGCTCCCACTGTCTACGAAGCCCTCTGGCTGTGTACTTATAGTCGCACTCTTCTAAAACATCATTTAGAAAAGCAGTCATGACACCCAACCACCAGATATCGTAGTCATGGCATGTAGCCGTGACAAGTAGGATCTGGATGGACTTAAGTATAGTCACTTGAAAAGGTTTCATCATGATCCACGCCTGGTCGATGACGAAAAGCTTTAACAAGTCTAGCTTTGAAAGTCTCAACTTTTCCATCTACACCAAGTAATCTTCTCAAGATATACTTGCTCCTGATGGGGATTTAACCCTTCAGATATTGCAACCAAAGTCCATACTTTGTTGGTGTACATGGATTCCATCTCAGATCGCTAAACATCCAGCCATTCTTACAGAGTCTTACTCTCGATGGCCAGCTCGAAGCTAGTTGGGTCATCATCTCATGATGCAATCCTCGCTCCCACTGTCATAGAGAAACCGAAGTGTCTCTCAGGTGGGTGAGGAACCCTACTAGATCGGCGGAGAGGCTGAGGTTCGTTGGTATCTATTGAATCCTTTGGTTCTGTCAAATCATCAGCTGTAGTTCGTATAGCTGGAACATTTCCAGTTGTACATAACAGACCTTGCCTTGAGCTTGTCCGGATTTTGCTTTTCAGACATAGGCTGGACAACCCCAAATCTCAACTAACTTGAGAGATGGGCTCTTCCCTTACCATATCACATATGAAGTGGTAGGCAACTGATTTGATTTGAACCCTATTCAATAGGTATGCAGCTTCTCAAGTGCATAACTCCCAAAAGGAAACAGGTAACTCAGTAGTACTCATCATAGAGCACACCATATCAGACAGGGTGTATCTGCTCCGCCCCGATATACCATCGTGCTATGGTGTATACAGAGGAGTAATGCTGAGAGAGAATCTCATTCTCCTTTAGAAAAGTCCAGGAATTCCATGCTCAAGTATTCTCTTCCTCGATCACATCAAAGGACATAATACTTATACCCGTATTAGTTCTCTACTTCTAACTTATATTCTGTGAATATCTCAAAAGGTTCGGACTTATGTTTCAACAGGAACGTATGTATGAATCTTGAGAGATTATCAGAGAATGTAATGAAGTTAAAGAACCGGTCTTGGCATGTGTAGACAGGGGACCTACATACATCAACATGTATCATCCCAAGAGTTCATTAACTCTTTCTCTGTTTCCAGTAAACGGAGCTATGGTCATCTTATCTTTGTGACATGACTGGCGAGTTTCATAAGATGTAAATTCAAACTGATTTAAATATGCATCTATATGTAACTCTAGCTAGTCGGGTCACATTGATCTGACCTAGTCTACAATGCCTCAAGAAGAATTCGTTCATTTCTGAACTCTTCCTCTTGTGTGTGATCCGTATACTAAGAACTGTAGTTTGATTTAGAACGTCAATGCTTTTAGATAACGTGCCTGAACCGATCAACTTTTGATATAGGAAATGTTCAAAACATTATCCAACTATACAAAATTTTATCATTTCTTTACTGATAAAGAGACTGATATGATTTTGTATATCAGGTTCGGTATCTAACAGCATTTGTTCAGAATCAATGTACTGATAATACAGGGTGACAGTGACCAACAGACTTGGCTGCAACTCTTGCCCCGTTTTCTGCCTCATGAAACTTATCACCCGTTCTCAGTTCTTTACCCATCTGTAGCCCTATGTAACAGATTACATATCTGGGATCCTGATCTGGTATCACATACCCAGGACGTAAAGGATACTGAGAAACAGTTCTGTATAATGAACACACCCGAAGATGATGCATCAGCATGCACTCTCTCTTCGTTTGGGCGGCACGGGAAATCTGGTATTCCCCAATTTCTTGCTCTGTCTCATAACAATTATAAGTTGGAGCGGGACCAACGTTCCCCAGCTCAGTATAACAAGCGGGTTCGGTCAAATATCCGTATTATTATCTTGATTAAGGCGTGATAGGGTCGCTACCTGGAGAGAGAGAGAAGAAAACACTCAGCGTGCGCTCTGTCAAGAATAGATTGGTTATTATTTTATCTAATCAGGATAGGTCCCACTGCTTTTTATCAAATTTTCCTTCAAACCCTAAAAGGAAAGACTAGCCGGGATTAATTACACACTACAAGTTCGCCAATCTTTCAGCCAGGCCAGTGTCGGTACTTTGAGGGAGGTCCCCCGTGCTTTCGCACGAACCCAATTAATGTAAACCTCGTTTTCCCAGAGGCGTAACCTCGTTAACACCTTTCTAGACACCTAGTTGATCGGCTAATTGTAATGTATAAAACTCTCCCAGGAGTAACTCTTACTCGCAGCGGGTATCGGGATCCAACTATCTCATAGAAGGTATGCAATCTCATTGCAAATTTCAACACTTGAAACTCCCGATAATATTTTGCCCCGAGCGATCTATGACCTTGACAAGGTCAACAAACCATAGACCGCAAGTCAAGTTCAACCCGTCATTTCTTGATTGAATCAAACCCACCCGCACGACCCTTGACAAGATCAACAAGGCCGCACGACTACCCTAACCCAATCTGCATCATATGCATAAGCAGATAAATACTGGTTAGCTACCGCACACTGCGCCTTGACAAGGTCAACAAACGCAGCACGAATACTAAACAGGATTTATCTGAAATGACGGAGGGCTACGACGGGTTTTTCTGAAAACCTATTGCGTAATGAACTTGATATCGTTGTTGGATCGAATGAATTTTGAAATGGAGTGCTTTTGAGGCTTTTCTTGTTTTGCTAAAGGAGTCACTCCCGGTGAAGGGATCGTCGGTCCTTTCCTCGTCGAATGAGGTGCGGGATATATCATATATATCACTGTGCAAAGCAAAAACTCTTAAAAGCAATCAAAAGACAAACCGAGTGTGTAGCATCTGCCAGTTATTGCTAAAGGAGTCACTCCCGGTGAAGGGATCTCGGTCCTTTCCTCATCGAATAAGGTGCAGGATATATCACATATACCGCTGTGCAAAGCAAGAACTGTAGCTACCTGTTTTATTTTGAAATTTGATTCTACAACATCTTAGGTTTCTTTTATTTCATTAATCACATTAATGAAGTCCCATCATTTAAGTACCTAAACATCACAGATAGATATGACGTACACTTATGCCATCCGCATTCGCCTCGATGTCCCCTCGTGCACCGTTAGGTTAGGTAACTAACGACAGAGCAGGGCAGGGCTAGCGCGGGTGTAAAACATAAGTAACGTCTATATAATATATCATATATACTATATACTATATCTATCACAGAACATCACATGATCACATCACAGATATCGCAGCAGAAGAATCATATGAAATATTGGATATACTAGGACGTCCGTGTTTTCAATACGAGCCAGTATAAAACACGGATTCCACGGTCGTGATGAATAGCCAAACCCACACCCCTAGACCCCTACGAGAGCGGCAAGCAACCCTACCAATTCTAGAGTTAGGAGACCCGGACTCGACTCCTCGAGTTGGTCTCCCACTGGACTCCAGAACCCGGTTACTTATGCCCTCCTCCTTGGGTCTATCCTAGTGCGGAAAAGTAAATAATATACAAACGGTGACTACTTCCGCAACCTGGAAGCGCCCCAATAAAAGAATATTACATACAAGTTTTTACATTAATGAAAATGAAAAACACTCATCTCACATAAAAAAACCCCGGCTATTCAAACACGACGATCCAATATAACATATCCAGCAACACATAACATCACATGTCATCAACGTAAGTAAATATGTCCATCCCAATTGTCGTTGACATATAGCAACGATACCGGCGATATCACATATTACACTTACGGTCACAGAAAAGAAAGTGTAAAACTACAACAGTTGGAATCCGCAACCACCTCAGACATCGCATGCCTGACCAAATGAATTACATAGACATCGCATGCCTAACAATTATAAACCCCGCATTTTAGTCTCATTATCGAAAACCCTTTTCAATATCAAGTCGGGCAATTCAACAGGATTCCCGACATTTTGATCGAATGCTCGTCGCAAACTTCAGTAGGCGGCCGCACCCCCGTTGCCGTCGACGAAGTGCACCAAGGCGGAACACCGCTACCGCGAGCACCCGAACGGATGCTTACGGCGACGGGGTTCTCCTACAGTCACTTGGTCGGGGCTATGGAGCGAGGTTGTCTATTAAGTTTACCCGGCGAGTATCCGCGTACGCTACGTGATTGCGACGGACTTTTGATCACATCAAAATTCCGTGGCAACCGATCAATTGAGACTAAACTGCTTTGTTTATAACATTCATTCAGTTATCTCATAACTCTTTGTGAATTCCAATTATTGTATCCCATTCCGGATAATTAGAAAATGTTAAACTTTCTGATCGAACATTCTAACACCCAAGTTTTCCCGATACAGCTCAACACATGAAATAAGTCTAACAACATTCAGTTCGTGCCTCAGTAGCAACGGTCCAGCCGTAGAACGGTCCAGCCGTAGAAGGGTCAAGCCAACGCCTCACATGTGGCACGCCGTACTGCCCTAAACCCGAAGGTTCAAAGGGCAGTTCAAGACGGTCACATAATCGAGTTAAGGTTTGTTGTCTTCTAGAGGGACCATCGCGTTACTTGCACTACTTAGAACGTCGTTAAACTACGGAAAAATCCAACACTTGGAAATTTCCCGACAGGGGAAAAATTGGGTATTTATATCCGGTCGAACTTTTTAACATATTCTAAAAACTATCCGGAAAGCCACATAGACAAAATTTGATACCCCGATCGAAACACCGAATCCCCAAATCAACCCAGAAAATAAAACTCTGGAATAAATTTTAAAAATTCCCAGAAAAACCAGCACAGAAAGCTAAGAACTACTGTTCAAAATTTGATGCACAAAGCGACAAAAGCGCCGCGGATCCGCCGCATCAGCCTACTGTAGGGCCGCGGATCCGCGCCACTTTTGTGGAATCAGGACCACGAATTTTACAGTGTTTCTTAGATCTTTCTGCTGATTTTACTGCATATTTTTAATGTGGAAAAATCCTCTGTTTTCAAAAATGTACAGAGAGCATGATCCGGGTCGGGTTTTCGGTTCGTTCGGACTTCAAATTCCGTCTAGACTTCGCCTAAGGCTCTAGCTAGTCTCTGATACCACTGTAGGGTTCCTAGGCACTCTAGTGAGGTCTCACAAGGCATCGAACATGCCAATTTCAAATTTTACGGTGCCTACAAACCCTAAAGTACGGATCGTCGGCTAGATGTCTAGGCGAAAAACAAACTAGTTAACACTTAACTAAAAGTTTAACGGAAATACAACCTTTGTAGATCCGGTGCTCCACCTCCATAGCTCCGCAACGTAGTCGTCTCCGCTGTCCAAAAGGAATCCGGGCTCTAGAGTCGGCTTCGTCGGAGAATGGGCAAGCTAGGTCGTCGATGTCCATGCCGAAGATGATCTACGTCGAGACATCGCTAAATCAAGCTCCAACTTCACCAAGTCCAAAAACTTGTGAAGGAAACACACTCTACTACTTGGCAAGAGGTAGAGGATGAAGAAATAGGAAGTGGGTAGACTTTAGATTTGGATTTCTCACTTGTTTGCTCAATTCACCATTGATGAAGAAAGCTTTTTCTTCTTGAGTTCAAGGAAGAAGAAGAAGAAAAATTATGATAAGTTAATTGAAAAAGAAAAGAAAAATGAATTCTTATCATAAAATTAACCATGGTCAAGTGTAGAGACTAAACTAGGGTTAGTGGGAATGGTTAGGGTTAAGGATGAGATAAGAATGGTTGACTTTATCAAAGCTTCATGAAGCTTCAACTAAAGAACAAATAAAGCCACCATTCTTTTCTCTTTTCCATTTATTTTCCAAAATGTATAAACAAATAAATAAATGAATAAATAAGTAATGGAAAATAAAACCCTAACCACTCTCACAACCATGGTTTAATCTTCACACAAAACACAAGTTAGCATGCATCATCAAACATGATACATACAAGTGCACAAAAATATATCACATATACAATGTGCACAATCCAAGTGAGAAAATCCGTTTAAAGTGAACCAATACTAGTTAGTGCAAAGTAACATATCAAATATATAATTATGCATTAAATCATTAAATCAACACTTGATTCAATGATCCGGTCATGTCGCACACAACCGACTAGTATTCAATGTATCGGCTTATCGAATCAACGCTTGAATCGATAACTAGGTTATATCGCATACAACCTTTCCGATACATTCATCGCGAGAATGTAATACGGTATCACATACACGTATTATTCTCGGTCCCGCACATATCTCATATGCGCTCCTATTTCATTTCGCTTGAGCCAGGAAGCCTTTGTGTAGGACTCTAAAGACTCGTCAATACGCCGGCAGCAGGTGATGATCATATCAAACACCCACAAGCCGCAAGCGGTCTGCTAAACGTAACGGCCACCCGGGTATTGAGCGATCTGAAGATCGACGAGCAAGCCCGCTCACACTCCAGTGAATCCGACCAGTAACACTACCGTACAGTCCAGTCTGATCGTCTGATATGTCGCATATCTTGCCTAGGGGTGGTAAACGTCAGACCCCAATAGCTCGATAAGTCGTGTCGATATGAGGCTCATAACGGGTCGAGAAACTACTGGTAACACTTACCAGTAATTCTCTGATCAGCCCTGGCCAGGGACTTCCTGTTATAGCCAATCGAACACAGCGCAACATCAACCCCCTATACCGGGAGAGACGAATCCCCTCCTATCGCTCATTGCCTCCATGTGACTCGGGACTGTACCCAAAAACCACCGTTTTGCACGCCCTCTTGGACGTGGTAAGATGGAAATCAAAGCACAGTGGGAACCACACAAGACTCTATGACGATCTCGGGTCAACAGACTACTCTGTACCAGTGTCACCAGAGAACTGCCATCTGACGTGAGGTATAATACCATCTGGGAGTTCTCGGCGAGTCCGTCCAGTGTACCCAGTCTCTACTGAGCACCCGTATATCATCTCTGATGTCAAACACCAATGGATATGGGATCATCCATCGCCCATCTGTATGGGTCGAGAAGGTATACGCTAGTCTACTCTGGTATATCGATGCCCCGTCTCGATACACCCACGACTAGGGACTTTGAAGGATGTACTTATGGACTACCATGTCCCCACTAGTATGATCCGCATCATAGTCCAGGTAGTCAAGTACAGATCCTAAGGGCTTTACCAACATGTAACAGAGAGACAATCAGTATACACGTTAAGGTAAAGTTCAACCAGATAGCATACTATCATGTCGAGCAAGAAAGTCCTCCCTATATACGTCCCAGCATCCACTACAATATACATCCTATGTACAGTAATGGCCTCTAGGGCATACATATAACTAACATTAAAAAGTTCGACCGGATATAAATATTCACTTTTTCCCCTACCGGGAAATTTTCAAGTCTTGGATTTTTCCGTAGTTTAATAACGTCTAAGTAGTGCAAGTATCGCGATGGACCCTCTAGAAGACAACAAACCTTAACTCGATTATGTGACTGTCTTGAACTGCCCTTTGAAACTTAGGGTTTGGGGCAGTACGGCGTGCCACATGTGAGGCGTTGTCTTGACCCTTCTACGGCTGGACCGTTGCTACTGTGGCATGAAATGGATGTTTTTAAACTTATTTCAAGTGTTGAGCTGTTTCGGGAAAACTTGGGTCTTTGATTGTTCGATCGGAAAGTTTAACATTTTCTATTTATCTGGAATTTGATACAATATTTGGAATCCTCAAGTAGTTATGAGATAACTGAATGAATGTTATAAATCTAGCAGTTTAGTCTCACTTGATCGGTTGCCACGAGATTTTGATGTGATCAAAAGTCTGTCGCAATCGCGTAGCGTACGCGGATACTCGCCGGTAAACTTAATAGATAGCTACACCCCATAACCCCCACCAAGTGACTGTAGGAGAACCCCGTCGCCAAAAGCATCCGTTCGAGTGCTCGCGGCAGCGGTGTTCCGCCTTGGTGCACTTCGTCGACGGTATCGGGGGTGCGGCCGTCTACTAAAGTTTGCGACGAGCATTCGTTCAGGATGTTGGGAATCTTGTTGAATTGACCGACTTGATATTGAAAAGTGTTTTCGATAATGAGACTAAAATGCGGGGTTTATAATTGTTAGGCATGCGATGTCTAAGGAATTCATTTGATTAGGCATGCGATGTCTTAAAAGGGATTCCAACTGTTGTAGTTTTACACTTTCTTTTCTGTGACCGTAAGTGTAATATGTGATATCGCCGGTTTCGTTGCTATATGTCAACGACAATTGGGATGAGCATATTTACTTACGTTGATGACATGTGATGTTATGTGTTGCTGGATATGTTATATTGGATCGTCGTGTTTGAATAGCCGGGGTTTTTTTATGTGAGATGAGTGTTTTTCATTTTCATTCATGTAAAAACTTGTATGTAATATTCTTTTATTGGGGCACTTCTAGGTTGCGGAAGATGTCACTATTTGTATATTATTTACTTTTCCGCACTAGGATAGACCCAAGGAGGAGAGCACAAGTAACCGGGTTCTGGAGTCCAGTGGGAGACCAACTCGAGGAGTCGAGTCCGGGTCTCCTAACTCTAGAATTAGTAGGGTTACTTGCCGCTCTCGTAGGGGTCTAGGGGTGTGGGTATGGCTATTCATCACGACCGTGGAATCCGTGTTTTATGAAGGCTCAAAATAAAACACGGACGTCCTAGTATATCCAATATTTCATATGTTTCTTCTGCTGCGATATCTGTGATGTGATCATTTGATGTGCTGTGATAAATGCTGTATATAGTATATATGATATATTATATAGACGTTACTTATGTTTTACACCCGCGCTAGCCCTGCCCCGCTCTGCCGTTAGTTACCTAACCTAACGGTGCACGAGGGGACATCGAGGCGAATGCGGATGGCATAAGTGTCCGTCGTATTTATCTGTGATGTTTAGGTGCTTAAATGATGGGACTTCATTAATATGATTAATGAAAATAAAAGAAACCTAAAAGATGTTGTGGAATCGAATTTTCAAAAACAGGTAGCTACAGTTCTTGCTTTGCATCGCGGTGTTCCTTGTAGAACATCCTGCACCTTATTCAATGAGGAAAGGGCCGAGATCCCTTCACCGGGAGTGACCCCTTTAGCAATAACTGGCAGATGCTACACACTCGGTTTTTCTTTTGATAGCTTCCATAGTTTATGCTTTGCACAGTGATATATATGATATATCCCGCACCTCATTCGACGAGGAAAGGGCCGACGATCCCTTCACCGGGAGTGGCCCCTTTAGCAAAACTAGAAAACCCTCAAAAACACTCCATTTTAAAATCATTTGATTCTACAACGATATCAAGATCATTACGCAATAGGTTTTCAGAAAAACCTGTCGTAGCCCTCCGTCCTTTCAGATAAGTTGTATATAGTATTCGTGCTACATTTGTTGGCTTTCGTCAAGGTGTAGTGTGCGGTAGCTATATGCTGCTTATCTGCTGCATACGATGCGATTTGATTAGGGTAGTCGTACGGCTTTGTTGGCTTTCGTCAAGGGTCGTGCGGGTGGGTTTAATTCAGTCAAGAAATGTACGGGTTGAACTTGACTAGCGGGCTATGGTTTGTTGGCTTTCATCAAGGTCATAGCACGTTAGGGGCAAAATTATCGAGAATTTCAAGTGTTGAAATTTGCAATGAGATTGCATACCTTCTATGAGATAGTTGGATCCCGACACCCACTGAGAGTAAGAGTTACTCCTGGGAGAGTTTTACACATTACAATTAGCCGATCAAGTAGGTGTCTAGAAAGGTGTTAACGAGGTTACGCCTCTGGGAAAACGAGGTTTACATTAATTAGGTGCGTGCGAAAGCACGGGGGACCTCCCTCAAAGTACCGACACTGGCCTGGCTGAAAGATTGGCGAACTTGTAGCGTGTAATTAATCCCGGCTAGTCTTTCCTTTTAGGGTTTGAACGAAGATTTGATAAAAACAGTGGGAGCCATCCTGATTAGATAAAATAATAACCAATATGATCTTGCAAGAGCATACGCTGAGTATTTTCTTCTCTCTCTTTCCAGGTAGCGACCATATCACGCCTTAATCAAGATAATAATATGGATATATTGACCGAACCCGCTTGTTATACAGAGCTGGGGAACGTTGGTCCCGCTCCAACTTATAATTGCTATAAGACAGAGCAGGAAATTGGGGATTACCAGAATTCCCATGCCGCCCAAACGAAGAAAGTGCATACTGATGCATCATCTTCGGGTGTGTTCATTACAGAGAACTGTTTCTCAGTATCCTTTACGTCCTAGGTATATGATACCAGATCAGGATCCCGCATATGTAATTTGTTACATGGGCTACAGACAGGTAGAGAACTGAGGACGGGTGATAAGTTTCATGAGACAAAAAATGGTGCAAGTGTTGCAGCCAAGTCTGTTGGTCACTGTCACCCTATATTACCAGAATACATTGATTCTGAACGAATGTTATTAGATACCGAACCTGATATACAACATTATATCAGTCTCTTTATTAGTAAAGAAATGATATAATTTTGTATTGTTGGATAATATTTTGAACATTTCCTATATCAAGAGTTGATCGGTTCAGGCACGCTATCTAAAAGCATTGACGTTCTAAATCAAACTACAGTTCTTAGTATACAGAACACACACAAGAGGAAGAGTTCAGAAATGAACGAATCCTTCTTGAGGTATTGTAGACTAGGTCATATCAATGCGACCCGACTAACTGAAGTTACATATAGATGCATATTTAAATTAGTTTGAATTTACATCTTGTTAAACTTGCTGGTCATGTCACAGAGATATGATGACCATAGCTCTGTTTAATGGAAACAGAGAAAGAGTTAGTGAACTTTTGGGATAATACATGTTGATGTATGAAGATCCCATGTCTACACATACCAAGACCGGTTCTTTGTACTTCATTACATTCTCTGATGATCTCTCAAGATTCAGACATATGTTCCTGTTGAAACACAAGTCCGAACCTTTTAAGATATTCACAGAATATAAGTTAGAAGTAGAGAACCACAAACGAGAATAAGTATTATGTCCTTTGATGAGATCAGGGAGGAGAATACTTGAGCACGGAATTCCTGGACTATTCTAAAGGAGAATGAGATTCTCTCTCAGCATTACTCCTCCGTATACACCATAGCACGATGGTATATCGGGACGGAGCAATCACACCCTATATGATAAGGTGTGCTCTATGATGAGTACTACTGAGTTTTCTATTTCCTTTTAGGGAGTTATGCACTTGTGAAGTTGCATACCTATTAAATAGGGTTCCAACCAAATCAGTTGCCTACCGTTTCATATGAGATATGGTAAGGGAAGAGCCCATCTCTTAAGTCAGTTAAGATTTGGGGTTGTCCGGCCTATGTTTAAAAGCAAAATCCGGACAAGCTCGAGGCTAAGTCTGTTCTGTGGAAGTTTGTTGGATATCCCAAGTATCAGAAAGGGAATATCTTCTACCAAACCGAGGAACAAAAATGTTTTGTGTAGCGTTTTGAAAATCGTTTCGGTGAAATTTCGGAAAATCGGTAAAATGAGGGGGTTTTCTGTAAAAAGTCAAAATACAAATATCTTATTATAAAAATTAAATATACATATTCTAGCTATGTAATTGCTATTATTTGGTGTTTATTGAGCCGCTGGTGAAATTTCAAATTTTCTGAAAAAAATATTATTTTATTATTATTTTAAGCCGTCACTAATACAATTAATTAGGGAAAATTACAAATTGGAATGAGTTGAAACAAATTTTGTGCATCATAAAACATTAAATAAAAATTTATCATGTGGTTTTGGAACGAAATCATTTGCCAAAACGGTTTAGAAATTATTGAAGAAAAAATGCTTTTTTTAGCGTAAATGGATGTTTGGGGTATTGTATTTATCATTTTTCATCACCCCACACCCGTGCCCACACCCACACACCCCCACTTACTCCTCCCCATGGCTGAATTCAGCACCCATCATATTTTTCCCCACTTGATTTTCAAGGAAAAAGAAATGAAAGAAAAGAAAAGAAAATGAGTGAAGTAGTTAGACTTTTGATTTTGTTTGACCTTGACCTTGTCCCCCCCCCCCATTTTCCTCACCTCCCTCTCTCTCCCCCACCCACTTTTCTGGCCGAAAATTCCTTCTCCCCACAGCAGCCCCCCCTCCATTTTCCCCTCTCTTTTCCGTTCAAAACTTCATGAAAAATTGCATCAAAAATCCACCAAAAATCCCATAAAATCAAAATCAAAGTCCTACCCATTTTAGCTTAGCCCGTTTAGCATGGATCCTTGTGAAAAGAGAGCATTTTGGGAGGCCATGGAGTCTTGTGGACCTTCATATATTTTTGGGTATAATTCTAAAACTTTTTGTTGCTTAAATTGTTACTAATTTCTTAAGCTAATTTAATTAAGTGTTATTTGGATATGTGAGTTTAATTGCAAGTTTTGGAATTCAAGTTGTGAAATTGAATGCAAGTTAGGGTTTATAAAATTGGTGTATGGTTGTGTGTTATAATTAGGCTTTGTTGTCATGTTAATACAAGTTTAGTAGCTAGTGCTAATGGCTAGCTTAAAATTTTTGTTATTTTGCTAATTTGCTTACTAGGTTTTTGAAATTTGTTAAATTCTTGGGATTAAAAATGTGATTAGGTTTTTCTTGGATTCATTAACTTTATTAAGTGTGGTTTAATGCTTTGGATCATGCAATTCTAAGCTAGATTGTAGTTTGTGCATTTTGCTTTTAAATTGTTAAAAAGGGTATTTTGTAAACTAGAATATTAGGATTTTTGGAATTTAATGAGATTAAATTCCGGAAATTGTTTATACGACTTATTTAAGATATTTAATAAATATATTGGCCGCTACATTCATTTAAACATCGTGTTTTGTACAAAAACGGCGAATTGTGCTTGCTAGATTTTCGGAAAAATGACTTTTTAAGTGAAATTGGCGTTTTTGTGAGTTTTAACCTAGTTTATATTAAAATTAGTGTTCGTGAATGTGCAAATGAGTGTGATTGGATTTTCTCGATGGTTTGACGTTCGTACATCGACATCGAGGGTTGGTTTGACTATTCCTGCATGCGTGGGCGATACGTTTGGACCTATGCGTGATACGCGTGCCGATTTGATTTTCGTATGCCGTTTCGATTTCGAATTTAGTTTTAATGCGATATGGTACGTTATGATATGTAGGTACCCCCATGTGGACTTCGAGATGACAAGCAAGCGCGTGGCGACGTCGGCACCGGCTAGCGAGGACCAGGTGAGTAGATTTATATCTACGGGGAGAAGTCGGGTGGATGGCGTATAGCACCCCCGCAGTCCGTGGTGGTGTATACGGATGCGTATACACACCAACAATTATTATATGTTATTTGGGATTAATAACGATGCTTAGGATGGATATTGGTGTGTTGGATTACTTTAGTGTTGCGAACCCTAGGGTAGTGTTACACACACATACACACATACATACTTGCATACATTCCTATTGATATGTGCTCATGGGATTCTTTATAGTTATGTGTTCACATGGGTATGGGACTATGTGTTCACATACGGATTGAGGATGATACTTGGGACTGAGCTGAGTCGATGAGATTTGATTTGAGGCCGTGAGATCGGTGATATAGCAGGGTTCGTATCTTAGATACGACATGACGTTGTAGCGGGTCCTTGACGTAGTGTTTCACACACGTCCATGCATACGTAGGCGGTATCAGTATGGTACTAGACGTAGATCAGTACCCCGATCATGATATTTGATAAAGAGGATACCAGGTGAATAGTATGATGAATGTGATATTGACCCGTACCCAGATTGGGATGCCGTACGACGGATTTACGTACGACCTATATTGATGATTGATCCGCACTCTTGACTTGGGATGCCTGATTATAGATATGGTATCGGATATGATATTATTGAGGCGGGATCACCGACTATACATATACAGGTATGTATATGTATCGACTCAGATGATAGGCGGTTTCCTTACCTGTAGTTCAGCTTGTTAGTTCAGCCGTATAGTTTAGTGTAGTTGTTAGATTAGATTAGACTTCTTACCTATTTCAAAAACTAACGAATCGTGGGCATTTTTAAAGACAGCTTAAGGGAATCTACGGATATTTCAAAAACGACGTATCTTTTCATAAAAACACCGTAGCCCCTATTTTCAAAACCCCATGATTCGTGTTATTTCAAAAGGCACCATTCGTAGGACTTATATTAGATTATTGCAGATTAGTTATCGTTGTGTCTAGTATTCAGCTCCCGCACATTATTGCTGTTCGCTCTGCCTCGCATATTTATTTTGCTGCATATTCCATTATTGATATCATGCTGTTAGGACACCAGCACCATTACCGATGATGCGTATGTACCATGTACACCTGCTTGCCGGTTCACACACATCTTGATCGGTAATTGCCATGTCACGTACACTTTAGAGAATATAATTGCTTGACTTAGATTGTTAGCTGGTAGTTTTGACAAGATATTAGTGTACTTCCCTTATATGCCATATTAGACATTGTATTTATTACCTACCACTTCATGCATACTGTTATTCAGTTGTTCATGCCTAGTTCATTATCATTGACATATGCACTTGTGATGATTTCTTGAGATTTATGATATTTCTGGATTTCGGGGAAAGCCGCAAAATTTACAACTTATGATCTTTTAAAATATAAAATGTTGCGGTTTTCTAGTGATGTAAAGTGTTGTCCACCATGAGTTTGCTGTGGTTTTGGAGATCCGTGTCGAGGAGTGGAGGAACCGTCACGGGTACATGGTGAGCCCGGTATGGTACCCCAGGGCAAGAGGAATGTGGTGTTGACGTTGAGCCTGGCTGGGGAGCACTACCTACCGGTGATATTACCCGATGCGTCGGATATCCGGAGGATACCGTCGTGGTCTTGAGATGGATGGTAGGGGCCGGTCCGGACTGACGGCGCCCTAGATATTGAGCTTGAGACATTGATATTTCGAGACAGTGAGATTTATGTTTTGTGTCGATGCTAGACACTGTTGATACTGATTTCATTATGATACCTCAGTTTAAAAATACGAAGGAAATCTCACTAATTTATGAAAACAGTTTCTTCATTTACATGTATTCTGTTTCATGCATTCATACCTCATTCATATGATATATTGCTACCTGAGGCACTGACACGGGGACATGAAATTATACTCGAGTTAGATATTACCCTAGTCATTGTTATAGGCTGCCTGTTATACTTATATTTGAGGATATATTATGATCATTGACCTAGGTTGCGTTATTTATGCGATTTCTGTGCGTAGATATTTTTCTATTCACGAGTTGGCAACTCACCCCCGTTGTGCCCCAGTTTCTTGCAGATTTGCCGTACAGGTTTCATTACGGCTTGCGGGCTCAGTTTCATTCGGGTGATTTGCCAGTAGGTGGGTTTACTTGTATCATACCCCCATTATATATCTTGTATATCATTATTCTGTTGTATCTAGAAGTTCCATCAACCAAACATGTATCTATTGAGATAGAGACCAGTGTTGTTTATTCTTTCGACCTTAGAGTCGCTCGTTATATTTCTGGTGGTTTTGAGTTCCCTTTTGAGTTTTTGATCCTCGCCGTTGGCGTTGTATATTATATTGCTTGTGTGGTTGTGACCGTCGATTGACGAAGAGCTAGCTCCCGCTTGGGGATGCCTTTTTCTTGTTTTCGTATACTATTCATGTTGTATCCCGTTTGGGGGCCAGTATTTACAAAGGAGACTCTGCCGAAATTTTCAGTAAATTTTTGATGCTTTTAAAAACCGCATAATTCGGCTTATGCTATTGAAACTACTTGCTTTAATTTGGTTTTTCCTGCACTCTACTACTTTTCTTGGTTTGGATTTCTGGGTTTTCGGTTTACTTAGATTACGTACGCCTCGAGACGTTCGTAGTTTATGTGCCGGTCATGTTCCGTACTTTCGGGTCGTGACAAAGTTGGTATCAGAGCGTTAGGTTTTAACCTTCGGAGCGTAGGATGACCCTTAGTTGATGGAATAGGTGACTAAAGTAGAGTGACGTACCGTTGGTATGTTCCGCGGCATATTTACGACACGCCACTCCACTTATGAAGCCTTAGGATGTACATTTCCTTGTTCAGTATTATATTCCTTCCTGATCTAGCCTCATCGGTACCAGTTTGGTTTTGCTGCTACGGTTACCGGCAGGGAGAGCTACGGCTAGAGTTGCGGTCAGCACAAGCTCGTCACGAACGAGGACTGACCAGGGCGAAATTCCGGCGACACACGATTGCAGAGATGTGTCTTTTTACTGTGTTTCCGCGCCATGAGCGTTTGGCGGATCGCCTTTATGAGGTTACTCGGATGTGCTGATCGACACTAGAGGATTGAGCCACTGACAGAGGCCAGCCAGATTTTGATGACCGTTGGTGTGTTGCTTACTCATGATGATTGAGGCACTGTTCAGCGTGCAGATGAGCGAGCCAGTTGTTGCTGCGAGCTACGAGATATCGCCCCATATGTTGGAACTATGGCGGGGCGAGTTGTACGAATAGATGATAGAAGGTCGCTAGTCACCCGATGATGAATGACTAGGACAGGTGGTTCGTTCGCTTACCCCGATGCGAGGTCATCAGATAGATTGATTCCAGCTAGAGACGACTTCACGCGGAGACGTTGGGAGTCGACAGAGACGATCGGATGTCAGAAACCTATTTATCCAAGTTTAAAGTAGTCGGAAAGACATGCAGGCAATTCTATGGTCCCTCTAGAAGAATGAAACCCTAACTCGACTTAATGACCGTGTGAAAGCCTTTGAACCTTCGGGTTTGCGGCAGTTCTACGGCGCCATTAGTGAGGCTTGGGTTTGCCCTTCTACGGCTGGACCACCGATGCTGTGGTATGTATTCGATACTATTAAACTGTGCCCAAGAGGTTGAGCTCTTGGGGGATTATGAGGTTTTGACGAATCGATCGAATGGTTCGACTTCAATCGGATGCTAGGTGGTGAGACGCATTCTTGGGAGACTCCAGATACGAGGATAGTCGTTGGAGCTCAGTCCATGCAGCCGCGACGAGACGAGTCCAAAGCAGACGACATTAGAGAAAAGTGGAGTAAGAGGTTCGCACCAGATCTAGATGAGATGACGTTCCACTCCGCCGACATTAGAGATGCGATGCGCATGCCGAGGCATTGTACTTGGACTTACCTTCCAGAAGGAGTTGCGATGAGTATGCAGTCGTTCCAGAGCAAGATGCAGATATAGGAAAGGACAATGACTTCCGGACAGTTGGCAGAGACGAGACGTGGAAGTGACCGTGAGCAGGATTCCTTCCAGGACACTGCTGCAATGATACTTGCACCCAGGATCAGATGTGTCACGTACATTCAGAGAGCCAGAGGTCGACGCCAGTGATATGCTGTCTTACGAGTGGTCGCGATGATTGACCAAGAGATGACCAGAGGAGTGCCAGAACGGAATCGTCCCCGTTAGCACACCTGACAGGGCCGATGAGCCGATGGACCGAAAGATTGGTAATTCACAGTGAAGACCTTGACCCAGGAGTGGTCATGGTTACGCACGCCAGCAGGACAGAGTTCATGATCATCGACGAGACGTCCCACTAGTGACCGCGACAGTTGCCGAGATTCTTAGAGGATGCGCTTGAGCAGTACTATTCCGCCATTATTGATTACGATGTTTTGGGTGATTTATTCGTATGATTTGATTTTGATGATTGAGGATTTACGATCTTTGCACAGTGTTGCACTTGATATCGTTTTCGTTCTTTAGTTTCACATGTTTGTGATTTTACGGTTTTAAACAGTTGAGTTGGTTTTGTGCGTATGGATGCACACGATTTCGTTCCTGCACTCGGTATAGTTTATATATGCTTGCAGTGCAGTGATACGCCTTTTGTGCACTTAGATGCACTGGACTTCGATTTTGATTGTGATACTCGATATTTGTTTTGTGCACCTTGTGCACCTGATTGCTTTTGCGCACGTTCGGCGCTTGATATTGGATTTCATGATTTCATGCACGATAGATGCACCTGATTTGGATTTTCGCGCATGTTGGGCGCATGTTTTGAAGGGTGATTTTGGTGCACACCAGAGGCACTAAATCGAGATTTTTTTTTTCGTGCATGTCAGATGCACCTGATTTTGCTGTCAGGCATACATGTTGCCTACGACAGATGTTTCGTGCATACCTGATGCACTTAGATGTTGTTTCTGTGCGCATGTATGGCACATTCATGGATTTTGATTTCCGTGCACACCAGACGCATGTAGTATTCATGTGCATATTTTGGGATTGATTTCTTATAGAGCAGTACGTTTTTATGATATTGCTATGTGTTTTCGTACTGAGCAGGACTAGTCAGAGGACAGTACCTGAATACATTTTGCATGCATTGATAGTTATTGAAGGGATTTCCAAAAAGCGAGCTATAGCCTCAGTATTTACCTACGTGTCTGATATGACACGAAATGTTTAAAACAAGGAGACCCTTCTAAATTGTTTCCAAAACGGCGGAACGTACATTTCAAACAAAGGTATATATGTATATAGTTATTTTCTTATGGTAGACGTCCGCCACTGTGCAGTGTTATACGCGTTGCACAGCGACTTAAAGAGATTTGGCATGCATTTCCTTCAGGTACTTACAGATATAGATTCGATATTTACATTTATAGTTTCGGGTTATATCATATTGGTTTTGATTTGGATTTGGCATTGATGTCTTCTCCACGACTTCGATGATCGCGGGATGCTTGACGGAGTTTTGATTTGAGTTATATACTCATTTTTCAAGCGCATGCGCTGCGCTACGATTTGTTTTATGTATTTACAATTTCGGAGCCCCGACGACTTGATGGTTTTTCTTAGTTGTTTTAGTAATTGGGGGAGTTTGAATTTATATTCGGGGACCGAATTTCTTTAAGGGGGGAAGATTGTAGCGTTTTGAAAATCGTTTCGGTGAAATTTCGGAAAATCGGTAAAATGAGGGGGTTTTCTGTAAAAAGTCAAAATACAAATATCTTATTATAAAAATTAAATATATATATTCTAGCTATGTAATTGCTATTATTTGGTGTTTATTGAGCCGCTGGTGAAATTTCAAATTTTCTGAAAAAAATATTATTTTATTATTATTTTAAGCCGTCACTAATACATTTAATTAGGGAAAATTACAAATTGGAATGAGTTGAAACAAATTTTGTGCATCATAAAACATTAAATAAAAATTTATCATGTGGTTTTGGAACGAAATCATTTGCCAAAACGGTTTAGAAATTATTGAAGAAAAAAGGCTTTTTTTTAGCGTAAATGGATGTTTGGGGTATTGTATTTATCATTTTTCATCACCCCACACCCGTGCCCACACCCACACACCCCCACTTACTCCTCCCCATGGCTGAATTCAGCACCCACCATATTTTTCCCCACTTGATTTTCAAGGAAAAAGAAATGAAAGAAAAGAAAAGAAAATGAGTGAAGTAGTTAGACTTTTGACTTTGTTTGACCTTGACCTTGTCCCCCCCCATTTTCCTCACCTCCCTCTCTCTCCCCCACCCACTTTTCTGGCCGAAAATTCCTTCTCCCCACAGCAGCCCCCCCCCTCCATTTTCCCCTCTCTTTTCCCTTCAAAACTTCATGAAAAATTGCATTAAAAATCCACCAAAATCCCACAAAATCAAAATCAAAGTCCTACCCATTTTAGCTTAGCCCGTTTAGCATGGATCCTTGTGAAAAGAGAGCATTTTGGGAGGCCATGGAGTCTTGTGGACCTTCATATATTTTTGGGTATAATTCTAAAACTTTTCGTTGCTTAAATTGTTACTAATTTCTTAAGCTAATTTAATTAAGTGTTATTTGGATATGTGAGTTTAATTGCAAGTTTTGGAATTCAAGTTGTGAAATTGAATGCAATTTAGGGTTTATAAAATTGGTGTATGGTTGTGTGTTATAATTAGGCTTTGTTGTCATGTTAATACAAGTTTAGTAGCTAGTGCTAATGGCTAGCTTAAAAATTTTGTTATTTTGCTAATTTGCTTACTAGGTTTTTGAAATTTGTTAAATTCTTGGGATTAAAAATGTGATTAGGTTTTTCTTGGCTTCATTAACTTTATTAAGTGTGGTTTAATGCTTTGTATCATGCAATTCTAAGCTAGATTGTAGTTTGTGCATTTTGCTTTGAAATTGTTAAAAAGGGTATTTTTGTAAACTAGAATATTAGGATTTTTGGAATTTAATGAGATTAAATTCCGGAAATTGTTTATATGAATTATTTAAGATATTTAATAAATATATTGGCCGCTACATTCATTTAAACATCGTGTTTTGTACAAAAACGGCGAATTGTGCTTGCTAGATTTTCGGAAAAATGACTTTTTAAGTGAAATTGGCGTTTTTGTGAATTTTAACCTAGTTTATATTAAAATTAGTGTTCGTGAATGTGCAAATGAGTGTGATTGGATTTTCTCGATGGTTTGACGTTCGTACATCGACATCGAGGGTTGGTTTGACTATTCCTGCATGCGTGGGCGATACGTTTGGACCTATGCGTGATACGCGTGCCGATTTGATTTTCGTATGCCGTTTCGATTTCGAATTTAGTTTTAATGCGATATGGTACGTTATGATATGTAGGTACCCCCATGTGGACTTCGAGAAGACAAGCAAGCGCGTGGCGACGTCGGCACCGGCTAGCGAGGACTAGGTGAGTAGATTTATATCTACGGGGAGAAGTCGGGTGGATGGCGTATAGCACCCCCGTAGTCCGTGGTGGTGTATATGGATGCGTATACACACCAACAATTATTATATGTTATTTGGGATTAATAACGATCCTTAGGATGGATATTGGTGTGTTGGATTACTTTAGTGTTGCGAACCCTAGGGTAGTGTTACACACACATACACACATACATACTTGCATACATTCCTATTGATATGTGCTCATGGGATTCTTTATAGTTATGTGTTCACATGGGTATGGGACTATGTGTTCACATACGGATTGAGGATGATACTTGGGATTGAGCTGAGTCGATGAGATTTGATTTGAGGCCGTGAGATCGGTGATATAGCAGGGTTCGTATCTTAGATACGACATGACGTTGTAGCGGGTCCTTGACGTAGTGTTTCACACACCTCCATGCATACGTAGGCGGTATCAGTATGGTACTAGACGTAGATCAGTACCCCGATCATGATATTTGATAAAGAGGATACCAGGTGAATAGTATGATGAATGTGATATTGACCCGTACCCAGATTGGGATGCCGTACGACGGATTTACGTACGACCTATATTGATGATTGATCCGCACTCTTGACTTGGGATGCCTGATTATAGATATGGTATCGGATATGATATTATTGAGGCGGGATCACCGACTATACATATACAGGTATGTATATGTATCGACTCAGATGATAGGCGGTTTCCTTACCTGTAGTTCAGCTTGTTAGTTCAGCCGTATAGTTTAGTGTAGTTGTTAGATTAGATTAGACTTCTTACCTATTTCAAAAACTAACGAATCGTGGGCATTTTTAAAGACAGCTCAAGGGAATCTACGGATATTTCAAAAACGATGTATCTTTTCATAAAAACACCGTAGCCCCTATTTTCAAAACCCCATGATTCGTGTTATTTCAAAAGGCACCATTCGTAGGACTTATATTAGATTATTGGAGATTAGTTATCGTTGTGTCTAGTATTCAGCTTCCGCACATTATTGCTGTTCGCTCTGCCTCGCATATTTATTTTGCTGCATATTCCATTATTGATATCATGCTGTTAGGACACCAGCACCATTACCGATGATGCGTATGTACCACGTACACCTACTTGCCGGCTCACACACATCTTCATCGGTAATTGCCATGTCACGTACACTTTAGAGAATATAATTGCTTGACTTAGATTGTTAGCTGGTAGTTTTGACATGATATTAGTGTACTTCCCTTATATGCCATATTAGACATTGTATTTATTACCTACTACTTCATGCATACTGTTATTCAGTTGTTCATGCCTAGTTCATTATCATTGACATATGCACTTGTGATGATTTCTTGAGATTTATGATATTTCTGGATTTCGGGGAAAGCCGCAAAATTTACAACTTATGATCTTTTAAAATATAAAATGTTGCGGTTTTTTAGTGATGTAAAGTGTCGTCCACCATGAGTTTGCTATGGTTTTGGAGATCCGTGTCGAGGAGTGGAGGAACCGTCATGGGTACATGGTGGGCCCGGTATGGTACCCCGGGACAAGAGGAATGTGGTGTTGACGTTGAGCCTGGCTGGGGAGCACTACCTACCGGTGATATTACCCGACGCGTCGGATATCCGGAGGATACCGTCGTGGTCTTGAGATGGATGGTAGGGGCCGGTCCGGACTGACGGCGCCCTAGATATTGAGCTTGAGACATTGATATTTCGAGACAGTGAGATTTATGTTTTGTGTCGATGCTAGACACTGTTGATACTGATTTCATTATGATACCTCAGTTTAAAAATACGAAGGAAATCTCACTAATTTATGAAAACAGTTTCTTCATTTACATGTATTCTGTTTCATGCATTCATACCTCATTCATATGATATATTGCTACCTGAGGCACTGACACGGGCACATGAAATTATACTCGGGTTAGATATTACCCTAGTCATTGTTATAGGCTGCCTGTTATACTTATATTTGAGGATATATTATGATCATTGACCTAGGTTGCGTTATTTATGCGATTTCTGTGCGTAGATGTTTTTCTATTCACGAGTTGGCAACTCACCCCCGTTGTGCCCCAGTTTCTTGCAGATTTGCCGTACAGGTTTCATTACGGCTTGCGGGCTCAGTTTCATTCGGGTGATTTGCCAGTAGGTGGGTTTACTTGTATCATACCCCCATTATATATCTTGTATATCATTATTCTGTTGTATCTAGAAGTTCCATCAACCAAACATGTATCTATTGAGATAGAGACCAGTGTTGTTTATTCTTTCGACCTTAGAGTCGCTCGTTATATTTCTGGTGGTTTTGAGTTCCCTTTTGAGTTTTTGATCCTCGCCGTTGGCGTTGTATATTATATTGCTTGTGTGGTTGTGACCATCGATTGACGAAGAGCTAGCTCCCGCTTGGGGATGCCTTTTTCTTGATTTTGTATACTATTCATGTTGTATCCCGTTTGGGGGCCAGTATTTACAAAGGAGACTCTACCGAAATTTTCAGTAAATTTTTGATGCTTTTAAAAACCGCATAATTCGGCTTATGCTATTGAAACTACTTGCTTTAATTTTGTTTTTCCTGCACTCTACTACTTTTCTTGGTTTGGATTTCTGGGTTTTCGGTTTACTTAGATTATGTACGCCTCGAGACGTTCGTAGTTTAAGTGTCGGTCATGTTCCGTACTTTCGGGTCGTGACATTTTGTTTCTCAACATGCCCCCTTTTTTAAAGGGAATTTCTTGTGGAAAACTTTGTGGTCATGAGGTAGAACTGGAAGGAGTTCCAGCTATACAAACTACAGTAGATGATTTGATAGAACCAAACGATTCAATAGTAACCAACGAACCTCAGCCTCTCTGCCGATCTAGTAGGGTTCCTCACCCACCTGAGAGATACTTCGGTTTCTCTATGACAGTGGGAGCGAGGATTGCATCATGAGATGATGACCCAACTAGTTTCAAGTTGGCCATCAGGAGTTGGACTCTGTAAGAATGGCTGGATGCTTAGCGATCTGAGATGGAATCCTTATACACCAACAAAGTATGGACTTTGGTTGCTTTATCTGAAGGGTTAAATCCCCATCAGGAGCAAGTAAATCTTGAGAAGATTACTTGGTGTACTTGGAAAAGTTGAGACTTTCAAAGCTAGACTTGTTAAAGGTTTGCATCATTGACCAGGTATGGATTTTGTTGAAACCTTTTCTAAGTAGATATGCTTAAGTCCATCCAGATCCTACTTGCCACGGCTACATACCATGACTACGATATCTGGCGGTTGGGTGTCATGACTGCTCTTCTAAATGATATTTTAGAAGAGAGTGTCTATAAGTACACAGCCAGAGGGCTTCGTAGACAGTGGGAGCAGCGAAAACGTGTACAAGTTGCTTTATAGGATAAAGCAGGCATCGCGGAGTTGGAACGTCTGTTTTGAGGTGATAGTCAAAGAGTTTGACATCATCAAAATGGTAGATGAACCTTGTATAAACAAAAAGGTAGTAGGGAGTATGGTAGTGATCCTCGTAGAGTACGTGGATGACATACTCTTGATAGGGAAGGTGTTTCCTATGCTACGCTTGGTCAATCTCCGCTTATCACAAAGATTCTCCATATTGGATCAAAGCGATACCTCCTGAATCCTGGATTTTGGATCTATGAGATAGATCTAAATGGATGTTAGGATAATCACTAGTTGTAGTGAGATGGTATCAATCGATCCAGGGGAGAATCACTGGAAAGGTTCCAGGGTGATAAGGACGACTGAAAGTCGGTCACAGGCATTGTCTTAACCCTCAGTAAAGGGATGGTATGTTGGAAGAGTTCCAAGCTAGATACCGTGGCATACTAGACGATAAAGGCTGGATACATCGCTACCAAAGATGCTACCAAAGAGGAAGTCTGGGTGTATACTGGTTCATGAGATGAACTTCGTTCCTACGATTGTGAGACAATGGAGTTGTGGCTTATGCCGAGGAACGCCCGTCCCATCAGTGATCCAGACATATTCTAAGGCAGTGTCACCTGATCGTGGAGATGGTTGATCTCCAGGGGATCGAGATTAGGAGAGCAGACTCAGAGGACAACACGGCGGATCCACTCACAAAGGCCTTTTCCCTGAGAGAGACTTTTATGGGATGTTTGAGTATGAGATACTACAACCACTGCTATCAGATGGCCCTAGTGCAAGTAGGAGATTGTTAGTTATATGTATGTCCTAGAGGCCATTACTATACATAGGATGTATATTGTAGTGGATGCTTGGACATATATAGGGAGGACTTTCTCGCTCGACATGATAATATGCAATCTGGTTGCTCTTTACCTTAACGTGTACACTGACTGTCTCTCTGTTACATGTTGGTAAAGCCCTTAGAATGTGTACTTGACTACCTGGACTATGATGCGGATCATACTAGTGGGGACAAGGTAGTCCATAAGTACATCCTTCAAGGTCCGTAGTCGTGGGTGTATCGAGACAGGGCATCGATATACCAGAGTAGACTAGCGTATACCTTCTCGACCCATGCAGATGGGCGATGGATGATCCCATATCCATTGGTGTTTGACATCAGAGATGATATAGGGGTGCTCAGTGGAGACTGGGTACACTGGACGGACTCGCTGAGAACTCCCAGATGGTATTATACCTTACGTCAGATGGCAGTTCTCTGGTGACACTGGTACAGATTAGTCTGTAGACCCGAGATCGTCATAGAGTCTTGTGTGATTCCCACTGTGCTTTGATTTCCACCTTACCATGTCCAAGAGGGCATGCAAAACGGTGGTTTTTGGGTACAGTCTCGAATCACATGGAGGCAATGAGCTATAGGAGGGGATTCGTCTCTCCCGGTATAGGGAGTTGATGTTGTGCTGTGTTCGATTGTCTATAACCGGAAATCCCTGGCCAGGGTTGCTGAGATTTACTGGTAAGTGTTACCAGTATTTTTCGAACTGTTATAGGCCTCATATCGACACGACTTATCGAGCTACTGGGGTCTGACGTTTACCACCCCTAGGCGAGATATGCGACATATCAGACGACGAGACCGGACTGTACGGTAAGTGTTACTGGTTGGATTCACAGGAGTGTGAGCGGGCTTGCTCGTTGATCTTCTGATCGCTCAATACCCGGGTGGCCGTTACGTTTAGAAGACCGCTTGCGGCTTGTGGGTGTTTGATATGATCATCACCTACTGCCGGCATATTGACGAGTCTTTAGAGTCCTATGTTAGTTGTATGTATGCCCTAGAGGCCAGTATTGTACAGATGATGTATATTATATTGGATGCTTGGACATATATAGAGATGACTTTCTTGCTCGATATGATAGTATACTATCTGGTTGCTCTTTATCTTAACATGTACACTTGTCTCGTTAAACTGTCTTATAGTTACATGTTGATAGAGCCCTTAGGATGTGTACTTGACTACCTGGACTATGATGCAGATCATACTAGTGGGGACATGGTAGTCCATAAGTACATCCTTCAAGGTCCCTAGTCGTGGGTGTATCGAGACGGGACATCGATATACCAGTGTAGACTAGCGTATACACTTCTCGACCCATGAGATGGGCGATGGATGATCCCATATCCATTGGTGTTTGACATCAGAGATGGTGTACGGGTGCTCAGTGGAGACTGGGTACACTGGACGGACTCGTCGAGAACTCCCAGATGGTATTATACCTCACGTCAGATGGCAGTTCTCAGGTGATACTAGTACAGGTTAGTCTGTAGACCCGAGATCGTCATAGAGTCTTGTGTGATTCCCACTGTGCTTTGATCTCCACCTTACCACGTCCATGAGGGCGTGCAAAACGGTGGTCTTTGGGTACAGTCCCGAGTCACATGGAGGCAATGAGCGATAGGAGGGGTTTCGTCTCTCCCGGTATTGGGGGTTGATGTTGCGCTGTGCTCGATTGGCCGTAACAGGGAAGTCCTTGGCCAGGGCTGATCAGAGATTTGCTGGTAAGTGTTACCAATAGTTTCTCGACCCGTTATGAGCCTCACATCGGCACGACTTATCGGTTATTGGGGTCTGACGTTTATCACCCCTAGACTTGATATGCGACATATCAGACGAACAGACCGGACTGTACGGTAAGTGTTACTGGATGGATTCACAGGAGTGTGAGCGGGCTAGCTCGTCGATCTTCTGATCGCTCAATACCCGGATGGCCGTTACGTTTGGCAGACCGCTTGCGGCTTGTGGGTGCTTGATATGATCATCATCTGCTACCGGCGTATTGACGAGTCTTTAGAGTCCTACACAGAGGTTTCCTGGCTCAAGCGAAACGAAATAGGGGCGCATATGAGATATGTGCACGGGCGAGAATAATGCGTGTATGTGATACCGTATTTTATTCTCGCGATGAATGTATCGATTGGTTATATGCGATATAACCTAGATATCGAATCAAGGATTGATTCGATAAGCCGATACATAGGATACTAGTCGGTTATATGCGATATGACCGGATCGTTAAATCAAGTGTTGATTTAATGATTTAATGTATAATAATATATTTGATATATTACTTTGCATTAACTAGTATTGGTTCATTTTAAAAGGATTTTCTCACTTGATGCACATTGTATATGTGATATATTTTTGTGCACTTGTTTGTATCATGTTTGATGATACTTGCTCACTTGGGTTTGTGTAAAGATTAAACCATGGTTATATGAATGGTTAGGGCTTTGTTTATTTACTTATTTATTTATTCATTTAGGAAAATAAATGAGAATGGTGGCTTATTTTGTTTGTATATGTTGAAGCTTCTTGAAGCTTTGAACAAGTCCACCATTCTTATCTCATCCTTAACCCTAACCATTCCTACTAACCCTAGTTTACTCTCTACACTTGACTATGGTTAGGATATGATAAGTATTCATATTAGTTTCTTTTTAAATAAGACACTTATCATATTCTTTCTTCTTCTTCATCTTCTTCTTCTTCAAGAAAAGCTTAAGTCTATCAATGGCAACTTGAGCAAAAGTGAGAGAAATCCAATTCTAAAGTGAACCCACCTCCTATTTCTTCATCCTCTACCTCTTGCCAAGTAGTATAGGGTGTTTACTTCACAAGTTTCACAACTTGGTGAAGTTGGAGCTTGATCTTGTGTAACCTCGACGTAGATCATCTTCGGCACGAAGCCGACGACCTTGCCCGCCCATTTCTTCGATGAAGCCGATGCTAGAGTCCGGGATTCGAGACGGACAGCGAGAGGACGTCTACGTGGAGTTAAGGAAGTGGAGAACCGGATCTATAAAGGTTGTAGCCTCTTTCTTTTAGTTAAGTAGTTAACTAGTTTCACTTTGTCACCCAAAATTCTAGTTAACGATCTAGTCTAGGGTTTCTCGGCACCGTAAAATTTGAAATTGGCATGGTTGATGCCTTGTGAGACCTCTTGAGAGTGCCTAGGAACCCTACATCCTACACAGAGGTTTCCTGGCTCAAGAAAAACGAAATAGGAGCGCATATGAGATATGTGCGGGACCGAGAATAATACCAGTATGTGATACTGTATTCTATTCTCGTGATTTGTATCATTGGACGGTTATATAAGATATAGCCGGGTTACCGAATCAAGTGTTGATTCGATATATTGATACACTTGATATTAGTCGGTTATATGCAGTATGACCGGATCATTCAATCAAGTGTTGATTATAATGATTTAATGTATAATTATATATTTGATATATTACATTACATTAACTAGTATTTGTTCACTTAAGATTGATTTTTTTACTTGATGTGCACAAGTTGTATATGTGATATATTTTTGTGCACTAGTTTGTATCATGTTTGATGATACATGCAAACTTGGGTGTGTGTATCACTTTACCATGTTTAGGTTAATGGTTAGGGTTTTGTTTTCTTTATTTATTTTATTTATTTAGCAAAAATAAAATGGTGGCTTTCTTGTTTTATGCTTGAAGCTTCATGAAGCATTTCAAGCATCTTTGAAAAGTCTAACCATTTTGTTTTATGCTTTAACCTAACCATCAACCTAAACCCTAGTTTAGTCTCTACACAAGTTAACTCACCCATGGTTGCTAAATGATAAGATTCACTTGAATTTTCTTTTAAGTTAATTCTTTTTCATTTTCCTTCTTCTTCTTCTTCATGAAAGGAAGAAAACCTTGCTAGAAAATTCCAAGTGATGAATCCAAGTGAGAAATCAAAATCCAAAGTGAACCCACTTCCTATTTCTTCATCCTCTACCACTTGCCATGTTGTATAGGGTGTTTTCTTCACAAGTTTCATGACTTAGTGAAGATGGAGCTTGAGTTTGAGTTGCCTCGACGTAGATCATCTTCGGCATCGAAGTCAACAACCTAGCCCGATCATTTTCTCCGACGAAACCATCGCTAGAGTCCGGGATCCCGTTGATCGCAGCGGAGGGACGTCAACACGGAGCTAAAAAAGTGGAGGACCGGATCTACAAAGGTTGTAATCCCATTCACTTATTAGCAAAGTTGTTTGCTTGCTTGTTTTTCGCCTAATCTCTAGTTAACGATCTAGCATTAGGGTTCTTTGGCACATAAAAATTTGAATTTGGCATGGTTGATGCCTTGTGGAACCTCTTGAGTGTATCTAGGAACCCTACATGTAAGAGTTACATGGGCTATAGAAAGGTAGAGAACTGAGAATGGGTGATATATCTCTAAGTGTTAGAGAATGGTGCAAGTGTTGCAGCCAAGTCAGTTGGCAGATATCACCTTGTATTAGATACATTGATTCTGAACAAATGTTATTAGATACTGAACCTGATATACAACATTGCATCAGTTTCTTTAATGAGTTAAAGAAGCATATAATTCTATATTGGAGGATCATGTTGTGAACATTTTCCTGAATCAAGAGTTGATTCGATCAGGCACGTTACATAATAGCATATACGTTCTAAATCAAACCACAGTTCAAAGTATCTAGAACACACGCAAGAGAACTAATTCAGAAATGAACAAATCCTTCTTGAGATATTATAGACTAGGTTATATCTATGCGATACGACCAGCTAAGTTACATAAGGATGAAAATGAGAATCTGTTCGAATTTTCATCTTATGATACTTGCCAGTCTTGTTTCACAGGTAATATGACCAATACCCCGTTTACTGAAAACAGAGAAAGAGTTAGTGAACTCTTTAGACGAATGCATGATGATGTATACGGTCCTATGTCTACAAATGCCACGGTTGGTTCTTGGTACTTCATTACATTCATCGACTATCTCTCAAGATTCTGATATGTGTTCCTGTTAAAACACAAGTCTGAAACTTTTGAGAAATTCAAGGAATATAAGGTTGAAGTTAAAAAATCAGACGGGCAAAAGTATTAAATCCTTCGATGTAATCAAGAAGGTGAATACTAAGGCATGGAGTTCCTGGATTATTTAAACGAGAATGTGATTCTCTGTCACGACCTGAAATAGCACGTGACTGGCCCTTGAATCATATAAAGTCTATAGGACCCCATCTAATTCAAGTAAGACAAAAGCCCAGAAATCTAAAACCATTTTGAAGAAATATTTTATTAAAATAAGCCGAATATGAATTTTAAAATCATAAGTATTTTCTGAAAATTTTGGCAGAGTTTCCTTTGTAAATATCGGTCCCGAACGGTGTACAACATGATAAATATATACATCAATGATAAAAGGCATCCCCAAGCGGGAGCTAGCTCTTCGTCAATCGACGGCCAAGCATAAATATACAACGCCGAAGGCCGATGATCAAAACTCAAAAGGAAACTCAAAACAACATGAAATCCATAATAATACAACGCGCGACTCTAAGGTCGAAAGAACATACAACACTGGTCTGCTGAGTCAATAAATATATAAGTTTGGTTGATGGAGTTTACTAGATACAACTGAATATAATAAAGTACAATGGTGGTCACGATGCAAGTGAACCCACCTACCAAAGCAATCACCCGGAAAGGAAGTAGTGTGCCAGCAAAGCCGTAACGAAACCAGTACGACAAAACCTGCAAGAAACTGTGGCACAACGGGGATGAGTTGCCAACTCGTGAGTAGAAAACATCACCGAGCAGAAATCGTATGTATGACACAATCCTAGGTCAATACGATCAATATATATATATATATAAACCTCAAAATGATAAGTCTGAAGCATAAAAAGGTGGCAAGGGTAAACATCTATACAAAAGTGTAATCCCATGTGCTCGTGTCAGTGCCTCAGGTAGCAATGTATCATATGTATGAGGTACGGATGTAATGTAATGAAAACATAATACATGTAAATGAAGAAACTGTTTTCTTTCTTTAGTGAGATTTTCTGTAATTTAAAATGAGGTATCATCAATAAATCAATATAAATCAGTGTCTAGCAGCGACACAAAATATAAATCTCAATATCCAATATCTCAGGCTCCGGCTATCCGGACTGGCCTGTATCATCAAATCTCAATACCTTAAATCTCAATACATCAAATCTCAGTGTACCAAATCTCAATATCTAGGGCTCCGTCAGTCCGGATCGGCCCATATCATCAATCACACGACCACGAACGGTATCCTCCGGATATCCGACGCGCCAAGTAAAATCACCGGTAGGCAGTCTGCCCCTGCCGGGCTCATCATCCACCATGAAATCACTCTTGCCCCGGGGTACCATACCGGGTCCACCATGTACCCGAGACGGTTCATACGTCTCCTCGAATCGGGTCTCGAAATCTATCTCATAACCGATAAAACATCATGGCGGACGACTCATACATCACGAGAAAACCACACTTTTCATTTTAAAAAGAGAGATAGAGAGAAGTTTATATATTTTCTTGCGGTTTTCCCCCAAATCCAGGAAATCTCATGAAAATCCGAAATCCAATCATCAATAGCAAGTAAACAGGGAATATCGGCATAAAACTCCATAATACTGCATAAGAGTGAATAATAATATGCATGAAGTAGCAAGTAATAACAGCAATATCTAAACTAGCATATAAAGACGAGTACGCTAATACCATGTCGAACAATCAGTTAACAAGCTATGTCAATGAGTAATATTCTCTAAAGTGTATATGATATGGCAATTACCGATGATGATGTGTGTGAGCAGGCAAGTAAGTGCATGTGGAACATACGCATCATCGGTAATGGTGCTGGTGTCCTGACAGCATGATCTCAATAATGGCATATGAAAACACAATATAAGCATGAGATGCGATGCGAACAGCAATAATATGCGGGAGCTGAATAATAAACACAATGATAACTAATCTGCATTTATATATATATATATATGAGTCATACAGTTTTTCCATTTGAAATAACACGAACTGTGGTGTTTTGAAAATAAGGGCTACGGTGTTTTTAAGAAAAGATACGTCCTTTGAAATGTCCATAGAATCCCTTGGCCTGTCTTTAAAATACCCACGATTCGTTAGTTTTGAAATAGGTATGAATCGATTCCAATCTATCATTTAGAAGTAAACTACCGGACTAAACTAAGCCGGATGATCGAAAGGTAAGGAAAAAGCCTAACATCTGAGTCGATACTGTAAGTCCACGTTGCCCACCCCGGTGCTTACGGGGAGGCGGAAAACATAATAAAAATCGGATTTTTATCAACTATAGGCAACATGGACTATGCTTTAAGGATCTTTACTAAACAAAAACTTGCTAAAGCTAACTTGAAAGTAGCTAAGTGGTAGAAAAGTTATACCTTTGGTCTCTTAGTCCTTCTCTCCTTGCTCCTTGGAGTAGTGGAAGGAGGTCACCTTGCTCGTCTTCTCACGCCGAAGAAAGATCCACCCGAAAGCCTCGACCTTTGGCTTCAACTCCAAGCTAGAAGTAACTAGGGTTCAAGAAGTGCTAGTCCTTCAACCCTAGATGAGAGTAGAGAAGATAAAGAGAGGGTTTTTCTCAAGCTCAAGTGTTTCTCAACACATGAGAGGGAGAGAGCTTGAGGGAGAGGAAGAACAAGAGAGAGAAAGGATATGATAGAATGAGAAATAATTGAGCCATTCTCACTAATATGTGTGAATTATTTTAATTGAATAATTAGCTAGATAATTGTCATGGTTAATCATGACATAACCATTATCATTTCAATTTGCAAAGATCAAAAAGCATCTTCCAAAAGAAATGATGATGGTCAAAGTGTCAACCTAGGTCAACAAGTCAAAGAAGTCAAATGGTCAACAACCATAACCATGGACAATTATTAAACTAATTATTAATTAAACAATAATACACACATAAACATTAGGGTTAATAAAATGACAATAGCCATTAACCCTAATCAAGGTCCTCTCCCTCAATCTCAAGCAACTGTGCATACGCACCCGCATTCGTGATCCGAGGAACACGAATACACTGAGAAAAACCAATCTCAAATCATATACTAGGATCCGGCTTAAACCAAAGCCCGCTAGTATAAACTGTCCGGACAGCAAACGTGCACAAGTGCACGAATGTGAACGAACCCTGTCGCAAAACCATGCGACCTCTACTCATTTTGCCTAAAGGCGAATAGCTCTCTGTGTGGGACTCTAAAGACTCGACACTACGCTGGCAGTGGGTTTAACCACAGACCGCAAGCGGCACTAGCTGTACGTAACGGTCCCCAGGTAGATGTCGATAAGAAGACTGACGAGGTGAACCCCATCTGAACTCCTACTGAGCCTGTATGTGACAATCTCCGTACAGTCCGGTCTGTTCGTCTGATACATCGCATGGCGGGCCTAGGGGGCGGTGAACGTCAGTCCCCTAATAGCGGTACAAGTCATGCCGGAGTGAAGCCCAGAACACCCTGAGATAACACTGGAAACCTACCAGTATATCTCGCTTGCCCTGGCCAGGGACTACTCGTGTAATGGCTCTCCTGGACACAGCGCGATGTCAACCCCCAATACCGGGAGAGACGAATCCTGTCTAACCGTTACTGCCTCCAAGTGCTTCGGGACTGCACCCAAAAACTACCTGTTTGCACGACTCCTTTGAGCCGTGGTAGGGTAGTAATCAAAGTGCAGTGGGAACACACTCGAGGCGAAATGACAGTGTCAAGTCAACGGACTAAGCTGTACTCATGTCACCTGGGAACTGATAACTGACGATAGGTATAATACCAACCAACAGTCCCCGACGAGTCCTGTCCAGTGTACTCGTAACCCAACGAGCACCCGTATACTATCTCAAGTACGACGTACTGACGGCTGTGGGACAGACTGTCTTCCACACTGGGATGAGAAGCGTATACGCTAGTCTACTCCGGAGTATCGATGCCCTGTCTCGATAGTCCAACGACTAGGGACCTGTATAAGGATGTGCTTATAGATCACCCAGCTCCCACGAGTGCGAGCGCCATCACAACGCTGGTAATCAAGCAAAGATCCTAAGGGCTCTACTAATATGTATATCAGCAATATGCTAAAAGAAACACATGCACATATTAAAGCAGAGACAAACCAAGTAGCATACTACCATTTCGAGCAAGATTGTATATACAACTGTGAATATCCCAAGCTTCCATCAAGTAATATACAAACTAGTACGATACAGTAATGGCCTCTAGGGCATATACACTAACAATCTCCCACTTGTACTAAGGCCATGTACTGGCGTATCGAAGACCTATCATCTCGATCAGCCGCTCGAACTGAGTCTGGGGCAAGGCCTTGGTGAATGGATCTGCTGTGTTATCCTCTGATGCAACTCTCCGGACCTCGATCTTCTGGCGATCCACGATCTCCCTGATCAGGTGATACCGCCTTAAGATGTGTCTGGATTTCTGATGGGATCTGGGTTCCTTCGCTAAAGCTATAGCCCCGTTGTTGTCACAATACAGAGGTATTGGGTCAACAATGGACGGAACCACCTGAAGTTCTCTCAAGAACTTCCTCATCCAGACAGCTTCTTTTGCGGCATCAGATGCAGCGATGTATTCCGCTTCTATCGTCGAGTCAGCAACGGTTTCCTGTTTGGAGCTCTTCCAACACACCGCCCCTCCATTGAGGGTGAAGACAAAACCCGACATGGACTTGGAATCATCCTTGTCACTCTGGAAGCTGGAGTCAGCAAAGGCCTCAATCTGTAGGTCTTTTCCGCCATACACCAAGAACATCTCCTTAGTCCTTCTCAGGTACTTGAGAATGTTCTTTACTGCTATCCAATATTTCTCCCCTGGGTTTGACTGATACCTGCTTACCACACTCAGTGCATAAGCCACATCCGGTCTGGTACACAACATCGCATACATTATAGAGCCTACCGCAGAAGCGTAGGGTATAATAGACATGCGATCCCTCTCCAAATCATTCTTGGGAGACATCTCTTTGGAGAGGGTGATCCCGTGACAAGCCGGTAAATTACCGCGCTTGGAATCTTCCATACTGAATCTCTTCAGTATGGCGTTGATGTACCTAGACTGCGAAAGTCCTAATATCCTCTTGGATCTGTCACGGTAGATCCGGATACCCAGAATGTATGAGGCATCACCCAGGTCTTTCATGGAGAACCTGTGTGACAAGAACCCCTTGACAGATTGTAGCATGGGAATGTCATTTCCTATTAAGAGAATGTCATCCACGTATAAAACGAGGAATACTACAGTTCTCGCTACAAATCTACAATACATGCATGGTTCATCTGGATTTTTGATAAAGCCAAATTCCTTGACCGTCTCATCAAAACAGATGTTCCAACTCCGCGATGCCTGCTTTAGTCCATAAATGGACTTAAGCAACTTGCACACCTTTCCGCTGCTCCCACTCTGAATGAAACCCTCTGGCTGATCCATATAGACACACTCCTCTAAATGACCATTTAGAAAAGCTGTCTTTACGTCCATCTGCCAAATCTCATAATCGTGGAAGGCAGCAATGGTAAGAAGGATCCGAATGGATTTCAGCATAGCTACTGGAGAAAAGGTTTCGTCATAGTCCAAACCAGGTCGCTGATGAAAACCCTTTGCTACCAGTCTAGCTTTATAGGTCTCAACCTGTCCATCTACACCAATCTTCCTTTTGAAGATCCACTTGCATCCGACGGGTTTTACCCCGTCTGGAGCAATGTCCAACGTCCATACTTTGTTGGTGTACATGGACTCCATCTCGGTCCGCATTGCATCCAGCCATTTTACCGAGTCGATGCTCTGTATGGCTTGCTGGAACCTAGTAGGCTCATCACAGTCTATGATGCAATCCTCTCTATCCCCGTCAATGAGAAAACCGTAGTATCTCTCGGGCGGATGAGACTGCCTACTACTCCTGCGGAGTGGCGTGGGAATGTCCTGATCTTTCGAACCCTCTGGTTCAACCAAGCTTTCAGTAATAGCTCGTGGTTCTGGAATTTCTTCCAGTTCTATTGCGCTCCCACTTAATTCTTTTCCTATGAACTGGTGTTCTAGAAAGTGGGCATGGCGAGAAACAAGGACTTTTTGTTCCTCTTCGCAATAGAACTAATATCCCTTGGAGTTCTTTGGATATCCCACAAACTTGCACTGTACTGAGCGTGCCTCGAGCTTATCCGCATGCTGGTTTTTTACAAAATCTGGACATCCCCATGCCTTAATATGATTAAGATAGGGTTTCTTCCCACACCACATCTAATATGGTGTAGTAGGCACAGTCTTAGTTGGAACCCGATTCAAAAGGTATGCAGCTGATTCTAGCGCATATCCCCAAAACGATCGCGGTAACTCAGCGTTACTCATCATGGACCGTACCATATCCAATAGGGTTCGGTTCCGTCTTTCCGATACACCATTATGTTGCGGAGTGTATGGAGGAGTAAGCTGAGAGAGAATTCCATTCTCTTTTAAGTAACCTAGGAACTCGGCACTCAAGTATTCACCACCTCGATCAGATCTCAGTGTCTTTATACTTTTGCCTGTTTGTTTTTCTACTTCATTCTTATATTCCTGGAATTTTTCAAAAGCCTCGGATTTATGTTTCATTAAGAAGACATAACCGTACCTTGAAAAGTCATCCGTAAAAGTAATGAAGTAAGAATAACCGCTTCGCGCATCTGTAGACATTGGACCGCACACGTCGCTGTGTACGAGTCCCAAGAGCTCGCTCGCTCTTTCTCCGTGTCCAGTAAACGGAGTCTTTGTCATCTTTCCCTTGAGACAGGATTGACAGGTTGCATACGATTGATATTTGAACGAATCCAAATATCCTTCTGTGTGTAACTTAGTCAACCTTCTCTCATTGATGTGACCCAGTCTACAATGCCATAAGAAAGTTTTATTGATTTCTGGAGACTTTCTTTTGTGTGTATTCTGGACATTGAAAATCTGTGGTTGGTTTAATACGTATATACCATTGTTCAATGTACCTGACCCAATCAAAGCTTGATTAAGGTGAATGTTCACTACATTACTTACAAATGCAAATTCATAACCTTCTTTAGATAATAAAGATACAGAAATGATATTACAGGTTGCATTTGGTACATAATAATAACTACGCAAAACCAAAAAATGTCCATCCGACAATCCCAGGTGATAGTCCCCCACGGCCTCAGCATCCATGCTAGCACCGTTCGCAACTCTGAGGGTCATGTCCCCTGCCTTCAAAACTCTACGCTTTCTCAACGCCTGCAAAGAATTACAGATATGAGATCCTGATCCGGTATCCAATACCCAGGAAGTAGAGTTTATTGATAGACAGTTTTCAATAACATACACACCTGAAGCTGAAGCTGCAACTCGCTTCAAATCCTGTGTTCTGGCTTTCCAAGCCTTGCAATCCTGTTTCCAGTGACCACTTTTGTGACAATAGAAGCATTCTTCCTTCCCCACCAGCTTTCCCGCTATCTTTGTTGCTTTACCTTTTCCCTTCGTATCCACTTTACCGACACCGCCTCTTGGTTTGGCGGAGGCTTTCTTCTTCTTGCCCTTGGCTTTCGCCCTGGACCTTGAAGAGGAAGATCCTCTTACAAACAAAGTGGATGTCTCCCTACCCTTCTGTAGGGTGCCCTCAGCAGTCCTCAACATGTTCAGAAGTTCGGAAAGTTCAACCTCCTTTCCTTGCATGTTGAAGTTAAGAATGAACTGGGCGTAAGTGGAAGGAAGGGACTGGAGAATCAAATCAGTATAGAGTTCATTCTCCAACGTGGTCCCAAGGTCCGCGAGCTCCTCAATGTAGCCAATCATCTTAAGCACGTGTTCCGCTACCGATGATCCGACGGCCAACCTTTCCGAAAAAAGCTTCTTCGACACTTCGTATCTTGCGATACGAGACTGCTCTCCATACAGTTCTTTTGTATGGAGAAATATGGACTCCGGGTCCATATTCTCGTGCCTCCTCTGATGTTCGTTGTCCATCGAGGCAAGTACGAGGATCTGGCCTTCGCGCAATCTATTTCCCAGGTCTTATAGATTTCCCTATCTACGACACTGGTTTTAGGACCTGGGACAGGGGGAGCTTTGGTGGTAAGGACATACCCCAGCTTGTCGTAAGTGATTTCCATCTTGACATTCCTGAGCTAATCTTTGTAGTTTGGCCCTGTCAATATGTTTTTATCTAGTAATAACTTAAGTCCGGTCATGTTGAATGGTCGCTGCAATTAGGAGAGAGAAAAGAAACACTTTAGCATGATGCTCTTGCA
Source organism: Agapanthus africanus (assembly GCA_030015575.1). Classification (NCBI taxonomy): domain Eukaryota; kingdom Viridiplantae; phylum Streptophyta; class Magnoliopsida; order Asparagales; family Amaryllidaceae; genus Agapanthus; species Agapanthus africanus. The sequence continues at coordinate 250,339,265 of CM057343.1, forward strand.
AGTTTAGAGTGGTTTTTAATTTGTCTAAACTGGATGGCTCCCACTGTCTCTCGAATCCCTTCTCAAACCGTAAAGAAAGGATTAGTCAGGATTACTCTCACCGTACAATACTTGCTTAACCGTTCAGCCAGGCCAGTGTCGGTACTTCGAGGGAGGTTTTCCAACGATTTCGCGAAGTTCCTTAATTAAGTAACCTCTTTTCCCTGTGGGCGTAGCCCCGCTAACACCTTTCTAGACACCTACTAAGTTTATAGCATTGATCGTTAAGTGAGAGTTTTCCCGAGGAGTAGCATATACTCACAGTAGGATCGGGATCCAAATATCATCGCGTGATAAAACCGAAGGAATCCTACCAGAATCATCACACTCCAAATGGTATGCAAAGCTAGCAAGTTTCAGTACTTATGAAACTCCCGATGTGGATTTTTGCCCCATGCTCTTATGACCTTGACTTTGGCCAAAATATCATAAGTCACATGTCAAGTACTACCCGTCATTCTCCTGGTTAATTTGGACCCACCCGTACCTACCCTTGACTTTGGCCAAAATGGCAGCACGACTGTCCCAACCCAACGCATCTATCTATGCTGCACATGAATACCCAATAGCTACCAATCACTATGCCTTGACTTTGGCCAAAATACATAGCTTGAATACTTTTTGACCATTCATGTGGAATGACGGAGGGCTACGGATGGTTTTGGCGAAACCGTGAACGTAGTGAACTTGATCTAATCGATGAAACGAGATAGCTTTTAAAAGGAGTGGTTCAAGCTCCGCGTTTAAAAGTTTGGTTTTGAAAAGAACCGAGTGGTTTTCAAAGTGTTCCAATCGACTTTTACTTGGTTTATTTTCTTGCATTAGTTCTTTTAATGCATCCCATCATTTAATCCTACCATTGCAGAAAACAACCAAAATATGACGTACGCTTATGCCATTCGCATTCGCCACGGGGCCCCGTCATCACCCGTTAGGTTACTTAACTAATGACAGAGCGGGGGCTGGGCTAGCGCGGCTGTAAAACATAAGCAACGCCTAAATAGTTATCATATATAAATATATAGCAATGATAGACATTACAGATCACAGATGAATACATTGGATATACTAGGAATCCGCAATCCGTTCGAGCCTGCAACGAAAAGCGGATTACACGGTCGCGGTGAATAGCCAAATACCCCACCCAAGACCCCTACGGGTGCGGCAAACTACCCGCCAAGTACCCGAAGCGAAGAAACCTCCCTCACCACCGTGAGTAGGCCACTCGGCACTTCGAGATACCCGGTAGTTTGTGCACCCCCTCCATGGGTCTATCCTAGGAGCAAAAACAGTAAAAAGAATTATACAATGACGGCTACAACCCCGACCCGGTTGTGCGGCCATACAAATAATAATATTACATCAATTTACATATTACAAATGAATGAAAGAAAAGCAACACTCATCTCACATCCACCCCGGCTATTCACCCGCGACGATCCAACCCATTCATATACACAAACCAATATCAAACACAGATCACAGATATGTATAACCCCGACTAATCGACATATAGCGATTAGCCGACGTTCAATACATACAAACATCACAGATATAACCTTCATAGTCAAAGTGTAGTGAGGTTCGGAAAAAATACAGAATTATAGGCCCCCAAAAATAAATTTCTATTCTGGAAAATCTGGGCACTTATAACATATCTCAAAAATCCTAAAACCAAGCCAGAGATACACTGCACCAAACTCGACCCAGTGAGGAGTCCAAACGGCGGCGGTTCCGCGGCAATAGCTTGCTATTGCTGCGGAAACGCGGCGGTTTAGTCGACTCACTGGACCGGGTTTTGTGGTTATCTTTAAAAAACCCTGAGACGATTTTTGGTGTATAACTAATTTTGTTTTGACCAGAAAAAATTTTAACAGAAACTAGGGTTTTTGAAAACTCGGTTTTTGGATTTTTCGGTTTCGAACTTCGTTACACTTCACTACCAAGCTAGTTTATGTTTAGTTAGCCTCTGATACCACTGTAAGTCCACGTTGCCCACCCCGGTGCTTACGGGGAGGCGGAAAACATAATAAAAATCGGATTTTTATCAACTATAGGCAACATGGACTATGCTTTAAGGATCTTTACTAAACAAAAACTTGCTAAAGCTAACTTGAAAGTAGCTAAGTGGTAGAAAAGTTATACCTTTGGTCTCTTAGTCCTTCTCTCCTTGCTCCTTGGAGTAGTGGAAGGAGGTCACCTTGCTCGTCTTCTCACGCCGAAGAAAGATCCACCCGAAAGCCTCGACCTTTGGCTTCAACTCCAAGCTAGAAGTAACTAGGGTTCAAGAAGTGCTAGTCCTTCAACCCTAGATGAGAGTAGAGAAGATAAAGAGAGGGTTTTTCTCAAGCTCAAGTGTTTCTCAACACATGAGAGGGCGAGAGCTTGAGGGAGAGGAAGAACAAGAGAGAGAAAGGATATGATAGAATGAGAAATAATTGAGCCATTCTCACTAATATGTGTGAATTATTTTAATTGAATAATTAGCTAGATAATTGTCATGGTTAATCATGACATAACCATTATCATTTCAATTTGCAAAGATCAAAAAGCATCTTCCAAAAGAAATGATGATGGTCAAAGTGTCAACCTAGGTCAACAAGTCAAAGAAGTCAAATGGTCAACAACCATAACCATGGACAATTATTAAACTAATTATTAATTAAACAATAATACACACATAAACATTAAGGTTAATAAAATGACAATAGCCATTAACCCTAATCAAGGTCCTCTCCCTCAATCTCAAGCAACTGTGCATACGCACCCGCATTCGTGATCCGAGGAACACGAATACACTGAGAAAAACCAATCTCAAATCATATACTAGGATCCGGCTTAAACCAAAGCCCGCTAGTATAAACTGTCCGGACAGCAAACGTGCATAAGTGCGCGAATGTGAACGAACCCTGTCGCAAAACCATGCGACCTCTACTCATTTTGCCTAAAGGCGAATAGCTCTCTGTGTGGGACTCTAAAGACTCGACACTACGCTGGCAGTGGGTTTAACCACAGACCGCAAGCGGCACTAGCTGTACGTAACGGTCCCCAAGTAGATGTCGATAAGAAGACTGACGAGGTGAACCCCATCTGAACTCCTACTGAGCCTGTATGTGACAATCTCCGTATAGTCCGGTCTGTTCGTCTGATACATCGCATGGCAGGCCTAGGGGGGCGGTGAACGTCAGTCCCCTAATAGCGGTACAAGTCGTGCCGGAGTGAAGCCCAGAACACCCTGAGATAACACTGGAAACCTACCAGTATATCTCGCTTGCCCTGGCCAGGGACTACTCATGTAATGGCTCTCCTGGACACAGCGCGATATCAACCCCCAATACCGGGAGAGATGAATCCTGTCTAACCGTCACTGCCTCCAAGTGCTTCGGGACTGCACCCAAAAACTACCTGTTTGCACGACTCCTTTGAGCCGTGGTAGGGTAGTAATCAAAGTGCAGTGGGAACACACTCGAGGCGAAGTGACAGTGTCAAGTCAACGGACTAAGCTGTACTCATGTCACCTGGGAACTGATAACTGACGATAGGTATAATACCAACCAATAGTCCCCGACGAGTCCTGTCCAGTGTACTCGTAACCCAACGAGCACCTGTATACTATCTCAAGTACGACGTACTGACGGCTGTGGGACAGACCGTCTCCCACACTGGGATGAGAAGCGCATACGCTAGTCTACTCCGGAGTATCGATGCCCTGTCTCGATAGTCCAACGACTAGGGACCTGTATAAGGATGTGCTTATAGATCACCCAGCTCCCACGAGTGCGAGCGCCATCACAACGCTGGTAATCAAGCAAAGATCCTAAGGGCTCTACTAATATGTATATCAGCAATATGCTAAAAGAAACACATCCACATATTAAAGCAGAGACAAACCAAGTAGCATACTACCATTTCGAGCAAGATTGTATATACAACTGTGAATATCCCAAGCTTCCATCAAGTAATATACAAACTAGTATGATACAGTAATGCCTCTAGGGCATATACACTAACAGATACGTATAAATATATAATAGTCGGTGATCCCGCCTCAATAGTATCACATACGATACAATATCTATAATATGAAATCCTCAAGTCAAGAGTGCGGATCTATCGACAATATAAAGCTCGTACGTAAATCCGTCGTACGGTATCCCAAATCTGGGTATGGGTCAAATATCACATTCATCACATTATTTATCTGGTATCCTCCTTATAGAATATCGTGATCCGGGGTACTGATCTACGTCTAGTACAATACTAATACCATCTATGTATATGCATGCGTGTGTATGAAAACACCATGTCGAAAGGACCCGCCAAAACATCATGTCGTATCTCAAATGCAAACCTTGTCACATCACCGATCTCACGGCCTCAAGCCCAATCTCATCGACTCATCTCCAATCCTAAGTACTATCCTCAAAATCCGTGTATATGTATACGTATATATATATATAGTCCCATACCCATGTGTGTGTGTGTGTATATATATATATATATACACATATCCCCATATATGTACATGCAAATAAAAGTATGCAAGTGTGTGTGCGCGTGTGGGTGTAAACCTTTTCTAGGGTTCGCGACTAAGAAACTATGCTCGATTACTTCTAATTACCCTAAACTAAACCATGAACACATAATCATATCTTGATAATCATCCACGTATCATAAACCACATATATATCCATGTATATATATAAGCTATACTACGAACTGCGGGGGTGCTATACGCCATCCACCCGACTTCCCCCGTAGATATATATCTACTCACCTAATCTTGCTTGCCGATGCCGATGTCGCCACCACCTTCTTCATCGTCTCGAATCATCGTGGGGGTACTTACATGTCATACGCATTGTATCGCATTAAAACCAAATCGAAACTAAAACGACACGCGGAACTCACAAAGGTCAAAACCTATGGTTTGCCCTCGCAACCTAACCAAAAAAGCACCCGATAGAGACGTACAACGTCAAGTGATCGAATACAAAACCAAACACTAAAATTTAGATTCAAACACATCGCAAAACATAAGGCAACAACTTAGAAAACATGCTCCAGATTTTGATTAAGGTGAAAACAATGTTCCAAAACAATACTGGAGTGATGTATATAGTGTACATGACCTACTGAAGTAACCTGGACCTATTCCCTCACCCCATGGCCGGCTACACATACCCAAAATCCGTCCTCCTTGGATTTCCAGTGGAGTTGGGATGTTGTAATAGTAGGGTGTCTTCCTATGGGTCCCATTAGATCTCGGTATTGTTTACTTTTCTAGTAAAAGTCCCTGTTCATTCCAGATTTCTCTGCACACCCTAAAACTCACAAAACCGACATGAAAAGTTTTGTTTTTTCGTATTTTGATTTTCAGGTTTGTTAGGTCTGGCTTTCTGGGAAATTGGGGGGTTTAAGGTCACCACAAGAGTTCAATTGCACAATCACAACTCAAATTAACCCTAACCCTCTCTAGAATTTCCCAAAGTTCACTAAACATCACTTAATCACATCTAAACACATATGAATACTAAACTGAAAGAAAAACTACACAAATGGTGAAGGGATTACCTCATATAGCACCCATGAATCCCCTAGAGCACTAAAATGCAAACTTTCTTGGTCCAAAGTGTAGCTAGAGGGCTTGTGCACAACTTTTGTGAAGTCGGGAGGGAATTTGGTGTAGTTTTTAATAGAGTTTTGGGGGTTGTAGTGGAGGAGTAAAAGAGGGGGCAGCTGCTGAGCTGAAAGAAGAGGGAGAAGAAAAGATGAAGGTGTTGAATGATACAAGGGGCCATGACCAAGGTTGACCCTCACCTCTCTCTCTCTCTCTCTCTCTCTCTTGCCCTGTAGGGTTGCTAGGCACGCGCACAAGGGTCTACGAGGTATCAACCATGCCCGATTAAAATTTTAACCGTGCCGAACAACTCTAGTACGGATCTTTAAACTAGGGTTTAGGCGAAAACTAGCAAATTAACAACTTTAACTACAAGTGAAAGAGATTACAACCTTTGTAGATCCGGTCCTTCACTTCAATAGCTCCGTGTAGTTGTCCCCTTCGCTACGATCGTGAACTTCAGAATCTAGAGAAGCTCCATAAGAAGAACGAACGTGCTTGCTTCGTTGACTTCGAGGCCGAAGATGATCTATATCGGGGAGACACTAACTCAAGCTATTCTTTCACTAGGTTATGAACTTTGTGAAGAGAACACACTCTACTACATGGAAAGTGATAGATAATGAAGAAGTAGGAAGTGGGCTCACTTTAGAATTGATTTTCTCACTCTTTTTCTCATGACACCATTGGAGCTAGTAAGCTTTTGTTGGAGTTAGTGCCCTCAGAGTCAATTATTGGATCACAGGCACGTGATTGCAATGATTGAGGGAGGACCTATCCCGGTAGGACAGTCTTACTCGAGATGATAGTATGCTATCTGGTTTATCTTTATCATCGTGTACTGCTTTAGGTGACCTGACATGTCGCTATTACACGTTGATAGAGCCCCTAGGATTCTTGCTTGACTGCCAGCAGTATGATGGCGATCATATACGTGGGAGCTGGTGTTCTATAAGCACATCCTTAAAAGGTCCCTAGTCGTAGGAGTTTCGAGACAGGGCATCGATACTCCGTTAGTAGACTAGAGTATACAGTCGAGACCCCGACGAGGGGCGGTGGCCGGTCTCACAAGCCACTGGTGTCAGTTGGTTCACCTAAGATGTATACAGGTGCTCATTGGGTTATGAGTACACCGGACAGGACTCGCCGGGAACCTGCTAGTTGGTCTTATACCAGATGTCAGATAGCAGTTCCCTGGTGACATGTGTACAGGTTAGTTCATCGACCTGAGATCGTCATTTGTCTCGTGTGAGTTCCCACTGTGCTTTGATTACTACCCTACCACGGCTCAAAGGAGTCGTGCAAACAGGTTTTAGTTGGGTACAGTCCCGAGCCACATGGAGGCAGTGAGCGGATCTGCAGGGGTTCGTCTCTCCCGGTATTGGGGGTGAGGTCGCGCTGTGTCTAGGAGAGCCATTACGCAAAGCCCTCGGCCGAGGCAGGAGATTTACTGGTAGGTATTCCAGTAGTATCTCAGGGCGTTCTGGGCTACGCTCCGACACGACTTGTACCGCTTTTGGGGGTCTGACTTTTACCAACCCCCTAGGCCCGCCATGCGATACTCATAGACGAACGGACCGGACTGTACGGATATTGTCACTGACAGGCTCAGTTGGGTGTCGGGGTGAGCTTCCTCATCGACGTCCTATTTGGTCAATACCTGGTGGCCCGTCACGTATTGGCTTATACCTCTGACGTGCTAGTGGTTAAATCCACAGCCAAGGTATTGACGAGTCTTTAGAGTCCACCACACTCAGTTTCAGTTACTCAAGTTTCGGGTGAAACGCTGTAGAGGCCGTATGGAGATATGGCAGGGTCCGATCAGATACGCGCGGTATTGCACGGATCAGGATCGGACAGTTTTGTACTAGTGGCCGTATAGTAATATGGCAGGGTTTGATCTGATACGTGCGGTATTGCACAGATCAGGATCGAACGGATTTAACTAGCCGGCTTTGGCTTAAGCCGGTCCTAGTCTAGTACAGTGTAGATTTTGTCTCTTTGCATTTGTGTTCAGTGGGAATACAAATGCGGGCATGTATTTGCAGCAGTGGGGTTTTCCTATAATTTATTACGGGATCGGTTTTCTGAAGTTGCCAGTTTGCATTCCGTTCCGGCCGGTTTTCCTTCATTCCTTCTCGGTCGGACTTTCTTGGTGGAGGGTGTTAATTGCACGTTTGCAATTAACAATTTGTGAGGGGTTTCTTTGCATATTTGTGGCATCATGATTGCTATTTCATCATGAGATCCTTTTTGGGTCTTCTCACTTGCTTTCATTGTGATGGTTGTTTGATATGATAAGAAAAGAATTGAGAGTGACCATTTCCATTATTGGTTTTTCCATTTTATTTGATATACTTGGAGAATTCTTTTTCTCTCTCCAATCTTCTTCATTTCTTGAGAGGGGCCGGCCATTCTTGAGAAAGAAAATGAGAGGATCATTTTTCTAGTGGTGGAAAATGTCATCTCATTCTCATGCTTGCTTGCTTGAAAAAACACACAAATCCCTCCATAGCTTTGATTCCTTTCCTCCACCTCCACATCCATGGCAACTTCAAGAACCCTAAAGAGACAAGTTCACTACACTATTCTATAGCAAGCCTTGGACGCGTCGGCTAGCCAACTTCGCGCCCGAGTTGCCTCGGTCAAGAGGCGGGAGCCCGTAAAAGATTCCGGCTACGTGGTGCCTTTCCGACGAGCGAGGAGGTGACGGAGATTCCGCGGGAGATCGGAGTGGAGACGAAGACCGAAGGACACGGATCGCTTGGTATAACTTCTCACCCTATCTCTTTAGTTAGCTAGTATAGGTTAATGGTTTCGATCCGGGTAATTGTCCGCGGTAGCGCCGGTTTCCGAGTAAGGAAAAAATTTTGATTCCGCATTTTGGCCTCGAGAAAGAGGCCGGGGCGCTGCCGTGGCGCAACATGGTATCAGAGCCACGCCATTAACCTTACCTAGCTTGTTCTAATGCGTTTTACTTATCCGATCGACCAAAATCTCAAAAAAAACCGTATTTTGTTCACATCAGTTTTCTGTTGGAATTTTTTGGTGTCTAAAAATTTTTCAGGTTACAGAAAAATAATGTGCACGAAATTATAAGACCACTGTAAAAAGTCGACAGTGTCAGTCGTACAGTTGACCGCGGAAGCGCGGCCAAACCCCACTTTGGGCCGCGCTTCCGCCGCAGTCTACTGTGCTCACACTGTGGAAATTTTACAGTGGGCTTTTGGGCTAATTTTGAGGGTTTTGGAATATTAATTTAGGGCCCAGGTTTTCTGTGACTGCTACAGTATTGGTTTGGGGCCCGCTTGTTAATTGTTTGATCGATCGGATATTTGAAACACATTATTTCACAGTATTTACATTATATCTGCGACCGTGAATGTCACTCGATCGGTAAATCCGGTCTAACTGCTATAGCCCGGTTAGACGGATTTGCGAACGTGATTTTCACGTTGATGTTCTATGTTTATGCTGTGATGTTGCGGATCGGTCGTGGGGATAGCCTGGATGCAATGCTAGTACAGTTTTTGTTGTATTATGTACATTTGATTTTGCGGGGCGAGCGTCCGACATGTGGACTGCCGTCACTGCCTGTTTGTATTATTATTTTGGGGCACGACCTGGTTGCGGTCGATGTACCCGGTGTATGTATATTTTACATTCTGTACTAGGATTACCCCGCGGAGGGGTGCACGGATAGCCGGGTTCTAGGGGGCTTCACTCTGGGATTGGCGGGCTATTCGCCGCACTCGTAGGGGGTACAGGTTGACCCAGGAGGGGTGCCCAAGTTGCCGGATTCCGTGGAGTGCTGGGTGGTCCATTCACGGAGCTGAAGGGGGCTGCCTCGCTTCAGGTTTTGGCGGGTGACTTGCCGCGCCCGTAGGGGTCTAGGATTTTATTGCACAGGCTATCCACACGACCAGGGGAACGTCGGGTTTCAGCAGCGGCTCTGTGAAACCCGGGGCTTCCAGATATCTGTATTGTTCTGTGTTGCTGTACATTTCTGTGTTGTTGCATTCTATTCACGCCTTGAGCGAAATACTATATATTGGTATATATATTAGTAGACGTTGTATATGTTTTACATCCGCGCTAGTCCAGTCCCCGCTCTGCCGTTAGTTAGCTAACCTAACGGGTGATGAGGGACCCAGTGGCGAATGCGGATGGCATATACGTACGTCAGTATATTTTCGTTCTTTGTGGTGTGATCAATTGATGGGACTGCATTGATTCGGATCAATGCAAGATAAACAAACCTAATCTGATGTTGTTGGAACATTTTTCAAAAAGCTGTTATTGCAAGGACGTTCACTTTTGTTTTGCATCGTGGTATTCATTTGGAATATCCTGCTCCTCAGTCGACGAGGCAAGGGCCGAGATCCCTTCACCGGGAGTGACCCCTTGGACAGAAGTTTGCGTCAGGGCATTAACTTCACTATAGCCGATTACTTTTGCTTTGCATCGTGGTATTCAGTTGGAATATCCTGCACCTCATTCTACGGGGAAAGAGCCGAGATCCCTTCACCGGGAGTGACCTCTTTAGTAAAGGTTTTCGTCACTATATTTTATAAAAGGCTATGCAGTTCCTTCAACGATATCAAGTTCATTACGTTAAAAGTTTTTCGCCAAAAACTAGACGTACCCCTCCGTCATTTCTTACAAATATTACTTAGTATTCGTGCTGCGTTTGTTGACTGTGTCAAGGCGTAGTGTGCGGTAGCTAAGTAGTGTTTGTTTGCAGCATATAAATGGGATTGGTTAGGACAGTCGTGCGGCCTTGTTGACTATGTCAAGGGCTCGTACGGGTGGGTTTAATGCAATCCAGGATAATGACGGGTTGAACTTGACTAGGACTCTTTGATTTGTTGACTGTGTCAAGGTCACTTGAGTCCTAGGGGTAAAACTCACATCGGGAGTTTCAAAAGAACTGAAACTTGCCAGGCATGCGCATACCTTCTGGAGTGTGGTGACGTGAGTGGATTCCGTCACGTTATCATGCGATGAGAGTTGGATCCCGATTCCCACTGATGAGTTAGTTTACTCCTCGGATGACCCCGACTAATTCTTCTTTTAGGTTTGGAGGAGAATTTGAGATACAGTGGGAGGTTTCCAGATTAGACAAAGTGATAACCATTCTGATCTAGGTTAGAGTGCACGCTGAGTGTTTCTTTTCTCTCTCTCTGGCAGCGACCATTGACCCGACCCTAAGACTATGACTCAGTGACCAAGTTGACCGAACCTTCTTAACACTGGCTTTTGGATTGTCAGAGTTGCAAACCTCATTGCCACTCCTACTTTTACCCTTTTCTCCAGGACACCCCGTATTACTACGAACGTCCACTTCCATTGGACAAAACCATCGTATGGTTATATACGAACTCGAAGGACTTCGAGGATGGTTTCTGGTTCTGGAGAAAACGGATAGGATTATTCAGTTGTCTTTTCTTTTCACCTTCTCTCAGGTTGCGAGTACTCCTTAGTTTAGGAGTAGTACACCTATTACGCAAATTGGATAGTCTTCTTCCAAACCATAGGCTGGTGCCGACCGGTAGGGAATGAAGAAAACCAGTTAGCCTAAAACGGTGTACAGAAGGTATTAAGTTCAGACAAAGAAAGGGATTAGTAAAAGGGCAAAGTAAATTGCGACTGATATTCACGACCAAACCAAGTATTTCTTCGCCAATCCTAAATCACCTTTGTATTTCTCCAGGACACTCCGTATTACTACGAAGATCCCAGTTTATTGGATAATCCATCGTATGGTTATATACGAACTCGAAAGGAACTTGTTCCAGTTCGGGGATGGATCCTAGTTCAGGAGAAATAGGAATAAAGTACATTCAGGTGTCTTTTATCTTCACCTTCTCTCGCGTTGCGAGTGCTCCTAGGATTAGGACAGTACACCCTTTATGCTTTTTGGATAGTCTTCTTCCAAACCATAGGCTGGTGCCGAACGGTAGGGAAGGAAGAAAACCATTTGGCTTAAAGGGGTGTACAGAAGGTAATGACTAAAGACATATAAAGGGATTTGGAGAGGTGGCAAAGAATTATACGGTTATGGTTGTGAATCTGGATAATGGAAGAGGCATTACTAGGAATACCAGGATACCCCGACGAAACATTTCAATGTTTCAGTTTCACTGTGTACTGTTAAAAGAAAACTGATTTCCCAATTAGACACTTACTCCAGGGTATGTATTTACCAGGTATGATTCTCACACCTGTATGGTTTTACAGATGTTGAGTGGGAGTAAGTTATTGGGAATTGGGTGATCATCCTCATTATATCAGGATTCGTTGTAATCGATGATATTTTGAGGAAGTCGCCTGGGTTGTTTGCCGGACGGCAAATATTTGGTTTTGAATATCCGCTGTTATGCACCAATTTCAAATTGATATATCTGTACGTCTATTTTCATAGAGTGAGATATACCTTTTGATATTATGTCGATGACATTTACCTATATCAGTGGATGGTTAGGTAAGGAGCATTAAACAGCGGTGTAATTCTTCTTATCCATAAGTACAGTTTTCAACCTACGACACACAGTGAAAGAGTTGTTAGACTCAGTGGACTTATACAGAGTATTGTATGTTGTCCAAGGCCCATTAGGACGGAGGGGTAGGTCCTCGTACTATATTCGGTTTACTTATGACTTCTCTAGTTCTTAGACATGTGTTTCGTAGAAACACAGGGTCTAAGTTTTGAGGAGTTATAGGTATTTGAATAGAGTAGAGAACCAAGTATTACAAGTATCGGGATTCTTCAAAGTAATCGAAGATGTAGATACTTGTGTATGGTATTTCAGTTGATAGTAATGATAAAGAGAAATTGCTTCTCTTTCAGGTTACTCATAATTGGAAGCATTCCTAAGTTGAGTAACGCTGATCGGCCTCCTTCCATTTACTTGACATGCACTGGAGACAGCTGCATGATTTGAATCTGGTTCAATTGAATCAGTGCCTCTGTTTCTATATTGGATATAGAACAGTTCATATCTTAACGATGTTAAGATACGGGGAGTTGTCCGGCTTATGCTTAAAACCAGACACTGGACAACTCAAGGCACGTTTCTGTAATGGCTGTTTGTGGGTTGACCCAGGCTATGACGAGGGTTGACTTTCTACCATCTGGCAGATCAATAGAAATATTGTTCTAGACTCGCCACAGTTTTAATAAAAATGGATTTTTCAGAAAAAGTAGTGGGAGTATGGTAGAACTGGAAGTGATTCCAGAACCGCAAACGATTACTGAAGATTTGATAAGGAACCTAAAGATTCGATCTGATTTGACATTCCATTGGCCACTCCGCAGATAAGGTGGGTAACTTCAGGCACCCGAGAGGTACTCCGGTAGCCTCAAGGACGGTGACAGGGAAGTTCTTATTTACCCACACTTGCCATTGTTGTTGTTCCAGGCTGCGAGACCCGGCAGGAGAATGAGTATGGCGTCGTTCTAAACTAGCTTTAGAAGTGCGCGTCTATATGACTCCACCAGAGGGTTGTCGTAGTCAGTGGGAGCAGCGGAAGCATTGGTGGACATCAGGCTTATGTCTATTTATAGACTAAAGCAAATGTAGCGGAGATAGATCATCTGTTTCTGATGTGACAGTCATGGGTTTGACGTCATCAGAATAGGGGATGGATCTGTTGAGAAGGTAGTGGGAAGTGATATTCCTATACTACGATCGGTTATACTTTGGTCGTCACACAGTGGTTTCTCCACAAGGGACTTGGATATTATATCAGACATACTGGTTACTAGATCTATGGTTTTAGATCTAGATTTGGGTGGTTTCCCAATCAGGGTACCTTGACAGCATTCTATGAGTATTTAGAATGGACGACTCCTGGCATGGTAGTGTACCTGCAGGTAATGGAGTCACCCTCTCTAAAGGTGTCTTACAGACTAAAGGGGAGAGGATGTGCATGATTGGCAGATCACTTGCTTAGGCATTTGAGTCAATCATGAGATGTCAAGTACCACACCAGATGTTGTTCTTGCACTAGATGCAATAAGTTGATATTAATCCAATCCTGGAAAACCAGTCGGAAGCAGTTTTAGAACATAAGTGAATGTTCTAGGGATATGATAACGGCTGCCTCCTTTAGGAGACGGTTATCACTCCGGGCTTCCAAGGTGACATGGACGACATGCAGGTTGTCAGAGTTATAGACTCTCCCTCTGACGAGGGGCAGTATTTTGGACAGGTGGTCTAAGGTAATACTGAGGGAGGCATGGCGCGGGATACTGATTAGTTTCAGTTGTTGATACAGTCTAAGAAGTTTGGATTTGGAGTTCATTTATGAGCTAGGTCCCATCAAACATCCAGACATTCTAAGACAGGTATTGCTCGTTTCGGGAGATGGCTTTCTCCGCGAACATGAGATATAGAGAGACATAGAAAGAAACATCTGAGCGGATCCACTCACTGAGGCTATTCCTCGAACGCAATAGTTTCGCAAACGAGCTTTGTGAGACTGACTAGTAGAGGAGTTGGGTGTTCGGTATCACACGGGCTGTGAGTATGCGACATCGCAATAATTAGCCTTGAGTGCAAGTGGGAGATTGTTGGAGTTAGTGCCCTCAGAGTCAATTATTGGATCACAGGCACGTGATTGCAATGATTGAGGGAGGACCTATCCCGGTAGGACAGTCTTACTCGAGATGATAGTATGCTATCTGGTTTATCTTTATCATCGTGTACTGCTTTAGGTGACCTGACATGTCGCTATTACACGTTGATAGAGCCCCTAGGATTCTTGCTTGACTGCCAGCAGTATGATGGCGATCATATACGTGGGAGCTGGTGTTCTATAAGCACATCCTTAAAAGGTCCCTGGTCATAGGAGTTTCGAGACAGGGCATCGATACTCCGTTAGTAGACTAGTGTATACAGTCGAGACCCCGACGAGGGGCGGTGGCCGGTCTCACAAGCCACTGGTGTCAGTTGGTTCACCTAAGATGTATACAGGTGCTCATTGGGTTATGAGTACACCGGACAGGACTCGCCGGGAACCTGCTAGTTGGTCTTATACCAGATGTCAGATAGCAGTTCCCTGGTGACATGTGTACAGGTTAGTTCATCGACCTGAGATCGTCATTTGTCTCGTGTGAGTTCCCACTGTGCTTTGATTACTACCCTACCACGGCTCAAAGGAGTCGTGCAAACAGGTTTTAGTTGGGTACAGTCCCGAGCCACATGGAGGCAGTGAGCGGATCTGCAGGGGTTCGTCTCTCCCGGTATTGGGGGTGAGGTCGCGCTGTGTCTAGGAGAGCCATTACGCAAAGCCCTCGGCCGAGGCAGGAGATTTACTGGTAGGTATTCCAGTAGTATCTCAGGGCGTTCTGGGCTACGCTCCGACACGACTTGTACCGCTTTTGGGGGTCTGACTTTTACCAACCCCCTAGGCCCGCCATGCGATACTCATAGACGAACGGACCGGACTGTACGGATATTGTCACTGACAGGCTCAGT
This sequence comes from Agapanthus africanus, assembly GCA_030015575.1. Classification (NCBI taxonomy): domain Eukaryota; kingdom Viridiplantae; phylum Streptophyta; class Magnoliopsida; order Asparagales; family Amaryllidaceae; genus Agapanthus; species Agapanthus africanus. Next base: position 250,354,406 of record CM057343.1, read on the forward strand.
TGGGTGTCGGGGTGAGCTTCCTCATCGACGTCCCATTTGGTCAATACCTGGTGGCCCGTCACGTATTGGCTTATACCTCTGACGTGCTAGTGGTTAAATCCACAGCCAAGGTATTGACGAGTCTTTAGAGTCCACCACACTCAGTTTCAGTTACTCAAGTTTCGGGCGAAACGCTGTAGAGGCCGTATGGAGATATGGCAGGGTCCGATCAGATACGCGCGGTATTGCACGGATCAGGATCGGACAGTTTTGTACTAGTGGCCGTATAGTAATATGGCAGGGTTTGATCTGATACGTGCGGTATTGCACAGATCAGGATCGAACGGATTTAACTAGCCGGCTTTGGCTTAAGCCGGTCCTAGTCTAGTACAGTGTAGATTTTGTCTCTTTGCATTTGTGTTCAGTGGGAATACAAATGCGGGCATGTATTTGCAGCAGTGGGGTTTTCCTGTAATTTATTACGGGATCGGTTTTCTGAAGTTGCCAGTTTGCATTCCGTTCCGGCCGGTTTTCCTTCATTCCTTCTCGGTCGGACTTTCTTGGTGGAGGGTGTTAATTGCACGTTTGCAATTAACAATTTGTGAGGGGTTTCTTTGCATATTTGTGGCATCATGATTGCTATTTCATCATGAGATCCTTTTTGGGTCTTCTCACTTGCTTTCATTGTGATGGTTGTTTGATATGATAAGAAAAGAATTGAGAGTGACCATTTCCATTATTGGTTTTTCCATTTTATTTGATATACTTGGAGAATTCTTTTTCTCTCTCCAATCTTCTTCATTTCTTGAGAGGGGCCGGCCATTCTTGAGAAAGAAAATGAGAGGATCATTTTTCTAGTGGTGGAAAATGTCATCTCATTCTCATGCTTGCTTGCTTGAAAAAACACACAAATCCCTCCATAGCTTTGATTCCTTTCCTCCACCTCCACATCCATGGCAACTTCAAGAACCCTAAAGAGACAAGTTCACTACACTATTCTATAGCAAGCCTTGGACGCGTCGGCTAGCCAACTTCGCGCCCGAGTTGCCTCGGTCAAGAGGCGGGAGCCCGTAAAAGATTCCGGCTACGTGGTGCCTTTCCGACGAGCGAGGAGGTGACGGAGATTCCGCGGGAGATCGGAGTGGAGACGAAGACCGAAGGACACGGATCGCTTGGTATAACTTCTCACCCTATCTCTTTAGTTAGCTAGTATAGGTTAATGGTTTCGATCCGGGTAATTGTCCGTGGTAGCGCCGGTTTCCGAGTAAGGAAAAAATTTTGATTCCGCATTTTGGCCTCGAGAAAGAGGCCGGGGCGCTGCCGTGGCGCAACAGCTTTTGGATGGAGCTTGATGAAGAAGAAGAAGAAGAAGAGAGAATAATCCATCCAAATGAAAACTTATCCAAAAGAATTATTGCACCATGGTTGAGTTAAGCCCTCATGCTTAACTCATGTAGAGAATTAACCAAAGCATTAGGTTAAAGGTTAGGTTAAAGAACATCAAAAGAAATGACAAAAGAGTGGACTTTGTCAAAGCTTCTCCAAGCTTCTTCAAGCTTGATTACTTTGACTAAGTTAAACTCTTTTGTTAAATATTAAGATAAAACAATAACCCTAATCTTGGTATGAGTCTCATACACCCATCTTGTATGTGTCATCTGTAGGGATCCTAGGCACACGAATGAAGTCTCACAAGGCATCAAACATGGCCAATTCAAATTTTACAAGTGCTGAGAAACCCTAATACGGATCGTTAACTAGATGTATAGGTGATGCGATGCAAGTAAACAACTTTAACTTAAAAGGAAAGGGGCTACAACCTTTGTAGATCCGGTCCTCCACCTCCTAGGCTCCGTGATGACGTCCCTCCGCTGTCCAAATTGAATCCATGACTCTAGCATCGGGTTCATCGGAGAAAAGGGCGGACTTGGTCGTCGGCTTCGATGCCGAAGATGATCTACGTCGAGGCATCATAAGATCAAGCTCCCACTTCACCAAGTCATGAAAATTGTGAAGAAAACACCCTATACTACTTGGCAAGAGGTAGAGGATGAAGAAATAGGAGGTGGGTTCACTTTAGAATTGGATTTCTCACTCATTTTCACTAGTTGCCATTGATGGTGGCTAGGTTTTCTTCTTGTTCAAGATGAAGAAGATGATGATGAAAGAATATCATAAGTATATCCTAAAAAGAAAATCAATATGAATACTTATCATATCCTAACCTTGGTTAGGTGTAGAGAATATACCATGGTTAGTTTTAATGGTTAGGGTTAAGAATGAGACAAGAATGGTGGACTTGTTCAAAGCTTCATGAAGCTTCAACAAACAAACAAACAAAGCCACCATTCTTTCTTTATCTTTTCCAAAATAAGAATTATAAATAAATAGATAAGTAATTAAACAAACAAAACCATAATCATTAACTTAACCATGGTTTAATTCTTTACACAAACCCAAGTGAGCAAGTATCATCAAACATGATACAAACAAGTGCACAAAAGTATATCACATATACAACTTGTGCACTTCAAGTGAGAAAATCCATTTAAAGTGAACCAATACTAGTTAATGCAAAGTAATATATGCAGAATTAAAATTATGCATTAAATCATTAAATCAATACTTGATTTAACGATCCGGTCATATCGCATATAACCGACTAGTATCTAATGTATCGGCTTATCGAATCAATCCTTGATTCGATAACTAGGTTATATCGCATACAACCATTCGACACATTCATCGCGAGAATGGAATACGGTATCACATACATGCATTATTCTCGGTCCCGCACATATCTCATATGCGCTCCCATTTCATTTCGCTTGAGCCAGGAAAACTCTGTGTAGGACTCTAAAGACTCGTCAATACGCCGGCAGCAGATGATGATCATATCAAGCACCCACAAGCCGCAAGCGGTCTGCTAAACGTAACGGCCACCTGGGTATTGAGCGATCAGAAGATCGACGAGCAAGCCCGCTCACACTCCTGTGAATCCAACCAGTAACACTTACCGTACAGTCCGGTCAGTTCGTCTGATATGTTGCATATCTCGCCTAGGGGTGGTAAACGTCAGACCCCAGTAGCTTGATAAGTCATGCCGACGTAGGGTCCATAACATTCGTGAAACTACTGATAACTCTTACCAGTATATCACTGCAACCCTGGCCAGGGATTTCCTGTTATGGCCAGTCGTGCATAGCGCAACATCAACCCCAATACCGGGAGAGACGAATCCCCTCCTATCGCTCATTGCCTCCATGTGAATCGGGACTGTACCCAAAAACCACCTGTTTGCACGACTCAGTAGAGCCGTGGTAGGGTGGAAATCAAAGCACAGTGGGAGACACACAAGACTCTATGACGATCTCGGGTCAACAGACTAAGCTGCACCAGTGTCACCAGAGAACTGCCATCTAACGTAAGGTATAATACCATCTGGGAGTTCTCGGTGAGTCCGTTCAGTGTACCCAGTCTCCACTGAGCACCCATATACCATCTCTGATGTCAAACACCAATGGATATGGGATCATCCGTCGCTCATCACATGGGTCAAGAAGATATACGCTAGTCTACTCTGGAATATCGATGCCCCGTCTCGATATTCCCTCGACTAGGAACATTGAAGGATGTACTCATGGACTACCCAGGCCCCACTAGTATGATCTGCATCATAGTCCTGGAAGTCGAGTACACATCCAAAGGGCTTTATCAACATGTAATCAGAGAGACAGAAAGTATACATGTTAAGATAAAGGGCAACCAGATAGCGTACTATCATGTCGAGCAAGAAAGTCTTACCTATGTATGTCCCAGCATCCACTACATTATACATCCAATGTACAGTAATGGCCTCTAGGGCATACATATAACTAACAATCTCCCACTTGCACTAGGGCCATCTGTAGCAGTGGTTGCAGTATCACATACTCAACCATCCCATATTAGTCTCTTTCTGGGGAAAAGCCTTTGTGAGTGGATCCACCGTGTTGTCCTCTGAGTCTACTCTCCTAACCTCGATCACACCGGAGATCATCTATCTCCATGATCAGGTGATACTGCCTCAGAATATGTCTGGGTCACTGATGGGACCAGGGTTCCTTGGCCAAAGCCATAGTTCCATTGTTATACAATGGAAAGAACCTAGTTCATCTTATGAACCAATATACACCCAAACTGCCTCTTTGATAGTATCTTTAATAGCGATGTTACCAGCCTTCATCGTCTACTTTGCCACGGTATCTAGCTTGGAACTTTTCTAACATACCGTCCCTTTACCGAGGGTAAAGACAATGCCTGCGACTGACATTCAGTCGTCCTTATCACTCTGGAACTTCTCCAGTGATTCTCCCTAGGATCAAGAAGGTATCACCTTTATCCTATTTGGAGAATCCTTGTGATAAAAGGAGATTGACCGATCGTAGTATAGGAAACTCTTTTCCTATCTAGAGTATGTCATCTACGTACTCTACGAGGATCACCACCATACTCCCTACTACCCTTTTTGTATATACAAGGTTCATCTACCATTTTGTTGAAGTCAAACACTTTGACTATCACATCAAAACAGACGTTCCAACTCCGCGATGCCTGCTTTATTACGTAAAGCAACTTGCACACGTTTCCGCTGCTCCCACTGTCTACGAAGCCCTCTGGCTGTGTACTTATAGACTTTCTCTCCTAAAACATCATTTAGAATAGCTGTCATGACACCCAACCACCAGATATCGTAGTCATGGTATGTAGCCGTGGCAAGTAGGATCTGGATGGACTTAAGCATAGATCATTAGAAAAAGTTTCATCATGATCCACACCTGGTCAATGATGCAAACCTTTAACAAGTCTAGCTTTGAAAGTCTCAACTTTTCCATGTGCACCAAGTAATCTTCTCAAGATATACTTGCTCCTGATGGGGATTTAACCCTTCAGATAAAGCAACCAAAGTCCATACTTTGTTGGTGTATAAGGATTCCATCTCAGATCACTAAGCATCCAGCCATTCTTACAAAGTCCCACTCCTGATGGCCACCTCGAAACTAGTTGGGTCATCATCTCATGATGCAATCTTCGCTCCCACTGTCATCGAGAAACCGAGGTATCTCTCAGGCGGATGAGGAACCCTACTAGATCGGCGGAGAGGCTGAGGTTCGTCGGGAACTATTGAATCCTTTGGTTCTGTCAAATCATCAGCTGCAGTTTTGTATAGCTGGAACCTTTCCAGTTCTACAGAACTGTCCTTGCCTCGATCTTGTCCGGATTTTGCTTTAGACATAGGCCGGACAACTCCAAATCTTAACTAACTTAAGAAATAGGCTCTCCCCATACCATATCTCATATGGAGTGGTAGGCAGCGATCTGATTCGAACCTAATTCAATAGGTATGCAGCTTCTCTAGTGCACAACCCCAAAAGGAAATAGGTAACTCAGTAGAACTCATTATAAAGCACACTATATCCAATATGGTGCGATTGCTCCACCCCGATACACCGTTGTGCTGTGGTGTATTCAGAGGAGTAATACGGAGAGAGAATCTCATTCTCCTTTAGAACAATCCAGGAATTCTATGTTGGAGATAGTGCCCTCAGAGTCAATTATTAGGTCACAGGTACGTGATTGTAATGATTGAGGGAGGACCTATCCCGGTAGGACAGTCTTACTCGAGATGATAGTATGCTATCTGGCTTACCTTTATCATCGTGTACTGTTTTAGGAGACCTGACACGTCGCTATTACACGTTGATAGAGCCCCTAGGATTCTTGCTTGACCACCAGCAGTATGAGGGCGATCATATAAGTGGGAGCTGGGGGTCTATAAGCTTATCCTTAAATGGTCCCTAGTCGTGTGAGTTTCGAGACAGGGCATCGATACTCCACAGTAGACTAGTGTATACAGTCGAGACCCCGACGAGGGGCGGTGGCCGGTCTCACAAGCCACTGGTGTCAGTTGGATCACCTAAGATGTATACAGGTGCTCATTGGGTTATGAGTACACCGGACAGGACTCGCCGGGAACATGCTAGTTGGTCATATACCAGACGTCAGATGGCAGTTCCCTGGTGACATGTGTGCAGGTTAGTTCATCGACCTGGGGATCGTCATTTGTCTCGTGTGAGTTCCCACTGTACTTTGATTACTACCCTACCACGGCTCAAAGGAGTCGTGCAAACAGGTTTTAGTTGGGTACAGTCTCGAGCCACATGGAGGCAGTGAGCGTATCTTCAGGGGTTCGTCTCTCCCGGTATTGGGGGTGAGGTCGTGCTGTGTCTAGGAGAGCCATTACACGAAGTCCTTGGCCAAGGCAAGGAGATTTACTGGTAGGTATTCCAGTAGTATCTTAGGGTGTTCTGGGCTACACTCCGACACGACTTGTACCGCTTTTGGGGGTCTGACTTTTACCAACCCCCTAGGCCCGCCATGCGATACTCATAGACGAACGGACCGGACTGTACGGATATTGTCACTGACAGGCTCAGTAGGGTTGCCGGGCTGAGTTCGCTCACAGACGTCCCTTTTAGTCAATACCTGGTAGCCCGTTACGTATTGGCTTATACCTCTGACGTGCTAGTGGTTAAATCCACAACCAAGGTGTTGACGAGTCTTTAGAGTCCCCCACATTCTGTTACTCAGCTTTCGGGCGAAAGGTTGTAGAGGCCGTATGGAGATATGGCAAGGTCCGATCAGATACGTGCGGTATTGCATGGATCAGGATCGGACAGTTTGTACTATAGGCCGTATGGGTATATGGCAGGGTTCGATCAGATACGTGCGGTATTGCACGAATCAGGATCGAACGGATATTACTAGCCGGCTTTGGTATAAGCCGGATCCTAGTATAGTACAGTGTAGACTTTGTCTCTTTGCATTTGTATTTCGGTCGGAATACAAATGCGGGTGTGCATGCACAGTATCGGGGTTTTCCTGTAATTTATTACGGGACCAGTTTTCTGGAGTTGCCAGTTTGCTTTCCGTTTCGGCCAATTTCCTTTGTATCGTTCATTGGCCGAAGTTTGGTGGAGGAGGGCTTATTTGCATTTGTGCAAATAAGTATTTGTGGAGGGGGTCTTTACATATTTCTTGGTTTCATGATGGAGCCCCATCCCTTGACCTTCCATGGTTCATGATTGCTTGACTTGGTTGTGATGATTATTCATCATGATGGGTTTTTTCTCTTTCTTGAATGATTTTTCTTGGCTCACTCATTGATTTCTCCTCTTGTGCATTGTTTATTCATGAGAAGTGGCTGTGGCTTTGCTTTGTTAAATTCGTGGGCCCCCCCTCCCTTGAGTGTGCTGGTGGATTAATTTATGAAGTGAGGAATAGGCCAATTTAGTGTGCTGGAGTGCAACATGATTGTGATGGGGATTAATTAATTAAGAAGGTTACATTGAGCTTGACAAGAGGGTGGAGGGGGGGCTGATTGTTTTAGGGGACAGAGTGGTTTTGGCCAAGCCATTCCAGAGAGCATTCATTTTGGGAGTTCTGGCCGAGCTCATAAAAGAGCATGCTCCATTCTTCCAACAGTTTTTTTTTCCATGGCTTCTTCTTTTGCACCAATTCCTCCATCATGGCAACTATCCTAAACCCCAAAGAGACAATTATATTACACATTCTACAGCAAATCTTGGGCGCGTCGGCTAGCCAACTTCGCGCCCGAGTTGCCTCGGCATTGAGGTGGGAGCCCGTAAAAGATGCAGGCGATGTGGTGCCCTTCCGGCGAGGAGGCGACGACCGGAGTTTCCGCAGGAGATCGGGATGACGACGAGAAGACCGGAGGACTCGGATCACTCGGTATATCTCTTCCCTTTCTTGTAGATAGCCAAGACTAGTTAGTGGTTCGATCCGGGTAGTAGTGCGCGGCGGTTTGCCAGTTTAAGAAAATTTAAAGTTTATCACCGCTTCCGCTTTTGGCCGTCGGATTGACGGCCGGGGCGCCGTCGTGCACTTACAGTGGTATCAGAGCCTCGCCATTAACTTAGTCTAGCTTGGTGTAGTGTGTTTTTCTGTTTCGATCGATCGAATGTTCCAAAACTACATTTTTGTTAGCATCAGTTTTCTGTTGGAAATTTTTGGTGTCGAAAAATTTTTCAGGTTGTAAAATATTGATGTACTGGAAAATCTAAGAACTCTGTAAAATTTTGATGAAGTGAATCCACAGTGGGAGCGCGGAACCGCCGCATATACCCCCATTCCGCCGCTCTTCCGCCGCACACTGTGGAGATCACTTCACCAATTTTTTTCAGAGGCTTTCTGGGCTTAAAATATGGGTTTTGGAATATTAAAATTGGGCCCAGGTTTTCTGTGAGTGCTACAGTTTTGATTGGGGGCCCACTTGTTAATTTTTGATCGATCGGATATTTTAAACACATTTTTCACAGTATTTACATTATATCTGCGACCGTGAATGTCACTTGATCGGTAAATCCGGTCTAACTGCTATAGCCCGGTTAGACGGATTTGCGAACGTGACTTTCACGTTGATGTTTTTGTTTTTGCTGTGATGTTGCGGATCGGTCGTGGGGGATAGCCTGGATGCAATGCTAGTACAGTTTTGTTGTATTATGTACATTTGATATTGCGGGGCGAGCGTCCGACATGTGGACTGCCGTCACTACCTGTTTGTATTATTATTTTGGGGCACGACCTGGTTGCGGTCGATGTACCCGTTGTATGTATATTTTACTTTCTGTACTAGGATTGCCCCGCGGAGGGGTGCACGGATAGCCGGGTTCTGGAGGGCAACAAGCCCGCATCTCATGGCATTGAGACGGAGGGGGCTTCACTCTAGGATTGGCGGGCTATTCGCCGCACTCGTAGGGGGTACAGGTTGACCCAGGAGGGGTGCCCAAGTTACCGGATTCCGTGAAGTGCTGGGTGGTCCATTCACGTTGCTGAAGGGGGCTGCCTCGCTTCAGGTTTTGGCGGGTAACTTGCCGCGCCCGTAGGGGTCTAGGATTTCATTGCACAGGCTATCCACACGACCAGGGGAACGTCGGGTTTCAGTAGTGGCTCTGTGAAACCCGGGGATCCCAGATATCTGTATTGTTTCTGTGATGCTGTACATTTCTGTGATGTTGCATTTTTATTCACGCCTTGAGCGAAATACTATATATTGGTATATATATTAGTAGATGTCGTATATGTTTTGCATCCGCGCTAGTCCAGTCCCCGCTCTGTCGTTAGTAAGCTAACCTAACGGGTAATGACGGGACCCAGTGGCGAATGCGGATGGCATATACGTACATCAGTATATTTTCGTTCTTTTTGGTGTGATCAATTGATGGGACTGCATTGATTCGGATCAATGCAAGTTAAAACAAACCTAATCTGATGTTGTTGGAACACTTTTCAAAAAGCTGTTATTGCAAGGACGTTTACTTTTGTTTTGCATCGTGATATTCATTGGAATATCCTGCTCCTCAGTCGACGAGGCAAGGGCCGAGATCCCTTCACCGGGAGTGACCCCTTGGACAGAAGTTTGCGTCAGGGCATTAACTTCACTATAGCCGATTACTTTTGCTTTGCATCGCGGTATTCATTTGGAATATCCTGCACCCCATTCTACGGGGAAAGAGCCGAGATCCCTTCACCGGGAGTGACCTCTTTAGCAAAGGTTTTCGTCACTATATTTTTAAAAAGCTATCCGTTCCTTCAACGATATCAAGTTCATTACGTTAAAGGTTTTCGCCAGAAACCATTCGTAGCCCTCCGTCGTTTCATATGGATAGTCAGTAGTATTCAAGCTGTGTATGTTGGCCAAAGTCAAGGCACAGTGTTTGGTAGCTATTGGTTATTCATATGCAGCATAGATAGATGCGTTGGTTTGGAACAGTCGTACTTCCATGTTGGCCAAAGTCAAGGGTATGTACGGGTGGATTCAAATTAACCTGGAGAATGACGGGTAGAACTTGACATGCGACTTATGATATGTTGGCCAAAGTCAAGGTCATAAGAGCATGGGGCAGAAATCACATCGGGAGTTTCAAAAGAACTGAAACTTGCCAGATATGCGCATACCTTCTGGAGTGTGATAGCGTGAGCGGATTCCGTCACGTTATCATGCAATGATAGTTGGATCCCGATTCCCACTGATGAGTTAGTTTACTCCTCGGGTAACCCCGACTAATTCTTCTTTCAGGTTTGGAGGAGAATTTGAGGTACAGTGGGAGGTTTCCAGATTAGATAAATTGGTGACCATTCTGATCTAAGTTAGAGTGCACGCTGAGTGTTTTCTTTTCTCTCTCTCTTTGGCAGCGACCATTGACCCGACCCTAAGACTTTGACTCAGTGACCAAGTTGACCGAACCTTCTTAAACACCGGCTTTTGGATTGTCAGAGTTGCAAACCTCATTGCCACTCCTACTTTTACCCTTTTCTCCAGGACACCCCGTTTTACTACGAACGTCCACTTCCATTGGACAAAACCATCATATGGTTAGATACGAACTCGAAAGAATTTATTCGAGGATGGTTTCCGGTTCTGGAGAAAACGGATAGGATTATTCAGTTGTGTTTTCCTTTTACCCTCTCTCAGGTTACGAGTACTCCTTGGTTTAGGGGTAGTACACCTATTACGCAAATTGGATTGTCTTCTTCCAAACCTTAGGCTGGTGCCGACCGGTAGGGAATGAAGAAAACCAATTAGCATAACGATGGTGTGCAGAAGGTATTAAGTTCAGACAAAGCAAGGGATTAGTAAGAGGGCAAAGTAAATTGCAACAGATATTCACGACCAAACCAAATATTTCGTTACCACTCCCACATCACCTTTGTATTTCTCCAGGACACTCCGTATCACTACGAAGATCCACAGTTTATTTGGATACTCCATCGTATGGTTATATACGAACTCGAATGGAACTGGTTCCAGTTCGGGGATGGATTCTGGTTCAGGAGAAATAGGAATAAGGTTTATTCGGTTGTCTTTTATCTTCACCCTCTCTCATTGCGAGTGTTCCTAGGATTGGGACAGTACACCCATTATGCTTATTGGATAGTCTTCTTCCAAACCATAGGCTGGTGCCGAACGGTAGGGAAGGAAGAAAACCATTTGGCCTAAAAGGGTGTGCAGAAGGTAAAGACTAAAGACATATGAAGGGATTTGGAGAGGTGGCAAAGAACTATACGGTTACAGTCGTGAATCTGGAAGAGGCATTACTAGGAATACCAGAATACCCTATCGGAACATTTCAATGTTTCAGTTTCACTGTGTAATGTTAAAGGAAAACTGATTTCCCGATTAGATACTTACTCCAGGGTATGTATTTACCAGGTACGATTCTCACATCTGTATGGTTTTATAGATGATGAGTGGGAGTAAGTTATTGGGAATTGGGTGATTATCCTCATTATATCGGGATTCGTTGTAATCAGTGATATTTGAGGAAATCACCTGGGCTGTTTGCCGGTCGGCAAATATTTGGTTTTGAATATCCGCTGTTATGCACCAATTTCAAATTGATATATCTGTACGTCTATTTTCATAGAGTGAGATATACCTTTCTGAAATTATGTCTACGACATTTACCTATATCAGTGGATGGTTAGGTAAGGAGCATTAAACAGCGGTGTAATTCTTCTTAACCATAAGTACAGTTTTCAACCTACGACACACAGTGAATGAGTTATCAGACTCAAGGGACTTATACAAAGGATTGTATGTTGTCCAGGGTCCATCAGGACAGAGGGCTTGGTCCTCGTACTATATTCGGTTTACTTATGACTTCTCTAGTTTTTAGACAGGTGTTTCGCGGAAACACAGGGCCCAAATTTTGAGAAGTTATAGGTATTTGAATAGAGTAGAGAACCAGGTATAGCAAGTATCGGGATTCTTCAAAGAGATCGAAGATGTAGATACTTGTGTATGGTATTCAGTTGATAGTAATGAAAAAGAGATCTTGCTTCTCTTTCAGGTTACTCATAATTGGAAGTATTCCTAAGTTGAGTAACGCTGATCGGCCTCCTTCCATTTAGTTGACATGCGCTGGGGACAGCTGCATGATTTGAATCTGGTTCAATTAAATCAGTGCCTCTGTTTCTATATTGGATATAGAACAGTTCATATCTTAACGATGTTAAGGTACGGGGAGTTGTCCGGTTTATGATTAAAACCAGACACTGGACAACTCAAGGCACGTTTCTGTAATGGCTGTTTGTGGGTTGACCCAGGCTATGACGAGGGTTGACTTTCTACCATCTGGATGAACAATAGCGATATTGTTCTAGACTCGCCACAGTTTTATTAAAGATGGATTTTTTCAGAAAACAGTAGTGGGAGTATGGTAGAACTGGAAGTGATTCCAGAACTACAAACGATTACTGAAGATTTGATAAGGAACCTAAAGATTCAATCTGGATTGACATTCCATTGGCCACTCCGCAGATAAGGTGGGTAACTTCAGGCACCCGAGAGGCACTACGGTAGCCTCAAGGACGGTGACAGGGAAGTTCTTGTTTACCCACAATTGCCATTGCTGTTGTTCCAGGTTACGAGACCCGGCGGGAGGATGAGTATAGCATCGTTCTAAACCAGTTTTAGAAGTGTACGTCTATATGACTCTGCCAGAGGGTTGTCGTAGTCAGTGGGAGCAGCGGAAGTATTGGTGGACAGGTTGCTTATGTCTATTTATAGACTAGAGCAGATGTAGCGGAGATAGATCATCTATTTCTGACGTGACAGTCATGGGTTTGACTTCATCAGAATAGGGGATGGATCTGTTGAGAAGATAGTAGGGTGTGATATCCTGGTATTTGGATGATATACACAGAGTAGGAAAAGAAACTCCTACACTACGATCGGTTATACTTTGGTCGTCACATAGTTGTTTCTCCACAAAGGAAATGGATTTTATATCAGACATACTGGTTACTAGATCTATGGTCTTAGATCTAGATTTGGGTAGTTTCCCAATCAGGGTACTTGACAGCATTCTAAGAGTATTTAGGATGGACGACTCCTGGCACGGTAGTGTACCTGCAGGTAATGGAGTCACCCTCTCCAAAGGTGTCTTACAGACTAAAGGGGAGAGGGACGGGCATGATTGGAAGATCACTTGCTCAGGCAATTGAGTCAATCGTGAGATGTCAAGTACCACACCAGATCTTGTTCTTGCACTAGATGCAATAAGTTGACATTAATCCAAACCTGGAGAAACAGTCGGAAGCAGTTTTAGAACATAAGTGGATGTTCTAGGGAGATGATAACGACAGCCTCATTCAGGAGACAGTTATCATTCCAGGCTTCCAAGGTGACATGGACGACAAGGAGGTTGTCAGAGTTATAGTTTTCCTTCTGATGAGGGGCAGTATTTTGGACAGGTGGTCCAAGGCAATACTGAGGGAGGCATGGCGCGCAGGATACTGATTAAGTTCAGTTGACGATACAGTCTAAGAAGTTTGGATTTGGAGTTCATTTATGAGCTAGGTCCCATCAGACATCCAGACATATTCTGAGACAGGTATTGCTCTTTTCGGGAGATGGCTTTCTCCGCGAACTTGAGATATAAAGAGACATAGAAGAAACAACTAAGCGGATCCACTCACTGAGGCTATTCCTCGAACGCAATAGTTCCGCAAACGAGCTTTGTGAGACTGACTAGTAGAGGAGTTGGATGTTCGGTATCACACGGGCTGTGAGTATGCGACATCGCAATAATTAGCCTTGAGTGCAAGTGGGAGATTGTTGGAGATAGTGCCCTCAGAGTCAATTATTAGGTCACAGGTACGTGATTGTAATGATTGAGGGAGGACCTATCCCGGTAGGACAGTCTTACTCGAGATGATAGTATGCTATCTGGCTTACCTTTATCATCGTGTACTGTTTTAGGAGACCTGACACGTCGCTATTACACGTTGATAGAGCCCCTAGGATTCTTGCTTGACCACCAGCAGTATGAGGGCGATCATATAAGTGGGAGCTGGGGGTCTATAAGCTTATCCTTAAATGGTCCCTAGTCGTGTGAGTTTCGAGACAGGGCATCGATACTCCACAGTAGACTAGTGTATACAGTCGAGACCCCGACGAGGGGCGGTGGCCGGTCTCACAAGCCACTGGTGTCAGTTGGATCACCTAAGATGTATACAGGTGCTCATTGGGTTATGAGTACACCGGACAGGACTCGCCGGGAACATGCTAGTTGGTCATATACCAGACGTCAGATGGCAGTTCCCTGGTGACATGTGTGCAGGTTAGTTCATCGACCTGGGGATCGTCATTTGTCTCGTGTGAGTTCCCACTGTACTTTGATTACTACCCTACCACGGCTCAAAGGAGTCGTGCAAACAGGTTTTAGTTGGGTACAGTCCCGAGCCACATGGAGGCAGTGAGCGTATCTTCAGGGGTTCGTCTCTCCCGGTATTAGGGGTGAGGTCGTGCTGTGTCTAGGAGAGCCATTACACGAAGTCCTTGGCCAAGGCAAGGAGATTTACTGGTAGGTATTCCAGTAGTATCTCAGGGTGTTCTGGGCTACACTCCGACACGACTTGTACCGCTTTTGGGGGTCTGACTTTTACCAACCCCCTAGGCCCGCCATGCGATACTCATAGACGAACGGACCGGACTGTACGGATATTGTCACTGACAGGCTCAGTAGGGTTGTCAGGCTGAGTTCGCTCACAGACGTCCCTTTTAGTCAATACCTGGTAGCCCGTTACGTATTGGCTTATACCTCTGACGTGCTAGTGGTTAAATCCACAACCAAGGTGTTGACGAGTCTTTAGAGTCCCCCACATTCTGTTACTCAGCTTTCGGGCGAAAGGTTGTAGAGGCCGTATGGAGATATGGCAAGGTCCGATCAGATACGTGCGGTATTGCATGGATCAGGATCGGACAGTTTGTACTATAGGCCGTATGGGTATATGGCAGGGTTCGATCAGATACGTGCGGTATTGCACGAATCAGGATCGAACGGATATTACTAGCCGGCTTTGGTATAAGCCAGATCCTAGTATAGTACAGTGTAGACTTTGTCTCTTTGCATTTGTATTTCGGTCGGAATACAAATGCGGGTGTGCATGCACAGTATCGGGGTTTTCCTGTAATTTATTACGGGACCAGTTTTCTGGAGTTGCCAGTTTGCTTTCCGTTTCGGCCAATTTCCTTTGTATCGTTCATTGGCCGAAGTTTGGTGGAGGAGGGCTTATTTGCATTTGTGCAAATAAGTATTTGTGGAGGGGGACTTTACATATTTCTTGGTTTCATGATGGAGCCCCATCCCTTGACCTTCCATGGTTCATGATTGCTTGACTTGGTTGTGATGATTATTCATCATGATGGGTTTTTTCTCTTTCTTGAATGATTTTTCTTGGCTCACTCATTGATTTCTCCTCTTGTGCATTGTTTATTCATGAGAAGTTGCTGTGGCTTTGCTTTGTTAAATTCGTGGGCCCCCCCTCCCTTGAGTGTGCTGGTGGATTAATTTATGAAGTGAGGAATGGGCCAATTTAGTGTGCTGGAGTGCAACATGATTGTGATGGGGATTAATTAATTAAGAAGGTTACATTGAGCTTGACAAGAGGGTGGAGGGGGGGCTGATTGTTTCAGGGGACAGAGTGGTTTTGACCAAGCCATTCCAGAGAGCATTCATTTTGGGAGTTCTGGCCGAGCTCATAAAAGAGCATGCTCCATTCTTCCAACAGTTTTTTTTCCATGGCTTCTTCTTTTGCACCAATTCCTCCATCATGGCAACTATCCTAAACCCCAAAGAGACAATTATATTACACATTCTACAGCAAATCTTGGACGAGTCGGCTAGCCAACTTCGCGCCCGAGTTGCCTCGGCATTGAGGTGGGAGCCCGTAAAAGATGCAGGCGATGTGGTGCCCTTCCGGCGAGGAGGCGACGACCGGAGTTTCCGCAGGAGATCGGGATGACGACGAGAAGACTGGAGGACTCGGATCACTCGGTATATCTCTTCCCTTTCTTGTAGATAGCTAAGACTAGTTAGTGGTTCGATCCGGGTAGTAGTGCGCGGCGGTTTGCCAGTTTAAGAAAATTTAAAGTTTATCACCGCTTCCGCTTTTGGCCGTCGGATTGACGGCCGGGGCGCCGCCGTGCACTTACATTCTATGCACAAGTATTCTCCTCCCTGATCACATCAAAGGACATAATACTTATACCCTTATTGGTTCTCTACTTCTAGCTTATATTCTGTGAATATCTCAAAAGGTTCGGACTTGTGTTTCAACAGGAACATATGTCTGAATCTTGAGAGATTATCAGAGAACGTAATGAAGTATAAAGAACCAGTCCTGGCATGTGTAGACAGGAGACCTTACATACATCATCATGTATCAGTCCCAAGAGTTCATTAACTCTTTCTCTGTTTCCAACAAACAGGGCTATGGTCATCTAATCTCTGTGACATGACTGGCAAGTTTCACAAGATGTAAATTCAAGCTGATTTAAATATGTATCTAAAATGTAACTTCAGCCAGTCGGGTCGCTTTGATATGACCTAGTCTACAATGTCTCAAGAATGATTCGTTCATTTCTGAACTCTTCCTCTTGTGTGTGTTCTGTATACTAGGAACTGTAGTTTGATTTAGAACATCAATGCTTTTAGATAACGTGCCTGAACCGATCAACTTTTGATATAGGAAATGTTCAAAATATTATCCAACAATACAAAATTTTATCATTTCTTTACTAATAAAGAGACTGATATGATTTTGTATAGCAGGTTCGGTATCTAATAGCATTTATTCAGAATCAATGTATTGGTAAAACAGGGTGATAGTGACCAACAGACTTGGCTGCAACACTTGCCCCGTTTTCTGTCTCATGAAACTTATCACCCGTTCTCAGTTTTCTACCTTTTTGTAGCCCTATGTAACAGATTACATATCTGGGATCCTGATCCGGTATCAAATACCCAGGATGCAGAGGATACTGAGAAACAGTTCTTTGTAATGAACACACCCGAAGGAGATGCATCATATGCACTTTCTTCGTTTGGGCGGCATAGGAATTCTGGTATTCCCCTAACTCCTGCTCGGTCTTATAACTATTATAAGATGGAGCGGGACCAACGTTCCCCAGCTCAGTACAACAAGCGGGTTCGGTCAATACATCCATATTATTATCTTGATTAAGGCGTGATAGGGTTGCTACCTTGAGAGAGAGAGAAGAAAACACTCTGCGTGCGCTCTTACAAGATTAGATTGGTTATATATTTTATCTAATCAGGATGGCTCCCACTGTTTTTTTATCAAATCTTCTTTCAAACCTTAAAAGGAAAGACTAGCCGGGATTAATTACACTCTACAATTTCGCCAATCTTTCAGCCAGGCCAGTGTCGGTACTTTGAGGGAGGTTCCCCGTGCTTTCGCACGGACCTAATTACAGTAAACCTCGTTTTTCCAGAGGCGTAACCCCGTTGACACCTTTCTAGACACCTACTTGATCGGCTAATTGTAAAGTGCAAAACTCTCCCAGGAGTAACAATTACTCGCAGTGGGTATCGGGATCCAACTATCATATAGAAGGTATGCAATCTCATTGCAAATTTCAACACTTGAAACTCCCGATAAAGATTTTTACCCCTAGCACTTATGACCTTAACTATGGTCAACAAATCATAAGTACTAGTCAAGTTCTACCCGTCATTTCGTGATTAATTAGACCCACCCACATGACCCTTAACTAAGGTCAACAAAATCACGCGACTGTCCTAACTAATCGCATCATATGCGGTGTAGGAAGACATCACTTAGCTACCGTACACTGTGCCTTAACTAAGGTCAACAAACACAGCACGAATACTAAGTACTCTACTTCCTAAAATGACGGAGGGTTGCGAATGTTTTTTTATGAAAACCTTTGACGCTTTGAACTTGATCTCGTTGCGGAATCAAATAGTTTTTAAATGGAATGTTTTTGAGGCTTTTCTAGTTTTGCTAAAGGGGTCACTCCCGGTGAAGGGATTGTCGGCCCTTTCCTCATCGAATGAGGTGCGGGATATATCATATATATCACTGTGCAAAGCAGAAACTATAGAAGCGATCAAAAGACAAACCGAGGGTTGTAGCATCTGCCAGTTATTGCTAAAGGAGTCACTCCCGGTGAAGGGATCTCGGTTCTTTCCTCATCGAATAAGGTGCAGGATGTTCTATAATGAACACCGCGATGCAAAGCAAGAACTGTAGCTACCTGTTTTATTTTGAAATTCGATTCCACAACATCAATTAGGTTTATTTTCTTTCATTAATCTCATTAATGAATATCCCATCATTTAAGTCCACCTAAACATCACAGATAAATATAACGTACGCTTATGCCATCCGCATTCGCCTCGATGTCCCGTCTGCACCGTTAGGTTAGGTAACTAACGCCAGAACGAGGCAGGGCTAGCGCGGGTGTAAAACATAAGCAACGTCAATATAATATATCATATATACTATATACTATATCTATCTGAACAAATCACATGATCACATCACAGATAACGCAGCAGAAAATATCATATGAAATATTGGATATACTAGGACGTCCGTGTTTTTAATACGAGTCAGTATAAAACACGAATTCCATGGTCGCGATGAATAGCCAAACCCACACCCATAGACCCCTACGAGAGCGGCAAGCAACCCTACCAATTCTAGGGTTAGGAGACCCAGACTCGACTCCTCGAGATGGTCTCCCACTGGACCCTGGAACCCGGTTACTTGTGCCCTCCTCCTTGGGTCTATCCTAGTGCAGAAAAGTAAATAATATACAAATGGTGACATCATCCGCAACCTGGAAGTGCCTCAATAAAAGAATATTACATACAAGTTTTTTACATGAATGAAAAGGAAAAACACTCATCTCACATAAAACCTCCCGGCTATGTAAGTCTACGGTAGCGCCCCGGCCGTCTACAGACGCCAAATGCGGAACAAAAACTTTTTAACTGGCGCTATCGTATACTATAACCCGGATCTGCCATTATTGCTAAACTAACAAACTGTAAAGAGTGTAGAAAGGTTATACCGAACGATCCGAGTCCTTCGTTCTTTAACCATCATCCCACGCTCCGTTGCGGCTGCTCTGATCTCGTCGATCTCCGATCTGCTCGTTCAGGTGGCACCACGTCAACGATTCTTTAAACGGGCTCCCGCCTCTGACTCGAGGCAACTCGGTCGTCAAGTTTGCTAAAAGAGACGACCAAGATTGATGTAGAGAATGAGTGGAATACTTTGTCTCGCTTCGTCTAAAACCATGGACGAACGGTTAAAGAAGTTGCTGTGGGAATCGGGTGATGGAATGAAATGAGCTGTGAAATTCCATACACCGAAAACTATCATATCTTTTTCACAATGAAACATCAAGTGAGAATTCTTAAGAGGAGGGGGAAAGGGGCCGGCCATATATATAGGAAGGAGGAGGGTGAGTGTAGGAGCAAAGAGGGTGAGCATAAGGATAAATATCAACAACAAATATCCTTAAGCAAAACAAAACACATTAATGAAAGCATGAGTCACTAATACACCTCATCAAGTCATTAATGCAACAATTAATGTCAAGATGAGTCATTAGCCACCTCATCAACCTAGTCACTATATCTAGAAACTTCTAGAAGCATGACTCACCTCATCCAAGAAAAGATAAATCCGTCTTTAACCGAATGTTAAAAGACGGCTGATAGAAAACTGGAAACTGGCAACTTCCAAAAGTGATCCTGAAACTACTTTCAGGATAACCCCGTAACTGTATAAATATACCCGCATTTGTATTACGACCGAATACAAATGCAACCGAGACAAAGATATTATATCTACTCAATATAATACTCGGATCCGGCTTAAACCAAAGCCGACCAGTATCATCTGCCCGAAAAATAACACGTGCGTAAACGCACGTGCATTTTCCGAACCCTGCCATAAAACCATACGGCCTCTACAACGTTTCGCCCGAACTTGGGAAACTGTCTGTGGGGGACTCTAATGACTCGTCAGTACCCTGGCAGTGGGTTTAACCACAAACCGTCTGCGGCACTAGCAATGCGTAACGGCTGCCCATGGACTGACCTCAAGGGAGGCCGATGAGCGAACTCATCCGGAAACCCTACTGAGCCTAACAGTGACAATGTATATACAGTCCGGTCCGTTCGTCTATGAGTATCGCATATCTGCCTAGGGGGCTAGTAACGTCAGACCCCCAATAGCAGTATAAGTCGTGTCGGAGTATAGCCCAATAACACCCTGAGATACTACTGGAGTACCTACCAGTAAATCTCCTGCCACGGCCGTGGGCTATGTGTAATGGCTCTCCTATACACAGCACGATCTCCCCCCCAATACCGGGAGAGACGAATCCCCTGCCGATCCGCTCACGTGCCTCCATATGGCTCGAGACTGTACCCAAAAACTACCTGTTTGCACAACTCCTTTGAGCCGTGGTAGGGTAGAAATCAAAGCACAGTGGGAACTCACACGAGACAAATGACGACCTCAGGTCGATGAACTAACCTGTACACATGTCACCAGAGAACTGCTATCTGACGATATGTATAATACCAACTAGCAGGTTCCCGGCGAGTCCTGTCCGGTGTACTCATAACCCAATGAGCACCTGTATACATCTTAGGTGATCCAACTGACACCAGTGGCTTGTGAGACCGGCCACCGCCCCTCGTCGGGGTCTCGACTGTATACACTAGTCTACTCCGGAGTATCGATGCCCTGTATCGAAACTCCCACGACTAGGGACCACAATTAAGGATATGCGTATAAACTACCCAACTCTCACGTATATGATCGCCATCATACTGTTGGTAGTAAAGCAAGATCCTATGGGCTCTATCAAAGTGTAACATGTAATCAGTCACCTGAACATGTACACGACTGATAAAGGCAAACCAGATAGCATACTATCATCTTGAGTAAGATTGTCATACCGGTATAGGTCCTTCGCAATCATTGCAATCACGTACCTGCGATCCAATAATTGACTCTGAGGGCACTATCTCCAACAATCTCCCACTTGCACTCAAGGCTATTTATTGCGATGTCGACTACTCACAGCCCGTGTGAAACCGAACATCCAACTCCTCTACTAATCAGTTTCACAAAGCACGTTTGTAAAACTATTGTGTTCGAGAAATAGCCTCAGTGTGTGGATCCGCCTAGATGTTTCTTTCTATATCTCTCTTAATCTCAAATTCGCGGAGCAAGCCATCTCCCGAATTGAGTAATACCTGTCTAAGAATATGTCTGGATATCTGATGGGACCTAGTTCATAAATGAACTCTTAATCCAAACTTCTTAGACTGTATCGATCACTGAACCTAATCAGTATCCTGCACCAAGCCACCCACAGTATTCTTTTGGACCACCTGTCTATAATACTGTCTCTCGTCAGAGGGAAAACTAAAACTCTGACAATCACTCTGTCATCCACGTCACCTTTGAAGCCTGGAATGATAATCGTCTCCCGAAGGAGGCTGCCGTCATCAAATCCGTAGAACATGCACTTATGTTCTAAAACTGCTTCCTTATGTCTCTCTAGGATTGGATTAATACAAACTTATCGCATCTAGTGCAAAAACAACATCTGGTGTGGTACTTGACACCTCACGATTGACTCAATTGCTTAAGCAAGTGATCTGCCAATCATGCACAGCCCTCTCCCCTTTAGTCTATACGACACCTTTAGAGAGGGTGACTCCATCACCTGCAGGTACAACACCATGCTAGGAGTCAACTATTCTAAAAACCATTAGAATATCTGTCAAAGTACCCACATTGGAAAACTACCCAAATCTAGATCTAAAACCATAGATCCAGAAACCAGAATGTCAAATATTATATCCATATCCTGTCTGGAGAAACAACTGTGTGACGACCACAGTACAACCGATCGTAGTATAGGAATTTTACTTCCTACTCTGTGTATGTCATCCAGATACCATGACATCACACCCTACTACCTTCTTAACAGATCCATCCCCTATTCTCATTGAAGTCAAACCCATGACTGTCACATCAAAATTAGATGATCTATCTCCGCTATAACTGCTCAAGTCTATAAATAGATATAAGCATCTTGCCTACTATGCTTCCGCTGCTCCCACTGACTACGACAACCCTCCTACCGGGTCTCATAGCCTGGAACATCAGTAGTGTCAAGTCTGGGTAGATAAGAACCTCCCTGTCACCGTCCTTGAGGCTCCCGGAGTACCTCTAGGGTGTCTGAGGTTACCCACCATATCTGCGGAGTGGCTAATGGAATGTCAAACCTGATTGAATATATAGGTCCTATTAAATTTTCCGTAATCGTTTGCGGTTCTGGAATCACTTCCAGTTCTACCATACCCCCACTACTGTTTTCTGAAAAAGTCCATTTTACTAAAACTGTGGCGAGTCAAGAACAATATCACTGTTGATCTTCCAAATGGTAGAATATCAACCCTCGTCATAGCCAGGGTCAACCCACAAGCAGCCATTACAGAAACGTGCCCTGAGTTATCCAGAGTCTGGTTTTAAGCATAAGCTGGACAACTCCCCGTACCTTAATATCTTATAAGGTATGATCCATTCTATATCCAATATAGAAACTTTGGCACTTAATTTAATTGGAACCAGATTCAAATCATGCAGCTGTCTCCAGTGCATATCACCTTAATGGAAAGAGGCTAATCAGCATTACTCAACTTAGGAGTCCATCCAATTATGAGTAACCTGAAAGAGAAACACGTTTCTCAAAATTATCACTATCATCTGAATACCAATCACAAGAATCTACATCTTCGATCTCTTTGAAGAATCCCGATACTTGTGATACCTGGTTCTCTACTTTATTCTTATACCCACAACTTCTCAAAACTTAGACCTTGTATTTCTACGAAACACTTGTCTAAATAGAGAAGTCATAAGTAAACAGAACATAGTATGAGGACCTACCCCTTTGTCCTGATGGACATTTGGATAACATACAATACTCTGTATAAGTCCGCTGAGTTAAACAACTCATAACCTGTGCGTCGTAGGTTGAAAAACTGTACCCTGGCGATTTCCTCAAATATCACCAATTACAACGAATTCCGATATAATGAGGATGATCACCTAATTCCCAATAACTTACTCCCTCTCATCATCTGTAAAACCATACAAATATGAGAATGAAACCTGGTAAATACATACCCTTGGAGTAAGTATCTAATCGGGAAAACAGTTTTCTTTTAACAATGCACTGAAACATGAAAATGTTTCGTAGGGGTAACCTGGTATTCATAGCAATGCCTCTTCCCTAATCCAATTCATGACTATAACCGTATATTTCTTTGCCTTCTCTCCAAATCCCTTTATTTGTCTTTAGTCGTTACCTTCTGTACACCATTGTTAGGCTAAATGGTTTTCTTCCTTCCCTACCGTTCGGCACCAGCCTATGGTTTGGAAGAAGACTATCTAGTAAGCATAATAGGTGTACGCTCCTAAACCAAAGAGTACTCGCAACTTGAGAGAAGGTGATGATAAAAGACATCTGAATAATACCTTATTCTTTTAAAGGTGAAATAGTAGTGGCGATGAAGTATGCGGTTTGGTCGTGAATGATAACAGTCGCAACTTACTTTGACCTCTTTCTAATCCCTTTATTTTGTCTTTTGTTATTTCCTTCTGTACACCCTACTTAGGCTAATTGGTTTTCTTCATTCCCTACCTTTCGGCACATGCCTATGGTTTGGAATAAGACTATCTAATAAGCGTAATAGGTGTACTCTCCTAAACCAAGGAGCCCTCGCAACCTGAGAGAAGGTGATAATAAAAGACAACTGAATAAACCAATTCTATTTCTCCTGAACCTGGATCCATCCTCGAAGAAGTCCCTTCGAGTTCGTATATAACCATACGATGGATCTATCCAATGGAAGTGGACGTCCGTAGTAATACGGGGTGTTCTGAGAAATACAAAGGGTAAAAGAAGGAGTGGCAATGACTTATGCAACTCAGACAATCCAAAAGCCAGTATTTTAAGAAGGTTCGGTCAACTTGGTCACTGAGTCATAGTCTAGGGTCGGTCAAAGGTCGCTGCTAAAGAGAGAGAGAAAAGAAACACTCTGCGTGCACTCTAACCTATATCAGAATGGTTATCACTTTATCTAATCCGGAAACCTCCCACTGTCCTGTCAAATTCTCCTCCAAACCTAAAAGAAGAATCAATCGGGATCACCCGAAGAGTAAACCAACTCATCAGTGGGAATCGGGATCCAACTCTCATCGCATGATAACGTGATGGAATGCATCTACGTTACTCACACTCCAGAAGGTATGCGCATACTTGGCAAGTTTCAGTTTCTTTAGAAACTCCCGATATGATTTTTGCCCCATGCTCTTATAACCTTGGCTTTGGTCAAAATGTCATAAGTCACATGCCAAGTTCTACCCGTCACTATCTTGTCAATTTAAACCCACCCGCACATGCCCCTGACTTTGGCCAATCGGCAGAACGACTGTCCCAAACTAACTCATCTATCTATGCAACAAATGAATACCCAGCAACTACCAAACACTATGCCTTAACTTTGGCTAAAATGCATAGCTTGAATACTGCTGAATACCCAAAAGAAGTGACGGAGGGCTACGGCTGGTTTTTGGCGAAAAACCTTTAACGTAACGAACTTGATATCGCTGAAGGAACCTGATAGCTTTTTAAAATATAGTGGCGAAAATCTTTTGCTAAAGAGGTCATTCCCGATGAAGGGGTCTCGGCTCTTTCCTCGTGGAATGAGGTGCAGGATATTCCACTGAATACCGCTATGCAAAGCAAGTTGTAATCGACTATAGTGAAGTTATTACCCTGACGCAAACTTCTGCCTAAGGGGTCAGTCCCGGTGAAGGGATATCGGCCCTTGCCCCGTCGAATGAGGTGCAGGATATTCCACTGAATACCTCTATGTAAAACAAAAGAAAATATCTTTGCAATAACACTTTTTAAATTGTTCCAACAACATCAAACAGGTTTGTTTTACTTTGCATTGATCAGAATCAACGCAGTCCCATCAATCAATCACACCAGAAAAGAACGAAAATAAAATGTACGTATATGCCATCCGCATTCGTCACTGGGTCCCGTCATCACCCGTTAGGTTACTTAACTAACGACAGAGCGGGGACTGGACTAGCGCGGGTGTAAAACATATACAACATCTAATAGTATATAAACCAATATACAATAATCGCTCCAGGCGTGATAATATGCAACATTACAGAAAAGTAATAAGTATCACAGAACAATACAGATAATCTGGGATCCCTGAGTTTCACAGAGCCGCTGCTGAAACCCGACGTTCCCCTGTCGTGTGGATAGCCTGTGCAATGAAACCTAGACCCCTACGGGTGCGGCAAGTCACCCGCCAAAACCTGAAGCGAGGCAGCCCTTACAGCAAAGTGAATGGACCACCCAGCACTTCACGGAATCCGGTAAGCTTGGGCACCCCTCCTTGGGTCAACCTGTACCCCCTACGAGTGCGGCGAATAGTCTGCCAATTTTAGAGTAAGGCCCCTCTGCCTCTCAAAGCCATGAGATGCGGACCCGTTGCCCCCCAGAACCCGGCTGTCCGTGCACTCCGTCGCGGGGCAAAACCTAGTACAGTAATGAAAAATAGTACAACAGGTACATCGACCGTAACCTGGTCGTGCCCTAAAAGAATATTATACAACAGGCAGTGACGGCAGTCCACATGTTGGACGCTCGCCCCGCAATATCAAATGTACAAATAAATCCAAACTGCACTATCATTGCACACTGCTATCCACCACGACAAAGCCGCAACATCACAGCACAACACAGAACATCAACGCGAATGTCACGTTCGCAAACCCGTCTAAAAGAACTATAGCAATCAGACGCGGTTTACCGATCAAATGACATTCCCGGTCGGAGATATAATGTAAGCACTGTAAACTAACGTGGTTAAATTTCGATCGACTAAATATCACGAAGTGGGCCCCACGAACAACTGGTGAACAGTAACAAAATCTGGGCCCAAAAGATATATACCAAAAACCACAAATTCCAGAGAAGAACCTACTGAGCAAATTTGGGGGCATGATGACACAGAATGGCCGCGGATCCACGGCTAAAACATGGGTTTGGCCGCGTTTCCGCGGCAGTCTTGTCGAATCATGATCCCAAATTTGGACGGTGTTCTAATAAAACCCTACACAGTTTTCTGAGATATGTAGAATAATTTTAGGACATCATTTAAAATCGACAGAAACTGTGAAGCAAGAAAAATGCGGTTTTTGATTTCCGGTTCGATCGATGTTTTAAACGCGTTAGCACAAGTTAGTATAGCAAAATGGTGAGGCTCTGATACCACTGTAAGTCTATGGTAGCACCCCGGCCGTCTACAGACGCCAAATGCGGAACAAAAACTTTTTAACTGGCGCTATCGTATACTATAACCCGGATCTGCCATTATTGCTAAACTAACAAACTGTAAAGAGTGTAGAAAGGTTATACCGAACGATCCGAGTCTTTCGTTCTTTAACCATCATCCCACGCTCCGTTGCGGCTGCTCTGATCTCGTCGATCTCCGATCTGCTCGTCCAGGTGGCACCACGTCAACGATTCTTTAAACGGGCTCCCGCCTCTGACTCGAGGTAACTCGGTCGTCAAGTTTGCTAAAAGAGACGACCAAGATTGATGTAGAGAATGAGTGGAATACTTTGTCTCGCTTCGTCCAAAACCATGGACGAACGGTTAAAGAAGTTGCCGTGGGAATCGGGTGATGGAATGAAATGAGCTGTGAAATTCCATACACCGAAAACTATCATATCTTTTTCACAATGAAACATCAAGTGAGAATTCTTAAGAGGAGGGGGAAAGGGGCCGGCCATATATATAGGAAGGAGGAGGGTGAGTGTAGGAGCAAAGAGGGTGAGCATAAGGATAAATATCAACAACAAATATCCTTAAGCAAAACAAAACACATTAATGAAAGCATGAGTCACTAATACACCTCATCAAGTCATTAATGCAACAATTAATGTCAAGATGAGTCATTAGCCACCTCATCAACCTAGTCACCATATCTAGAAACTTCTAGAAGCATGACTCACCTCATCCAAGAAAAGATAAATCCGTCTTTAACCGAATGTTAAAAGACGGCTGATAGAAAACTGGAAACTGGCAACTTCCAAAAGTGATCCTGAAACTACTTTCAGGATAACCCCGTAACTGTATAAATATACCCGCATTTGTATTACGACCGAATACAAATGCAACCGAGACAAAGATATTATATCTACTCAATATAATACTCGGATCCGGCTTAAACCAAAGCCGACCAGTATCATCTGCCCGAAAAATAACACGTGCGTAAACGCACGTGCATATTCCGAACCCTGCCATAAAACCATACGGCCTCTACAACGTTTCGCCCGAACTTGGGAAACTGTCTGTGGGGGACTCTAATGACTCGTCAGTACCCTGACAGTGGGTTTAACCACAAACCGTCTGCGGCACTAGCAATGCGTAACGGCTGCCCATGGACTGACCTCAAGGGAGGCCGATGAGCGAACTCATCCGGAAACCCTACTGAGCCTAACAGTGACAATGTATATACAGTCCGGTCCGTTCGTCTATGAGTATCGCATATCTGCCTAGGGGGCTAGTAACGTCAGACCCCCAATAGCAGTATAAGTCGTGTCGGAGTATAGCCCAATAACACCCTGAGATACTACTGGAGTACCTACCAGTAAATCTCCTGCCACGGCCGTGGGCTATGTGTAATGGCTCTCCTATACACAGCACGATCTCCCCCCCAATATCGGGAGAGACGAATCCCCTGCCGATCCGCTCACGTGCCTCCATATGGCTCGGGACTGTACCCAAAAACTACCTGTTTGCACGACTCCTTTGAGCCGTGGTAGGATAGAAATCAAAGCATAGTAGGAACTCACACGAGACAAATGACGACCTCAGGTCGATGAACTAACCTGTACACATGTCACCAGGGAACTGCTATCTGACGATATGTATAATACCAACTAGCAGGTTCCCGGCGAGTCCTGTCCGGTGTACTCATAATCCAATGAGCACCTGTATACATCTTAGGTGATCCAACTGACACCAGTGGCTTGTGAGACCGGCCACCGCCCCTCGTCGGGGTCTCGACTGTATACACTAGTCTACTCCGGAGTATCGATGCCCTGTATCGAAACTCCCACGGCTAGGGACCACAATTAAGGATATGCGTATAAACTACCCAACTCTCACGTATATGATCGCCATCATACTGTTGGTAGTAAAGCAAGATCCTAAGGGCTCTATCAAAGTGTAACATGTAATCAGTCACCTGAACATGTACACGACTGATAAAGGCAAACCAGATAGCATACTATCATCTTGAGTAAGATTGTCATACCGGTATAGGTCCTTCGCAATCATTGTAATCACGTACCCACGATCCAATAATTGACTCTGAGGGCACTATCTCCAACAGGCTATTCAAACACGACAATCCAATATAACATATCCAGCAACACATAACATCACATGTCATCAACGTAAGTAAATATGCGCATCCCAATTGTCGTTGACATATAGCAACGAAACCGGCGATATCACATATTACACTTACGATCACAGAAAAGAAAGTGTAAAACTACAACAGTTGGAATCCGCAACCTCTTTAGACATCGCATGCCTAATCAAATGAATTCCTTAGACATCGCATGCCTAACAATTATAAACCCCGCATTTTAGTCTCAAAATCGAAAACACTTTTCAATATAAAGTCGGGCAATTCAACAAGATTCCTGACATCCTGATCGAATGCTCGTCGCAAACTTCAGTAGGCGGCCGCACCCCCGACGCCGTCGACAAAGTGCACCAAGGCGGAACACCGCTGCCGCGAGCATCCGAACGGATGCTTTCGGCGACGGGGTTCTCCTACAGTCACTTGGTCGGGGCTATGGAGTGAGGCTGTCTATTAAGTTTACCCAGCGAGTATCCGCGTACGCTACGTGATTGCGACGGACTTTTGATCACATCAAAATTCCGTGGCAACCGATCAAGTGAGACTAAACTACTAGATTTATAACACTCATTCAGTTATCTCATAACTACTTGTGAATTCCAAATGTTGTATCACATTCCGGATAAACAGAAAATGTTAAACTTTCCGATCGAACAATCGAACACCCAGGTTTTCCCAATACAGCTCAACACATGAAATAAGTCTAAAAACATTCAGTTCATGCCTCAGTACCAACGGTCCAGCCGTAGAAGGGTCAAGCCAACGCCTCATATGTGGTACGCCGTACTGCCCCAAACTCGAAGGTTCAAAGGGCAGTTCAAGACGGTCACATAATCGAGTTAAGGTTTGTTGTCTTCTAGAGGGACCATCGCGTTACTTGCACTATTTAGAACGTGATTAAACTACAGAAAAATCCAACAATTGGAAATTTCCGGGCAGGGGAAAAAGTGGGTATTTATATCCGGTCGAACTTTTTAACATATTCTAAAATTACCCGGAAAAACACACTGACAAAATTAGACAATCCGATCGATACACCGAGTCCCCAATACAACCCAGAAAACTCAACTCTTGAGTAAATATTAAAAATTCCCAGAAAACTCAGCACTGCAAAATAGGAATTATTGTGCAAAATTCAATGCAAGAGGAGACTAAAGGGCCGCGGAACCTCCGCATTAGCATGCTAATGCCGCGGTTCCGCCGCGCTTTGATGGACTCAGGAGTACGGACTTCTCAATAATTCTTAGAATCTCCTGCTGGGTTTTCTGCATATTTTTAATTCTCAAAAAACCACGATTTCAGAAAATGTACAGAGGGCAAGTTTGAATTAGGGTTTCTGTTCGATCGGACTTCTAACTCCGTCAACGCATCGCCTAAGGCTCTAGCTAGGCTCTGATACCACTGTAGGGGTCCTAGGCATACTAATGAAGTCTCACAAGGCATCAAACATGGTCAATTCAAATTTTACAAGTGCCGAGAAACCCTAATACGGATCGTTAACTAGATGTATAGGTGATGCGATGCAAGTAAACAACTTTAACTTAAAAGGAAAGGGGCTACAACCTTTGTAGATCCGGTCCTCCACCTCCTAGGCTCCGTGATGACGTCCCTCCGCTGTCCAAATTGAATCCATGACTCTAGCATCGGGTTCATCGGAGAAAAGGGCGGACTTGGTCGTCGGCTTCGATGCCGAAGATGATCTACGTCGAAGCATCACAAGATCAAGCTCCCACTTCACCAAGTCATGAAACTTGTGAAGAAAACACCCTATACTACTTGGCAAGAGGTAGCGGATGAAGAAATAGGAGGTGGGTTCACTTTAGAATTGGATTTCTCACTCATTTTCACTAGTTGCTATTGATGGTGGCTAGGTTTTCTTCTTGTTCAAGATGAAGAAGATGATGATGAAAGAATATCATAAGTATATCCTAAAAAGAAAATCAATATGAATACTTATCATATCCTAACCTTGGTTAGGTGTAGAGAATATACCATGGTTAGTTTTAAAGGTTAGGGTTAAGAATGAGACAAGAATGGTGGACTTGTTCAAAGCTTCATGAAGCTTCAACAAACAAACAAACAAAGCCACCATTCTTTCTTTATCTTTTCCAAAATAAGAATTATAAATAAATAGATAAGTAATTAAACAAACAAAACCCTAATCATTAACTTAACCATGGTTTAATTCTTTACACAAACCCAAGTGAGCAAGTATCATCAAACATGATACAAACAAGTGCACAAAAGTATATCACATATACAACTTGTGCACTTCAAGTGAGAAAATCCATTTAAAGTGAACCAATACTAGTTAATGCAAAGTAATATATGCAGAATTAAAATTATGCATTAAATCATTAAATTAATACTTGATTTAACGATCCGGTCATATCGCATATAACCGACTAGTATTTAATGTATCGGCTTATCGAATCAATCCTTGATTCGATAACTAGGTTATATCGCATACAACCATTCGACACATTCATCGCGAGAATGGAATATGGTATCACATACACGCATTATTCTCGGTCCCGCACATCTCTCATATGCGCTCCCATTTCGTTTCGCTTGAGCCAGGAAAACTCTGTGTAGGACTCTAAAGACTCGTCAATACGCCGGCAGCAGATGATGATCATATCAAGCACCCACAAGCCGCAAGCGGTCTGCTAAACGTAACGGCCACCCGGGT
The DNA here is from genome assembly GCA_030015575.1 of Agapanthus africanus. Classification (NCBI taxonomy): domain Eukaryota; kingdom Viridiplantae; phylum Streptophyta; class Magnoliopsida; order Asparagales; family Amaryllidaceae; genus Agapanthus; species Agapanthus africanus. The sequence goes on from CM057343.1 coordinate 250,385,540, forward strand.
ATTGAGCGATCAGAAGATCGACGAGCAAGCCCGCTCACACTCCTGTGAATCCAACCAGTAACACTTACCGTACAGTCCGGTCAGTTCGTCTGATATGTTGCATATCTCGCCTAGGGGTGGTAAACGTCAGACCCCAGTAGCTTGATAAGTCATGCCGACGTAGGGTCCATAACATTCATGAAACTACTGATAACTCTTACCAGTATATCACTGCAACCCTGGCCAGGGATTTCCTGTTATGGCCAATCGTGCATAGCGCAACATCAACCCCCAATACCGGGAGAGACGAATCCCCTCCTATCGCTCATTGCCTCCATGTGAATCGGGACTGTACCCAAAAACCACCTGTTTGCATGACTCAGTAGAGCCATGGTAGGGTGGAAATCAAAGCACAGTGGGAGACACACAAGACTCTATGACGATCTCGGGTCAACAGACTAAGCTGCACCAGTGTCACCAGAGAACTGCCATCTGACGTAAGGTATAATACCATCTGGGAGTTCTCGGCGAGTCCGTTCAGTGTACCCAGTCTCCACTGAGCACCCGTATACCATCTATGATGTCAAACACCAATGGATATGGGATCATCCATCGCCCATCACATGGGTCAAGAAGATATACGCTAGTCTACTCTGGAATATCGATGCCCCGTCTCGATATTCCCTTGACTAGGAACATTGAAGGATGTACTCATGGACTACCCAGGCCCCACAAGTATGATCTGCATCATAGTCCTGGAAGTCGAGTACACATCCTAAGGGCTTTATCAACATGTAATCAGAGAGACAGAAAGTATACATGTTAAGATAAAGGGCAACCAGATAGCGTACTATCATGTCGAGCAAGAAAGTCTTACCTATGTATGTCCCAGCATCCACTACATTATACATCCAATGTACAGTAATGGCCTCTAGGGCATACATATAACTAACATCATCAAGCATGATACAAACATGTACACTTGCATATATCACATATAAACAATGTGCACAATCTAGTGAGAAAATAAATCATAAGTGAGCTAATACTAGTTAAAGCAATGTAATATATCAAATATATAATTATGCATTAAATTATTAAATCAACTCTTGATTTAATAATCCGGCTATAACCGACTAATATCAAAAGTAACAATTTATCGATTCAACACTTGATCCGATAACCCGGCTATATCGCATACAACCGATCAATGTTACAAATCGCGAGAATAGAATACGGTATCTCATATCGTATCAATCTCGGTCCCGCACATATCTCATATGCGCTCCTACTCTGTTTCGCTTGAGCCAGGAAACCCCTGTGTAGGACTCTAAAGACTCGTCAATACGCTGGCAGTAGGTGATGATCATATCAAACACCCACAAGCCGCAAGCGGTGTGCTAAACGTAACGGCCACCCGGGTATTGAGCGATCAGAAGATCAACAAGCAAGCCTGCTAGTACTCCTGTGAATCCAATCAGTAACACTCCCGTACAGTCCGGTCTCGTCGTCTGATATGTCGCATATCTCGCCTAGGGGTGGTAAACATCAGACCCCAGTAGCTCGATAAGTCGTGTCGATATGAGGTCTATAACAGTTCGAGAAACTACTGGTAACACTTACCAGTAAATCTCAGCAACCCTGGCCAGGGATTTTTGGTTATAGCCAATCGAACACAACACAACATCAACTCCCTATACCGGGAGAGACGAATTCCCTCCTATCGCTCATTGCCTCCATATGATTCGGGACTGTACCCAAAAGCCACCTTTTTGCATGCCCTCTTGGACGTGGTATGATGGAAATCAAAGCACAGTGGGAATCACACAAGACTCTATGACGATCTCGGGTCAACAGACTAACCTGTACCAATGTCACCAGAGAACTGCCATCTGACGTAAGGTATAATACCATCTGGGAGTTCTCGGCGAGTCCGTCTAGTGTACCCAGTCTCCACTGAGCACCCATACACCATCCTTGATGTCAAACACCGATGGATATGGGATCATCCATCGCCCATCATATGGGTCAAGATGCGTATACGCTAGTCTACTCTGGTGCATCGATGCCTTGTCTCGATACACCCTCGACTAGGAACAGTTATAGGATGTACTCGTTGACTACCGTGGCCCCACTAGTATGATCTCATCATAGTCCCAGTAGTCGAGTACATATCCTAAGGGCTTTATCAACATGTATTAGAGATAATCAGAGTACATGTTAAGATAAAGTACAACCAGATAGCATACTATCATGTCGAGCAAGAAAGTCCTCCCTATATATGTCCAAGCATCCATTACAATATATATCGTATGTACAGTAATGGCCTCTAGGGCATACATATAACTAACATGCCCATACCTCACACTATGCACATTTTTTTAATGTTTTCATTTCTTTTCTTTTTCTTTTCTTTTCTTTTCTTTTCTTTTCCTTCCCAATTAAAACAACAACCATGCCAAAAATGAAGAGAAGGCCATGAAGAAAATGTAACAAGTAAAAAAATGACATGTGCACAAAACATGCTTAAAGTCTGATTAGCGATTTTTAATCGCGATTAGCACTAAAATAGTGTCAAATAGATCATAAACTTTCATAATTTGTATGAATCACATAAAGCACCCTCATTTCAGTAATTTCCATAATTTTTAAAATTTTCTCCCAATTTATCGGTATTTAATTATACCACCCTATTAAAATATTCATATTTTATTATTCAATTATAAAAATTCCCAAAAATAATATTTTATTTTTCTGAAATGTTACAATCTTCTCCCCTTAAAGAAACTCGGTCCTCGAATTTAAGTTAAAATCCCTCAAATACTAAAACATTTCAGTAAAAGACTAAGTCGACTAAGTCGCCGGGGTCCCGAAATTATAAATACATAAAGCACATCGTAGCGCAATGCATGCGCATGAAAAATGAGTATATCATCAAAAGTAAAACTCCATCAAGTATCCCGCAATCATCGGAGTCATGGGGAAGACATCAATGTCTAAATCCAATACGAAAACCAATATGATATACATCAACACTATACATATAAACACCTGAAAGAAATGCATGCCAAACCTTTCTAAGTCGCTGTGCGATGCGTATAACACTGCACAGTGGCGGACGTCTCTAGTAAGAAAATAACTTTATATATATATCCTTTATTTACATGCATGTACCACCGTTTTGAAAACAATTTAGAAGGGTTTCCTTTTTTTAAACGTTTCGTGCCATCTCAGACACGTAGGTAAATACTGAGACTATAGTTCTCTTTTTAGAAATCCCTTCGATAACAATCAATGCATGCAAAATATATCCAGGTACTGTCCTCTGACTAGTCCTGCTCAGTACGAAACAAATAGTAAATATAATAAAAACGTACTGCTTAAAAAAAATCAATCCCAAAATGTGCATAAGAATGTCGCGTGCGTCTGGTGCGCACGGAAATAAAAATCCATGAATGTGCTATACATGTGCACAGAACAAAATCTAAGCGCAACGGGTGAGCATGAAACACCTGTCAGAGGCAATGGTGTGCCTGATAGCAAAATCAGGTGCATCTGATATGCATCAAAGAATCCCGATTTAGTGCATCTGGTGTGCACCAAAATCGCATCTCATATCATACGCCCAACATGCGCGAAAATCCAAATCAGGTGTATCCATCATGCACGAAATCCAATATCAAGCGCCAAACATGCGCAAGATCCAAATCAAGTGCGTCAAATATGCGCAAGAATCCAATCAGGGGCACAAGGTGCACAAAACAAATATCGAATATCACAATCGAAATCGATGGTATACAACACATCTCAAATCCAAATCAGGTATACCGTGGTATCCAATCTCACAACCATGTGCTTCAGTGTGCACAAAATTTAATCAAAACACTAAAAATGCATGAAAACTATGCCGTAAGCATTAGTCAAATCATATGCATGCCCTAGACATGAAGTCAAAATCAATACCTCAAATAACATCAAATCGAAGTTCCGTGCAACTGTAGTGCACAAAATAGGTATCACTGCACTGCAAGCATATGTGAACTATACCGAGTGCAAAAATCAAATCGGGGCTAAGGCACAAAAACGATATCAAGTGCAATAACTGTGCACAAAATATAAATAGCCAGTAGGTGCAACCATGGTGCACGAAAACAAATATTATGAAACTCGGTCATCAAAACTCAATCATGCGAATTGATCGCCCAAAATACCGAAATCAATTATGCCGGAATAGTCCCACTCAAGCACATCCTCTAAGAATCTCTGGCCAACTGCCATGGTCACTCATAACATGTCTCATCGACGATGCCGAACTCTCGCCTGCTGGTGTGCGTAAAATGACCACTCCTGGGTCCAAGTCTTCTCATGCATTATTCCAGAAAGGTCCTGTCGAGGTCTCTCCCAAATCTCGTTTCTTCCGAACTGTCCGAAAGTTATCATCCTTCACTAAATCTGTTTCTTGTTCCAGATCGGCTGCATACTCACCGCGACTCCTTCTGGAAGATATATCCATATACAACGCCTCTGTATGCGTATCACATCTCTGATGTCGGCGGAGTAGAATGTCATCTCATCCAGATCTCGTACGAATCTCTTACTCCACTTTTCTCTAATGTCGACTGCTTCGGACTCGTCTCATCGTGGCTGCAGGAACTGTGCTCTAACAGCTATACTCGTATCTGGCGTCTCCCAAGCAATGCATCCCATCACATGATATCCGAAAGATGTCGAACCATTTGATCGATTCGTCAAAACCTCATAATCCCCCAAGAGATCAACATCTTGAGTATAGTTTAATAATATCGAGTACATGCCACCACACCTATGGACCAACCGTAGAAGGGCAAACCCAAGCCTCATTAATGGCACCGCGGAACTGCCGCAAACCCGAAGGATCAAAGGCTTTCTCATGGTCATTATGTCGAGTTAGGGTTTCATTCTTCTAGAGGGTCCGTAGAGTTACTTGCATGTTTTCTTCAAATACTTTAAACTTGGAAAATGGGTTTCTGACATTCGATTGTCTCTATCGACTCCCAACGTATCCATGTGAAGTCTCCTCAAGCTGGAATCCATCAATCTGATGACCTCGCATCGGGGTAAGAGAATGAACCACATGTCCTAGTCTTTCACCCTCGTGTGACTAGCGACCATCTATCATATCTCTGAGTATAACTCATACTGTAATAGCTCCAACATCTGGGGTGATATCTCGTCATTCACAACAACAACTGGCTCATTCATCTGCACGCTAAACAGTGCCTCAATCATCATGAACAAGCGATACATCAATGGTCATCAAAATTTGGCTGGCCTCTGTCAGTGGCTATATCCTTTGGTGCTGATCTGCACGTCTGAGTAATCTCATAAAAGCGATCCATCAAATGCTCATGGCGCAAAAACACAATAAAACGACGCCTCTCTATACAATCATATATCCCTAAAATCACTCCCTGGTCAGTCCTTGTCCGTGACGAGCTCATGCTGACCGCAACACTAGCCATAGCTCTCTCTGCCCGTATAATCGTGGCAGCAAAATCATAAACCAATATCGATGAGGATAGATCATGAATGAATATAATGCTGGCAAGGAAATGTACATCCTAAGGCTCCTTAAGCGGAGTAGCGTATCGTAAGTATGCCGCGGAACATACATACGGTACGTCACTCTCCTTAAGTCACCTACTCTATCAACCAAGGTCAACCTATGCGACGAAAGTTCGGGTCTAATACCCCTCGACTAAGTCTAAGTTCCGTAAGGTCAAGCCTAGATTCCGTATATATACAAACGCCCTAGGCTCCACATAGTCAAACCTAGATCGAACCAAGGTTAACCTAGCGCTCTGATACCAACTTTGTCACGACCCGAAATAGCACGTGACTGGCCCTTGAATCATATGAAGTCTATAGGACCCTATTTAATTCAAGTAAGCCAAAAGCCCAAAAATCTAAAACCATTTTGAAGAAATGTTATATTAAAATAAGCCGAATATGCATTTTAAAATCACAAGTCTTTTCTGAAAATTTCGGCAGAGTTCCCTTTGTAAATACTGGCCCCGAACGGGGTACAACATGATAAATATATACATCAATGATAAAAGGCATAACCAAACGGGAGCTAGCTCTTCGTCAATCGACGACCACAACCACGCAAGCATAAATATACAACGCCGAAGGGCGAGGATCAAAACTCAAAAGGAAACTCAAAACAGCATGAAATCCATAATAATACAACGCGCGACTCTAAGGTCGAAAGAATATACAACACTGGTCTGCTGAGTCAATAAATATACAAGTTTGGTTGATGGAGTTTACTAGATACAACTGAATGTAATAAAGTACAATGGTGGTCACGATGCAAGTGAACCCACCTACCAAAGCAATCACCCGGAAAGGAAGCAGTGTGCCAGCAAAGCTGTAACGAAATCTATACGGCAAAACCTGCAGGAAACTGCGGCACAACGGGGGTGAGTTGCCAACACGTGAGTAGAAAACATCACCGAGCAGAAATCGTATGTATGACACAATCCTAGGTCAATATGATCAATATATATATAAACCTCAAAATGATAAGTCTGAAGCATAAAAAGGTGGCAAGGGTAAATATCAATACAAAAGTGTAATCCCATGTGCTCGTGTCAGCGCCTCAGGTAGCAATGTATCATATGTATGAGGTACGAATGTAATGTAATGAAAACAGAATACATGTAAATGAAGAAACTGTTTTCTTTCTTTAGTGAGATTTTCTGTAATCTAAAATGAAGTATCATCAATAAATCAATATAAATCAGTGTCTAGCAGCGACACAAAATATAAATCTCAATATCCAATATCTCAGGCTCCGGCTATACGGACCGGCCTGTATCATCAAATCTCAATGTCTCAAATCTCAAATCTCAGTGTCCCAAATCTCAATATCTAGGGCTCCGTCAGTCCGGATTGGCCCATATCATCAATCACACAACCACGAACGGTATCCTCTAGATATACGATGCACCAAGTAAAATCACCGGTAGGCAGTCTGCCCCTGCCGGGCTCATCATCCACCATGAAATCACTCTTGCCCCAGGGTACCATACCGGGTCCACCATGTACCCGAGACGGTTCATACGTCTCCTCGAATCGGGTCTCGAAATATATCCCATAACCGAGAAAACATCATGGTGGATGACTCATACATCACGAGAAAACCACACTTTTCATTTCAAAAAGAGAGAGAGAGAGAAGTTTATATATTTTCTTGCGGTTTTCCCCCAAATCCAGGAAATCTCATGAAAATCCGAAATCCAATCATCAATAGCAAGTAAATAGGGAATATCGGCATAAAACTCCATAATACTGTATAACAGTGAATAATAATATGCATGAAGTAGTAAGTAATAACTGCAATGTCTAAACTAGCATATAAAGACGTGTACGCTAATACCATGTCGAACTATCAGTTAACAAGCGATGTCAATGAGTAATATTCTCTAAAGTGTACATGACATGGAAATTACCGATGATGATGTGTGTGAGCCGGCAAGTAAGTGTATGTGGAACATACGCATCATCGGTAATGGTGCTGGTGTCCTGACAGCATGATCTCAATAATGGCATATGAAAACACAATATAAGCATACGATGCGATACGAACATCAATAATATGCGGGAGCTAAATAATAAACACAGTGATAACTAATCTGCATTTATATAAATATGAGTCATACAATTTTTCCATTTGAAATAACACGAACCGTGATGTTTTGAAAATAAGGACTACGGTGTTTAAAGATACGTCCTTTGAAATGTCCGTAGAATCCCTTGGCCTGTCTTTAAAATACTCACGATTCGTTAGTTTTGAAATAGGTATGAATTGAGTCTAATCTATCATTTACAAGTAAACTACCGGAATAAACTAAGCAGGCTGATCGAAAGGTAAGGAAACCGCCTAACATCTGAGTCGATACATATAAATATATAATAGTCGGTGATCCAGCCTCAATAGTATCACATACGATACAATATCTGTAATATGACATCCTCAAGTCAAGAGTGAGGATCTATAATCAATATAAAACTCGTACGTAAATCCGTCGTACCATATCCCAAATCTGGGTATAGGTCAAATATCACATTCATCACATTATTCATCTGGTATCCTCTTTATCAAATATCATGATCCGGGGTACTGATCTATGTCAAGTACAATACTGATACTATCTATGTATATGCATGCGTGTATGAAAACACCATGTCGAATGGACCCGCTAAAACATCATGTCGTATCTTAAATACGAACCCTGTCACATCACCGATCTCACGGCCTCAAACCCAATCTCATCGACTCATCTCCAATCCCAAGTACTATCCTCATAATCCGTGTATATATATACGTATATATATATATACCCATATGTATATATATATATATATACATATCCCCATATACGCACATGCAAATAAAAGTATGCAAGTGTGTGTGTGCGTATGGGTGTAAACCTTTTCTAGGGTTCGCGACTAAGAAGCTATGCTCGTTTACTTCTAATTACCCTAAACTAAACCATGAACACATAATCATATCTTGATAATCATCCACATATCATAAACTACATATATATCCATGTATATATATAAGATATACTACGAACTGCGAGGGTGCTATACGCCATCCACCCGACTTCCCCCATAGATATATATCTACTCACCTAATCTTGCTTGCCGATGTCGATGTGGCCATCATATTCTTCATCGTCTTGAATCATCATGGGGGTACCTACATGTCACACACATCGTATCGCAATAAAGCCAAATCGAAACCAAAACGACACGCGGAACTCACATAGGTCAAAACTTATGGTTTGCTCTCGCAACCTAACCAAAAAAACACCCGATAGAGACGTATAACGTCAAGTGATTGAATACAAAACCAAATACCAAAACTTAGATTCAAACACATCGCAAAACATAAGGCAGCAACTTAGAAAACATGCTCCAGATTTTGATTAAGGTGAAAACAATGTTCCAAAGCAATACTGGAGTGATGTATATAGTGTACATGACCTACTGAAGCAACCTGGACCCATTCCCTCACCCCATGGCCGGCCACACATGCCCAAAATCCGGCATCCTCGGATTTCCTGTGGAGTTGGGATGTCATATTGGTAGGGTGTCTTCCTATGGGTCCTACTAGGTCTCTGGTATTGTTTACTTTTCTAGTAAAAGTCCTGGTTCATTCCAGATTTCTCTGCACACCCTAAAACTCACAAAACCGACATGAAAAGTTCTGTTTTTCCATATTTTTATTTTCAGGTTTGTTAGGTCTGGGTTTCTGGGAAATTGGGGGGGTTTGAGGTCACTACAAGAGTTCAATTGCACAACCACCACTCAAATTAACCCTAACCCTCTCTAGAATTTCCCAAAGTACACTAAACATCACTTAATCACATCTAAACACATATGAATACTAAACTGAAAGAAAAACTACAGAAATGGTGAAGGGATTACCTCATATAGCACCCATGAATCCCCTAGAGCATCAAAATGCAAACTTTCTTGGTCCAAAGTGTAGCTAGAGGGCTTGTGCACAACTTTTATGAAGTGGAGAGGGACTTTGGAGTAGTTTTTAATGGAGTTTTAGGGGTTGTAGTGGAGGAGGAAGAGAGGGGTATTGGAGATAGTGCCCTCAGAGTCAATTATTGGATCACATGCACGTGATTGCAATGATTGAGGGAGGACCTATCCCGGTATGACAGTCTTACTCGAGTTGATAGTATGCTATCTGGTTTACCTTTATCATCGTGTACTGCTTTAGGTGACCTGACAGGTCACTATTGCACGTTGATAGAGCCCCTAGGATTCTTGCTTGACCACCAGCAGTATGAGGGCGATCATATAAGTGAGAGCTGGAGTCTATAAGCACATCCTTAAAAGGTCCCTAGTCGTGGGAGTTTCGAGACAGGGCATCGATTCTCCAGAGTAGACTAGTGTATACAGTCGAGACCCCGACGAGGGGCGGTGGCCGGTCTCACAAGCCACTGGTGTCAGTTGGTTCACCTAAGATGTATACAGGTGCTCATTGGGTTATGAGTACACCGGACAGGACTCGCCGGGAACATGCTAGTTGGTCTTATACCTGACGTCAGATAACAGTTCCCAGGTGACATGTGTACAGGTTAGTTCATCGACCTGGGGATCGTCATTTGTCTCGTGTGAGTTCCCACTGTGCTTTGATTACTACCCTACCACGGCTCAAAGGAGTCGTGCAAATAGGTTTTAGTTGGGTACAGTCCCGAGCCACATGGAGGCAGTGAGCGGATCTTCAGGGGTTCGTCTCTCCCGGTATTGGGGGTGAGGTCGCGCCGTGTCTAGGAGAGCCATTACACGAAGTCCTTGTCCAAGGCAGGAGATTTACTGGTAGGTATTCCAGTAGTATCTCAGGGTGTTCTGGGCTACACTCCGACACGACTTGTACCGCTTTTGGGGGTCTGACTTTTACCTACCAGTATAGTTCCTCAAAGCATTTCTTCACATGAGTTCAAGAAAATTTGAAGGGAGGAAATATGGGCTGTTTTTAGGTGTGGGGCCGGCCATGATGAGGTGGGGAGGAGTGTGGGAAATTTTACAAAGAATTTCTATGCAAAAAGACCCCCCACAAGCTCAAAATTGCAAGTTTTAGTTCAAAATAATTATATTTTTGTTTTCCATAATAAAAACCCATTAAAACTTGAAATAAAATACTAAATATTTATATTACAACTAGATTTTAATTAACATGATTTTAAAGATTAAAATTAGCCCATTTAAATTTGTATTTATCGCTAATTTAATGTATTTTCTTACCGGCTTAAAATAATATTAAAATAATATTTTTTTCAGAAAATTTGAAATTTCACCAGTGGCTCAATAAACACCAAATACTAGTAATTAAATAGCTAGAATTTGTATATTTAATTTTATAATAAAGATATTTGCATTTTGACTTTTTACAGAAAACCCCCTTATTTTACCGTTTTTTCGAAGTTTCACCGAAACGATTTTCAAAACGTTACAATCTTCCCCCCTTAAAGAAATTCGGTCCCCGAATTTAAATTAAAACTCCCCCCAAATACTAAAACATCTAAGCCAAAACCATCAAATCGCCGGGGCTCCGAAATCATAAATACATAAAACAATCGTAGCGCAACGCATGCGCATGAAAAATGAGCATATAACTCAAATCAGAACTCCGTCAAGCATCCCGCAATCATCGGAGTCATGGGGAAGACATCAATACCAAATCCAAATCAAAACCAATATGATATAACTCGAAACTATACATGTAAAATATATTCAGGTACTGTCCTCTGACTAGTCCTGCTCAGTACGAAAACACATAGCAATATCATAAAAACGTACTGCTCTATAAGAAAAATCAATCCCAAAATACGTGTATGAATACTACGTGTGTCTTGTGCGCACGGAAATCAACATCAAAACATGTGCCATACATATGCACAGAACTAACATATAAGTGCATCGGGTGTGCACGAGACATCTGTCGTAGGCAACAGGTGTGCCTGACAGCAAAATCAGGTGCATCTGACATGCACGAAAAATCTCGATTTAGTGCATCTGGTGTGCACCAAATCGCATCTCATAACATGCGCCCAACATGTGCTAAAATCCAATCAGGTGCACAAGGTGCACAAAACAATATCGAGTATCCCAATCGAAATCGAAATCCAGTGCATCTAAGTGCACAACATACGTAATACTGCACTGCAAGCATATATGAACTATACCGCGTGCAAAAACCAAATGCGTATATACGCACAAAATCAACTCAAATGTCTAAAACCGTAACATCACAAACATGTGAAATCCAAGCACGAAAACGATATCAAGTGCAACACTGTGTAAGGATCGTAAATCCTCAATCATCAAAATCAAATCATGCGAATAAATCACCCAAAACATTGAAATCAATAATGGCGGAATAGTACCGCTCAAGTGCATCCTCTAAGAATCTCGGTCCAACTGTCGCGGTCACTAGTGGGACGTCTCGTCGACGATCATGAACTCTGGCCTGCTAGTGTGCGTAACAATGACCACTCCTGGGTCAAGGTCTTCACTGTGAATTACCAATCTCTCGGTCCATCGGCTCATCGGCCCTGTCAGGTGTGCTAACGGGGATGATCCCATTCTGGCACTTCCCTGGTCATCTCTCGGTCAATCATCGCGACCACTCGTAGGACAGCATATCACTGGCGTCGGCTTCTGGCTCTCTGAATGTACGTGACACATCTGATCCTGGGTGCAAGTATCATTGCAACAGCGTCCTGGAAGGAATCCTGCTCACGGTATCTTCCATGTCTCGTCTCTGCCAACTGTCCGGAAGTCATCGTCCTTTACTATATCTGCGTCTTGCTCTAGAACGACTGCATTCTCATCGCGACTCCTCGGGAAGGTATATCCAAGCATAATGCCTCGTCATGCGCATCGCATCTTTGATGTAGGCGGAGTGGAACGTCGTCTTATCCATATATTGTACGGACCTTTTTACTCCACTTTCTCAAATGTCGACTGCTTCGGACTCGTCTCATCGTGGCTACATGGACTGAGCTCCAACGGCTATCCTCATATCGGGAGTCTCCCAAGAAATGCATCTCACCACCTAGCATCCGAATTAAGTCGAGCCATCCAATCGAGTCGTCAAAACCTCATAATCCCCCAAGAGCTCAACATCTTGGGTATAGTATAAGAGTATCGAGTACATACCTCAGCATCGGTGGTCCAGCCGTAGAAGGGCAAGCCCAAGCCTCACTAATGGCGCCGCGGAACTGCCGCAAACCCTAAGGTTCAAAGGCTTTCACACGGTCATTAAGTCGAGTTAGGGTTTCATTCTTCTAGAGGGACCATAGAATTGCCTGCATGTCTTTCCGACTACCTTAAACTTGGAATAATAGGTTTCTCACATTCGATCATCTCTGTCGACTCCCAACGTCTCCGCGTGAAGTCGTCTCTAGCTGGAATCAATCTATCTGATGACCTCGCATCGGGGTAGCGAACGATCCACATGTCCCAGTCATTCATCCTCGATGACTAGCGACCTTCTATCATCTCTTAGTACAACTTATACTGCAATAGCTCCAACATCTGGGGCGATATCTCGTCGTTCGCAGCAATAACTGGCTCACTCGTCTGCATGCTGAACCGTGCCTCAATCATCAGGAGTAAGCAACACACCAACGGTCATCAAAATCTGGCTGGCCTCCATCATTGGCTCAATTCTCTAGTGTCGATCAGCACCTCCGAGTAACCTCATAAAGGCGATCCGCCAAACGCTCGTGGCGCGGAAACACAGTAAAAAGACACATCTCTGCAATCGTGTGTCGCCGGAATTTCGCCCTGGTCAGTCCTCGTTCGTGACGAGCTCGTGCAGACCGCAACTCTAGCTGTAGCTCTCCCTGCCCGTAATCGTGGCAGCAAAACCATAACTGGTACCGATGAGGCTAGATCAGGAATGAATATAATACTGAGCAAAGAAATGTACATCCTAAGGCTTCTTAAGTGGAGTAGCGTATCGTAAATATGCCGCGGAACATACTAACGGTACATCACTCTACTTTAGTCACCTATTCCATCAACCAAAGGTCATCCTACGCTCCGAAGGTAAAACCTAACGCTCTGATACCAACTTTGTCACGACCCGAAAGTACAGAACATGACCGGCACTTAAACTACGAACGTCTCAAGGCGTACGTATTCTAAGTAAGCCGAAAACCCAGAAATCCAAACCAAGAAAAGTAGTAGAGTGAAGGAAAACCAATTTAAAACAAGAAGTTTTAATAGCATAAGCCGAATTATGCGGTTTTTAAAAACATCAAGTATTTTCTAAAAATTTCGGCAGAGTCTCCTTTGTAAATACTGGCTCCCAAACGGAATACAACATGAATAGTATACGAAATCAATAAAAAGGCATCCCCAAGCGGGAGCTAGCTCTTCGTCAATCGACGGTCACAACCACACAAGCAATATAATATACAACGCCAACGGCGAGGATCAAAACTCAAAAGGAAACTCAAAACCACCAGAAATATAACGAGCGACTCTAAGGTCGAAAGAATAAACAACACTGGTCTCTATCTAAAAAAATACATGTTTGGTTGATGGAACCTCTAGATACAACTGAATAATAATATACAATGTATAGTGATGGGTACGATACAAATAAACCTACCTACTAGCAAGTCACCCGAACGAAACTGTACCCGCAAAGCCGTAAAGAAACCTGTACGGCGAAACCTGCAAGAAACTGGGGCACAACGGGGGTGAGTTGCCGACTCGTGAATAGAAAAAACATCTACGAATAGAAATCGCATGTATGACGCAATCTTAGGTCATACGATCATAATATATCCTCAAAATATACATAACAAGCAGCCTATAACAATGGCTAGGGTAATATCTAACCGAGTGAAATCTCATGTGCCCGTGTCAGTGCCTCAGGTAGCAATATATCATATGAATGAGGTATGAATGCATGAAACAGAATACATGTAAATGAAAAAAACTGTTTCCATAAATTAGTGAGATTTCCTTCGTATTTTTAAACTGAGGTATCATAAATGAAATCAGCATCAACAGTGTCTAGCATCGACACAAAACATAAATCTCACTGTCTCGAAATATCAATGTCTCAATCTCAATATCTAGGGCGCCGTCAGTCCAGACCGGCCCCTACCAACCATCTCAAGACCACGACGGTATCCTCCGGATATCCGACGCGTCGGGTAATATCACCGGTAGGTAGTGCTCCCCAGCCAGGCTCAACGTCAACACCACATTCCTCTTGCCCCGGGGTACCATACCGGGCCCACCATGTACCCGTGACGGTTCCTCCACTCCTCGACACGGATTTCCAAAACTACAGCAAACTCATGGTGGACGACACTTTACATCACTAGAAAACCGCAACATTTTATATTTTAAAAGATCATAAGTTGTAAATTTTGCGGCTTTCCCCGAAATCCAGAAATATCATAAATCTCAAGAAATCATCACAAGTGCATATGTCAATGATAATGAACTAGGCATGAACAACTGAATAACAGTATGCATGAAGTGGTAGGTAATAACTACAATGTCTAATATGGCATATAAGGGAAGTACACTAATATCATGTCAAAACTACCAGCTAACAATCTAAGTCAAGCAATTATATTCTCTAAAGTGTACGTGACATGGCAATTACCGATGAAGATGTGTGTGAGCCGGCAAGTAAGTGTACGTGGTACATACGCATCATCGGTAATGGTGCTGGTGTCCTAACAATAAGATATCAACATTTCAATAAGAATTTATAACATAAGTATGCGATGCGAAGCGAACCACAATAATAAGCGGGAGCTGAATACTAGACGCAACTATAACTAATCTGCATTAATCTAATATAAGTTCTACAAATGGTGCCTTTTGAAATAACACAAATCATGGGGTTTTGAAAATAGGGGCTACGGTGTTTTTATTAAAAGATAAGTCTTTTGAAATATCCGTAGGATCCCTTGGACTGTCTTTTAAAATACCCACGATTCGTTAGTTTTTGAAATAGGTAGGAGTCTAATCTAATCTAACAACTACACTAAACTATACGGCTGAACTAACAAGCTGAACTACAGGTAAGGAAACCGCCTATCATCTGAGTCGATACATATACCTACCTGTATATGTATAGTCGGTGATCCCGCCTCAATAATATCATATCCGATACCATATCTATAATCAGACATCCCAAGTCAAGAGTGCGGATCAATCATCAAAATATAGCTCGTACGTAAATCCGTCGTACGGCATCCCAATCTGGGTACGGGTCAAAATCACATTCATCATACTATTCACCTGGTATCCTCTTTATCAAATATCATGATCGGGGTACTGATCTACGTCTAGTACCATACTGATACCGCCTACGTATGCATGGACGTGTGTGAAACACTACGTCAAGGACCCGCTACAACGTCATGTCGTATATAAGATACGAACCCTGCTATATCACCGATCTCACGGCCTCAAATCAAATCTCATCGACTCAGCTCAATCCCAAGTATCATCCTCAATCCGTATGTGAACACATAGTCCCATACCCATGTGAACACATAACTATAAAGAATCCCATGAGCACATATCAATAGGAATATATGCAAGTATGTATGTGTGTATGTGTGTGTGTAACACTACCCTAGGGTTCGCAACAACAAGGTAATCCAACACACCAATATCCATCCTAACATCATTATTAATCCCAAATAACATATAACAATTGTTGGTGTGTATACGCATCCGTATACACCTCCACGGACTGCGGGGGTGCTATACGCCATCCACCCGACTTCTCCCCATAGATATAAATCTACTCACCTGGTCCTCGCTCGCCGGTGCCGACGTCGCCACGCGCTTGCTTGTCGTCTCGAAGTCCGCATGGGGTACCTACATATCATAACGCACCGTATCGCATTAAAACTAAATTCGAAATCGAAACAGCATACGAAAATCAAATCGGCACGCCTATCACGCATAGGTCCAAACCTATCGCCTACGCATGCAAGAATAGTCAAACCAACTCTCGATGTCGATGTACAAACGTCAAACCATCGATAAAAATCCAATCACACTCATTTCCACATTCACGAACACTAATTTTAATATAAAATAGGTTAAAACTCACAAAAACCCCAAATTCACTCTAAAAGCCGTTTTTCCGAAAAACTAGCAAGCAAAATTACCCGTTTTAGTACAAAACTCGATGTTTAAACAATTATAGCGGCCATAATACTTATTAAATAACTTAAATAAGTCAATAAAACCATTTCCATAATTTAATCACATAAATTTGCATAATTTCCAAAATCCTAGTTTGCAAAAATATCAATTTTAACACTTTTTAATGTAAAATTCACAATTTTACAATTAAACTTGGTTTTGCATATTTTAAATGGTTAAACCACTCATGGAAACCTTAATGATGTGCTAAAAATCCTAACTAGATTTTAATCCCACATTTTAATAAAATTTCTAAAACCTAGTTAGCAATTTAGCATAATTATCACAATTTGGGCAAATTAAATATAACAATTTGCAAATTAGCTACAAGATTAGGTTTTGCATATCTTTAAGATGCTAAAATACATCACACTACCATGAACAAATTATCACAACCATAACTTTAATTTAACCCTTCTCTTGAATTTAAACTTGCAATTTAAAACCTAAATAAAACACCTAATTAAGTTGATTTAAAGTATTTAACATCAAATTAAGCAAAAGGGTTAGAGTTATACCTTCACAAACCATGAAATCAAATATGGAACTTGACCTCCAAATTGAGATCTTTGCACCAAGATCCATGCTATAAGGGCTAAGGAAAAATGGGTAGGGCTTTGATTTTGATTTTGTGGGATTTTTGGTGGATTTTTGATGCAAATTGTAATGTTTTTGATGAGGAAATGAGAGGGGGAAAAATTGGGGCTGCACTTGAAGAGGCTCGGCCAGAATTGTGAGGGAGTGGGAGAGAGGTTTGGGATTTGGGGAAAGTTCACACAAGGTCAAAGACAACCATATACTTAGTCAAATTAATATATTTTATACCATTCCTCAAAGCATTTCTTCACGTGAGTTCAAGAAAATTTGAGGGGAGGAAATATGGGTTGTTTTTAGGTGTGGGGCCGGCCATGATGAGGTGGGGAGGAGTGTGGGAAATTTTACAAAGAATTTCTATGCAAAAAGACCCCCCACAAGCTCAAAATTGCAAGTTTTAGTTCAAAATAATTATATTTTTGTTTTCCATAATAAAAACCCATTAAAACTTGAAATAAAATACTAAATATTTATATTACAACTAGATTTTAATTAACATGATTTTAAAGATTAAAATTAGCCCATTTAAATTTGTATTTATCGCTAATTTAATGTATTTTCTTACCGGCTTAAAATAATATTAAAATAATATTTTTTTCAGAAAATTTGAAATTTCACCAGTGGCTCAATAAACACCAAATACTAGTAATTAAATAGCTAGAATTTGTATATTTAATTTTATAATAAAGATATTTGCATTTTGATTTTTTACAGAAAACCCCCTTATTTTACCGTTTTTTCGAAGTTTCACCGAAACGATTTTCAAAACGTTACATTTACCCACCCCCTAGGCCCGCCATGCGATGCTCATAGACGAACGGACCGGACTGTACGGATATTGTCACTGACAGGCTCAGTAGGGTGTCAGGATGAGTTCGCTCATTGACGTCCCTTTTGGTCAATAGCTGGTGGCCCGTTACGTATTGGCTTATACCTCTGACGTGCTAGTGGTTAAATCCACAGCCATAGTATTGACGAGTCTTTAGAGTCCACCACACATTCAGTTACTCAGCTTTCGGGCGAAACGCTGTAGAGGCCGTATGGAGATATGGCAGGGTCCGATCAGATACGTACGGTATTGCACGGATCAGGATCGGACGGTTAGTACTAGAGGCCGTATAGTTATATGGCAGGGTTCGATCAGATACGTGCGGTATTGCACGGATCAGGATCGGACGGATATTACTAGCTGGCTTTGGTTTAAGCCGGATCCTAGTATAGTAAAGTGTAGATTTTGTCTCTTTGCATTTGTATCCGGTCGGAATACAGATGCGGGTGTGTATGCACAGTATCGGGGTTTTCCTGTAATTTATTACGGGACCAGATTTCTGGAGTTGCCAGTTTGCATTCCGTTCCGGCCGGTTTTCCTTTGTTCTTTCCCGGCCGGACTTTTCCGATGGAGGGGGTTATTTGCAAGTTTGCAAATAACATTTGTGGAGGGGTTTTCTTGCAAATGATTTGATTATGATAGCTTCTTTAGATTCCTTTTCCTTCTTTTCTTTTAATGCACCATTACTTGCATTAATTGAGATTTGAAAGGGTATGGTTATGATGTGAATTAAGTATGGTTGATGTTGTGGTCACCTCTTGCTTTATACTACCCTCACCTCCCTTAGTTGTTTTTCCCTCCACCATTCTCACATTGTAAAGGCCGGCCATATATTGAGAGGGGAGGAAAAATGAGAGGTCCCAACTTTGTATGAGGGATTAATTCACATCTCCTTTTCATGCTTGCCAAATTCTCAAAGACCCTCTCCAAAGTTCATGATTCTCTTCATCCTTCATGGCAACCAAAACCCCAATGAGACATAGACTCTACACATCCTACAGCAAGTCTTGGGCATGTCGACTTGCCAGCTTCATGCCCGAGTTGCCTCGGTATAGAGGCGGGAGCCCGTAAAAGATGCTGGCGATGTGGTGCCCTTCCGGCAAGGAGGCGACGACCGGAGTTTCCGCGGGAGATCGGGACGATGACGAGAAGACCGGAGGACTCGGATCACTCGGTATATCTCTCTTCCCTATCTTGTTACTTTGCTAGAACTAGTTTAATGGCCCGATCCGGGGTTTAGTGCGCGGTGGTGCCGGTTTGCTAAGTTCGCAAAATTAAAGTTTATCACCGTTTCCGCATTTGGCCGTCGGATTGACGACCGGGGCGCCGCCGTGCACTTACAAGGGGGAAGCAGCTGAGCTGAAGGAAGAGGGAGAAGAAAAGATGAAGGTGTTGAATGATACAAGGGGCCATGACAAAGGTTGACCCTCACCTCTCTCTCTCTTGCCCATACCTCACACTATGCACATTTTTTTAATGTTTTCATTTCATTTCTTTTTCTTTTGTTTTCTTTTCCTTCTCAATTAAAACGACAACCATGCCAAAAATGAAGAGAAGTCCATGAAGAAAATGTAACAAGTGCTAAAAAAGTGACATGTGCACAAAACACGCTTAAATTCTGATTAGCGATTTTTAATCGCGATTAGCACTAAAATAGTATCAAATAGATCATAAACTTTCATAATTTGCATGAATCACATAAAGCGCCCTCATTTCAGTAATTTCCATAATTTTTAAAATTTTCTCCCAATTTATCGGTATTTAATTATACCGCCTTATTAAAATTTTCATATTTAATTATAAAAATTCCCAAAAATAATATTTTATTTTCTAAAATATTACATTCTCTCTCAGCTTACTCTTTCGGTACACCACAGTACATAGGTGTATTGGGGCGGAGGTATCACACCCTATGAGATATGGCGCGCTCTATGATGAGTACTGCTGAGTTACCAGTTTCCTTTTGGGTGTTATCCACTTGAGAAACTGCATACCTATTGAATGGGTTTCGTCCAAATCAAGTCCTACCACTACATATGAGATATGGTGTGGGAAGAGACCATTTCTTAAACGAGTTAAGATATGGGGTTTTCCGGCCTATGTTGAAAGGCAGAATCCGGACAAGCTCGAGGCAAGGTCAGTTCTGTACAAGTCTGTTAGGATATCCCGAACATTTGTGAGGGAATATCTTCTACCACTCTGAGGAGAAAAAGGTATTTTGTTTCTCAGCATGCTATCTTTTTAGAAAAGGAATTTCTTGTGAAGAATTTAGTGGTCATGAGGTAGAACTGGAAGGAGTTCCAGCCAGACAAACTAACGGCTGATGATTTGGTGAAACCAAAGGATTCAATGGTCTCTAACGAACCTCAGCCTCTCCGCGAATCTAGTAGGGTTTCTCATCCACTTGAGAGATACTACGGTTTTCTCGGCGACAGTGGGAGCGAGGATAGCATCATGAGATGATGGCCCAACTAGGTTCAGGCAGGCCATCACGAGTGGCGACTCTGTGAAATGGCTGGATGCTATTCGATCAAAGATGGAATCCATGTACACCAACAAAGTATGACTTTGCATGTTGCACCTGAAGGGGTAAAACCCATTGGGAGCAAATAGATCTTGAGAATATTATTAGTGTAAATGGAAAAGTTGGGACTTTCAAAGCTATGCTTAAGTTCATCAGGATCAATGCAAATATCGTGGAGTTGGAACATCTGTTTTGATGTGACAGTTAAAGAGTTTGATTTCATCAAAATGGTAGATGAACCTTGTATATACAATAAGGTTGTCTTCCACGTATTGTACGTAGATGGCATACTCTTGATCGGAAATAGTTTCCTATGCTACACTCGGTCAAGCTTCTCTTATCACGGGGATTCTCAATAGAAGATTTGGATGATACCTGCTACATCTTTTGGATTATGATCTATGGAGATAGATCTAGTGGATGTTGGGAGTGTCCCAAATCCAGGTACATAAACACCATACTAAAGGGGTTTAGTATGGACGATTCTAAGCATGGTGGTTTGCCCACTTACTCATGGACCACTCTCTCCAAAAAGATGTCTCCCAAGACTGATTTAGGGAGAGCTCGCGTACAAGGGATAACCTATGCTTCGGCAGTAGGCTCTATCAGAGTATGCGATATTATGTACCAGACCAGATGTAGATGACTCACTAGGTGTAGTGATTAGGAATCAATCGGATCTTGGGAGAATCACTGGACAACTATAGAGGACATTCTTAAGTACTTAAGAAGAACTATAAGAAAGTTCTTGGTTCCAGCTTCCAGAGTGATAAGATCGACTGAGAGTCAGTCACATGCATTGCCTTTACCCTCAGTGGAGGGACGGTATGTTGGAAGAGTTCCAAGCTAGATACCGTGATATACTAGACGATAAAGGCTGAATACATTTCTACCAATGATACTACCAAAGTGGTTGTCTTGACATTTCTTGTTCATAAGATGAACAAGGTTCCTACCATTGAGCGTCCAATAACTATTATTGTGACAACAATGGAGTGGTGGCTTTGGCTTAGGAACGAAGGTCCCATTAGCGTTCCAGACATATTCTGAGGCAAGTATCACCTGATCAGGGAGATGGTTGATCTCCAAGGGATCGAGGTCAGGAGAGTAGACCCGAAGGATAACACAGCGGATCCACTCACAAAGGCCTTACCCCTATAGAGACTTCTATGGGATGGTTGAGTATGGGATACTACAACCACTGCTATATTATTGGGTATTGGATACTACAACAGATGGCCTTAGTGCAAGTGGAAGATTGTTAGTTATATGTATGCCCTAGAGGCCATTACTATACATGCGGTGTTTATTGTAGTGGATTCTTGGACATATATAGGGAGGACTTTCTTGCTCGACATGATAGCATGCTATCTGGTTGCTCTTTATCTTAATATGTACACTTATTATCTCTTTATTACATGTTGATAAAGTCCTTAGGATGAGTACTTGACTACCAGGATTATGATGCAGATCATACTAGTGGGGACAGGGTAGTCGATAAGTACATCCTTCAAATGTTCCTAGTCATGGGAGTATGAGACAGGGCATCGATACTCCAGAGTAAACTAGCGTATGCGCTTCTCGACCCATGAGATGGGCGATGGATGATCCCATATCCATTGGTGTTTGACATCAGAGAAGGTATATGGGTGCTCAGTGGAGACTGGATACACTGGACAGACTCGCTGAGAACTCCTAGATGGTATTATACCTATCGTCGGACAGCAGTTCTCTGGTGATACTGGTGCAGGTTAGTCTGTAGACCCGAGATCGTCATAGAGTCTTGTGTAATTCCCACTGTGATTTGATTTCCACCATACCACGGTCAAAAGATCGTGCAAAAAGGTGGTTTTTGGGTACAGTCCCGAGTTACATGGAGGCAATGAGTGATAGGAGGGGTTTCGTCTCTCCCGGTAATGGGAGTTGATGTTGCACTATGCTCGATTGGCCATAACATGAAATCCTTGGCCAGGCTTGCTGAGATTTACTGGTAAGATATATCAGTAGTTTCTCGAACCGTTATGGACCTTGCATCGGCATGACTTATCAGGCTATTAGTGTCTGACGTTATACCACCCCCAGGCTGTGATATGCGACATATCAGATGAAGTGACCGGACTGTACGGTAGTGTTACTGATTGGATTCGCAAGAGTACGAGCAGGCTTGCTTGTTGATCTTCTGATTGCTCAATACCCGGGTGGCCATTATGTTTAGCAGACCGCTTGCGGCTTGTGGGTGTTTGATATGATCATCACCTACTGCCGGCGTCTTGACGAATCTTTAGAATCCTACACAGAGGTTTCCTGGTTCATGCGAAACGGAGTAGGAGCACATATATGATATGTGTGGGACCGAGATTAATGCGGGATGTGATACCGCATTCTATTCTCGCGATATATGTATCGAAAGGTTATATATGATATAGCCAAGTTATCGGATCAAGTGTCGATTCGATAAGTTGTTACATTTGATATTAGTCGGTTATATGTAATATAGTCGGATTATTAAATCAAGTGTTGGTTTAATAGTTTAATATAGAATTATATATTTGATATATTAAATTACATTAACTAATATTAGCTCACCTATGTAATTATTTTTCTCACTAATGATACATTGATATATATGTGATATATGTTAAATATTTTGTTTTCTTTTTGCACACAAAATATATCTGTGATATATATTGTTGTGTCATGTAAGGTTACACTTGCAATATGTATGTATAAGACTTATACCATTCTAGGGTTTATGTTTGGGTTTTATTTATCATTAAGTAATTCACAAAATATTTGGAATGAGTCATGGTTGAAGCTTGGAGAAGCTTGTAGAAAACATTGACCAAGTCCACTCTTTTGTCATTGCTTAAGATATTTCTTAACCCAACCCTTAACTCATAGCTATGGTTTATTCTCTACATGAGTTAGGCATGACACTAACTCACCCATGGTTGCAATTCTAGCCTCACTCTTTCATTCATTTTCTTCATCACTTCTTCTTCTTCCTCAAGGGAAAAAACTTGCTAGCTTTTTCTAAGTGATAAAATCTTGTGAGAAAATAAAACTAAAGTGAGCCCACTTTCTACTTCAACATCCTCTACTACTTGCCAATTAGTTTAGGGTGTTTGCTTCACTAATCTTACAATTAGTGAAGAGATAGCATGAGCTAGTGTCTCCTCGACGTAGATCATCTTCGGCCTCGAAGACTTCGAAGCAAGCTTGTTCGTTTCTTCATGGGTGCCTTTCTAGAGTCTGGGGGATCGTGATCGCAGCGAAGGGACTACTACATGGAGCTATTGAAGTGAAGGACCGGTCTACAAAGGTTGTATTCCTTGTTCACTTAGATGTAAAGAGTTTACATATCATGTTTAACCCTAATTCTCTAGTTTGATTTCTTGGTTGGTTTGTTTAGCATCCTAAAAATGTTAAAGTACCATGATTGATGCTTTCCAAAACCTTTCTAAGGTGCTAAGAAAACCCTACACGGCCACCGCCCCTTGTCGGGGTCTCGACTGTATACACCAGTCTACTAATAGAGTATCGATGCCCAGTCTCGAAACTCCCACGACTAGGGACACTTTAAGGATGTGCTTATAGACTACCCAACTCTCACGTATATGATCGCCATCATACTTCTGGTAGTCAAGCAAGAATCCTAAGGGGGCTCTATCAACGTGTAATAGTGATTTGTAATGTCACCTTAAACATATATACGATGATAAAGACAAACCAGATAGCATACTATCATCTTGAGTAAGACTGTCCTACCGGTATAGGTCCTCCCTCAATCATTGCAATCACATGCCTATAATCCAATAATTGACTTTGAGGGCACTATATCCAACAATCTCCCACTTGCACTTAAGGCTAATTATTGCGATGCCGCATACTCACTGCCCGTGTGATACCGAACATCCAACTCCTCTACTAATCAGTTTCAAAAAGCTTGTTTGTAAACCTATTGTGTTCGAGAAATATCCTCAGTGAGTGGATCCGCCCTAATGTTTCTTTCTATGTCTCTCTTTATCTTAAGTTCGCGGAGAAAACCATCTCCCAAATTGAGCAATACCTGTCTTAGAATATGTTTGGATATCTGATGGGACCAGTTCACAAATGAACTCCAAATCCAAAAAATTTCTTAGACTGTATCGTCAACTAAATTTAATCAATATCCTGCGCCATGCCTCCCTCAGTACCCGCTTGGACCACCTATCCAAACTACTGCCCCTCGTCAAGAGGGAAAACTATAACTCTGACAGTAACTCTGTTATCTAGGTCACTTTGGAAGCCTGGAATAATAACTGTCTCCCAAAGGAGGTTGTCGTTATTAAATCCCTAGAACATCCATTTATGTTCTAAAACTGCTTCTGTACGTTTCTCCAGGATTGGATTAATATCAACTTATTGCATCTAGTACAAAAACAACATCTGTTGTGGTACTTGACATCCCATGATCAACTCAATTGCCTAAGTAAGTTATATGCCAATCATGCACATCCTTCTCCCTTTTAGTCTGTAAGACACCTTTAGAGAGGGTGACTCCATCACCTGCAGGTATACCACCATGCCAGGAGTCGTCCATTCTAAAACACCTTTAGAATGCTGTCTAAGTACCCAGATTGGGACACTTCCCATTTCTTGATCTAAAACCATAGATCTAGTAACCAGAATGCTTGATATTATATTTATATCCTATGTGGAGAAACCACTGTGCGACAACCACAGTATAACCGATCGTAGTATAGGAATTTCACTTCCTACAATATGCATGTCTTCCAAATACCAGGACATTACGCCCTACTACCTTCTAAACAGATCCATCCTTTATTCTGATAAAGTCAAAGCCCATGACTGTCACATCAAATATAGATGATCTATCTCCGCTATATTTACTTTAGTCTATAAATAGACACACGCTACTTGTCCACTATGTTTCCGCTGCTCCCACTGACTACGACAACCCTCTGGCAGAATCATATAAACGTGCACTTCTAAAGCTAGTTTAGAACGATGCTATACTCACCCTCCTACCAGGTCTCATAGTCTGGAACATCAATAGTGTCAAGCCTGGGTAAACAAGAACCTCCCCGTCACCGTCATTGAGGATACCGAAGTACCACTTGGGCGCCTGAGGTTTCCCACCATATCTGCGGAGTGGCTAATGGAATGTCAAACCTGATTGAATCTTTAGGTTCTATTTAAATTTTCAGTAATCTTCTGTGGTTCTGGAATCACTTCCAGTTCTACCATACTCCCACTACTGTTTTTTGAAAAAAGTCCATTTTACTAAAACTGTAGCGAGTCAAGAATAATATCACTATTGATCTTCTAGATGGTAGAAAGTTACCCCTCGTCATAGCCTGGGATAACCCATAAACTGCCATTACAGAAACGTGCCTAGAGTTATCCAGACTCTGGTTTTAAGCATAAGCCGGACAACTCCCCGTACCTTAACATCGTTAAGATATGAACTATTCTATATACAATATAAAAATAGCGACACTGATTTAATTGGAACTAGACTCAAATCATGCAGCTGTCTCCAGTGCATGTCAACTAAATGGATAGCGGCCGATCAGGATTACTCAACTTAGGAGTGCATTCAATTATGAGAAACCTGAAAGAGAAGCTGTAAGTCTACGGTAGCGTCCCGGCCGTCTTTCCGAGTCCAAAATGCGGAAACGAAAACTTTTTCAAACTAGAAAACCGGCGCTGTCATATTTCACAGTAATTCCTAAAATACCCTGCTGATTATTTTGAGTATTTTTAATCCAGGAAAAATCACTTTTTAAAAAAATATCCAGAGAAGGGTATATATCGGGGTTTCCGGGTTCGATCGGACTTTAAACTTCGTCTAGACTTTGCCTAAAGCTCTAGCTTGGCTCTGATACCACTGTAAGGTTGCTAGGCACACGCACAAGGGTCTACAAGGCATCAACCATGCCCGATTTAAAAATTAGCCATGCCGAACAACCCAAAGCCGGATCTTTAAACTAGATATTAGGAGAAAACAAGTATGTTAAACACTTTAACACTAAGTGAAAGGGATTACAACCTTTGTAGATCCGGTCCTTCACTTTTTAAGCTCCGTGTTGAGGTCCCTTCGCTGCGATCATCGTGTTCCGGACTCTCGAGAGGCTCCACGAAGAGAATGATGCCAACTTGCTTCCGATCTTTGATAACAAAGATGATCTACCTTGAAGTTTCATTAACACAAGCTAACACTCACTGAATGAAGTGAACACTCTCATCTAAAGGGAAAGGGCAGATGATGATGATGAAGTAGGATTTTTCTCTCATTTGTTTTCTTATTCTCACTCATTTTTCATCACAAAATCAAAGCTAGAAAGCTTTTCAAGAAGGAACTCAAGGAAGAAGAAGAATGAATAATGATTAATTCTTTTGTGATGAATAATGAAAGTTTTGATAAGGTTAGAAATGCAACCATGGTTCAAGTAACCATTATAGAGATTTTACTAGGGTTAAGTGTTTGGGTTGAGTTAAAAAAATATCTTGCAAAATATCTTTTCCAAACCAAAAAATGAAAGCTGCTAGAAACTTCTAGAAAAGCTTAACCCAAATCAAACCCTAACCATGTTTAATCTCCACTAAACATGTTGCATTAATAACCACATCATGTTACAATATTATATATCACATATATAATATTTATTGTAACAAAATAAAATAATACAATTAACATATATCGCATATATATCAATGTATTACCCGAGTGAGAAAAAAAATCTTTTAGTGAGCTAATATTAGTTAATGTAATTTAATATATCATATATATTATTATACATTAAATTATCGAATCAACACTTGATCCGACAATCCGGCTATATCGCATACAACCAACTAATATCTCATTTACCGATTCATCGAATCAACACTTGATCCGATGACCCGGCTGATATCAAATATCGCGAGAATAGAATACAGTATCTCATATCGCATTATCCTCGGTCCCGCACATATCACATATGCGCTCCTACTCCGTTTTTCCTGAGTCAAGAAACCTTTGTCTAGGACTCTAAAGAATCGTCAATACGCTGGCAATAGGTGATGATCATATCAAACACCCACAAGCTGCAAGCGGTCAGCTAAATGTAATAGCCATCCAGGTATTGAGCGCTCAGAAGATCAACAACCAAGCCTGTACATTCTCCTGTGAATCCAATCAGTAACACTCCCGTACAGTCCGGTCTCGTCGTCTGATATGTCGCATATCTCGCCTAGGGGTGGTAAACGTCAGACCCCAGTAGCTCGATATGTCGTGTCGATGTAAGGTCTATAACAGTTCGAGAAACTACTGATAACACTTACCAGTAAATCTCAGCAACCCTGGCCAGGGATTTCCAGTTATAGCCAATCGAACACAGCGCAACATCAACTCCCTATACCAGGAGAGACGAATCCTCTCCTATCGCTCATTGCCTCCATGTGATTCAGGACTGTACCCAAAAGCCACCTTTTTGCACGCCCTCTTGGACGTGGTATGATGGAAATCAAAGCACAGTGGGAACAACACAAGACTCTATGACGATCTCGGGTCAACAGACTACTCTGTACCAGTGTCACCGGAGAACTTCCATCTGACGTGAGGTATAATATCATCTGGGAGTTCTCGGAAAGTCCGTCCAGTGTATTTAGTCTCCACTGAGCACCCGTACACCATCCTTGATGTCAAACACCGATTGATATAGGATCATCCATCGCCCATCATATGGGTCAAGATGCGTATACGCTAGTCTACTCTGGTGTATCGATGCCCTGTCTCGATACACCCTCGATTAGGAACAGTTATAGGATGTACTCGTCGACTACCGTGGCCCCACTAGTATGATCTCATCATAGTCCCAGTAGTCGAGTCCATATCCTAAGGGCTTTATCAACATGTAACATAGAGACAATCAGAGTACATGTTAAGATAAAGTACAGCCAGATAGCATACTATCATGTCGAGCAAAAAAGTCCTCCCTATATTTGCCCAAGCATCCATTACAATATACATCGTATGTACAGTAATGGCCTCTAGGGCATACATATAACTAACAATCTCCCACTTGCACTAGGGCCATCTGTTGTGGTATCACATACCCAATAATTAGTTGTGGTTGAATTATCTCATACTCAACCATCCCATAAAAGTCTCTACTGGGAAAAAGGCCTTTGTGAGTGGATCCGCGCTGTTGTCCTCTGTGTCTACTCTCCTAACCTCGATCTCCCTGGAGATCAACCATCTCCATGATCAGGTAATACTGCCTAAGAATTATATTCGGATTTCTGATAGGACGGGGGTTCCTTGGCATAAGCCACAACTCCATTGTCACACAATGGTAGGAATGAAGTTCATCTCATGAACTTATATATATCTAGACTGCCTCTTTGGTAGCATCCTTGGTAATGATGTATCTTGCCTTTAATCGTCTAGTAAGTCACGGTATCTAGCTTGGAACTCTTCCAACATACCGTCCATCCACTGAGGTTAAAGACAATGCCTGCGACTGACATTCAGTCGTCCTTATCACCTTGGAACCATTCCAGTGATTCTTCCCAGGATCTATTGATACCATCTCACTACAACTAGTGAGTATCCTAACATCCAATTAGATCTATCTCATAGATCCAAAACCCAGGATTTAGGAGGTATCGCTTTGATCCTATATGGAAAATCCTTGTGATAAGCGGAAATTGACCGAGCGTAGCATAGGAAACTCCTTCCCTATCAAGAGTATGTCATCCACGTACTCTATGAGGATCACCACCATACTCCCTACTACCTTTTTGTATATACAAGGTTCATCTACCATTTTGATGAAGTCAAACTCTTTGACTATCACATCAAAACAGACGTTCCAACTCCGCGATGCCTGTTTTATCACATAAAACAATTTGCACGCGTTTCCGCTGCTCCCATTGTCTAAGGAGCCCTCGGCTGTGTACTTATAGATATTCTTTTCCAAATCATTATTTAGAAAAGATTTCATGACACCCAACCGCCAGAAATCGTAGTCATGGTATGTAGCCGTGGCAAGTAGGATCTGGATGGACTTAAGCATAGCTTTGAAAGTCTCAACTTTTCCATGTACACCAAGTAATCTTCTCAAAATATACTTGCTCCTGATGGGGATTTAACCCTTCAGATAAAGCAACCAAAGTCCATACTTTGTTGGTGTATAAGGATTCCATCTCAGATCGCTAAGCATCCAGCCATTCTTACAGAGTCCCACTCCTGATGGCCAGCTCGAAACTAGTTAGGTCATCATCTCATGATGCAATCCTCGCTCCCACTGTCATAGAGAAACCGAAGTATCTCTCAGGTGGGTGAGGAACCCTGCTAGATCGGCGGAGAGGCTAAGGTTCGTTAGAAACTATTGAATCCACATTCAATAGGTATGCAGCTTCTCAAGTGCATAACTCCCAAAAGGAAATAGCAAACTCAGTAGTACTCATCATAGAGCACACCATATCACATAGGGTGCTATTGCTCCGCCCCGATACACCGAGGTGCTGTGGTGTATTCGGAGGAGTAATGCTGAGAGAGAATCTCATTCTCTTTTAGAATAGTCCAGGAATTCCATGCTCAAGTATTCTCCTCCCTGATCTCATCAAAGGACATAATACTTATACCCATTTTTGGTTCTCTACTTCTAACTTATATTCATTGAATATCTCAAAAGCTTCGGATTTGTGTTTCAACAGGAACATATGTCTGAATCTTGAGAGATCATCAGTGAATCTAATGAAGTATAATGAGCCGGTCCTGGCATGTGTAGACAGGGGACTTTCATGCATCAACATGTATCAATCCCAAGAGTTCACTAACTCTTTCTCTGTTTCCAATAAACAGAGCTATGGTCATCTTATCTTTGTGACATCACTGGCAAAATTCACAAGATGTGAATTCAAACTAATTTAAATATGCATCTAAATGTAACTTAGCTAGTCGGGTCGCATTAATATGACCTAGTCTACAATACCTCAAGAAGGATTCGTTCATTTCTGAACTCTTCCTCTTGTGTGTGTTCTGTATACTAAGAACTGTAGTTTGATTTAGAACGTCAATGCTTTTAGGTAACGCGCCTGAACCGATCAACTCTTGATATAGGAAATGTTCAATATATTATCCAACAATACAAAATTATATCCTTCTTTACTAATAAAGAGACTGATATGATGTTGTATATCAGGTTCGGTATCTAATAACATTCGTTCAGAATCAATGTATTCTGGTAATACAGGGTGATAGTGACCAACAGACTTGGCTGCAACACTTGCACCATTTCTATCTCATGAAACTTATCACCCGTTCTCAGTTCTCTACCTATCTGTAGCCCATGTAACAAATTACATATGTGGGATCCTGATCCGGTATCAAATACCCAGGACGTAAAGGATACTGAGAAACAGTTCTCTGTAATGAACACACCCGAAGAAGATGCATCAGCATGGACTTTCTTCGTTTGGGCGGCACAGGAATTCTGGTAATCCCCAATTTCCTGCTCTGTCTTATAACAATTATAAGTTGGAGCGGGGCCAACGTTCCCTAGCACAGTATAACAAGCGGGTTCGGTCAATACATCCGTATTTTTATCTTGATTAAGGCGTGACATAGTCGTAACCGGGAGAGAGAGAGAAGAAAACACTCAGCGTGCGCTTTTACAAGATTAGATTGGTTATCAATTTATCTAATCAGGATGTCTCCCACTGTTTTAGTCAAATCTTCCTTCAAACCCTAAATGGAAAGACTAGCCGGGATTAATTACACTCTACAAGTTCGCCAATCTTTCAGTCAGGCCAGTGCCGGTACTTTGAGGGAGGTTCCTCGTGCTTTCGCACGGACCTAATTAAAATAAACCTCATTTTCCCAGGGGCGTAACCCCATTAACACCTTTCTAGACACCTACTTGATCGTCTAATTGTAATGTGTAAAACTCTCCCAGGAGTAACTCTTACTCGCAGCGGGTATCGGGATCCAACTATCTCATAGAAGGTATGCAATCTCATTGCAAATTTCAACACTTGAAATTCCCAATAATATTTTATCCCTAGCGTCCTATGACCTTGACGAATGCCAACAAACCATAGGCTACTAGTCAAGTTCAACCCGTCATTTCCCGATTGAATTAAACCCACTCGCACGACCCTTGACGAAAGCCAACAAAGCCGCACGACTACCCTAACTAAATCGCATCATATTCTTATACAGATAAGCATAAATAGCTACCGCACACTACGCTTTGACGAAAGCCAACAAACGTAGTACGAATACTATGAAGTACTTATCTGAAATGACGGAGGGCTACGACAGGTTTTTAAGAAAACCCTTTGCATAATGAACTTGATATCGTTGTAGAATCGAGTGATTTTAAATGGAGTGTTTTTGAGGCTTTTCTAGTTTTGCTAAAGAGGTCACTCCCGGTGAAGGGATCGTCGGCTCTTTCCTCATCGAATAAGGTGCATGGTATATCATATATACCACTATGCAAAGCAAGAACTATAGAAGCAATCAAAAAACAAACCGAGTTTATAGCATCTGCTAGTTTCACTAAAGAGGTCACTCCCGGTGAAGGGATCTCGGCTCTTTCCTTATCGAATAAGGTGCTGGATGTTCTACAAGGAACACCGCTATGCAAAGCAAGAAGTAGAGCTACCAGTTTTAAACAAGTTTCTACAACATCTTTATGTTTCTTTTATTTCATTAATCTCATTAATGAAGTCCTATTTTATTTATACTTCACAAGTATCACATTTGAAACGAAATCTGCAATATAACATATATCTCATATATATAATATAAACATTCGTCTCAGGCAGTAATATGATCTCATCACAGAACATTGCAGCAGAAGAACATATATGAAATATTGGATATACTAGGACGTCCGTGTTTTAATACGAGCCTGTATAAAACACGGATTCCACGGTCGCGATGAATAGCCAAACCCACATCCCTAGACCCCTACGAGAGCGGCAAGTAACACTGCCAGTTCTAGGGTTAAGAGACCCGGTCTCGACTCCTCGAGATGGTCTCCCACTAGACCCTAGAACCCGGTTACTTATGCTCCCCGCCTTGGGTCTACCTAATGCGGAAAAGTAAATAATATACAATGGTGACATCATCCTCAGCCCGGAAATGCTCCAAAAAAAGAATATTACATACAAATGAATTTTACATGAATGAAAAAGAAAAAAAACTCTCATCTCACATAAAACCCCCGGCTATTCAGAACGCGACGATCCAATATAACATATCACAGCAACACATAATATCCCATTCATCAACGTAAGCAAGTATGCCTATCCCGATTGTCGTTGATGTATAGCAACGAAGCCGGCGATACACTACATACTACGCTTACGGTCACAGAAAAGAAAGTGTAAAACTACAACAGTTGGAATCCGCAACCACCTTAGACTTCGCATGCCTAACCAAATGAATTTCTTAGACATCGCATGCCTAAGTCTCATTATCGAAAACACTTTTCAATATCAAGTCGGGCAATTCAACAAGATTCCCAACATCCTGATCGAATGCTCATTGCAAACTTTAGTAGACGGCCGCACCCCCGATGCCGTCGACGAAGTGCACTAAGGCTGAGCACCGCTGCCGCGAGCACCCGAACGGATGCTTTTGGCGACAGGGTTCTCCTACAGTCACTTGGTCGGGGCTATGGGGCATGGCTGTCTATTATGTTTACCCGGCGAGTATCCGCGTACGCTACGTGATTACGACGGACTTTTGATCACATCAAAATTCCGTGGCAACCGATCAATTGAGACTAAACTGCTAGATTTATAACATTCAAATTAGTTATCTCATAACTACCTGTGGATTCCAAATATTGTATCACATTCCAGATAAATAGACAGTGTTAAACTTTCCGATCGAATAATCAAACACCCAAGTTTTCCCAAATAGTTCTCAACACATGAAATTAGTTTAAAAACATCCATCATATGCCACAGTACCAATGGTCCAGCCGTAGAAGGGTCAAGCCAACGCCTCACATGTGGCACGCCGTACTGCCACAAACCCTAAGGTTTAGAGGCAGTTCAAGACGGTCACATAATCGAGTTAAGGTCTGTGTTCTTCTAGAGGGTCCACCGCGTTACTTGCATAATTTTTCGGAAGTTTCAAACTCGAGAAAAAAAATCCAACTTTTGAAAAAATTTCCGACAGGGGAAAAAGTGAGTTATTGATATCCGTTCGAACTTTTTAACAGTTTCTAAAAATTATCCGGAAAAACTTAAACGAAGTTAAATTATCCGATCGAATCAAAGAGTCCCCAATACACCCCAGAAAACTCAACACTTGAGTAAGAATTAAAAATTCCCAGAAGAATCAGGAAGTTGGTACTGAAGTTACTGTACAAAACCCTAACCCTAATTCTACTATTCCGCCGCGGAACCGCTGCGCAAGCAAGATATTGCCGCGGTTCCGCGGCGCTTTAGTGGAATTAAGATGTCGTATTTCACAGTAATTCCTAAAATACCTTGCTGATTATTTTGAGTATTTTTAATCCAGGAAAAATCACTTTTTTAAAAAATATCCAGAGAAGGGTATATATCGGGGTTTCCGAGTTCGATCGGACTTTAAACTTCTCCTAGACTTTGCCTAAAGCTCTAGCTTGGCTCTGATACCACTGTAGGGTTGCTAGGAACACGCACAAGGGTTTACAAGGCATCAACCATGCCCGATTTAAAAATTAGCCGTGCCGAACAACCCAAAGCCAGATCTTTAAACTAGAGATTAGGCGAAAACAAGTATGTTAAACACTTTAACACTAAGTGAGAGGGATTACAGCCTATGTAGATCCGGTCCATCACTTCTTAAGCTCCGTGTTGAGGTCCCTTCGCTGCGATCATCGTGTTCCGGACTCTCGAGAGGCTCCACGAAGAGAATGATGCAAACTTGCTTCCGATCTTCGATAACAAAGATGATCTACCTTGAAGTTTCATTAACACAAGCTAACACTCACTAAATGAAGTGAACACTCTCATCTAAAGTGCAAGGGTAGATGAGGATGATGAAGTAGGATTTTTCCCTCATTTGTTTTCTTATTCTCACCCATTTTTCATCACAAAATCAGAACTAGAAAACTTTTCAAGAAGGAACTCAAGGAAGAAGAAGAATGAATAATGATTAATTCTTTTGTGATGAATAATGAAAGTTTTGATAAGGTTAGAAATGCAACCATGGTTCAAGTAACCATTGTAGAGATTTTACTAGGGTTAAGGGTTTGGGTTGAGTTAAAGAAATATCTTACAAAATATCTTTTCCAAAACCAAAAAAATGCTAGCTTCTAGAAACTTCTAGAAAAGCTTAACCCAAATCAAACCCTAACCATGTTTAATCTCCACTAAACATGTTGCATTAATAACCACATCATGTTACAATATTATATATCATATATATAATATTTATTGTAACAAAATAAAATAATACAATTAACATATATCGCATATATATCAATGTATTACCCGAGTGAGAAAAAGAATCTTTTAGTGAGCTAATATTAGTTAATGTAATTTAATATATCATATATATTATTATACATTAAATTATCGAATCAACACTTGATCCGACAATCCGGCTATATCGCATACAACCGACTAATATCTCATTTACTGATTCATCGAATCAACACTTGATCCGATGACCCGACTGATATCAAATATCGCGAGAATAGAATATGGTATCTCATATCGCATTATCCTCGGTCCCACACATATCACATATGTGCTCCTATTCCGTTTTGCCTGAGTCAAGAAACCTCTGTGTAGGACTCTAAAGAATCGTCAATACGCCGGCAGTAGGTGATGATCATATCAAACTCCCACAAGCTGCAAGCGGTCAGCTAAACGTAACAGCCACCAAGGTATTGAGCGCTCAGAAGATCAACAACCAAGCCTGTACATTCTCCGGTGAATCCAATCAGTAACACTCCCGTACAGTCCGGTCTCGTCGTCTGATATGTTGCATATCTCGCCTATGGGTGGTAAACATCAGACCCTAGTAGCTCGATAAGTCGTGTCGATATGAGGTCTATAACAGTTCGAGAAACTACTGATAACACTTACCAGTAAATCTCAGCAACCCTGGCCAGGGATTTCCAGTTATAGCCAATCGAACACAGCGCAACATCAACTCCCTATACAGGGAGAGACGAATCCCCTCCTATCGCTCATTGCCTCCATGTGATTCAGGACTGTACCCAAAAGCCACCTTTTTGCACGCCCTCTTGGACGTGGTATGATGGAAATCAAAGCACGGTGGGAACCACACAAGACTCTATAACGATCTCGGGTCAACAGACTACTCTGTACCAGTGTCACCGGAGAATTGCCATCTGACGTAAGGTATAATACCATCTGGGAGTTCTCGGCGAGTCCGTCCAGTGTACCCAGTCTCCACTGAGCATCCGTACACCATCCTTGATGTCAAACACCGATGGATATGGGATCATCCATCGTCCATCATATGGGTCAAGATGCATATAGGCTAGTCTACTCTGGTGTATCGATGCCCTGTCTCGATACACCCTCGACTAGGAACGGTTATAGGATGTACTCGTCGACTACCGTGGCCCCACTAGTATGATCTCATCATAGTCCCAGTAGTCGAGTACATATCCTAAGGGCTTTATCAACATGTAACATAGAGACAATCAGAGTACATGTTAAGATAAAGTACAGCCAGATAGCATACTATCATGTCCAGCAAGAAAGTCCTCCCTATATATTGTTAGTTGTATGTATGCCCTAGAGGCCAGTATTGTACAGATGATGTATATTATATTGGATGCTTGGACATATATAGAGATGACTTTCTTGCTCGATATGATAGTATGCTATCTGGTTACTCTTTATCTTAACATGTACACTAGTCTCTTTATACTGTCTTATAGTTACATGTTGGTAAAGCCCTTAGGATATGTACTTGACTACCTGAACTGTGATGCAGATCATAGTAGTGGGGACATGGTAGTCCATAAGTACATCCTTCAAGGTCCCTAGTCGTGGGTGTATCGAGACGGGGCATCGATATACCAGAGTAGACTAGCGTATATGCTTCTCGACCCATGAGATGGGCGATGGATGATCCCACATCCATTGGTGTTTGACATCAGAGATGGTATACGGGTGCTCAGTGGAGACTGGGTATACTGGACGGACTCGCCGAGAACTCCCAGATGGTATTATACCTCACGTCAGATGGCAGTTCTCAGGTGACACTTGTACAGGTTAGTCTGTAGACCCGAGATCGTCATAGAGTCTTGTGTGTTTCCCACTGTGCTTTGATCTCCACCTTACCACGTCAATGAGGGCGTGCAAAACGGTGGTCTTTGGGTACAGTCCCGAGTCACATGGAGGCAATGAGCGATAGGAGGGGTTTCGTCTCTCCCGGTATTGGGGGTTGATGTTGCGCTGTGCTCGATTGGCCGTAACAGGGAAGTCCCTGGCCAGGGCTGATCAGAGATTTACTGGTAAGTGTTACCAGTAGTTTCTCGACCCGTTATGAGCCTCACATCGGCACGACTTATCGGTTATTGGGGTCTGACGTATACCACCCCTAGACTTGATATGCGACATATCAGACGAACAGACCGGACTGTACGGTAAGTGTTACTGGTTGGATTCACAGGAGTGTGAGCGGGCTAGCTCGTCGATCGTCTGATCGCTCAATACCCGGATGGCCGTTACGTTTAGCAGACCGCTTGCGGCTTGTGGGTGCTTGATATGATCATCATCTGCTACCGGCGTATTGACGAGTCTTTAGAGTCCTACACAGAGGTTTCCTGGCTCAAGCGAAACGAAATAGGAGCGCATATGAGATATGTGCGGGAGCGAGAATAATGCGTGTATGTGATACCGCATTTCATTCTCGCGATAAATGTTTCGATTGGTTATATTCGATATGACCTAGTTATCGAATCATTGATTCGATAAATCGATACATTGAATACTAGTCGGTTATGTGCGACATGACCGGATCATTGAATCAAATGTTGATTTAATGATTTAATGTATAATTATATATTTGATATATCACTTTGCATTAACTAGTATTGGTTCACTTTATACGGATTTTCTCACTTGATGTGCAAGTTGTGTATGTGATATACTTTTGTGCACATATATGTATCATGTTTGATGATACTTGCTCACATGGTTAAGTGTAAAGAATTAAACCATGGTTAAGAAGATAATTAGGGTTTTGATTTATTCTCTCATTTATTTATCCATTCTTTATTTATTTAAATGGATAAATGAAAACATAATGGTTTCTTTTCATCATGAAGCTTGTTGAAGCTTCATGAAGCTTTGACTAAAGAAACCATTTTGTCTTCTAGCTTAACCCTAACCCTTCTCATTAACCATGGTCTTTTCTCTACACTTAACCTTGGTAAAGATATGATAAGTATTGATTTATTTTTCTATTTTAAACAACACTTATCATAAACTAGCTTCATCTTCTCCTTCTTCTTCAAGAGAGAAAACTAGATGCCATCAATGGCAACTTGAGCAAAAGTGAATGAAATCCAATTCTAAAGTGAACCCACCTCCTATTTCTTCACCCTCTACCTCTTGCCAAGTTGTCTTGGGTGTTTTCTTCACAAGTTTCACAACTTTGTGAAGTCGGAGCTTGAACTTGTGATGCCTCGACGTAGATCGTCTTTGACACGAAGCCGACGACCAAGCTCGCTCGTTTCTCCGATGAAGCCGACGAATGAGTTCGGGATTCATGATGGACAGCGAGAGGGCACCCACGTGGAGCTAAGGAAGTGGAGAACCGGATCTACAAAGGTTGTAGCATCTAACTTTTAGTTAAAGTGTTAACTAGTTTTTAGTTTCGCCTAGAAATCTAGCCGACGATCCGTATTAGGGTTTCTCGGCACCCATAAAATTTTAAATTGGCATGTTCGATGCCTTGTGAGACCTCTATAGTGTGCCTAGGAACCCTACAGTGGTATCAGAGCCTAGCTAGAGCCTCAGGCGAAGTCTAGACGCGATTTGAAGCCCGAACGAACCCGAAACCCTAAACCAAACATGCTCTCTGTACATTTTCTAAAATCTGGGATTTTTCAATATTAAAAATATGCAGAAAAATAAGCAGGAAATTATAAGGTTTACTGTGAAATTCGTGAGCGTAATTCCACTAAGCCAGCGCGGATCCGCGGCATGAGCATGGCTCATGCGGCGGATCCGCGGTCGTACGGCCTCAATATTTAAAGAATTTTACACAGTAGTTCTTAGTTTCCAGTGGTGATTTTCCTGGGTATTTTTAATAATTATTCAAGAGTTGAATTTTCTGGGGTTGCTTTGGGGATTCGGTGTTTCGATCGGGGTATCAAATTTCGTCTTTGTGTATTTCCGGATAATTTTTTGAATATGTTAAAAAGTTCGACCGGATATAAATACCCAATTTTTCCCCTGTCGGGAAATTTTCAAGTGTTGGATTTTTCGGTAGTTTAACGACGTTGTAAGTAGTGCAAGTAACGCGATGGACCCTCTAGAAGACAACAAACCTTAACTCGATTATGTGACCGTCTTGAACTGCCCTTTGAACCTTCGGGTTTGGGGCAGTACGGCGTGCCACATGTGAGGCGTTGGCTTGACCCTTCTACGGCTGGACCGTTGGTACTGAGGCACGAACTGAATGTTGTTAGACTTATTTCATGTGTTGAGTTGTATCGGGAAAACTTGGGTATTCGACTGTTCGATCGGAAAGTTTAACATTTTCTGTTTTATCTGGAATGTGATACAATAATTGGAATTCATAAACAGTTATGAGATAACTGAATGAATGTTATAAATCTAGCAGTTTAGTCCCACATGATATTGAAAAGAGTTTTCGATAATGAGACTAAAATGCGGGATTTATATCTATTAGGCATGTGATGTCTAAGTATTTCATTTGATTAGGCATGCGATGTCTAAAGAAGTTGCGGATTCCAATTGTTGTAGTTTTACACTTTCTTTTCTGTGACCGTAAGTGTAGTAAGTTCATATCGCCGGTTTCGTTGCT
This sequence comes from Agapanthus africanus, assembly GCA_030015575.1. Lineage (NCBI taxonomy): Eukaryota > Viridiplantae > Streptophyta > Magnoliopsida > Asparagales > Amaryllidaceae > Agapanthus > Agapanthus africanus. Next base: position 250,425,281 of record CM057343.1, read on the forward strand.
ATATGTCAACGACAATTGGGGTATGCGTACTTACTTACGTTGATGACATGTGATGTTATGTGTTGCTGGATATGTAATATTGGATCGTCGTGTTTGAATAGCCGGGGGTTTTTATGTGAGATGAGTGTTTTTCATTTTCATTCATGTAAAAACTTGTATGTAATATTCTTTTATTTGGGGCACTTCCAGGTAGCGGAAGCTGTCACCCTTTGTATATTATTTACTTTTCCGCATTATGATAGACCCAAGGAGGGGAGCACAAGTAACCGGGTTCTGGGGTCCAGTGGGAGACCAACTCGAGGAGTCGAGTCCGGGTCTCCTAACCCTAGAATTGGTAGGGTTGCTTGCCGCTCTCGTAGGGGTCTAGGGGTGTGGGATTGGCTATTCATCACGACCGTGGAATCCGTGTTTTATACTGGCTCGTATTGAAAACACGGACGTCCTAGTATATCCGATGTTTCATATGTTTCTTCTGCTGCGATATCTGTGATGTGATCATGTGATGTTCTGTGATAGATACATTATATAGTATATATGATATATTATATAGACGTTACTTATGTTTTGCACCCGCACTAGCCCTGCCCTGCTCTGTCGTTAGTTACCTAACCTAACGGTGCACGAGGGGACATCGAGGCGAATGCGGATGGCATAAGTGTACGTCGTATTTATCTGTGATGTTTAGGTATTTAAATGATGGGACTTCATTAATGTGATTAATGAAATAAAAGAAACCAAATGATGTTGTAGAATCAGATTTTAAAATAAAACAGGTAGCTACAGTTCTTGCTTTGCATAGCGGTATATATGATATACCCTGCACCTTATTCGATGAGGAAAGGACCGAGATCCCTTCACCGGGAGTGACTCCTTTAGCAGTAACTGGCAGATGCTACACACTCGGTTTGGCTTTGATTGCTTTTAAGAGTTTTTGCTTTGCACAATGATATATATGATATATCCTGCACCTCATTCGACGAGGAAAGGGCCGACGATCCCTTCACCGGGAGTGACCCCTTTAGCAAAACTGGAAAAGCCTCAAAATCACTCCATTTCAAAACTTCATTTGATTCTACAGCGATATCAAGTTCATTACGCTCATGGTTTTATGAAAACCTGCGTAGCCCTCCGTCATTTCAGATAAGTACTACTTAGTATTCGTGCTACGGTAGTTTGGCATTCGTCAAGGCGTAGTGTACGGTAGCTAACTAGTATTTATCTGCTTATGCATATGATGCAGATTGGATTAGGTTATTCGTACGGCGTTGTTTGGCATTCGTCAAGGGTCGTGCGGGTGGGTTTAATTCAATCAAGAAATGTACGGGTTGAACTTGACTAGTAGACTATGGGTTGTTTGGCATTCGTCAAGGTCATAGAACACTAGGGGTAAAATATTATCGGGAATTTCAAGTGTTGAAATTTGCAATGAGATTGCATACCTTCTATGAGATAGTTGGATCCCGATACCCACTGCGAGTAAGAGTTACTCCTGGGAGAGTTTTACACATTACAATTAGCCGATCAAGTAGGTGTCTAGAAAGGTGTTAACGAGGTTACGCCTCTGGGAAAACGAGGTTTACATTAATTAGGTTCGTGCGAAAGCATGGGGGACCTCCCTCAAAGTACCGACACTGGCCTGGCTGAAAGATTGGCGAACTTGTAGTGTGTAATTAATCCCGGCTAGTCTTTCCTTTTACGGTTTGAAGGAAGATTTGATAAATACCAGTGGGAGCCATCCTGATTAGATAAGATAATAACCAATCTGATCTTGCACGAGCATACGCTAAAGTGTTTTCTTCTCTCTCTCTCCAGGTAGCGACCATTTCATGCCTTAATCAAGATAATAATATGGATGTATTGACCGAACCCGCATGTTATACTATGCAGGGGAACGTTGAACCCGTTCTATCTTATAAGTGTTATAAGAATGAACAGGAAACAGGAGAATATCTGGATTCTCACACCACCCAAAAGGAGAATATGCATGTTGATGCATCATCTTCGGGTGTGTTTGTCATTGAGAACTGTTTCTCAGTTCACCCTACTTCCTGGGTATTAGATACCGGATCAGGATCCCACATATGTAAGATGTTACATGGGCTACGGAAAGGTAGAGAACTGGGAAAAGGTGATCATTCCGTTCAAGTAGGGAATGGTGCAAATGTTGCAGCCAAAGCAGTTGGCGAATATCACCTAGTATTACCAAATGGTGATACAATGATTCTGAATGAGTGCTATTATATACCGAACATGATGTGCAACATTATATCAGTTTCTTTATTGAGTAAAGAAGGATATAATTTTGTAGTACAGGATAATGTTATGAACATATTCCTAGATCAAAAGTTGATTGCATCAGGCTCGTTACATAATGGTATATTCATTCTAAATCAAAATACAGTCCTCAATTTGCAAAACACACACAAGAGGAAGAGTTCTGAACTGAACGAATCCTTCTTGTGGCATTGTAGACTGGGTCACATCAATGCGACACGACTAGCTAAGTTGCATAAGGATGGGTATTTAAATCCGTTTAAATTTTCATCTTATGACACTTGCCAGTCATGTCTCAAAGGCAAGATGACCAAAACTCCGTTTACGGGACACGGAGAAAGAGTTACCGAACTCTTGGGACTAATACATAGTGATGTATGCGGTCCCATGTCTACACATGCCAGGGATGGTTCTTCATACTTCATTACATTCACTGACGATCTCTCTAGATACGGGCATGTGTTCCTATTGAAACACAAGTCTGAAGCTTTTGAGAAATTCAGAGAATATAAGCACGAAGTAGAGAACCAAACGGGCAAAAGTATTAAGATCCTTCGATCTGATCGAGGAGGAGAATACTTGAGCAATGAGTTCCAAGATTATCTAAAAGAGAATGGGATTCTCTCTCAGCTTACTCCACCTTATACACCACAGCACAACGGTGTATCGGAATGAAGGAATCGCACCCTATTAGATATGGTGCGTTCAATGATGAGTACAGCTGAGTTACCTATTTCCTTCTGGGGGTATGCGCTTGAGACAGCCATACACCTATTGAATATGGTTCCTACCAAATCAGTGCCTACCACTCCATATGAGATATGGAAAGGGAAGAGACCATCTCTTAAGTATGTTAAGATATGGGGTTGTCCAGCCTATGTCAAAAGACAAAATCCGGACAAACTCGAGGCAAGATCTGTCTTATGTAAGTTTGTAGGATATCCCAAAAATTCACAAGGGTATATCTTCTACCACCCCGAGGAACAAAAGGTGTTTGTTTCTCGACATGCCACTTTCTTAGAAAAAGGTTTTCTTATGAAACAAATTAGTGGCATTGAGGTAGAACTGGAAGAGGTTCCAGCAACACAAACTGTAACAGAAGACTTGGTAGAACCAGAGGATTCGGTAGAACCCGACGAACCCCAGCCTCTCCGCCGATCTAGTAGGGTTTCTCGTCCACCTGAGAGATACTACGGTTTTCTCATTGACGGTGGAAGCGAGGATTGCATCATGGAGGATGATGACCCAACTAGCTTCGAGCAGGCCATCACGAGTGGGGACTCAATGAAGTGGCTGGATGCTATGCGGTCCGAGATGGAATCCATGTACACCAACAAAGTATGGACTTTGGAAGTTGCTCCTGAAGGGGTAAAACCCATTGGGAGCAAGTGGATCTTCAAGAAGAAATTTGGTGTAGATGGGAAAGTGGAGACTTTCAAAGCTAGACTTGTAGCAAAGGGTTTTCGTCAAAGACCAGGTGTGGACTATGACGAAACCTTTTCTCCAGTGGCTATGCTTAAATCCATCCGGATCATGCTTGCCATTGCTGCCTTTCATGACTACGAAATCTGGCAAATGGATGTTAAGACCGCCTTTCTAAATGGTGATTTAGAAGAGTGCGTGTACATGACTCAGCCAGAGGGCTTCGTAGACAGTGGGAGCAGCGGGAAGGTGTGCAAGCTGCTTAAATCCATTTATGGATTGAAGCAAGCATCGCGGAGTTGGAACATCTGCTTTGATGTCGTTATCAAAGAGTTTGATTTCGTCAAAAATCCAGATGAACCTTTTATCTACAAGAAGGTGGCAGAGAGTAAGGTTGTCTTCCTCGTATTGTATGTGGACGACATACTCTTGATAGGAAATAATATTCATATGCTGCAATCGGTCAAGCTCTTCTTATCACAAAGATTCTCAATGAAAGATCTTGGTGATGCCTCCTGCATATTGGGGATTAGGATCTATAGAGATAGATCCAAACGGATATTGGGATTCTCCCAATCCAGGTACATTGACACCATACTAAAGAGGTTTAGTATGGAATATTCCAAGCGTGGGAACTTACCCACAATCTCTGGACTCACTCTCTCCAAAGAGATGTCTCCTAAGACTGATTTGGAGAGAGCTCGCATGCAAGGGATACCCTATGCTTCGGCAGTAGGCTCTATCATGTATGCGATGCTATGTACCAGACCCGATGTTGCATACTCATTAAGTATAGTGAGTCGGTATCAAGCAGATCCTGGAGAGAGTCACTGGACAGCTGTGAAGAACATTCTCAAGTACTTGCGAAGGACTAGAGATATGTTCTTGGTGTATGGTAACGGAGAACTCCAAGTCGAGTCCTTTACCGATTCGAGCTTCCAGAGTGATAAGGACGACTCTAAGTCACAGTCGGGCTTTGTCTTTACCCTTTACGGAGGGGCGGTTAGCTGGAAGAGTTCCAAGCAGGAAACCGTGGCAGACTCGACGATGGAGGCTGAATACATCGCTGCCAACGATGCTGCCAAAGAGGCTGTCTGGATCAAGAAGTTCATTACTGAACTTGGAGTGGTTCCATCCATTGAGCATCCAATACCTTTGTATTGTGATAACAATGGAGCGGTGGCTTTGGCCAAGGAACCCAGGTCCCATCAGCGATCCAGGCATATTCTGAGGCGGTATCACCTGATCCGGGAGATAGTTGATCGCCGGGAGATCGAGGTCAGGAGGGTTGACACGAAGAACAACACCGCGGATCCACTCACGAAGGCCATTCCCCAGATACAGTTTGAGAGACTCTTCGGGATGCTCGGTATGCGATACTACAGCAGCTGGCCCTAGTGCAAGTGGGAGATTGTTAGTTGTATGTATGCCCTAGAGGCCAGTATTGTACAGATGATGTATATTATATTGGATGCTTGGACATATATAGAGATGACTTTCTTGCTCGATATGATAGTATGCTATCTGGTTACTCTTTATCTTAACATGTACACTAGTCTCTTTATACTGTCTTATAGTTACATGTTGGTAAAGCCCTTAGGATATGTACTTGACTACCTGGACTGTGATGCAGATCATACTAGTGGGGACATGGTAGTCCATAAGTACATCCTTCAAGGTCCCTAGTCGTGGGTGTATCGAGACGGGGCATCGATATACCAGAGTAGACTAGCGTATACGCTTCTCGTCCCATGAGATGGGCGATGGATGATCCCACATCCATTGGTGTTTGACATCAGAGATGGTATACGGGTGCTCAGTGGAGACTGGGTACACTGGACGGACTCGCCGAGAACTCCCAGATGGTATTATACCTCACGTCAGATGGCAGTTCTCAGGTGACACTTGTACAGGTTAGTCTGTAGACCCGAGATCGTCATAGAGTCTTGTGTGATTCCCACTGTGCTTTGATCTCCACCTTACCACGTCCATGAGGGCGTGCAAAACGGTGGTCTTTGGGTACAGTCCCGAGTCACATGGAGGCAATGAGCGATAGGAGGGGTTTCGTCTCTCCCGGTATTGGGGGTTGATGTTGCGCTGTGCTCGATTGGCCGTAACAGGGAAGTCCCTGGCCAGGGCTGATCAGAGATTTGCTGGTAAGTGTTACCAGTAGTTTCTCGACCCGTTATGAGCCTCACATCGGCACGACTTATCGGTTATTGGGGTCTGACGTATACCACCCCTAGACTTGATATGCGACATATCAGACGAACAGACCGGACTGTACGGTAAGTGTTACTGGTTGGATTCACAGGAGTGTGAGCGGGCTAGCTCGTCGATCTTCTGATCGCTCAATACCCGGATGGCCGTTACGTTTAGCAGACCGCTTGCGGCTTGTGGGTGCTTGATATGATCATCATCTGCTACCGGCGTATTGACGAGTCTTTAGAGTCCTACACAGAGGTTTCCTGGCTCAAGCGAAACGAAATAGGAGCGCATATGAGATATGTGCGGGAGCGAGAATAATGCGTGTATGTGATACCGCATTTCATTCTCGCGATAAATGTTTCGATTGGTTATATTCGATATGACCTAGTTATCGAATCATTGATTCGATAAATCGATACATTGAATACTAGTCGGTTATGTGCGACATGACCGGATCATTGAATCAAATGTTGATTTAATAATTTAATGTATAATTATATATTTGATATATCACTTTGCATTAACTAGTATTGGTTCACTTTATACGGATTTTCTCACTTGATGTGCAAGTTGTATATGTGATATACTTTTGTGCACATATATGTATCATGTTTGATGATACTTGCTCACATGGTTAAGTGTAAAGAATTAAACCATGGTTAAGAAGATAATTAGGGTTTTGATTTATTCTCTCATTTATTTATCCATTCTTTATTTATTTAAATGGATAAATGAAAACATAATGGTTTCTTTTCATCATGAAGCTTGTTGAAGCTTCATGAAGCTTTGACTAAAGAAAACATTTTGTCTTCTAGCTTAACCCTAACCCTTCTCATTAACCATGGTCTTTTCTCTACACTTAACCTTGGTAAAGATATGATAAGTATTGATTTATTTTTCTATTTTAAACAACACTTATCATAAACTAGCTTCATCTTCTCCTTCTTCTTCAAGAGAGAAAACTAGATGTCATCAATGGCAACTTGAGCAAAAGTGAGTGAAATCCAATTCTAAAGTGAACCCACCTCCTATTTCTTCACCCTCTACCTCTTGCCAAGTTGTCTTGGGTGTTTTCTTCACAAGTTTCACAACTTTGTGAAGTCGGAGCTTGAACTTGTGATGCCTCGACGTAGATCGTCTTTGACACGAAGCCGACGACCAAGCTCGCTCGTTTCTCCGATGAAGCCGACGAATGAGTTCGGGATTCATGATGGACAGCGAGAGGGCACCCACGTGGAGCTAAGGAAGTGGAGAACCGGATCTACAAAGGTTGTAGCATCTAACTTTTAGTTAAAGTGTTAACTAGTTTTTAGTTTCGCCTAGAAATCTAGCCGACGATCCGTATTAGGGTTTCTCGGCATCCATAAAATTTTAAATTGGCATGTTCGATGCCTTGTGAGACCTCTATAGTGTGCCTAGGAACCCTACATATATGTCCAAGCATCCATTACAATATACAACGTATGTACAGTAATGGCCTCTAGGGCATACATATAACTAACAAAATCATCGCATGATAACGTGATGGAATCCACTCACGTTATCACACTCCAGAAGGTATGCGCATATCTGGCAAGTTTCAGTTTCTTTAGAAACTCTCGTTGTGATTTTTACCCCATGCTCTTATGACCTTGACTTTGGCCAACAAATCATAAGTCACATGTCAAGTTCTACCCGTCATTATCTAGGTTGATTTGAACCCACCCATACCTACCCTTGACTTTGGCCAACAAAGCAGTACGACTGTTCCAAACCGACGCATCTATCTATGCAACAGAAAAGTAACAAATAGCTACCATACACTATGCCTTGACTTTGGCCAACAAACATAGCATGAATACTAAGTGCTACCCGTCTGAAATGACGGAGGGCTATGAATGGTTTTTGGCGAAAAACCTTTAACGTAATGAACTTGATATCGTTGAAGGAACCGGATAGCTTTTTATAAAAATACAGTGGCGAAAACCTTTGCTAAAGAGGTCACTCCCGGTGAAGGGATCTCGGCTCTTTCCCCGTAGAATGAGGTGCAGGATATTCCAACTGAATACCATGATGCAAAGCAAAAAGTAATCGGCTATAGTGAAGTTATTACCCTGACGCAAACTTCTATCCAAGGGGTCACTCCCGGTGAAGGGATCTCGGCCCTTGCCTCGTCGACTGAGGTGCTGGATATTCATAACCGAATACCACTGTGCAAAACAAAAGAAAACGTCCTTGCAATAACAGCTTTTTTTGAAAAATGTTCCAACAACATCAGATTAGGTTTGTTTAGCTTGCATTGATCCGAATCAATGCAGTCCCATCAATTAATCACACCACAAAAGAACGAAAATACGACGTACGTATATGCCATCCGTATTCGCCACTGGGTCCCGTCATCACCCGTTAGGTTACATAACTAACGACAGAGCGGGAACTGGACTAGCGCGGGTGTAAAACATATACAACATCTACTAGTATATATATCAATATATAATAATCGCTCATGGCGTGATAAAATGCAACATCACAGAGAGTAATAAGCATCACAGAACAATACAGATAATTTGGGATCCCCGGGTTTCATAGAGCCTCTACTGAAACCCGACGTTCCCCTGGTCATGTGGATAGCCTGTGCAATGAAATCCTAGACCCCTACGGGCGCGACAAGTTACCCGCCAAAACCTGAAGCGGGGCAGCCCCCTTCAACAATGTGAATGGACCACCCAGCACTTCACGGAATCCGGTAACTTGAGCACCCCTCCTTGGGTCAACCTGTACCCCCTACGAGTGCGGTGAATAGCCCGCCAATTCTGGAGTAAAGCTCCCTCCGTCTCAAAGCCATGATATGCGGGCTCGTTGCCCTCTAGAACCCGGCTATTCGTGCACCCCACCGCGTGCTAATCCTAGTATAGAAAGTAAAATATATACAACGGGTACATCAACCTCAGCCCGGTCGTGCCCTAAAAGAATAATATAGAAACAGGTAGTGACGGCAGTCCACATGTCGGACGCTCACCCCGCAATATCAAATGTACAAATACAACGAAACTGTACTAACATTGCACCCAGGCTATCCACCACGACAAATCCGCAATATCACAGCACAACACAGAACATCAACGTGAATGTCACGTTCATAAATCCGTCTAAAAGAACTATAGCAATTAGACAAGATTTACCAATCAAATGACATTCACGGTCGCAGATATAATGTAAATACTGTGAACTAACATGTTTAAAATTTTCGATCTACAAAATTTCCCGAAGTGGGCCCCAAGCACAATTCCCAGTACTCAGACAAATCTGTTAGTGTATATGCCCTAGAGGCAATTACTGTATCATACTGGTTTGTATATTATTTAATGGAAGCTTGGGATATTCACCTTGTATATACAATCTTGCTCAAAATAGTAGTATGCTACTTGGTTTGTTTCTACTTCAATGTGTACATGTGTTTATTTTATCATATCACTTATACGCATTAGTGGAGCCCTTAGGATCTTTACTTGATTACCAGCGTTGTTATGGCAGTCACACTAGTGGGGGCTGGGTAATCTATAAGCACATCCTTATACAGGTCCCTAGTCGCAGGACTATCGAGACAGGGCATCGATGCTTCGGAGTAGACTGGCGCATGCGCTTCTCATCCCATTGTGGGAGACGGTCTGTCCCACAGCCGTCAGTACGTCGTACTTGAGATAGTATGCGGGTGCTCGTTAGGTTAATAGTACACTGGACATGACTCGTCGGGAATTGACAAGTTGGTATTATACCTATCGTCAGTTATCAGTTCCCAGGTGACATGAGTACAGCTTAGTCCGCTGACTTGACACTGGCACTTCGCCTCGAGTGTGTTCCCACTGCACTTTGATCACTACCCTACCACGGCTCAAAGGAGTCGTGCAAACAGGTAGTGGTTGGGTGCAGTCCCGAAGCACTTGGAGGCAGTGACGGTTAGACAGGATTCGTCTCTCCCGGTATTGGGGTTGACATAGCGCTGTGTTTAGGAGAGCCATTACACGAGTAGTCCCTGGCCAGGGCAAGCGAGATATACTGGTAGGCTTCCAGTGTTATCTCAGGGTGTTTTGGGCTTCACTCCGACACGACTTGTACCGCTATTAGGGGACTGACGTTTACCGCCCCTCTAGGCCCGACATGCGATGTATCAGACGAACAGACCGGACTGTACGGAGACTGTCACATTCAGACTCAGTGGGAGTTCAGATGGGGTTCACCTCATCAGTCTTCTTATCGACACCTACCTAGGGATCGTTACGCACAGCTAGTGCCGCTTGCGGTCTATGGTTAAACCCACTGCCAGCGTAGTGTCGAGTCTTTAGAGTCCCACACAGAGGGCTATTCGCCTCTGGGCAAAACAGAGTAGAGGTCGCATGGTTTTGCGACAGGGTTCGTTCTCATCCGCGCACTTGGGCACGTTTGGAGTCCGGACAGATATTACTAGCAGGCTCTGGTTTGAGCCAGACACTGGTATATGCTTTGGGGTTGATTTTATCGCTTAGTATTCATGTTCCTCGGAACAAGAATGCGGGTGTGTATGCACAGTTGATTGAGGCGGAGGAAGAGGATATTCATTCGGGTTTCGGAACAGGTGCGTATGCACAGTTGACAGTCGTCTTTTTCCAAACCCTAATGAATTTATGTTATATCAATTAATAATATTAATTAAATGAAATTGTGTCATGGTTGGTTTTGTTGACTTGTTGACCAAGGTTGAATTGTTGACCATGGTTGAAAGTTTGACCATCATCATTACATATCAAAGATGCTCTTTGATTCTAGCAAAACCATTTAATGAATGAAATGATAATGGTCATTCCAAACCTTCCATCAACTATTTCATTTTTATTATTATTGTTAATTTGATAATTCTTTTCATTTTAGTTATGGTTGTAAAATGAAAAGAATAGCTCATTCTATCATAACACTTCTCTCTCCTCACTTCTTCTTCTTCCTCCTCTAGTTCAAGGAGATCCCTTCTCATGTATTGAGAATCCCTCTCCTTGAGATAAAAACACCCCAAAGCCACTCTCTACTCACTCTAGGGTTAGAGGTTTAGCAAGCCAAAGATCCTAGTTCTCTCAAAGTTCGAGAAAGGAGCCCGAAGGTCGAACCCTCAGGTGGATCCATCTTTGACGGAAGAAGGCGACGAGGAAAGCACCATCAAACCCTACAAAGGTTTCAAGAAGGAGTTCAAGTTAGGTATAACCTTTTATCCGAGTAGCTAACTCTCTTTAGCATGATGGCTAGTTTAGTTGAGAAAAGATCCCGACTTTGATAGTCCATGTTGCCCTTTGCGCTAAAAAATTGTTTTTTATACCGTTTCCGCCTCCTCGCAAGAACCGGGGACGGCAACGTGGACTTACAGTGGTATCAGAGCCTAACTAAACTTAAACTAGCTTAGTAGTAAAGTGTATGGAAGTTCGAACGGAAAAATCGCAAAAAAAAACCGGAAAAACAAAACCCTAACTTTCTGTTGAAAATTTTTGTGCTCTAAAATTAAAATGTTTTACTCCTAAAATCGGCTCAGGGTTTTGTGAGAACACCCACCAAAAACGATCCCCTGATTCCCTCAAACCGCCGCGGTTCCGCGGCAATAGGTATGCATTTGCCGCGGAACCGCCGCCGTTTAGGCTCCTCTCGTGATCGGGTTTTGTGCAGTGTTCTTCTGGTATGGTTTTGGGATTTTTCAGATGGTTTATTTGTGCCCAGGTTTTCCAGAAAAGAAATTTGTTTTTGGGGGCCTATAAATCCGTATTTTTATCGAACTTCACTACACTTTGACTATATTGGTTATATCTGTGATGTTTATATGTATTGAACGTTGGCTAATCGCTATATGTCGATTAGTCGGGGTTATACATATCTGTGATCTGTGTTTGATGATGGTTTATGTATATGAATGCGTTGGACTGTCGCGGGTGAATAGCCGGGGTGGATGTGAGATGAGTGTTTCTTTTTCTTTCATTCATGTAAAATGTAAATTGATGTAATATTATTATTTGTATGGCCGCACAACCGGGTCAGGGTTGTAGCCTTCATTGTATAATTCTTTTTACTGTTTTTGCTCCTAGGATAGACCCATGGAGGGGTGCACAAACTACCGGGTATCTCGAAGTGCCGAGTGGCCTACTCACGGCGATGAAGGAGGCTGCTCCACTTCGGGGTACTTGGCGGGTAGTTTGCCGCACCCGTAGGGGTCTTGGGTGGGGGTTTTGGCTATTCACCGCGACCGTGTAATCCGCTTTTCGTTGCAGGCTCGAAAGGATTGCGGATTCCTAGTATATCCAATGTATTCATCTGTGATCTGTAATGTCTATCATTGCTATATATTAATAACTATTTAGGCGTTGCTTATGTTTTACAGCCGCGCTAGCCCAGCCCCCGCTCTGTCGTTAGTTAAGTAACCTAACGGGTGATGACGGGACCCCGTGGCGAATGCGAATGGCATAAGCGTACGTCATATTTTGGTTGTTTTCTGCAATGGTAGGGTTAAATGATGGGACGCATTAAAAGAACTAATGCAATAATATCAAGCATTAAAAGAACTAATGCAAGATAATAAACCAAGCTAAAGTCGTTGGAACACTTTCGAAAAACCACTCGGTTCTTTTCAAAACTAACTTTTAAATGCGGAGCTTGAGCCACTCCTTTTAAAAGCTATCTTGTTCCATCGATTATATCAAGTTCACTACGTTCACGGTTTAGCCAAAACCATTCGTAGCCCTCCATCATTTCAGCTAAATATTCGGTAGTATTCAAGCTATGTATTTTGACCTCACGCCAAGGCATAGTGATTGGTAGCTACCGGATATTTATCTGTTGCATAGATAGAATGCGTTGTTTTGGGACAGCCGTACTGCCATTTTGGCCTACATCAAGGGTAGATACGGGTGGGTTCAAATCAACAGGGATAATGATGGGTAGAACTTGACATGTGACTTATGACATTTTGACCTCACGCCAAGGTCATAAGAGCATGGGGCAAAAATCCACATCGGGAGTTTCATAAGCACTGAAACTTGCTAGATTTGCATACCATTTGGAGTGTGATGATTATGGTAGGATTCCTTCATTTTCGTCACGCAATGATATTTGGATCCCGATCCTACTGTGAGTATATGCTACTTCTCGGGAAATTTTTCACTAAACGATCAATGCTATAAACCTAGTAGGTGTCTAGAAAGGTGTTAGCGGGGCTACGCCCCCAGGGAAAAGAGGTTCTTAAATTAAGGAACTTCGCGAAAGCGTTGGAAAACCTCCCTCGAAGTACCGACACTGGCCTGGCTGAACGGTTAAGCAAGTATTGTGCGGTGGGATTGATCCCGACTAATTCTTCCTTTATGGTTTGAGGAGGGATTCGAGAGATAGTGGGAGCCATCCTGTTTAGACAAATTAAAAACCATTCTAAACTTGCAAGAGCATCGTGCTGAGTGTTTCTTCTCTCTCCTAATTGCAGCGACCAATCAACATGACTGGACTTAAGTTACTTCTAGATAAAAACATACTGACAGGGCCAAACTACAAAGATTGGCTCAGGAATGTCAAGATGGCAATCACTTACGACAAGCTGGGGTATCTTCTTACCACCAAAGCTCCCCCCGTCCCAGGTCCTACCTCCAGCGTCGAGGATAAGGAAATCCGTAAGACTTGGGAGATTGATTGCGCGAAGGCCAAGTGCCTCGTGCTTGCCTCTATGGACAACGAACATCAGAGGAGGCACGAGAATATGGACCTAGAATCCATATTTCTCCATACAAAAGAACAGTATGGAGAGCAGTCTCGTATCGCAAGATACGAAATATCGAAAAAGTTATTTTCGGCAAGGTTGGCCGTCGGATCATCGGTAGCGGAACACGTGCTTAAGATGATTGGCTACATTGAGGAGCTCGCAGAACTTGGGACCACGTTGGAGAGTGAGCTCTATACGGACTTGATTCTCCAGTCCCTTCCTTCCACTTACGCCCAGTTTATACTGAACTTCAACTTACAAGAAAAAGAAGTTGAACTTTCAGAACTCCTCAACATGCTGAGGAGCGCAGAGGGCACCCTACAGAAAGGTAGGGAAACACCCACTTTGTTTGTAGGAGGATCTTCTTCTTCTAGGTCCAAGGCGAAAGCCAAGGGAAAGAAGAAGAAAGCCCCCGCCAAACCAAGGGGCGGTGTTAGTAAAGTGGATACGAAGGGAAAGGGAAAGGCAACAAAGATAGCGGGGAAGCTTGTGGGTAAAGAAGAATGCTTCTATTGTCATAAAAGTGGACACTGGAAGAAAGATTGCAGGGCTTGGAAAGCCAGGACACAGGAACTGAAGCAGGTTGCGGCTTCAGCTTCAGGTGTGTATGTTATTGAAAACTGTCTTTCGATAAACTCTACTTCCTGGGTATTGGATACCGGATCAGGATCTCATATCTGTAATTCTTTGCAGGCGTTGAGAAACCGTAGGGTTTTGAAGGCAGGTGACATGACCCTCAGAGTTGCGAACGGAGCTAGCATGGATGCTAAAGCCGTGGGGGACTATCACCTGGGAATGTCGGATGGACATGTTTTGGTTTTACGTAATTGCTTTTTTGTACCTAACGCAACTTGTAATATCATTTCTGTATCTTTGGTTTCTAAAGAAGGTTATGAATTTGCGTTTGTAAGTAATGTTGTAAACATTCACCTTAATCAAGTTCTGATTGGGTCAGGTACAACAAGCAATGGTATATACGTATTAAACCAACCACAGATTTTCAATGTCCAGAATACACACAAAAGAAAGTCTCCAGATATAAATCAGGCTTTCTTATGGCATTGTAGACTGGGTCACATTAATGAGAGAAGGTTGACTAAGTTACATAAAGAAGGATATTTGAATCCGTTCGAATATCAATCATATGCCACTTGTCAATCCTGTCTCAAAGGGAAGATGACAAAGACTCCGTTCACTGGACACGGAGTAAGAGCGAGCGAGCTCTTGGGACTCGTACACAGCGACGTGTGTGGTCCAATGTCTACACATGCGCGAAGCGGTTTTTCTTACTTCATTACTTTTACGGATGATTTTTCAAGGTTCGGACATGTCTTCTTAATGAAACATAAATCCGAAGCCTTTGGAAAATTCCAGGAATATAAGAATGAGGTAGAAAAACAAACCGGCAAAAGTATCAAGATTCTAAGATCGGATCGAGGTGGTGAATACTTGAGTGCCGAGTTCCTGGATTATTTAAAAGAGAATGGAATTCTCTCTCAGCTTACTCCTCCATACACTCCGCAACATAACGGTGTATCGGAGAGACGGAACCGCACCCTATTGGATATGGTACGGTCCATGATGAGTAACGCTGAGTTACCGCGATCATTCTGGGGATATGCGCTAGAATCAGCCGCATACCTTTTGAACCGAGTTCCCACTAAGACTGTGCCCACCACACCATATGAGCTATGGAGTGGGAAGAAACCCTATCTTCAATATCTGAAGATCTGGGGATGTCCAGCTTTTGTCAAAAAGCAGCATGCGGACAAACTCGAGGCACGCTCAGTACTGTGCAAGTTTGTGGGATACCCAAAGAACACCAGGGGGTATCTTTTCTACTACGCAGAGGAACAAAAAGTTCTTGTTTCCCGTAATGCCCACTTTCTAGAACACCAGTTCTTAGAAAAGGAAATAAGTGGGAGCGCAGTAGAACTGGAAGAAATTCCAGAGCCACAGACTATTACTGAAAGCTTGGTGGAACCAGAGGGTTCAAAAGAACAGGACATTCCTACGCCGCTCCGCAGGAGTAGTAGGCAGTCTCATCCGCCCGAGAGATACTACGATTTTCTCATAGACGGGGATAGAGAGGATTGCATCATAGATTATGATGAGCCTACTAGCTTCCAACAGGCCGTTCAGAGCGTTGACTCGGTAAAATGGCTGGATGCAATGCGGACCGAAATGGAGTCCATGTACACCAACAAAGTATGGACGTTGGACATTGCTCCAGACGGGGTAAAACCCATAGGATGCAAGTGGATCTTCAAAAGGAAGATTGGTGTAGATGGACAGGTTGAGACCTATAAACTGTAAGTGCACGGCGGCGCCCCGGCCGTCAAACCGACGGCCAAATGCGGAAACGGTGATAAACTTTAATTTTGCGAACTTAGCAAACCGGCACCACCGCGCACTAAACCCCGGATCGGGCCATTAAACTAGATCTAGCTAACTACAAAACGGGTTAGAGATATACCGAGTGATCCGAGTCCTCCGGTCTTCTCGTCGTCGTCCCGATCTCCCGCGGATCCTCCGGTCGTCATATCCTTGCCGGAAGGGCACCACATCGTCTGCATCTTTTACGGGCTCCCACCTCAATACCGAGGCAACTCGGGCACGAAGCTGGCAAGTCGACGTGCCCAAGGTTTGCTGTAGAATGTGTAGTGCTTTGTCTCTTTGGGGTTATGTTGCCTTGATGGAGGAATGGAATTTTCAAGTGGAACTCTCATTTATCAAGCATGGAATGAGATGATAAATTTTCCTCACCAAAATGAAATCTCTCATTTTTCTCCTCTCCTCAAGTGTTGTGGCCGGCCATGTTAGAATGTGAGAATGGTGGAGTGATCAAATACAAAATACAAGAGGGAGGTAAGTGTAGGAGATAGAAATGGTGACCATATCATAAAGCAAAGAACAACAATCATACTTATCACTCCATACCCTTTCAAATCTCATTTAATACACCATCATGGATGAAAGATTCTAAACATATCATAATCAAATCATTTGCAAGAAAACCTCTCCACAAAAGTTATTTGCACAATTGCAAATAACCCCCTCCATCGGAAAAGTCCGGCCGGGAAAGAACAAAGGAAAACCGGCCGGAACGGAATGCAAACTGGCAACTCCAGAAAACTGGTCCCGTAATAAATTACAGGAAAACCCCGATACTGTGCATACACATCCGCATCTGTATTCCGTCCGGATACAAATGCAAAGAGACAAAATCTACACTGTACTAAACTAGGATCCGGCTTAAACCAAAGCCGGCTAGTAATGTTCGTCCGATCCTGATCCGTGCAATACCGCACGTATCAGATTGAACCCTGCCATATAACTATACGGCCTCTAGTACAAACTGTCCGATCCTGATCCGTGCAATACCGCACGTATCTGATCGGACCCTGCCATATCTCCATACGGCCTCTACAGCGTTTCGCCCGAAAGCTTGAGTAACAGAATGAGTGGTGGACTCTAAAGACTCGTCAATACTATGGCTGTGGATTTAACCACTAGCACGTCAGAGGTATAAGCCAATACGTAACGGGCCACCAGCTATTGACTAAAAGGGACGTCGATGAGCGAACTCATCCTGACACCCTACTGAGCCTGTCAGTGACAATATCCGTACAGTCTGGTCCGTTCGTCTATGAGCATCGCATGGCGGGCCTAGGGGGTGGGTAAAAGTCAGACCCCCAAAAGCGGTACAAGTCATGTCGGACTGTAGCTCAGAACACCCTGAGATACTACTGGAATACCTACCAGTAAATCTCCTGCCTTGGCCAAGGACTTCGTGTAATGGCTCTCCTAGACACAGCGCGACCTCACCCCCAATACCGGGAGAGACGAACCCCTGAAGATCCGCTCACTGCCTCCATGTGGCTCGGGACTGTACCCAACTAAAACCTGTTTGCACGACTCCTTTGAGCCGTGGTAGGGTAGTAATCAAAGTACAGTGGGAACTCACACGAGACAAATGACGATCCCCAGGTCGATGAACTAACCTGTACACATGTCACCAGGGAACTGCTATCTGACGTCAGGTATAAGACCAACTAGCATGTTCCCGGCGAGTCCTGTCCGGTGTACTCATAACCCAATGAGCACCTGTATACATCTTAGGTGATCCAACTGACACCAGTGGCTTATGAGACCGGCCACCGCCCCTCGTCGGGGTCTCGACTGTATACACTAGTCTACTCTGGAGAATCGATGCCCTGTCTCGAAACTCCCACGACTAGGGACCTTTTATGGATGTGCTTATAGACTCCAGCTCTCACTTATATGATCGCCCTCATACTGCTGGCAGTCAAGCAAGAATCCTAGGGGCTCTATCAACGTGCAATAGCGACCTGTCAGGTCACCTAAAGCAGTACACGATGATAAAGGTAAACCAGATAGCATACTATCATCTCGCACTGTCGTACCGGGATAGGTCCTCCCTCAATCATTGCAATCACGTGCCTGTGATCCAATAATTGACTCTGAGGGCACTATCTCCAACAATCTCCCACTTGCACTCAAGGCTAATTATTGCGATGTCGCATACTCACAGCCCGTGTGATACCGAACACCCAACTCCTCTACTAGTCAGTCTCACAAAGCCTGTTTGGAAGACTATTGCGTTCGAGGAATAGCCTCAGCGAGTGGATCCGCTCTGATGTTTCTTTCTATGTCTCTCTATATCTCAAGTTCGCGGAGAAAGCCATCTCCCGAAATGAGCAATACCTGTCTTAGAATGTCTGGATGTCTGATGGGACCGAGCTCATAAATGAACTCCAAATCCAAACTTCTTAGACTGTATCGTCAACTGAACTTAATCAGTATCCTGCGCCATGCCACCCTCAGTATTGCCTTGGACCACCTGTCCAAAATACTGCACCTCGTCAGAAGGAAAACGATAACTCTGACAACCTCCTTGTCGTCCATGTCACCTTGGAAGCCTGGAATGATAACTGTCTCCCAAATGAGGCTGTCGTTATCATATCCCTAGAACATCCACTTATGTTCTAAAACTGCTTCCGACTGTTTCTCCAGGATTGGATCAATGTCAACTTATTGCATCTTGTGCAAGAACAACATCTGGTGTGGTACTTGACATCTCATGATTGACTCAATTGCCTAAGCAAGTGATCTGCCAATCATGCACATCCCTCTCTACTTTAGTCTATAAGACACCTTTAGAGAGGGTGACTCCATCACCTGCAAGTACACTACCGTGCCAGGAGTCGTCCATTCTAAATACTCTTAAAATGTTGTCTAAGTACCCAGATTGGGAAACCACCCAAATCTAGATTTAAAACTATAGATCTAGTAACCAGTATGTCTGATATAATGTCCAAGTCCCATGTGGAGAAAACACTGTGTGACGACCAAAGTATAACCGATTGTAGTATAGGAATATCACTTCCTACTACCTTCTCAACAGATCCATCCCCTATTCTGATGACGTCAAACCTATGACTGTCACATCAGAAACAGATGATCTAACTCCGCTATATCTGCTTTAGTCTATAAATAGACATAAGCCTGATGTCCACCAATGCTTCCGCTGCTCCCACTGACTACGAAAACCCTCTGGCAGAGTCATATAGATGTGCACTTCTAAAGCTAGTTTAGAACGACGCTATACTCATCCTCCTGCCGGGTCTCGCAGTCTGGAACAACAACAATGGCAAGTGTGGGTAAACAAGAACTTCCCTGTCACCGTCCTTGAGGCTACCGGAGTACCTCTCGGGTGCCTGAAGTTACCCACCTTATCTGCGGAGTGGCCAATGGAATGTCAAATCAGATTGAATCTTTAGGTTCCTTATCAAATCTTCAGTAATCGTTTGCGGTTCTGGAATCACTTCCAGTTCTACCATACTCCCACTACTGTTTTTGAAATAATCCATTTTTAATAAAACTGTGGCGAGTCTAGAACAATATTACTATTGATCTCTCAGATGGTAGAAAATCAACCCTCGTCATAGCCTGGGTCAACCCACAAACAGCCATTACAGAAACGTTCCTTGAGTTGTCCAGTGTCTGGTTTTAATCATAAGCCGGACAACTCCCCGTACCTTAACAATGTTAAGATATGAACTGTACTATATCCAATATAAAACCAGAGGCACTGATTTAATTGAACCAGATTCAAATCATGCAGCTATCTCCAGTGCATGTCAACTAAATGGAAGGAGGCCGATCAGCGTTACTCAACTTAGGAGTGCTTCCAATTATGAGTAACCTGAAAGAGAAGCAATTTCTCTTTATCATTACTATCAACTGAATACCATACACAAGTATCTACATCTTCGATCACTTTGAAGAATCCCGATACTTGCTACACTTGGTTCTCTACTCTATTCAAATACCTATAACTCCTCAAAACTTAGACCCTGTGTTTCTACGAAACACATGTCTAAGAACTAGAGAAGTTAAAAGTAAACAGAATATAGTATGAGGACCAACCCCTCTGTCCTAACGGACACTGGACAACATACAATACTCTGTATAAGTCCGCTGAGTCTAACAACTCTTTCACTGTGTGTCGTAGGTTGAAAACTGTACTTATGGTTAAGAAGAATTACACCGCTGTTTAATGCTCCTTACCTAACCATTCACTGATATAGGTAAATGTCATCGACATAATATCAAAAGGTATATCTCACTCTATGAAAATAGACGTATAGATATATCAATTTGAAATTGGTGCACAACAGCGGATATTCAAAACCAAATATTTGCCGACCGGCAAACAGCCCAGATGATCTCCTCAAATATCACCGATTACAACGAATCCCGATATAATGAGGATGATCACCCAATTTCCAATAACTTACTCCCACTCATCATCTGTAAAACCATACAGATGTGAGAATCAATCTTGGTAAATACATACTATGGAGCAAGTGTCTAATCGGGAAATCAGTTTTCCTTTAACAGTACACAGTTGAACTGAAACATTGAAATGTTTCGATGGGGTATCCTGGTATTCCTAGTAATGCCTCTACCATTATCCAGATTCACAACTATAACCGTATAATTCTTTGCCACCTCTCCAAATCCCTTTATATGTCTTTAGTCATTACCTTCTGCACACCCTTTAGGCCAAATGGTTTTCTTCCTTCCCTACCGTTCGGCACCAGCCTATGGTTTGGAAGAAGACTATCCAATAAGCATAATGGGTGTACTGTCCTAGTCCTAGGAGCACTCGCAATGCGAGAGAAGGTGAAGATAAAAGACAACCGAATAAACCTTATTCCTATTTCTCCTGGACCAGAATCCATCCCTGAACTGGAACAAGTTCCTTTCGAGTTCGTATATAACCATACGATGGAGTATCCAATAAACTGTGGATCTTCGTAGTGATACGGAGTGTCCTGGAGAAATACAAAGGTGATTTAGGATTGGCGAAGAAATACTTGGTTTGGTCGTGAATATCAGTCGCAATTTACTTTGCCCTCTTACTAATCCCTTGCTTTGTCTTAATCTTAATACCTTCTGCACACCATTTAGGCTAATTGGTTTTCTTCATTCCCTACCGGTCGGCACCAGCCTAAGGTTTGGAAGAAGACTATCCAATTTGCATAATAGGTGTACTATCTCCTAAACCAAGGAGTACTCACAACTTGAGAGAAGGTAAAAGGGAAAAGACAACTGAATAATCCTATCCGTTTTCTCCAGAACCGGAAACCATCCTCGAATTCCTTCGAGTTCGTATCTAACCATACGATGGTTTTGTCCAATGGAAGTGGACGTTCGTAGTAATACGGGGTGTCCTGGAGAAAAGGGTAAAAGTAGGAGTGGCAATGAGGTCTACAACTCTGACAATCTAAAAGCCAGTGTAAAGAAAGTTCGGTCAACTTGGTCTCTGAGTCATAGTCTTAGGGTCGGGTCAATGGTCGCTGCCAGAGAGAGAGAGAAAGGAAACACTCGGCGTGCACTCTAACCTAGATCAGAATGGTTACCAATTTATCTAATCTGGAAACCTCCCACTGTACCTTAAATTCTCCTCCAAACCTGAAAGAAGAATTAGTCGGGGTCACCCGAGGAGTAAACCAACTCATCAGTGGGAATCGGGATCCAACTATCATCGCATGATAACATGACGGAATCCGCTCACGGTATAACACTCCAGAAGGTATGCGCATATCTGGCAAGTTTCAGTTCTTTTGAAACTCCCGATGTGGATTTTTACCCCATGCTCTTATGACCTTGACTTTGGCCAACATATCATAAGTCACATGTCAAGTTCAACCCGTCATTCTCCAGGTTAATTTGAGCCCACCCGTACATACCCTTGACTTTGGCCAAAATGGTAGTACGACTGCCCCAAACCAACACATCTATCTATGCTGCATATGAATAACCAACAGCTACCAAACACTGTGCCTTGACTTTGGCCAACATACACAGCTTGAATACTATTGACTACCCATATGAAACGACGGAGGGCTACGAATGGTTTCTGGCGAAAACCTTTAACGTGATGAACTTGATATCGTTGAAGGAACGGATAGCTTTTTAGAAAATATAGTGACGAAAACCTAAACTAAAGAGGTCACTCCCGGTGTAGGGATCTCGGCTCTTTCCCCGTAGAATGAGGTGCAGGATATTCCAACTGAATACCACGGTGCAAAGCAAAAGTAATCGGCTATAGTGAAGTTAATGCCCTGACGCAAACTTCTGTCCAAGGGGTCACTCCCGATGAAGGGATCTCGGCCCTTGCCTCGTCGACTGAGGAGCAGGATATTCAAAATGAATACCACGATGCAAAACAAAAGTGAACGTCCTTGCAATAACAGCTTTTTGAAAAGTGTTCCAACAACATCAGAATAGGTTTGTTTTAACTTGCATTGATCCGAATCAACGCAGTCCCATCAATTGATCACACCACAAAGAACGAAAATATACTGACGTACGTATATGCCATCCGCATTCGCCACTGGGTCCCGTCATCACCCGTTAGGTTAGCTAACTAACGGCAGAGCGGGGACTGGACTAGCGCGGATGAAAAACATATACAACATCTACTAATATATATACCAATATATTATATTCGCTCAAGGCGTGAAAAATGCAACATCACAGAAATGTACAGCATCACAGAATAATACAGATATCTGGGATCCCCGGGTTTCACAGAGCCACTACTGAAACCCGACGTTCCCCTGGTCGTGTGGATAGCCTGTGCAATGAAATCCTATACCCCTACGGGCGCGGCAAGTTACCCGCCAAAACCTGAAGCGAGGCAGCCCCCTTCAGCGCCGTGAATGGACCACCCAGCACTTCACGGAATCCGGTAACTTGGGCACCCCTCCTGGGTCAACCTGTACCCCTTACGAGTGCGGAGAATAGCCCGCCAATTCCAGACTGAAGCCCCCTCCGTCCCAATGCCATGAGATGCGGGCTTGTTGCCCTCCAGAACCCGGCTATCCGTGCACCCCACCGCGGGGCAATCCTAGTACAGAAAGTAAAATATACATACAACGGGTACATCGACCGCAACCAGGTCGTGCCCCAAAAGAATAATACAATCAGGCAGTGACGGCAGTCCACATGTCGGACGCTCGCCCCGCAAAATCAAATGTACATAATACAATAACACTGTACTAGCATTGCATCCAGGCTATCCCCCACGACCGATCCACAACATCACAGCAAAACACAGAACATCAACGTGAAAGTCACGTTCGCAAATCCGTCTAACCGGGCTATAGCAGTTAGACTGGATTTACCGATCAAGTGACATTCACGGCCGCAGATATAATGTAAATACTGTGAAATAATGTGTTTAAATATATCCGATTGATCAAAAATTAACAAGTGGGCCCCCAAGCAATACTGTAGCACTCACAGAAATTCTGGGCCCAATTTTAATATTCCAAAACCCCAATTTTTAGCCCACAAGCCCACTGCAAAAAAACGATGACATGAGCCCTCATTACTGCGGCGGATCCGCGGCCTAAGAAAGGTTAATGGCCGCGGATCCGCGGTCTTACTGAGGGATTATGTTGTCGAATTTTTCCAGTGTTCTTAGAACTCCCTGTACATCATTCTGAGACAACCTGAAAAATTTTTCGAGACCAAAAATTTTCAACAGAAACTGATGCTAACAAAAAATGTAGATTTTGGAATTTTGGTCGATCGGAAATGCAAAACACATCAAACGAAGCTAGACGAAGTTAATGGCGAGGATCTGATGCCACTGTAAGTGCACGGCGGCGCCCCGGCCGTCAAACCGACGGCCAAATGCGGAAACGGTGATAAACATTAATTTTGCGAACTTAGCAAACCGGCACCACCACGCACTAAACCCCGGATCGGGCCATTAAACTAGATCTAGCTAACTACAAGACGGGTTAGAGATATACCGAGTGATCCGAGTCCTCCGGTCTTCTCGTCGTCGTCCCGATCTCCCGCGGATCCTCCGGTCGTCATATCCTTGCCGGAAGGGCACCACATCGTCTGCATCTTTTACGGGCTCCCACCTCAATACCGAGGCAACTCGGGCACGAAGCTGGCAAGTCGACGTGCCCAAGGTTTGCTGTAGAATGTGTAGTGCTTTGTCTCTTTGGGGTTATGTTGCCTTGATGGAGGAATGGAATTTTCAAGTGGAACTCTCATTTATCAAGCATGGAATGAGATGATAAATTTTCCTCACCAAAATGAAATCTCTCATTTTTCTCCTCTCCTCAAGTGTTGTGGCCGGCCACGTTAGAATGTGAGAATGGTGGAGTGATCAAATACAAAATACAAGAGGGAGGTAAGTGTAGGAGATAGAAATGGTGACCATATCATAAAGCAAAGAACAACAACCATACTTATCACTCCATACCCTTTCAAATCTCATTTAATACACCATCATGGATGAAAGATTCTAAACATATCATAATCAAATCATTTGCAAGAAAACCCCTCCACAAAAGTTATTTGCACAATTGCAAATAACCCCCTCCATCGGAAAAGTCCGGCCGGGAAAGAACAAAGGAAAACCGGCCGGAACGGAATGCAAACTGGCAACTCCAGAAAACTGGTCCCGTAATAAATTACAGGAAAACCCCGATACTGTGCATACACACCCGCATCTGTATTCCGTCCCGATACAAATGCAAAGAGACAAAATCTACACTGTACTAAACTAGGATCCGGCTTAAACCAAAGCCGGCTAGTAATGTTTGTCCGATCCTGATCCGTGCAATACCGCACGTATCAGATCGAACCCTGCCATATAACTATACGGCCTCTAGTACAAACTGTCCGATCCTGATCCGTGCAATACCGCACGTATCTGATCGGACCCTGCCATATCTCCATACGGCCTCTACAGCGTTTCGCCCGAAAGCTTGAGTAACAGAATGAGTGGTGGACTCTAAAGACTTGTCAATACTATAGCTGTGGATTTAACCACTAGCACGTCAGAGGTATAAGCCAATACGTAACGGGCCACCAGCTATTGACTAAAAGGGACGTCGATGAGCGAACTCATCCTGACACCCTACTGAGCCTGTCAGTGACAATATCCGTACAGTCCGGTCCGTTCGTCTATGAGCATCGCATGGCGGGCCTAGGGGGTGGGTAAAAGTCAGACCCCCAAAAGCGGTACAAGTCGTGTCGGAGTGTGGCTCAGAACACCCTGAGATACTACTGGAATACCTACCAGTAAATCTCCTGCCTTGGCCAAGGACTTCGTGTAATGGCTCTCCTAGACACAGCGCGACCTCACCCCCAATACCGGGAGAGACGAACCCCTGAAGATCCGCTCACTGCCTCCATGTGGCTCGGGACTGTACCCAACTAAAACCTGTTTGCACGCCTCCTTTGAGCCGTGGTAGGGTAGTAATCAAAGTACAGTGGGAACTCACACGAGACAAATGACGATCCCCAGGTCGATGAACTAACCTGTACACATGTCACCAGGGAACTGCTATCTGACGTCAGGTATAAGACCAACTAGCATGTTCCCGGCGAGTCCTGTCCGGTGTACTCATAACCCAATGAGCACCTGTATACATCTTAGGTGATCCAACTGACACCAGTGGCTTATGAGACCGGCCACCGCCCCTCGTCGGGGTCTCGGCTGTATACACTAGTCTACTCTGGAGAATCGATGCCCTGTCTCGAAACTCCCACGACTAGGGACCTTTTAAGGATGTGCTTATAGACTCCAGCTCTCACTTATATGATCGCCCTCATACTGCTGGCAGTCAAGCAAGAATCCTAGGGGCTCTATCAACGTGCAATAGCGACCTGTCAGGTCACCTAAAGCAGTACACGATGATAAAGGTAAACCAGATAGCATACTATCATCTCGAGTAAGACTGTCGTACCGGGATAGGTCCTCCCTCAATCATTGCAATCACGTGCCTGTGATCCAATAATTGACTCTGAGGGCACTATCTCCAACATAAAGCTAGACTTGTTGCAAAGGGTTTTTGTCAAAGACCTGGTTTGGACTATGACGAAACCTTTTCTCCAGTGGCTATGCTGAAATCCATTCGGATCCTTCTTGCCATTGCTGCCTTCCACGATTATGAGATTTGGCAGATCGACGTAAAAACCGCTTTTGTAAATGGAAATTTAGAGGAGTGTGTCTATATGGACCAGCCAGAGGGTTTCATTCAGAGTGGGAGCAGCGGAAAGGTGTGCAAGTTGCTTAAGTCCATTTATGGACTAAAGTAGGCATCGCGGAGTTGGAACATCTGTTTTGATGAGACGGTCAAGGAATTTGGCTTTATCAAAAATCCAGATGAACCATGCATCTATAGTAGATTTGTAGCGAGAACTGTAGTATTCCTCATTTTATACGTGGATGACATTCTCTTAATAGGAAATGACATTCCTATGCTACAATCTGTCAAGGGATTCTTGTCACACAGGTTCTCCATGAAAGACCTGGGTGATGCCTCATACATCCTGGGGATCCGGATCCATCGTGATAGATCCAAGAGGATATTAGGACTTTCACAGTCCAGGTACATCGACACTATACTGAAGAGATTCAGTATGGAAGATTCCAAGCGCGGTAACCTACCGGCTTGTCACGGGATCACCCTCTCTAAAGAGATGTCTCCCAAGACTAATTTAGAGAGGGATCGCATGTCTATTATACCCTACGCTTCTGCGGTAGGCTCTATAATGTATGCGATGTTGTGTACCAGACCGGATGTAGCTTATGCACTAAGTGTGGTAAGCCGGTATTAGTCAAACCCTGGGGAGAAACACTGGATAGCAGTAAAGAACATTCTCAAGTACCTGAGAAGGACTAAGGAGATGTTCTTGGTGTATGGCGGAAAAGACCTCCAGATCGAGGCCTTTGCTGACTCCAGCTTCCAGAGTGACAAGGATGATTCCAAGTCCATGTCGGGTTTTGTCTTTACCTTCAATGGAGGGGCGGTGTGTTGGAAGAGTTCCAAACAGGAAACCGTTGCAGACTCGACGATGGAAGCGGAATACATCGCTGCATCTGATGCCGCAAAAGAAGCTGTCTGGATGAGGAAGTTCGTGAAAGAACTTCAGGTGGTTCCGTCCATTGTTGACCCAATACCTCTGTATTGCGACAACAACGGGGCTATAGCTTTAGCGGAGGAACCCAGGTCCCATCAGAGATCCAGACACATCTTGAGGCGGTATCACCTGATCAGAGAGATCGTGGATCGCAAGGAGATCGAGGTTCGGAGGGTTGCTTCAGAAGAAAACACTGCAGATCCATTCACCAAGGCCCTACCCCAAACACAGTTCGAGCAGCTGATCGAGATGATAGGTCTTCGATACGCCAGTACATGGCCTTAGTGCAAGTGGGAGATTGTTAGTGTATATGCCCTAGAGGCCATTACTGTATCATACTGGTTTGTATATTACTTAAAGGAAGCTTGGGATATTCACCTTGTATATACAATCTTGCTCAAAATAGTAGTATGCTACTTGGTTTGTTTCTACTTCAATGTGTACATGTGTTTATTTTATCATATCACTTATACGCATTAGTGGAGCCCTTAGGATCTTTGCTTGATTACCAGCGTTGTGATGGCAGTCACACTAGTGGGGGCTGGGTAATCTATAAGCACATCCTTATACAGGTCCCTAGTCGCGGGACTATCGAGACAGGGCATCGATACTCTGGAGTAGACTGGCGCATGCGCTTCTCATCCCAGTGTGGGAGACGGTCTGTCCCACAGCCGTCAGTACGTCGTACTTGAGATAGTATGCGGGTGCTCGTTAGGTTACGAGTACACTGGACAGGACTCGTCGGGAACTGACAAGTTGGTATTATACCTATCGTCAGTTATCAGTTCCCAGGTGACATGAGTACAGCTTAGTCCGCTGACTTGACACTGGCACTTCGCCTCGAGTGTGTTCCCACTGCACTTTGATCACTACCCTACCACGGCTCAAAGGAGTCATGCAAACAGGTAGTGGTTGGGTGCAGTCCCGAAGCACTTGGAGGCAGTGACGGTTAGACATGATTCGTCTCTCCCGGTATTGGGGTTGACATCGCGCTGTGTTTAGGAGAGCCATTACACGAGTAGTCCCTGGCCAGGGCAAGCGAGATATACTGGTAGGCTTCCAGTGTTATCTCAGGGTGTTTTGGGCTTCACTCCAACACGACTTGTACCGCTATTAGGGGACTGGCGTTTACCGCCCCCCTAGGCCCGACATGCGATGTATCAGACGAACAGACCGGACTGTACGAAGACTGTCACATTCAGACTCAGTGGGAGTTCAGATGGGGTTCACCTCATCAGTCTTCTTATCGACATCTACCTGAGGATCGTTACGCACAGCTAGTGCCGCTTGCGGTCTGTGGTTAAACCCACTGCCAGCGTAGTGTCGAGTCTTTAGAGTCCCACACAGAGGGCTATTCGCCTTTGGGCAAAACAGAGTAGAGGTCGCATGGTTTTGCGACAGGGTTCGTTCTCATCCGCGCACTTGTGCACGTTTGGAGTCCGGACAGATATTACTAGCATGCTCTGGTTTGAGCCAGACACTGGTATATGTTTTGGGGTTGATTTTATCTCTTAGTATTCATGTTCCTCGGAACAAGAATGCGGGTTTGTATGCACAGTTGATTGAGGCGGAGGAAGAGGATATTCATTCGGGTTTCGGAACGGGTGCGTATGCACAGTTGACAGTCGTCTTTTTCCGAACCATAATGAATTTATGTTATATCAATTAATAATATTAATTAAATGAAATTGTGTCATGGTTGGTTTTGTTGACTTGTTGACCAAGGTTGACTTGTTGACCATGGTTGAAAGTTTGACCATCATCATTACATATCAAAGATGCACTTTGATTCTAGCAAAACCATTTAATGAATGAAATGATAATGGTCATTCCAAACCTTCCATCAACTATTTCATTTTTATTATTATTGTTAATTTGATAATTCTTTTCATTTTAGTTATGGTTGTAAAATGAAAAGAATAGCTCATTCTATCATAACACTTCTCTCTCCTCACTTCTTCTTCCTCCTCCTCCAGTTCAAGGAGATCCCTTCTCATGTGTTGAGAATCCCTCTCCTTGAGATAAAAACACCCCAAAGCCAATCTCTACTCACTCTAGGGTTAGAGGTTTAGCAAGCCAAAGATCCTAGTTCTTTCAAAGTTCGAGAAAGGAGCCCGAAGGTCGAACCCTCAGGTGGATCCATCTTTGACGGAAGAAGGCGACGAGGAAAGCACCATCAAACCCTACAAAGGTTTCAAGAAGAAGGTGTTCAAGTTAGGTATAACCTTTTATCCGAGTAGCTAAATCTCTTTAGCATGATAGCTAGTTTAGTTGAGAAAAGATCCCGACTTTGATAGTCCATGTTTCCCATTGCGCTAAAAATTTGTTTTTTATACCGTTTCCGCCTCCCCGCAAGAACCGGGGACGGCAACATGGACTTACAAAATCTGGGCCCGAAAAAAATACCAGAAACAACATTTCCAAGTCAGAGACCACCTGAGAAAATTTCGTGCACTGTGGCTACAGTACGGCGGTGGATCCGCGGCCAAAACGTGGGTACGGCCGCGGATCCGCCGCGCTATAGTGAAATCATCCCACCAAATTTTCTCAGTTCTCTTAAAAAACCCTGCCTGATTTTCTGCAATACACTAAATAATTTTTTTGACAACAGAAAAATTTCGACAGAAACTGATGACTTGGAAATGTAGTTTTTGGAAATTCCGTCCGATCGAAGTTCTAAACACGTTAGAGCAAGCTAGTAAAGGTTAATGGCGTGGCTTTGATACCATGTAAGTCTACGGTAGCGCCCCGGCCGTCTTTCCGAGGCCAAAATGCGGAAACGAAAACTTTTTCAAACTAGAAAACCGGCGCTATCATATGCTTAAAACCCGGATCGAACCATTAACCTACAACTAGCTATCTAGAGAGAGGGTTGGAAAGCTATACCGATCGATCCGTGTCCTTCGGTCTTTGGCCACCATCCCAAGCTCCTCGCGGCAACTCCGGTCTCGATCTCCTCGTCGGAAAGGGCACCACATCTACGAGTCTTTTTACGGGCTTCTGCTTCATCCGAAGCAACTCGGGCACGAAGTGTGCTAGCCGACGTGTCCAAGGTGTTGTAGAGAATGTTTGCGATTACTTTGTCTCTTGCATCCATGGCTTGGATGGAGGTTAGAGATGATGCCATTGATAGAAGTTTTGAGCTAGAGGAAGAAGAAGAAGAAGAAGAGTGCTTTTCTTTTCTTTTTGCTATGATCAAATGGGAGTGAGAGAGAGTATCAAAAATTACAAGACCAAGCTTGCATATGGCAGCCCCTTTCTCTCTCCTTCTCATTTCATCGCTCAAATCAATCTCATAATGTGATGTTTGCACAAGAAATGATACCATGACTCACCTATGAAGTACATGTATCATTTAATGTACAAAATGATGGTTTCTAGCTCATAATTTCAATTTGTAAACATTAACCCAAATGTTTATAACAATAAAAAGATACGGCAACATCTAAAGTAAACTCGTGACGGATCACAAGGATACCCCTCACCTGTATATACATACCTGCATCCGCATTCCGACTGAATGCGAATGCGATGAGACTAAAGTAATCCAACAAATTTAATACTAGCATCCGGCTTAAACCAAAGCCTACTAGTATGATCCGTCCGATCAAGATTCATGCAATACCGCACGTATAAGATCGAACCCTGCCATATATCATACGTCCTCTACAACATTTCGCCCGAAACATGAGAAACTGTCTGTGGGGGACGCTAAAGACTCGTCAATACTTTGGCTGTGGATTTAACCACTAGCACGTCAGAGTTATTAGCCGTACGTAACGAGCTACCAGGTATTGACCAAAAAGGAGGTCGATGAGCGAACTCATCCTGACACCCTACTGAGCCTGTCAGTGACAATATCCGTACAGTCCGATCCGTTCGTCTATGAGCATCGCATGGCAGGCCTAGGGGGTTGGTAAAAGTCAGACCCATGAAAGCGGTACAAGTCATGTCGGAGTGTAGCCTGGAACACCCTGAGATACTATTGGAATACCTACCAGTAAATCTCCTGCCTTGGCCAAGAACTTCGTGTAATGGCTTTCCTAGACACAGCGCGACCTCACCCCAATTACCGGGAGAGACGAACCCCTGCCGATCCGCTCGCCGCCTCCATGTGGCTCGGGACTGTACCCAACTAAAACCTGTTTGCATGACTCCTTTGAGCCGTGGTAGGGTAGTAATCAAAGCATAGTGGGAACTCACACGAGACAAATGACGATCTCAGGTCGATGAACTAACCTGTACACATGTCACTAGGGAACTGCTATCTGACGTCAGGTATAGTACCAACTAGCATGTTCCTGGCGAGTCCTGTCCAGTGTACTCATAACCCAATGAGTATCTGTATACATCTTAGGTGAACCAACTGACACCAATGGCTTGTGAGACCGGCCATCGCCCCTCGTCGGGGTCTCGACTGTATACACTAGTCTACTAATGGAGTATCGATGCCCAGTCTCGAAACTCCCACGACTAGGGACCACTTAAGGATGTGCTTATAGACCCCAGCTCCCACGTATATGATCGCCATCATACTGCTGGTCGTCAAGCAAGAATCCTAAGGACTCTATCAACGTGTAATAGTGACCTATAAGGTCACCTGAAGCAGTACACGATGATAAAGATAAACCAGATAGCATACTATCATCTTGAGTAAGACTGTCCTACCGGCATAGGTCCTCCCTCAATCATTGCAATCACGTGCATGTGATCCAATAATTGACTTTAAGGGCACTATATCCAACAGAAGCAAGTTCTCAAAAACCATTACTCTCTACTGAATACCAAATATAAGTATCTACATCTTCGATCACCTTGAAGAATCCCGATACTTGCAGCACGTGGTTCTCTACTTTATTCTTGTACCTATAAATTCTCAAAACTTGGACCTTGTATTTCTACGAAACACGTGTCTAAAACTTGAGAAGTCAAAAGTAAACATAATATAGTACGAGGACCAACCCTTTTATCCTAATTGACACTGGACAACATACATTACTTTGTATAAGTCCCCTGAGTTCAATAACTCAAACCCTATGCGTCGTAGGTTGAAAACTGTACCCAGGCGATTTCCTCAAATATCACCAATTACAACGAATTCCGATATAATGAGGATGATCACCTAATTCCCAATAACTTACTCCCACTCATCATCTGTAAAACCATACAGATGTGAGAATCATACCTGGTAAATACATACCCTGGAGCAAGGGTCTAATTGGGAAATCAGTTTTCAATTAATAATGCACAGTGAAACTGAAACATGAATATGTTTCGAAGGGGTATTCGGGTATTCCTAGTAATGCCTCTTCCATTATCCAGATTCATGACTGTAATCGTATATTTCTTTGCTATCTCTCCAAATCCCTTTATTTGTCTTTAGTCGTTACCTTCTGTACACCATCGTTAGGCTAAATGGTTTTCTTCCTTCCCTACCGTTCGACATCAGCCTATGGTTTGGAAGAAGACTATCCAATAAGCATAATAGGTGTACTCTCCTAATCCTAGGAGTACTCGCAACCTGAGAGAAGGTAAAGATAAAAGACAACTGAATAAACCTTATTCCTATTTCTCCTGAATTAGAATCCATCCTCGAAAAAGTTCCTTCAAGTTCGTATATAACCATACGATGTATTTATCCAATGGAATTAGATGTTCGTAGTGATACGGAGTGTTATGGAAAAATGCAAAGGGAAGTAGGAGTGGTGATGAAATACGTGGTTTGGTCGTGAATGTTAACAGTCACAATTTACTTTGCCCTCTTTCTAATCCCTTTATTTGTCTTTACTTATTACCTTCTGTACACCATCGTTAGGCGGTTTTCTTCCTTCCCTACCGTTCGGCACCAGCCTATGGTTTGGAAGAAGACTATCCAATAAGCATAATAGGTGTACTCTCCTAATCCTAGGAGTACTCGCAACCTGAGAGAAAGTAAAGGTAGAAGAGAACTGAATAAACCTTATTCCTATTTCTCCTGAACCAGAATCCATCCTCAAAAAAGTTCCTTCGAGTTCGTATATAACCATACGATGGATTTATCCAATGGAATTGGATGTTCGTAGTGATGCGGGGTGTTCTGGAGAAATACAAAAGGTAAAAGAAGGAGTGGCAATGATGTATGCAACTCAGACAATCCAAAAGCCAGTGTTTTAAGAAAGTTTGGTTAACTTGGTCACTGAGTCATAGTCTAGGGCCGGGTCATGGTCACTGCCAAAGAGAGAGAAAAAAAACACTCCGCGTGTACTCTAACCTAGATTAGAATGGTTAATCACTTTATCTAATCAGGATGTCTCCCACTGTAATCTCAAATTCTCCTCTAAACCTGAAAGAAGAATTAGTCGGGATCACCCGAGGAGTAAACCAACTCATCAGTAGGAATCAAGATTGTTCTCCACCGAACACAGAGACGAGACCGCGTAGGTCCGTCTTGTCTGAATTTAGGGGCAGATACTATTTGGTTTTATCCGTCCACCTCTCCAAAGATACCAAGTTGATTTATGGCACCGTTTATCGGAGGTTTAGACGGATGTGTCCGATGTACAGACTTAGTCAGATTCCCCATCATTGTAAGGAGTTTTTGTTGTGGGGATGCTCTTCTCTGCAGACGCAAGCCCCTGCAGTTAATTAAGCTACCGTATTGCGGTAACCACTTTCTCCTTCTCCAGATGGTCACTTCGTGTCGTGGGTATTTGTTTTGTTTTTGGTTGCCCGTAGGTTGTATACGGAGACTAATTTATATTGTCGCCCGTAGGGCGTGGATTAGTCCAAATCCGTATTTTCTATGATTTGGATTTGGGGTTGGGTTTAAGGATGCGTTAGTCTCATTTGAGACTAAGATCAACTTAAACGTTTGTTAAGGATACGTTAGTCTAATTTTAACTAAGATCAACTTAACCATTTGCTAAGGATACGTTAGTCTAATTATAGACTAAGATCTACTTAACATGATCATTTAGATCCAACAAAAGAGCATTTGGGCTCTATTGTTTTAGTTTAGGGACTTTGCGGTCTATTGTTAGTTTAAGTGTTGGAGATAGTGCCCTCAGAGTCAATTATTGGATCACAGGCACGTGATTGCGATGATTGAGGGAGGACCTATCCCGGTAGGACAGTCTTACTCAAGATGATAGTATGCTATCTGGTTTACCTTTATCATCGTGTACTGCTTCAGGTGACCTTAAAGGTCGCTATTACACGCTGATAGAGCCCCTAGGATTCTTGCTTGACTGCCGGCAGTATGATGGCGATCATATACATAAGAGCTGGTGGTCTATAAGCACATCCTTAAAAGGTCCCTAGTCGTGGGAGTTTCGAGACAGGGCATCGATTCTCCAGAGTAGACTAGTGTATACAGTCGAGACCCCGACGAGGGGCGGTGGCCGGTCTCACAAGCCACTGGTGTCAGTTGGTTCACCTAAGATGTATACAGGTGCTCATTGGGTTATGAGTACACCGGACAGGACTCGCCGGGAACCTGCTAGTTGGGATTATACCAGACGTCAGATAGCAGTTCCCAGGTGACGTGTGTACAGGTTAGTTCATCGACCTGAGATCGTCATTTGTCTCGTGTGAGTTCCCACTGTGCTTTGATTACTACCCACCACGGCTCAAAGGAGTCGTGCAAACAGGTTTTAGTTGGGTACAGTCCCGAGCCACATGGAGGCAGTGAGCGGATCTGCAGGGGTTCGTCTCTCCCGGTATTGGGGGTGAGGTCGCGCTGTGTCTAGGAGAGCCATTACACAAAGCCCTCGGCCGAGGCAGGAGATTTACTGGTAGGTATTCCAGTAGTATCTCAGGGTGTTCTGGGCTACACTCCGACACGACTTATACCGCCTTTGGGGGTCTGACTTTTACCAACCCCCTAGGCCCGCCATGCGATGCTCATAGACGAACGGACCGGACTGTACGGATATTGTCACTGACAGGCTCAGTAGGGTGTCAGGATGAGTTCGCTCATCGACGTCCCTTTTGGTCAATAGCTGGTGGCCCGTCACGTATTGGCTTATACCTCTGACGTGCTAGTGGTTAAATCCACAGCAATTGTATTGACGAGTCTTTAGAGTCCACCACACTTTCAGTTACTCAAGTTTTCGGGCGAAACGCTGTAGAGGCCGTATGGAGATATGGCAGGGTCCGATCAGATACGTGCGGTATTGCACGGATCAGGATCGGACGGTTTGTACTAGTGGCCGTATGGATATATGGCAGGGTTCGATCCGATACGTGCGGTATTGCACGGATTAGGATCGAACGGATATTACTAGCCGGCTTTGGTTTAAGCCGGTCCTAGTTTAGTACAGTGTAGATTTTGTCTCTTTGCATTTGTATCCGGACGGAATACAGATGCGGGTGTGTATGCACAGTATCGGGGTTTTCCTGT
The DNA here is from genome assembly GCA_030015575.1 of Agapanthus africanus. Lineage (NCBI taxonomy): Eukaryota > Viridiplantae > Streptophyta > Magnoliopsida > Asparagales > Amaryllidaceae > Agapanthus > Agapanthus africanus. Next base: position 250,460,788 of record CM057343.1, read on the forward strand.
AATTTATTACGGGACCAGTTTTCTGGAGTTGCCAGTTTGCATTCCGTTCTGGCCGGTTTTCCTTTGTTCTTTCGCGGCCGGACTTTTCCGATGGAGGGGGTTATTTGCAAGTTTGCAAATAACACTTAGTGGAGGGGTTTCTTGCAAATGCTTTGATTATGATGGCATCTTTTCTTTTGCACCATCACTTGCATTAATTGTGATTTGAGAGGGTATGGTTTGGATGTAAGCTTGTGATGATAATGTTTGGATATGGTCACCATTTTCTCTTCTCCTACCATCACCTCCCTTCATGCTACAAATTCTATTCCCTCCACCATTTTCCTAGCAAGCTTGGCCGGCCACTTTGAGAGAGGGGAGAAAAATGAGAGTGGTTCATTTCATTTTGTGAGGGTGTGGGAAAAATTAATCATTCATATCATTTTTCCATTGCCACAAAAATCCCCAAGTTCATATCTTGTTGATTCCTCCATCAAGACGACATAACCCCAAAGAGACAAAGCACTACTCATTCTACAGCAAACCTTGGGCACGTCGACTAGCCAGCTTCGTGCCCGAGTTGCCTCGGTATTAAGGTGGGAGCCCGTAAAAGATGCAGACGATGTGGTGCCCTTCCGGCAAGGATGCGACAACCGGAGTTTCCGCGGGAGATCGGGACGACGACGAGAAGACCGGAGGACTCGGATCGCTCGGTACATCTCTCACCCCATCTCTAGTTAGCTAGTATAGGTTAATGGTTTCGATCCGGGTATATTGTCCGCGGTAGCGCCAGTTTAAAGTTAAGAAAAATTTTGATTCCGCATTTTGGCCTCGGATAGACGGCCGGGGCGCTGCCGGGGCGCAACATGGTATCAGAGCCACGCCATTAACCTTGTCTAGCTTGTTCTAATGTGTTTTACTTATCCGATCGACCAAAATTCCAAAAACCGCGTTTTTGCATGCATCAGTTTTCTGTCGATTTTTTCCGGCCTCTAAAAATTTTTCAGGTTGTAGAAAATTGATGTACATGAAATTCTAAGACTACTGGGAAAATTCGACACAGTCAGTCGATGACTGAAGCGCGGAACCGCGGCCAAACCCCCCCTTGGGCCGCGGTTCCGCCGCGCATTGGTGTCTTCTCTGTATCATATTTTTCCAGTGGGCTTCTGGGATAATTTTTGGGGTTTTGGAATATTAATATTGGGCCCAGATTTTCTGTGAGTGCTACAGTATTGCTTGGGGGCCCACTTGTTAATGTTTGATCGATCGGATATTTTAAACACATTATTTCACAGTATTTACATTATATCTGCGACCGTGAATGTTATTCGATCGGTAAATCCGGTCTAACTGCTATAGCCCGGTTAGACGGATTTGCGAACGTGACTTTTCACGTTGATGTTCTATGTTTATGCTGTGTTGTTGCGGATCGGTCGTGGGGGATAGCCTGGATGCAATGCTAGTACAGTGTTGTTGTATTATGTACATTTGATAATTGCGGGGCGAGCGTCCGACATGTGGACTGCCGTCACTGCCTGTTTGTATTAATTTTTTGGGGCACGACCTGGTTGCGGTCGATGTACCCGGTGTATGTATATTTTACTTTCTGTACTAGGATTGCCCCGCGGTGGGGTGCACGGATAGCCGGGTTCTGGAGGGCAACAAGCCCGCATCTCATGGCATTGGGACGGAGGGGGCTTCACTCCAGGATTGGCGGGCTATTCGCCGCACTCGTAGGGGGTACAGGTTGACCCAGGAGGGGTGCCCGAGTTACCGGATTCCGTGAAGTGCTGGGTGGTCCATTCACGTTGCTGAAGGGGGCTGCCTCGCTTCAGGTTTTGGCGGGTGACTTGCCGCGCCCGTAGGGGTCTAGGTTTTCATTGCACAGGCTATCCACACGACCAGGGGAACGTCGGGTTTCAGCAGCGGGTCTGTGAAACCCGGGGCTTCCAGATATCTGTATTGTTCTGTGATGCTGTACATTTCTATGATGTTGCATTTTATTCACGCCTTGAGCGAATATAATATATTGGTATATATATTAGTAGATGTTGTATATGTTTTTCATCCGCGCTAGTCCAGTCCCCGCTCTGCCGTTAGTTAGCTAACCTAACGGGTGATGACGGGACCCAGTGGCGAATGCGGATGGCATATACGTACGTCAGTATATTTTCGTTCTTTGTGGTGTGATCAATTGATGGGACTGCGTTGATTCGGATCAATGCAAGTTAAACAAACTTATTCTGATGTTGTTGGAACACTTTTCAAAAAGCTGTTATTGCAAGGACGTTCACTTTTGTTTTGCATCGTGGTATTCATTTGGAATATCCTGCTCCTCAGTCGACGAGGCAAGGGCCGAGATCCCTTCACCGGGAGTGACCCCTTGGACAGAAGTTTGCGTCAGGGCATTAACTTCACTATAGCCGATTACTTTTGCTTTGCATCATGGTATTCAGTTGGAATATCCTGCACCTCATTCTACAGGGAAAGAGCCGAGATCCCTTCACCGGGAGTGACCTCTTTAGTAAAGGTTTTCGTCACTATATTTTTATAAAAAGTTATCCAGTTCCTTCAACGATATCAAGTTCATTACGTTAAAGGTTTTTCGCCAAAAACCAGTCGTAGCCCTCCGTCATTTCAGATCAGTATTGCTTAGTATTCGCGCTGCGTTTGTTGTTGCTATTCGCCGAGGCGTAGTGTGCGGTAGCTTTGTTGTGCTATTCTGTCCCATGGATATGTGGATTGGTTAGGACAGTCGTACGACTTTGTTGATTATTCGTCAAGGGTCGTGCGGGTGGGTTTAACGCAATCAAGATAATGACGGGCTGAACTTGACTAGGACCTTTTGATTTGTTGATTATTCGTCAAGGTCACTTGGGTCCTAGGGGTAAAAATCACATCGGGAGTTTCAAAAGAACTGAAACTTGCCAGACATGCGCATACCTTCTAGAGTGTGGTGACGTGAGTGGATTCCGTCACGTTATCATGCGATGATAGTTGGATCCCGATTCCCACTGATGAGTTGGTTTACTCCTCGGGTGATCCCGACTATTTCTTCTTTAAGGTTTGGAGGAGAATTTGAGATACAGTGGGAGGTTTCCAGATTAGATAAAGTGATAACCATTCTGATCTAGGTTAGAGTGCACGCTGAGTGTTTCTTTTCTCTCTCTCTTTGGCAGCGACCATTGACCCGACCCTTAGACTATGACTCAGTGACCAAGTTGACCGAACCTTCTTAACACTGGCTTTTGGATTGTCAGAGTTGCAGACCTCATTGCCACTCCTACTTTTACCCTTTTCTCCAGGACACCCCGTATTACTACGAACGTTCACTTCCATTGGACAAAACCATCGTATAGTTATATACGAACTCAAAGGACTTCGAGGATGGTTTCTGGTTCTGGAGAAAACGAATAGGATTATTCAGTTGTCTTTTCTTTTCACCTTCTCTCATTGCGAGTACTCCTTGGTTTAGGAGATAGTACACCTATTATGCAAATTGGATAGTCTTCTTCCAAACCTTAGGCTGGTGCCGAACGGTGGGGAATAAAGAAAACCAATTAGCATAACGATGGTGTGCAGAAGGTATTAAGTTAAGACAAAGCAAGGGATTAGTAAGAGGGCAAAGTAAATTGCGACTGCTATTCACGACCAAACCGAGTATATCTTCGCCAAACCTAAATCACCTTTGTATTTCTCCAGGACACTCCGTATCACTGCGAAGATCCACAGTTTATTTGGATACTCCATCGTATGGTTATATACGAACTCGAAAGGAACTTGTTCCAGTTCGGGGATGGATTCTGGTCCAGGAGAAATAGGAATAAGGTTTATTCGGTTGTCTTTTATCTTCACCTTCTCTCGCATTGCGAGTGCTCCTAGGATTAGGACAGTACACCCATTATGCTTATTGGATAGTCTTCTTCCAAACCATAGGCTGGTGCCGAACGGTAGGGAAGGAAGAAAACCATTTGGCCTAAGGGGGTGTGCAGACTGTAATGACTAAAGACATATAAAGGGATTTGGACAGATGGCAAAGAGATATACGGTTACAGTTGTGAATCTGGATAATGGTAGAGGCATTACTAGGAATACCAAGATATCCTATCGAAACATTTCAATGTTTCAGTTCAACTGTGTACTGTTAAAAGAAAACTGATTTCCCGATTAGACACTTGCTCCAGGGTATGTATTTACCAGGTTTGATTCTCACATCTGTATGGTTTTACAGATGACGAGTGGGAGTAAGTTATTGGGAATTGGGTGATCATCCTCATTATATCGGGATTCGTTGTAATCGGTGATATTTGAGGGGATCACCTGGGCTGTTTGCCGGTCGGCAAATATTTGGTTTTGAATATCCGCTGTTGTGCACCAATTTCAAATTGATATATCTGTACGTCTATTTTAATAGAGTGAGATATACCTTTTGATATTATGTCGATGACATTTACCTATATCAGTGGATGGTTAGGTAAGGAGCATTAAACAGCGGTGTAATTCTTCCTAACCATAAGTACAGTTTTCAACCTACGACACACAGTGAAAGAGTTGTTAGACACGGCGGACTTATACAGAGTATTGTATGTTGTCCAGTGTCCATTAGGACAGAGGGGTTGGTCCTTATACTATATTCTGTTTACTTTTAACTTCTCTAGTTCTTAGACATATGTTTCGTAGAAACACAGGGTCTGAGTTTTGAGGAGTTATTGGTATAAGAATAGAGTAGAGAACCAGGTATTGCAAGTATCGGGATTCTTCAAGGTGATCGAAGATGTAGATACTTGTGTATGGTATTCAGTTGATAGTAATGAGAACTTGCTTCTCTTTCAGGTTACTCATAATTGGAAGCATTCCTAAGTTGAGTAACGCTGATCGGCCTCTCTCCATTTAGTTGACATGCACTGGAGACAGCTGCATGATTTGAATCTGGTTCAATTAAATCAGTGCCTCTGGTTCTATATTGGATATAGTACAGTTCATATCTTAACATTGTTAAGGTACGGGGAGTTGTCCGGCTTATGATTAAAACCAGACTCTGGATAACTCAAGGCACGTTTCTGTAATGGCTGTTTGTGGGTTGACCCAGGCTATGACGAGGGTTGACTTTCTACCATCTGGAAGATCAATAGTGATATTGTTCTTAACTCTCCACATTTTAAAAGGAAATGGTTATTTTTCAGAAAAACAGTAGTGGGAGTATGGTAGAACTGGAAGTGATTCCAGAACCGCAAACGATTACTGAAGATTTGATAAGGAACCTAAAGATTCAATCTGATTTGACATTCCATTGGCCACTCCGCAGATACGGTGGGTAACTTCAGGCACCCGAGAGGTACTCCGGTAGCCTCAAGGACGGTGACAGGGAAGTTCTTGTTTACCCACACTTGCCATTGCTGTTGTTCCAGGCTGCGAGACCCGGTGGGAGGATGAGTATAGCGTTGTTCTAAACTAGCTTTAGAAGTGCGCGTCTATATGACTCTGCCAGAGGGTTGTCGTAGTCAGTGGGAGCAGCGGAAGCATTGATGGACATCAGGCTTATGTCTATTTATAGACTAAAGCAGATATAGCGGAGATAGATCATCTATTTCTGATGTGACAGTCATAGGTTTGACGTCATCAGAATAGGGGATGGATCTGTTAAGAAGGTAGTAGGGTGTGATGTCCTGGTATTTGGATGACATACACAGAGTAGGAAGTGATATTCCTATACTACGATCGGTTATTCTTTGGTTGTCACACAGTGTTTTCTCCACATAGGACTTGGATATTATATCAGACATTCTGGTCACTAGATCTATGGTTTTAGATATAAATTTGGGTGGTTTCCCAATCTGGGTACTTTGACAGCATTCTATGAGTATTTAGAATGGACGACTCCTGGCACGGTAGTATACCTGCAGGTAATGGAGTCACCCTCTCTAAAGGTGTCTTACAGACTAAAGGGGAGAGGATGTGCATGATTGGCAGATCACTTGCTTAGGCAATTGAGTCAATCATGAGATGTCAAGTACCACACCAGATATTGTTCTTGCAGTAGATGCAATAAGTTTATATTGATCCAATCCTGGAGAAACAGTCGGAAGCAGTTTTAGAACATAAGTTGATGTTCTAGGAATATGATAACAGCAGCCTCCTTTAGGAGACGGTTATCATTCCAGGCTTCCAAGGTGACATGGATAGCAGAGTGGCTGTCAGAGTTATAGTTTTTCCTTCTGACGAGGGGCAGTATTTTGGACAGGTGGTCCAAGGTAATACTGAGGGAGGCATGGCGCAGGACACTGATTAAGTTCAGTTGACGATACAGTCTAAGAAGTTTGGATTTGGAGTTCATTTATGAACTAGGTCCCATCAGACATCCAGACATTCCAAGACAGGTATTGCTCATTTCGGGAGATGGCTTTCTCTGCGAACTTGAGATATAGAGAGACATAGAAAGAAACATCACAGCGGATCCACTCACTGAGGCTATTCCTCGAACGCAATAGTTTCGCAAACGAGCTTTGTGAGACTGACTAGTAGAGGAGTTGGGTGTTCGGTATCACACGGGCTGTGAGTATGCGGCATCGCAATAATTAGCCTTGAGTGCAAGTGGGAGATTGTTGGAGATAGTGCCCTCAGAGTCAATTATTGGATCACAGGCACGTGATTGCGATGATTGAGGGAGGACCTATCCCGGTAGGACAGTCTTACTCAAGATGATAGTATGCTATCTGGTTTACCTTTATCATTGTGTACTGCTTCAGGTGACCTTACAGGTCGCTATTACACGCTGATAGAGCCCCTAGGATTCTTGCTTGACTGCCGGCAGTATGATGGCGATCATATACGTGAGAGCTGGTGGTCTATAAGCACATCCTTAAAAGGTCCCTAGTCGTGGGAGTTTCGAGACAGGGCATCGATTCTCCAGAGTAGACTAGTGTATACAGTCGAGACCCCGACGAGGGGCGGTGGCCGGTCTCACAAGCCACTGGTGTCAGTTGGTTCACCTAAGATGTATACAGGTGCTCATTGGGTTATGAGTACACCGGACAGGACTCGCCGGGAACCTGCTAGTTGGGATTATACCAGACGTCAGATAGCAGTTCCCAGGTGACATGTGTACAGGTTAGTTCATCGACCTGAGATCGTCATTTGTCTCGTGTGAGTTCCCACTGTGCTTTGATTACTACCCTACCACGGCTCAAAGGAGTCGTGCAAACAGGTTTTAGTTGGATACAGTCCCGAGCCACATGGAGGCAATGAGCGGATCTGCAGGGGTTCGTCTCTCCCGGTATTGGGGGTGAGGTCGCGCTGTGTCTAGGAGAGCCATTACACAAAGCCCTCGGCCGAGGCAGGAGATTTACTGGTAGGTATTCCAGTAGTATCTCAGGGTGTTCTGGGCTACACTCCGACACGACTTGTACCGCATTTGGGGGTCTGACTTTTACCAACCCCCTAGGCCCACCATGCGATGCTCATAGACGAACGGACCGGACTGTACGGATATTGTCACTGACAGGCTCAGTAGGGTGTCAGGATGAGTTCGCTCATCGACGTCCCTTTTGGTCAATAGCTGGTGGCCCGTCACGTATTGGCTTATACCTCTGACGTGCTAGTGGTTAAATCCACAGCCATTGTATTGACGAGTCTTTAGAGTCCACCACACTTTCAGTTACTCAAGTTTTCGGGAGAAACGCTGTAGAGGCCGTATGGAGATATGGCAGGGTCCGATCAGATACGTGCGGTATTGCACGGATCAGGATCGGACGGTTTGTACTAGTGGCCGTATGGATATATGGCAGGGTTCGATCCGATACGTACGGTCTTGCACGGATTAGGATCGAACGGATATTACTAGCCGGCTTTGGTTTAAGCCGGTCCTAGTTTAGTACAGTGTAGATTTTGTCTCTTTGCATTTGTATCCGGACGGAATACAGATGCGGGTGTGTATGCACAGTATCGGGGTTTTCCTGTAATTTATTACGGGACCAGTTTTCTGGAGTTGCCAGTTTGCATTCCGTTCCGGCCGGTTTTCCTTTGTTCTTTCCCGGCCGGACTTTTCCGATGGAGGGGGTTATTTGCAAGTTTGCAAATAACACTTAGTGGAGGGGTTTCTTGCAAATGCTTTGATTATGATGGCATCTTTTCTTTTGCACCATCACTTGCATTAATTGTGATTTGAGAGGGGTATGGTTTGGATGTAAGCTTGTGATGATAATGTTTGGATATGGTCACCATTTTCTCTTCTCCTACTATCACCTCCCTTCATGCTACAAATTCTATTCCCTCCACCATTTTCCTAGCAAGCTTGGCCGGCCACTTTGAGAGAGGGGAGAAAAATGAGAGTGGTTCATTTCATTTTGTGAGGGTGTGGGAAAAATTAATCATTCATATCATTTTTCCATTGCCACAAAAATCCCCAAGTTCATATCTTGTTGATTCCTCCATCAAGGCGACATAACCCCAAAGAGACAAAGCACTACTCATTCTACAGCAAACCTTGGGCACGTCGACTAGCCAGCTTCGTGCCCGAGTTGCCTCGGTATTGAGGTGGGAGCCCGTAAAAGATGCAGATGATGTGGTGCCCTTCCGGCAAGGATGCGACAACCGGAGTTTCCGCGGGAGATCGGGACGACGACGAGAAGACCGGAGGACTCGGATCGCTCGGTACATCTCTCACCCCATCTCTAGTTAGCTAGTATAGGTTAATGGTTTCGATCCGGGTATATTGTCCGCGGTAGCGCCAGTTTAAAGTTAAGAAAAATTTTGATTCCGCATTTTGGCCTCGGATAGACGGCCGGGGCGCTGCCGTGGCGCAACATTAAGAACATTACGGTCCAGTGTTAGTTTAAGGACATCTCGGTCTAGTGTAAAGACATCATAGTCTGTAAAGGTTAAGGACATCATAGTCCATGGGTTTAAAGACCCCACAGTCCGAGGTTAAGGACATCATAGTCCATGGGTTTAAGAACCCCACAGTCCAAGGTTAAGGACATCATAGTCCATGGGTTTAAGGACCCCACATTCCATAGTTTAAAGACATCATAGTCTGTAAGATTTGCTGGTTGTCGAGACCCGTCACCTCTCTGAAGACGTTGAGAGATTACAACGACAAATATCAGAGGAGTGAAGAGATGTACCATTGAACCAATATTGGTTGGGGGATCTGTAGTTGGATTGATTTAAGGATCGTTAATCTCGTTTGGGATTAAGATCAACATAAATGTTTGTTAAGGATACGTTAGTCTAATTTTAGACTAAGATCTACTTAACAGGATCATTTAGATCCAAAAAAAGAGCATTTGGGCTCTGTTGTTTAGTTTAGGGACATTGCGGTCCAAGTTCAGATGCAAACATAGATTTGGAAATACACCAGATAGTTATTGGCCATTGGGACCCACCACCTCTCTGAAGACGTTGAAGAATTACAATGACATGCACCAGAGGTGTGGAGAGATGTACCTTTGAACTAAAGTTGTCTGAAAGGCTCTGGGTTCTACTTTGAATGTCATATGAGATGATCAATTTTGGAAGACAAAAGTGTGTTTGAGGTTCAGTTAAAGGGGGTACTGCCTCTGGAAAAACTTGGCTAGTTCAAGCTAAGATTGGCTTGGATATAGTGTTAAACACTAGAGTACACCTGGCTATCACGTGTTCCCACAGGATACGCTTAAAATAGTGTTAAACACTAAGGATGCAGCGCACAAAACAGTGTTGGGCCCAAACTTCTTTTATTTTATTCTCAGGATATGCAGGTAAGTGTAACACTTTAGTCTTCACGGCCATCACGTGTTGGCACGTGATGGGTACCCATGCACTGGATATTAAAAGGATTTGCTAGGGGTCACGTGAAGGCGCCTATGCATTGGATTTTAATACTTCAGTTCTTTCCATCTTCTCTTTTTTAAAGAGGTGTTTGTTAAGGGTCACATGGGGACACGTGAGGGCGCCCAAAGTCCGTTCTGCCTTTATTTTGAGAAGTTTGTTCTGTAAGTTCATGCTACCTCTCCCGGTACTTTCGGGCATGCGGAATTTGGTGAAAAACGATTTTCTAGAGGTGGTAACATGGACTCAAAACCGAATCTTTGTTAAACTATCTACCTAACAACCTAACTACGAGTTGTTAACTACTCGGTTAGGGGGTTATACCTTTCTTTCTTGAACTCCTTCTTCTTCATTCTTGATGGTGTACGGATTGGCTTCACCCCGTCGTCTCCTTGCGCCAAAGATCGATCCATCCGAAAGCTTCTACCTTTGGCTTCTTCTTCGAACTTTGAAGAAACTAGTTCATTTGGTTTGCTAAACCTTGTGAACTAGAGTGAGTAGAGCAGAGTGTGATGGGATTTTCTCAATGGTTCTTGCTTCTCAACACATGAGACAAGTGAACCATAGACAAGAGAGAGAGAGCAAGAGGAAGAGGGTGAGAGAAAGAGAATGGGAGAGCTCAAAACCAAGAGAGAGAAAGATCATGAAAGAATGAGCCTCTCTTTTCTCTTTCACCCTCTCATAATCCAAAAGCATCATGAGCCATAATGTTAATCAAGTATTATTATGTGATGGTTCATATCATGTCAAAGGCAATATCATTTCCATGCACTCATTTTGCAAACCACAACAAGCAAGCAAAAGTCTTTGCATGAAAATGACAACCATTGTGATGATGATGGTCAACTAGTCCAACCTAGTCAACCGGTCAACAAAGTCAACAAGTCAACAAAGTCAACCCCTCAACAACCATGTCACTATAATACTTAATTAATATTATTGCTAATTATATATATATCATATTCTCATTAGGGTTGAGCAAAAAGTCAATAGTCAACAGTCAACGGTCAACAACCCTAATGAGAATCCTCTGTCTCTGTCTCTCCGTTAACTGTGCATACACACCCGCATCCGTGTTTCGAGGAACACGAATACATATTGGATAAAACCAATCCCAAAACGTACACTAGGATCTGGCTTAAACCAAAGCCCGCTAGTGTTAACTGTCCGGACACTGTACGTGCACAAGTGCACGGATGTGACCGGACCCTGTCGCAAAACCATGCGACCTCTACTCTTTTGCCTAAAGGCGAATAGCTTTCTGTGTGGGACTCTAAAGACTCGACACTACGCTGGCAGTGGGTTTAACCACAGACCGCAAGCGGCACTAGCTGTGCGTAACGGTCCCCAGGTAGATGCCGACAAGAAGACTGACGGGGTGAAACCCATCTGAACTCCTACTGAGCCTGAATGTGACAATCTCCGTACAGTCCGGTCTGTTCGTCTGATACATCGCATGGCGGGCCTAGGGGGCGGTAAACGTCAGTCCCCTAATAGCGGTACAAGTCGTGTCGGAGTGAAGCCCAATACACCCTGAGATAGCACTGGAAGCCTACCAGTATATCTCGCTTGCCCTGGCCAGGGACTACTCATGTAATGGCTCTCCTAGACACAGCGCGATGTCAACCCCCAATACCGGGAGAGACGAATCCTGTCTAACCGTCACTGCTTCCAAGTGCTTCGGGACTGCACCCAACTACTACCTGTTTGCATGACTCCTTTGAGCCGTGGTAGGGTAGTAACCAAAGTACAGTGGGAACACACTCGAGGCGAAGTGACAGTGTCAAGTCAGCGGACTAAGCTGTACTCATGTCACCTGGGAACTGATAACTGACGATAGGTATAATACCAACCGGTCAGTTCCCGATGAGTCCTGTCCAGTGTACTTGTAACCTAACGAGCATCCGCATACTATCTCCAGTACGACGTACTGATGGCTGTGGGACAGACCATCTCCCACTCTTGGATGAGAAGCGAATGCGCCAGTCTACTCCGGAGTATCGATGCCCTGTCTCGATAGTCCTGCGACTAGGGATGTGCTTATAGATTACCCAGCCCCCACTAGTATGACTGCCATCACAACGCTGGTAATCAAGCAAAGATCCTAAGGGCTCCACTAATGTGTATAGGTGATATACTAAAATAAACACATGTACACATTGAAGCAGAAACAAACCAAGTAGCATACTACTATTTTGAGCAAGATTGTCAATACAAGGTGAATATCCCAAGCTTCCATTAAGTAATATACATACTAGTATGATACAGTAATGGCCTCTAGGGCATATACACTAACAATCTCCCACTTGCACTAAAGCCATGTACTGGCGTATTGAAGACCTATCATCTCGATCAGCCGCTCGAACTGAGTCTGGGGTAGGGCCTTCGTGAGTGGATCTGCAGTGTTATCTTCTGAATTTACTCTCTTTACCTCGATCTCCCGGCGATCAATGATCTCCCTGATCAGGTGGAACCGCCTCAAAATGTGCCTGGACTTCTGATAGGACCTGGGTTCCTTCGCTAAAGCTATAGCACCGTTGTTGTCATAATTACAGCGGTATTGGATCAACACTGGTAGGAACCACCTGAAGTTCCGTGAGGAACTTCTTCATCCAGATAGCTTCCTTTGCGGCATCGCAAGCAGCTATGTACTCCGCTTCCATAGTTGAGTCAGCAACGGTTTCCTGCTTGGAACTCTTCCAGCAGACCGCCCCTCCATTGAGGGTAAAGACATAACCCGACATGGACTTGGAGTCATCCTTGTCACTCTGGAAGCTGGAGTCAGCAAAGGCCTCAATCTGGAGGTCTTTTTCGCCATACACCAAGAACATCTCCTTAGTCCTTCTCAGGTACTTGAGAATGTTGTTTACTGCTATCCAGTGTTTCTCCCCTAGGTTCGACTGATACCGGCTTACAACGCTCAATGCGTATGCTACATCTGGTCTGGTACATAACATCGCATACATAATAGAGCCTATCGCAGATGCGTAGGGTATTGATGACATGCGAGCCCTTTCCAAATCAGTCTTGGGAGACATCTCTTTGGAGAGGGTGATTCCGTGACAAGCCGGTAGATTACCGCGCTTGGAATCTTCCATACTGAATCGTTTCAGTATAGTGTCGATGTACCTTGACTGTGAAAGTCCCAACATCCTCTTAGATCTATCACGATAGATCTGGATCCCCAGAATGTAGTTGGCATCGCCCAGGTCCTTCATGGAGAACCTTTGCGACAAGAATCCTTTGACTGACTGTAGCATAGGAATATCATTTCCTATTAGGAGAATGTCATCGACGTACAAGGCGAGGAATACCACATTTCTCCCTACAATCTTACTGTAAATGCATGGTTCATCTGGGTTTTTGACAAAGTCGAATTCTTTGACAGTATCATCAAAGCAGATGTTCCAACTCCGCGATGCCTGCTTAAGTCCATAGATGGACTTGAGCAACTTGCACACTTTACCGCTGCTCCCACTCTGAATGAATCCCTCTGGCTGATCCATATAGACCCACTCTTCCAAATTTCCATTTAGGAAAGCCGTCTTTACGTCCATCTGCCAGATCTCATAATCGTGGAAGGCAGCAATGGCAAGAAGGATCCGAATGGATTTAAGCATGGCTACCGGAGAAAAGGTCTCGTCATAGTCCAAACCTGGTCTTTGACGAAAACCCTTTGCAACGAGCCTAGCTTTATAGGTTTCAACCTGCCCATCTACTGTTAGTTATATGTATGCCCTAGAGGCCATTACTATACATAGGATGTATATTGTAGTGGATGCTGGGACATATATAGGGAGGACTTTCTCGCTCGACATGATAGTATGCTATCTGGTTACTCTTTACCTTAATGTGTACACTGATTGTCTCTCTGTTACATGTTGGTAAAGCCCTTAGGATCTGTACTTGACTACCTGGACTATGATGCGGATCATACTAGTGGGGACATGGTAGTCCATAAGTACATCCTTCAAAGTCCCTAGTCGAGGGTATATCGAGACGCGGCATCGATATACCAGAGTAGACTAGCGTATACCTTCTCGACCCATACAGATGGGCGATGGATGATCCCATATCCATTGGTGTTTGACATCAGAGATGATATACGGGTGCTCAGTAGAGACTGGGTACACTGGACGGACTCGCCGAGAACTCCCAGATGGTATTATACCTCACGTCAGATGGCAGTTCTCTGGTGACACTGGTACAGAGTAGTCTGTAGACCCGAGATCGTCATAGAGTCTTGTGTGGTTCCCACTGTGCTTTGATTTCCATCTTACCACGTCCAAGAGGGCGTGCAAAACGGTGGTTTTTGTTGGAGATAGTGCCCTCAGAGACAATTATTGGATCACAGGTACGTGATTGCAATGATTGAGGGAGGACCTATCCCGGTAGGACAGTCTTACTCGAGATGATAGTATGCTATCTGGTTTACCTTTATCATCGTGTACTGTTTTAAGTGACCTGACACGTCGCTATTACACGTTGATAGAGCCCCTAGGATTCTTGCTTGACCACCAGCAGTATGAGGGCGATCATATAAGTGGGAGCTGGGGGTCTATAAGCATATCCTTAAAAAGGTCCCTAGTCGTGAGAGTTTCGAGACAGGGCATCGATTCTCCATAGTAGACTAGTGTATACAGTCGAGACCCCGACGAGGGGCGGTGGCCGGTCTCACAAGCCACTGGTGTCAGTTGGATCACCTAAGATGTATACAGGTGCTCATTGGGTTATGAGTACACCGGACAGGACTCGCCGGGAACATGCTAGTTGGTCATATACCAGACGTCAGATGGCAGTTCCCTGGTGACATGTGTGCAGGTTAGTTCATCGACCTGGGGATCGTCATTTGTCTCGTGTGAGTTCCCACTGTACTTTGATTACTACCCTACCACGGCTCAAAGGAGTCGTGCAAACAGGTTTTAGTTGGGTACAGTCCCGAGCCACATGGAGGCAGTGAGCGTATCTTCAGGGGTTCGTCTCTCCCGGTATTGGGGGTGAGGTCGTGCTGTGTCTAGGAGAGCCATTACACGAAGCCCTCGGCCGAGGCAAGGAGATTTACTGGTAGGTATTCCAGTAGTATCTCAGGGTGTTCTGGGCTACACTCCGACACGACTTGTACCGCTTTTGGGGGTCTGACTTTTACCAACCCCCTAGGCCCGCCATGCGATGCTCATAGACGAACGGACCGGACTGTACGGATATTGTCACTGACAGGCTCAGTAGGGTTGTCAGGCTGAGTTCGCTCACAGACATCCCTTTTAGTCAGTACCTGGTAGCCCGTTACGTATTGGCTTATACCTCTGACGTGCTAGTGGTTAAATCCACAACCAAGGTGTTGATGAGTCTTTAGAGTCCCCCACATTCAGTTACTCAGCTTTCGGGCGAAAGGTTGTAGAGGCCGTATGGAGATATGGCAAGGTCCGATCAGATACGTGCGGTATTGCACGGATCAGGATCGGACAGTCTGTACTATAGGCCGTATGGTTATATGGCAGGGTTCGATCAGATACGTGCGGTATTGCACGGATCAGGATCGAACGGATATTACTAGCCGGCTTTGGTATAAGCCGGATCCTAGTATAGTACAGTGTAGATTTTGTCTCATTGCTTTTGTATTTCGGTCGAAATACAGATGCGGGTGTGTATGCACAGTATCGGGGTTTTCCTGTAATTTATTACGGGACCAGTTTTCTGGAGTTGCCAGTTTGCTTTTAGTTTCGGCCGATTTCCTTTGTTCCGTTCATTGGCCGAAGATTGGTGGAGGAGGGTTTATTTGCATTGTTGCAAATAGGCATTAGTGGAGGGGGTTCTTTGCTTATATTTGTATCATGATGGTTTTCATGATAAGCACCATCACTTGACTTCTTCTTCTCATGATGGCTTGACTTTTTGAAGCCATCATGCATGAGATGATGGTTGCCTTTGAGTGTTGGATTTGTGGTGATCATTTGATTTTTCCTCATCATCTTTTGCTTTCCAACCACCCCCTTGTCTTTGTTCTTTCTCTCTCCAATCACACATGGTAAGGGGGGCCGGCCATTCCATGGAGAATGGGATTGATATTCATGAGTTGAGAGAAAATTGTTACACTCATTCTTTGTATGCTACATTTTTCCCACCTCTCTCCAAGTCATTTTCCTCCACCACAAAAGGCAATCTCCAAGAACCCTAAATGAGACACAAGTTTCTACACATATTCTACAGCGAATCTTGGGCACGTCGAGTAGCCGGCTTCGTGCCCGAGTTGCCTCGGCATTGAGGTGGGAGCCCGTAAAAGAAGTAGGCGATGTGGTGCACTTTCGGCGACGAGGAGGAGACGGGACATTCCGCAGGAGATCGGGACGATGACGAGAAGACCGGAGGACTTGGATTGTCGGTATATCTCTATTCCCTTTCTTGTAGATAGCTAGGACTAGTTAGTGGTTCGATCCGGGTATTAGTGCGCGGCGGTTTGCCAGTTCAAGTAAAATTAAAGTTTATCACCGCTTCCGCATTTGGCCGTCGGATTGACGGCCGGGGCGCCGCCGTGCACTTACAGTGGTATCAGAGCCTCGCCATTAACTTAGTCTAGCTTGGTTTAATGTGTTTGCAATTCGGATCGATCAAAAATCCCAAAACCCGCATTTCCTTCAGCATCAGTTTCTGTTGAAAATTTTTGGTCTCGAAAATTTTTTCAGGTTGTAAAACATTGATGTACTGGAGGTAACAAGCCCACTGTAGAAATTCGACGCAGTAAATCGACGACCAGAGCGCGGAACCGCGGCAATTACCCCCTTGGGCCGCGGTTCCGCCGCGCAATGGTGTCCTTACTGTATCGAACTTCTTCAGTTGCTTAGTGGGCTTAAAATAGGGGTTTTGGAATTTTAAAATTGGGCCAATTATTTCTGTGAGTGCTACAGTATTCCTTTGGGGCCCACTTGTTATAATTTGATCGATCGGATATTTTTAAACACATTATTTCACAGTATTTACATTATATCTGCGACCGTGAATGTCACTTGATCGGTAAATCCGGTCTAACTGCTATATCCCGGTTAGACGGATTTGCGAACGTGACTTTCACGTTGATGTTCTGTTTTTGCTGTGATGTTGCGGATCGGTCGTGGGGATAGCCTGGATGCAATGCTAGTACAGTTGTGGTTGTATTATGTACATTTGATATTGCGGGGCGAGCGTCCGACATGTGGACTGCCGTCACTGCCTGATTGTATTATTATTTTGGGGCACGGCCAGGTTGCGGTTGATGTACCCGTTGTATGTATATTTTACTTTCTGTACTAGGATTGCCCCGCGGAGGGGTGCACGGATAGCCGGATTCTAGAGGGCAACAAGCCCGCATCTCATGGCATTGAGACGGAGGGGGCTTCACTCTAGGATTGGCGGGATATTCACCGCACTCGTAGGGGGTACAGGTTGACCCAGGAGGGGTGCCCAAGTTACCGGATTCCGTGAAGTGCTGGGTGGTCCATTCACGGCGCTGAAGGGGGCTGCCTCGCTTCAGGTTTTGGCGGGTGACTTGCCGCACCCGTAGGGGTCTAGGATTTCATTGCACAGGCTATCCACACGACCAGGGGAACGTCGGGTTTCAGCAGTGGCTCTGTGAAACCCGGGGATCCCAGATATCTGTATTGTTTCTGTGATGCTGTTCATTCTCTGTGATGTTGCATTCTATTCACGCCTTGAGCGAATATAAAATATTGGTATATATATTAGTAGATGTTGTATATGTTTTACATCCGCGCTAGTCCAGTCCCCGCTCTGTCGTTAGTTAGCTAACCTAACGGGTAATGACGGGACCCAGTGGCGAATGCGGATGGCATATACGTACATCAGTATATTTTCGTTCTTTGTGGTGTGATCAATTGATGGGACTGCATTGATTCGGATCAATGCAAGTTAAAACAAACCTAATCTGATGTTGTTGGAACATTTTTCAGAAAGCTGTTATTGCAAGGACGTTCACTTTTGTTTTGCATCGCGGTATTCATTTGGAATATCCTGCTCCTCAGTCGACGAGGCAAGGGCCGAGATCCCTTCACCGGGAGTGACCCCTTGGACAGAAGTTTGCGTCAGGGCATTAACTTCACTATAGCCGATTACTTTTGCTTTGCACCGTGGTATTCAGTTGGGATATCCTGCACCTCATTCTACGGGGAAAGAGCCGAGATCCCTTCACCGGGAGTGACCTCTTTAGGAACGGTTCTCGTCACTATATTTTTAAAAGCTATCCGTTCCTTCAACGATATCAAGTTCATTACGTTAAAGGTTTTCGCCAGAAACCATTCGTAGCCCTCCGTCATTTCAGTTAAATATTCGGTAGTATTCAAGCTATGTATTTTGACCTCACGCCAAGGCATAGTGATTGGTAGCTGCCGGGTATTTATCTGTTGCATAGATAGATGCGTTGGTTTGGGACAGTCGTACTACTATTTTGGCCTACGTCAAGGGTATGTACGGGTGGGTTCAGATTAACCTGGATAATGACGGGCAGAACTTGACATGTGACTTATGATATTTTGACCTCACGCCAAGGTCATAAGAGCATGGGGCAGAAATCACATCGGGAGTTTCAAAAGAACTGAAACTTGCCAGATATGCGCATACCTTCTGGAGTGTGATACCGTGAGCGGATTCCGTCACGTTGTCATGCGATGATAGTTGGATCCCGATTCCCACTGATGAGTTAGTTTACTCCTCGGGTGACACCGACTAATTCTTCTTTCAGGTTTGGAGGAGAATTTGAGGTACAGTGGGAGGTTTCCTGATTAGATAAATTGGTAACCATTATGATCTAGGTTAGAGTGCACGCTGAGTATTTCTTTTCTCTCTCTCTCTTTGGCAGCGACCATTGACCCGACCCTAAGACTATAACTCAGTGACCAAGTTGACCAAACTTTCTTAAACACCGGCTTTTGGATTGTCAGAGTTGCAAACCTCATTGCCACTCCTACTTTTACCCTTTTCTCCAGGACACCCCGTATTACTACGAACGTCTACTTCCATTGGACAAAACCATCGTATGGTTAGATACGAACTCGAAGGAATTTATTCGAGGATGGTTTCAGGTTCTGGAGAAAACGGATAGGATTATTCAGTTGTCTTTTCCTTTTACCTTCTCTCAAGTTGTGAGTACTCCTTGGTTTAGGAGATAGTACACCTATTACGCAAATTGGATAGTCTTCTTCCAAACCTTAGGCTGGTGCCGACCGGTAGGGAATGAAGGAAACCAATTAGCATAATGATGGTGTGCAGAAGGTATTAAGTTCAGACAAAGCAAGGGATTAGTAAGAGGGCAAAGTAAATTGCAACAGATATTCACGACCAAACCAGGTATTTCATTACCACTCCCAAATCACCTTTGTATTTCTCCAGAACACTCCGTGTCACTACGAAGATCCACAGTTTATTGGATACTCCATCGTATGGTTATATACGAACTCGAAAGGAACTTGTTCCAGTTCGGGGATGGATTCTGGTTCAGGAGAAATAGGAATAAGGTTTATTCAGGTGTCCTTTATCTTCACCTTCTCTCGCATTGCGAGTGTTCCTAGGATTGGAACAGTACACCCATTATGCTTATTGGATAGTCTTCTTCCAAACCATAGGCTGGTGCCGAACGGTAGGGAAGGAAGAAAACCATTTGGCCTAAAGGGGTGTACAGAAGGTAAAGACTAAAGACATATGAAGGGATTTAGAGAGGTGGCAAAGAACTATACGGTTACAGTCGTGAATCTGGAAGAGGCATTACTAGGAATACCAGAATACCCCATCGGAACATTTCAATGTTTCAGTTTCACTGTGTACTGTTAAAGGAAAACTGATTTCCCAATTAGATACTTACTCCAGGGTATGTATTTACCAGGTACGATTCTCACATCTGTATGGTTTTACAGATGATGAGGTGGAGTAAGTTATTGAGAATTGGGTGATTATCCTCATTATATCGGGATTCGTTGTAATCGGTGATATTTGAGGAAATCACCTGGGCTGTTTGCCGGTTGGCAAATATTTGGTTTTGAATATCCGCTGTTGTGCACCAATTTCAAATTGATATATCTGTACGTCTATTTTCATAGAGTGAGATATACCTTTCTGAAATTATGTCTACGACATTTACCTATATCAGTGGATGGTTAGGTAAGGAGCATTAAACAGCGGTGTAATTCTTCTTAACCATAAGTACAGTTTTCAACCTACGACACACAGTGAGTGAGTTATCAGACTCAAGGGACTTGTACAGAGTATTGTATGATGTCCAGGGTCCATCAGGACAGAGGGGTTGGTCCTCGTACTATATTCGGTTTACTTATGACTTCTCTAGTTTTTAGACAAGTGTTTCGTGGAAACACAGGGTCCGAATTTGGAGAAGTTATAGGTATTTGAATAGAGTAGAGAACCAGGTGTAGCAAGTATCGGGATTCTTCAAAGTGATCGAAGATGTAGATACTTGTATATGGTATTCAGTTGATAGTAGTGATTAAGAGAAATTGCTTCTCTTTCAGGTTACTCATAAATGGAAGCATTCCAAAGTTGAGTAACGCTGATCGGCCTCCTTCCATTTAGTTGACATGCACTGGAGACAGTTGCATGATTTGAATCTGGTTCAATTAAATCAGTGCCTCTGGTTCTATATATGATATAGAACAGTTCATATCTTAACGATGTTAAGGTACGGGGAGTTGTCCGGCTTATGCTTAAAACCAGACACTGGACAACTCAAGGCACGTTTCTGTAATGGCTGTTTGTGGGTTGACCCAGGCTATGACGCGGGTTGATTTTCTACCATCTGGATGAACAATAGCAATATTGTTCTAGACTCGCCACAGTTTTAATAAAAATGGATTTTTTCAGAAAACAGTAGTGGGAGTATGGTAGAACTGGAAGTGATTCCAGAACCACAAACGATTACTGAAGATTTGATAAGGAACCTTAAGATTCAATCCGGTTTGACATTCCATTGGCCACTCCGCAGATAAGGTGGGTAACTTCAGGCACCCGAGAGGTACTACAGTAGCCTCAAGGACGGTGACAGGGAAGTTCTTGTTTACCCACAATTACCATTGCTGTTGTTCCAGGGTGCGAGACCCGGCGGGAGGATGAGTATAGCGTCGTTCTAAACTAGTTTTAGAAGTGTACGTGTATATGACTCTGCCACAGGGTTGTCATAGTCAGTGGGAGCAGCGGAAGCATTGGTGGACAGGTAGCTTATGTCTATTTATAGACTGAAGCACCAGTAGCGGAGATAGATCATCTATTTCTGACGTGACAGTCATGGGTTTGACTTCATCAGAATAAGGGATGGATCTGTTGAGAAGGTAGTAGGGTGTGATGTCATGGTATTTGGATGACATACACAAAGTAGGAAAGGAAACTCCTATACTACAATCGGTTATACTTTGGTCGTCACACAGTTGTTTCTCCATATGGGACTTGGACATTATATCAGACAAACTGGTTACTAGATCTATGGTTTTAGATCTAGATTTGGGTGGTTTCCCAATCTGGGTACTTAGACAGCATTCTAAGAGTATTTAGAATGGACGACTCCTGGCACGGTAGTGTACCTGCAGGTAATGGAGTCACCCTCTCTAAAGGTGTCTTACAGACTAAAGGGGAGAGGGATGTGCATGATTGGCAGATCACTTGCTCAGGCGATTGAGTCAATCATGAGATGTCAAATACCACACCAGACATTGTTCTTGCACTAGATGCAATAAGTTGACATTAATCCAATCCTGGAGAAACAGTCGGAAGCAGTTTTAGAACATAAGTGGATGTTCTAGGGATATGATAACGACAGCCTCATTCGGGAAACAGTTATCATTCCAGGCTTCCAAGGTGACATGGACGACAAGGAGGTTGTCAGAGCTATAGTTTTCCTTCTGATGAGGGGCAGTGTTTTGGACAGGTGGTCCAAGGCAATACTGAGGGTGGCATGGCGCAGGATACTGATTAAGTTCAGTTGACGATACAGTCTAAGAAGTTTGGATTTGGAGCTCATTTATGAGCTATGTCCTATCAGACATCCAGACACATTCTAAGACAGGTATTGCTCATTTCGGGAGATGGGTTTCTCCGCGAACTTGAGATATAGAGAGACATGGAAAGAGACAACAAGGCGGATCCACTCACTGAGGCTATTCCTCGAACGCAATAGTTTCGCAAACGAGCTTTGTGAGACTGACTAGTAGAGGAGTTGGGTGTTCGGTATCACACGGGCTGTGAGTATGCGACATCGCAATAATTAGCCTTGAGTGCAAGTGGGAGATTGTTGGAGATAGTGCCCTCAGAGTCAATTATTGGATCACAGGTACGTGATTGCAATGATTGAGGGAGGACCTATCCCGGTAGGACAGTCTTACTCGAGATGATAGTATGCTATCTGGTTTACCTTTATCATCGTGTACTATTTTAAGTGACCTGACACGTCGCTATTACACGTTGATAGAGCCCCTAGGATTCTTGCTTGACCACCAGCAGTATGAAGGCGATCATATAAGTGGGAGCTGGGGGTCTATAAGCATATCCTTAAAAGGTCCCTAGTCGTGAGAGTTTCGAGACAGGGCATCGATTCTCCATAGTAGACTAGTGTATACAGTCGAGACCCCGACGAGGGGCGGTGGCCGGTTTCACAAGCCACTGGTGTCAGTTGGATCACCTAAGATGTATACAGGTGCTCATTGGGTTATGAGTACACCGGACAGGACTCGCCGGGAACATGCTAGTTGGTCATATACCAGACGTCAGATGGCAGTTCCCTGGTGACATATGTGCAGGTTAGTTCATCGACCTGGGGATCGTCATTTGTCTCGTGTGAGTTCCCACTGTACTTTGATTACTACCCTACCACGGCTCAAAGAAGTCGTGCAAACAGGTTTTAGTTGGGTACAGTCCCGAGCCACATGGAGGCAGTGAGCGTATCTTCAGGGGTTCGTCTCTCCCGGTATTGGGGGTGAGGTCGTGCTGTGTCTAGGAGAGCCATTACACGAAGCCCTCGGCCGAGGCAAGGAGATTTACTGGTAGGTATTCCAGTAGTATCTCAGGGTGTTCTGGGCTACACTCCGACACGACTTGTACCGCTTTTGGGGGTCTGACTTTTACCAACCCCCTAGGCCCGCCATGCGATGCTCATAGACGAACGGACCGGACTGTACGGATATTGTCACTGACAGGCTCAGTAGGGTTGTCAGGCTGAGTTCGCTCACAGACATCCCTTTTAGTCAGGACCTGGTATCCCGTTACGTATTGGCTTATACCTCTGACGTGCTAGTGGTTAAATCCACAACCAAGGTGTTGATGAGTCTTTAGAGTCCCCCACATTCAGTTACTCAGCTTTCGGGCGAAAGGTTGTAGAGGCCGTATGGAGATATGGCAAGGTCCGATCAGATACGTGCGGTATTGCACGGATCAGGATCGGACAGTCTGTACTATAGGCCGTATGGTTATATGGCAGGGTTCGATCAGATACGTGCGGTATTGCACGGATCAGGATCGAACGGATATTACTAGCCGGCTTTGGTATAAGCCGGATCCTAGTATAGTACAGTGTAGATTTTGTCTCATTGCTTTTGTATTTCGGTCGAAATACAGATGCGGGTGTGTATGCACAGTATCGGGGTTTTCCTGTAATTTATTACGGGACCAGTTTTCTGGAGTTGCCAGTTTGCTTTTAGTTTCGGCCGATTTCCTTTGTTCCGTTCATTGGCCGAAGATTGGTGGAGGAGGGTTTATTTGCATTGTTGCAAATAGGCATTAGTGGAGGGGGTTCTTTGCTTATATTTGTATCATGATGGTTTTCATGATAAGCACCATCACTTGACTTCTTCTTCTCATGATGGCTTGACTTTTTGAAGCCATCATGCATGAGATGATGGTTGCCTTTGAGTGTTGGATTTGTGGTGATCATTTGATTTTTCCTCATCATCTTTTGCTTTCCAACCACCCCCTTGTCTTTGTTCTTTCTCTCTCCAATCACACATGGTAAGGGGGGGCCGGCCATTCCATGGAGAATGGGATTGATATTCATGAGTTGAGAGAAAATTGTTACACTCATTCTTTGTATGCTACATTTTTCCCACCTCTCTCCAAGTCATTTTCCTCCACCACAAAAGGCAATCTCCAAGAACCCCAAATGAGACACAAGTTTCTACACATATTCTACAGCGAATCTTGGGCACGTCGAGTAGCCGGCTTCGTGCCCGAGTTGCCTCGGCATTGAGGTGGGAGCCCGTAAAAGAAGTAGGCGATGTGGTGCACTTTCGGCGACGAGGAGGAGACGGGACATTCCGCAGGAGATCGGGACGATGACGAGAAGACCGGAGGACTTGGATCGTCGGTATATCTCTATTCCCTTTCTTGTAGATAGCTAGGACTAGTTAGTGGTTCGATCCGGGTATTAGTGCGCGGCGGTTTGCCAGTTCAAGTAAAATTAAATTTTATCACCGCTTCCGCATTTGGCCGTCGGATTGACGGCCGGGGCGCCGCCGTGCACTTACAGTTTTTGGGTACAGTCCCGAGTCACATGGAGGCAATGAGCGATAGGAGGGGATTCGTCTCTCCCGGTATAGGGGGTTGATGTTGCGCTGTGTTCGATTGGCTATAACAGGAAATCCCTGGCCAGGGTTGCTGAGATTTACTGGTAAGTGTTACCAGCAGTATCTCGAATTGTTATAGACCTCATATCGACACGACTTATCGAGCTATTGGGGTCTGACGTTTACCACCCCTAGGCGAGATATGCGACATATCAGACGATCAGACCGGACTGTACAGTAGTGTTACTGGTTGGATTCACTGGAGTGTGAGCGGGCTTGCTCGTCGATCTTCAGATCGCTCAATACCCGGGTGGCCGTTACGTTTAGCAGACCGCTTGCGGCTTGTGGGTGCTTGATATGATCATCACCTGCTGCCGGCGTATTGACGAGTCTTTAGAGTCCTACACAGAGGTTTCCTGGTTCAAGCGAAACGAAATAGGAGCGCATATGAGATATGTGCGGGACCGAGAATAATACGTGTATGTGATACCGTATTCCATTCTCGCGATGAATGTGTCGAATGGTTGTATGCGATATAACCTAGTTATCGAATCAAGGATTGATTCGATAAGCCGATACATTGTATACTAGTCGGTTGTGTGCGACATGACCGGATCATTGAATCAAGTGTTGATTTAATGATTTAATGCATAATTATATATTTAATATATTACTTTGCATTAACTGGTATTGGTTCACTTTATATGGATTCTCTCACTTGGATTGCACAAGTTGTATATGTGATATACTTTTGTGCACTTGATTGTATCATGTTTGATGATACATGTTTAACTATAGTTAAGTGTAATGAATTAAGCCATGGTTAAACTAATGATTAGGGTTTTCTTATCTTACTTATTTATTTATTTATTTATTTTTGAATAAATGAGAAAAGAATGGTTGCTAGTTTTGGAGTTTAGTTGAAGCTTTGACTTTGTAACCATTCTTATCTCATCCTTAACCCTAACCATTCCTTTAAGCTTGGTCAATTCTCTACACATAACCATAGTTAGGATTATGATAAGTATTGATTTTCTATTCTTTTTTAATTAACTTATCATAACAATATTCTTCTTCTTCTTCATTTCTTCAAGTGAAGAAAGCAAGCTCCATCAATGGTGATTGATGGAAAAGAGTGAGAAATCCAATTCTAAATTGAACCCACTTCCTATTTCTTCATCCTCTACCTCTTGCCAAGTAGTAGAGTGTGTTTTCTTCACAAGTTTCATCACTTGGTGAAGTTGGAGCTTGATCTAGCGATGTCTCGACATAGATCATCTTCGGCACGAAGCCGACGAACTTGCCCGCTCTTTCTCCGATGAAGCCGACGCTAGAGCCCAGGACTTGTTATGGACAGCGAGGAGACTTCATTGCGGAGCTATGGAGGTGGAGAACCGGATCTACAAAGGTTGTATTTCCGTATCTCTTAGTTAAGTGTTAACTAGTTTACATTTCGTCTAGAATTCTAGCCGACGATCCGTACTCTAGAGTTTCTCGGCACCGTATTTTTTAAAATTGGCATGGTTGATGCCTTATAAGACCTCATTAGGGTGCCTAGGAACCCTACAGTGGTATCAGAGCCTAGCTAGAGCCTTAGGCGAAGTCTAGACGGAATTTGAAACCCGATCGAACCGAAAAACCAACCCGGAAAATGCTCTCTGTACTTTTTCTAAAATCGTGGATTTTTCCAAATTAAAAATTCGTAAAAAATTCAGCAGGAAGATATAAGAGTTATTGTGAAATACGAAATCACAATTCATCTAAACAGCCGCGGTTCCGCGGCATGAGCATGGCTCATGCCGCGGATCCGCGGCCGTACGGTCGTATCTCACTGTAATTTTTGTACAGTAATTGATGATTTCTGGTACTGGATTTTACGGGAATTTTTAATATTTATTATAGAGTTGAATTTTCTGGGATTGATTTGGGGATTCGGTGTTTCGATCGGAGTATCAAATTTTGTCTGTGTGGCTTTCCGGATAATTTTTAGAATATGTTAAAAAGTTCGACCGGATATAAATACCCAATTTTTCCCCTGTCGGGAAATTTCCAAGTGTTGGATTTTTCCGTAGTTTAACGACGTTCTAAGTAGTGCAAGTAACTCGATGGACCCTCTAGAAGACAACAAACCTTAACTCGATTATGTGACCGTCTCGAACTGCCCTTTGAACCTTCGAGTTTGTGGCAGTACGGCGTGGCACATGTGAGACGTTGGCTTGACCCTTCTATGGCTGGACCGTTGGTACTGAGGCACAAACTGAATGTTGTTAGACTTATTTCATGTGTTGACCTGTTTCGGGAAAACTTGGGCGTTCGATTGTTCGATCGGAAAGTTTAACATTTTCTAATTATCTGGAATGGGATACAATAATTGGAATTCACAAGAAGTTATGAGATAACTGAATGAATGTTATAAACATAGCACTTTAGTCTCACTTGATCGGTTGCCACGGAATTTTGATGCGATCAAAAGTCCGTCGCAATCACGTAGCGTACGCGGATACTCGCCGGGTAAACTTAATAGACAGCTACACCCCATAGCCCCGACCAAGTGACTGTAGGAGAACCCCGTCGCCGAAAGCATCCGTTCGGGTG
This sequence comes from Agapanthus africanus, assembly GCA_030015575.1. Classification (NCBI taxonomy): domain Eukaryota; kingdom Viridiplantae; phylum Streptophyta; class Magnoliopsida; order Asparagales; family Amaryllidaceae; genus Agapanthus; species Agapanthus africanus. The sequence goes on from CM057343.1 coordinate 250,487,706, forward strand.
CTTGCGGCAACGGTGTTCCGCCTTGGTGCACTTCGTCGACGGTATCGGGGGTGCGGCCGCCTACTGAAGTTTGCGACGAGCATTCGATCAGGATGTCGGGAATCTTGTTGAATTGCCCGACTTGATATTGAAAAGAGTTTTCGATAATGAGACTAAAATGCGGGGTTTATAATTGTTAGGCATGCGATGTCTAAGTAATTCATTTGGTCAGGCATGCGATGTCTGAGGAGGTTGCGGATTCCAACTGTTGTAGTTTTACACTTTCTTTTCTGTGACCGTAAGTGTAATATGTGATATCGCCGGTTTCGTTGCTATATGTCAACGACAATTGGGATGGACATATTTACTTACGTTGATGACATGTGATGTTATGTGTTGCTGGATATGTTATATTGGATCGTCGTGTTTGAATAGCCGGGGGTTTTTATGTGAGATGAGTGTTTTTCATTTTCATTCATGTAAAAACTTGTATGTAATATTCTTTTATTGGAGCACTTCCAGGTTGCGGAAGTTGTCACCGTTGATGTATATTATTTACTTTTCTGCACTAGGATAGACCCAAGGAGGAGGGCACAAGTAACCGGGTTCTGGAGTCCAGTGGGAGACCAACTCGAGGAGTCGAGTCCGGGTCTCCTAACTCCAGAATTGGTAGGGTTGCTTGCCGCTCTCGTAGGGGTCTAGGGGTGTGGGTTTGGCTATTCATCACGACCGTGGAATCCGTGTTTTATACTGGCTCGTATTGAAAACACGGGCGTCCTAGTATATCCAATATTTCATATGATTCTTCTGCTGCGATATCTGTGATGTGATCATGTGATGTTCTATGATAGATACAGTATATAGTATATATGATATATTATATAGACGTTACTTATGTTTTACACCCGCGCTAGCCCTGCCCCGCTCTGCCGTTAGTTACCTAACCTAACGGTGTACGAGGGGACATCGAGGCGAATGCGGATGGCATAAGTGTACGTCGTATTTATCTGTGATGTTTAGGTATTTAAATGATGGGACTTCATTAATGAGATTAATGAAATAAAAGAAACCTAAGATGTTGTAGAATCGAATTTCAAAATAAATCAGGTAGCTACAGTTCTTGCTTTGCACAGAGGTATATATGATATATCCTGCACCTTATTCGATAAGGAAAGGACCGAGATCCCTTCACCGGGAGTGACTCCTTTAGCAATAACTGGCAGATGCTACACACTCGGTTTGTCTTTTGATTGCTTTTAAGTGTTTTTGCTTTGCACAGCGATATATATGATATATCCCGCACCTCATTCGACGAGGAAAGGACCGACGATCCCTTCACCGGGAGTGACTCCTTTAGCAAAACTAGAAAAGCCTCAAAAGCACTCCATTTCAAAATCATTTGATTCTACAACGATATCAAGTTCATTACGCAATAGGTTTTCAGAAAAACCTGTCGTAGCCCTCCGTCATTTCAGATAAGTGCTAGTTAGTATTCGTGCTACGTTTGTTGGCCTGCGTCAAGGCGTAGTGTGCGGTAGCTAACTAGTATTTATCTGCTTATGCATATGATGCAGATTGGATTAGGGTAGTCGTGCGACTTTGTTGGCCTGCGTCAAGGGTCGTGCGGGTGGGTTTAATTCAATCAGGAAATGACGGGTTGAACTTGACTAGCGCACTATGGTTTGTTGGCCTGCGTCAAGGTCATAGGACGCTAGGGGCAAAATATTATCGGGAATTTCAAGTGTTGAAATTTGCAATGAGATTGCATACCTTCTATGAGATAGTTGGATCCCGATACCCGCTGCGAGTAAGAGTTACTCCTGGGAGAGTTTTATACATTACAATTAGCCGATCAAGTAGGTGTCTAGAAAGGTGTTAACGGGGTTACGCCTCTGGGAAAACGAGGTTTACATTAATTAGGTTCGTGCGAAAGCACGGGGGACCTCCCTCAAAGTACCGACACTGGCCTGGCTGAAAGATTGGCGAACTTGTAGTGTGTAATTAATCCCGGCTAGTCTTTCCTTTTAGGGTTTGAAGGAAGATTTGATAAAAAGCAGTGGGAGCCATCCTGATTAGATAAAATAATAACCAATCTATTCTTGCAAGAGCGCACGCTGAGTGTTTTCTTCTCTCTCTCTCCAGGTAGCGACCATATCACGCCTTAATCAAGATAATAATACGGATTTTTGACCGAACCCGCTTGTTATACTGAGCTGGGGAACGTTGGTCCTGCTCCACCTTATAATTGTTATAAGACAGAGCAGGAAATCGGGGATTACCAGAATTCCCGTGCCGCCCAAACGAAGAGAGTGCATGGTGATGCATCATCTTCGGGTGTGTTCATTATACAGAACTGTTTCTCAGTATCCTCTACGTCCTGGGTATGTGATACCAGATCAGGATCCCAGATATGTAATCTGTTACATAGGGCTACAGATAGGTAGAGAACTGAGAACGGATGATAAGTTTCATGAGGCAGAAAACGGGGCAAGAGTTGCAGCCAAGTATGTCGGTCACTGTCACCCTGTATTCCAAATACATTGATTCTGAACGAATGTTCTTAGATACCGAACCTGATATACAAAATCATATCAGTCTCTTTATTAGTAAAGAAATGATAAAATTTTGTATTGTTGGATAATGTTTTGAACATTTCCTATATCAAAAGTTGATCGGTTCAGGCACGTTATCTAAAAGCGTTGATGTTCTAAATCAAATTACAGTTCTTTGTATACGGAACACACAGAAGAGGAAGAGTTCAGAAATGAACGGATCCTTCTTCAGGCATTGTAGACTAGGTCATATCAATGCGATCCGACTGGCTGAAGTTACATATTAGATGCATATTTAAATCAGTTTGAATTTACATCTTATGAAACTTGCCAGTCATGTCACAGAGATAAGATAACCATAGCTCCGTTTACTGGAAACAGAGAAAGAGTTAGTGAACTCTTGGGATGATACATGTTGATGTATGTAGGTCCCCTGTCTACACATGCCAGGACTGGTTCTTTATACTTCATTACGTTCTCTGATAATCTTTCAAGTTTCAGACCTATGTTCCTGTTGAAACACAAGTCCGAACCTTTTGAGATATTCACAGAATATAAGCGAGAAGTAGAGAACCAGAATAAGGGTATAAGTATTATGTCCTATGATGAGATCAAAGAGGAGAATACTTGAGCACGGAATTCCAGGACTATTCTAAAGGAGAATGAGATTCTCTCTCAGCATTACTCCTCCGTATACACCATAGCACGATGGTATATCGGGGCGGAGCAGATACACCCTATTTGATATGGTGTGTTCTATGATGAGTAATACTGAGTTACCTTTTTCCTTTTTGGAGTTATGCACTTACGAAGTTGCATACCTATTGAATAGGGTTCCAATCAAATCAGTTGCCTACCACTTCATATGTGATATGGAAAAGGTAGATCCCATTTCTTAAGTTAGTTAAGATTTGGGGTTGTCCGGCCTATGTCTGAAAGCAAAATCCGGACAAGCTCGAGGCAAGGTCTGTAATGTAGAACTGGAAAAGTTCCAGCTATACGAACTACAGCAGATGATTTGATAGAACCAAGGGATTCAGTAGATACCAACGAACCTCAGCCTCTCCGCCGATCTAGTAGGGTTCCTCACCCACCTGGGAGATACTTCGGTTACTCTATGACAGTGGGAGCGAGGATTGCATCATGAGATGATGACCCAACTAGTTTCGAGCTGGCCATCAGGAGTAAGACTCTGTAAGAATGGCTGGATGCTTAGTGATCTGAGATGGAATCCTTATACACCAACAAAGTATGGACTTTAGTTGCTTTATCTGAAGGGTTAAATCCCCATCAGGAGCAAGTATATCTTGAGAAGATTACTTGGTGTATATGGAAAAGTTGAGACTTTCAAAGCTAGACTTGTTAAAGCTTTTCGTCATCGACCAAGCGTGGATTATGATGAAACCTTTTCAAGTAGCTATGCTTAAGTCCATCCAGATCCTACTTGCCACGGCTACATACCATGACTACGATATCTGGCGGTTGGGTGTCATGACTGCTTTTCTAAATAATGATTTAGGAGAGAACGTCTATAAGTACACAGCCAGAGGGCTTCGTAGACAGTGGGAGCAGTGGAAACGTGTACAAGATGCTTTATAGATTAAAGCAGGCATCGCGGAATTGGAACATCTGTTTTGATGGATTAGTCAAAGAGTTTGACATCATCAAAATGGTAGATGAACCTTGTATAAACAAAAAGGTAGTAGGGAGTATGGTGGTGATCCTCGTAGAGTACGTGGATGACATACTCTTGATAAGAAAGGAGTTTCTTATGCTACGCTCGATCAATCTCCGTTTATCAAAAAGATTCTCCGCATAGGATCAAAGTGATACCTACTAAATCCTGGATTTTGGATCTATGAGTTAGATCTAATTGGATGTTAGGATTCTCACTAGTTGTAGTGAGATAGTATCAACCGATCCTGGGGAGAATCACTGGAAGGGTTCCAGGGTGATAAGGACGACTGAAAGTCAGTCGCAGGCATTGTCTTTACCCTCAGTAAAGGGACGGTATGTTGGAAGAGTTCCAAGCAAGATACCGTGGCATACTAGACGATTAAGGCTGAATACATCACTACTTAAGATGCTACCAAAGAGGTTGTCTGGGTGTATATTAGTTCATCAGATGAACTTAGTTCCTTCCATTGTGTGACAATGGAGTTGTGGCTTATGCCAAGGAACGCAGGTCCCATCAGTGATCCAGATATATTCTAAGGCAGTATCACTTGATCGTGGAGATGGTTGATCTTCAGGGAGATCGAGGTTAGGAGAGTAGACTCAGAGGACAACACAGCGGATCCACTCACAAAGGCTTGTTCCCAGAGAGAGACTTTTATGGGATGGTTGAGTATGAGATACTACAACCACTGCTACAGATGGCCCTAGTGCAAGTGGGAGATTGTTAGTTATATGTATGCCCTAGAGGCCATTACTATACATAAGATGTATATTGTAGTGGATGCTGGGACATATATAGGGAGGACTTTCTCGCTCGACATGATAGTATGCTATCTGGTTACTCTTTACCTTAACGTGTACACTGATTGTCTCTCTGTTACATGTTGGTAAAGCCCTTAGGATCTGTACTTGACTACCTGGACTATGATGCGGATCATACTAGTGGGGACATGGTAGTCCATAAGTACATCCTTCAAAGTCCCTAGTCGAGGGTATATCGAGACGGGGCATCGATATACCAGAGTAGACTAGCGTATACCTTCTCGACCCATACAGATGGGCGATGGATGATCCCATATCCATTGGTGTTTGACATCAGAGATGATATACGGGTGCTCAGTAAAGACTGGGTACACTGGACGGACTCGCCGAGAACTCCCAGATGGTATTATACCTCACGTCAGATGGCAGTTCTCTGGTGACACTGGTACAGAGTAGTCTGTAGACCCGAGATCGTCATAGAGTCTTGTGTGGTTCCCACTGTGCTTTGATTTCCATCTTACCACGTCCAAGAGGGCGTGCAAAACGGTGGTTTTTGGGTACAGTCCCGAGTCACATGGAGGCAATGAGCGATAGGAGGGGATTCGTCTCTCCCGGTATAGGGGGTTGATGTTGCGCTGTGTTCGATTGGCTATAACAGGAAATCCCTGGCCAGGGTTGCTGAGATTTACTGGTAAGTGTTACCAGCAGTATCTCGAATTGTTATAGACCTCATATCGACATGACTTATCGAGCTATTGGGGTCTGACGTTTACCACCCCTAGGCGAGATATGCGACATATCAGACGATCAGACCGGACTGTACGGTAGTGTTACTGGTTGGATTCACTGGAGTATGAGCGGGCTTGCTCGTCGATCTTCAGATCGCTCAATACCCGGGTGGCCGTTACGTTTAGCAGACCGCTTGCGGCTTGTGGGTGCTTGATATGATCATCACCTGCTGCTGGCGTATTGACGAGTCTTTAGAGTCCTACACAGAGGTTTCCTGGTTCAAGCGAAACGAAATAGGAGCGCATATGAGATATGTGCGGGACCGAGAATAATACGTGTATGTGATACCGTATTCCATTCTCGCAATGAATGTGTCGAATGGTTGTATGCGATATAACCTAGTTATCGAATCAAGGATTGATTCGATAAGCCGATACATTGTATACTAGTCGGTTGTGTGCGACATGACCGGATCATTGAATCAAGTGTTGATTTAATGATTTAATGCATAATTATATATTTGATATATTACTTTGCATTAACTGGTATTGGTTCACTTTATATGGATTCTCTCACTTGGATTGCACAAGTTGTATATGTGATATACTTTTGTGCACTTGATTGTATCATGTTTGATGATACATGTTTAACTATAGTTAAGTGTAATGAATTAAGCCATGGTTAAACTAATGATTAGGGTTTTCTTATCTTACTTATTTATTTATTTATTTATTTTTGAATAAATGAGAAAAGAATGGTTGCTAGTTTTGGAGTTTAGTTGAAGCTTCATGAAGCTTTGACTTTGTAACCATTCTTATCTCATCCTTAACCCTAACCATTCCTTTAACCTTGGTCAATTCTCTACACATAACCATAGTTAGGATTATGATAAGTATTGATTTTCAATTCTTTTTTAATTAACTTATCATAACAATATTCTTCTTCTTCTTCATTTCTTCAAGTGAAGAAAGCAAGCTCCATCAATGGTGATTGATGGAAAAGAGTGAGAAATCCAATTCTAAATTGAACCCACTTCCTATTTCTTCATCCTCTACCTCTTGCCAAGTAGTAGAGTGTGTTTTCTTAACAAGTTTCATCACTTGGTGAAGTTGGAGCTTGATCTAGCGATGTCTCGACGTAGATCATCTTCGGCACGAAGCCGACGAACTTGCCCGCTCTTTCTCCAATGAAGCCGACGCTAGAGCCCGGATTTTGATTTGGACAGCGGAGATGACTTCATCACGGAGCCGTGGAGGTGGAGGACCGGATCTACAAAGGTTGTATTTCCGTATTCTTGTAGTTAAATGTTAACTAGTTTCTTTTTCACCTAGTTTTCTAGCCAACGATCCGTAGTCGGGTTTCTCGGCACCGTTAAAATTAGAAATTGGCATGGTTGATGCCTTGTGAGACCTCTTGGGAGTGCCTAGGAACCCTACATCTACACCAATCTTCTTTCTGAAGATCCATTTGCAGCCTACGGGTTTTACCCCTTCTGGAGCAAAGTCCAAAGTCCAAACTTTGTTGGTGTATATGGACTCCATCTCGGTCCGCATTGCATCCAGCCATTTTATCGAGTCACCTCTCTAAATGGCTTGCTGGAAGCTAGTAGGCTCATCATAATTAACTGTACAATCCTCTCTATCCCCGTCTATGAGAAAACCGAAGTATCTCTCGGGCGGATGAGACTGCCTACTACTTCTGCGGAGCGGCGTAGGAATGTCCGGTTCTCCTGAAACGTCTGGTTCATCCAAGCTTTCAGTAACAGCTTGTGGTTCTGGAATTTCTTTCAGTTCTATTGCGCCCCCACTTATCTGATTTTCTAAAAATTCAGTTTCCAAGAAGTGGGCGTGCGGAGAAACAAAAACTTTTTGTTCTTCTGCGGAATAGAAAAGATACCCCGTGGAGTTCTTTGGGTATCCCACAAACTTACACAGTACTGAGCGTGCTTCGAGCTTGTCCGCATGCCGCTTTTTTACAAAAGCTGGACATCCCCATACCTTAAGATACTTAAGACAGGGTTTCTTCCTACTCCACATCTGATATGGGGTGGTAGGCACAGTCTTGGTTGGAGCCTTGTTCAAGAGATATGCAGCTGCTTCTAGTGCATAACCCCAGAAAGATCGCGGTAACTCAGCCTTACTCATCATGGAACGAACCATATCCAATAGGGTCCGATTCCGCCTTTCCGATACACCGTTGTGTTGTGGTGTGTATGGAGGAGTAAGTTAAGAGAGAATTCCATTCTCTTTTAAGTAGTCCAGAAACTCGGCACTCAAGTATTCTCCACCTCGATCCGATCTTAGAATCTTGATACTTTTGCCGGTTTGTTTTTCAACTTCATTCTTGTATTCTTGAAATTTCCCAAAGGCCTCGGATTTGTGCTTCATTAAGAAGACATGTCCATACCAAGAGAAATCATCTGTGAAAGTAATGAAGTATGAATAACCACTTCGCGCATGTGTAGACATTGGACCACACACATCACTGTGTATGAGTCCCAAGAGCTTGCTCGCTCTTTCTCCGCGTCCAGTGAACGGAGTCTTTGTCATCTTTCCCATGAGACAAGATTTATAAGTGGCATAAGACTGATACTCGAACGGATTCAAGTACCCTTTTATGTAACTTAGTTAATCATGTCTCATTAATGTGACCCAGTCTACAATGCCATAAGAAAGCCTGATTTGTTTCCGGAGACTTTCTTTTAAGTGTGTTCTGGACACTGAAAATCTGAGCTTGATTTAACACGTATATTCCGTTCTGTAATGTACCTGACCCAATCAGAACTTGATTTAGGTGGATATGTACTACATCGCTTACAAAAGTAAATTCATATCCTTCCTTAGAAAGTAAGGATACAGATATGATATTACAAGTCGCACCTGGTACATACAAACAGTTACGCAAAATCAATATCTGCTCAGTTGTCAGTCCAAGATGATATTCCCCTACGGATTCAGCATCCATGCTCATTCCGTTAGCAACCCTAAGGGTCATATCACCTTTCCTGATAACCCTACGGTTTCTCAGAGCCTGTAACGAATTACAGATACGAGATCCTGATCCAGTATCCAATACCCAGGAAGTAGGGTTAACTGACATACAGTTCTCAATTACAAACACACTCGAAGCCGAAGCCACAACATGCTTCGAATTCTGGCTACTGGCTTTGCAAGCCCTGCAATCCTTCTGCCAATGTTCATTCCCGTTACAATAGGAACGTCCCTCTTTTACTACATCCAGTCCTGAAACTTTTGCCCTTGCTTTTCCTTTTTCTTCCCTGGTTTCCTTCAGGGTATAAGCAGAGGGCAGGGACTGTAGAATTAAGTCAGTACTTGACCTATTCTCCAACGTGGTCTCCAGGTCCGTGAGCTTAAAATAGCTGGCCTCTGTAAGGACGTTGTCCCCTACAGATGACCCGACAGCCAACCTCGCTTGAAGCAATTCGTTCGAGGTCTCATATCTTGCGATACGAGATTGCTCTCCATATAAATCTTTGTTATGGAGGAAGATAGAAACTGAGTCCATCTTCTCGTGCTGCCTCTGGTTTGCACCATTAACTGAGGCTAACACGAGGCACTTGGCTTTCGCACAATCCTTTTCCGATGTCCTACGGATGTAAATATCCGTGACAGGGGAAACTGGACCTGAGACGGTAGGGGTATGATCAGTTAAGAGGTGTCCCAGCTTGTTATGGACAATGGACATCTGGACAGACCTTTGCCAGTCATAACAGTCAGGTTCAGTAATTTTATTATCTAGATGTAACCTAGGTGTGGTCACTGGGTCGCTGCAATTAAGAGAGAGAGAGAAGAAAACACTCAGTATGATACTCTTGCAAGTTTAGATTGGTTTTTAATTTATCTAAACAGGATGGCTCCCACTGTCTCTCGAATCCCTCCTCAAACCATAAAGGAAGAATTAGCCGGGATCAATCTCACCGTACAATACTTGCTTAACCGTTCAGCCAGGCTAGTGTCGGTACTTCGAGGGAGGTTTTCCAACACTTTCGCGAAGTTCCTTAATTAAATAACCTCTTTTCTCTGTGGGCGTAGCCCCGCTAACACCTTTCTAGACACCTACTTGGTTTATAGCATTGATCGTTAAGTGAGAAATTTCCCGAGGAGTAGCATATACTCACAGTAGGATCGGGATCCAAATATCATTGCGTGACAAAACTGAAGGAATCCTACCAGAATCATCACACTCCAAATGGTATGCAGCGCTAGCAAGTTTCATTTCTTTTGAAACTCCCGATGTGGATTTTTGCCCCATGCTCTTATGACCTTGATGAAGGTCAACAAATCATAAGTCACATGTCAAGTTCTACCCGTCATTATCCAGGTTAATTTGAACCCACCTGTATATACCCTTGACGAAGGTCAACAAGGTAATACGACTGTCCCAAACCAACGCATCTATCTATGCTACATATGAACACCCAACAGCTACCAATCACTATGCCTTGACGAAGGTCAACAAACATAGCTTGAATACTATTGAATATTCATACGAAACGACGGAGGGCTACGAATGGTTTTGCGAAACCTTGAACGTAGTGAACTTGATATAATCGAAGGAACGAGATAGCTTTTAGAAGGAGTGGCTCAAGCTCCGCATTTAAAAGTTGGTTTTGAAAAGAACCGAGTGGTTTTTCGAAAGTGTTCCAACAACTTTAACTTGGTTTATTTTCTTGCATTAGTTCTTTTAATGCGTGATATTCTAGCATTAGTTCTTTTAATGCGTCCCATCATTTAGTCCTACCATTGCAGAAAACAACCAAAATATGACGTACGCTTATGCCATTCGCATTCGCCACGGGGCCCCGTCATTACCCGTTAGGTTACTTAACTAACGACAAAGCGGGGGCTGGGCTAGCGCGGCTGTAAAACATAAGCAACGCCTAAATAATATCATATATAGATATATTGCAATGATAGCCATTTCAGATCACAGATGAACACATTGGATATACTAGGACCCGCAATTCGTACGAGCCTGTAACGAAAAGCAGATTACACGGTCGCGGTGAATAGCCAATACCCCACCCAAGACCCCTACGGGTGCGGCAAACTACCCGCCAAGTACCCGAAGCGAAGCAACCTCCCTCAACCCCGTGAGTAGGCCACTCGGCACTTCGGTATACCCGGTAGTTTGTGCACCCCTTCCATGGGTCTATCCTAGGAGCAAAAACAGTAAAAAGAAATTATACAATGATGGCTACAACCCCGACCCGGTTGTGCGGCCATACAAATAATTATTACATCAATTTACAAATTTACATGAATTGAAAGAAAAGAAAACTCTCGTCTCACAACCCCCGGCTATTCACCCGCGACAATCCAATGAATTCATATACACATTCCAGCAACATTACAGATCACAGATTTGTATAACCCCCACTAATCGACATATAGCGATTAGCAGACGTTCAATACAAATATCACATCACAGAAATACCCGTCAGCTTCAGTCTTTAGAAACTCGATCAAAATACGGTTTTTAGAGCCCCAAAAACAAATTTTTCTTTCTGGAAAATCTGGGCTGAAAAAACATATACCAAAATTCCCAAAATACCCCACTAAGTATACTGCAGTAAAGAAAATTCACAGAGGAGTTAAAGTGGCCGCGGAACCGCGGCAATAGCAAGCTATTGCCGCGTTTCCACGGCGCATTGATGAGATCACTTGACCGTTTTTCTTCAGTGCAATATAAAAACCCTGAGTCGATTTTTGAAGCATGATTTATTACTTTTACAGAACTTTGAAAATCGACAGCAAGTTTGAAATCCGGGTTCATTTCGGGACTTTTTCTCCGATCGAATTTCTAGCTACTATGCTAACATGTTAGATAGAGTTTAACTAGGCTCTGATACCACTGTAAGTCCATGCTACCTCTCCCGGTACTTTCGTGCATGCGGAATTTGGTGAAAACGATTTTCTAGAGGCGGTAACATGGACTCAAAACCGGATCTTTGTTAAGCTATCTACCTAACAACCTAACTACGAGTTGTTAACTACTCGGTTAAGGGGTTATACCTTTCTTTCTTGAACTCCTTCTTCTTCATCTCTTGATGGTGTACGGATTGGCTTCACCCCATCGTCTACTTGCGCCGAAGATCGATCCACCCGAAAGCTTCTACCTTTGGCTTCTTCTTCGAACTTTGAAGAAACTAGTTCACTTGGTTTGCTAAACCTTGTGAACTAGAGTGAGTAGAGGAGAGTGTGATGGGATTTTCTCTATGGTTCTTGCTTCTCAACACATGAGACTAGTGAACCATAGACAAGAGAGAGAGCAAGAGGAAGAGGGTGAGAGCAAGAGAATGGGAGAGCTCAAAACCAAGAGAGAGAAAGATCAAGAAAGAATGAGCCTCTCTTTTCTCTTTCACCCTCTCATAATCCAAAAGCATCATGAGCCATAATATTAATCAAGTATTATTATGTGATGGTTCATATCATGTCAAAGGCAATATCATTTCCATGCACTCATTTTGCAAACCACAACAAGCAAGCAAAAGTCTTTGCATGAAAATGACAACCATTGTGATGATGATGGTCAACTAGTCCAACCTAGTCAACCGGTCAACAAAGTCAACAAGTCAACAAAGTCAACCCCTCAACAACCATGTCACTATAATACTTAATTAATATTATTGCTAATTATATATATATATCATATTCTCATTAGGGTTGAGCAAAAGGTCAATAGTCAACAGTCAACGGTCAACAACCCTAATGAGAATCCTCTGCCTCTGTCTCTCCGTCAACTGTGCATACACACCCGCATCCGTGTTCCGAGGAACACGAATACATACTGGATAAAACCAATCCCAAAACGTACACTAGGATCTGGCTTAAACCAAAGCCCGCTAGTGTTAACTGTCCGGACACTGTACTGCACAAGTGCACGGATGTGACCGGACCCTGTCGCAAAACCATGCGACCTGTCGCAAAACCATGCGACCTCTACTCTTTTGCCTAAAGGTGAATAGCTTTCTGTGTGGGACTCTAAAGACTCGACACTACGCTGGCAGTGGGTTTAACCACAGACCGCAAGCGGCACTAGCTGTGCGTAACGGTCCCCAGGTAGATGCCGACAAGAAGACTGACGGGGTGAAACCCATCTGAACTCCTACTGAGCCTGACTGTGACAATCTCCGTACAGTCCGGTCTGTTCGTCTGATACATCGCATGGCGGGCCTAGGGGGGCGGTAAACGTCAGTCCCCTAATAGCGGTACAAGTCGTGTCGGAGTGAAGCCCAATACACCTTGAGATAGCACTGGAAGCCTACCAGTATATCTCGCTTGCCCTGGCCAGGGACTACTCATGTAATGGCTCTCCTAGACACAGCGCGATGTCAACCCCCAATACCGGGAGAGACGAATCCTGTCTAACCGTCACTGCCTCCAAGTGCTTCTGGACTGCACCCAACTACTACCTGTTTGCATGACTCCTTTGAACCGTGGTAGGGTAGTAACCAAAGTACAGTGAGAACACACTCGAGGCGAAGTGACAGTGTCAAGTCAGCGGACTAAGCTGTACTCAGGTCACTTGGGAACTGATAACTGACGATAGGTATAATACCAACCGGTCAGTTCCCGATAAGTCCAGTCCAGTGTACTCGTAACCTAACGAGCACCCGCATACTATCTCCAGTACGGCGTACTGATGGCTGTGGGACAGACCATCTCCCACTCTGGGATGAGAAGCGTATGCGCCAGTCTACTCCGGAGTATCGATACCCTGTCTCGATAGTCCTGCGACTAGGGACCTGCATAAGGATGTGCTTATAGATTACCCAGCCCCCACTAGTGTGACTGCCATCACAACGCTGGTAATCAAGCAAAGATCCTAAGGGCTCCACTAATGTGTGTAGGTGATATACTAAAATAAACACATGTACACATTGAAGCAGAAACAAACCAAGTAGCATACTACTATTTTGAGCAAGATTGTCAATACAAGGTGAATATCCCAAGCTTCCATTAAGTAATATACATACTAGTATGATACAGTAATGGCCTCTAGGGCATATACACTAACATGTTCAAGGGTCACGTGGGAGCACAGGACCCGATCTCATTCATTCTTTTTTGACCATTGAGGGGAGGGTCACGTGTTGCCACTTGATCAGGTTGGGTACTTGATCTTTTTACGTGCATGAAAAGTCCCTTGTTTAAGAGTTAAATTCTCTTATAAGGTTAAACCCTAATTTTGTTTAGAGGATTTAAATTCCTATATTTGGAAGAATTAAATTCTTTAAACCCGATCCTCTCTCTAAGTTTTGGATCTGCATGGCAGAATCTCCCCGATGAGAATTATGTTCTCAACTTATGGGGAGATCTGCTTCTGCAGATCTTCAACCATAGGAAAAACTAAGTTCTTATATTAAGGGTTAAACCCTATTTTTGTTGGAGGAATTAAATTCCTATATGCTTTGTGGGAGAATATAATTCTCTGAACTTAGGTCCTCCCCTAGGTTTTAGATCTACATGGTAGAATCTCACTGATGAGAATTAAATTCTCAACTTATGGGGAGATCTGCTTCTGCAGATTTTCAACCAAAGGAAGAACTAAGTTCTTATTCAGAAGAATTAAACTCTTAGATTGATAATTAAATTCTCTTTTTATTTTGTAGGAGCTTATAGGATGATCTCTTACCTAGGATTTCTTTCTTTTCTAAAGAAACCCTCTTTTTTCTCTGGAGAATTAAATTCTCTTTTCTTTTATATTCTCTCTCTGTTGTTGTATCGTTCTCCTTCTCTTCTCTTCTTGGCTCATATTTATAGGAGAAAGAAAAGAATCAGTTTGTTTTGTCAATCTTTCATTGAATGATTTTATTGATTTTATAACCAACATAATCTGTTAGATCACTCGGTGAATTTTATTCACCATTGGATTTTTAATCCAAAAGATATTTTGTTTATTGTTCCTGTCAGATTTTAGGAAAATCTTTCCTTATATAGAATCTTTCTATAAATTGGTGATTTTTAATCACCATTGGATTTTTAATCCAACGGTGCTCCACTTTAAAGAGCGCAATCTTTTTGTTTGAAAAGATCTAGGGAAATATTAGGGTTTTTTATTCCCTCTTAATTAGAATTTAATTCTATTAGTTCAGAAGGTTTAAGAGCCTATCACGTGTTAGCACGTGACCCCACTGATTGACCATTTAATCAGAATTTAATTCCATTCTTTTAAAGAGCTTGGGAACTCATCACGTGTCGGCATGTGACCCCTGGTCACGTGTGGGTACGTGATGCCCCATTGGGGTTTTTTCTTGTTGTTTTATTATACCTTTTAATTCCTTTCAGTGGGTTTAAAGGCCCATCACGTGTGGGCACGTGACCCCTTTTGATCAGAATTCAATTCTATTAGTTCAAAGGGTTCAGGAATCCATTGCATGCTGGCACGTGACCCCATCTCAAATTATGTATCTCAGCGCCTATAACATTGCTCATAGAAGGTCACGTGTCCCCACGTGATGCCCGATCACGTGTGGACACGTGATGATCCTCTTGTGTATTTCCTTGCTGCTTTATTCAGTTCCCATGAGGGAACAAATGCCCCCACAGCGTTGTTCTCACGTGTTTACACGTGAGTGCAACGCTGTCATCATTGTGGCCGTTGGATTTGCTTAGGGAAGGATGCAGATGAACCGTTTCCTATCACATCCTATAAATGCAAGGGTCTCTTCAGAAGCGCCTCCACTCTTTCATCTTCTTCCTTGTTCAGTTCCTTTGAGAATTTAATTCTCTTCCTCAGAGCTCAGTTCTCTGTTCCAAAAATTTTCAGAGTTTAAATAAGTTCAAGAAAGAATATTTTCTTCAGGTAATGGTTTTGAACGACCGAAGAACTTTACATATAAAAAAACTCTTTGGATTTTAAATCCACACCAAGGGTTTCCCTTCAACAAAAGCCCATCTTTCCAAGTTCTTTAATAATGTCCGATCTTTAAATAATAAAACCCCTCTGCTAGGCGTTTCTCTGATCTTAGGGGATTGATGATGATACTTGTCTGCCTCTGGAATTTAATTCCATTCCAAAGAGCTTAGCTCTGAAAATTTTTCTGGGAATTTAATTCCTCTGTTCAAAAGGAATTTAATTCCTCTAAAGAACTTAGTTCTTAAAAGAAGACTTCTTAGGATTTTTCATCCTGAGTAGTTCTTGCAAAAATAGTTTAGGAGAGATCCTTCTTGATTTGCACAGAGTTTCTGCAATGGGTTTCTCCTTGGGGGAATGTGTAGAGTTGTTTGAATTTTTTGAGAATCTTCATTTTGTTCTCATAATGATTACCCTGCTTCATCATTAGTGGGCCACCAACTTGATTTTTTGGGGACCATTTGTCTTGTAACCCATGGTCCCATGAAATAAGTTGTTTATCGTTTTCTTCCACTGTCCTTTTATATATATATATATATATATATATATATATTTATAAATATAGATACACGTGTGGGCTTCACTACTAGTTTCCCCTTCTTTTATTTCAGGAACAATGGCTTCTCTTCCATACTTTCCCTTTACTCGCTCAGAGGCGGCTTTTCCTCAATCACCGTCGGACGAAGAAGTAATGGCAATGATCAGGGCTCATGACCCGGATTGCACCAACTTACTCTTATGGGGAACCTGGTACAGGCATATCATCCGCGGTCGTCGAAGCTTTCTTTGCGAGGTGACAATAGAACCTTTTCAGCCCGTTCTTGTCGATGGACCGTCCACTGACTGCTTTTGCTATAGAGGTGGCGGATTGGACTCCTACAAGCCGGCTCGAGCCGTCGACAGTTGGGATACCAAACCAACCTGTGCCGGCCATAGATATCTTGGGGCGTCGTATTTGCCAAGGCGAAGCCCAGCCCTGGGGACAAGTATACAAGATAGGGCTTACCCCTTGCTATCCTACGTGCTATCTTCTCTGGGCTCGTTACATCCTGTCCGCCCATCGTGCGCGACTGCGGAAGGTGGTGTACGCATCTCTCTTCCATTATCAGTCTCCTCACATATGGTGGGTTAAAGCTTTCCTTAATCAATGGAATCTTCCCACCAACACTTTCTTGTTAGGGGACCGCGAAGTTTCGATTTCTTTGGAAGAGTTTCGCGAGATCTCGGGTTTACCGATCAGGGAAGCGCCTTACAAAGAATTGTTGCCCTCTGACGAGTATGTCTTCGAGACTGTGCCCGCTACGCTTGACGGCTTGTCGACTGAAAATGCCGTCCGCCATAAGTACTCTAGTCTAATCAAGACCCTGGGTATTTTTAAGAAGCTGTTCATAGAGTTAGAGGAACAGGGCGTCACTTTTAAAAGCTTTATTTCCTGCTTCCTTCGTGGAGACGTTCTATCAAAGGTGGCTCCGAAGTTCGCAAATATTAATGACCCCTTCGGGTTTGGTTTAAATAAGGTACCGGCCAGAGAAGAGGATTTGGTACAGTTCTACATTCCAATCTTGTCGGCTGTATCTTTCGAGTCGATTGCAGCTTCTCGCATGGATGAAGAAACTTTCTTCGTTGGGTTTATCAGCGTTTGGCTCAGTTGGTTTGTCGTTCCAACGCACCGTCGATTCATGAGAGCCTCGGTCATTTACCCTGCTCATCGCATTGCCGAAGGGATGCGACTAGCCGTGGGCATTGCAGGGCTATCACATCTGTACCATGGGCTAAACACTGCAGCCAATACCTCAACCCCAGGCGTGGACGTAGTGAGTTTCTCTCTTCATTATTTTACGTCATGGATTGAGAAGCACGTGCTAAGGGAATTTGCTGCGCACCAGAGACCCAGCTTTTATGATGCTTATATCTTTCCACGGCTCATGAGGTTGGTGGACGCTTATGCTCCTGACCCAACTCAATTAGGGGCTCTTCGTGTGCTGCTCAATCCGTATGCCAACGAAGGCGGAATGATATTTAATGATCGAATCCTTTCTGCTCCCTCGGGACCTGTTCAACAGCTTTTTGACTTGTCGAAAGAGGGAGCACCCTCCTTGAAGCCCAAGGAGGCCATGCACTTGTATTCAATTAGACCCGGATATCTGGTGTTCCGTCGAAACAATGCGGCTCTTTTCATGCGGTACAATCCACACCGCTTTGCCCGGCAATTGGGTTATGACCAGGGTGTTCCCTTTGAAGTATTCATGGTGGAGCCTAGCTTTTCTTTGGAAGCTGTTCGTGATGCCACCCACCATTTCATGAGGCTGAACACCGGCTCTCATTTCATGATCCCCGAGGCCGACTACATCCCGAGGTGCGTAGGGACTTTCACGGGTTGGTATCGCCACCGGGTTAGTCCAATCATTACTGAGGAGAGGAGGATACTTTTTGGGCTTAGGGCTTCCGCCCCGCTCCAGGCTACGGGAATCCCACCGCGATCGCGGGTAATGGTTCGCCCTCCCTTGAGGGGGACTGGCGCCTTACTTATTCCTGAGGCGGTGGACGCGGGCCCGACTCCTCCTACTGTCGGGCTGCCGACGTGCACTAAAGCTCAAGCAAAGGCTTCTGATAAGGCACCAGTAACATTTTCATCAGCTGTGGTGCCAGCGATGGCAGTGTCATCATCAGTAGCACCGCCGAGAGAGGATACTGAAGACGAAGTGGGTGAACGTCGCACCAAAGCACCGAGGGGAAAGAAGCGATCGTCTTCTGGTGTTAGCTCTGGGTCAAAGAGGCGAAAGAAGACAGTCACCAATCTGCTCGACTTTTTAGTGGAATCCGAGCCTATCTTTCTAGATGAACCAATAGCTATGCAAGAGCCAGATGGTGGTCTTCTTTTTCCAGGTTCATCTACCGAGGAAGCCGCACAATTGGCTGAGGCTATAAGACGCTCCCAAGATGAGACTGAAAATATGAGGGTCCCGAAGATGCCTTATCCTTCTGTCATCTTCTACGAAGATCCTCTATCGATACGGCGGACATTTATAGGTCCTTTGGAAGAGGGAGGCAAGATAGCCCTTAAGCGGTCTATCTCGGCCGTTGCCGAAGATGAGCTGTCGTTGTGGACTGGTGGCCATGAGTCTACCCTCGAACCCCGGCGAGCACAAATTCTTGAAAAGGAACGCCGTCTTGAAAAAGCCATACTAGAAGCTCCTTGGCGCATTGGTATACTTATACATCTTTCTGTAGTATTTTGCACTGCTTATATATATATCCTTATCTTTGTGAAAACTTTGCAGGGACTTCGGTAATGGCAGAGAATCTGGGCTCTAGTAGCGTCTTGACTGCGGACTCTGTAAATATCCCCAATGAGATGCCAGTAGGTGTGCAGGGGGACGCTACAGTTGCTATTCCTGCTGCAGAGCTTCCATTGATGGCTTCCGTTCTTCCGGTGCTTGCTCTCCCGGAACAGGCATTTTCATTGGCCGCAGATTCAATGGATCTTTCTGGTGATGGCCCGGAGACTGTGGGATAGGTAGTCGAGGCCACCATCCTTTCATTGGAGCCTGCAGCAGTGGCCGCTGCTCCTCAATTGGAAGCTGTTATACCGGCCTGTGTCCCCGATGATGCGCCGGAGGGTATGAAAGAAGCTGCCGAAGCGGCTATCCCTCCTGTTCAGAGCGGGAGGAGCATCGAAGGTAGCCTTCTATATTTTATTTTAATAATCTCTCTATCATCTGAACCTTTCTGTCATTTCAGAATTACGTGGGTTGGCGGCATCTATCGCTGATCTGTCTCCTCGAAAAATCCTTTCAGCGTTTGCTAGAGATGGCCGCTCCGCAGGCAATATCTCCTCAACGCATCGTCCTCTCTTCTGGGCAAGGTTAGTGTTATTTTCCTTCTTCTCACGGCATTATTATTATTTCATATAACGATACTGATGTCTTCTGTAGTTCTGGAAGCCGATGACGAAGTTGAGATTCTTGACGGGCCTGGGGATCTTTTGGACCCTTCTTGCATGACTGTGGATAAGTAAAGTTTCGACGTTGTTCCATCTGCTCTTTGTTTGTAAGTCTCGCTGATTGTTTATCAATCTTAACAGCTTTGCCAGTTCTTACCATGCTGGAATCTCGCATCGTCATGCCACCCGGCCCTTATGCTCTACGTGCCTCTGAACGGATGGCAAAGCTAAGCCTTCACTCTTTGTCGGCTCTGATGAAGACCTTCATGCTGGTAGTTTGATCACGGCCGAAAAATTTGCTGCCGAAGCCAACAGTTCTCTCCCCTTTCTTGCTGCTTGCCATAGCGAAACATTGGTGCAAGTCTGGGTCGAGTTTTGTCGTCGGGTGGAGGCTTGTTTGCATAGTCTTGAATGTACGCATCTTCCTTTAGAGGTTGTGGCTGCAAAGGCGAGTTTGCAAGGGCTGATTGAACGGTGCGCCGCAAATATGCTGTCATGCGAGAAGAGGCTCAGCCGAAAATTTTCAGAGAGGAACCTGGCTTCAAATGCGTTGAGGGAAGTTAAGGCTGAACTTACGGCCAAGACCACTCATGCGTATGAACTCTGGCGGGTGCTTCAAGAAGCTATCAGGGAGGTGGTAGCTATTGATAAAGCCGTCATTTTTACCCGTGAGATGGTTAAAGCCCACAAGGTCACTGAACAGGAGCTTGAAAGTCAGCTTGCCTCGTACCAGGCCCAACAGTCTCAAGCGGAGGCCAGTCTCATGGCGATAACAAATTATGAAGCTGAGGCTCAGCGGAAAAAGGATGAACTGACAAATCTTTTACATCGTCCGCCGGCTTGAAAAATTGTATATTTTTCCTTTTATTCTTCTTTTGTACATACTCCTGAATGAGAGTATTTTTTTTTTATTCTTTCATAGGTTGTAATTTGTATTCATTTTAATTCACAAATAAAAGACATATTTTTCTTGTCTCCCTCCGTCATTTTTCCTCTTTGCTGTATTTTCGCTATGTTACTATGGCAAGCGTAGAGAATATTTCGTCCTAGCCTTCTTGTAGGGTATCGATGGCTTAGGAAGCAGGTTCAGGTCTGCTGCCTAAGACTTTCCAACTTTATGAGTCGTGAGGATCTCAAAAAGATTTTTCTCCCTACGAGTCGAGAGGATCTCATAGGTGTATTTTCTCCTTAGGAATCGTGAGGATTCCTAAGTTCGTTTTCTCTTGAGAGTCGTAAGGATCTCACAAGAGAATTTTTCCGCCTATAAGTCGAGAGGACTTGTAAGTGGTTGTTTCCCTCTTTGTCGATATTCAACTTCGGAGAGTGTGACCAGTGAATAGTATGCAAGAGTCCATCTTGGACCGACTTGCAGGGCCCCAGTGCTTAGGAAACAGGTTTTTTAATCCCCATTGCCTAAGGCTTTGCCTTACGAGTCGAGACGAATCGAGAAGTTCTCGCAAGGATGTCCTAACGTCACAGTTAACCTCTGCTCTATACAACAGAGGTCCGTTAGGGTCTGTGGTACTAGGGTTGTGTCCATCGTACTGTCGCGTTGGCTGATGTATTTCTCGATAGGCAATTTTGCTGTTCGAGTAGCCTTGCGACTGTCGTGTCTCTGATCCCTTCAGGGGCTGGACAAGACGTCTTCAAGAAATCTTCTAGGTAGAATTACCGTCGAAAGAACAAGCGTTAGGGATATTCCATGTCGCTTTTTACTTGAGGTTAGGCTCAGTTTGGGAGCCCCGATGAGTCATGACCACTCCGCGCTGGTGTGGGATGATCTCCAATAGTCTTTCAGGTTTTCTATGAGTTGCCGTCAAGACCCTGAAGATAGGAATATTGCCTTCGCTTCGTTTGCTAGCATCACGTCTACTGTATCGAGACGAATGTCGCGGTGGTGATCACACCGCGCTGGTGTGGGATGATCTCCGATAGTCTTTCAGGTTTTATATGAGTTGCCGTCAAGACCCTGAAGCTAGGAATATTGCCTTTGCTTCGTTTGCTGGCATTGCGTCTGCTGTATCGAGACGAATGTCACGGTGGTGATCACTCCGCGCTGGTGTGGGATGATCTCTGATAGTCTTTCGGGTTTTATATGAGTTGTCGTCAAGACCCTGAAGTTAGGAATATTGCTTTTGCTTCGTTTGCTGGCATTGTGTCTGCTGTATCGAGACGAATGTCACGGTGGTGATCACTCCGTGCTGGTGTGGGATGATCTCCGATAGTCTTTCAGGTTTTATATGAGTTTCCGTCAAGACCCTGAAGCTAGGAATATTGCCTTTCCTTCGTTTGCTGGTATTGCGCCAGCTGTATCGAGACGAATGTCACGGTGGTGATCACTCCGCGCCGGTGTGGGATGATCTCCGATAGTCTTTCAGGTTTTATCTGAGTTGCCGTCAAGACCCTAAAGCTAGGAATATTGCCTTTGCTTCGTTGTTTTGACCCTGGGGTCGATTGTTGACATTGCGTCTGCATCCTGCTGGAGTTGAGAAGAAACGCCGTTGTTGACACTGTGTCTGCTATAACGAGACGAATGTCGAGGCGGTCTCTAAGTTGTTGTGAACCATCGAGATATGAAACTAGGGACTTTAACATAGCTCCACGGTTGATTGTCGTGTTCGAATCCTGCTGGAATGAGGAGGAACGCCGTTGTGAGTCTGCAGGCTGTAGATGTTGACATCGAGACTTGGCTCTCTTTCCGACGGAACATGGTGGGATGATACAGTTCCTCTTTGTTTGTGCCCCTGGATTGTATGTAGGGATCGATGTGATCTCATCTGTAGGGCAAAAAGTTTCATTTCATTTCATTTTTTTTATTTCTTTCCGTGATGCTCTATCATTTTAGCTTTTAATATCGCCAAAGTCGCGATTGCCCAATCATTTCGGTTATTTTTCGCGGTGCCCAATCGTTTCGGCTATTTTTATATGCATATATATTTTTACTTGCTGACTTTGTTGCAAGTTTCCCCATCATTTCGGCTATTTCATATGATTTTTGGCTCGCTGACTTTTTGCTGCGAGTATGGAGCTTGGAATCTGATGCCGATCTCAGCATCAGCATCGCTACGACTGGAATATTGCTAGAAGTGGATCATCATTTGCCGTGAAAGGACTTAGGATTTGATACTGATTTAGGCATCAGCATCGCTACGACTGGAATATTGCCAGGAGCGAATCATCATTTGCCGTTGTCGATTTAAACAAAGATGGCTTAGCAAACAGGGTTAGGATCGTGTCAACTAAGGCTTTTGACTTCATGAGCCATAATGATCTCATAAAAGTATTTCTCCCTACGAGTCGTGAGGATCTCGTAGGTGAGTTTTCTCCTTAGGAATCGTGAGGATTCCTAAGTGTGTGTTCTCTTATAAGTCGTAAAGATCTTACAAGAGTATTTTCTCCCTATAAGTCGAGAGGACTTACAAGGGCGTTCACCATGTGAGCATATCCCTAGTCACTGATGGAACTTTGTTAGGGAAATGTTTATTCGTGCCCGTAGATTGTATACAAGGGTCAGTATTGAACCGCTTGTACGGCAGCATTAGAGGTTGTGATGGCTTAAGAACAGGTTCAGATCCTTGTAGCTTAAGGCTTTTGAATCCTATGAGCCGTGAGGGTCTCAAAAGGGAATTCTCCTTATGAGTCGTGAGGATCTCGTAAGTGTAATTTCTCCTTAGGAATCGTAGGGATCCCTAAGTGTGTTTCTCTCTTATGAGTCGTAAGGATCTCACGCAGGTATTTTCTCCTCACAAGGTCGAGAGGATCTTGTAAGTGTCTTTTAACGAGATTGCGCCCTTTCGGATTTTCACAAAACTCACCAGTAGCCTTGCTGTTTTTACTCACGGAGCCCTTTCGGATTTTCATCCGTGCCCATCTCGCTTATGGACATACCGTTTTCTTTCTTCTTTTTTTTTTAATTTTTTTTTTATTTTTTTTGTGTCAGCCTTCGGATGCTGCGGTCCGTAGTAGTTTATAGACGTCTCGGTCAGTAGCCAGTTTTAGTACATAGTGGTCCATCATTAGTTTAAAGACGTTTCGGTCCGTCGTTAGTTTAAGGACGTTTCGGTCCATCGTTAGTTTTAGGACATTTCGGTCTATCGTTAGTTTTAGGACATTTCGGTCCGTTTGCCGGATACTACTTATAGAGTTTGGGCTTAGGAAGATAGCGAGTGGACATAGGCTTCGTCATCTATCGTTGACCTAGGCTGCGACTCGTCAGGCGTAGCATTATTTTAGGAATTGACCGCTTATTGGCCTGAAGGGTCTTTTGCCATGCATATCCATGAGCAGGTAAGCCCCACCTTGGTAGACTTTGTCTATGATGTACGGGCCTTCATAGTTTAGCTCAAATTTCCCCCGCTTGGCACGATTGGGGATCATGGGTCTCTTGACCACTAGTATGAGTTCGCCTTGGCGGAATGTTCTCGGCCTAGTCAATCTCTCATATGATCACGTCATCTTTGCTTTGTAAGCTTCCAAGTTTTGCTGCGCCATGAGCCGAGTTTCGTCGAGGGCATCAAGCTCCTCAAGCCAAAGATGAGCATTGTCTTCGTCCGTTAGCTCGTAATGAACTGCCACTCGTAAGGAGGGTAGCTCTATCTCCAAGGGGAGTACTGCTTCAGCGCCGAATACCACTGCATACGGCGTTGTGCTTGTGGCCGTTTTTAATGTGGTTCGATAGCCCAGAGAGCTTCATGCAGTCTCTCATGCTAGTCCCTCTTGTTTCTGGACACCATCTTTTTCACGATCTTCGTCAAGGTCTTGTTGAAAGCCTCAGCTAGACTGTTAGCTCGGGAATTAGAGACCGAAAAGTATTTCCAGTCTATGTTATGCTATTGTGCGAAGCGGCTGATTTTATGGCTTCTGTAGGCCGGCCCTTTATCGAAGATAATCCGTCGCGGAGTGCCGAGCCGATAGATGACATATGTCTTGAAAAAATGGAGAATATTCTCCATCTTCACTTCCCTCAGCGGTACTGCTTCTGCCCATTCGGAGAAGTAATCTGTTGTCGCCAAAATGAATCGATGTCTTCTGGACGATGCTGGTTCGATGGGCCCGATTATGTCGGTTCCCCATATTTCGAACGGCCAGCTAGCCACCGTTGGATGTAGTGGATTTGGATGCTGGTGGATAAAGTCCCCGTGAATTTAGCACGAGTGGCATTGCTTCGCGTATTCAAGGCAGTCCTGGATCATCGTAGGCCAATAGTAGCCCATCCTTTTGATCTTCAGCTTCATCTTTGGCCCAGCTTAATGAGAGCCGAAGAGTTCGTCATGAGTTTCTTAGACGACTCTCTTTGCTTCTTCGGGCCCTAGGCATCTTAGCCATAGAGAGTCGAACGATCTCTTGTACAGAGTATCATTGACAAAGGCGAAAGACAGAGCTCATTTCATGAGCTGATGTCTTGAGGATGCATCTTCAGGTGTTCATCGGGATTTAAAGTAATCTATAAAGATTTCTCTCCAATCCTTAGCATTTTCCTGATCTTTTATTTGTAAGGCTGTTTGCTTGGTTGCTTCCTTTTCTTCAGATGATTTCGGAGATATTTCTGCCGGTGCAAGAACCCGATGGCTTTGTACTACGATCCTTACATCATCGAGGGTTTCGTCAGCCAGTTTTTTGGCGAGTTTGGCTAACGCATCCGTTTTGCTATTTTCCACACACGGTATGCTTTCCAAGGCGTAGGTGGGAATTTGAGCCAGCAATTGTTGCACTTTCTCACCGTACTTTACCAATTCTGGTTTGCACGTTTGATAGTCGCCGTTTACTTGGTTAACGATAAGCTGGGAGTCTCCGTATATGAGGAGGTTTTCGATTCCCATGTCGACAGCGATCTCAAGACCTGCTATCAAAGCTTTATATTCAGCTTCATTGTTCATCCTCGGCTCTGTTAAGGAGAAGGCAAAGCGCATTATCCCTCCTTGTGGAGTCATGAAGATAAGGCCTACCCCTGATTTGATTATGGGGGTGCTTTGCTTGCGCTTCTTCATGGAAGATGCTCCATCGAAGTAGAGTTCCTACCGGGTATCATTCTCTCTTCTCTCCCCATCGATCGTGTCAAACGCGTGCTCGTCGGGTAATTTGTAGTTCAAAAGAGAATCGGCAGGTATCGGATGTTCAGCGAGGAAGTCAGCGATGGCCAGGCCTTTTACTGCTATGAGGGGTCGGTATGTCACCGAGAATTCCATTAAGAGTAGGGCCCATTTAGCGAGCCGTCCCATTAATATGGCCTTTGACATCAAATATTTGAGAGGATCCACCTTTGATATGAGATGGACCTCATGCGCCAACGCATAGTGTTTGAGCTTCGTTATCATGAAGATCAACGCCATGCAGTGTTTTTCAATAGGGGAGTAATTGTTTTCTGCCCCCAGGAGAACTCGACTTAAATAGTAGAGGGCTCTCTCCTTCCCTTAGTCATTCTTTTATGCCCATAGCGCGCCTAAGGAACCTTCAAGGGCAGTTCTATACAGAATGAGGGGCTTTCCTTTGAATAGAGCGGTTAGCACCGGAGGATTCTGTAGGTATTGCTTAATTTCGTCTAGTGCGCTTTGGCATTTGCGATCCCAGACGAACGGGGTTCATTTCTTCATCAAGTGATTGTAGGGCGGCATTTTCCGGAAGGGTTAGCTATGGACCGCCGGATATACGCGAGCTTCCCTTGGAGAGACCGCAGTTGCTTCAAAGTTCGTGGGGAGGCCATTTCCATAATCGCCTTGATCTTTGACGAGTCAATTTCGATGCCTCGATGTCGTATAATGAACCCTAGGAATTTACCTGAGGAGACTCCGAATGCGCACTTGAGAGGGTTCATCTTCAGATTGTATTTCCGAAGACGCTGGAACAATATTTTTAGATGCTCTCAATGCTCTTCGTGCGATTTGCTTTTTACCACGAGGTCGTCAATATAACATTCGACAATCTCGTGTATAAGGTCATCAAAGATCTTCGTCATGGCCCTCTGATAGGTGGCACCGGTGTTCTTTAGACCGAAGGGCATCACTTTGTAGCAGAATATACCTAGCGGAGTCTGAAAAGCGGTATGCTTCTGGTCTTCGGGGTGCATTTTTATCTGATTGTATCCTGATGAGCCGTCCATGAAGGAGAAAACTTCGTGAGTGGACGTATTATCTATCATCAGCTCGGTGACCGGTACTGGAAAGTCGTCCTTCGGGCAAGCTTTGTTGAGATCCTGGAAGTCCACACATATGCGCACCGTCCCATTTTTCTTCATCACTAGGACGATGTTGGCGATCCAGTCAGGATACTGAACCTCTTGAATGAAGCCGGAGTCGATTAGCTTCTTGACCTCGGCGTTTATGTTCATCTCAAGCTCGAGCCGCATTCTTCTCGGTGCTTGTTTGATCGGCTTGACGTGAGAAATCGCCAATTTGTGGTTTCTGGATCCAATCCGAGCATCTCGGAATAGTTCTATGCGAAATAGTCTTTATACTGCATGAGCACGTCTTTTAGTGTAGCCACCTTTTCTTCAGACAACAACTCACTGACGAACGTTGGCCGTGGGTCATTTATCGTCCCCAAGTCAATTTTTCTGAGGTTATTCGCAGTGGTGTGTATCCCATCTTCCAGCTCTTTTAGTGCCGGTGGAAACTCTGAGATCACTTCGTCATCATCGTTTTCGAAGCACCAGGAGAGGTCGTCCATATTCTAGAACACTCCTTCTATCAGCGTTATTACGTGACAGGCATCAGATTGTTTCCAAGACCGATGTTGATCTGGTTCTATTCTCATCGCATAAGTGGCTTTTGATTCATGCTCCCATGGCGGACTTACCCTCCAACTGTTGGATAGAGCGAATCTGCTGAGTTGATACCGGTCTTCAACCCAGTCTTTGAAGGTGAAGCAGTCTTCAATAGGATGTCCTATCGCTCGGTGATAGGAGCAATAGTCTGAGTGATGAACCTCATTTACTCGATCGGGTGCTTGGACTCTGGGAGCGTAATCATCTGATGTTTCATGACGAGGTCAAAGATTTTCTTTGTCTTTCTTTAGGGAATAGAATATGCTCGACTCATCTTCTTTATAAGAGACGGATCTCGGCTGCTCAATTTTCGATCGCGTGACTTCTTGGATCCGCTTCGTTGCTGTCGAATGTTTTTTCCGTTCTTCAGTTTGTTTTTGTTTTTGCGTCGGGTCTTCTGTATGATAGACTGGCAACGAAGGACATCATCATTCTCTGTAGTCCGCTGAAGGAGGCATTGCGTCCTGGCTTACTCGTAGATGGCCATTTCACGATTATGATCATCTCGGACCCTTTGACCCGCTTCTCTTATTAGCTTGTCCATCTGTTCTTCAAACGACGGACTTGGCATTTTCATGGCGGGACCTCGTTTTTGTTCAGGGTTAGCGTCTTTTAACAGAACATCTCCTTCTTCATCGAAGTCATGTATGACGTAACTGCCATAGACTCGCTCCCGTTTCTTGGATCGAACATATCCGAGCCTGATCGTTTCCATTCTCCCAGTGGGCAATTTTCGCTGAGTTCTGGGGACGTTCCAAATCCTATTGTAGAACTGAGCTTGTCGAGCAGTTGTAAGTCCATGTCACGCAAACCAACAAACTTGCGGGGAGGCGGAATATATGAAAAACGATTATCAAGGCTTCGTAACACGGACTTGAGCACACGGATCGTATCTAAACCATTACTAGCAAACTACGAAAGGTTTAATTACTCGGATTCAAAATTATACCTCACGTTACTTGTCCTTCTGGTCTTCATCGCTGTCCTCGACTCCTCGTAGGATCTTTGGAACGTCGGCACCTCAACGGCCTCCTCGAGTCAAAGACGATCCACCCGAGAGCTCCTACTCCAAGCTTGACCTCTAACTTAAGGTAACTAGGTTACTCAAAGTGCTAATCTAAGCAACCTCGGTGATATAGAGTTGGATTATGGATGTATTAGTCTAACTAACCCTTGATCTCAACACATGAGAGGTTAGGGTTAGGGTTTGAAGAGAGAGAGCTTGAGGAGAGAGAAGGTGATAATGATAATGAATTGAAATTGTTTCTCACTTCTAATATATAATGAAGCATATAGAATATCAAATAAAATAAATCAAATGATTTATCATCATGCTTCATTTAATATGTGCAATGAATCATCAAGTGAGTCATTAAGCAATAAGTGCTTCATTAACTCACTTGAATGATTCATCTCATGAGTCACAAAATCAATTAATGCTTATGCCACCTAAACCCTCAAGTCATCATCCTTCTAGAAGCTTCCCAACAAATTACGAGAACGCCCCTCTTATCCGTGAAAACACGGAAAAACTTTAGACTGTATAAATCAAATAATCCGATACTAGAATCTGGCTTAAACCAAAGCCGACTAGTAAAAACTATCCAAACGTCGTACGTGTGTAAACACACGTATGCATCCGAACCCTTGTCATAAAACCATACGACCTCTATATCGTTTCACCTGAAGCAGGGAAACTCTCTGTGTGGGACTCTAAAGACTCGACACTACGCTGGCAGTGGGTTTAACCACAGACCGCAAGCGGCACTAGCTGTACGTAACGGTCCCCAGGTAGATGTCGATAAGAAGGCCGATGAGGAAACCCATCCGAACTCCTACTGAGCCTGATGTGACAATCTCCGTACAGTCCGGTCTGTTCGTCTAAGACTATCGCATATCGGGCCTAGGGGGCGGCAAGCGTCAGTCCCCTAATAGCGGTATAAGTCGTGTCGGAGCGTAGCCCATTACACCTTGAGAAACTACTGGAACCTACCAGTAAATATCGCTTGCCCTGGCCAGGGACTTTGCGTAATGGCTTTCTAACACAGCGCGATATCAACCCCCAATACCGGGAGAGACGAATCCTGTCTAACCGCCACTGCCTCCAAGTGCTCGGGACTGCACCCAACTGCTACCTGTTTGCACGACTCCTTTGAGCCGTAGTAGGGTAGCAATCTAAGAACAGTGGGACACACTCGAGGCGAAGTAGCAGTGTCAAGTCTGCGGACTATGCTGTACTCATGTCACCTGGGAACTGTTAACTGAGGATGGGTATAATACCAACAAACAGTTCCCTGCGAGTCCTATCCGGTGTACCTGTAACCCAACGAGCACCTGTATACTATCTCCAGTACGACGTACTGATGGCTGTGGGACAGACCATCTCCCCAACTGGGATGAGAAGCGTACACACTAGTCTACTCCGGAGTATCGATGCCCTGTCTCGATAATCCTACGACTAGGGACATGTATAGGATGTTGCTTATAGACTACCCAGCCCCCACTAGTATGACTGCCATCACAACGCTGGTAATCAAGCAAAGATCCTAAGGGCTCTACTAATATTTCTAAGCGACACGTTATAAGAAACATATGCACATATTAAGGTAGACACAAACCAAGTAGCATACTACCATTTTTAGCAAGACTGTCAATACAACTGTGAATATCCCAAGCTTCCATTAAGTAATATACAAACTAGTATGATACAGTAATGGCCTCTAAGGCATAAACACTAACAATCTCCCATTTGCACTAGGGCCATGTACTGGCATATCGCAGACCTATAATCTCGAATAGCCTCTCGAACTGCGTCTGAGGAATGGCCTTTATGAATGGATCAGCAGTGTTATTCTCTGTATTTACTCTCTTTACCTCGATCTCCCTGATCAGGTGATACCGCCTTAAGATGTGTCTGGACTTCTGATGGGACCTGGGTTCCTTCGCTAAAGCTATAGCGCCGTTGTTGTCGCAATACAGAGGTATTGGACCAACACTGGTAGGAACCACCTGAAGTTCTGTGAGGAACTTCTTCATCCAGACAGCTTCTTTTGTGGCATCGCAAGCAGCTATGTACTCCGCTTCCATCGTTGAGTCAGCAACGGTCTCCTGCTTAGAACTCTTCCAACAGACCGCCCCTCCATTGAGGGTAAAGACATAACCCGACATGGACTTGGAGTCATCCTTGTCACTCTGGAAGCTGGAGTCGGCAAAGGCCTCGATCTGGAGGTCTTTTCCGCCATACACCAAGAACATCTCCTTAGTCCTCCTCAGGTACTTGAGAATGTTCTTTACTGCTATCCAGTGCTTCTCCCCTGGGTTTGCCTGATACCGGCTTACAACGCTCAATGCGTATGCTACATCTGGTCTGGTACATAACATCACATACATTATAGAGCCTACCGCAGAAGCGTAGGGTATAATTGACATGAGATCCCTTTCCAAATCAGTCTTGAGAGACATCTCTTTGGAGAGGGTGATTCCGTGACAAGACGGTAGGTTACCGCGCTTAGAATCTTCCATACTGAACCTTTTCAATATGGTGTTTATGTACCTGGACTGCGAAAATCCCAACATCCTCTTTGATCTATCAGGATAGATTTGGATCCCCAGAATGTAGGTGGCATCACCCAGGTCCTTCATGGAGAACTTCTGTGACAAGAGTATTTTGACTGACTGTAGCATAGGAATATCATTTCCTATTAGGAGAATGTCATCCACGTACAAGACGAGCAATACTACAACTCTCCCTACAATCTTACTTTATATGCATGGTTCATCTGGATTCTTGATAAAGTCGAATTCTTTGACAGTATCATCAAAACAGATGTTCCAACTCCGCGATGCCTGCTTTAGTCTATAAATGGACTTAAGCAACTTGCATACTTTACCGATGCTCCCACTCTGAATGAATCCCTCCGGCTGATCCATATAGACGCACTCTTCCAAATTACCATTTAGAAAAGCCGTCTTTACGTCCATCTGCCAGATCTTATAATCTTGGAAGGCAGCAATGGCAAGAAGGACCCGAATGGATTTGAGCATAACCACTGGAGAAAAGGTTTCGTCATAGTCCAAACCAGGTCTTTGACGGAAACCCTTTGCAACAAGTCTAGCCTTATAGGTTTCAACCTGTCCATCTACACCAATCTTCTTTCTGAAGATCCACTTGCATCCTACGGGTTTTACCCCATCTGGAGAAATGTCCAAAGTCCATACTTTGTTAGTGTACATGGACTCTATTTCGGTCCGCATTGCATCCGGCCATTTTACCGAGTCGCCGCTCTGAATGGCTTGCTGGAAGCTAGTAGGGTCATCATTATCAATGATGCAATCTTCTCGATCCCCGTCTATGAGAAAACCGTAGTATCTCTCGGGCGGATGAGACTGCCTACTACTTCTGCGGATAGGCGCTGGTACGTCCCTTTCTTCTGAAACTTCTGGTTCTACCAAACTTTCAGTAATAGCTTGTGGTTCTGGAATTTCTTCCAGTTCTACTGTGCTCCCACTCTTCTGATTTTCTAAAAATTCTGTTTCTAAGAAGTGGGCATGACGAGAAACAAAAACCTTTTGTTCCTCTGCGTAATAGAAATAATATCCCTTGGAGTTCTTTGGATATCCCACAAACTTACACTGTACTGAGCGTGCCTCGAGCTTGTCCGCATGCTGCTTTTTTACAAAAGCTGGATATCCCCATGTCCTAAAATGTTTAAGACAGGGTTTCTTCCCACTCCATATCTGATATGGTGTGGTAGGCACAGTCTTGGTTGGAACCTGGTTCAAAAGATATGCAGCTGATTCTAGTGCATAACCCCAGAAAGATCGCGGTAACTCAGCCTTACTCATCATGGAACGAACCATATCCAATAGGGTTCGATTCCTCCTTTCCGATACACCGTTGTGTTGTGGTGTGTATGGAGGAGTAAGCTGAGAGAGAATTCCATTCTCTTTTAAGTAACCCAGGAACTCGGCACTTAAGTATTCACCAGCTCGATCAGATCTCAGTGTCTTGATACTTTTTCCTGTTTGGTTTTCCACTTCACTCTTGTATTCCCGGAATTTCTCAAAGGCCTCGGATTTATGCTTCATCAAGAAGATATGTCCATACCTAGAGAAATCATCCGTAAAAGTAATGAAGTAGGAATAACCACCTGGCACATGTATAGACATTGGACCGCATACGTCACTGTGTACGAGTCCCAAGAGCTCGCTCGCTCTTACTCCGTGTCCAGTAAACGGAGTCTTTGTCATCTTTCCCATGAGACAAGATTCACAAGTAGCATAAGATTGATATTCGAACGGATTCAAATATCCTTCTCTATGTAACTTCGTCAACCGTGTTTCATTGATGTGACCTAGTCTACAATGCCATAAGAAAGCCTGATTTATTTCTGGAGACTTTCTTTTAAGTGTGTTCTGGACATTGAAAACCTGAGCTTGACTCAATACGTATATACCGTCATCTAATGTACCGTACCCAATCAGAACTTTATTTAGGTGGATGTGAACTACATCGCTTACGAATGTAAAATCATATCCCACTCTCGAAAGTGAGGACACTGATATGATATTACAAGTCAAACTAGGTACATACAAACAGTTACGTAGAATCAATATCTGCCCACTTGTCAAACCTAGGCGATATTCTCCCACGGACAGATATCAGATCCTGCTCCGGTATCTAGTACCCAGGAAGTAGAGTTAATTGACAAACAGTTCTCAATTACAAACACACTTGAGGCCGAAGCGACAACATGCTTCATATCCTGGCTACTGGCTTCCAAAGCCCTGCAATTCTTCTGCCAATGCCCGTTCCCATAACAATAGGAACATCCCTCCTTAACTACACCAAGTCCCGAAACTTTTGCTCTTCCCTTTCCTCCTACTTTACTGACACCGTATATCGGCTTTGTAGAGGTCTTCTTCTTTTCACCCTTTGCTTTCACCCTGGATATAGAAGAAGAAGGTCCCCCATTAAGCAGAGCTTGTGTCTCCCTGGTTTCTTTTAGGGTGTAAGTAGAGGGTAGGGACTGTGGAAATAAGTCAGCGTATGACCTGTTTCCCAACGTGGTCTCCAGGTCCTTGAGCTCATCAATATAGCTAGTCATTGTAAGGACGTCGTCCCCTACAGATGACCCGACAGCCAACCTCGCTTGAATTAATTCGTTCGAGGTCTCATATCTTTGTTATGGAGAATGATGGAAACCGAGTCCATCTTCTCGTGCTGCTTCTGGTATACACCATCAACTGAAGCCAACACGAGGCACTTGGCTTTCGCTTTATCCTTTTCCCTTGTCTGACAGATATCCATATCCGCGACGGTGGAAACTGGACTTGGGACGGCGGGATCTTTAGTAGTAATAGGGTGGTCCAGCTTGTCATAGGCAATAGACATCTGGACAGACCTTTGCCAGTTATATAAGTTAGATTCAGTCAACTTGTTATCTAGATGTAACCTAGTCATGGTCACAAGGTCGCTGCAATGAGAGAGAGAGAAGAAAACACTTTAGCATGATGCTCTTGCAAGTTTAGATTGGTTTTTAGTTTATCGAAACTGGATGGCTCCCACTGTTTTTCAAATCCTTCCTCAAACCATAAAAGAAGAATTAGCCAGGGCTATTCTCACTTTACAATACTTGCTTAACCGTTCAGCCAGGCCAGTGTCGGTACATCGAGGGAGGTTTTCCAATGCTTTCGCGAAGTTCCTTAATTAAATAACCTCTTTTCTCTGGGGGCGTAGCCCCGCTGACACCTTTCTCGACACCTACTTGGTTTATAGCATTGATCATTAAGTGACGAATCTCCTGATAAGTAGCATATACTCACCGTAGGATCGGGATCCAAATATCATCGTATGATAATTTTGAAGAAATCCTACCAATATTCATCAAACTCCAAATGTTATGCAACACTAGCAAGTTTCAGTTTCTTTAGAAACTCCTGATGTGGATTTTTGCCCCATGTTCTTATGACCTTGACTAAGGGCCAACAAATCATAAGTCACATGTCAAGTTCTATCCATCATTATCTTGTTAATTTGAACCCACCCGTATATACTCTTGACTAAGGGCCAAACAAAGTAATACGACTGTCCCAAACCAACTCATCTATCTATGCAACAAATGAATACCCCAGCAGCTACCAATCACTATGTCTTGACTAAGGGCCAAACAAACATAGCTTGAATACTACTGACCATTCATAAGAAATGACGGAGGACTACGACTGGTTTTGGCGAAACCGTGAACGTAGTGAACTTGATATAATCGAAGGAACCTGATAGGTTTTTAAAAGGAGTGGTTAAAGCTCTGTAATTAAAAAATTTTGCTCTTTTAAAATAACCGAGTGGTTTCTTTTAAATTTGTTCCAACGATTCAACTTTGGTTTATTTTCTTTGCATTAAAATAATGCGTCCCATCATTTAACCTATCATAGCAGAAAACAACGAAAATACAACGTCCTCTTATGCTATCCGCATTCGCCACTGGGTCCCGTCATCACCCATTAGGTTACTTAACTAACGACAGAGCGGGGGCTGGGCTAGCGCGGGTGTAAAACATAAGTGACGTCTAAATAGCTATCATATATAGATATTGTACATTCGTCAGACGCAATAATAGGAATTCCAGATCACTGATGAACATTATTGGATATACAAGCAATCCGCGTTTGCTTTGAGCCTGCAACAAAAGACGGATTACACAGTTGTGATGAATAGCCATTACCCCACCCTAGACCCCTACGGGTACGGCAAACTACCCGCCAAGTACCCGAAGTGAAGCAGTCTCCCTTAACAACGTGAGTAGGCCACTAAACACTTCAACGTACCCGGTAGTTTGTGTACCCCACCTTGGGTCTATCCTAGGAGCAAAAACAGTAAATGAAATAATACAACGGTGGCTACAACCACAACCTGGATGTGCCCCGCAAAAGAATATTACATCATATTACAATTTACATCGAATGAATGAATATAAAACCCATCTCAAACCCCGGCTAATCATCACAATGATCCAATCAAGTTCATATACACAAACAGTAAACATTACAGAAATGTGCACCCCCCTGCCAACCGACATACTAGCAGTTAGGGGAGGTTTACGAACACATTAAACATTACAGATAAAAACCCGATTAGCAAATAACTTAGAATATCGATCGACAACCTTTTTCTATGTCTACCCCAAATACAAGCCAGCACAGAAGTAACCTGGGCAGAAAAAGAATATACTGGAAAACAAAACACTTTAAAATATGAATTACTGCGCAAATCTGAGTCAACTCGGGGTTGACACGGCGGCGGATCCGCGGCCAAAAGCACTATTTGGCCGCATTTCCGCGTCCGTCTTGCCGAGTTGTGTCTTCGTATTTTCCCAGAATTCTTATAATACCCTGCAATGAATTTGAAGGCATATCAAATATTTTTTTCGACACTTTTAAAATTAACAGAAACTGATAGGGTTTCGGGGTGTTGTTTTCGCGTTTTTCCGACGATCGAAGTTCTAATTAGTTACTAACAAGCTAGTAAAGGTTTAGTTGGCTCTGATACCACTGTAAGTCCATGTCACGCACCCTACAAACTTGCGGGGAGGCGGAATATATGAAAAACGATTATCAAGGCTTCATAACACAGACTTGAGCAAACGGATCGTATCTAAACCATTACTAGCAAACTACGAAAGGTTTAACTACTCGGATTCGAAGTTATACCTCACGTTACTTGTCCTTCGGGTCTTCATCGCTGTCCTCCACTCCTCGTAGGATCTTTGGAACGTCGGCACCTCAA
The DNA here is from genome assembly GCA_030015575.1 of Agapanthus africanus. Classification (NCBI taxonomy): domain Eukaryota; kingdom Viridiplantae; phylum Streptophyta; class Magnoliopsida; order Asparagales; family Amaryllidaceae; genus Agapanthus; species Agapanthus africanus. The sequence continues at coordinate 250,523,771 of CM057343.1, forward strand.
CGGCCTCCTCGAGTCAAAGACGATCCACCCAAGAGCTCCTACTCCAAGCTTGACCTCTAACTTGAGGTAACTAGGTTACTCAAAGTGCTAATCTAAGCAACCTAGGTGATATAGAGTTAGATTATGGATGTATTAGTCTAGCTAACCCTTGATCTCAGCACATGAGATGTTAGGGTTAGGGTTTGAAGAGAGAGAGCTTGAGGAGAGAGAAGGTGAGAATGATAATGAATTGAAATTGTTTCTCACTTCTAATATATCATGAAGTATAAAGAATATCAAATAAAATAAATCAAATAATTTATCATCATGCTTCATTTAATATGTGCAATGAATCATCAAGTGACACATTAAGCAATAAATGCTTCATTAACTCACTTGAATGATTCATCTCATGAGTCACAAAATCAATTAATGCTTATGCCACCTAAACCCTCAAGTCATCATCCTTCTAGACGCTTCCCGACAAATTACGAGAACGCCCCTCCTATCCGTGAAAATACGGAAAAACTTTAGACTGTATAAATCCAATAATCCGATACTAGAATCTGGCTTAAACCAAAACCGACTAGTAAAAACTGTCCGAACGTCATACGTGCGTACATACACGTATGCATCCGAACCCTTGTCGTAAAACCATACGACCTCTATATCGTTTCGCCTGAAGCAGGGAAACTCTCTGTGTGGGAATCTAAAGACTCGACACTACGCTGGCAGTGGGTTTAACCACAGACCGCAAGCGGCACTAGCTGTACGTAACAGTCCCCAGGTAGATGTCGATAAGAAGGCCGATGAGGAAACCCATCTGAACTCCTACTGAGCCTGATATGACAATCTCCGTACAGTCCGGTTTGTTCGTCTAAGACTATCGCATATCGGGCCTAGGGGGCGGCAAGCGTCAGTCCCCTAATAGCGGTATAAGTCATGTCGGAGCGTAGCCCATTACATCTTGATAAACCATTGGAACCTACCAGTAAATCTCGCTTGCCCTGGCCAGGGACTTTGCGTAATAGCACTCTGACACAGCGCGATATCAACCCCCAATACCGGGAGAGACGAATCCTGTCTAACCGTCACTGCCTCCAAGTGCTCGGGACTGCACCCAACTGCTACCTTCTTGCACGACTCCTTTGAGCCGTGGTAGGGTAGCAATCTAAGAACAGTGGGATACACTCGAGGCGAAGTAGCAGTGTCAAGTCTGCGGACAATGCTGTACTCATGTCACCTGGGAACTGTTAACTGACGACGGGTATAATACCAACCAACAGTTCCCTGCGAGTCCTGTCCGTTGTACCCATAACCCAATGAGTGTTAGTTATATGTATGCCCTAGAGGCCATTACTATACATAGGATGTATATTGTAGTGGATGCTGGGACATATATAGGGAGGACTTTCTTGCTCGACATGATAGTATGCTATCTGGTTGCTCTTTACCTTAACGTGTACACTGATTGTCTCCCTGTTACATGTTGGTAAAGCCCTTAGGATCTGTACTTGACTACCTGGACTATGATGCGGATCATACTAGTGGGGACATGGTAGTCCATAAGTACATCCTTCAAAGTCCCTAGTCGTGGGTGTATCGAGACGGGGCATCGATATACCAGAGTAGACTAGCGTGTACCTTCTCGACCCATACAGATGGGCGATGGATGATCCTATATCCATTGGTGTTTGACATCAGAGATGATATAAGGGTGCTCAGTGGAGACTGGGTACACTGGACGGACTCGCCGAGAACTCCCAGATGGTATTATACCTCACGTCAAATGGCAGTTCTCTGGTGACACTGGTACAGAGTAGTCTGTTGACCCGAGATCGTCATAGAGTCTTGTGTGGTTCCCACTGTGCTTTGATTTCCATCTTACCACGTCCAAGAGGGCGTGCAAAACAGTGGTTTTTGGGTACAGTCCCGAGTCACATGGAGGCAATGAGCGATAGGAGGGGATTCGTCTCTCCCGGTATAGGGGGTTGATGTTGCGCTGTGTTCGATTGGCTATAACAGGAAATCCCTGGCCAGGGTTGCTGAGATTTACTGGTAAGTGTTACCAGTAGTTTCTCGAATTGTTATAGACCTCATATCGACACGACTTATCGAGCTATTGGGGTCTGACGTTTACCACCCCTATGCGAGATATGCGACATATCAGACGATCAGACCGGACTATACGGTAGTGTTACTGGTTGGATTCACAGGATTGTGAGCGGGCTTGCTCGTCGATCTTCTGATCGCTCAATACCCGGGTGGCCGTTACGTTTAGTAGACCGCTTGCGGCTTGTGGGTGTTTGATATGATCATCACCTGCTGCCGGCGTATTGACGAGTCTTTAGAGTCCTACACAGAGGTTTCCTGGCTCAAGCGAAACGAAATAGGAGCGCATATGAGATATGTGCGGGACCGAGAGTAATGCGTGTATGTGATACCGTATTACATTCTCGCGATAAATGTATCGATTAGGTTATATGCGATATACCCTAATTATCGAATCAAGGATTGATTCAATAAACCGGTACATAGGATACTAGTCGGTTATATACGATATGATCGGATCGTTAAATCAAGTGTTTATTTAATGATTTAATGCATAATTATATATTTGATATATTACTTTACATTAACTAGTATTGGTTCACTTAAGATGGATTTTCTCACTTGTAGTGCACATTGTATATATGATATAGTTTTGTGCACTAGTTTGTATCATGTTTGATGATACATGCAAACTTGGGTGTATGTTTGATTTGAACCATGTTTAGGTTAATGGTTATGGTTTTAAAGTATTCACTTATTCATTTCATTTATATTCTTTATTTCTTTTGGCTAAAATAAAATGGTTGCTAATTTTGTCTTTTGTGGAAACTTCATGATGCTTTGAATTTGTAACCATTTTGTTTTATGTTTAAAACCTAACCATTAGCTAAACTAGAGTTTGCTCTCTACAAGAGTTAAGTCTAACCCAAGGTTGCATTATGATAAGATGAATTTGATTTTATTATTTGATTAATCATTCTCATCATATCATCTTCTTCTTCTTCATTTTTCTTCAAGTGAAGAAAGCTTGCCTCCATCAATGGCAAGTGATGAAAAAGAGTGAGAAATCCAAATCTAAAGTCTACCCACTTCCTATTTCTTCATCCTCTACCTCTTGCCAAGTAGTAGAGTGTGTTTTATTCACAAGTTTCATTACTTGGTGAAGTGAGAGCTTGATCTAGCGATGTCTCGACGTAGATCATCTTCGGCATGGACATCGACGACCTAGCTCGCCATTTCTCCGACGAAGCCGACGCTAGATCCTGGAAATTCATTTGGATAGCGAGGGGACTTCGTTGCGGAGCTATGGAGGTGGAGCACCGGATCTACAATGGTTGTATTTTCGTATTCTCTTAGTTAAGTGTTAACTAGTTTACCGTTTCGCCTAAACATCTAGCCAACGATCCGTACACTAGGGTTTCTTGGCACCATAATTTTTGAAATTGGCATGATCGATGCCTTGTGAGACCTCCTTAGGGTGCCTAGGAACCCTACAGTGGTATCAGAGCTACTAGGCATTGGATGTCGACCTATGGGGGGTTCTCACCGTGTGACAGTGTGGCGAAGCATAGGCTCTTACCCCAGGGTGTCCCGAGACCGGAAGGTGTTCCGGCGGGTTGTAGTCCTCGCGAGGGGGCATGCGTAAAAAGTAGCGGCTGAGGGACCCGTTGGTGCCACGGCAACCCCATTGGATGGGGTGGCTGTCTGACCTACAGTGGTATCAGAGCCTAGCTAGAGCCTTAGGCGAAGTCTAGACGGAATTTGAAACCCGAACGAACCCGAAACCCAACTCAAAAATAGCTCTCTGTCCTTTTTTCAAAAATTGGGTTTTTTCAATATTAAAAATATGCAGAAAAATCAGCAGGTGTTTTTAAGAATTACTGTGCAATTCGATCGGCTAAATCGTTTAAAGTGCGGCGGAACCGCGGCAAGAGCAGTGCTCATGCGGCGGTTCCGCGTCTATGTAGCCACGTCATCTTGTATAATCTGCACAGTAATTCCTAATTCTTAGTGCTGTATTTTCTGGGATATTTTAACATTTACTCCACAGTTGAGCATTCTGGGTTTGATTTGGGGATTCGGTGTTTCGATCGGAGTATCAGATTTTGTCTATGTGGCTTTCCGGATAAATTTTAGAATATGTTAAAAAGTTCGACCGGATATAAATACCCAATTTTTCCCCTGTCGGGAAATTTCCAAGTGTTGGATTTTTCCGTAGTTTGACGACGTTCTAAGTAGTGCAAGTAACGCGATGGACCCTCTAGAAGACAACAAACCTTAACTCGATTATGTGACCGTCTTGAACTGCCCTTTGAACCTTAGGGTTTGGGGCAGTACGGCGTGCCACATGTGAGGCGTTGGCTTGACCCTTCTACGGCTGGACCGTTGGTACTGAGGCACGAACGGAATGTTGTTAGACTTATTTCATGTGTTGAGCTGTATCGGGAAAACTTGGGTGTTCGATTTTTCGATCGAAAAGTTTAACATTTTCTGTTTATCTGGAATAGGATACAATAATTGGAATTCACAATATGTTATGAGATAACTAAATGAATGTTATAAACATAGCAGTTCAGTCTCACTTGGTCGGTTGCCACGGAATTTTGATGTGATCAAAAGTCCGTCGCAATCACGTAGCGTACGCGGATACTCGCCGGGTAAACTTAATAGACAGCCTCACTCCATAGCCCCGACCAAGTGACTGTAGGAGAACCCCGTCGCCGAAAGCATCCGTTCGGGTGCTCGCGGTGGCGGTGTTCCGCCTTGGTGCACTTCGTCGACGACGTTGGGGGTGCGGCCGTCTACTAAAGTTTGCGACGAGCATTCGATCAGGATGTCGGGAATCTTGTTGAATTGCCCGACTTGATATTGAAAAAAGTTTTCAATTTTGAGACTAAAATGCGGGGTTTATAATTGTTAGGCATGCGATGTCTAAGGAATTCATTTGTTTAGGCATGCGATGTCTAAAAAGATTGCGGATTCCAACTGTTGTAGTTTTACACTTTCTTTTCTGTGACCGTAAGTGTAATATATGATATCGCCGGTTTCGTTGCTATATGTCAACGACAATTGGGATGCGCATATTTACATACGTTGATGACATGTGATGTTATGTGTTGCTGGATATGTTATATTGGATCGTCGTGTTTGAATAGCCGGGGGCTTTTATGTGAGATGAGTGTTTTTCATTTTCATTCATGTAAAAACTTGTATGTAATATTCTTTTATTAGGGCACTTCTAGGTTGCGGAAGTTGTCACCGTTTGTATATTATTTACTTTTCCGCACTAGGATAGACCCAAGGAGGGGAGCACAAGTAACCGGGTTCTGGGTCCAGTGGGAGTCCAACTCGAGGAGTCGAGTCCGGGTCTCCTAACCCTAGAATTGGTAGGGTTGCTTGCCGCTCTCGTAGGGGTCTAGGGGTGTGGGTTTGGCTATTCATCACGACCGTGGAATCCGTGTTTTATACTGGCTCGTATTGAAAACACGGACGTCCTAGTATATCCAATATTTCATATGTATCTTCTGCTGCGATATCTGTGATGTGATCATGTGATGTTTTGTGATAGATACTCTATATAGTATATATGATATATTATATAGATGTTACTTATGTTTTACACCCGCGCTAGCCCTGCCCTGCTCTGCCGTTAGTTACCTAACCTAACGGTGCACAAGGGGACATCGAGGCGAATGCGGATGGCATAAGTGTACGTCGTATTTATCTGTGATGTTTAGGTACTTAAATGATGGGACTTCATTAATGAGATTAATGAATTAAAAGAAACCTAAGATGTTGTAGAATCGAATTTCAAAATAAAACAGGTAGCTACAGTTCTTGCTTTGCACAGAGGTATATTTGATATATCCTGCACCTTATTCGATAAGGAAAGGACCGAGATCCCTTCACCGGGAGTGACTCCTTTAGCAATAACTGGCAGATGCTACACATTCGGTTTGTCTTATGATTGCTTTTAAGTGTTTTTGCTTTGCACAGTGATATATATGATATATCCCGCACCTCATTCGACGAGGAAAGGACCGACGATCCCTTCACCGGGAGTGACTCCTTTAGCAAAACTAGAAAAGCCTAAAAAACACTCCATTTCAAAATTATTTGATTCTACAACGATATCAAGTTCATTACGCAATAGGTTTTCATAAAAACCTGTCGTAGCCCTCCGTCATTTCAGATACGTACTAGTTAGTATTCGTGCTGCGGTTGTTTGGCCTCCGTCAAGGCGTAGTGTACGGTAGCTAACTAGTGCTTATCTGCTAGCATATGATGCGATTGGATTAGGGTATTCGTACGGCGTTGTTTGGCCTCCGTCAAGGGTCGTGCGGGTGGGTTTAATTCAATCAGGAAATGACGGGTTGAACTTGACTAGCGGACTATGGGTTGTTTGGCCTCCGTCAAGGTCATAGCGAGCTAGGGGCAAAATATTATCGGGAATTTCAAGTGTTGAAATTTGCAATGAGATTGCATACCTTCTATGAGATAGTTGGATCCCGATACCCGCTGCGAGTAAGAGTTACTCCTGGGAGAATTTTATACATTACAATTAGCCGATCAAGTAGGTGTCTAGAAAGGTGTTAACGAGGTTACGCCTCTGGGAAAACGAGGTTTACAGTAATTAGGTTCGTGCGAAAGCACGGGGGACCTCCCTCAAAGTACCGACACTGGCCTGGCTGAAAGATTGGCGAACTTGTAGTGTGTAATTAATCCCGGCTAGTCTTTCCATTTAGGGTTTGAAGGAAGATTTGATAAAAAGCAGTGGGAGCCATCCTGATTAGATAAAATAATAACCAATCTATTCTTGCAAGAGCGCACGCTGAGTGTTTTCTTCTCTCTCTCTCCAGGTAGCGACCATATCACGCCTTAATCAAGATAATAAAATGGATTATTGACCGAACCCGCTTGTTATACTGAGCTGGGGAACGTTGGTCCCGCTCCAACTTATAATTGTTATAAGACAGAGCAGGAAATTGGGGAATACCAGATTTCCCGTGCTGCCCAAACGAAGAGAGTGCATGCCGATGCATCATCTTCGGATGTGTTCATTATACAGAACTGTTTCTCAGTATCCTCCGCATCCTGGGTATATGATACCGGATCAGGATCCCAGATATGTAATTTATTACATAGGGCTACAAAAGGGTAGAAAAACTGAGAACGGGTGATAAGTTTCATGAGACAGAAAACGGGGCAAGAGTTGCAGCGAAGTCTGTCGGTCACTGTCACCCTGTATTACCAATACATTGATTCTGAACGAATGTTATTAGATACCGAACCTGATATACCAAATCATATCACTCTCTTTGTTAGAAAAGAAAGGATATAATTTTTTATTGATGGATAATGTTTTGAACATTTCCTATATCAAAAGTTGATCGGTTCAGGCACGTTATCCAAAAGCATTGATGTCCTAAATCAAACTACAACTCTTAGTATATGGAACACTCACAAGAGGAAGAGTTCAGAAATGAACGGATTCTTCTTGAGGTATTGTAGACTAGGTCAGATCAATGTGACTCGACTAGCTGAAGTTACATTTAGATGTATATTTAAATTAGTTTGAATTTACATCTTGTGAAACTTGCCTGTCATGTCACAGAGATAAGATGACCATAGCTCCGTTTACTGGAAACAGAGAAAGAGTTAGTGAACTCTTGGGATGATACATGTTGATGTATGTAGGTCCCCTGTCTACACATACCAGGACTGGTTATTTATACTTCATTATATTCTCTGATAATCTCTCAAGATTCGGACATATGTTCCTGTTGAAACACAAGTACGAACCTTTTGAGATATTCACAGAATATAAGTTAGAAGTAGAGAACCAATACGGGTATAAGTATTATGTCCTATGATGAGATCAAGGAGGAGAATACTTGTGCATAGAATTCCTGGACTATTCTAAAGGAGAATGAGATTCTCTCTCGGCATTACTCCTCCGAATACACCATAGCACGATGGTATATCGGGGCGGAGCAATCACACCCTATATGATATGGTGTGCTCTATGATGAGTATTACTGAGTTACCTATTTCCTTTTAGGGGTTATGCACTTGAGAAGCTGCATACCTATTGAATAGGTTCGAATCAAATCAGTTGCCTACCACTCCATATGAGATATGGAAAGGGAAGAGCCCATGTCTTAAGCTAGTTAAGATTTGGGGTTGTCCGGCCTATGTCTAAAAGCAAAATCCGGACAAGCTCGAGGCAAAGTCTGTAATGTAGAACTGGAAATGTTCCAGCCATACAAACTGCAGCTGATGATTTGGTAGAACCAAAGGATTCAGTAGATTCCAACGAACCTCAGCCTCTCCGCCGATATAGTAGGGTTCCTCACCCACCTGAGAGTTACTTCGGTTTCTCTATGACAGTGGGAGCAAGGATTGCATCATGAGATGATGACCCAACTAGCTTCGAGCTGGCCATCAGGAGTAAGACTCTGTGAGAATGGCTGGATGCTTAGCGATCTGAGATGGAATCCATATACACCAACAAAGTATGGACTTTGGTTGCTATATCTGAAGGGTTAAATCCCCATCAGGAGCAAGTATATCTTGAGAAGATTACTTGGTGTATATGGAAAGGTTGAGACTTTCAAAGCTAGACTTGTTAAAGGTTTTCGTCATCAACCAAGCGTGGATAATGATGAAACTTTTTCAAGCAACTATGCTTAAGTCCATCCAGATCCTACTTGTCACGGCTACATACCATGACTACGATATCTGGTGGTTGGGTGTCATGACTGCTTTTCTAAATGATGTTTTAGAAGAGTACGTCTATAAGTACACAGCCAGAGGGCTTCGTAGACAGTGGGAGCAGCGGAAACGTGTGCAAGATGCTTTATAGGATTAAAGCAGGCATCGCGGAGTTGGAACATCTGTTTTGATGGATTTGTCAAAGAGTTTGATATCATCAAAATGGTAGATGAACCTTGTATAAACAAAAAGGTAGTAGGGAGTATGTTGGTGATCCTCGTAGAGTACGTGGATGACATACTCTTGATAAGAAAGGAGTTTCTTATGCTACGCTCGATCAATCTCCGTTTATCACAATGATTCTCCACATAGGATCAAAGTGATACCTACTAAATCCTGGACTTTGGATCTATGAGATAGATCTAATTGGATGTTAGGATTCTCACTAGTTGTAGTGAGATGGTATCAATCGATCCTGGGGAGAATCACTGGAAGGGTTCCAGGGTGATAAACACGACTGAATGTCAGTCACAGGCATTGTCTTTACCCTCAGTAAAGGGACGGTATGTTGGAAGAGTTCCGAGCTAGATACCGTGACATACTAGACGATAAAGGCAAGATACATCGCTACTTAAGATGCTACCATAGAGGCAGTCTGGGTGTATAATGGTTCATGAGATGAACTACGTTCCAACCATTGTGAGACAATGGAGTTGTGGCTTGTGCCAAGGAACGCAGGTCCCATCAGTGATCCAGACATATTCTAAGGCAGTATCACCTGATCATGGAGATGGTTGATCTCTAAGGGATCGAGGTTAGGAGAGTAGACTCAGAGGACAACACAGCGGATCCACTCACAAAGGCCTGTTCCCAGAGAGAGATTTTTATGGGATGGTTGAGTATGAGATACTACAACTACTGCTATCAGATGGCCCTAGTGCAAGTGGGAGATTGTTAGTTATATGTATGCCCTAGAGGCCATTACTAAACATAGGATGTATATTGTAGTGGATGCTGGGACATATATAGGGAGGACTTTCTTGCTCGACATGATAGTATGCTATCTGGTTGCTCTTTACCTTAACGTGTACACTGATTGTCTCCCTGTTACATGTTGGTAAAGCCCTTAGGATCTGTACTTGACTACCTGGACTATGATGCGGATCATACTAGTGGGGACATGGTAGTCCATAAGTACATCCTTCAAAGTCCCTAGTCGTGGGTGTATCAAGACGGGGCATCGATATACCAGAGTAGACTAGCGTGTACCTTCTCGACCCATACAGATGGGCGATGGATGATCCTATATCCATTGGTGTTTGACATCAGAGATGATATACGGGTGCTCAGTGGAGACTGGGTACACTGGACGGACTCACCGAGAACTCCCAGATGGTATTATACCTCACGTCAAATGGAAGTTCTCGGGTGACACTGGTACAGAGTAGTCTGTTGACCCGAGATCGTCATAGAGTCTTGTGTGGTTCCCACTGTGCTTTGATTTCCATCTTACCACGTCCAAGAGGGCGTGCAAAACGGTGGTTTTTGGGTACAGTCTCGAGTCACATGGAGGCAATGAGCGATAGGAGGGGATTCGTCTCTCCCGGTATAGGGGGTTGATGTTGCGCTGTGTTCGATTGGCTATAACAGGAAATCCCTGGCCAGGGTTGCTGAGATTTACTGGTAAGTGTTACCAGTAGTTTCTCGAATTGTTATAGACCTCATATCGACACGACTTATCGAGCTATTGGGGTCTGACGTTTACCACCCCTAGGCGAGAATGCGACATATCAGACGATCAGACCGGACTATACGGTAGTGTTACTGGTTGGATTCACAGGAGTGTGAGCGGGCTTGCTCGTCGATCTTCTGATTGCTCAATACCCGGGTGGCCGTTACGTTTAGCAGACCGCTTGCGGCTTGTGGGTGTTTGATATGATCATCACCTGCTGCCGGCGTATTGACGAGTCTTTAGAGTCCTACACAGAGGTTTCCTGGCTCAAGCGAAACGAAATAGGAGCGCATATGAGATATGTGCGGGACCGAGAGTAATGCGTGTATGTGATACCGTATTACATTCTCGCGATAAATGTATCGATTAGGTTATATGCGATATACCCTAATTATCGAATCAAGGATTGATTCAATAAACCGGTACATAGGATACTAGTCGGTTATATACGATATGACCGGATCGTTAAATCAAGTGTTGATTTAATGATTTAATGCATAATTATATATTTGATATATTACTTTACATTAACTAGTATTGGTTCACTTAAGATGGATTTTCTCACTTGTAGTGCACATTGTATATATGATATAGTTTTGTGCACTAGTTTGTATCATGTTTGATGATACATGCAAACTTGGGTGTATGTTTGATTTGAACCATATATAGGTTAATGGTTATGGTTTTAAAGTATTCACTTATTCATTTCATTTATATTCTTTATTTCTTTTGGCTAAAATAAAATGGTTGCTAATTTTGTCTTTTGTGGAAACTTCATGATGCTTTGAATTTGTAACCATTTTGTTTTATGTTTAAAACCTAACCATTAGCTAAACTAGAGTTTGCTCTCTACAAGAGTTAAGTCTAACCCAAGGTTGCATTATGATAAGATGAATTTGATTTTATTATTTGGTTAATCATTCTCATCATATCATCTTCTTCTTCATTTTTCTTCAAGTGAAGAAAGCTTGCCTCCATCAATGGCAAGTGATGAAAAAGAGTGAGAAATCCAAATCTAAAGTCTACCCACTTCCTATTTCTTCATCCTCTACCTCTTGCCAAGTAGTAGAGTGTGTTTTCTTCACAAGTTTCATTACTTTGTGAAGTGAGAGCTTGATCTAGCGATGCCTCGACGTAGATCATCTTCGGCATGGACATCGACGACCTAGCTCGCCATTTCTCCGACGAAGCCGACGCTAGAGCCCGGAAATTCATTTGGACAGCGAGGGGACTTCGTTGCGGAGCTATGGAGGTGGAGCACCGGATCTACAAAGGTTGTATTTCTGTATTCTCTTAGTTAAGTGTTAACTAGTTTACCGTTTCGCCTAAACATCTAGCCAACGATCCGTACACTAGGGTTTCTCGGCACCATAATTTTTGAAATTGGCATGATCAATGCCTTGTAAGACCTCCTTAGGGTGCCTAAGAACCCTACAATGAGCACCTGTATACTATCTCCAGTACGACGGACTGATGGCTGTGGGATAGACCATCTCCCCAACTGGGATGAGAAGCGTACACACTAGTCTACTCCAAAGTATCGATGCCCTGTCTCGATAATCCTACGACTAGGGACCTGTATAGGATGTTGCTTATAGACTACCCTGCCTCCAATAGTGTGACTGCCATCATAACGCTGGTAATCAAGCAAAGATCTTAAGGGCTCTACTAATATTTCTAAGGGATACGTTATAAGAAACATATGCACATATTAAAGTAGACACAAACCAAGTAGCATACTACCATTTTTAGCAAGACTGTCAATACAACTGTGAATATCCGAAGCTTCCATTAAGTAATATACAAACTAGTATGATACAGTAATGGCCTCTAGGGCATAAACACTAACAACAGTCTGTTTAAAAGATACACCTTGGTGCCTCAACAGCCTCTTCAATCCTTCTGTATAGTATCTGGGCAGTCGGATGGGCTGAAGTCGGTCAAGTGTCGAATCGGCACCATGCCAGACTTCTTTCTCCACTTTGGTTTCCGTGAATTGATAAAAGAGGACCGCCTTTTCATCTCTTCTCCTAGGAGGGACGTAGAACGTCTGCAGTTCTTGCACACTATAGGTTTCAAGTGCATCGAGCTCTTTGTAATGCTCTTGCGGAACCATGGCAACTTGCAAGCTTTGATCTTCTCCAGTCGAGGCTTGTGTTGATGGCCGAGCAGAGAATACTGCATTGATTTTGTCTTCAGAGTCACTGCCGAAGACCAACATAGGGGTGGACGGTCCCTGTAGGGTGTTTTTCGTCACCCCATTGAGATGGGAATACGCGCGCGCTTGTCAGGCGTACTACAGATAGTTGGATATAGTACCCTCAGAGCCAATTATTGGATCACGGGCATGTGATTGCAATGATTGAGGGAGGACCTATACCGGTAGGACAGTCTTACTCAAGATGATAGTATGCTATCTGGTTTATCTTTATCATCGTGTACTGCTTCAGGTGACCTTACAGGCCACTATTGCGCGTTGATAGAGCCCTTAGGATTCTTTCTTGATGGCCAGCAGTATGATGGCGATCATATACGTAGGAGCTGGGGTCTATAAGCACATCCTTAAAAGGTCCCTAGTCGAGGGAGTTTCGAGACAGGGCATCGATACTCCAGAGTATACTAGTGTATATAGTCGAGACCCCGACGAGGGGCGGTGGCCGGTCTCACAAGCCACTGGTGTCAGTTGGTTCACCTAAGATGTATACAGCTGCTCATTGGATTATGAGTACACCGGACAGGACTTGCTGGGAACATGCTAGTTGGTCTTATACCTGACGTCAGATAGCAGTTCCCTGGTGACATGTGTACAGGTTAGTTCATCGAACTGAGATCGTCATTTGTCTCCTGTGAGTTCCCACTATACTTTGATTACTACCCTACCACGGCTCAAAGGAGTCTTGCAAACAGGTTTTAGTTGGGTACAGTCCCGAGCCACATGGAGACAGTGAGCGGATCTACAGGGGTTCGTCTCTCCCGGTATTGGGGGTGAGGTCGCGCTGTGTGTAGGAGAGCCATTTCACAAAGCCCTCGGCCGAGGCAGGAGATTTACTGGTAGGTATTCCAGTAGTATCTCAGGGTGTTCTGGGCTACACTCCGACACGACTTGTGCCTCTTTTGGGGGTCTGACTTTTACCAACCCCCTAGGCCCGCCATGCGATACTCATAGACGAACGGACCGGACTGTACGGATATTGTCACTGACAGGCTCAGTAGGGTGTCAGGATGAGTTCGCTCATCGATGTCCCTTTTGGTCAATACCTGGTAGCTCATTACGTATGGCTAATACCTCTGACGTGCTAGTGGTAAATCCAAAACCAAAGTATTGACGAGTCTTTAGAGTCCCCCACAGACCGTTTCTCAAGTTTCGGGCGTAACGCTGTAGAGGCCGTATGGAGATATGGCAGGGTTCGATCATATACGTGCGGTATTGCACGGATCATGATCGGACGGATAATACTAGCGGGCTTTGGTTTAAGCCGGATCCTAGTATTGTACAGTGTAGATTTTGTCTCTTTGCATTTGTATTCGGTCGGAATACAAATGTGGGTATGTATATACAGTCGCAGGGTTTTCCTGTAATTTATTACGGGATCAGTTTTTTTTGAAGTTGCCAATTTGCATTCCGTTTCGGCCAGTTTTCCTTTGTTCCTTCACGGCCGGACTTTTGTAATGAGGGGGGCTAATTTGTATATTTGCAAATTAGCATTGTAGAGGGGGTTTCTTGTAAATGGATGATTATGATAATACAAGCATCTTTGATTTTTCTTTGATCATGGCTAGCATTAATGGTGATGGATTATGAAAGGATTTTGGATTGGAAATTGATGTGATTATTTTTCCTTGATATCACCCATTTTTCTTTATGGTCACCACAACTCTCTTGTGCTCACCTCCCTTGCTTAATTCCCTCCTCCATATTCTTTTGGCCGGCCACTTCACGAGGGGTAGAGATTTTTTTTTTGGTGTGAGGAAATTATGCATATCATTTGGCTCATTGCAAATTTTCTCACCTCTCTCCATAGTTCATTCTTCACCTCCATCCATAAAGGCAACTTCATAACTCCAATAAGATAATGGATTCTACACTTAGCCTACAGTATTCTTGGACACGTCGACTCGCCAACTTCGTGCCCGAGTTGCCTCGGTCCAAAGGTGGGAGCCTGTAAAAGAACCCGGCGATGTGGTGCCCGTTCCGACGAGGAGATGAAGACCGGAGATTCCGCGAGGAGATCGGAGTGGAGGCCGAAGACCAAAGGACACGGATCGCTCGGTATAGCTTCTATCCCGTCTCTAGTTAGCTAGCATTAGGTTAATGGTTACGATCCGGGGTTTTAGGATGCGGTAGTGCCGGTTTTCAAGTCAAGAAAAATTTTCGTTTCCGCATTTTGGCCGAGGAAAGACGGCCGGGGCGCTACCGTAGTCCTACATGGTATCAGAGCCACGCCATTAAGCCAGTCTAGCTTGCTCTGACATGTTTACAAGTTCGATTGAACGGATTTTCCGAAAAACCGATTTCTAAAGTACAGTTTTTGTCGAATTTTCCAGTGCTCTAAAAATTATTTGGTACATTGTAAAATTACGAGCAGGTTTTTTGAGAATTCTGTGAAAATTTGGCCGCGTGACGTCACTGTTCCGCTGCGGAACCGCGGCCAAACCCACGCATTGGCCGCGGTTCCGCCGCCTCTTTAACTCTTCACAGCACCAAATTTTTACAGTGGGCTTCTGTGTTGGAAATAGGGTTTTTGGTATGTTCTGTTTGGGCGCAAATTTTCTTTGAGTACTACAGTAGTGCTTGGGGCCCACTCCGGAAAATTTAGTCGATCGAAAATTTTAAACATGTTAGTTCACAGTATTTACATTATATCAGCAACCGTGAATGTCATTTGATCGGTAAATCCTGTCTAACTGCTATAGCCCTTTTAGACGGATTTGCGAACGTGACATTCACGTTGATGTTCTGTGTTGTGCTGTGATATTGCAGATTGTCGTGGTGGATAGCCTGGATGCAATGGTAGTACATTTTTGGTATTATTATGTACATTTGATATTGCGGGGCGAGCGTCCGACATGTGGACTGCCGTTACTGCCTGTTTGTATATTATTCTTTTAGGGCACGACGGGGCTGAGGTCGATGTACCCGTTGTATGTATATTTTACTTTCTGTACTAGGATTGCCCCGCGGAGTGGTGCACGGATAGCCGGGTTCTAGAGGGCAACGGGCCCGCATCTCATGGCGTTGAGACGGAGGGGGCTTCACTCTAGAATTGGCGGGCTATTTGCCGCACTCGTAGGGGGTACAGGTTCACCCAGGAGGGGTGCCCGAGTTACCGGATTCCGTGAAGTGCTGGGTGGTCCATTCACGTTGTTGAAGGGGGCTGCCTCGCTTCAGGTTTTGGTGGGTAACTTGCCGTGCCCGTAGGGTTTAGGATTTCATTGCACAGGCTATCCACACGACAAGGGGAACGTCGGGTTTCTGTAGCGGCTCTATGAAACCCGGGGATCCCAGATATCTGTATTGTTCTGTGATGCTTATTACATTTCTGTGATGTTGCATTTTATCACGCCTTGAGCAATATTATATATTGATATATATACTAGTAGATGTTGTATATGTTTTGCATCCGCGCTAGTCCAGTCCCCGCTCTGTCGTTAGTTAAGTAACCTAACGGGTGATGACGGGACCCAGTAGTGAATGCGGATGGCATATACGTACATCATTATTTTCGTTCTTTATTGGTGTGATTAATTGATGGAACTGCATTGATTCGGATCAATGCAAGCTAAACAAACCTATTCTGATGTTGTTGGAACAATTTTTCAAAAAGCTGTTATTGCAAGGACGTTCTCTTTTGTTTTGCACAGTAGTATTCGGTTATGAATATCCAGCACCTCAGTCGACGAGGAAAGGGCCGAGATCCCTTCACCGGGAGTGATCCCTTGGACAGAAGTTTACGTCAGGGCAATAACTCCACTATAGTCGGTTACTTTTGCTTTGCATCGTGGTATTCAGTTGGAATATCCCGCACCTCACTCTACGGAGAAAGAGCCGAGACCCCTTCACCGGGAGTGACCTCTTTAACAAAAGGTTTTCGTCACTATATTTTTATAAAAAGCTATGCAGTTCCTTCAACGATATCAAGTTCATTACGTTAAAAGTTTTTCGCCAAAAACTAGACGTAGCCCTCCGTCATTTCTTACAAGTATTACTTAGTATTCGTGCTGCGTTTGTTGACTGTGTCAAGGCGTAGTGTGCGGTAGCTAAGTAGTGTTTGTTTGTAGCATATTGATGGGATTGGTTAGGACAGTCGTGCGGCCTTGTTGACTGTGTCAAGGGCTCGTACTGGGGGGTTTAATGCAATCCAGGATAATGATGGGTTGAACTTGACTAGGACTCTTTGATTTGTTGACTGTGTCAAGGTCACTTGGGTCCTAGGGGTAAAAATCACATCGGGAGTTTCTAAAGAAACTGAAACTTGCCAGATATGCGTATACCTTCTGGAGTGTGATAACGTGAGTGGATTCCGTCACATTATCATGCGCTGATAGTTGGATCCCGATTCCCACTGATGAGTTGGTTTACTCCTCAGGTGATCCGACTAATTCTTCTTTCAGGTTTGGAGGAGAATTTGACGTTATAGTGGGAGGTTTCCTGATTAGATAAAGTGATAACCATTCTGATCTGGGTTAGAGTGCACGCTGAGTGTTTCTCTTCTCTCTCTCTTTGGCAGCGACCATGACCCGACCCTAAACTATGACTCAGTGACCAAGATTAACCGAACCTTCTTATAACACTGGCTTTTGGATTGTCAGAGTTGCAAACCTCATTGCCACTCCTACTTTTACCCTTTTCTCCAGGACACACCGTATTACTATGAACATCCACTTCCATTAGATAAAACCATCGTATGGTTATATACGAACTCGAAAGAATTTATTCGAGGATGGTTTCCGGTTCTGGAGAAAACAGATAGGACTATTCAGTTGTCTTTTCCTTTTACCTTCTCTCAGGTTGCGAGTGCTCCTTGGATTAGGGGATAGTACACCTGTTATGCTTATTGGATAGTCTTCTTCCAAACCATAGGCAGGTGCCGAATGGTCGGGAATGAAGAAAACCAATTAGCCTAATGATGGTGTACAGAAGGTATTATGTAAAGACAAATAAAGGGATTAGTAAAAGGGCAAAGTAAACTGCGACTGCTATTCACGACCAAACCAGGTATTTCATTACCACTCCCACTTCACCTTTGTATTTCTCCAGAACATTCCATATCACTACGAAGATCCACAGTTATTTGGATACTCCATCGTATGGTTATATACGAACTCCTTCTCTCGCATTGCGAGTGCTCCTAGGATTAGGACAGTACACCCATTATGGTTATTGGATAGTCTTCTTCCAAACCATAGGCTGGTGCCGAACGGTAGGGAAGGAAGAAAACCATTTAGCCTAAGAGGGTGTGCAGAAGGTAATGACTAAAAGACATATAAAGGGATTTGGAGAGATGACAAAGAAATATACGGTTTCAGTTGTGAATCTGATAATGGAAGAGGCATTACTAGGAATACCCGGATACCCCTACGAAACATTTCAATGTTTCAATTTCACTGTGTATTGTTAATAGAAAACTGATTTCCCAATTGGTCCTTGCTCCAGGGTATGTATTTACCAAGTATGATTCTCACATCTGTATGGTTTTACAGATGATGAGTGGGAGTAAGTTATTGGGAATTGGGTGATTATCCTCATTATATCGGGATTCGTTGTAATTGGTGATATCTGAGGAAATCACCTGGGTTGTTTGCTGGACGACAAATATTTGGTTTTGAATATCCATTGTAATGCACCAATTTCAAATTGATATATCTGTACGTTTATTTTCATAAAGTGAGATATAACCTTTTGAAATTATGTCGGTGACATTTACCAATATCAGTGGATGGTTAGGTAAGGAGCATTAAACAGCGGTGTAATTCTTCTTAACCATAAGTACAGTTTTCAACCTACGACAAACAGGGAATGAGTTATTAGACTCAAGGGACTTATACAGAGTATTGTATATTGTCCAGTGTCCATTAGGACAGAGGGGTTGGTCTGTTAGATATAGTGCCCTCTAAGTCAATTATTGGATCGCAGGTACGTGATTGCAATGATTGAGGGAGGACCTATACCGATAGAACGGTCTTACTCGAGACGATAGTCTGCTATCTGGTTTGTCTTTATCATCATGAAGATGTTGATAGAGCCCATAGGATTCTTGCTTGACTACCAGCAGTGTGATGGCGATCATATATGTAGGACCTGGGGTCTATAAGCACATCCGTAAAGTGTCCCTAGTCGTAGGAGTTTCGAGACAGGGCATCGATACTCCAGAGTAGACTAGTGTATACATTAGAGACCCCGACGAGGGGCGGTGGCCGGTCTCACAAGCCATTGGTGTTAGTTGATTCACCTAAGATGTATACAGGTGCTCATTGGGTTATGAGTACACCGGATAGGACTCGTCGGGAATATGCTAGTTGGTATTATACATATCGTCAGATAGCAGTTTCCTGGTGACATGTGTACAGGTTAGTTCATCGACCTGAGGTCGTCATTTGTCTCGTGTGAGTTCCCACCGTGCTTTGATTTATACCCTACCACGGGTCAAAGGAGTCGTGGAAACAGGTATATTTTGGGTACAATCCCGAGCCACATGGAGGCAGTGAGCAGATCTTCGGGGATTCGTCTCTCCCTGTATTGGGGGTGAGATCGCACTGTGTTCAGGAGAGCCATTACACGAAATCCCTGGCCAAGGTAATCGAGATTTACTGGAAGGTATTCCAGTAGTATCTCAGGGTGTTCTGGGCTGCTCTCTTACACGACTTACGCAGCTATTGGGGGTCTGACGTTTACCGACCCCCTAGGCCGTATATGCGATACTTATAGACGAATGGGCCGGACTGTACGGATATTGTCACTGTCAGGCTCAGTAGGGTTTATAGATGAGTTCGCTCGTCAGCTTCTCTTCCAATCAATACATAGGCAAAACGTTACGTATAGCTTGTACCTCTGACGTGCTAGTGGTTATACCTAGTACCAGTGTATTGATGAGTCATTAGAGTCCCCCACAGACACTTTCCCAAGTTCGGGCGAAACGTTGTTGATGCCATATGGTATTATGGCAGGGTTCGGAAAATGCACGTGCGTTTTCGCACGTGTCATTTTTCGGGCAGATAATACTGGTAGGCTTTGATTTAAGCCGGATCCCAGTATTATACTGTGTAGATATAATATCTTTGTCTCAGTTGCATTTGTATTCGGTCGTAATACAAATGCGGGTATGTTTATACTGTTACGGGGTTATCCTGAAATTCGTTTCAGGATCACTTTTGGAAGTTGCCAGTTTCCAGTTTTCTATCAGCCGTATTTAACATTCGGTTAAATACGGATTTATCTTTTCTTCTTGGGTGAGTCATGAGGGTGAGTCATGCTTCTTGATGGTTCTAGATGATGACAAGGCTTGTGAGTCATTAGTTCCTTAATGGTGCATTTAATGATGGAGGATGACTAAGGTTATGAGTCATTGTTTCCATTAATGCATTTTTGGAATGCTTAGGATATTTTCTCCTTGATCTTTTGCTTACACTCACCCTCCCCTCTCCTACACTCACCCTCCCTCTTCTATAAAGTGGCCGGCCCCTCTTATGGGTGATGATGGATTGATTCTTGGTAAAAAGATTATGATAGTTTAGTGTATAGAAATTTCATATAGTTCAATTTCCATTTACCCGATTCCAATTGGCAACTTCCATAACCGTTCGTCCATAACCTTGGACGTAATGAGACAAAGTGTTCTACTCATTCTCTACGTCAATCTTGGTCGTCTCTTTTAGCAAACTTGACGATCGAGTTGCCTCGGTTCAGCGGCAGGAGCCCGTTTAAAGATCCGTCGACGTGGTGCCACCTGGACGATGAGACTGGAGTTTCAGAAGATCGAAGCCGCCGCAACAAAGCGTGGGATGATGGTTAAAGACCGAAGGACTCGAATCGTTCGGTATAACAATTCTACCCTCTTTACAATATGTTAGTTTAGCTTTAATGGCAGATCCGGGTTATAGTATGCGATAGCGCCAGTCGTAAAAGTTTTTGTTCCGCATATTGGCGTCTGTTAGACGGCCGGGGCGCTACCGTGGACTGACAGTGGTATCAAATCCTCACCATTAAGCTATACTAACTTATGCTAACGCGTTTAAAACATCGATCGAACGGATTTTCAAAAATCACAATTTTCCAGTTCAAAGTTTCTGTTGATTTTTAAACTGTTCCAAAAATTATTTTACATATCACAGAATAACAAGCAGGCTTTTGAAGCAATCCGTACAAATTTGGTCACGTGATCCCTTAGAACCACCGCGGAACCGCGGTCAAACTTTGGGTTTGACCGCGCTTCCTCGGCGGTTTAGTAGGAACAGTGCTCCAAAATTGTACAGGGGCTTCTACACAGGGAATTGTGGTTTCTGGTACTGTTCTTTTGGGCCCAGTTTTTGTTACTATACAGCAGATGTTTGTGGGGCCCACTTCGGGAAATTTATTCGATCAAAATTTTAAACTTGTTAGTTTACAGTACTTACTTTATATCTCCGACCGGCAATGTCATTTGATCGGTAAACCGCGTCTGATTGCTATAGTTCTTTTAGACGGGTTTGCGAACGTGACATTCGCGTTGATGTTCTGTGTTGTGCTGTGATGTTACGGATTTGTCATGGTGGATAGCAGTGTGCAATGGTAGTGCAGTTTGGATTTATTTGTACATTTGATATTGCGGGGCGAGCGTCCGACTTGTGGACTGCCGTCACTGCCTGTTTGCATAAAATTCTTTTGGGGCACGACCGGGTTGAGGTCGATGTACCCGTTGTACATATTTTTATTTCTGTACTAGGTTCATCCCGCGAAGGAGTGCACGGATAGCCGGGTTCTGGAGGGCAACGGGTCCGTATCTCATGGCTTTGAGAGGCAGAGGGGCCTCACTCTAGAATTGGCAAACTATTCGCCGCATTTGTAGGGGGTACAGGATGACCCAAGGAGGGGTGCTCAATTTACCGGATTCCGTGAAGTGCCGGGTGTTCCATTCACTATGCTGTGGGGGACTACCTCGCTTCAGGTTTTGGCGGGTAAATTTCCGCACCCGTAGGGGTCTAGATTACATTGCACAGGCTATCCACACGACCAGGAGAACGTCGGGTTTTCAGTAGCGGCTCTGTGAAACCCGGGGATCCCAGATTATCTGTATTATTCTGTGATGCTTATTACTTTTCTGTAATGTTGTATATTATCACGCCTGGAGCGATTATTGTATATTAGTATATATACTATTAGATGTTGTATATGTTTTACACCCGCGCTAGTCCAGCCCGCGCTCTGTCGTTAGTTAAGTAACCTAACGGGTGATGATGGGACCCAGTGACGAATGCGGATGGCATATACGTACATTTTATTTTCGTTCTTTTCTGGTGTGATTGATTGATAGGACTGCATTGATTCTTATCAATGCAAGGATAAAAAAAACCTATATTTGATGTTGTTGGAACAAATTTTAAAAGGAGTTATTACAAAGACGTTTCCTTTTGTTTTGCATAGCGGTATTCGGTTAGAATATCCTGCACCTCATTCGACGAGGCAAGGGCCGAGATCCCTTCACCGGGAGTGGCCCCTTGGGCAGAAGTTTACGTCAGGGTAATAACTTAAATATAGTCGATTACAAGTTGCTTTGCATCGCGGTATTCAGTTAGAATATCCTGCACCTCATTCCACGAGGAAAGAGACGAGATCCCTTCACCGGGAGTGATCTTTTTAGCAAAGGTTTTCGCCACTATATTTTTATAAAAAGCTATCAGGTTTCTTCAACGAGATCAAGTTCATTACGTTAAAGGTTTTTCGCCAAAAACCAGCCGTAATCCTCCGTCATTTCTTATGGATGGTCAGTAGTATTCAAGCTATGTTTGTTGGCCTATGTCAAGGCGTAGTGTTTGGTAGCTGCTGGGTATTCATTTGTTGCATAGATAGATGCATTAGTTTAGGACAGACGTACAGCCTTGTTGGCCTACGTCAGGGCATGTACGATGACCTAAATTAATCAGGACAACGATGGGTAGAACTTGACATGTGGCTTATGATTTGTTGGCCTACGTCAAGGTCATAAGAGCATGGGATAAAAATTATATAGGGAGTTTCAAACATACAGGAAACTTGCCAGATTTGCGCATACCTTCTGGAGTGTGTTAACTTGAGTGGCTTCCATCAAGTTATCATGCGATGATAGTTGGATCCCGATTCTCACTGATGAGTTAGTTTACTCTTCGGGTGATCCCGACTAATTCTTCTTTCAGGTTTGGAGGAGAATTTGAGATTACCGCAGAGTGTTTCTTTTCTCTCTCTCTCTTTGGCAGCGACCTTTGACCAACCCTAGACTATAACTCAGTGACCAAGTTGACCGAACCTTCTTAAAATATTGGCTTTTGGATTGACTTTAGTTGCATAAGTCATTGCCGCTCCTTCTGTTACCCTTTGTATTTCTCAGAACACCCCGTATTACTACGGACATCCACTTCCATTGGATAGATCCATTGTATGGTTATATACGAACTCGGAGGGATTTCTTCGAGGATGGATCCAGGTTCAGGAGAAATAGAATTGGTTTATTCAGTTGTCTTATATTATCACCTTCTCTCAGGTTGCGAGGGCTCCTTGGTTTAGGAGAGTACACCTATTACGCTTATTGGATAGTCTTATTCCAAACCATAAGCCGGTGCCGAAAGATAGGGAATGAAGAAAACCAATTAGCCTAAGTAGGGTGTGCAGAAGGTAATATGTAAAAACAAATAAAGGAATTAGAATAAGGGCAAAGTAAATTGCGACTATTCACATTCACGACCAAACCACGTATTTCATAGCCACTCCTACTTCACCTTTAATTTCTCCAGAACAACCCGTATCACTATGAACATCCAATTCCATTGGATAAAATCCTGTAAGTGCACGGCGGCGCCCCGGCCGTCAATCCGACGGCCAAATGCGGAAGCGGTGATAAACTTTAATTTTACATGAACTGGCAAACCGCCGCGCACTAATACCCGGATCGAACCATTAATTAGTCCTAGCTATCTACAAGAAAGGGAATAGAGATATACCGACGACCCAAGTCCTCCGGTCTTCTCGTCATCATCCTGATCACCTGCGGAATGTCCCGTCTCCTCCTCGTCGCCGGAAGTGCACCACATCGCCTACTTCTTTTACGGGCTCCCACCTCAATGCCGAGGCAACTCGGGCACAAAGCCGGCTACTCGACGTGCCCAAGATTCGCTGTAGAAAATAGTAGAACTAGTGTCTCATTTGGGGTTTATGGAGGTGCCATTTTGGTGGAGGAAATGAGGTATGAACTTTTGTGGAGGAACTCGGGGATTTTTCTAGCATCAAGAGAGCAAAAATCCCCACTACAAAAATGGGCAACCCACCCTCATGGTGGCCGGCCATCACTAGAGGAGAGGGAGTGTGAGAATGAGAGAGAGTCACAAAACTAATGGGAGCCATTCTCAATAATACAAAGGAGAGAGAGAGAAGGCTATCATGCAAAAGAAATGATAGTAAGGAAAAACCAACACTCAAAGCAACAATCATCACTCCAAAAGTCATGCCATCATCAACAACCATGATGACTTTAAAGGTCAAGCCATCATGAGGAAGTCAAGAAGTCAAGGTCAAGGGATGGGGCTATAATCATGATGCAACAAAAATGCAAAGACCCCCTCCACAACCACTTATTTGCAACAATGCAAATAAACCCTCCTCCACCAAACTCCGGCCAATGAACGGAACAATGGAAATCGGCCGAAACGGAAAACAAACTGGCAACTCCAGAAAACTGGTCCCGTAATAAATTACAGGAAAACCCCGATACTGTGCATACACACCTGCATTTGTATTTCGACCGAAATACAAATGCAATGAGACAAAATCTACACTGTACTATACTAGGATCCGGCTTAAACCAAAGCCGGCTAGTAAAATCTGTTCGATCCTGACCCGTGCAATACCGCACGTATCTGATCGAACCCTGCCATATAACCATACGGCCTATAGTACAGACTGTCCGATCCTGATCCGTGCAATACCGCACGTATCTGATCGGACCTTGCCATATCTCCATACGGCCTCTACAACCTTTCGCCCGAAAGCTGAGTAACTGAATGTGGGGGACTCTAAAGACTCGTCAACACCTTGGTCGTGGATTTAACCACTAGCACGTCAGAGGTATAAGCCAATACGTAACGGGCTACCAGGTATTGACCAAAAGGGACGTCTGTGAGCGAACTCAGCCTGACTCCCTACTGAGCCTGTCAGTGACAATATCCGTACAGTCTGGTCCGTTCGTCTATAAGTATCGCATGGCGGGCCTAGGGGGTTGGTAAAAGTCAGACCCCCAAAAGCGGTACAAGTCGTGTCGGAGTGTAGCCCAGAACACCCTGAGATACTACTGGAATACCTACCAGTAAATCTCCTTGCCTCGGCCGAGGGCTTCGTGTAATGGCTCTCCTAGACACAGCACGACCTCACCCCCAATACCGGGAGAGACGAACCCCTGAAGATACGCTCACTGCCTCCATGTGGCTCGGGACTGTACCCAACTAAAACCTGTTTGCACGACTCCTTTGAGCCGTGGTAGGGTAGTAATCAAAGTATAGTGGGAACTCACACGAGACAAATGACGATCCCCAGGTCGATGAACTAACCTGCACACATGTCACCAGGGAACTGCCATCTGACGTCTGGTATATGACCAACTAGCATGTTCCCGGCGAGTCCTGTCCGGTGTACTCATAACCCAATGAACACCTATATACATCTTAGGTGATCCAACTGACACCAGTGGCTTGTGAGACCGGCCACCGCCCCTCGTCGGGGTCTCGACTGTATACACTAGTCTACTAATGGAGTATCGATGCCCAGTCTCGAAACTCCCACGACTAGGGACCTTTTAAGGATAAGCTTATAGACCCTCAGCTCCCACTTATATGATCGCCCTCATACTGCTGGTGGTCAAGCAAGAATCCTAGGGGCTCTATCAACGTGTAATAGCGACGTGTCAGGTCACTTAAAACAGTACACGATGATAAAGGTAAACCAGATAGCATACTATCATCTCGAGTAAGACTGTCCTACCGGGATAGGTCCTCCATCAATCATTGCAATCACGTACCTGTGACCTAATAATTGACTCTGAGGGCACTATCTCCAACAATCTCCCACTTGCACTCAAGGCTAATTATTGCGATGTCGCATACTCACAGCCCGTGTGATACCGAACACCCAACTCCTCTACTAGTCAGTCTCACAAAGCTCGCTTGCGAAACTATTGCGTTCGAGGAATAGCCTCAGTGAGTGGATCCGCTTTGTTGTCTCTTTCCATGTCTCTCTATATCTCAATTTCGCGGAGAAACCCATCTCCCGAAATGAGCAATACCTGTCTCAGAATGTGTCTGTATGTCTGATGGGACATAGCTCATAAATGAACTCCAAATCCAAACTTCTTAGACTGTATCGACTACTGAACTTAATCAGTGTCCTGCGCCATGCCTCCCTCAGTATTGCCTTGGATCACCTGTCCAAAATACTGCCCCTCGTCATAAGGGAAAACTATAACTCTGACAACGTCCTTGTCGTCCAGGTCACCTTGGAAGCCTGGAATGATAACTGTCTCCCGAATGAGGCTGTCGTTATCATATCCCTAGAACATCCACTTATGTTCTAAAACTGCTTCCGACTGTTTCTCCAGGATTGGATCAATGTCAACTTATTGCATCTAGTGAAAGAACAACATCTGGTGTGGTACTTGACATCTCATGATTGACTCAATTGCCTGAGCAAGTGATCTGCCAATCATGCACATCCCTCTCCCCTTTAGTCTATAAGACACCTTTAGAGAGGGTGACTCCATCTTCTGCAGGTACACTACCGTGCATGGAGTCGTCCATTCTAAATACCCTTAGAATGCTGTCTAAGTACCCAGATTGGGAGACCACCCAAATCTAGATCTAAAACCATAGATCTAGTAACCAGTATGTCTGATACAAAATCCATTTCCTTTGTGGAGAAAACACTGTGTGACGACCAAAGTATAACCGATTGTAGTATAGGAGTTTCTTTTCCTATTCTGTGTATGTCATCCATATACCAGGATATCACACCCTACTACCTTCTCAACAGATCCATCCCCTATTCTGATGAAGTCAAACCCATGACTGTCACGTCAGAAATAGATGATCTATCTCCGTTACTGGTGCTTTAGTCTATAAATAGACATAAGCTACCTGTCAACCAATGCTTCCGCTGCTCCCACTGACTACGACAACCCTCTGGCAGAGTCATATACACGTAAACTTCTAAAGCTAGTTTAGAACGACGCTATACTCATCCTCCCGCCGGGTCTCGCAACCTGGAACAACAGCAATGGCAAATGTGGGTAAACAAGAACTTCCCTGTCACCGTCCTTGAGGCTACTGGAGTACCCCTCGGGTGCCTGAAGTTACCCACCGTATCTGCGGAGTGGCCAATGGAATGTCAATCCAGATTGAATCTTTAGGTTCCTTGTCAAATCTTCAGTAATCGTTTGTGGTTCTGGAATCACTTCCAGTTCTACCATACTCCCACTACTGTTTTCTGAAAAAAAATCCATTTTTAATAAAACTGTGGCGAGTCTAGAACAATATCGCTATTGTTCATCCAGATGGTAGAAAGTCAACCCTCGTCATAGCCTGGGTCAACCCACAAACAGCCATTAGAGAAACGTGCCTTGAGTTGTCCAGTGTCTGGTTTTAATCATAAACCGGACAACTCCCCGTACCTTAAACATCGTTAAGATATGAACTGTTCTATATCCAATATAGAACCAGAGGCACTGATTTAATTGAACCAGATTCAAATCATGCAGCTGTCTCCAGTGCATGTCAACTAAATGGAAGGAGGCCGATCAGCGTTACTCAACTTAGGAATGCTTCCAATTATGAGTAACCTGAAAGAGAAGCAAGTTCTCTTAATCACTACTATCAACTGAATACCATACACAAGTATCTACATCTTCGATTACTTTGAAGAATCCCGATACTTGCTACACCTGGTTCTCTACTCTATTCAAATACCTATAACTTCTCCAAATTCGGACCCTGTGTTTCCACGAAACACCTGTCTAAAAACTAGAGAAGTCATAAGTAAACCGAATATAGTACGAGAACCAACCCCTCTGTCCTGATGGACCCTGGACAACATACAATACTCTGTATAAGTCCCTTGAGTCTGATAACTTATTCACTGTGTGTCGTAGGTTGAAAACTGTACTTATGGTTAAGAAGAATTACACCGCTGTTTAATGCTCCTTACCTAACCATCCACTGATATAGGTAAATGTCGTAGACATAATTTCAGAAAGGTATATCTCACTCTATGAAAATAGACGTACAGATATATCAATTTGAAATTGGTGCATAACAGCGGATATTCAAAACCAAATATTTGCCGACCGGCAAACAGCCCAGGTGATTTCCTCAAATATCACTGATTACAACGAATCCCGATATAATGAGGATAATCACCCAATTCCCAATAACTTACTCCCACTCATCATCTGTAAAACCATACAGATGTGAGAATCGTACCTGGTAAATACATACCCTGGAGTAAGTATCTAATCGGGAAATCAGTTTTCCTTTAACATTACACAGTGAAACTGAAACATTGAAATGTTCCGATGGGGTATTCTGGTATTCCTAGTAATGCCTCTTCCAGATTCACAACTGTAACCGTATAGTTCTTTGCCACCTCTCCAAATCCCTTCATATGTCTTTAGTCTTTACCTTCTGCACACCCCTTTAGGCCAAATGGTTTTCTTCCTTCCCTACCGTTCGGCACCAGCCTATGGTTTGGAAGAAGACTATCCAATAAGCATAATGGGTGTACTGTCCCAATCCTAGGAACACTCGCAATGCGAGAGAAGGTGAAGATAAAAGACAACCGAATAAACCTTATTCCTATTTCTCCTGAACCAGAATCCATCCCCGAACTGGAACCAGTTCCATTCGAGTTCGTATATAACCATACGATGGAGTATCCAAATAAACTGTGGATCTTCGTAGTGATACGGAGTGTCCTGGAGAAATACAAAGGTGATGTGGGAGTGGTAACGAAATATTTGGTTTGGTCGTGAATATCTGTTGCAATTTACTTTGCCCTCTTACTAATCCCTTGCTTTGTCTGAACTTAATACCTTCTGCACACCATCGTTATGCTAATTGGTTTTCTTCATTCCCTACCGGTCGGCACCAGCCTAAGGTTTGGAAGAAGACAATCCAATTTGCGTAATAGGTGTACTACCCCTAAACCAAGGAGTACTCGTAACCTGAGAGAGGGTAAAAGGAAAAGACAACTGAATAATCCTATCCGTTTTCTCCAGAACCGGAAACCATCCTCGAATAAATTCTTTCGAGTTCGTATCTAACCATACGATAGTTTTGTCCAATGGAAGTGGACGTTTGTAGTAAAACGGGGTGTCCTGGAGAAAAGGGTAAAAGTAGGAGTGGCAATGAGGTTTGCAACTCTGACAATCCAAAAGCCGGTGTTTAAGAAGGTTTGGTCAACTTGGTCACCGAGTCATAGTCTTAGGGTCGGGTCAATGGTCGCTGCCAAAGAGAGAGAGAAAAGAAACACTCAGCGTGCACTCTAACCTAGATCAGAATGGTTACCAATTTATCTAATCTGGAATCCTCCCACTGTACCTCAAATTTTCCTCCAAACCTGAAAGAAGAATTAGTCGGAGTCACCCGAGGAGTAAACTAACTCATCAGTGGGAATCGGGATCCAACTATCACCGCATGATAACGTGACGGAATCCGCTCACGCAATCACATACCAGAAGGTATGCGCATATCTGGCAAGTTTCAGTTCTTTTGAAACTCCCGATGTGATTTCTGCCCCATGCTCTTATGACCTTGGCGAAGGTCAACAAATCATAAGTCACATGTCAAGTTCTACCCGTCATTATCCAGGTTAATTTGAATCCACCCGTACAAGCCCTTGACGAAGGTCAACAAGGCTATACGACTGTCCCAAACCAACGCATCTATCTATGCAGCAGAAAGGTAACAAGCAGCTACCATACACTATGCCTTGACGAAGGTCAACAAACACAGCATGAATACTACGTGCTACCCGTCTGAAACGACGGAGGGCTACGAATGGTTTCTGGCGAAAACCTTTAACGTAAAGAACTTGATATCGTTGAAGGAACTGATAGCTTTTTGAAAATATAGTGACGAAAACCGTTGCTAAAGAGGTCACTCCCGGTGAAGGGATCTCGGCTCTTTCCCCGTAGAATGAGGTGCAGGATATTCCAACTGAATACCGCAATGCAAAGCAAAAGAAATCGGCTATAGTGAAGTCAATGCCCTGACGCAAACTTTTTGTCCAAGGGGTCACTCCCGGTGAAGGGATCTCGGCCCTTGCCTCGTCGACTGAGGAGCAGGATATTCTAAATGAATACCGCGATGCAAAACAAAAGTGAACGTCCTTGCAATAACAGCTTTTTGAAAAGTGTTCCAACAACATCAGATTAGGTTTGTTTTTAACTTGCATTGATCCGAATCAACGCAGTCCCATCAATTGATCACACCACAAAAAACGAAAATATACTGATGTACGTATATGCCATCCGCATTCGCCACTGGGTCCCGTCATTACCCGTTAGGTTAGCTAACTAACGACAGAGCGGGGACTGGACTAGCGCGGATGTAAAACATATACAACATCTACTAATATATATACCAATATATTATATTTCGCTCAAGGCGTGAAATAAATGCAACATAACAGAAATGTACAGCATCACAGAACAATACAGATATCTGGGATCCCCGGGTTTCACAGAGCCGCTGAAACCCGACGTTCCCCTGGTCGTGTGGATAGCCTGTGCAATGAGAACCTAGACCCCTACGGGCGCGGCAAGTCACCCGCCAAAACCTGAAGCGAGGCAGCCCCCTTCAGCGCCGTGAATGGACCACCCAGCACTTCACGGAATCCGGTAACTTGGGCACCCCTCCTGGGTCAACCTGTACCCCCTACGAGTGCGGCGAATAGCCCGCCAATCCTAGAGTGAAGCCCCCTCCGTCTCAATGCCATGAGATGCGGGCTTGTTGCCCTCCAGAACCCGGCTATCCGTGCACCCCTCCGCGGGGCAATCCTAGTACAGAAAGTAAAATATACATACAACGGGTACATCAACCGCAACCAGGTCGTGCCCCAAAATAATAATACAAACAGGCAGTGACGGCAGTCCACATGTCGGACGCTCGCCACGCAATATCAAATGTACATAATACAATCACAACTGTACTAGCATTGCATCCAGGCTATCCCCCACGACCGATCCGCAACATCACAGCAAAAACAGAACATCAACGTGAAAATCACGTTCGCAAATCCGTCTAACCGGGCTATAGCAGTTAGACCGGATTTACCGATCGAGTGACATTCACGGTCGCAGATATAATGTAAATACTGTGAAATAATGTGTTTAAAATACCGATCAATCAAATTTTAACAAGTGGGCCCCCAAGCATTACTGTAGCAGATCAGGAAATTCTGGGCCCAATATTATTATTCCAAAACCCCACTTTTCACCCCAGAAAGCATCTGTAAAAAATTGGTGCAGTGATCCCCACAGTGTGCGGCGGAACAGCGGCGGGAAGGGGGTTTATGCGGCGGTTCCGCGCTCCAACTGTGGAGTCACCTCATCGAATTTTTACAGAGCTCTTAGATTTTCCAGTACATCAATATTTTACAACCTGAAAAAATTTTCGACACTAAAAATTTCCAACAGAAAACTGATGTGATCAAAATACGGGTTTTGGAACTTTTTGATCGATCGGAAATGCAAACACATTACACAAAGCTAGACTAAGTTAATGGCGAGGCTCTGATACCACTGTAAGTGCACGGCGGCGCCCCGGCCGTCAATCCGATGGCCAAATACGGAAGCGGTGATAAACTTTAATTTTACATGAACTGGCAAACCGCCGCGCACTAATACCCGGATCGAACCATTAATTAGTCCTAGCTATCTACAAGAAAGGGAATAGAGATATACCGACGACCCAAGTCCTCCGGTCTTCTCGTCATCGTCCTGATCACCTGCGGAATGTCCCGTCTCCTCCTCGTCGCCGGAAGTGCACCACATCGCCTACTTCTTTTACGGGCTCCCACCTCAATGCCGAGGCAACTCGGGCACGAAGCCGGCTACTCGACGTGCCCAAGATTCGCTGTAGAAAATAGTAGAACTAGTGTCTCATTTTGGGTTTATGGAGGTGCCATTTTGGTGGAGGAAATGAGGTATGAACTTTTGTGGAGGAACTCGGGGATTTT
Organism: Agapanthus africanus; assembly: GCA_030015575.1. Taxonomy (NCBI): domain Eukaryota; kingdom Viridiplantae; phylum Streptophyta; class Magnoliopsida; order Asparagales; family Amaryllidaceae; genus Agapanthus; species Agapanthus africanus. The sequence continues at coordinate 250,555,690 of CM057343.1, forward strand.
TCTAGCATCAAGAGAGCAAAAATCCCCACTACAAAAATGGGCAACCCACCCTCATGGTGGCCGGCCATCACTAGAGGAGAGGGAGTGTGAGAATGAGAGAGAGTCACAAAACTAATGGGAGCCATTCTCAATAATACAAAGGAGAGAGAGAGAAGGCTATCATGCAAAAGAAATGATAGTGAGGAAAAACCAACACTCAAAGCAACAATCATCACTCCAAAAGTCATGCCATCATCAACAACCATGATGACTTTAAAGGTCAAGCCATCATGAGGAAGTCAAGAAGTCAAGGTCAAGGGATGGGGCTATAATCATGATGCAACAAAAATGCAAAGACCCCCTCCACAACCACTTATTTGCAACAATGCAAATAAACCCTCCTCCACCAAACTCCGGCCAATGAACGGAACAATGGAAATCGGCCGAAACGGAAAACAAACTGGCAACTCCAGAAAACTGGTCCCGTAATAAATTACAGGAAAACCCCGATACTGTGCATACACACCTGCATTTGTATTTCGACCGAAATACAAATGCAATGAGACAAAATCTACACTGTACTATACTAGGATCCGGCTTAAACCAAAGCCTGCTAGTAAAATCTGTTCGATCCTGACCCGTGCAATACCGCACGTATCTGATCGAACCCTGCCATATAACCATACGGCCTATAGTACAGACTGTCCGATCCTGATCCGTGCAATACCGCACGTATCTGATCGGACCTTGCCATATCTCTATACGGCCTCTACAACCTTTCGCCCGAAAGCTGAGTAACTGAATGTGGGGGACTCTAAAGACTCGTCAACACCTTGGTCGTGGATTTAACCACTAGCACGTCAGAGGTATAAGCCAATACGTAACGGGCTACCAGGTATTGACCAAAACGGACGTCTGTGAGCGAACTCAGCCTGACTCCCTACTGAGCCTGTCAGTGACAATATCCGTACAGTCCGGTCCGTTCGTCTATAAGTATCGCATAGCGGGCCTAGGGGGTTGGTAAAAGTCAGACCCCCAAAAGCGGTACAAGTCGTGTCGGAGTGTAGCCCAGAACACCCTGAGATACTACTGGAATACCTACCAGTAAATCTCCTTGCCTCGGCCGAGGGCTTCGTGTAATGGCTCTCCTAGACACAGCACGACCTCACCCCCAATACCGGGAGAGACGAACCCCTGAAGATACGCTCACTGCCTCCATGTGGCTCGGGACTGTACCTAACTAAAACCTGTTTGCACGACTCCTTTGAGCCGTGGTAGGGTAGTAATCAAAGTACAGTGGGAACTCACACGAGACAAATGACGATCCCCAGGTCGATGAACTAACCTGCACACATGTCACCAGGGAACTGCCATCTGACGTCTGGTATATGACCAACTAGCATGTTCCCGGCGAGTCCTGTCCGGTGTACTCATAACCCAATGAGCACCTGTATACATCTTAGGTGATCCAACTGACACCAGTGGCTTGTGAGACCGGCCACCGCCCCTCGTCGGGGTCTCGACTGTATACACTAGTCTACTAATGGAGTATCGATGCCCAGTCTCGAAACTCCCACGACTAGGGACCTTTTAAGGATAAGCTTATAGACCCCCAGCTCCCACTTATATGATCGCCCTCATACTGCTGGTGGTCAAGAAAGAATCCTAGGGGCTCTATCAACGTGTAATAGCGACGTGTCAGGTCACTTAAAACAGTACACGATGATAAAGGTAAACCAGATAGCATACTATCATCTCGAGTAAGACTGTCCTACCGGGATAGGTCCTCCATCAATCATTGCAATCACATACCTGTGACCTAATAATTGACTCTGAGGGCACTATCTCCAACAAATCCATCGTATGGTTATATACGAACTCGAAGGATAATTTTTCGAGGATGGATTCTGGTTCAGGAGAAATAGGAATAAGGTTTATTCAGTTGTCTTTTATCATCACCTTCTCTCAAGTTGTGAGTACTCCTAGGATTAGGAGGGTACACCATTATGCTTACTGGATATTCTTCTTCCAAACCATAGGCTGGTGCCGAACGGTAGGGAAGGAAGAAAACCACTTAGCCTAATGATGGTGTACAGAAGGTAACGACTAAAGACAAATAAAGGGAATTGGAAAGATGGCAGGGAAATATACGGTTAAAGTCTTGATTCGGATTATGGAAGAGGCATTGCTAAGAATACCAGGATACCCCTATGAAACATTTTCATGTTTCAGTTTCACTGTGCATTGTTAAAAGAAAACTTATTTCCCACTTAAACCCTTGCTCCAGGGTATATATTTACCAAGTATGCTTCTCGCATTTGTATAGTTTTACAAATGATGAGAGGGGGTAAGTTATTGGGAATTAGGTGATCATCCTCATTATTTCGGAATTCGTTGTAATTGGTGATATTTGAGGAAATCGCCTCGGGACAGTTTTCAACCTACGACGCACAAGTTTTGAGTTATTCAACTCAGCGGACTTATACAAAGTATTGTATGTTGTCCAGTGTCCGTCAGGACAAAGGGGTTAGTCCTCGTACTATATTCTATTTACTTGTGACTTCTCTAAGTTTTTTAGACAAGTATTTCGTAGAAATACAATGCCTAAGTTTTTTGAAGTTGTGGGTATAGGAATAAAGTAGAGAACTAGGTGTCGCAAATATCGGGATTCTTCAAAGAAATCGAAAATGTAGATTCTTGTGATTGGTATTCAGTTGATAGTAATGGTTTTGAGAAACTTGTTTCTCTTTCAGGTTACTCATAATTGGATGGATTCCTAAGTTGAGTAATACTGATTAGCCTCTCTCCATTAAGTTGATATGCACTGGAGACAGCTGCATGATTTGAATCTGGTTCCAATTAAATAAGTGCCAAATTTTCTATATTTTATATAGAATGGTTCATATCTTAACGATGTTAAAGTAAGGGGAGTTGTCCAGCTTATGCTTAAGACCAGACACTGGGTAACTCAAGGCACGTTTCTGTAATGGCAGTTTGTGGGTTGACCCTAGCTTTGACGAGGGTTGATTTTCTACCATCTGAAAGATCAATAGTGATATTGTTCTTGACTCGCCACAGTTTTGGTAAAATGGATATTTTTTTCAGAAAACAGTAGTGGGAGTATGGTAGAACTGGAAGTGATTCCAGAACCGCAAACGATTACGGAAAATTTCGTAGGACCTATATATTCAATCAGGTTTGACATTCCATTAGCCACTCCATAGATATGGTGAGTAACCTCAGACACCCGAGAGGTACTCAGGTAGCCTCAAGAACGGTGATAGGGAGGTTCTTGTTTACCCAGACTTGACACTACTGTTGTTCCAGGCTATGAGACCCGGCAGGAGATTAAGTATAGCGATGTTCCAAACTAGTTTTAGAAGTATACGTATATATTATTCTGCCAGAGGGTTGTCGTAGTCGGTGGGAGCAGCGGAAGCTTAGTGGGCAAGTAGCTTATGTCTATTTATAGGCTTAAGCACATATAGCGGAGATAAGATCATCTATTTTTGATGTGAAGGTCATAGGTTTGACTTCATCAGTAAAGGGGATGGATCTATTAAGAAGGTAGTAGGGTGTGATGTCTTGGTATTTGGATGACATACACAGAGTAGGAAGTAAAATTCCTATACTACGATCGGTTGTACTGTGGTCGTCACACAGTTGTTTCTCCACAAAGGATATGGATATAATATCTGACATTCTGGTTACTAGATCTAGATTTTTAGATCTAGATTTGGGTAGTTTCCTAATATGGGTACTTTGATATTATTCTAATAGAATTTTAGAATAGTTGACTCCTGGCATGGCGGTGTACCTGCAGGTGATGGAGTCACCCTCTCTAAAGGTGTCTTACAGACTAAAGGGGAGAGGGACGTGCATGATTGGCAGATCACTTGCTTAGGCAATTGAGTCAATCGTGAGATGTCAAGTACCACACCAAATGTCGCTTTTTGCACTAGATGCGATAAATTTATATTGATCCAATCCTGAAGAAACATACGGAAGCAGTTATAGAACATGAGTGCATGTTCTACGGATTAGATGACGGCAGCCTCCTACAGGAGACGGTTATTATTCCTAGCTTCACAGGTGACATGCATGACAGAGTGATTGTCAGAGTTATAGTTTTCCCTCAGACGAGGGACAGTATTATGGATAGGTGGTCCAAGAGGATACTGTGGGAGGCATAGTGCTGAACACTGATTAGTTTCAGTAATCGATACAGTCTAAGAAGTTTTGGATTTGGAGTTCATTTATGAACTAGGTCCCATCAGATATCCAGACATATTCTAAGACAGGTATTACTAAATTTGGGAGATGGCTTTCTCCGCGAATTTGAGATTAAGAGAGACATAGAAAGAAACATCGAGACGGATCCACTCACTGAGGCTATTTCTCGAACACAATAGTTTTGCAAACGAGCGTTGTGAAACTGATTAGTAGAGGAGTTGGATATTCGGTGGCACACCAGCTGTGAGTACGCGACATCGCAATAATAGCCTTAAGTGCAAGTGGGAGATTGTTAGATATAGTGCCCTCTAAGTCAATTATTTGATCGCAGGTACGTGATTGCAATGATTGAGGGAGGACCTATACCGAGAGAACAGTCTTACTCGAGATGATAGTCTGCTATCTGGTTTGTCTTTATCATCATGAAGATGTTGATAGAGCCCATAGGATTCTTGCTTGACTACCAGCAGTGTGATGGCGATCATATATGTGGGAGCTGGGGTCTATAAGCACATCCTTAAAGTGTCCCTAGTCGTGGGAGTTTCGAGACAGGGCATCGATACTCCGGAGTAGACTAGTGTATACATTCGAGACCCCGACGAGGGGCGGTGGCCGGTCTCACAAGCCATTGGTGTTAGTTGATTCACGTAAGATGTATACAGGTGCTCATTGGGTTATGAGTACACCGGATAGGACTCGCCGGGAACGTGCTAGTTGTTATTATACATATCGTCAGATAGCAGTTCCCTGGTGACTTGTGTACAGGTTAGTTCATCGACCTGAGGTCGTCATTTGTCTCGTGTGAGTTCCCACTGTGCTTTGATTTATACCCTACCACGGGTCAAAGGAGTCATGCAAATAGGTATATTTTGGGTACAGTCCCGAGCCATATGGAGGCAGTGAGCAGATCTTCGGGGATTCGTCTCTCCCGGTATTGGGGGTGAGATCGCACTGTGTTCAGGAGAGCCATTACACGAAATCCCTGGCCAGGGTAATCGAGATTTACTGGAAGGTATTCCAGTAGTATCTCAGGGTGTTCTGGGCTGCTCTCTGACACGACTTATGCAGCTATTGGGGGTCTGACGTTTACCGACCCCCTAGGCCGTATATGCGATACTCATAGACGAATGGGCCGGACTGTACGGATATTGTCATTGTCAGGCTCAGTAGGGTTTATAGATGAGTTCGCTCGTCAGCATCCCTTCCAATCAATACATAGGCAAAATGTTACGTACAGCTTGTACCTCTGACGTGCTAGTGGTTATACCCAGTACCAGTGTATTGATGAGTCATTAGAGTCCCCCACAGACACTTTCCCAAGTTCGGGCGAAACGTTGTAGATGCCGTATGGTATTATGGCAGGGTTCGGAAAATGCACGTGCGTTTTCGCACGTGTCATTTTTCGGGCAGATAATACTGGTAGGCTTTGGTTTAAGCAGGATCCCAGTATTATACTGTGTAGATATAATATCTTTGTCTCAGTTGCATTTGTATTCGGTCGTAATACAAATGCGGGTATGTTTATACTGTTACGGGGTTATCCTGAAATTCGTTTCAGGATCACTTTTGGAAGTTGCCAGTTTCCAGTTTTCTATCAACCTTATTTAACATTCGGTTAAATACGGATTTATCTTTTCTTCTTGGGTGAGTCATGAGGGTGAGTCATGCTTCTAGAAGGTTCTAGAAGTGGCGATTAGGCTTGTGACTCATTTGTTCATTAATGGTGCTTTAATTGTGCATTTATTGTGTTCATACTTGGTGTCATTTGTGAGTCATGCTTTGATGTTATGTTATGATAAGTTCAAAACTAATGGTCATCCCTCCCTAGCTCCTACACTCACCTCCCTCCCTCTATAAAGTGGCCGGCTCCTCATTGTGAGGAGGTTGGTTGTTCATTTGATTTCATTTTTGAGAAAAGATTATGATAGTTTGGTCTATGGAAATTTCTTAGTTCATTCCATCACAATTCCAAATGGCAACTTCATTAACCGTTCGTCCATAGCTTTGGATGTAACGAGACAAAGTGTTCTCCTCATTCTCTACTTCATCTTTGTCGTCTCTTTTAGCAAACTTGACGACCGAGTTGCCTCGGTTCAGAGGCGGGAGCCCGTTTAAAGATCCGTCAACGTGGTGCCACCTGGACGAGAAGACTGGAGTTCAAGAAGATCGGAGCAGCCGCAACAAAGCGTGGGATGATGGTTAAAGACCGAAGGACTCGGATCGTTCAGTATAACAATTCTACCCTCTTTACAATATGTTAGTTTAGCTTTAATGGCAGATCCGGGTTATTGTACGCGATAGCGCCAGTCGTAAAAGTTTTGTTCCGCAAATTGGCGTCTGTTAGACGGCCGGGGCGCTACCGTGGACTTACAGTCTCAACAAGTCAGAGAAGAAATTAAACTTTCCTGAGCCATAAGTCGGCTCATGAGCTGTCTCAAGTAGGTGTTGAGCCGGCTTAAGCAATGTTGAGTCGTCTCATATACATAGAGAAAGTAAGGAACTTGAAAAGAAATTCTCTGGATGCATGTGCCGGCTCAAGATGGTCATAAGCCGTCTCAAAGGTGTTGAGTCGGCTCAACCAGAGAAGAAATAATCATCGGGGAAGACTCTGTTAGTTATATGTATGCCCTAAAGGCCATTACTGTACATAGGATGTATATTGTAGTGGATGCTGGGACATATATAGGGAGGACTTTCTTGCTCGACATGATAGTATGCTATCTGGTTGCTCTTTACCTTAACGTGTATACTGATTGTCTCTCTGTTACATGTTGGTAAAGCCCTTAGGATGTGTACTTGACTAACTGGACTATGATGCAGATCATACTAGTGGGGACAGATAGTCTATAAGTACATCCTTCAAAGTCCCTAGTCGTGGGTGTATCGAGACGGGGCATCGATATACCAGAGTAGACTAGCGTATACCTTCTCGACCCATACAGATGGGCGATGGATGATCCCATATCCATTGGTGTTTGACATCAGAGATGATATGTGGGTGCTCAGTGGAGACTGAGTACACTGGACGGACTCGCCGAGAACTCCCAGATGGTATTATACCTTGCGTCAGATGGCAATTCTCAGGTGACACTGGTACAGAGTAGTCTGTTGACCCGAGATCCTCATAGAGTCTTGTGTGGTTCCCACTGTGCTTTGATTTCCACCTTACCACGTCCAAGTGGGCGTGCAAAACGGTGGTTTTTGGGTACAGTCCCGAATCACATGGAGGCAATGAGCGATAGGAGGGGATTCGTCTCTCCCGGTATAGGGGGTTGATGTTGCGCTGTGTTCGATTGGCTATAACAGGAAATCCCTGGCCAGGGTTGCTGAGATTTACTGGTAAGTGTTACCAGTAGTTTCTCGAATTGTTATAGACCTCATATCGACATGACTTATCGAGCTATTGGGGTCTGACGTTTACCACCCCTAGGCGAGATATGCGACATATCAGACGACGAGACCAGACTGTACGGTAAGTGTTACTGGTTGGATTCACAGGAGTGTGAGCGGGCTTGCTCGTCGATCTTCTGATCGCTCAATACCCGGGTGGCCGTTACGTTTAGCAGACCGCTTGCGGCTTGTGGGTGTTTGATATGATCATCACCTGCTGCCGGCGTATTGACGAGTCTTTAGAGTCCTACACAGAGGTTTCCTGGCTCAAGCGAAACGAAATAGGAGCGCATATAAGATATGTGCGGGACCAAGAATAATGCGTGTATGTGATACCGTATTCCATTCTCGCGATGAATGTATCGAATGGTTGTATGCGATATAACCTAGTTATCGAATCAAGGATTGATTCGGTAAGCCGATACATAGGATACTAGTCGGTTATATGCGATATGACCGGATCGTTAAATCAAGTGTTGATTTAATGATTTGATGTATAATTATATATTTGATATATTACTTTGTATTAACTAGTATTGGTTCACTTTAAATGGATTTTCTCCCTCGCTTGTGCACATTGTATATTCGATATAGTTTTGTGCACTTGATTGTATCATGTTTGATGATACATGCAATATTGGTTAAGTGTAAAGATTGAACCATGGTTATATGAATGGTTAGGGTTATGATTACTTATTCATTTATTTATTTATTAGTTTTGGAAATTAAAAGCATAAAGAGAAAAAACAAAATGGTTTTCTTTCATTCTTTCTTTCATGAAGCTTTTGACCAAGTGACCATTTTGTCTTCTTCTTTAACCCTAACCACTCACATAAACTCTAGTTAGCTCTCTACACTTAACTATGGTTTGATTATGATAAGAATGATTATTCTTTTCTATTCTTTAAGACTTATCATATTTATTCTTTCTTCTTCTTCTTCTTCATCACATGAAGAAAGCTTGCTACAACAATGGAAACTTGAGAAAACAAGTGAGAAATCCAATTCTGAAGTGCACCCACCTCCTATTTCTTCACCCTCTACCTCTTGCCAAGTAGTATAGGGTGTTTTCTTCACAAGTTTCATGACTTGGTGAAGTGGGAGCTTGATCTTGTGATGCCTCGACGTAGATCATCTTCGGTATCGACATCGACGACCTAGCCCGCCCATTTCTCCGACGAAGCCGACGCAAGAGTCCGGGATCCGATTTGGACAGCGGAGGGACATCATTGCGGAGCTATGGAGGTGGAGCACCGGATCTACAAAGGTTGTATTTCCGTATACTCGTAGTTAAGTTGTTAACTAGTTTAGTTTTCGCCTAAAATTCTAGTTAACGATCCGTATTAGGGTTTCTCGGCACCCGTAAAATTTGAAATTGGCATGGTTGATGCCTTGTGAGACCTCATTAGCGTGCCTAGGAACCCTACAGTGGTATCAGAGCTACTAGACATTGGATGTCGACCTATGGGGGGTTCTCACTGTGTGACAGTGTGGCGAAGCATAGGCTCTTACCCCCAAGGTGTCCCGAGACCGGAAGGTGTTCCGGCGGGTTGTAGTCCTCGCGAGGGGGCATGCGTAAAAAGTAGCTGCTGAGGGACCCGTTGGTGCCACGGCGACCCCATTGGATGGGGTTGCTGCCTGACCAACAGTGGTATCAGAGCCTAGCTAGAGCCTTAGGCGATGCGTAGACGGAGTTAGAAATCCGATCGAACGGAAACCCCATTGCAAAATCGCTCTCTGTACATTTTTCAAAACTGTTGAATTTTGTGAATTAAAAATATGCAGAAAAATAAGCAGGAAAAACTAAGAATTACTGTGAAGTTTGGGCTCCTAATTCCATAATTCGACCGCGGAACCGCGGCCAAACCAGGGGTTTAGCGGCGCTTCCGCGGCCCAAATTTGGACTTAGTCCCTCAAATTTCATATATTTATTCTTAGGTCCTTTCTTGGCAATTTTTTTTGTGAATTTTTTAATTCCACTCAAGTGTTGAGTTTTCTAGGGTTTTATTGGGGATTCGTTAATTTGATCGGATAATTTAACTTCGTTTATATTTTTCCGGATATTTTAGAAACTGTTAAAAAGTTCGACCGGATATAAATACCCACCTTTTCCCCTGTCGCGAAATTTTCAAGTGTTGGATCTTTCCGTGGTTTAAAGACGTTCTAAGTAGTGCAAGTAATGCGATGGTCCCTCTAGAAGACAACAAACCTTAACTCGATTATGTGACCGTCTTGAACTGCCCTTAGAACCTTCGGGTTTGGAGCAGTACGGCGTGCCACATGTGAGGCGTTGGCTTGACCCTTCTACGGCTGGACCGTTGGTACTGAGGCACGAAGTGAATGTTTTTTAAACTTATTTCATGTGTTGATCTGTTTCGGAAAAACTTGGGTGTTCGATTGTTCGATCGAAAAGTTTAGCATTTTCTATTTATCCGGAATGTGATACAATAATTGGAATTCACAATAAGTTATGAGATAACTGAATGAATGTTATAAATCTAGCGGTTTTGTCTCACTTGATCGGTTGCCACGGAATTTTGATGTGATCAAAAGTCCGTCGCAGTCACGTAGTGTACGCGGATACTCGCCGGGTAAACTTAATAGACTGCTACATCCTATTGCCCCGACCAAGTGACTGTAGGAGAACCCCGTCGCCGAAAGCATCCGTTCGGGTGCTCACGGCAGCGGTGTTCCGCCTTGGTGCACTTCGTCGTCGGTATCGGGGGTGCGACCGCCTATTAAAGTTTGCGACGAGCATTCGATCAGAATGTCGGGAATCCTGTTGAATTCCCTGACTTAATATTGAAAAGTGTTTTCGATAATGAGACTAAAATGCAGCATTTATAATAGTTAGGCATGCGATGTATAAGGAATTCAATTGATTAGGCATGCGATGTCTATGCAGGTTGCGGATTCCAACTGTTGTAGTTTTACACTTTCTTTTCTGTGACCGTAAGTGTAATATGTGATATCGCCGGTTTCGTTGCTATATGTCAACGACAATTGGTGTTAGTTATATGTATGCCCTAGAGGCCATTACTGTACATATGATATATATTGTAGTGGATGCTTGGACGTATATAGGGAGGACTTTCTTGCTCAACATGATAGTATGCTATCTGGTTGAACTTTACCTTAACGTGTGTACTAATTGTCTCTCTGTTACATGTTGGTAAAGCCCTTAGGATGTGTACTTGACTACCTGGACTATGATGCGGATCATACTAGTGGGGACATGGTAGTCCATAAGTACATCCTTCAAAGTCCCTAGTCGTGGGTGTATCGAGACGGGGCATCGATATACCAGAGTAGACTAGCGTATACCTTCTCGACCCATACAGATGGGCGATGGATGATCCCATATCCATTGGTGTTTGACATCAGAGATGATATACGGGTGCTCAGTGGAGACTGGGTACACTGGACGGACTCGCCGAGAACTCCCAGATGGTATTATACCTCATGTCAGATGGCAGTTCTCTGGTGACACTGGTACAGGTTAGTCTGTAGACCCGAGATCGTCATAGAGTCTTGTGTGGTTCCCACTGTGCTTTGATTTCCACCTTAACACGTCCAAGAGGGCGTGCAAAACGGTGGTTTTTGGGTACAGTCCCGAGTCACATGGAGGCAATGAGCGATAGGAGGGGATTCGTCTCTCCCAGTATAGGGAGTTAATGTTGCGCTGTGTTCGATTGGCTATAACCGGAAATCCCTGGCCAGGGTTGCTGAGATTTACTGGTAAGTGTTACCAGTAGTTTCTCGAATTGTTATAGACCTCATATCGACATGACTTATCAAGCTATTGGGGTCTGACGTTTACCACCCCTAGGCGAGATATGCGACATATCAGACGATCAGACCGGACTGTACGGTAGTGTTACTGGTTGGATTCACTAGAGTGTGAGCGGGCTTGCTCGTCGATCTTCTGATCGCTCAATACCCGGGTGGCCGTTACGTTTGGCACACCGCTTGCGGCTTGTGGATGCTTGATATGATCATCACCTGCTGCCGGCGTATTGACGAGTCTTTAGAGTCCTACACAGAGGTTTCCTGGCTCAAACGAAACGAAATAGGAGCGCATATGAGATATGTGCAGGACCGAGAATAATACGTGTATGTGATACCGCATTCCATTATCCCGATGAATGTATCGGAAGGTTGTATGCGATATAACCTAGTTATCGAATCATGGATTGATTCGATAAGCCGATACATTGGATATTAGTCGGTTATATGTGATATGACCGGATCGTTAAATCAAGTGTTGATTTAATGATTTAATGTATAATTATATATTTGATATATTACCTTGCATTAACTAGTATCGGTTCACTTTAAATGAATTTTCTCACTCGGATATGCACATTGTATATGTGATATACTTTTGTGCACTTGATTGTATCATGTTTGATGATACATGTTTGCTAGGGTTTTTGTGTAAAGATCAAACCATGGTTACATGATAATGGTTAGGGTTTTGTTTTATTCACTTATTTATTTATCCATTTCTTTTTGGAAAATGATTTGCATAAAGTGCAAAATGGTGGCTTTCTTTGGATGGATGTTGAAGCTTCATGAAGCTTTGACCAAGTGACCATTTTGTCTCCATGCTTAACCCTAACCATTCCCACTAACCATGATTTAATCTCTACACTTGACCATGGTTCATGATATGATAAGTATTGATTTTCTTTTCATTTTAAAATAACTTATCATAATACTAGCTTCTTCTTCTTCATCTTCTTCATTGAAGAAAACCTTTCTTCATCAATGGTGATTGATGAAAATGAGTGAGAAATCCAATTCTAAAGTGAACCCACTTCCTATTTCTTCATCCTCTACCTCTTGCCAAGTAGTAGAGTGTGTTTCCTTCACAAGTTTTCAAGGCTTGATGAAGGTGGAGCTTGATCTAGTGATGCCTCGACGTAGATCATCTTCGGCACGTCGTCGATGACCTAGCCCGCTCTTTCTCCGATGAAGCCGACGCTAGAGCCCGGGATTTGATTTGGACAGCGGAGAGGACTTCATCACGGAGCCGTGGAGGTGGAGGACCGGATCTACAAAGGTTGTATTTCCGTTCTTTTAGTTTAGTTGTAAACTAGTTTCTTTTTCGCCTAGACATCTAGCCAACGATCCGTATTAGGGTTTCTCGGCACCGTTAAATTTTGAAATTGGCATGGTTGATACCTTGTGAGACCTCATGAGAGTGCCTAGGAACCCTACAGTGGTATCAGAGCCTAGCTAGAGCCATAGACGAAGTCTAGACGGAGTTTGAAGTCCGAACGAACCGAAACCCCAAAATTTCCATGCTCTCTGGACATTTTCTGAATTTGTGGATTTTTGAGAATTAAAAATATGCAGAAAAATAAGCAGGGTCTTATTTGAATTACTGTGAAATTCGAGGGTCTAATTCAAATATTCCACCGCGGAACCGCGGGATAAGCCCTCACATGCGGCGGTTCCGCAGTCGTACAGTCCCTTTGACCAATGTTTTCTGCATAGTAATTCATATAATTGAATGCTATATTTTCTGGTTATTTTTAATGTGACATCTATAGTTGAGTATTCTGGGGTTGTTTTGGGGATTCGGTGCTTCGATCGGAATATCAGATTTTGTCTATGTGGCTTTCCGGATAAATTTTAGAATATGTTAAAAAGTTCGACCGGATATAAATACCCAATTTTTCCCCTGTCGGGAAATTTCCAAGTGTTGGATTTTCCGTAGTTTAACGACGTTCTAAGTAGTGCAAGTAATGCGATGGACCCTCTAGAAGACAACAAACCTTAACTCGATTATGTGACCGTCTTGAACTGCCCTTTGAACCTTCGGGTTTGGGGCAGTACGGCGTGCCACATGTGAGGCGTTGGCTTGACCCTTCTACGGCTGGACCGTTGGTACTGAGGCAAGAACTGAATGTAGTTAGACTTGTTTCATGTGTTGATCTGTATCGGGAAAACTTGGGTGTTCGATCGTTCGATCGGAAAGTTTAACATTTTCTATTTATCCGGAATGTGCTACAATAATTGGAATTCACAAGAAGTTATGAGATAACTGAATGAATGTTATAAACATAGCAGTTTAGTCTCACTTGATCGGTTGCCACGGAATTTTGATGTGATCAAAAGTCCGTCGCAATCACGTAGCGTACGCGGATACTCGCCGGGTAAACTTAATAGACAGCCTCACTCCATAGCCCCGACCAAGTGACTGTAGGAGAACCCCGTCGCCGAAAGCATCCGTTCGGGTGCTCGCGGCAGCGGTGTTCCGCCTTGGTGCACTTCGTCGACGGTATCGGGGGTGCGGCCGCCTACTAAAGTTTGCGACGAGCATTCGATCAGTATGTCGGGAATCTTGTTGAATTGCCCGACTTGATATTGAAAAGAGTTTTCAATTTTGAGACTAAAATGCGGGGTTTATAATTGTTAGGCATGCGATGTCTAAGGAATTCATTTGTTTAGGCATGCGATGTCTAAAAAGATTGCGGATTCCAACTGTTGTAGTTTTACACTTTCTTTTCTGTGACCGTAAGTGTAATATATGATATCGCCGGTTTCGTTGCTATATGTCAACGACAATTGGGATGCGCATATTTACATACGTTGATGACATGTGATGTTATGTGTTGCTGGATATGTTATATTGGATCGTCGTGTTTGAATAGCCGGGGGTTTTTATGTGAGATGAGTGTTTTTCATTTTCATTCATGTAAAAACTTGTATGTAATATTCTTTTATTGGGGCACTTCCAGGTTGCGGAAGTTGTCACCGTTTGTATATTATTTACTTTTCCGCACTAGGATAGACCCAAGGAGGGGAGCACAAGTAACCGGGTTCTGGGGTCCAGTGGGAGTCCAACTCGAGGAGTCGAGTCCGGGTCTCCTAACCCTAGAATTGGTAGGGTTGCTTGCCGCTCTCGTAGGGGTCTAGGGGTGTGGGTTTGGGTATTCATCACGACCGTGGAATCCGTGTTTTATACTGGCTCGTATTGAAAACACGGACGTCCTAGTATATCCAATGTTTCATATGTTTCTTCTGCTGCGATATCTGTGATGTGATCATGTGATGTTCTGTGATAGATACTGTATATAGTATATATGATATATTATATAGATGTTACTTATGTTTTACACCCACGCTAGCCCTGCCCTGCTCTGCCGTTAGTTACCTAACCTAACGGTGCACGAGGGGACATCGAGGCGAATGCGGATGGCATAAGTGTACGTCGTATTTATCTGTGATGTTTAGGTAATTTAAATGATGGGACTTCATTAATGAGATTAATGAAATAAAAGAAATCTAAAGATGTTGTAGAATCGAATTTCAAAATTAAAACAAGTAGCTACAGTTCTTGCTTTGCACAGCGGTATATACGATATATCCTGCACCTTATTCGATGAGGAAAGGACCGAGATCCCTTCACCGGGAGTGACTCCTTTAGCAATAACTGGCAGATGCTACACACTCGGTTTGTCTTTTGATTGCTTTTAAGAGTTTTTGCTTTGCACAGTGATATATGTGATATATCCCGCACCTCATTCGACGAGGAAAGGACCGACGATCCCTTCACCGTGAGTGACTCCTTTAGCAAAACTAGAAAAGCCTCAAAAGCACTCCATTTCAAAATTCATTCGATCCTACAACGATATCAAGTTCATTACGCAATAGGTTTTCATAAAAACCTGTCGTAGCCCTCCGTCATTTCAGATAAGTAGTAGTTAGTATTCGTGCTGCGTTTGTTGGCCTTTGTCAAGGCGCAGTGTGCGGTAGCTAACTGGTGCTTATCTGCTTATGCATATGATGCAGATTGAGTTAGGGTAGTCGTGCGACCTTGTTGGCCTTTGTCAAGGGCCGTGCGGGTGGGTTTAATTCAATCAGGAAATGACGGGTTGAACTTGACTAGCATCCTATGGTTTGTTGGCCTTTGTCAAGGTCATAGGAGGTTAGGGGCAAAATATTATCGGGAATTTCAAGTGTTGAAATTTGCAATGAGATTGCATACCTTCTATGAGATAGTTGGATCCCGATACCCGCTGTGAGTAAGAGTTACTCCTGGGAGAGTTTTATACATTACAATTAGCCGATCAAGTAGGTGTCTAGAAAGGTGTCAACGGGGTTACGCCTCTGGGAAAACGAGGTTTACACTAATTAGGTTCGTGCGAAAGCACGGGGGACCTCCCTCAAAGTACCGACACTGGCCTGGCTGAAAGATTGGCGAACTTGTAGTGTGTAATTAATCCCGGCCAGTCTTTCCTTTTTGGGTTTGAAGGAAGATTTGATAAAAAGCAGTGGGAGCCATCCTGATTAGATAAAATAATAACCAATCTATTCTTGCAAGAGCGCACGCTGAGTGTTTTCTTCTCTCTCTCCAGGTAGCGACCATATCACGCCTTAATCAAGATAATAATACGGAATATTGACCGAACCCGCTTGTTATACTGAGCTGGGGAACGTTGGTCCCGCTCCAACTTATAATTGTTATAAGACAGAGCAGGAAATTGGGGATTACCAGAATTCCCGTACCGCCCAAACGAAGAGAGTGCATGTCGATGCATCATCTTCGGGTGTGTTCGTTACAGAGAACTGTTTCTCAGTATCCTTTACGTCCTGAGTATGTGATACCAGATCAGGATCCCATATATGTAATATGTTACATAGGGCTACAGCTAGGTAGAAAACTGAGAACGGGTGATAAGTTTCATGAGGCAGAAAACGGGGCAAGAGTTGCAGCCAAGTCTGTTGGTCACTGTCACCCTGTATTACAATACATTGATTCTGAACGAATGTTATTAGATACCGAACCTGATATACAAAATCATATCAGTCTCTTTATCAGTAAAGAAATGATAAAATTTTGTATTGTTGGATAATGTTTTGAACATTTCCTATATCAAAAGTTGATCGGTTCAGGCACGTTATCTAAAAGCGTTGATGTTCTAAATCAAACTACAGTTCTTAGTATACGAAACACACACAAGAGGAAGAGTTCAAAAATGAACGAATCCTTCTTGAGGCATTGTAGACTAGGTCATATCAATGTGACCCGACTAAGCTGAAGTTACATAAAGATGCATATTTAAATTAGTTTGAATTTACATCTTGTGAAACTTGCCAGTCATGTCACAAAGATAAAATGACCATAGCTCAGTTTACTGGAAACTGAGAAAGAGTTAGTAAACTCTTGGGATGATACATGTTGATGTATGTAGGTCCCCTGTCTACACATGTCAAGACCGGTTCTTTGTACTTCATTAAATTATCTGATGATCTCTTCTGATTCAGACATATGTTCCTGTTGAAACACAAGTCCGAACCTTTTGAGATATTCACAGAATATAAGTTACAAGTAAAGAACCAATACGGGTATAAGTATTAAATCCTTTGATGGGATCAAGGAGGAGAATACTTGAGCACGGAATTTATGGACAATTCTAAAGGAGAATGAGATTCTCTCTCAGAATTACTCCTCTGTATACACCAAAGCATGATGGTATATCGGGGCGGAACAATCGCACCCTATCTGATAAGGTATGCTCTATGATAAGTACTACTGAGTTTCCTATTTCCTTTTGGGAGTTATGCACTTGAGAAGCTGCATACCTATTGAATAGGGTTCCAATCAAATCAGTTGCCTACCACTCCATATGAGATATGATATGGAAAGAGCCCATGTCTTAAGCTAGTTAAGATTTAGGGTTGTCCGGCCTATGTCTAAAAACAAAATCCGGACAAACTCAAGGCAAGGTCTGTTATGTAGAACTGGAAATGTTCCAGCCATGCAAACTACAGCAGATGATTTGATAAAACCAAAGGATTCAATAGTTACCAACGAACCTCAGCCTCTCCACCGATCTAGTAGGGTTTCTCACCCACCTGAGAGATACTTTGGTTTCTCTATGACAGTGGGAGCGAGGATTGAATCATGAGATGATGACCCAACTAGTTTCGACCTGGCCATCAGGAGTGGGACTCTGTAAGAATGGCTGGATGCTTAGTGATCTGAGATGGAATCCTTATACACCAACAAAGTATGGACTTTGGTTGCTATATCTGAAGGGTTAAATCCCCATCAGGAGCAAGTATATCTTGAGAAGATTACTTGGTGTAGATGGAAAAGTTGAGACTTTCAAAGCTAGACTTGTTAAAGGTTTTCGTCATCGACCAGGCGTGGATAATGATGAAACCTTTTCCGGTGCCTATGCTTAAGTCCATCCGGATCCTACTTGCCACGGCTATATACCATGACTACGATATCTGGTGGTTGGGTGTCATGACAGCTTTTCTAAATGATGTTTTAGAAGAGAGCGTCTATAAGTACACAGCCAGAGGGCCTCGTAGACAGTGGGAGCAGCGGAAACGTGTGCAAGATGCTTTATAGGATAAAGCAGGCATCGCGGAGTTGGAACATTTGTTTTGATGAAATAGTCAAAGAGTTTGACATCATCAAAATGGTAGATGAACCTTGTATATACAAAAAGGTAGTAGGGAGTATGGTGATGATCCTCGTAGAGTACGTGGATGTCATGCTCTTGATAAGAAAGGAGTTTCCTATGCTACGCTCGGTCAATCTCCGCTTATCACAAAGATTTTCCATATAGGATCAAAGTGATACCTACTAAATCCTAAGCTTTGGATCTATGAGATAGATCTAATTGGATGTTAGGATTCTCACTAGTTGTAGTGAGATGATATCAATCGATCCTGGGGAGAATCACTGGAATGGTTCCAGGGTGATAAAGACGACTGAATGTCAGTCACAGGCATTGTCTTTACCCTACAGAGTGGAAGGACGGTATGTTGGAAGAGTTCTAAGCTAGATACCGTGACATACTAGACGATAAAGGCAGGATACATCGCTACTTAAGATGCTACCAAAGAGGCAGTCTGGATGTATATTTGTTCATGAGATGAACTTAGTTCCTCCTATTGTGTGACAATGGGGTTGTGGCTTATGCCAAGGAACGTCCGTCCCATCAGTGATCCAGACATATTCTAAGGCAGTGTCACCTGATCATGGAGATGTTTGATCTCAAAGGGATCGAGGTTAGGAGAGTAGACTCAGAGGACAACACGGCGGATCCACTCACGAAGGCCTATTCCCAGAGAGAGACTTTTATGGGATGGTTGAGTATGAGATACTACAACCACTGCTACAGATGGCCCTAGTGCAAGTGGGAGATTGATAGTTATATGTATGCCCTAGAGGCCATTACTGTACATATGATGTATATTGTAGTTGATGCTTGGACGTATATAGGGAGGACTTTCTTGCTCGACATGATAGTATGCTATCTGGTTGAACTTTACCTTAACGTGTATACTAATTGTCTCTCTGTTACATGTTGGTAAAGCCCTTAGGATGTGTACTTGACTACCTGGACTATGATGCGGATCATACTAGTGGGGACATGGTAGTCCATAAGTACATCCTTCAAAGTCCCTAGTCGTGGGTGTATCGAGACGGGGCATCGATATACCAGAGTAGACTAGCATATACCTTCTCGACCCATACAGATGGGCGATGGATGATCCCATATCCATTGGTGTTTGACATCAGAGATGATATACGGGTGCTCAGTGGAGACTGGGTACACTGGACGGACTCGCCGAGAACTCCCAGATGGTATTATACCTCACGTCAGATGGCAGTTCTCTGGTGACACTGGTACAGGTTAGTCTGTAGACCCGAGATCGTCATAAAGTCTTGGGTGGTTCCCACTGTGCTTTGATTTCCACCTTACCACGTCCAAGAGGGCGTGCAAAACGGTGGTTTTTGGGTACAGTCCCGAGTCACATGGAGGCAATGAGCGATAGGAGGGGATTCGTCTCTCCCGGTATAGCGAGTTGATGTTGCGCTGTGTTCGATTGGCTATAACCGGAAATCCCTGGCCAGGGTTGCTGAGATTTACTGGTAAGTGTTACCAGTAGTTTCTCGAATTGTTATAGACCTCATATCGACACGACTTATCAAGCTATTGGGGTCTGACGTTTACCACCCCTAGGCGAGATATGCGACATATCAGACGATTAGACCGGACTGTACGGTAGTGTTACTGGTTGGATTTACTGGAGTGTGAGCGGGCTTGCTCGTCGATCTTCTGATCGCTCAATACCCGGGTGGCCGTTACGTTTGGCAGACCGCTTGCGGCTTGTGGGTGCTTGATATGATCATCACCTGCTGCCGGCGTATTGACGAGTCTTTAGAGTCCTACACAGAGGTTTCCTGGCTCAAGCGAAACGAAATAGGAGTGCATATGAGATATGTGCGGGACCGAGAATAATACGTGTATGTGATATCGCATTCCATTCTCGCGATGAATGTATCGGAAGGTTGTATGCGATATAACCTAGTTATCGAATCATGGATTGATTCGATAAGCCGATACATTGGATATTAGTCGGTTATATGTGATATGACCGGATCGTTAAATCAAGTGTTGATTTAATGATTTAATGTATAATTATATATTTGATATATTACCTTGCATTAACTAGTATCGGTTCACTTTAAATGAATTTTCTCACTCGGATATGCACATTGTATATGTGATATACTTTTGTGCACTTGATTGTATCATGTTTGATGATACATGTTTGCTAGGGTTTTTGTGTAAAGATCAAACCATGGTTACATGATAATGGTTAGGGTTTTGTTTTATTCACTTATTTATTTATCCATTTCTTTTTGGAAAATGATTTGCATAAAGTGCAAAATGGTGGCTTTCTTTGGATGGATGTTGAAGCTTCATGAAGCTTTGACCAAGTGACCATTTTGTCTCCATGCTTAACCCTAACCATTCCCACTAACCATGATTTAATCTCTACACTTGACCATGGTTCATGATATGATAAGTATTGATTTTCTTTTCATTTTAAAATAACTTATCATAATACTAGCTTCTTCTTCTTCATCTTCTTCATTGAAGAAAACCTTTCTTCATCAATGGTGATTGATGAAAATGAGTGAGAAATCCAATTCTAAAGTGAACCCACTTCCTATTTCTTCATCCTCTACCTCTTGCCAAGTAGTAGAGTGTGTTTCCTTCACAAGTTTTCAAGGCTTGATGAAGGTGGAGCTTGATCTAGTGATGCCTCGACGTAGATCATCTTCGGCACGTCGTCGATGACCTAGCCCGCTCTTTCTCCGATGAAGCCGACGCTAGAGCCCGGGATTTGATTTGGACAGCGGAGAGGACTTCATCACGGAGCCGTAGAGGTGGAGGACCGGATCTACAAAGGTTGTATTTCCGTTCTTTTAGTTTAGTTGTAAACTAGTTTCTTTTTCGCCTAGACATCTAGCCAACGATCCGTATTAGGGTTTCTCGGCACCGTTAAATTTTGAAATTGGCATGGTTGATGCCTTGTGAGACCTTATGAGAGTGCCTAGGAACCCTACAATTGGGATGCGCATATTTACTTACGTTGATGACATGTGATGTTATGTGTTGCTGGATATGTTATATTGGATCGTCGTGTTTGAATAGCCGGGGTTTTTTTATGTGAGATGGGTGTTTTTCATTTTCATTCATGTAAAAACTTGTATGTAATATTCTTTTATTGGGGCACTTCCAGGTTGCGGAAGATGTCACCTTTTGTATATTATTTACTTTTCCGCACTAGGATAGACCCAAGGAGGGGAGCACAAGTAACCGGGTTCTGGAGTCCAGTGGGAGACCAACTCGAGGAGTCGAGTCCGGGTCTCCTAACTCCAGAATTGGTAGGGTTGCTTGCCGCTCTCATAGGGGTCTAGGGGTGTGGGTTTTGCTATTCATCGCGACCGTGGAATCCGTGTTTTATACTGGCTCGTATTGAAAACACGGACGTTCTAGTATATCCAATATTTCATATGATTCTTCTGCTGCGATATCTGTGACGTGATCATGTGATATGTTCTGTGATGGATACTTTATATAGTATATATGATATATTATATAGGCGTTACTTATGTTTTACACCCGTGCTAGCCCTGCCCCGCTCTGTCGTTAGTTACCTAACCTAACGGTGCACGAGGGGACATCGAGGCAAATGCGGATGGCATAAGTGTACGTCGTATTTATTTGTGATGTTTAGGTATATAAATGATGGGACTTCATTAATGTGATTAATGAAATAAAAGAAACCTAAGATGTTGTAGAATCGAATTTCAAAATAAAACAGATAGCTACAGTTCTTGCTTTGCACAGCGGTATATGTGATATATCCTGCACCTTATTCGATGAGGAAAGGACCGAGATCCCCTCACCGGGAGTGACTCCTTTAGCAATAACTGGCAGATGCTACACACTCGGTTTGTCTTTTGATTGCTTTTAAGAGTTTTTGCTTTGCACAGTGATATATAAGATATATCCTGCACCTCATTCGACGAGAAAAGGACCGACGATCCCTTCACCGGGAGTGACTCCTTTAGCAAAACTAGAAAAGCTTCAAAAACACTCCATTTAAAAAATCATTTGATTCTACAACGATATCAAGTTCATTACGCAATAGGTTTTCAGAAAAACCTGTCGTAGCCCTCCGTCATTTCAGATAAGTTGTATATAGTATTCGTGCTGCATTTGTTGGCTTTCGTCAAGGTGCAGTGTGCGGTAGCTATATGCTGCTTATCTGCTGCATACGATGCGATTGGATTAGGGTAGTCGTGCGGCTTTGTTGGCTTTCGTCAAGGGTCGTGCGGGTGGGTTTAATTCAATCAAGAAATGTACGGGTTGAACTTGACTAGCGGGCTATGGTTTGTTGGCTTTCGTCAAGGTCATAGCACGTTAGGGGCAAAATTATCGGGAATTTCAAGTGTTGAAATTTGCAATGAGATTGCATACCTTCTATGAGATAGTTGGATCCCGATACCCGCTGTGAGTAAGAGTTACTCCTGGGAGAGTTTTACACATTACAATTAGCCGATCAAGTAGGTGTCTAGAAAGGTGTTAACGGGGTTACGCCTCTGGGAAAATGAGGTTTACATTAATTAGGTTCGTGCGAAAGCACGGGGGACCTCCCTCAAAGTACCGACACTGGCCTGGATGAAAGATTGGCGAACTTGTAGTATGTAATTAATCCCGGCTAGTCTTTCCTTTTAGGGTTTGAAGGAAGATTTGATAAAAAGCAGTGGGAGCCATCCTGATTAGATGAAATAATAACCAATCTGATCTTACAAGAGCGCACGCTGAGTGTTTTCTTCTCTCTCTCTCCAGGTAGCGACCATATCATGCCTTAATCAAGATAATAATACGAATTATTGACCGAACCCGCTTGTTATACTGAGCTGGGGAACGTTGGTCCCGCTCCAACTTATAATTGTTATAAGACAGAGCAGGAAATTGGGGAATACCAGATTTCCCGTGCCGCCCAAACGAAGAAAGTGCATGCTGATACATCATCTTCGGGTGTGTTCATTACAAAGAACTGTTTCTCAGTGTCCTTTACGTCCTGGGTATATGATACCAGATCAGGATCCCACATATGTAATTTGTTACATGGGCTACAGATAGGCAAAGAACTGAGAACGGGTGATAAGTTTCATGAGGCAGAGAACGGGGAAAGTGTTGCAGCCAAGTCTGTTGGTCACTGTCACCCTGTATGACCAGTACATTGATTCTGAACGAATGTTATTAGATACCGAACCTGATATACAAAATCGTATCAGTCTCTTTATCAGTGAAGAAATGATAAAATTTTGTATTGTTGGATAATGTTTTGAACATTTCCTATATCAAAAGTTGATCGGTTCAGGCACGTTATCTAAAAGCATTGACGTTCTAAATCAAACTACAGTTCCTAGTATACAGAACACACACAAGAGGAAGAGTTCAGAAATGAACGAATCCTACTTGAGGCATTGTAGACTAGGTCATATCAATGCGACCCGACTAGCTGAAGTTACATGAAGATGCATATTTAAATCAGTTTGAATTTACATCTTGTGAAACTTGCCAGTCATGTCACAGAGATAAGATGACCAAAGCTCTGTTTATTGGAAACAGAGAAAGAGTTAGTAAACTCTTGGGATGATACATGTTGATGTATGTAGGTCCCCTGTCTACATTTGCCAAGACCGGTTCTTTATACTTTATTAAATTCTCTGATGATCTCTTTTGATTCAGACATGTGTTCCTGTTGAAACACAAGTCAGAACCTTTTGAGATATTCACAGAATATGATTTAGAAGTAGAGAACCAAAATACGGGTATAAGTATTATGTCCTATGATGAGATCAAGGAGGAGAATACTTGAGCACGGAATTCTTGGACTTTTCTAAAGGAGAACGAGATTCTCTCTCAGCATTACTCCTCCGTATACACCATAGCACGATGGTATATCGGGGCGGAGCAATCACACCCTATATGATAAGGTGTGCTCTATGATGAGTACTACTGAGTTACCTATTTCCTTTTTGGGAGTTATGCACTTGAGAAGTTGCATACCTATTGAATAGGGTTCAAATCAAATCAGTTGCCTACCGCTTCATATGTGATATGGAAAGGGAAGAGCCCATATCCTAAGTTGGTTAAGATTTAGGGTTGTCCAGCCTATGTCTAAAAGCAAAATCCGGACAAGCTCGAGGCAAGGTCTGTAATGTAGAACTGGAAAGGTTCCAGCTATACAAACTGCAGCTGATGATTTGAAAGAACCAAAGGATTCAATAGTTACCAACGAACCTCAGCCTCTCCGCCGATCTAGTAGGGTTCCTCACCCACCTGAGAGCTACTTCGGTTTCTCTATGACAGTGGGAGCGAGGATTGCATCATGAGATGATGACCCAACTAGTTTCGAGCTGGCCATCAGGAGTGGTACTCTGTAAGAATGGCTGGATGCTTAGCGATCTGAGATGGAATCCATGTACACCAGCAAAGTATGGACTTTGGCTGCTATATCTGAAGGGTTAAATCCCCATCAGGAGCAAGTATATCTTGAGAAGATTACTTGGTGTAGATGGAAACGTTGAGACTTTCAAAGCTGGACTTGTTAAAGGTTTGCATCATTGACCAGGCATGGATTATGTTGAAACCTTTTTCTAAGGAGCTATACTTAAGTCTATGCAGATCCTACTTGCCACGGCTACATACCATGACTACGATATCTGGCGGTTGGGTGCCATGACTACTTTTCTAAATAATGATTTAGAAGAGAACGTCTATAAGAACACAGCCAGAGAGCCTCGTAGACAGTGGGAGCAGCAGAAACGTGTGCAAGATGTTTTATTTGATAAAGCAGGAATCGCGGAGTTGGAAGATCTGTTTTGATGTGTTAGTCAAAGAGTTTGACATCATCAAAATGGTAGATGAACCTTGTATAAACAAAAAGGTAGTAGGGAGTATGGTGGCGATCCTCGTAGAGCACGTGGATGACATACTCTTGATAAGAAAGGAGCTTCCTATGCTACGCTCGGTCAATCTTCGCTTATCACAATGATTCTCCATATAGGATCAAAGTGATTCCTCCTAAATCCTGAGTTTTGGATCTATGAGATAGATCTAATTGGATGTTAGGATTCTCACTAGTTGTAGTGAGATGGTATCAATCGATCCTGGGGAGAATCACTGGAAGGGTTCCAGGGTGATAAGGACGACTGAAAGTCAGTCACAGGCATTGTCTTTACCCTCAGTGAAGGGACGGTATGTTGGAAGAGTTCCAAGCTAGATACCGTGGCATACTAGACGATAAAGGCAGGATACATCGCTACTTAAGATGCTACCAAAGAGGCAGTCTGGATGTATATTTGTTCATGAGATGAACTTAGTTCCTCCCATTGTGTGACAATGGAGTTGTGGCCTATGCCAAGGAACGTCTGTCCCATCAGTGATCCAGACATATTCTAAGGCAGTGTCACCTGATCATGGAGATAGTTGATCTCCAGGGTGATCGAGGTTAGGAGAGTAGACTCAGAAGACAACAAGGCGGATCCACTCACAAAGGCCTTTTCACAGAGAGAGACTTTTATGGGATGGTTGAGTATGAGATACTACAACCACTGCTATAGATGGCCCTAGTGCAAGTGGGAGATTGTTAGTTATATGTATGCCCTAGAGGCCATTACTGTACATAGGATGTATATTGTAGTGGATGCTGGGACATATATAGGCAGGACTTTCTTGCTCGACATGATAGTATGCTATCTGGTTGCTCTTTACCTTAACGTGTATACTGATTGTCTCTCTGTTACATGTTGGTAAAGCCCTTAGGATGTGTACTTGACTATCTGGACTATGATGCAGATCATACTAGTGGGGACAGATAGTCTATAAGTACATCCTTCAAAGTCCCTAGTCGTGGGTGTATCGAGACGGGGCATCGATATACCAGAGTAGACTAGCGTATACCTTCTCGACCCATACAGATGGGCGATGGATGATCCCATATCCATTGGTGTTTGACATCAGAGATGATATGCCGGTGCTCAGTGGAGACTGAGTACACTGGACGGACTCGCCGAGAACTCCCAGATGGTATTATACCTTACGTCAAATGGCAGTTCTCAGGTGACACTGGTACAGAGTAGTCTATTGACCCGAGATCCTCATAGAGTCTTGTGTGGTTCCCACTGTGCTTTGATTTCCACCTTACCACGTCCAAGAGGGCGTGCAAAACGGTGGTTTTTGGGTACAGTCCCGAGTCACATGGAGGCAATGAGCGATAGGAGGGGATTCATCTCTCCCGGTATAGGGGGTTGATGTTGCGCTGTGTTCGATTGGCTATAACAGGAAATCCCTGGCCAGGGTTGCTGAGATTTACTGGTAAGTGTTACCAGTAGTTTCTCGAATTGTTATAGACCTCATATCGACACGACTTATCGAGCTATTGGGGTCTGACGTTTACCACCCCTAGGCGAGATATGCGACATATCAGACGACGAGACCGGACTGTACGGTAAGTGTTACTGGTTGGATTCACAGGAGTGTGAGCGGGCTTGCTCGTCGATCTTCTGATCGCTCAATACCCGGGTGGCCGTTACGTTTAGCAGACCGCTTGCGGCTTGTGGGTGTTTGATATGATCATCACCTGCTGCCGGCGTATTGACGAGTCTTTAGAGTCCTACACAGAGGTTTCCTGGCTCAAGCGAAACGAAATAGGAGCGCATATGAGATATGTGCGGGACCAAGAATAATGCGTGTATGTGATACCGTATTCCATTCTCGCGATGAATGTATCGAATGGTTGTATGCGATATAACCTAGTTATCGAATCAAGAATTGATTCGGTAAGCCGATACATAGGATACTAGTCGGTTATATGCGATATGACCGGATCGTTAAATCACGTGTTGATTTAATGATTTGATGTATAATTATATATTTGATATATTACTTTGCATTAACTAGTATTGGTTCACTTTAAATGGATTTTCTCACTCGCTTGTGCACATTGTATATTCGATATAGTTTTGTGCACTTGATTGTATCATGTTTGATGATACATGCAATATTGGTTAAGTGTAAAGATTGAACCATGGTTATATGAATGGTTAGGGTTATGATTACTTATTCATTTATTTATTTATTAGTTTTGGAAATTAAAAGCATAAAGAGAAAAAAACAAAATGGTTTTCTTTCATTCTTTCTTTCATGAAGCTTGTTGAAGCTTCATGAAGCTTTTGACCAAGTGACCATTTTGTCTTCTTCTTTAACCCTAACCACTCACATAAACTCTAGTTAGCTCTCTACACTTAACTATGGTTTGATTATGATAAGAATGATTATTCTTTTCTATTCTTTAAGACTTATCATATTTATTCTTTCTTCTTCTTCTTCTTCATCACATGAAGAAAGCTTGCTACAACAATGGCAACTTGAGAAAACAAGTGAGAAATCCAATTCTGAAGTGCACCCACCTCCTATTTCTTCACCCTCTACCTCTTGCCAAGTAGTATAGGGTGTTTTCTTCACAAGTTTCATGACTTGGTGACGTGGGAGCTTGATCTTGTGATGCCTCGACGTAGATCATCTTCGGCATCGACATCGACGACCTAGCCCGCCCATTTCTCCGACGAAGCCGACGCAAGAGTCCGGGATCCGATTTGGACAGCGGAGGGACATCATTGCGGAGCTATGGAGGTGGAGCACCGGATCTACAAAGGTTGTATTTCCGTATACTCGTGGTTAAGTTGTTAACTAGTTTAGTTTTCGCCTAAAATTCTAGTTAACGATCCGTATTAGGGTTTCTCGGCACCCGTAAAATTTGAAATTGGTATGGTTGATGCCTTATGAGACCTCATTAGCGTGCCTAGGAACCCTACAGACTCCTAAGCCGTCTCAAATCTTTACGAGCCGGCTCAATCTGACCCCTGGGCTGATATTTGATCTAACATGATACTTAACATCTTAGTTGGTCATGGAATCAAAACAGATACATTCAAATACTTGTTTAATTGGGATTTTAAGGACATGGTGTTACATCTTACCCACTTTACAAGAAATTTCTTCCTCGAAATTTGAAGGAACGAAAAATACAAGAATGAAGGAAAAAGAAATTAAAGGTAGAACTCTAAGTTACTTAAACAGATTATCGCATTATAACCATACCGCGGTATATGGGTACAGTAATATAACTCCATCTAAATCATCTGAATCCTACAATCAGAGTCAATGAAATATGGAGCATGACACACCAAGGGAATCCTAGACACGCGATTCTAATCTAAAAGGTCGGTAGAACCAAGTCTAATTTCAATGTCAGCCTGACTCCGATACCAACAAAACCTTGTCACACCCCGCTTCCCAGTATACGAGAACACAGAGAGCAACGGCGGCCAGCCATGCTACCTATGGTAAGGAATTATACTTCCATAGTTAAATTAAGGCTGTCTAAACTAAATCTGTAACGATAATATCCAATAAACATAAGCGATAACACTATTGATCATGTTGCATTAAACCACAATAAATGTTGGGTCCACAAAATTATAATAGATTCAAATAACGATCCATGAAATAACAATTGGTTCGAATACGAAATACAAGATCCAAAAAAAGATACATAGAACCTTATCCTACGAGGGACTCACATGCAAAATACGACTGAATAAATAAAAGGAAATAAAGCTACACTAAACTAATGCTCATCTAGCCCCTTTAATATCCCTGATCCTGCTCTGCTGATGCGTTCATTTTTAAGCCTGAGGTGGCAAATCCCAGATGTGTCAGTATACCCAACAAGTTGTCACGACCTGAAACGTACGGAGCATGACCGACACTTAAATTACGAAACGTTTCGAGGCGTACGTAATCTAAGTAAGCCAAAACCCAGAAATCAAAACCAAAGAAGAGTAGAGTGAAGGAAAAACCAATTTAAAGTAAGTAGTTTTAATCAACATAGGCCGAAGTATATATTTTTAAAATCTCAAGTATTTTCTGAAAATTTCGGCAGATTCTCTTTTGTAAATACTGGCCCCAAACGGGATACAACATGAATAGTATACGAAATGAAACAAAAAGGCATCCCCAAGCGGGAGCTAGCTCTTCGTCAATCGACGGGCACAACCACGCAAGCAATATAATATACAACGCCGAAGGGCGAGGATCAAAACTCAAAAAAACTCAAAACAACATGAAAACCATAATAATACAACGCGCGACTCTAAGGCCGAAAGAATAACGGGTCTGGTTTTCTATCTCTCTCAAATATACAATCTGGTTGATAGAGTTTCTAGATACAACTGAAATAATGAATAACTAAAGGTGGTCCTGATGCAAAGAACCCACCTACCAAAGCAATCACCCGGAAGGAACAGTGTGCCAGCAAGCCGCAACGAAACCTGTATGGCAAAACCTGCAAGGAACTGTGGCACAATGGGGGTGAGTTGCCAACTCGTGAGTAGAAAACATCTACGAGTAGAAATCGCATGCATAACGCCATCCTAGGTCATATCCTCAAATAATATCCTGATCCATCTACATATAAGTGCAATATCACGTGCTCGTGTCAGTGCCTCAGATAGCAACATATCAGATATATATGATGTATGAATGCATTACAAATGGAAACAGAATATATCATGAGTGAGACAACTGTTTTCTTTAATCAATGAGATTTCTATATGTATATCAATCAAGTATCCTCAATGAATGCAACAGAGAAATCAGTTTCAAGTATCGACACAAAACATAAGTCTCGGTATCAAATCTCAAATATCAATATCTCAGGCATCCGTATCATCTGCGGGATCGGCCCGCGGGCTCCGGCAGAACGGATCAGCCTATAACCATCTCATGACTTCGGCTAGTATCCTCCGGATAACTGACGAGTCCAAATAATATCACTGGTAGGTAGTGCTCCCCTGCCAGGCTCATCGAATACAACTCGAGCTTCTTTCCCCGAGGTATCATACTGGGCCCACCATGTACCCGAGACGGTTCATCCAACTCCTCGAATCGGGTTTTCAAATCCAACAGCAATCATGTAAACTCATGGTGGACGACTCATACATCACGAGAAAACCGCAATTTGCATTTTTAAAATGATGATACTAAGCTTTTATTAAATTCTTGCGGTTTTCCCCCAAATCCAGAAATCTCATGTAAATCCGAAATCATCAAAATCATGATACCAATAAACAGTGAATACAAGCATAAATCTCCATAATACTGCATAACCAATGAATATATGGATGCATCTGATATCATGCAATGATTGCAATAATTAAACTTGCATATGGAAACTATAACATATTACAACTATCAGCTAGCAAGCTATGTCACTGAAATTGTATTTTCTAAAGTGTACATGACATGGCAATTACCGATGAAGATGTGTGTGAGCCGGCAAGCGAGTGTACGTGGAGCATACGCATCATCGGTAATGGTGCCGGTGTCCTAACAGCTTGGTTTCATAATTACTACATACACAATAACATGTAATGAGGCGATAACAACATAATAAGGAAAATGAATAGTAAATACAACAATAATATGCGGAACCTGAATAATAACGTAACAACAAAGAATCTACCTTACTATACATGTGTTATACTGTTTTGCCGTTTGAAATAGTACGAATTGTGGTGTTTGAAAATAAGGACTACGGTGTTTTTAAGAAAAGAAACGTCTTTTAAAATATCCGTAGTATCCCTTGGTATGTCTTTAAAATTCTCACGATTCATCAGTTTTGGAAATAGGTATGACTCGGGTCCAGTCTGACATCTACTAGGTAAACTACAAGTCTAACTAACAACCAATCGAAAGGGGTACGGAAACCACCTACATCTGAGTCGATATATATCAGTCCATATAATAGTCGGTGATCCCGCCTCAATAGTATCCCATATGATACACCATCTGATATGACATTCTCAAATCAAGAGTGCGGATCTATCATCAATATATAGCTCGTACAGCATCCCAAACTGGGTACGGGTCAATATCACATTTATCTTATTATTCATCTGGTATCCACATCATCACATATCATGGGTAGGGGGTACTGATCTATGTCTAGTAAACTACTAATATCATCAACATATATATAAATGCATGTGTATGAAAAACATCGCCTACCGATCCGCTATCATCACATTTCGCATCTCATAATACGATCCAAATCATATCATCGATCTTGTGGCATCAAGCCCAAACTCATCGACTCATTCCCAACTATTATCCACTATCCTCATTATCCATGTGTGTGTGTGTGTGTGTGTGTGTGTGTGTATAGTCACATACCTATGTGTATATAAATATATACATATCCCATTTACGCACAAGTACTAAAATGCATGCAAGTGTGTGGGGGTGTGTGTATGCAAATCCTTACTCTAGGGTTTCGTGACTAAGGAATCCACTAAAGTCCTTTCTTCAATTCTCGCTAACCCTAAACCCATAAGCTCCTAAGACTTCTCTTACTAGGTGTTCATATCTCATAATAACATAAAAAAGTATATAGTTACGACATCACCTCATTCCTCATAACTTTGCGAGGGTACTATACGCCATCCACCCGACTTCCCCCGTAGATATAAATCTACTCACCTGATCTTCGCTCGCCGGTGCCGACGTCGCCACGCGCTTGCTTGTCGTCTCGAAGTCCACATGGGGGTACCTACATGTCACAACGTATCGTATCGCATAAAAATCCAATTCGAAATTGAAACGACATACAAAAACCAATTCAGCACGCGTATCACGCATATGTCAAAACCTATCGCCTACGCATGCAAGAATATCCAAACCAACCCTCGATGTCGATGTACAAACGTCAAACCATCGAGAAAAACCCAAACACACCAATCGTGATTTCAAAACTCACTAATTATATAAGAAATAGGGTTTAATTCATCAAAACCATAAAATTAAACAAATCGTTTTATTTCCCAAAAACCTAGTTAGCACAAATTCCCATTTCGGTTCAAAACTTGATGTTTTAACCAATCCAAATATTTTAACAATTCTAATGGACAAAATGCTCATTAAATATCATAACTAGGTCATACAAATCACTTCCATATTTTAAATCTCACTAATTATCATTAACTCAAAATTCAAGTTTGCAAAAATATCAAATTTTAACATTTTTTAAAGCAAAATTCACAATTCATCAATTAAGCTTGGTTTTGCTTGAACTAAAGTAGTAAACTATGATTTAAAATGTTTATAAGGTAATGAATACCTAATTATATTTTTAATCTCACATTTGCAACTAAATGCTAAAACCTAGTTTGCTTAAAAAAGTTAATTTGGATGTTTTAATGTTACAATTAGCAATAAGCAACAAGATTACATTTTACATAACATTAGCATGATAAACTACTCATTAAAACTACAATCTAATGATAAAAACCCTAATTGAAATCACAAACCCTTACTAGATTTTCCAACCATTCAATTAAACCCATAATATTAACTAATTATGTTTGATTTAAAGTATTTAACAACAATTAAGCAAAGGGTTAGAATTTATACCCAATCAATTTGAAGATCCAACAAGCACACTTAGCATCCCAAATTGCAATCTTGTTCCCTAGATCCTGTTAGTTATATGTATGCCCTAGAGGCCATTACTGTACATTGGATGTATATTGTAGTGGATGCTGGGACATATATAGGGAGGACTTTCTTGCTCGACATGATAGCATGCTATCTGGTTGATCTTTACCTTAACGTGTACACTGATTGTCTCTCTGTTACATGTTGGTAAAGCCCTTAGGATGTGTACTTGACTACCTGGACTATGATGCGGATCATACTAGTGGGGACATGGTAGTCCATAAGTACATCCTTCAAAGTCCTTAGTCGTGGGTGTATCGAGACGGGGCATCGATATACCAGAGTAGACTAGCGTATACCTTCTCGACCCATACAGATGGGCGATGGATGATCCCATATCCATTGGTGTTTGACATCAGAGATGATATACGGGTGCTCAGTAGAGACTGGGTACACTGGACGGACTCGCCGAGAACTCCCAGATGGTATTATACCTCACGTCAGATGGCAGTTCTCTGGTGACACTGGTACAGAGTAGTCTGTTGACCCGAGATCGTCATAGAGTCTTGTGTGGTTCCCACTGTGCTTTGATTTCCATCTTACCACGTCCAAGAGGGCGTGCAAAACGGTGGTTTTTGGGTACAGTCCCGAGTCACATGGAGGCAATGAGCGATAGGAGGGGATTCGTCTCTCCCGGTATAGGGGGTTGATGTTGCGCTGTGTTTGATTGGCTATAACAGGAAATCCCTGGCCAGGGTTGCTGAGATTTACTGTTAAGTGTTACCAGTAGTTTCTCGAATTGTTATAGACCTCATATCGACACGACTTATTGAGCTATTGGGGTCTGACGTTTACCACCCCTAGACGAGATATGCGACATATCAGACGATCAGACCGGACTGTACGGTAGTGTTACTGGTTGGATTCACTGGAGTGTGAGCGGGCTTGCTCGCCGATCTTCAGATCGCTCAATACCCGGGTGGCCGTTACGTTTAGCAGACCGCTTGCGGCTTGTAGATGTTTGATATGATCATCATCCGCTGCCGGCGTATTGACGAGTCTTTAGAGTCCTACACAGAGGTTTCCTGGCTCAAGCGAAACGAAATAGGAGCGCATATGAGATATGTGCGGGACCGAGAATGATGCGTGTATGTGATACCATATTTCATTCTCGCGATGTGACATTGATCGGTTATATGCGATATAGCCGGGTTATCGGATTAAGTGTTGATTCGATAAGTTGTTACTGATGATACCAGTCGGTTATGTGCGACATGACCGGATCATTGAATCAAGTGTTGATTTAGTGATTTAATGCATAATTATATATTTGATATATTACTTTGTATTAACTAGTATCGGTTCACTTTGAATGGATTTTCTCACTCGGGTGTGCGCATTATATATGTGATATGATTTTGTGCACTAGCTTGTATCATGTTTGATGATACATGCTAGGGTTTTTGTGTAAAGATCAAACCATGGTTACTTGATTATGGTTAGGGTTTTGTATTATTCACTTATTTATTTATCCATTTCATTTTGGAAAATAAATGGAAAAGAGAAAAGAATGGTGGCTTTATTTGTTCTTTAGTTGAAGCTTCATGAAGCTTTGATCAAGTCAACCATTCTTATCTCATCCTTAACCCTAACCATTCCCACTAACCCTAGTTTAGTCTCTACACTTGACCATGGTTAATTTTATGATAAGAATTCATTTTCTTTTCTTTTTCAATGATCTTATCATAATACTAGCTTCTTCTTCTTCCTTGAACTCAAGAAAGAAAACCTTGAGGTCATCAATGGTGATTGATGATAAAGAGTGAGAAATCTAATTCTAAATTGAACCCACTTCCTATTTCTTCATCCTCTACCTCTTGCCAAGTAGTAGAGTGTGTTTCCTTCACAAGTTTTCAAGGCTCGGTGAAGGTGGAGCTTGATCTAGTGATGCTTCGACGTAGATCATCTTCGGCACGTTGTCGATGACCTAGCCCGTCCATTCTCCGATGAAGCCGACGCTAGAGCCCGGGATCCGTCTTGGACAGCGAGGAGACTTCATTGCGGAGCCGTGGAGGTGGAGCACCGGATCTACAAAGGTTGTATATCCGTATTCTCATAGTTAAGTGTTAACTAGTTAGCTTTTTCTCTTAGTTTTCTAGCAAACGATCCGTAGTCGGGTTTCTCGGCACCTAGATTTTTTGAAATTGGCATGGTTCATGCCTTGTGAGACCTCATTAGGATGCCTAGGAACCCTACAGTGGTATCAGAGCCTAGCTAGAGCCTTAGGCGAAGTCTAGACGGAATTTGAACTCCGATCGAATCAAAACCAAAACCCTAAAATAGCTCTCTGTACTTTTTCTGAAAACATGGATTTTTCCAGATTAAAAATTTCCAAAAAATTCAGCAGGGAATTTTATGATTTACTGTGAAGCACGTAATTGTAAATCCACTAAGGAAGCACGGAACCGCGGCCCCCACCATAGTACTAGCGGCGGTTCCGCGGCCACACTGTAGATTTACACCACGTGGGTTACACAGTAATTCATTAATTCAGGTTCTGAGTTTTCTGGGTATTTTTAAAATTTATTCAAGAGTTGAATTTTATGGAGTTGTTTTGGGGATTCGGTGTTTCGATCGGAGTATCAAATTTTGTCTGTGTGGCTTTCCGGATAAATTTTAGAATATGTTAAAAAGTTCGACCGGATATAAATACCCAATTTTTCCCCTGTCGGGAAATTTCCAAGTGTTGGATTTTTCCGTAGTTTGACGACGTTCTAAGTAGTGCAAGTAACGCGATGGACCCTCTAGAAGACAACAAACCTTAACTCGATTATGTGACCGTCTTGAACTGCCATTTGAACCTTCGGGTTTGGGGCAGTACGGCGTGCCACATATGAGGCGTTGGCTTGACCCTTCTACGGCTGGACCGTTGGTACTGAGGCACGAACTGAATGTTGTTAGACTTATTTCATGTGTTGGATTGTATCGGGAAAACTTGGGTGCTCGATTGTTCGATCGAAAAGTTTAACATTTTCTGTTTATCTGGAATGGGATACAATACTTGGAATTCACAATAAGTTATGAGATAACTAAATGAATGTTATAAACATAGCACTTTAGTCTCACTTGATCGGTTGCCACGGAATTTTGATGTGATCAAAAGTCCGTCGCAATCACGTAGCGTACGCGGATACTCGCCGGGTAAACTTAATAGACAGCTTCACTCCATAGCCCCGACCAAGTGACTGTAGGAGAACCCCGTCGCCGAAAGCATCCGTTCCGGTGCTCGCGGTAGCGGTGTTCCGCCTTGGTGCACTTCGTCGACGGTATCGAAGGTGCGGCCGCCTACTAAAGTTTGCGACGAGTATTCGATCAGGATGTCGGGGATCTTGTTGAATTACCCGACTTAATATTGAAAAGTGTTTTCGATTTTAAGACTAAAATGCGAGGTTTATAATTGTTAGGCATGCGATGTCTAAGGAATTCATTTGATTAGGCATGCGATGCCTATGCAGATTGCGGATTCCAACTGTTGTAGTTTTACACTTTCTTTTCTGTGACCGTAAGTGTAATATGTGATATCGCCGGTTTTGTTGCTATATGTCAATGACAATTGGGATGGACATATTTACTTATGTTGATGACATGTGATGTTATGTGTTGCTGGATATGTTATATTGGATCATCGTGTTTGAATAGCCGGGGGTTTTTATGTGAGATGAGTGTTTTTCATTTTCATTCATGTAAAAATCTGTATGTAATATTCTTTTATTTGGGGAACTTCCAGGTTGCGGAAGTTGTCACCCTTTATATATTATTTACTTTTCCGCACTAGGATAGACCCAAGGAGGAGGGCACAAGTAACCGGGTTCTGGAGTCCAGTGGGAGACCAACTCGAGGAGTCGAGTCCGGGTCTCCTAACTCTAGAATTGGTAGGGTTGCTTGCCGCTCTCGTAGGGGTCTTGGGGTGTGGGTTTGGCTATTCATCACGACCGTGGAATCCGTGTTTTATACTGGCTCGTATTGAAAACACGGACGTCCTAGTATATCCAATATTTCATATGATTCTTCTGCTGCGATATCTGTGATGTGATCATGTGATGTTCTGTGATAGATACTTTATATAGTATATATGATATATTATATAGATGTTACTTATGTTTTACACCCGCGCTAGCCCTGCCCCGCTCTGTCGTTAGTTACCTAACCTAACGGTGCACGAGGGGACATCGAGGCGAATGCGGATGGCATAAGTGTACGTCGTATTTATCTGTGATGTTTAGGTGCTTATATGATGGGACTTCATTAATGTGATTAATGAAATAAAAGAAACCTAAGATGTTGTAGAATCGAATTTCAAAATAAAACAGGTAGCTATAGTTCTTGCTTTGCACAGAGGTATATGTGATATATCCTGCACCTTATTCGATGAGGAAAGGACCGAGATCCCTTCACCGGGAGTGACTCCTTTAGCAATAACTGGCAGATGCTACACACTCGGTTTGTCTTTTGATTGCTATTAAGAGTTTTTGCTTTGCACAGTGATATATATGATATATCCCGCACCTCATTCGACGAGGAAAGGACCGACGATCCCTTCACCGGGTGTGACTCCTTTAGCAAAACTAGAAAAGCATCAAAAACACTCCATTTCAAAATCATTTGATTCTACAGCGATATCAAGTTCATTACGCAATAGGTTTTCAGAAAAACCTGACGTAGCCCTCCGTCATTTCAGATACGTACTAGTTAGTATTCGTGCTGCGGTTGTTTGGCCTCCGTCAAGGCGTAGTGTACGGTAGCTAACTAGTGCTTATCTGCTAGCATATGATGCGATTGGATTAGGGTATTCGTACGGCATTGTTTGGCCTCCGTCAAGGGTCGTGCGGGTGGGTTTAATTCAATCAGGAAATGACGGGTTGAACTTGACTAGCGGACTATGGGTTGTTTGGCCTCCGTCAAGGTCATAGCGAGCTAGGGGCAAAATATTATCGGGAATTTCAAGTGTTGAAATTTGCAATGAGATTGCATACCTTCTATGAGATAGTTGGATCCCGATACCCGCTGCGAGTAAGAGTTACTCCTGGGAGAGTTTTATACATTACAATTAGCCGATCAAGTAGGTGTCTAGAAAGGTGTCAACGGGGTACGCCTCTGGGAAAACGAGGTTTACATTAATTAGGTTCGTGCGAAAGCACGGGGGACCTCCCTCAAAGTACCGACACTGGCCTGGCTGAAAGATTGGCGAACTTGTAGTGTGTAATTAATCCCGGCTAGTCTTTCCTTTTAGGGTTTGAAGGAAGATTTGATAAAAAGCAGTGGGAGCCATCCTGATTAGATAAAATAATAACCAATCTATTCTTGACAGAGCACACGCTGAGTGTTTTCTTCTCTCTCTCTCCAGGTAGCGACCATATCACGCCTTAATCAAGATAATAATACGGAATATTGACCGAACCCGCTTGTTATACTGAGCTGGGGAACGTTGGTCCCGCTCCAACTTATAATTGTTATAAGACAGAGCAGGAAATTGGGGAATACCAGATTTCCCGTGCCGCCCAAACGAAGAGAGTGCATGCTGATGCATCATCTTCGAGTGTGTTCATTACAAAGAACTGTTTCTCCGTATCCTTTACGTCTTGGGTATGTGATACCAGATCTGGATCCCAGATATGTAATTTGTTATATAGGGCTACAGAAAGGTAGAGAACTGAGAACGGGTGATAAGTTTCATGAGGCAGAAAACGGGGCAAGAGTTGCAGCCAAGTCTGTTGGTCACTGTCACCCTGTATTACCAATACAGTGATTCTGAACGAATGTTATTAGATACCAAATCATATCACTCTCTTTATTAGAAAAGAAAGGATATAATTTTGTATTGATGGATAATGTTTTGAACATTTCCTATATCAAAAGTTGATCGGATCAGGCACGTTATATAAAAGCATTGATGTTCCAAATCAAACTACAGTTCTTAGTATACGGAACACACACAAGAGGAAGAGTTCAGAAATGAACGAATTCTTCTTGAGGCATTGTAGACTAGGTCATATCAATGCGACCCGACTGGCAGAAGTCACATTTAGATGTATATTTAAATCAGTTTGAATTTACATCTTCTGAAACTTGCCAGTCATGTCACAAAGATATAATGACACTAGCTCTGTTTATTGGAAACAGAGAAAGAGTTAGTGAACTCTTGGGATGATACATGTTGATGTATGTAGGTCCCCTGTCTACACATGCCAAGACCGGTTCTTTGTACTTCATTACATTCTCTGATAATCTCTCAAGATTCAGACATATGTTCCTGTTGAAACACAAGTCCGAACCTTTTGAGATATTCACAAAATATAAGTTAGAAGTAGAGAACCAAAATACGGGTAAAAGTATTATGTCCTTTGATGTGATCAGGGAGGAGAATACTTGAGTATGGAATTCCTGGACTATTCTAAAGGAGAATGAGATTCTCTCTCAGCATTACTCCTCCGTATACACCATAGCACGATGGTATATCGGGGCGGAGCAGATACACCCTATTTGATATGGTGTGCTCTATGATGAGTACTGCTGAGTTACCTGTTTCCTTTTGGGAGTTATGCACTTATGAAGCTGCATACCTATTGAATAGGATTCGAATCAAATCAGTTGCCTACCACTTCATATATGATATGGAAAGGGAAGAGCCCATATCTTAAGTTAGTTAAGATTTGGGGTTGACCGGCCTATGTCTAAAAGCAAAATCCGGACAAGTTCGAGGCAAGGTCTGTTATGTAGAACTGGAAGTGTTCCAGCTATACAAACTGCAGCAGATGATTTGATAGAGCCAAAGGATTCAGTAGATACCAACGAACCTCAGCCTCTCCGCCGATCTAGTAGGGTTCCTCACCCACCTGAGAGATACTTTTGTTTCTCTATGACAGTGGGAGCGAGGATTGCATCATAAGATGATGACCCAACTAGTTTCGAGCTGGCCATCAGGAGTGGGACTCTGTAAGAATGGCTGGATGTTTAGCGATCTGAGATGGAATCCTTATACACCAACAAAGTATGGACTTTGGTTGCTATATCTGAAGGGTTAAATCCCCATCAGGAGCAAGTATATCTTGAGAAGATTACTTGGTGTACTTGGAAAGGTTGAGACTTTCAAAGCTAGACTTGTTAAAGGTTTTCGTCATCAACCAGGCGTGGATAATGATGAAACCTTTTCCAATACCTATGCTTAAGTCCATCCAGATCCTACTTGTCACGGCTACATACCATGACTACGATATCTGGTGGTTGGGTGTCATGACTGCTTTTCTTAATGATGTTTTAGAAGAGTGCGTCTATAAGTACACAACCAGAGGGCTTCGTAGACAGTGGGAGCAGCGGAAGCGTGTGCAAGATGCTTTATAGGATAAAGCAGGCATCGCGGAGTTGGAACATCTGTTTTGATGTATTGGTCTAAGAAGTTGACATCATCAAAATGGTAGATGAACCTTGTATAAACAAGAAGGTAGTAGGGAGTATGGTGACGATCCTCGTAGAGTACGTGGATAACATACTCTTGATAGGGAAGGAGTTTCTTATGCTACACTCGATCAATCTCCGTTTATCACAATGATTCTCCGTGAAGGATCAAAATGATACCTCCTAAATCCTGAGTTTTGGATCTATGAGATAGATCTAATTGGATGTTAGGATACTCACTAGCTGTAGTGAGATGGTATCAACCGATCCTGGGGAGAATCACTGGAAGGGTTCCAGGGTGATAAAGACTACTGAATGTCAGTCGCAGGCATTGTCTTTACCCTCAGTAAAGGGATGGTACGTTGGAAGAGTTCCAAGCTAGATACCGTGGCATACTAGACGATAAAGGCAGGCTACATCGCTACTGAAGATGCTACCAAAGAGGCTGTTTGGGTGTATATTGGTTCATGAGATGAACTATGTTCCTCCCATTGTGTGACAATGGAGTTGTGGCTTATGCTAAGGAACGCAGGTCCCATCAGTGATCCAGACATATTCTAAGGCAGTATCACCTGATCATGGAGATGGTTGATCTCCAGGGGGTCGAGGTCAGGAGAGTAGACTCAGAGGACAACACAGCGGATCCACTCACAAAGGCCTGTTCCCAGAGAGAGACTTTTATGGGATGGTTGAGTATGAGATACTTCAAACCACTGCTACAGATGGCCCTAGTGCAAGTGGGAGATTGTTAGTTATATGTATGCCCTAGAGGCCATTACTGTACATTGGATGTATATTGTAGTGGATGCTGGGACATATATAGGGAGGACTTTCTTGCTCGACATGATAGTATGCTATCTGGTTGATCTTTACCTTAACGTGTACACTGATTGTCTCTCTGTTACATGTTGGTAAAGCCCTTAGGATGTGTACTTGACTACCTAGACTATGATGCGGATCATACTAGTGGGGACATGGTAGTCCATAAGTACATCCTTCAAAGTCCCTAGTCGTGGGTGTATCGAGACGGGGCATCGATATACCAGAGTAGACTAGCGTATACCTTCTCGACCCATACAGATGGGCGATGGATGATCCCATATCCATTGGTGTTTGACATCAGAGATGATATACGGGTGCTCAGTAGAGACTGGGTATACTGGACGGACTCGCCGAGAACTCCCAGATGGTATTATACCTCACGTCAGATGGCAGTTCTCTGGTGACACTGGTACAGAGTAGTCTGTTGACCCGAGATCGTCATAGAGTCTTGTGTGGTTCCCACTGTGCTTTGATTTCCATCTTACCACGTCCAAGAGGACGTGCAAAATGGTGGTTTTTAGGTACAGTCCCGAGTCACATGGAGGCAATGAGCGATAGGAGGGGATTCGTCTCTCCCGGTATAGGGGGTTGATGTTGCGCTGTGTTTGATTGGCTATAACAGGAAATCCCTGGCCAGGGTTGCTGAGATTTACTGGTAAGTGTTACCAGTAGTTTATCGAATTGTTATAGACCTCATATTGACACGACTTATTGAGCTATTGGGGTCTGACGTTTACCACCCCTAGACGAGATATGCGACATATCAGACGATCAGACCGGACTGTACGGTAGTGTTACTGGTTGGATTCACTGGAGTGTGAGCGGGCTTGCTCGTCGATCTTCAGATCGCTCAATACCCGGGTGGCCGTTACGTTTAGCAGACCGCTTGAGGCTTGTGGATGTTTGATATGATCATCATCCGCTGCCGGCGTATTGACGAGTCTTTAGAGTCCTACACAGAGGTTTCCTGGCTCAAGCGAAACGAAATAGGAGCGCATATGAGATATATGCGGGACCGAGAATGATGCGTGTATGTGATACCGTATTTCATTCTCGCGATGTGACATTGATCGGTTATATGCGATATAGCCGGGTTATCGGATCAAGTGTTGATTCGATAAGTTGTTACTGATGATACCAGTCGGTTATGTGCGACATGACCGGATCATTGAATCAAGTGTTGATTTAGTGATTTAATGCATAATTATATATTTGATATATTACTTTGCATTAACTAGTATCGGTTCACTTTGAATGGATTTTCTCACTCAGATGTGCGCATTATATATGTGATATGATTTTGTGCACTAGCTTGTATCATGTTTGATGATACATGCTAGGGTTTTTGTGTAAAGATCAAACCATGGTTACTTGATTATGGTTAGGGTTTTGTATTATTCACTTATTTATTTATCCATTTCATTTTGGAAAATAAATGGAAAAGAGAAAAGAATGGTGGCTTTATTTGTTCTTTAGTTGAAGCTTCATGAAGCTTTGATCAAGTCAACCATTCTTATCTCATTCTTAACCCTAACCATTACCACTAACCCTAGTTTAGTCTCTACACTTGACCATGGTTAATTTTATGATAAGAATTCATTTTCTTTTCTTTTT
This sequence comes from Agapanthus africanus, assembly GCA_030015575.1. NCBI lineage: Eukaryota > Viridiplantae > Streptophyta > Magnoliopsida > Asparagales > Amaryllidaceae > Agapanthus > Agapanthus africanus. Next base: position 250,598,085 of record CM057343.1, read on the forward strand.
CAATGATCTTATCATAATACTAGCTTCTTCTTCTTCCTTGAACTCAAGAAAGAAAACCTTGAGGTCATCAATGGTGATTGATGATAAAGAGTGAGAAATCCAATTCTAAATTGAACCCACTTCCTATTTCTTCATCCTCTACCTCTTGCCAAGTAGTAGAGTGTGTTTCCTTCACAAGTTTTCAACGCTCGGTGAAGGTGGAGCTTGATCTAGTGATGCTTCGACGTAGATCATCTTCGGCACGTTGTCGATGACCTAGCCCGTCCATTCTCCGATGAAGCCGACGCTAGAGCCCGGGATCCGTCTTGGACAGCGAGGAGACTTCATTGCGGAGCCGTGGAGGTGGAGCACCGGATCTACAAAGGTTGTATATCCGTATTCTCATAGTTAAGTGTTAACTAGTTAGCTTTTTCGCCTAGTTTTCTAGCAAACGATCCGTAGTCGGGTTTCTCGGCACCTAGATTTTTTGAAATTGGCATGGTTGATGCCTTGTGAGACCTCATTAGGATGCCTAGGAACCCTACAGATCCATGCTAGCTTTGGCAAGAAATAATGGGTAAGGGTTGGGTTTGGAATTAGCTTTGAAATTGTATGGATTTTGAAGCATTTTTGTGGATTTTTGAAGCAAAATTGTGTGGGATTTTTGGGGGAGGGCTGCTGCTGCATGTGGCCGAGCACAAGGGGAGGGGGCTGCTGTTTTGGTGAGGGGAGGGGTGAGGTGTGAAGTCAAAGGAAGAGAGAAGACCCCTACCTCACATGTTTACACCATACTTCATTTCATTTTAATTCTTTTTCTTCTCTTTTGTTTAAATGTGAAATGAGGGGATCAAATTTTTTTGGAGCTGCAAAGGGGGCTCGGCCACACTAGGATAGTGGGTGTGTGTATGTAATTGTGGAGAATTTCCATGTAAAGAAAGCCCAAAACTTAAACAACAAGCCTATGTTTCAAATTCTTTATTATCACCCTTTTTCCATTTAACCTTTTTCTTTAAATTTCAAGAACCATCTTGACAATTTCTTTCATTTCAAAAAACAATATTTTACATGTTAGTTTAATGTATCATGATGCACAAAATTTTTATTAACCCATTCCAATTTGTAATTTTCTCTAATTAAATATATTAGTGACGGCTTAAAATAATATTAAAATAAATAATTTCGGAAAAATTTTCAGAATTTTAGAAATTTTACAAGTGGCTTAATAAACACCTAATACTAGCAATTACATAGCTAGAATATGTGTATTTAATTTTATATTAAAAGATATTTATATCTTGATTTTTACGGAAAACACCCGTTATTTTACCGATTAACCGAAATTTCACCTGAACGATTTTCAAAACGTTACACAAGTACTCAACGTAATAATGAGTGATAGAATAATAAAGAGAGTATCGTGAAATGCCCGTATGCACATGTAAGCATGAATATAGCGGTGATAAAAATAAACATGTAAACAGGTCATGTCAAGTCCTAGATGTCACTACAAGGGTAAAGTCTAAGGTAATAAAACACGACTCGATTCAATAGGTAAGAAATTCACTTTACCGTTTTAGCGCGGTATCATAGCAACCCATTCTCTTTACCGTTTTAGCCCAGTACCTTAGGAACACACTCATTTTACCGTTTTAGCTAGGTACCTTAGCAACACACTCATTTTACCGTTTTATCCCGGTACCTTAGCAACGATACACTATAAACAGGTTCTGGACACGAATCACAAAAGGTCATGATAATAGCACTGATAGGGGAAAACATGAAAACACGAATCATGGTTTCATGGTATGTAATTCAGCATTCTAATTGATGATTGCATTTTAATATAAATAGACAGGAATTATATATAAGCATGGCATGTCAAGTGTGTTTATACGTATCAAATAACAATAGTCTCAAATATATATAAAGTATGTCAAAAGGGTTCTTGTGCATGTCAATGTTAACAAGTGTACAGGATTGCGGTAATAACGATATATCAAGAATATTTTATAAATCGACTTTAACGAGATTTACTCATAATACATGTGTTTCCGTACGAGTCAGTGATGTCAGATATAACATGGTCGCATAATAACTATAGCAAGAACGTGCATGAATCATATAAACATTACTATTCAACAATTAAATCGAACACAAGATATGCATGATTTCTTTAATAGTTGATTAACGGGTGTGCTAGAATCCTTAGAGTTTCAATTAGTTAAGTAAACTCTCAGGTTGCCCGTTGGATTAACTGACTTTGATGAGAATTCAGCAAGGGTTTGCATATCAAAAAGGAATCACGACGTTAAAGTTATGTTTTAATTCTAACAAAATGCATTTGATCAAGAAAATAACCGATGTTGCATCAGTTATCAAGAGGGAGCAAGAGTACTTGCCTTAGAACGGAGAGTATGGAAGATCTTGGAATGATGGTGGTGATCGTAACTTGGATCTTGATATCGATGAATTCTATGATCTAGACTTGGCGCTTGGATCGATGGATGTGACTGATCTCACGAAGAAGATGATGCCTATGGTGGAGACGTCGGGATGCTCGGGTTTTTGTAGTGGAGATGAGGGATGAGAAAGTTAGGGTTTTAAGAAGGGAGATCTAGGGTTTCTGGGTGAGAGGCTGCCAAGATTAGGGTTTTCTCGAGTTTATTCGTGGGTTTATATAAAAATTAGGTTGGATACGTTATGGAAAGATTCACGCAAAATATCAGGAATTCGATCAGATCCACGTTTAGCCGTCTCAAGTCGAACTTGAGCTCTCTTAAGAAGGTTTGAGCCGTCTTAAGAAGGTTTGAGCCGTCTCAACAAGTCAGAAAAGAAAATAAAGTTTCTGGAGCCATGAGCCTTCTCAAGATAATCATAAGCCGTCTCAAGAAAGTGTTGATCCAGCTCAAGCAATGTCGAGCCGTCCCATACATACAGAGAAAGTAAGAAACTTGCAAAGAGCTTCTCTGGACCCATGAGTCGGCTCAAGATGGTCATGAACCGGCTTAAGAGCCGTCTCAAGCATCTAGAGAAGAAATAATCATTCGGGAAGACTCTGAGCCGTCTCAAATCATGACGAGCTAGCTCAATCTAACCCCTGGCCTGATATTTGATCTAACATGATACTTAACATCTGAGTTGGTCATGGAATCAAAAGGGATACGTTCAAATGCTTGTTTTATTAGGATTTCAAGGTATATGGTGTTACATCCTACTCATCTTACAAGAAATTTGAAAGAACGAAAAATACAAGAATCAAGGAAAAAGAAATTAAAGGTAGAACTCTAAGTTACTTAAATAGAGTACCACATTGTAACCATATCGCGGTACATAGGTACAGTCACATAACTCCATCTAAATCACCCGAATTCTACAATCAGAGTTAAAGAAATATAGAGAATGACACACTCAGGGAATCCTAGACACGCGGTTCTAACTTAAAAGGTCGGTAGAACCAAATCTAGCTTCAACGTCGGCCTGGTTCTGATACCAACAAAACCTTGTCATGCCTCGCTTCCTAGTATAAGAGAATACGGAGAGTAACGAAGGTCAGCCATGCTATCTATAGTAAGGAATCATCCTTCCAAAGTCACGTTGTGGCTATCTAAAGTAAATCTGTAACGATAATATCCAATAAACCAAAGCGATAACACTAATGATCATGCTGAATTAAACCACAAGGAATACAAATGCTAGGTCCATAAAATAATAATAGATTCAAATAGCGATCCACGAAATAACAATAGGTTCGAATACGAAATACAAGATCTGAAAAGACATACATAAATCCTAGTCCTATGAGGGGCTCACATGTTAAATCCGACTGAATAAATAAAATGAAATAAACCTCCACTAAACTACTGCTTCTCAGATAGCCTTTCTAATTGTAAGTGCACGGCGGCGCCCCGGCCGTCAATCCGACGCCGGAAATGCGGAAACGAAAAACTTTACTAAAACTATAAACCGGCACCACCGCGCACTATAAACCCAGATCGGGCCATTAACCTAACTCTAGCAAACTAAAAAATGAGTAGAGAAGCTATACTAAGCGATCCGTGTCCTTCGGTCTTCACCTCCACTCCGATCTCCTCGCGGAACCTCTGGTCTTCATCTCCTCGTCGGAACGAGTACCACATCGCCGGGTTCTTTTACGGGCTCCCACCTCTGGACCGAGGCAACTCGGTCACGAAGTTGGCGAGCCGACATGCCCAAGGGAGTGCTGTAGAAGCAGTGTAGAAACCATTGTCTCATTTGGGGTTTAAGTTGCCTTTGATGGAGGAATGAATGAACTTTGGAGTGATGTGTGGAATTTTGTAGCAAGAAGAATGAGATGAAATGAAAATTCCTCATACTAGAAATGAACCCTCTCTCTCACTCCCTAGTAGTGGTCGGCCCCATAATCAAAATGATGGAGGGAAAAAAAAGAATCAAACATGAAGGGAGGTGAGTGTAGGAATCAAAAGAGGTGACCACATCCAAAAGTGATGATAACAAAGTCATATCCATTTCTAATCTCATTTAATGCAAGCAAGTGATGGAAAAAGAATCTCATCATGCAAGAACCATCATGATGCCACCATTTCACAAATAAACCCTCCATAAAAGATAATTTGCATAACTGCAAATAACCCCCTCCATCGGAAAAGTCCGGCCGTGAAGGAACAAAGGAAAACTGGCCGGAACGGAATGCAAACTGGCAACTTCAGAAAACTGATCCCGTAATAAATTACAGGAAAACCCCACGACTGCATATACATGCCCACATTTGTATTCCCACTGAATACAAATGCAAAGAGACAAAACTACACTGTACAATACTAGGATCCGGCTTAAACGAAAGCCCGCTAGTATTATCCGTCCGTTCATGATCCATGCAATACCGTACGTATCTGATCGAACCCTGCCATATCTCCATACGGCCTCTACAGCGTTTCGCTCGAAACTTGAGAAAACGGTCTGTGGGGGACTCTAAAGACTTGTCAATACTTTGGTTGTGGATTTAACCACTAGCACGTCAGAGATATTAGCCTATACATAACGGGCTACCAGGTATTGACCAAAAAGGACGTCGATGAGCGAACTCATCCTAACACCCTACTGAGCCTGTTAGTGACAATATCCGTACAGTCCGGTCCGTTCGTCTATGAGCATCGCATGGCGGGCCAAGGGGTTGGTAAAAGCCAGACTCCCAAAAGCGGTACAAGTCGTGTCGGAGTGTAGCCCAGAACACCCTGAGATACTACTGGAATACCTACCAGTAAATCTCCTACCTTAGCCAAGGACTTCGTGTAATGGCTCTCCTAGATACAGCGCGACCTCACCCCCAATACCGGGAGAGACAAACCCCTGCAGATCCGCTCACTGCCTCCATGTGGCTCGGGACTGTACCTAACTAAAACCTGTTTGCACGTCTCCTTTGAGCGTGGTAGGGTAGTAATCAAAGCACAGTGGGAACTCACACGAGACAAATGACGATCTCAGGTCGATGAACTAAGCTGTACACATGTCACCAGGGAACTGCTATCTGACGTCAGGTATAATACCAACTAGCATGTTCCCGGCGAGTCCTGTCCGGTGTACTCATAACCCAATGAGCACCTGTATACATCTTAGGTGAACCAACTGACACCAGTGGCTTGTGAGACCAGCCACCGCCCCTCGTCGGGGTCTCGACTATATACACTAGTCTACTCTGGAGAATCGATGCCCTGTCTCGAAACTCCCACGACTAGGGACCTTTTAAGGATGTGCATATAGACCCCAGCTCCCACGTATATGATCACCCTCATGCTGGCAGTCAAGCAAGAATCCTAGGGGCTCTATCAACGTGTAATAGCGATCTGTAAGGTCACCTAAAACAGTACACGATGATAAAGATAAACCAGATAGCATACTATCATCTTGAGTAAGACTGTCCTACTGGGACAGATCCTCCCTCAATCATTGCAATCACGTGCCTGTGATCCAATAATTGACTCTGAGGGCACTATCTCCAACAATCTCCCACTTTCACTCAAGGCTAATTATTGCGATGTCGCATACTCACAGCCAGTGTGATACCGAACACCCAAGTCCTCTAATAATCTGTAACGTTTTGAAAATCGTTTCGGTGAAATTTCGAAAAATCGGTAAAATAAGGGAGTTTTCTGTAAAAAGTCAAAATACAAATATCTTATTATAAAAATTAAATATACATATTATAGCTATGTAATTGCTATTATTTGGTATTTATTGAGCCGCTGGTGAAATTTTAAATTTTCTGAAAAAAATATTATTTTATTATTATTTTAAGCCGTCACTAATACATTTAATTAGGGAAAATTACAAATTGGAATGAGTTGAAACAAATTTTGTGCATCATAAAACATTAAATAAAATTTTATCATGTGGTTTTTGGAACGAAATCATTTGCCAAAACGGTTTAGAAATTATTGAAGAAAAAAGGCTTTTTTTTAGCGTAAATGGATATTTGGGGTATTGTATTTATCATTTTTCATCACCCCACACCCGTACCCACACCCACACACCCCCACTTACTCCTCCCCATGGCTGAATTCAGCACCCACCATAATTTTTCCCCACTTGATTTCAAAGGAAAAGAAATGAAAGAATAGAAAAGAAAATGGGTGAATTAGGTGGACTTTGACTTTTCTTTGACCTTGACTTTGCCCCACTTTCTTTACCTCCCTCTCTCTCCTCCCCCACTCCCAATTCCAGCCGAAATTTCCCTCCCCTACTGCAGCAACAGCCCCCCCCTCAATTTCCCTTCTCTTTTCTCTTCAAACTTCATCAAAAATTGCCCCAAAATCCTTCAAAAAAATCCCAAAACCCAAATCCGACTCCTACCCATTTTAGCTTAGCCCGTATAGCATGGATCCTTGTGAAAAGAGAGCATTTTGGGAGGCCATGGATGCTTGTGGACCTTCATATATTTTTGGGTATAATTCTAAAACTTTTTGCTTAAATTGTTACTTGTTTCTTAAAGCTAATTTAAATTAAGTGTTAACGTGGATATGTGAGTTTAATTGCAAGTTTTGGATTTCAAGTTAGGGTTTGTTGTGGAAATGAGTTGTGTTTGATTGTGCATGGTTTAGTGAAGTGGTTTAACATAATTAGTTTTGTAGAAAACTAATCTAGTTGTTAATTACAAGTTGTTACATGAAAAATTGTGTTAATTTGCTAATTGCTTACTAGGTTTTTGAAATTTGTTAAATTCTTGGGATTAAAAATGTGATTAGGGTTTTCTTGGATTCATTAACTTTATTAAGTGTGGTTTAATGCTTTGGATCATGCAAATCTAAGCTAGATTGTAGTTTGTGCATTTTTGCTTTGAAATTGTTAAAAAAAAGGGTATTTTTGTAAACTAGAATATTAGGATTTTTGGAATTTAATGAGATTAAATTCCGGAAATTGTTTATACGACTTATTTAAGATATTTAATAAATATATTGGCCGCTACATTCATTTAAACATCGTGTTTTGTACAAAAACGGCGAATTGTGCTTGCTAGATTTTCGGAAAAATGACTTTTTAAATGAAATTGGCGTTTTTGTGAGTTTTAACCTAGTTTATATTAAAATTAGTGTTCGTGAATGTGCAAATGAGTGTGATTGGATTTTTCTCGATGGTTTGACGTTTGTACATCGACATCGAGGGTTGGTTTTACTATTCTTGCATGCGTAGGCGATAGGTTTGGACCTATGCGTGATACGCGTGCCGATTTGATTTTCGTATGCCGTTTCGATCTCGAATTTAGTTTTAATGCGATATGGTGCGTTATGATATGTAGGTACCCCCACGTGGACTTCGAGACGACAAGCAAGCGCGTGGCGACGTCGGCACCGGCGAGCGAGGACCAGGTGAGTAGATTTATATCTACGGGGAGAAGTCGGGTGGATGGCGTATAGCACCCCCGCAGTTCGTGGTGATGTATACGAATACGTATACACACACATATATATTTTTTTGACTATAATTTGTTTGATATTATCGATGATATAGATATTTTGTGTTCTTGGATGATTTAGTGTCGCGAAACCCTAGAGTAGTGGTCGCACCACACATGCACACACACACCCATACTTGCATACTTTCTTCTTTCATTTATGCTTATACGGGATTATATAGTTATGTGTTCATATGGATATGGGACTATGTGTTCACATACGGATTGAGGATGATAGTACTTGGGATTTATGATGAGTCGATGAGATTTGATTTGAGGCCGTGAGATCGGTGATATAGCAGGGTTCGTATCTTAGATACGACATGACGTTGTAGCGGGTCCTTGACGTAGTGTTTCACACACGTCCATGCATACGTAGGTGGTATCAATATTGTGCTAGACGTAGATCAGTACCCCGATCATGATACTTGATAAAGAGGATATCAGATGAATAGTATAATGAATGTGATATTGACCGTACCCAGATTTGGGGATGCCGTACGACGGATTTACGTACGAGCTATATTTTGATGATTGATCCGCACTCTTGATTTGGGATGTCTGGTTATGGATATGATATTATTGAGGCGGGATCACCGACTGTATATATACAGGTATGTATATGTATCGACTCAGATGATAGGCGGTTTCCTTACCTGTAGTTCAGCTTGTAGTTCAGCCGTATAGTTTAGTGTAGTTGTTAGATTAGATTAGACTTCTTACCTATTTCAAAAACTAACGAATCGTGGGCATTTTTAAAGACAGCTCAAGGGAATCTACGGATATTTCAAAAACGACGTATCTTTTCATAAAAAACACCGTAGCCCCTATTTTCAAAACCCCATGATTCGTGTTATTTCAAAAGGCACCATTTGTAGGACTTATATTAGATTATTGCAGATTAGTTATCGTTGTGTCTAGTATTCAGCTCCCGCACATTATTGCTGTTCGCTCTGCCTCGCATATTTATTTTGCTGCATATTCCATTATTGATATCATGTTGTTAGGACACCAGCACCATTACCGATGATGCGTATGTACCACGTACACCTACTTGCCGGCTCACACACATCTTCATCGGTAATTGCCATGTCACGTACACTTTAGAGAATATACTTACTTGACTTAGATTGTTAGCTAGTAGTGTTGACATGATATTAGTGTGCTTCCCTTATATGCCATATTAGACATTGTAGTTATTACCTACCACTTCATCCATACTGTTATTCAGTTGTTCATGCCTAGTTCATTATCATTGACATATGCACTTGTGATGATTTTCTTGAGATTTATGATATTTCTGGATTTCGGGGAAAGCCGCAAAATTTACAACTTATGATCTTTTAAAATATAAAATGTTGCGGTTTTCTAGTGATGTAAAGTGTCGTCCACCATGAGTTTGCTGTGGTTTTGGAGATCCGTGTCGAGGAGTGGAGGAACCGTCACGGGTACATGGTGGGCCCGGTATGGTACCCCGGGGCAAGAGGAATGTGGTGTTGACGTTGAGCCTGGCTGGGGAGCACTACCTACCGGTGATATTACCCGACGCGTCGGATATCCGGAGGATACCGTCGTGGTCTTGAGATGGATGGTAGGGGCCGGTCTGGACTGACGGCGCCCTAGATATTGAGATTGAGACATTGATATTTCGAGACAGTGAGATTTATGTTTTGTGTCGATGCTAGACACTGTTGATACTGATTTTAATTATGATACCTCAGTTTAAAATACGAAGGAAATCTCACTAATTTATGAAAACAGTTTCTTCATTTACATGTATTCAGTTTTCATGCATTCATACCTCATTCATATGATATATTGCTACCTGAGGCACTGACACGGGCACATAAGTTTACACTCGGGTTAGATATTTACCCTAGCCATTGTTATAGGCTGCATGTTATATATATTTGAGGATATATTATGATCATTGACCTAGGATTGCGTTATTTATGCGATTTCTGTGCGTAGATGTTTTTCTATTCACGAGTTGGCAACTCACCCCCGTTGTGCCCCAGTTTCTTGCAGGTTGCCGTACAGGTTCATTACGGCTTTGCGGGCATAGTTTCATTCGGGTGATTTGCTAGTAGGTGGGTTTACTTGTATCATACCCCCATTATTTATCTTGTATATCATTATTCTGTTGTATCTAGAATTCCATCAACCAAACATGCATTTATTGAGATAGAGACCAGTGTTGTTTATTCTTTCGACCTTAGAGTCGCTCGTTATATTTCTGGTGGTTTTGAGTTTCCTTTTGAGTTTTGATCCTCGCCGTTGGCGTTGTATATTATATTGCTTGTGTGGTTGTGACCGTCGATTGACGAAGAGCTAGCTTCCGCTTGGGGATGCCTTTTTATTGTTTTCGTATACTATTCATGTTGTATCCCGTTTGGGGGCCAGTTTTTACAAAGGAGACTCTGCCGAAATTTTCAGTAAATTTTTGATGTTTTAAAAACCGCATAATTCGGCTTATGCTATTGAAATTACTTGTTTTAAGTTGTTTTTCCTGCACTCTACTATTTTCTTGGTTTGGATTTCTGGGTTTTCGGTTTACTTAGATTACGTACGCCTCGAGACGTTCGTAGTTTAAGTGCCGGTCATGTTCCGTACTTTCGGGTCGTGACAAAGTTGGTATCAGAGCGTTAGGTTTTACCTTCGGAGCGTAGGATGACCCTTGGTTGATGGAATAGGTGACTAAAGTAGAGTGACGTACCGTTGGTATGTTCCGCGGCATATTTACGACACGCCACTCCACTTAAGAAGCCTTAGGATGTACATTTCCTTGTTCAGTATTATATTCCTTCCTGATCTAGCCTCGTCGGTACCAGTTTGGTTTTGCTGCCACGATTACGGGCAGGGAGAGCTACGGCTAGAGTTGCGGTCAGCACGAGCTCGGCACGAACGAGGACTGACCAGGGCATGATTCCGGCGACACCCGATTGTGGAGAGGTGTCTTTTGACTGTGTTTCCGCGCCACGAGCGTTTGGCGGATCGCCTTTATGAGGTTACTCGGATGTGCTCATCGATATTAGAGGATTGAGCCAGTGATAGAGGCCAGCCAGATCTTGATGACCGTTGGTGTGTTGCTTATTCATGATGATCGAGGCACTGTTCAGCGTGCAGACGAGCGAGCCAGATATTGCCGCGAACGATGAGGTATTGCCCCAGATGCTGGAGTTAGTGCAGAACGAGTTGTACTAAGAGATGATAGAAGGTCGCTAGTCATCGTGGATGAATGACTAGGACATGTGAATCGTTCGCTTAACCCGATGCGAGGTCATCAGATAGATTGATTCCAGCTAGAGACGACTTCACGCGGAGACGTTGGGAGTCGACAGAGACGATCGAATGTCAGAAACCTATTATTCCAAGTTTAAAGTAGTCGGAAAGACATGCAGGCAATTCTATGGTCCCTCTAGAAGAATGAAACCCTAACTCGACTTAATGACCGTGTGAAAGCCTTTGAACCTTCGGGTTTGCGGCAGTTCTACGGCGCCATTAGTGAGGCTTGGGTTTGCCCTTCTACGGCTGGACCACCGATGCTGTGGTATGTACTCGATACTATTAAACTGTGCCCAAGAGGTTGGGCTCTTGGGGGATTATGAGGTTTTGACGACTCGATCGGATGGCTCGACTTAATTCGGATGCTAGGTGGTGAGATGCATTCTTGGGAGACTCCAGATACGAGGATAGCCATTGGAGCTCAGTCCATGCAGCCGCGACGAGACGAGTCCAAAGCAGACGACATTAGAGAAAAGTGGAGTAAGAGGTTCGCACCAGATCTAGATGAGATGACGTTCCACTCCGCCGACATCAGAGAGGCGATGCGCATGCCGAGGCATGGTACTCGGACTTACCTTCCAGAAGGAGTCGCGATGAGTATGCAGTCGTTCCAGAGCAAGATGCAGATATAGGAAAGGACAATGACTTCCGGACAGTTGGCAGAGACGAGACATGGAAGAGACCGTGAGCAGGATTCCTTCCAGGACACTGCTGCAATGATACTTGCACCCAGGATCAGATGTGTCACGTACTTTCAGAGAGCTAGAGGCCGACGCCAGTGATATGTTGTCTTACGAGTGGTCGCGATGATTGACCAAGAGATGACCAGAGAAGTGCCAGAACGGAATCGTCCCCGTTAGCACACCTGACAGGGGCGATGAGCCGATGGACCGAAAGATTGGTAACTCACAGTGAAGACCTTGACCCAGGAGTGGTTATGGTTACGCACACCAGCAGGACAGAGTTCATGATCATCGACAAGACGTCCCACTAGTGACCACGACAGTTGGCCGAGATTCTTAGAGGATGCACTTGAGCGGTACTATTCCGCCATTATTGATTACGATGTTTTGGGTGATTTATTCATATGATTTGATTTTGATGATTGAGGATTTACGACCTTTGCACAGTGTTGCACTTGATATCGTTTTCGTGCTTTAGTTTCACATGTTTGTGGTATTACGGTTTTAAATAGTTCAGTTGGTTTTGTGCGTATGCATGCACACGATTTCGTTCCTGCACTCGGTATAGTTTATATATGCTTGCAGTGCAGTGATACGCCTTATGTGCACTTAGATGCACTGGACTTCGATTTCGATTATGATACTCGATATTTGTTTTGTGCACCTTGTGCACCTGATTGATTTTGCGCACGTTCGGCGCTTGATATTGGATTTCATGATTTCGTGCGCGATGGATGCACCTGATTTGGATTTTCGCGCATGTTGAGCGCATGTCTTGAGATGCGATTTTGGTGCATACCAGATGCACTAAATTGAGATTTTTCGTGCATGTCAGATGCACCTGATTTTGCTGTCAGGCACACATGTTGCCTACGACAGATGTTTCGTGCACACCCGATGCACTTAGATCTTGTTTCTGTGCGCATGTATGGCACATTCATGGATTTTGATTTCCGTGCGCACCAGACGCACGTAGCATTCATGTGCATATTTTAGGGATTGATTTCGTATAGAGCAGTACGTTTTTATGATATTGCTATGTGTTTTCGTACTGAGCAGGACTAGTCAGAGGACAGTACCTGAATATATTTTGCATGCATTGATAGATATTGAAGGGATTTCCAAAAAAAAAAGCGAGCTATAGCCTCAGTATTTACCTACGTGTCTGATATGACACGAAATGTTTAAAACAAGGAGACCCTTCTAAATTGTTTCCAAAACGGCGGAACGTACATTTCAAACAAAGGTATATATGTATATAGTTATTTCCTTATGTTAGACGTCCGCCACTGTGCAGTGTTATACACGTGCACAGCGACATAAAGAGATTTGGCATGCATTTCCTTCAGATACTTACATATATAGATTCGATATTTACATGTATGGTTTCGAGTTATGTCATATTGGTTTTGATTTGGATTTGGCATTGATGTCTTCTCCATGACTCCGATGATTGCGGGATGCTTGACGGAGTTTTGATTTGAGTTATATGCTCATTTTTCAAGCGCATGCGCTGCGCTACGATTTGTCTTATGTATTTACAATTTCGGAGCCCCGACGACTTGATGGTTTTTCTTAAATGTTTTAGTATTTGGGGGAGTTTGAATTTAAATTCAGGGACCGAATTTCTTTAAGGGGGGAAGATTGTAACGTTTTGAAAATCGTTTCGGTGAAATTTCGAAAAATCGGTAAAATAAGGGAGTTTTCTGTAAAAAGTCAAAATACAAATATCTTATTATAAAAATTAAATATACATATTCTAGCTATGTAATTGCTATTATTTGGTATTTATTGAGCCGCTGGTGAAATTTCAAATTTTCTGAAAAAAATATTATTTTATTATTATTTTAAGCCGTCACTAATACATTTAATTAGGGAAAATTACAAATTGGAATGAGTTGAAACAAATTTTGTGCATCATAAAACATTAAATAAAATTTTATCATGTGGTTTTTGGAACGAAATCATTTGCCAAAATGGTTTAGAAATTATTGAAGGAAAAAGGCTTTTTTTTAGCGTAAATGGATATTTGGGGTATTGTATTTATCATTTTTCATCACCCCACACCCGTACCCACACCCACACACCCCCACTTACTCCTCCCCATGGCTGAATTCAGCACCCACCATAATTTTTCCCCACTTGATTTCAAAGGAAAAGAAATGAAAGAATAGAAAAGAAAATGGGTGAATTAGGTGGACTATGACTTTTCTTTGACCTTGACTTTGCCCCACTTTCTTTACCTCCCTCTCTCTCCTCCCCCACTCCCAATTCCAGCCGAAATTTCCCTCCCCTACTGCAGCAACAGCCCCCCCCTCAATTTCCCTTCTCTTTTCTCTTCAAACTTCATCAAAAATTGCCCCAAAATCCTTCAAAAAAATCCCAAAACCCAAATCCGACTCCTACCCATTTTAGCTTAGCCCGTATAGCATGGATCCTTGTGAAAAGAGAGCATTTTGGGAGGCCATGGATGCTTGTGGACCTTCATATATTTTTGGGTATAATTCTAAAACTTTTTGCTTAAATTGTTACTTGTTTCTTAAAGCTAATTTAAATTAAGTGTTAACGTGGATATGTGAGTTTAATTGCAAGTTTTGGATTTCAAGTTAGGGTTTGTTGTGGAAATGAGTTGTGTTTGATTGTGCATGGTTTAGTGAAGTGGTTTAACATAATTAGTTTTGTAGAAAACTAATCTAGTTGTTAATTACAAGTTGTTACATGAAAAATTGTGTTAATTTGCTAATTGCTTACTAGGTTTTTGAAATTTGTTAAATTCTTGGGATTAAAAATGTGATTAGGGTTTTCTTGGATTCATTAACTTTATTAAGTGTGGTTTAATGCTTTGGATCATGCAAATCTAAGCTAGATTGTAGTTTGTGCATTTTTGCTTTGAAATTGTTAAAAAAAAGGGTATTTTTGTAAACTAGAATATTAGGATTTTTGGAATTTAATGAGATTAAATTCCGGAAATTATTTATACGACTTATTTAAGATATTTAATAAATATATTGGCCGCTACATTCATTTAAACATCGTGTTTTGTACAAAAACGGCGAATTGTGCTTGCTAGATTTTCGGAAAAATGACTTTTTAAATGAAATTGGCGTTTTTGTGAGTTTTAACCTAGTTTATATTAAAATTAGTGTTCGTGAATGTGCAAATGAGTGTGATTGGATTTTTCTCGATGGTTTGACGTTTGTACATCGACATCGAGGGTTGGTTTTACTATTCTTGCATGCGTAGGCGATAGGTTTGGACCTATGCGTGATACGCGTGCCGATTTGATTTTCGTATGCCGTTTCGATCTCGAATTTAGTTTTAATGCGATATGGTGCGTTATGATATGTAGGTACCCCCACGTGGACTTCGAGACGACAAGCAAGCGCGTGGCGACGTCGGCACCGGCGAGCGAGGACCAGGTGAGTAGATTTATATCTACGGGGAGAAGTCGGGTGGATGGCGTATAGCACCCCCGCAGTTCGTGGTGATGTATACGAATACGTATACACACACATATATATTTTTTTGACTATAATTTGTTTGATATTATCGATGATATATATATTTGGTATTCTTGGATGATTTAGTGTCGCGAAACCCTAGAGTAGTGGTCGCACCACACATGCACACACACACCCATACTTGCATACTTTCTTCTTTCATTTGTGCTTATACGGGATTATATAGTTATGTGTTCACATGGATATGGGACTATGTGTTCACATACGGATTGAGGATGATAGTACTTGGGATTTATGATGAGTCGATGAGATTTGATTTGAGGCCGTGAGATCGGTGATATAGCAGGGTTTGTATCTTAGATACGACATGACGTTGTAGCGGGTCCTTGACGTAGTGTTTCACACACGTCCATGCATACGTAGGTGGTATCAATATTGTGCTAGACGTAGATCAGTACCCCGATCATGATACTTGATAAAGAGGATATCAGATGAATAGTATAATGAATGTGATATTGACCGTACCCAGATTTGGGGATGCCGTACGACGGATTTACGTACGAGCTATATTTTGATGATTGATCCGCACTCTTGACTTGGGATGTCTGGTTATGGATATGATATTATTGAGGCGGGATCACCGACTGTATATATACAGGTATGTATATGTATCGACTCAGATGATAGGCGGTTTCCTTACCTGTAGTTCAGCTTGTAGTTCAGCCGTATAGTTTAGTGTAGTTGTTAGATTAGATTAGACTTCTTACCTATTTTAAAAACTAACGAATCGTGGGCATTTTTAAAGACAGCTCAAGGGAATCTACGGATATTTCAAAAACGACGTATCTTTTTATAAAAAACACCGTAGCCCCTATTTTCAAAACCCCATGATTCGTGTTATTTCAAAAGTCACCATTTGTAGGACTTATATTAGATTATTGCAGATTAGTTATCGTTGTGTCTAGTATTCAGCTCCCGCACATTATTGCTGTTCGCTCTGCCTCGCATATTTATTTTGCTGCATATTCCATTATTGATATCATGCTGTTAGGACACCAGCACCATTACCGATGATGCGTATGTACCACGTACACCTACTTGCCGGCTCACACACATCTTCATCGGTAATTGCCATGTCACGTATACTTTAGAGAATATAATTGCTTGACTTAGATTGTTAGCTAGTAGTGTTGACATGATATTAGTGTGCTTCCCTTATATGCCATATTAGACATTGTAGTTATTACCTACCACTTCATGCATACTGTTATTCAGTTGTTCATTCCTAGTTCATTATCATTGACATATGCACTTGTGATGATTTTCTTGAGATTTATGATATTTCTGGATTTCGGGGAAAGCCGCAAAATTTACAACTTATGATCTTTTAAAATATAAAATGTTGCGGTTTTCTAGTGATGTAAAGTGTCGTCCACCATGAGTTTGCTGTGGTTTTGGAGATCCGTGTCGAGGAGTGGAGGAACCGTCACGGGTACATGGTGGGCCCGGTATGGTACCCCGGGGCAAGAGGAATGTGGTGTTGACGTTGAGCCTGGCTGGGGAGCACTACCTACCGGTGATATTACCCGACGCGTCGGATATCCGGAGGATACCGTCGTGGTCTTGAGATGGATGGTAGGGGCCGGTCTGGACTGACGGCGCCCTAGATATTGAGATTGAGACATTGATATTTCGAGACAGTGAGATTTATGTTTTGTGTCGATGCTAGACACTGTTGATACTGATTTTAATTATGATACCTCAGTTTAAAATACGAAGGAAATCTCACTAATTTATGAAAACAGTTTCTTCATTTACATGTATTCTGTTTTCATGCATTCATACCTCATTCATATGATATATTGCTACCTGAGGCACTGACACGGGCACATAAGTTTACACTCGGGTTAGATATTTACCCTAGCCATTGTTATAGGCTGCATGTTATATATATTTGAGGATATATTATGATCATTGACCTAGGATTGCGTTATTTATGCGATTTCTGTGCGTAGATGTTTTTCTATTCACGAGTTGGCAACTCACCCCCGTTGTGCCCCAGTTTCTTGCAGGTTGCCGTACAGGTTCATTACGGCTTTGCGGGCATAGTTTCATTCGGGTGATTTGCTAGTAGGTGGGTTTACATGTATCATACCCCCATTATTTATCTTGTATATCATTATTCTGTTGTATCTAGAATTCCATCAACCAAACATGCATTTATTGAGATAGAGACCAGTGTTGTTTATTCTTTCGACCTTAGAGTCGCTTGTTATATTTCTGGTGGTTTTGAGTTTCCTTTTGAGTTTTGATCCTCGCCGTTGGCGTTGTATATTATATTGCTTGTGTGGTTGTGACCGTCGATTGACGAAGAGCTAGCTCCCGCTTGGGGATGCCTTTTTATTGTTTTCGTATACTATTCATGTTGTATCCCGTTTGGGGGCCAGTTTTTACAAAGGAGACTCTGCCGAAATTTTCAGTAAATTTTTGATGTTTTAAAAACCGCATAATTCGGCTTATGCTATTGAAATTACTTGCTTTAAGTTGTTTTTCCTGCACTCTACTATTTTCTTGGTTTGGATTTCTGGGTTTTCGGTTTACTTAGATTACGTACGCCTCGAGACGTTCGTAGTTTAAGTGCCGGTCATGTTCCGTACTTTCGGGTCATGACATAATCAGTCTCACAAAGCTCGTTTGGGAAACTATTGCGTTCGAGGAATAGCCTCAGTGAGTGGATCCGCCTTGATGTTTCTTTCTATGTCTCTCTATATCTTAAGTTCGCGAAGAAAGCCATCTCCCGAAATGAGCAATACCTGTCTTAGAATGTTTCTGGATGTCTGATGGGACCTAGTTCATAAATGAACTCCAAATCCAAACTTCTTAGACTGTATCGTCAACTGAACTTAATCAGTATCCTGCGCCATGCTTCCCTCAGTATCCGCCTGGACCACCTGTCCAAAATACTGCCCCTCGTCAGAGGAAAAACCATAACTCTGACGGCCACCATGTCGTCCAGGTCACCTTAGAAGCCTGAAATAATAATCGTCTCCTAAAGGAGGCTGTCGTTATGAAATCCCTAGAATACACACTTATGTTCTAAAGCTGCTTCCTAATGTTTCTCCAGGATTGGATCAATATCAACTTATTGCATCTATTGCAAGAACAACATCTGGTGTGGTATTTGACATCTCATGATTGACTCAATTGCCTAAGCAAGTGATATGCCAATCATGCACATCTCTCTCCACTTTAGTCTGTAAGACACCTTAAGAGAGGGTGACTCCATCACCTGCAAGTACACCACCATGCTAGGAGTCGTCCATTGTAAAAGCTCTTAAAATGCTGTCTAAGTACCCTGATTGGGAAACCACCCAAATCTAGATCTATAGATCTAGTAACCATAATGTCTTGATATTATATCCAAGTCCCATGTGGAGAAACTACTGTGTGACAACCAAAATATAACCGATCGTAGTATAGGAATATCACTTCCTACTCTGTGTATGTCATCCAAATACCAGGACATCACACCCTACTACCTTCTTAACAGATCCATCCCCTATTCTGATGAAGTCAAACCTATGACTGTCACATCAGAAATAGATGATCTATCTCCGCTGTATCTGCTTTAGTCTATAAATAGACATAAGCCACTTGTCCACCAATGCTTCCGCTGCTCCCACTGACCACGACAACCCTCTGGCAGAATCATATACACGTGAACTTCTAAAGAAAGTTTAGAACGACGCTATACTCATCCTCCTGCCGGGTCTCACAGTCTGGAACAACAGCAATGGCATGTCTGGGTAAACAAGAACCTCCCTGTCACCGTCCTTGAGGCTACCGGAGTACCTCTCGGGTGCCTGAGGTTACCCACCATATCTGCGGAGTGGCCAATGGAATGTCAAACCAAATTGAATCTATAGGTTCTTATCAAATTTTCCGTAATCGTTTGCGGTTCTGGAATCACTTCCAGTTCTACCATACTCCCACTACTGTTTTCTGAAAAAATCCATTTTTATTAAAACTGTGGCGAGTCAAGAACAATATCGCTACTGGTCTTCCAGATGGTAGAAAGTCAACCCTCGTCATAGCCTGGGTCAACCCACAAACAGCCATTACAGAAACGTGCCTTGAGTTATCCAGAGTCTGGTTTTAAGCATAAGCCGGATAACTCCCCGTACCATAACATCGTTAAAATATGAACTGTTCTATATCCAATACAGAAACAAAGGCACTGATTTAATTGAACCAGATTCAAATCATGCAGCTGTCTCCAGTGCATGTCAAGTAAATGGAGAGAGGCCGATCAGCGTTACTCAACTTAGGAGTGCTTCCAATTATGAGTAACCTGAAAGAGAAGCAAGTTCTCTTAATCATTACTATCAACTGAATACCATGCACAAGTATCTACATCTTTGATCATCTTGAAAAATCCCGATACTTGCAACATCTGGTTCTCTACTTTATTCTTATACCTATAACTTCTCAAAACTTGGACCTTATATTTCTACGAAACACATGTCTAAAAACTAGAGAAGCCATAAGTAAACAGAATATAGTACAAGGACCAACCCCTCTGTCCTAATGGACACTGGACAATATACAATACTCTGTATAAGTCCCCTGAGTCTAATAACTCTTTTCCTGTGTGCCGTAGGTTGAAAACTGTACTATGGTTATAAAGAATTACACCGCTGTTTAATGCTCCTTACCTAACCATCCACTGATATAGGTAAACGTCATAGACATAATTTCAAAAAGGTATATCTCACTCTATAAAAATAGACATACAGATATATCAATTTGAAATTGGTGCATAACAACGGATATTCAAAACCAAATATTTGCCGTCCGGCAAACAACCCAGGTGACTTCCTCAAATATCACTAATTACAACGAATTCCGATATAATGAGGATGATCACCTAATTCCCAATAACTTACTCCCACTCATCATTTGTAAAACTATACAGATGTGATAATTATACCTGGTAAATACATACCTTGGAGCAAGGACTAATTGGGAAATCAGTTTTCTTTTAACAGTACACGGTGAAACTGAAACATTGAAATGTTTCGACGGGGTATCCGGGTATTCCTCGTAATGCCTCTTCCATTATCCAGATTCACAACTGTAACCCTATAATTCTTTGCCATCTCTCCAAATCCCTTTATATGTCTTTAGTCATTACCTTCTGTACACCCCTTTAGGCCAAATGGTTTTCTTCCTTCCCTACCGTTCGGCACCAGCCTATGGTTTGGAAGAAGACTATCCAATAAGCATAATGGGTGTACTGTCCTAATCCAAGGAACACTCGCAATGCGAGAGAAGGTGAAGATAAAATACAACCGAATAAACCTTATTCCTATTTCTCCTGAACCAGAATCCATCCCCGAACTGGAACAAGTTCCTTTCGAGTTCGTATATAACCATACGATGGAGTATCCAAATAACTGTGGATATTCGTAGTGATACGGAGTGTCCTGGAGAAATACAAAGGTGAAGTAGGAGTGGTAATAAAATACTTGGTTTGGTCGTGAATAGCAGTCGCAATTTACTTTGCCCTCCTTCTAATCCCTCTCTTTGTCTTAACTTAATACCTTCTGTACACCGTTTAGGCTAAATGGTTTTCTTCATTCCCTACCGGTCGGCACCTGCCTATGGTTTGGAAGACGACTATCCAATTTGCGTAATAGGTGTACTATCCTAATCCAAGGAGCACTCGCAACCTGAGAGAAGGTAAAAGGAAAAGACAGCTGAATAGTCCTATTCGTTTTCTCCAGAACCTGAAACCATCCTCGAATAAATTCCTTCGAGTTCGTATATAACCATACGATGGTTTTATCCAATGGAATTGGACGTTCGTAGTAACACGGGGTGTTCTGGAAAAAAGGGTAAAAGTAGGAGTGGCAATGAGGTATGCAACTCTGACAATCCAAAAGCCAGTCTTATAAGAAGGTTCGGTTAATCTTGGTCACTGAGTCATAGTCAAGGGTCGGGTCATGGTCGCTGCCAAAGAGAGTGTCACGACCCGCAGGGTACGGAACGCGACTGGCACTTAAGTTTACGAAACGTCTAAAGGCGTCCGTAAAATAAGTAAGCCAAAGCCCAGAAAACAAAACCAATGAAGCAAAAGAGTGAAGAAAACCCAATCATTTGAAAGCAAGTTATCAAATAAGTCATGCAAAACACTTTTTAAAAACAATACCAACTTTTCCCGAAAATTTCGGCAGAGTCTCCTTTGTAAATACTGGCCCCCAAAATGGGTACAACATAAATAAACATGAATCCAACAAAATAGGGCATCCCCAAGCGGGAGCTAGCTCTTCGCCATAAGGCGGTCACAAATCCCACGCAATGTAAATGACGACAAGCATAATAAAGCATAAGGAAGCATGAAAAAGTAGCATGTCGGCTCAAGTGAGCTCGACCCCAAAATACAGCATAAAATCCACAAACCTCACAGTCTCATCTCTAGGTCAATATACAATAATCTGGTAGAAACAGTAGATGGAGTACACTAGATACAAGAATATACAAGGTGGTACTAAATAATAACATAACCCACCTATGAGCAAATCTCGAGCCCAAGCAAAACAGGCAAAAGAATAAGTGCGCCCGCCGCTACTGAACTGACGGAGCGGACCTGCAAAAGACTGTGGCACAACGGGGGTGAGTTGCCAACTCGTGAGTAATAAATAACATCTGCAAAGGCTATCGTATGCATGCACACAAGCATCCTAGCATCTAAAATACAGGTATGACTGGATGCACTAGCAGGTGTGTATATCATATCAGTGTGCTAATATGTATGCAACATGAAAAATCTGAGGTCTCAATAGGTATATATAAGAAATATTTTATCTCTTTTTGTCTTTGAAACTCTTTTAGAATGCCAGCAATGTCAATGAATCGACGAAAATCGGTGTCCAGCAACGACACCCAAAAGCTGTCTCAAATCTCATAAATGTATCTCTGGCCTCAGCCGTCCGGCTGACCCATCTCAAATATCAATATCTCATCATCTAGCGGCCACGGTCGGTATCCTCTGGATATCCGTCGTCCCAAACAGTCACCGGTAGGTAATCCGTCCCCTGCCAGGCTCAACGTCATCACCACATTCCTCTTGCCCCGGGGTACCTTACCGAGCCCACCATGTACCCGTGCCGGTTCCTCCACTCCTCGACACGGATTTCCAAATCCACAGCAAACTCATGGTGGACGACACTTACATCACTAGAAAACCGCAATTTACATATTTTAAAAATATAATAAGTTTAGAAATTTTGCGGCTTTCCCCCGAAATCCAGCAATATCATAAAATCCCAAGAAATCCTCATAAGTGCATATATCAATGATAATGAATGCGTATGATATCAATAATCAAGTTGCGATGTGTGATTAATGTATTAAGCATGAACAATTAATATGATGAAGTACATGCACATGAATAGCAATACTACGGTTTCATTTTTAAGGAATTAAAGGCAATAATACCAGTTTAAGTATCGATTAGTAAAAGGTTTCAATTTAAAAGTTATCTAGTGTGGTGGCATGGCAATTACCAGGGTGTGTGTGTAAACATGAATAGTGCTCGTGCTGCATATAAAAACCTGGTAATGGTGCATGTGTCCTACAATTGAGTTTGCGTATATGGGTATAACATATTGATCTAATTGCAGCAATTATCATGCCAGTAATATTATTCTAATGTCACAAGTGGTTATCCAGTTTACTATTTTTCAGTTTACTAAATCTATCGGGCGACTTGCGCCATCCAAACGATCGTCCCCCGTAGATGTTAAATCTACTCACCGGATATCCCTGGCTAGCTGTGTCCAATCACCGCCTTTCCCTTTCGCGCCGCGTCTGACGTCTCCGCGACCGAACCTGGAATTTACATCAATACCAAATATAAGGTTACAAATCAAAGAACGATGCAAAACCCCAACGAAACTACTAAAGTTCGCTAGCTAGGTACAACGTGCACAAAGTGCGCGGAACACACGCGAAAATCGCAAAACTGCCGAAAAACGCCGATTTGGGTCACCCGGCAAAACTAAAACCCGACTACCCCAAAAATCCGCACTCACGCATCCTAAAAGTCGTAGGACAAGCCATACAATCATCAAGATGTCAAAAATAATTCATCACATAACTTTTATAAAAATCTAGTAAGCATTTCAATCCAAAATCGGTGCAAAAATCGCCGATAAGCGACAAAACGACAACAATAAAGCATAATTACCCAAGCACACTACAAGCAATCTACAAACACTAATTACAACACAAAAGTAATGATTCCAATCCTATTTTCCATAACCACCAATTCTTGAATTTATAACTTAGCAAAATCCAATCAATTTCCTCACTTGAAACTTTAAATTAACACAACAAAGCCCACTTAAGAAAATTAACCTCTTAGGTTAGGTTAGCAAAATACTAGATAGCAATTTAGGTTTAATCAACCAAATAATGGTTTCTAAACCTTAATCAACTCACTAATCAAGCTTCACAAACCAATTCCATACAAAAACCCTCTCTTGAAAATCCTAAAAAAGCAATTTCACACTTCTAAATTTAACCAAATTAGCATAATTGAAAACTACATCAACAAGATAACTATATGGATTAGTTAATTAACCACTAGATTAACTATAAAACAATCTAATTAAGTATTATGGCTTCAAAACCCTAGCTAAAATTTTCAAGCAAAACCTAAGAAACTAGATTAAACTACACTAAATTAACACTAAACCATCTAACATAAGAACTTAAACAAAAGAATTTAACATGATAGAAATTATACCTCTTGATCTATGGATCAAGCAAGAAAATTTTTGCTCCAATTGATGGCCTCAAGCACCAAGATCCAAGCTAGGGATGGCTAAGGAAAATGATAGCATAAGGATTTTGTGTTGAAAAAGAGAAGGATTTATGGATTTTTATTGAATTTTGTTGCAAATTTTGAAGAAAATGAGAGAGAAAGAGAAGGAAAATAATGGAGATGGGGGATGGTGCAGGTTTCGGCCAGAATTGAGGTGAGCGGAAGGGTGTGGGCAAGTGGGGAAAGTCAAGGGTCAAGTTCCAAAGTCAAATGTATCATAACTTATTCATTATATTTAAAATAAAACCATAAACTATCCCAATTTCACACAAGAAAGCAACCAAAGAAAGGAGCCCAGAAATTTCTGGTCTTGGCCAGGGTTGGGCTGTTCTAGGGCTTAGGGAAAGGAGAGAGGGGTTTTACAAAAGAAATTTTATGCAAAAAAGCCCCCTACAACTCAAAAATTGCAAATTTTAGCTCAAAATTCAATAAATTCGTTTCAATTCATAATAATTTGTTAAAAATCAAAATAAATTACTAAAAATTCATGTTATCACTAGATTATAATTATCATAATTTTAGAGATTAAAATTAGCCCGGAAAAATTTGTATTTATCGCTTATTTAATGTATTTTCTTACCGGCTTAAAATAATATAAAAAAAATTGAAAAATAGGGAAATTTTTTTTAAATGACCAAAATTTCATAATTAACTCATTAGCTACTAAAAACAAGCATTTACCTATCCATTTTAAGTATAATTAGCCCTAAACTGCAAAATATCGAGAAAGACGGTTTTCGGAAAAATACCGAATTTTCACCGAATTTCAAGAAAACACCAAAACGACTTTTCAAGACGCTACAATCTTCCCCCCTTAAAGAAATTCGGTCCCCGAATTTAAAAATATAGCTACGCGTACCTTCAAAGAGATGGGGATATTTCTTCCTCATCTCGCCCTCGGTCTCCCAGGTAACCTCCTCGCTGCTCAGGCTACGCTAAAGGACCTTGACGGTTGGTATAATCTTCGACCTCAACTTCTTCACCTGCCGATCCAGGATGGCCACCGGCTGCTCTGCAAAAGAAAGGTCGCGCTCTAGCTGGACTGTCGGGTGCTGAATCGCATGCGAAGGGTCGTGAAGGTACTTGCGGAGCATCGAAACATGAAAAACGGGGTGAACATCGGGAAAGCTGGGAGGAAGAGCCAAACGATAAGCAACAGCGCCAACACGCTCGAGGATCTCGAAGGGACCTACGAATCTAGGGCTAAGCTTCCCCTTTCGCCCAAAACGCATCACGCCCTTCATCGGAGAGACTTTCAGAAAAACATGGTCGCCAACTGCGAATTCTAATCTGCGACGGCGCCTGTCTGCATAGGATTTCTGCCTGCTCTGAGCCGCTCTCATCCGGTCTCGGATCAACTGGATCTTCGATGTCGTCTCCTCAACAAGCTGCGGCCCCAAAATGCTGCTCTCGCTGAGCTCTGTCCAACAAATGGGCGATCTGCATCTCCTCCCATACAATGCCTCGAAAGGTGCCATCTGAATAGTATCCTGGAAGCTGTTGTTGTAGGAGAACTCCACTAGAGGTAAATGACGGTCCCAGCTACCACCAAAGTCTAAAACGCACGCTCTGAGCATGTCCTCAAGAGTCTGAATGGTCCGCTCTGACTGTCCGTCTGTCTGCGGATGAAACGCTGTGCTGAAGCTCAAACGAGTGCCCAAAGCCTCCTGAAGTCTCTGCCAAAGTCGGCTGGTGAACTGAGTGCCTCGATCTGACACGATACAAGTCGGTACGCCATGTAGTCGCACGATCTCGTCAATATAGAGCTGAGCATACTGAGCGAAGCTGAAAGTCGTCTTCACTGGAAGGAAGTGAGCCGCTTTCGTCAATCTATCCACGATCACCCAGATGGAGTCGTACCCTCGACTGGTCCTGGGTAGACCCACAACGAAGTCCATCGAAATCTGTTCCCATTTCCACTCTGGAATGGGTAACGGCTGTAGCTCTCCCGCGGGCCTCTGGTGCTCGGCCTTAACTTGCTGACAAGTCAGGCATCTCGAAACGAACTCCGCAATGTCCCTCTTCATCCCGTCCCACCAGTAGGTCTCTCTCATATCATGGTACATCTTGGTGGAACCGGGGTGGACACTATACACTGATCGGTGTGCCTCCTCAAGAATGTCGCGCCGCAATCCATCAGCATCTGGTACGCACAGTCTAGATCCATATCGTAAAATCCCCTGATCATCAACCACGAACTCGGAAAATCTGCCCTGTCCCATCTGTGCCATGATCTCTGAGCAACGGTCGTCACTGCGCTGTGCCTCATATATACGGTCAAGCAACTGTGGGCGTGCACGAACATGCGCGAGCTGTCCCCCTGTCTGAGTGAACTCGAACTCAACTCGGCTGTCGCATAACATCTGCCAATCTGCTGACGACTGCCTCTGCACTGCGCGCAAAAAGGATAGACTACCCCCGGGCCTCCTACTCAACGCATCTGCCACCACATTCGCCTTGCCGGGGTGATATAAGATCTCGCAGTCGTAGTCTTTCACCAACTCCATCCAACGACGCTGTCTGAGGTTCAGGTCTCGCTACTGAAATATGTACTTTAAGCTCTTGTGATCGGTGAATATCTGACATGACTCGCCGTAAAGGTAATGTCGCCAAATCTTCAGTGCAAAGACCACTGCAGCCATCTCCAAATCATGAGTGGGGTAGTTCTGTTCATGCTTCTTCAACTGCCGAGAAGCGTAGGCGATCACCCGGCCATGCTGCATCAATACGCATCCTAATCCCACTCGCGAAGCATCACAGTAGACAACAAATCCGCCTGATCCCGAAGGCAAAGATAATACCGGCGCCGTAGTCAAACAAGTCCGTAGCTGCTGAAAACTGCGCTCGCACTCTTCTGTCCAGACGAAAGGAACTCCCTTCCGGGTCAAACTGGTCAACGGGGCAGCTATGCGGGAGAAGTCCTGAACAAAACGCCTATAGTAGCCCGCCAGGCCTAGAAAACTACGGATCTCAGTAACCGATGTTGGTCGGGGCCACTGCTGAACAGCCTCAATCTTCTTCGGGTCCACACAAATGCCGTCTCTCGTAACCACGTGACCCAAGAATCCGACGCTGTCCAGCCAGAATGCACACTTGGAGAACTTCGCGAACAGCTGGTGCTCCCTCAGAGTCTGTAACGTAATCCGCAAGTGCTGCTCGTGCTCCTCTCTGCTCCGGGAGTACACCAAGATATCGTCGATAAACACGATGATGAACAAGTCAAGATACGGCCTGAATGTACGGTTCATCAAACCCATAAATGCTGCTGGGGCGTTGGTGAGTCCGAACGACATCACCAAAAACTCGTAGTGGCCGTAGCGCGTGCGGAAAGCTGTCCTCGGTATATCCTCCTGTCGAACTCGCAGCTGATGGTATCCTGATCGCAAGTCGATCCTCGAAAAATACCCCGCACCCTGAAGCTGGTCGAACAAATCATCAATGCGCGGCAACGGATATCTGTTCCGAATGGTAACTTTGTTCAGCTGGCGGTAGTCGATACATAAGCGCAAACTTCCATCCTTCTTCTTGACAAACAGGACCGGAGCACCCCACGGAGAAACACTAGGTCGAATAAGCCCCTTATCCAACAAATCCTGCAACTGATCCTTCAGCTCTCGAAGCTCTGCCGGGGCCATCCGATAAGGCGGTATAGAAATAGGCCCCGAACCGGGAATCAAATCAATGCAGAACTCAACATCGCGCTCAGGCGGTAGCCCAGGTAGCTCATCAGGGAAAACATCAGGGAACTCACAAACTACCGGGACCCGGTCCAACGGAACCTCTGCAGCTCGCGTATCACAAACAAACGCTAAGAATCCCTGACATCCCTTCCGCAAGAGCTGACCAGCGCGAAGAGACGAAATTAAGCTGGGAAGGGTGACACTGCGGTCTCCCTGAATAACAAGGACTGGCTCTCCCGGAAAGCTAAATCTGACTGCCTTCTCACGGCAGTCCACCGAAGCATAACAAGTGGCTAGCCAATCCATGCCCAGAAGACACATAAAAGTCCAACATATCGAGGAGTATCAAATCAACTGATGAATCCCTCTCCCCGATACGAACGGAACACAAACGAAATACAAACCGAGCGACAAACGACTCGCCTACCGGAGTAACAACAACAAGCGGCTGATCTAACGACGACGACTCACGGCCCAACATCGGTGCAAAGTGTGTAGATACGTACGAATGTGTGGAACCTGGGTCGAATAATACCCGTGCGTCGAAAGAACAAACTGGCAAGGTACCTGTCACAACGGCATTGGATGCCTGCGCATCCTGCGGTGTCAAAGCAAAAACTCGGGCCTGTCCTCCACCGATAGCGGGCTGACCTCGACCTCGGCCTCTTCCTCCTCGTCCTCTCTGAACAGGACCGCCACGTCCACGGCCTCTCGGTGCACCTAACTGGCGTGGAGCATCGCCTGGGGTAGGAAGTAGGGCTCTCTGAGGAGGGGGTGGTGATGGTGGTAGGGTCACGTGCGGAACTGTCGCTGCTCCCTGTCGTCTCACCGGACAGTCTCTGACAAGATGGTGCAGACTCCCGCACCCAAAACATCCTGGCGACGGCTGCTGCCCCTGGGGATAAGAACCATATAACTGTCCCCGCCCAAATCCTCTGCCCGGCCTATCTCTCGAAAAGAATCTGGCGCGCTGCCTCTGAGACGGTACATCGGTGCGCATCCTCTTCGGCCCGGAAACGGCCGAAGTCCATGATATGCGTGCCTCCATCCGCAATGCCGTATCCATAGCAGCTGAATAAGTGTCGTAGTGCTGGGCGCCAATGGCAAGATATAGCTGGGCATCAAGTCCCTGTACGAACCTCTTCACCATCTTCTCCTCGGTATCCACCAAATACTGAGCATATCGGGATAACTGTGTAAACTGGATGTCATACTCAGACACCGTCATCCCAGGTGTCTTGACTAAGGCCTCGAAGCTGCGAGCTCTGGCGTCACGAACGCTCTCTGGAAGGAAACGGGCTAGAAAGACCGCTGTAAACTCGGCCCAAGTCATAGGCGGTAGATCTGCAGCTCGACCTCTCAAGACTGACTCCCACCATGTCTGCGCGAGACCCTCTAGTCGGAAACTCGCAAGCTCTACCCATCGATCATCCGAACATCTCAGCGAACGGCAGATCCTGGCTAAACTGTCAAGGAACGTCTGTGGGTCCTCCGCTGTCTCAGTGCCGGTGAATACTGGAGGTCTCAGCCTCATGAAATCCTGTAGTGAAACCGGAATGGCCACGGTGGTAGTAGTAGGAGCAGGTATCATGGTCGTCTGTGATGTAGTAGGTACGTCATCCGGCCTCGGTGTACGACTGGCTGCAACTAGGGATCCTACCATCTGACGTAGCTCCTGCATGCCTCCCATCATCTGTCGCAACTCCTCCATACCGGTCTCGAGCCTATCCATACGGCCTGGGGAAGGTGGATCGGTCTGTCCCTGCGGCGTAGGCATACCACCCTGCTCAGTCCTAGTCTCGGACGAGCCAGCTCGAATCTCGTCTCTGGCGGCAGCCCTCTATGCCCTCGTAGCCTTCGGCGGCATAGTGGCTGTTACAGGAAAACGGATAGTAAGAACAGTGCAATAGGATCATAGGATACACGGAATTGAAGAAGGAATTTTTCAAGCAAGTATATCCTAAAGTCACTTAGGCGGAGTACCGTATCGTAAGTATGCCGCGGACATACGCACGCTACGTTACCCTGCTTAAGTCACTTACTCCATCTACCAAGGGTCATCCTACACTCACAAAGGTAAAACCTATCGCTCTGATACCAACTTTGTCACGACCCGCAGGGTACGGAACGTGACTGGCACTTAAGTTTACGAAACGTCTAAAGGCGTCCGTAAAATAAGTAAGCCAAAGCCCAGAAAACAAAACCAATGAAGCAAAAGAGTGAAGAAAACCCAATCATTTGAAAGCAAGTTATCAAATAAGTCATGCAAAACACTTTTTAAAAACAATACCAACTTTTCCCGAAAATTTCGGCAGAGTCTCCTTTGTAAATACTGGCCCCCAAAATGGGTACAACATAAATAAACATGAATCCAACAAAATAGGGCATCCCCAAGCGGGAGCTAGCTCTTCGCCATAAGACGGTCACAAATCCCACGCAATGTAAATGACGACAAGCATAATAAAGCATAAGGAAGCATGAAAAAGTAGCATGTCGGCTCAAGTGAGCTCGACCCCAAAATACAGCATAAAATCCACAAACCTCACAGTCTCATCTCTAGGTCAATATACAATAATCTGGTAGAAACAGTAGATGGAGTACACTAGATACAAGAATATACAAGGTGGTACTAAATAATAACATAACCCACCTATGAGCAAATCTCGAGCCCAAGCAAAACAGGCAAAAGAACAAGTGCGCCCGCTGCTACTGAACTGACGGAGCGGACCTGCAAAAGACTGTGGCACAACGGGGGTGAGTTGCCAACTCGTGAGTAATAAATAACATCTGCAAAGGCTATCGTATGCATGCACACAAGCATCCTAGCATCTAAAATACAGGTATGACTGGATGCACTAGCAGGTGTGTATATCATATCAGTGTGCTAATATGTATGCAACATGAAAAATCTGAGGTCTCAATAGGTATATATAAGAAATATTTTATCTCTTTTTGTCTTTGAAACTCTTTTAGAATGCCAGCAATGTCAATGAATCGACGAAAATCGGTGTCCAGCAACGACACCCAAAAGCTGTCTCAAATCTCATAAATGTATCTCTGGCCTCAGCCGTCCGGCTGACCCATCTCAAATATCAATATCTCATCATCTAGCGGCCACGGTCGGTATCCTCTGGATATCCGCCGTCCCAAACAGTCACCGGTAGGTAATCCGTCCCCTTCCAGGCTCAACGTCATCACCACATTCCTCTTGCCCCGGGGTACCTTACCGGGCCCACCATGTACCCGTGCCGGTTCCTCCACTCCTCGACACGGATTTCCAAATCCACAGCAAACTCATGGTGGACGACACTTACATCACTAGAAAACCGCAATTTACATATTTTAAAAATATAATAAGTTTAGAAATTTTGCGGCTTTCCCCCGAAATCCAGCAATATCATAAAATCCCAAGAAATCCTCATAAGTGCATATATCAATGATAATGAATGCGTATGATATCAATAATCAAGTTGCGATGTGTGATTAATGTATTAAGCATGAACAGTTAATATGATGAAGTACATGCACATGAATAGCAATACTACGGTTTCATTTTTAAGGAATTAAAGGCAATAGTACCAGTTTAAGTATCGATTAGTAAAAGGTTTCAATTTAAAAGTTATCTAGTGTGGTGGCATGGCAATTACCAGGGTGTGTGTGTAAACATGAATAGTGCTCGTGCTGCATATAAAAACCTGGTAATGGTGCATGTGTCCTACAATTGAGTTTGCGTATATGGGTATAACATATTGATCTAATTGCAGCAATTATCATGCCAGTAATATTATTCTAATGTCACAAGTGGTTATCCAGTTTACTATTTTTCAGTTTACTAAATTTATCGGGCGACTTGCGCCATCCAAACGATCGTCCCCCGTAGATGTTAAATCTACTCACCGGAATCCCTGGCTAGCTGTGTCCAATCACCGCCTTTCCCTTTCGCGCCGCGTCTGACGTCTCCACGACCGAACCTGGAATTTACATCAATACCAAATATAAGGTTACAAATCAAAGAACGACGCAAAACCCCAACGAAACTACTAAAGTTCGCTAGCTAGGTACAACGTGCACAAAGTGCGCGGAACACACGCGAAAATCGCAAAACTGCCGAAAAACGCCGATTTGGATCACCCGGCAAAACTAAAACCCGACTACCCCAAAAATCCGCACTCACGCATCCTAAAAGTCGTAGGACAAGCCATACAATCATCAAGATGTCAAAAATAATTCATCACATAACTTTTATAAAAATCTAGTAAGCATTTCAATCCAAAATCGGTGCAAAAATCGCCGATAAGCGACAAAACGACAACAATAAAGCATAATTACCCAAGCACACTACAAGCAATCTACAAACACTAATTACAACACAAAAGTAATGATTCCAATCCTATTTTCCATAACCACCAATTCTTGAATTTATAACTTAGTAAAATCCAATCAATTTCCTCACTTGAAACTTTAAATTAACACAACAAAGCCCACTTAAGAAAATTAACCTCTTAGGTTAGGTTAGCAAAATACTAGATAGCAATTTAGGTTTAATCAACCAAATAATGGTTTCTAAACCTTAATCAACTCACTAATCAAGCTTCACAAACCAATTCCATACAAAAACCCTCTCTTGAAAATCCTAAAAAAGCAATTTCACACTTCTAAATTTAACCAAATTAGCATAATTGAAAACTACATCAACAAGATAACTATATGGATTAGTTAATTAACCACTAAATTAACTATAAAACAATCTAATTAAGTATTATGGCTTCAAAACCCTAGCTAAAATTTTCAAGCAAAACCTAAGAAACTAGATTAAACTACACTAAATTAACACTAAACCATCTAACATAAGAACTTAAACAAAAGAATTTAACATGATAGAAATTATACCTCTTGATCTATGGATCAAGCAAGAAAATTTTTGCTCCAATTGATGGCCTCAAGCACCAAGATCCAAGCTAGGGATGGCTAAGGAAAATGATAGCATAAGGATTTTGTGTTGAAAAAGAGAAGGATTTATGGATTTTTATTGAATTTTGTTGCAAATTTTGAAGAAAATGAGAGAGAAAGAGAAGGAAAATAATGGAGATGGGGGATGGTGCAGGTTTCGGCCAGAATTGAGGTGAGGGGGAGGGTGTGGGCAAGTGGGGAAAGTCAAGGGTCAAGTTCCAAAGTCAAATGTATCATAACTTATTCATTATATTTAAAATAAAACCATAAACTATCCCAATTTCACACAAGAAAGCAACCAAAGAAAGGAGCCCAGAAATTTCTGGTCTTGGCCAGGGTTGGGCTGTTCTAGGGCTTAGGGAAAAGTGAGAGGGGTTTTACAAAAGAAATTTTATGCAAAAAGGCCCCCTACAACTCAAAAATTGCAAGTTTTAGCTCAAAATTCAATAAATTCGTTTCAATTCATAATAATTTGTTAAAAATCAAAATAAATTACTAAAAATTCATGTTATCACTAGATTATAATTATCATAATTTTAGAGATTAAAATTAGCCCGGAAAAATTTGTATTTATCGCTTATTTAATGTATTTTCTTACCGGCTTAAAATAATATAAAAAAATTGAAAAATAGGGAAATTTTTTTTAAATGACCAAAATTTCATAATTAACTCATTAGCTACTAAAAACAAGCATTTACCTATCCATTTTAAGTATAATTAGCCCTAAACTGCAAAATATCGAGAAAGACGGTTTTCGGAAAATACCGAATTTTCACCGAATTTCAAGAAAACACCAAAACGACTTTTCAAGACGCTACAGAGAGAGAGAAAAGAAACACTCAGCGTGTACTCTAACCTAGATCAGAATGGTTATCACTTTATCTAATCAGGAAACCTCCCACTGTAACGTCAAATTCTTCCCCAAACCTGAAA
Source organism: Agapanthus africanus (assembly GCA_030015575.1). Lineage (NCBI taxonomy): Eukaryota > Viridiplantae > Streptophyta > Magnoliopsida > Asparagales > Amaryllidaceae > Agapanthus > Agapanthus africanus. The sequence goes on from CM057343.1 coordinate 250,631,891, forward strand.
GAAGAATTAGTCGGGATCACCGGAGGAGTAAACCAACTCATTAGTGGGAATCGGGATCCAACTATCATCGCATGATAACGTGACGGAATCCGCTCACGTTATCACACTCCAGAAGGTATGCGCATATCTGGCAAGTTTCAGTTTCTTTAAAATCTCCCGATGTGATTTTTGCCCCATGCTCTTATGATCTTGACGAAGGTCAACAAATCATAAGTCACATGTCAAGTTCTACCCATCATTGTCCAGGTTAATTTGAACCCACCCGTACAAGCCCTTGACGAAGGTCAACAAGGCTATACGACTGTCCCAAACTAACGCATCTATCTATGCAGCAGAAAGGTAACAAGCAGCTACCATACACTATGCCTTGATGAAGGTCAACAAACATAGCATGAATACTACGTGCTACCCGTCTGAAATGACGGAGCGCTACTAATGGTTTCTGGCGAAAAACCTTTAACGTAATGAACATGATATCGTTGAAGGAACCGGATAGCTTTTTAAAAAAATATAGTAACGAAAACCTTTGCTAAAGAGGTCACTCCCGGTGAAGGGATCTCGGCTCTTTCCCCGTGGAATGAGGTGCAGAATATTCCAACTGATTACCATGATGCAAAGCAAAAGTAAATGACTATAGTGAAGTTATTGCCCTGACGCAAACTTCTGTCCAAGGGGTCACTCCCGGTGAAGGGATCTCGGCCCTTGCCTCGTCGACTGAGGAGCAGGATATTCTAACTGAATACCACTGTGCAAAACAAAAGAGAACGTCCTTGCAATAACAGCTTTTTGAAAAAAAAAGTTCCAACAACATCAGAATAGGTTTGTTTAGCTTGCATTGATCCGAATCAACGCTGTCCCATCAATTGATCACATCAATAAAGAACGAAAATAATGATGTACGTATATGCCATCCGCATTCACCACTGTGCCCCGTCATCACCCGTTAGGTTACTTAACTAACGACAGAGCGGGGACTGGACTAGCGCGGATGCAAAACATATATAACATCTACTAGTATATATATCAATATATAATATTCACTCAAGGCGTGATAAAATGCAACATCACAGAAATGTAACCAGCATCACAGAACAATACAGATATCTGGGATCCCCGGGTTTCATAGAGCCGCTACTGAAACCCGACGTTCCCCTGGTCGTGTGGATAGCCTGTGCAATGAAAATCCTAGACCCCTACGGGCACGGCAAGTTACCCGTCAAAACCTGAAGCGAGGCAGCCCCTTTCAGCAACGTGAATGGACCACCCAGCACTTCACGAAATCCGGTAACTTGGGCACCCCTCCTGGGTCAACCTGTACACCCTAGGAGTGCGGCGAATAGCCCGCCAATTCTAGAGTAAAGCCCCCTCCGTTTCAATACCATGAGATGCAGGCTCGTTGCCCTCTAGAACCCGGCTATCCGTGCACCCCTCCGTGGGGTAATCCTAGTACAGAAAGTAAAATATACATACAACGGGTACATCGACCTCGACCCGGTCGTGCCCCAAAAGAATAATATACAAACAGGCAGTGACGGCAGTCCACATGTCGGACGCTCGCCCCGCAATATCAAATGTACATATAAAACAAAAACTGTACTACCATTGCATCCAGGCTACCCCCACGACCAATCCGCAACATCACAGCACAACACAGAACATCAACGTGAATGTCACGTTCGCAAATCCGTCTAAAAGGGCTATAGCAGTTAGATAGGATTTACCGATCAAATGACATTCACGGTTGCAGATATAATGTAAATACTGTGAACTAACATGTTTAAAATTTTCGATCGATCAAATTTACCGAAGTGGGCCCCAAGCACTACTGTAGCACTCAAAGAAAATCTGGGCCCAAACAGAATATCCCAAAACCCCCATTTCCAAGTCAGAAGCCTACTGTGAAAATTTGGTGCAAAGATAACACTTTCCCACCGCGGAACTGCGGCCAAACCAGGGGTTTGGCCGCGTTTCCGCGGTCGTACTGAGGAATCATTGCATCGAATTTTCCCAGAATGCTTAGAATTCCCTGCACTTATTTCTGCAATGTACTGAAAAAATTTTAGAGTAAAAAAAAATTTCGACAGAAACTTATGCAATAGAAAATACGGTTTTGGGGATTTTTGATCAATCGAGTTCTAAACATACTAGAGCAAGCTAGACTAGGTTAATGGCATGGCTCTGATACCAGTGTAAGTGCACAGCGGTGTCCCGGCCGTCAATCCGACAACGGAAATGCGGAAACGAAAAACTTTACTAAAACTGTAAACCGGCACCACCACGCACTATAAACCCGGGTCGGGCCATTAACCAAACTCTAGCAAACTAGAAAATGAGTAGAGAATCCATACCAAGCGATCCGTGTCCTTCGGTCTTCGCCTCCACTCCGATCTCCTCGCGGAACCTCCGGTCTTCATCTCCTCGTCGGAACGGGCACCACATCGCCGGGTTCTTTTACGGGCTCTCACCTCTGGACCGAGGCAACTCGGGCACGAAGTTGGAGAGCCGACGTGCCCAAGGGAGTGCTATAGAAGCAGTGTAGAAACAATTGTCTCATTTGGGGTTTAAGTTGCCTTTGATGGAGGAATGAATGTGTTAGTTATATGTATGCCCTAGAGGCCATTACTGTACATAGGATGTATATTGTAATGGATGCTGGGACATATATAGGGAGGAGTTTCTTGCTCGACATGATAGTATGCTATCTGGTTGCTCTTTATCTTAACGTGTACACTCTTTGTCTCTCTGTTACATGTTGGTAAAGCCCTTAGGATGTGTACTTGACTACCTGGACTATGATGCGGATCATACTAGTGGGGACATGGAAGTCAATAAGTACATCCTTCAAGGACCCTAGTCGTGGGTGTATCGAGACGGGGCATCGATATACCGGAGTAGACTAGCGTATACCTTCTCGACCCATACAGATGGGCAATGGATGATCCCATATCCATTAGTGTTTGACATCAGAGATGATATACGGGTGCTCAGTGGAGACTGGGTACACTGGACGGACCCGCCGAGAACTCCCAGATGGTATTATACCTTACGTCAGATGGCAGTTCTCTGGTGACACTGGTACAGGTTAGTCTGTAGACCCGAGATCGTCATAGAGTCTTGTGTGATTCCTACTGTGCTTTGATTTCCACCTTACCACGTCCAAGAGGGCGTGCAAAACGGTGGTTTTTGGGTACAGTCCCGAATCACAAGGAGGCAACGAGCGATAGGAGGGGATTCGTCTCTCCCGGTATAGGGAGTTGATGTTGCGCTGTGTTCGATTGGCTATAACCGGAAATCCCTAGCCAGGGTTGCTGAGATTTACTGGTAAGTGTTACCAGTAGTTTCTCGAACTGTTATAGACCTCATATCGACACGACTTATCGAGCTATTGGGGTCTGACATTTACCACCCCTAGGCAAGATATGTGACATATCAGACGACGAGACCGGACTGTACGGTAAGTGTTACTGGTTGGATTCACAGGAGTGTGAGCGGGCTTGCTCGTTGATCTTCTGATCGCTCAATACCCGAGTGGCCGTTACGTTTAGCAGACCGCTTGCGGCTTGTGGGTGTTTGATATGATCATCACCTGCTGCCGGCATATTGACGAGTCTTTAGAGTCCTACACAGAGGTTTCCTGGCTCAAGCGAAACGAAATAGGAGCGCATATGAGATATGTGCGGGACCGAGAATAATACCAGTATGTGATACTGTATTCTATTCTCGCGATTTGTATCATCGGACGGTTATATGTGATATAGCCGGGTTACCGAATCAAGTGTTGATTCGATACATTGATACACTTGATATTAGTCGGTTATATGCGATATGACCGGATCATTAAATCAAGTGTTGATTTAATGATTTAATGTATAATTATATATTTGATATATTATTTTACATTAACTAGTATTTGTTCACTTAAGATGGATTTTCTCACTTGATGTGCACATTGTATATATGATATAGTTTTGTCTACTAGTTTGTATCATGTTTGATGATACATGCAAACTTGGGTGTGTGTATGCATTAAACTATGATTAGGTTAATGGTTAGGGTTTGATTTACTTATTTATTTTCTTTATTCATTTTTGGGCAAGAAATAAAATGGTGGCTTCTTTTGTTTCTTACTTGAAGCTTCATGAAGCTTTGTGAAGCTTTGACCATTTTGTTTCTTTTCTTAACCTAACCATTCACCTAAACCCTAGTTTAGTCTCTGCACTAGTTACGCTCACCCATGGTTGCATTATGATAACCATTCACTTGAATTATTATTTTGTGAATTAATTCTTTTTCCTTCTTCTTCTTCATCTTCTTTAAGTGAAGAAAAGAAAAGCTTTCTTGAAATTTCCAAGTGATTAATCCAAGTGAGAAATCCAAATCTAAAGTGAACCCGCTTTCTATTTCTTCATCCTCTACCACTTGCCATGTAGTATAGGGTGTTTTCTTCACAAGTTTCATGACTTAGTGAAGGTGGAGCTTGAGTTAGAGTTGCCTCGACGTAGATCATCTTTGGCATCGAAGTCAACAACCTAGCCCGCTCATTTCTCCGACGAAACCATCGCTAGAGTCCAGGATCCCGGTGATCGCAGCGAAGGGACGTCATCACGGAGCTAAAGAAGTGGAGGACCGGATCTACAAAGGTTGTATTTCGTTTCACTTTATAGTAAATTTGTTTACTTGTATGTCTTTCGCCTAATTTCTAGTTAACGATCTAGCAGCCAAACCCACACCCCTAGACCCCTACGAGAGCGGTCCTTCACTTCTTTAGGTAGATCATCGAATCCGTGTAATCCGTGTTTTATACTGGCTCGTATTGAAAACACGGACGTCCTAGTATATCCAATGTTTCATATGATTCTTCTGCTACGATATCTGTGATGTGATCATTTGATATGTTGTGATAGATACTGTATATAGTATATATGATATATTATATAGACGTTACTTATGTTTTACACCCGTGCTAGCCCTGCCCCGCTCTGCCGTTAGTCACCTAACCTAACGGTGCACGAGGGGACATCGAGACGAACACGGATGGCATAAGTGTACGTCGTATTTATCTGTGATGTTTAGGTGACTTAGATGATGGGACTTCATTAATGTGATTAATGAAAGAAAAGAAACCGAAGATGTTGTGGAATCGAATTTTCAAAGATAAAATCAGGTAGCTACAGTTCTTGCTTTGCATCGCGGTGTTCCTTGTAGAACATCCTGCACCTTATTCGATAAGGAAAGGACCGAGATCCCTTCACCGGGAGTGACTCCTTTAGCAATAACTGGCAGATGCTACACACTCGGTTTGTCTTTTGATTTCTTCTATAGTTTCTGCTTTGCACAGTGATATATATGATTTATCCCGCACCTCATTCGACGAGGAAAGGGCCGACGATCCCTTCACCGGGAGTGACCCCTTTAGCAAAACTAGAAAAGCCTCAAAAACACTCCATTTTAAAATCATTTGATTCTACAACGATATCAAGTTCATTACGCAATAGCTTTTCATAAAAACCTGTCGTAGCCCTCCGTCATTTCAGATAAGTTGTATATAGTATTCGTGCTACATTTGTTGGCTTTCGTCAAGGTGTAGTGTGCGGTAGCTATATGTTGCTTATCTGCTGCATACGATGCGATTGGATTAGGGTAGTCGTACGGCTTTGTTGGCTTTCGTCAAGGGTCGTGCGGGTGGGTTTAATTCAGTCAAGAAATGTACGGGTTGAACTTGACTAGCGGGCTATGGTTTGTTGGCTTTCGTCAAGGTCATAGCACGTTAGGGGCAAAATTATCGGGAATTTCAAGTGTTGAATTTTGCAATGAGATTGCATACCTTCTATGAGATAGTTGGATCCCGATACCTGCTGTGAGTAATTGTTACTCCTGAGAGAGTTTTACACATTACAATTAGCCGATCAAGTAGGTGTCTAGAAAGGTGTCAACGAGGTTACGCCTCTGGGAAAACGAGGTTTACATTAATTAGGTTCGTATGAAAGCACGGGGAACCTCCCTCAAAGTACCGACACTGGCCGGGCTGAAAGATTGGCGAACTTGTAGCGTGTAATTAATCCCAGCTAGTCTTTCCTTTTAGGGGTTGAAGGAAGATTTGATAAAAACAGTGGGAACCATCCTGATTAGATAAAATAATAACCAATCTGATCTTGCAAGAGCGCACGCAGAGTATTTTCTTCTCTCTCTCTCCTGGTAGCGACCATGTCACGCTTTAATCAAGATAATAATACGGATGTATTGACCGAACCCGCTTGCTATACTGAGCTGGGGAACGTTGGTCCCGCTCCAACTTATAATTGTTATAAGTCAGAGCAGGAAATTGGGGAATACCATATTTCCCGTGCCGCCCAAACGAAGAAAGTGCATGCTGATGCATCTTCTTCGGGTATGTTCATTACAGAGAACTGTTTCTCAGTATCCTTTACGTCCTGGGTATGAGATACCGGATCAGGATCCCGCATATGTAATCTGTTACATGGGCTACAGATAGGTAGAGAACTGAGGACGGGTGATAAGTTTCATGAGACAGAAAACGGTGCAAGTATTGCAGCCAAGTCTGTTCGTCACTGTCACCCTGTATTACCAAAATACATTGATTCTGAACAAATGTTATTAGATACCAAACCTGATGTACAAAATCATATCAGTCTCTTTATTAGTAAAGAAATGATATAATTTTGTATTTTTGGATAATGTTTTGAACATTTCCTATATCAAAAGTTGATCGGTTCAGGCACGATATCTAAAAGCATTGATGTTCTAAATCGAACTACAGTTCTTAGTATACGGAATACACACAAGAGGAAGAGTTCCGAAATGAACAAATCCTTCTTGAGGTATTGTAGACTGGGTCATATCAATGCGGCCCGACTAGCTGAAGTTACATATAGATGCATATTTAAATTAGTTTGAATTTACATCTTGTGAAACCTGCCGGTCATGTCACAGAGATAAGATGACCACAGCTCTGTTTATTGGAAACAGAGAAAGAGTTAGTGAACTCTTGGGATGATACATGTTGATGTATGAAGGTCCCCTGTCTACACATGCCAAGACCGGTTCTTTGTACTTCATTACATTCTCTGATGATCTCTCAAGATTCAGTCATATGTTCTTGTTGAAACACAAGTCCGAACCTTTTGAGATATTCACAGAATATAAGTTAGAAGTAGAGAACCAATACGGGTATAAGTATTATGTCCTTTGATGAGATCAAGAAGGAGAATACTTGTGCATAGAATTCCTGGAATATTCTAAAGGAGAATGAGATTCTCTCTCAGCATTACTCCTCCGTATACACCATAGCACGATGTTATATCGGGGTGGAGCAATTGTACCCTATTCGATATGGTGCGCTCTATGATGAGTACTACTGAGTTACCTGTTTCCTTTTGGGGGTTATGCACTTGAGAAGCTGCATACCTATTGAATTAGGTTCGAATCAGATCACAGCCTACCACTCCATATGAGATATGGTATGGGAAGAGCCCATGTCTTAAGCTAGTTAAGATTTGGGGTTGACCGGCTTATGTCTAAAAGCAAAGATCCGGACAAGATCGAGGCAAGGTCTGTTATGTAGAACTGGAAAGGTTCCAGCTATACAAAACTACAGCAAATGATTTGGTAGAACCAAAGGATTCAGTAGATTCCAACGAACCTCAGCCTCTCCGCCGATCTAGTAGGGTTCCTCATCCGCCTGAGAGATACTTCGGTTTCTCGATGACGGTTGGAGCGAGGATTGCATCATGAGATGATGACCCAACTAGTTTCGAGCAGGCCATCGAGAGTAGGGACTCTGTAAGAATGGCTGGATGCTTAGCGATCTGAGATGGAATCCATGTACACGAACAAAGTATGTACTTTGGTAGCTATATCTGAAGCGTTAAATCCCCATCAGGAGCAAGTATATCTTCAGAAGATTACTTGGTGTAGATTGAAAAGTTGAGACTTTCAAATCTAGACTTGTTAAAGGTTTTCGTCATCGACCAGGCGTGGATAATGATGAAACCTTTTCCAGTGGCTATGCTTAAGTCCATCCGGATCCTACTTGCCACGGCTACATACCATGACTACGATATTTGGCGGTTGGGTGTCATGACTGCTTTTCTAAAATGATGTTTTAGAAGAAAACGTCTATAAGTACACAGCTAGAGGGCTTCGTAGACAGTGGGAGCAGCGGAAACGTGTGCAAGATGTTTTATGTGATAAAACAGGCATCGCGGAGTTGGAACATCTGTTTTGATGTGGTAGTCAAAGAGTTTGACTTCATCAAAATGGTAGATGAACCTTGTATATACAAAAAGGTAGTAGGGAGTATGGTGGTGATCCTCGTAGAGTACGTGGATGACATGCTCTTGATAGGGAAGAAGTTTCCTATGCTACGCTCGGTCAATCTCCGCTTATCACAATGATTCTCCAAATAGGATCAAAGTGATACCTACTAAATCCTGGGTTTTGGATCTATGAGATAGATCTAATTGGATGTTAGGATACTCACTAGATGTAGTGAGATGGTATCAATCGATCCTGGGGAGAATCACTGGAAAGGTTCCAGGGTGATAAGGACGACTGAATGTCAGTCACAGGCATTGTCTTTACCCTCAGTAAAGGGACGGTATGTTGGAAGAGTTCCAAGCAAAATACCGTGGCATACTAGATGATTAAAAGCAAGATACATCGTTACCAAAGATGCTACCAAAGAGGAAGTCTGGGTGTATATTAGTTCATAAGATGAACTTCGTTCCTACCATTGTGAGACAATGGAGTTGTGGCTTGTGCCTAGGAACGCCCGTCCTATCAGTGATCCAGACATATTCTGAGGCAGTGTCACCTGATCATGGAGATGGTTGATCTCCAAGGGATCGAGGTCAGGAGAGTAGACTCAGAGGACAACACGGTGGATCCACTCACAAAGGCCTTTTCCCAGAGAGAGACTTTTATAGGATGGTTGAGTATGAGATACTGCAACCACTGCTACAGATGGCCCTAGTGCAAGTGGGAGATTGTTAGTTATATGTATGCCCTAGAGGCCATTACTGTACATAAGATGTATATTGTAATGGATGCTGGGACATATATAGGGAGGACTTTCTTGCTCGACATGATAGTATGCTATCTGGTTGCTCTTTATCTTAACGTGTACACGGTTTGTCTCTCTGTTACATGTTGGTAAAGCCCTTAGGATGTGTACTTGACTACCTGGACTATGATGCGGATCATACTAGTGGGGACATGGTAGTCCATAAGTACATCCTTCAAGGTCCCTAGTCGTGGGTGTATCGAGACGGGGCATCGATATACCAGAGTAGACTAGCGTATACCTTCTCGACCCATACAGATGGGCGATGGATGATCCCATATCCATTGGTGTTTGACATCAGAGATGATATACGGGTGCTCAGTGGAGACTGGGTACACTGGATAAACCCGCCGAGAACTCCCAGATGGTATTATACCTTACGTCAGATGGCAGTTCTCTGGTGACACTGGTACATGTTAGTCTGTAGACCCGAGATCGTCATAGAGTCTTCTGTGATTCCCACTGTGCTTTGATTTCCACCTTACCACGTCCAAGAGGGCATGCAAAACGGTGGTTTTGGGGTACAGTCCCGAATCACATGGAGGCAATGAGCGATAGGAGGGGATTCGTCTCTCCCGGTATAGGGAGTTGATGTTGCGCTGTGTTCGATTGGCTATAACCGGAAATCCCTGGCCAGGGTTGCTGAGATTTACTGGTAAGTGTTACCAGTAGTTTCTCGAACTGTTATAGATCTCATATCGACACGACTTATCGAGCTATTGGGGTCTGACGTTTACCACCCCTAGGCAAGATATGCGACATATCAGACGACGAGACCGGACTGTACGGTAAATGTTACTGGTTGGATTCACAGGAGTGTGGGCAGGCTTGCTCGTTGATCTTCTGATCGCTCAATACCCGGGTGGTCGTTACGTTTAGCAGACCGCTTGCGGCTTGTGGGTGTTTGATATGATCATCACCTGCTGCCGGCGTATTGACGAGTCTTTAGAGTCCTACACAGAGGTTTCCTGGCTCAAGCGAAACGAAATAGGAGCGCATATGAGATATGTGCGGGACCGAGAATAATACCAGTATGTGATACTGTATTCTATTCTCGCGATTTGTATCATCGGACGGTTATATGTGATATAGCCGGGTTACCGAATCAAGTGTTGATTCAATACATTGATACACTTGATATTAGTCGGTTATATGCGATATGACCGGATCATTAAATCAAGTGTTGATTTAATGATTTAATGTATAATTATATATTTGATATTCTATTTTACATTAACTAGTATTTGTTTACTTAAGATGGATTTTCTCACGTGATGTGCACATTGTATATATGATATAGTTTTGTGCACTAGTTTGTATCATGTTTGATGATACATGCAAACTTGGGTGTGTGTATGCATCAAACTATGATTAGGTTAATGGTCAGGGTTTGATTTACTTATTTATTTTCTTTATTCATTTTTGGGCAAGAAATAAAATGATGGCTTCTTTTGTTTCTTACTTGAAGCTTCATGAAGCTTTGTGAAGCTTTGACCATTTTGTTTCTTTCCTTAACCTAACCATTCACCTAAACCCTAGTTTAGTCTCTACAATAGTTACTCTCACCCATGGTTGCATTATGATAACCATTCACTTGAATTATTATTTTGTGAATTAATTCTTTTTCCTTCTTCTTCTTCATCTTCTTCAAGTGAAGAAAAGAAAAGCTTTCTTGAAATTTCCAAGTGATTAATCCAAGTGAGAAATCCAAATCTAAAGTGAACCCACTTCCTATTTCTTCATCCTCTACCACTTGCCATATAGTATAGGGTGTTTTCTTCACAAGTTTCATGACTTAGTGAAGGTGGAGCTTGAGTTAGAGTTGCCTCGACGTAGATCATCTTCGGCATCGAAGTCAACGACCTAGCCCGCTCATTTCTCCGACGAAACCATCGCTAGAGTCCGGCATCCTGGTGATCGCAACGAAGGGACGTCATCACGGAGCTAAAGAAGTGGAGGACCGGATCTACAAAGGTTGTATTTCCTTTCACTTTATAGTAAAGTTGTTTACTTGTATGTCTTTCGCCTAATTTCTAGTTAACGATCTAGCATTAGGGTTTCTCGGCACAAGAAAAATTTGATTTTGGCATGGTTGATGCCTTGTGGAACCTCATGGGTGTGCCTAGGAACCCTACAGAATGAACTTTGGAGTGATGTGTGGAATTTTGTAGCAAGAAGAATGAGATGAAATGAAAATTCCTCATACTAGAAATGAACCCTCTCTCTCACTCCCTAGTAGTGGCCGGCCCCATAATCAAAATGGTGGAGGGAAAAAAAAGAATCAAACATGAAGGGAGGTGAGAGTAGGAATCAAAAGAGGTGACCACATCCAAAAGTGATGATAACAAAGTCATATCCATTTCTAATCTCATTTAATGCAAGCAAGTGATGGAAAAAGAATCTCATCATGCAAGAACCATCATGATGCCACCATTTCACAAATAAACCCTCCACAAAAGATAATTTGCACAACTGCAAATAACCCCCTCCATCGGAAAAGTCCGGCCGTGAAGGAACAAAGGAAAACTGGCCGGAACAGAATACAAACTGGCAACTTCAGAAAACTGATCCCGTAATAAATTACATGAAAACCCCGCGACTGCATATACATGCACGCATTTGTATTCCCACTGAATACAAATGCAAAGAGACAAAACTACACTGTACAATACTAGGATCCGGCTTAAACCAAAGCCCGCTATTATTATCCGTCCGATCATGATCCGTGCAATACCGCACGTATCTGATCGAACCCTGCCATATCTCCATACGGCCTCTACAGCGTTTCACCCGAAACTTAAGAAAACGGTCTGTAAGGGACTCTAAAGACTCGTCAATACTTTGGTTGTGGATTTAACCACTAGCACGTTAGAGGTATTAGCCTATACGTAACGGGCTACCAGGTATTAACCAAAAGGGACGTCGATGAGCTAACTCATCCTGACACCCTACTGAGCCTGTCAGTGACAATATCCGTACAGTCCGGTCCGTTCATCTATGAGCATCGCATGGCGGGCCTAGGGGGTTGGTAAAAGTCAGACCCCCAAAAGCGGTACAAGTCATGTCGGAGTGTAGCCCAGAACACCCTGAGATACTACTGGAATACCTACCAGTAAATCTCCTGCCTTGGCCAAAGATTTCGTGTAATGGCTCTCCTAGACACAGCGTGACCTCATCCCCAATACCGGGAGAGACGAACCCCTGCAGATCCGCTCACTGCCTCCATGTGGCTCGGGACTGTACCCAACTAAAACCGGTTTGTACGTCTCCTTTGAGCGTGGTAGGGTAGTAATCAAAGCACAGTGGGAACTCACACGAGACAAATGACGATCTCAGGTCGATGAACTAACCTGTACACATGTCACCAGGGAACTGCTATCTGACGTCAGGTATAATACCAACTAGCATGTTCCCAGCGAGTCCTGTCCGGTGTACTCATAACCCAATGAGCACCTGTATACATCTTAGGTGAACCAACTGACACCAGTGGCTTGTGAGACCGGCCACCGCCCTTCGTCGGGGTCTTGACTGTATACACTAGTCTACTCTGGAGAATCGATGCCCTGTCTCGAAACTCCCACGACTAGGGACCTTTTAAGGATGTGCTTATAGACTCCAGCTCCCACGTATATGATCGCCCTCATACTGCTGGCAGTCAAGCAAGAATCCTAGGGGCTCTATCAATGTGTAATAGCGACCTGTAAGGTCACCTAAAGCAGTACACGATGATAAAGATAAACCAGATGTATACTATCATCTTGAGTAAGACTGTCCTACTGGGACAGGTCCTCCCTCAATCATTGCAATCACGTGCCTGTGATCCAATAATTGACTCTGAGGGCACTATCTCCAACATTAATAGCCCTGATCCTGCTCTGCTGATGCGTCCATCTCTAAGTCTTGGGTGGCAAATCTCAGGGGTGTCAGAACACCCAACAAGTACTCAATGTAATAATCTGTGATAGCATAATAAAGAGTGTCGTGGAATGCCCGCGTGCACATGTAAACATGAATATAGCAGTGATAAGAATAAACATGTAGACAGGTCGTGTCAAGTCCTAGATGTCACTACAAGGGTAAAGTCTAAAGGCACGGAAAAACGGCTCGATTCAATAAACAATTCACTTTAACGTTTTAGCCCGGTACCATAGCAACCCACTCACTATACCGTTTTAGCCTGGTACCTTAGCAACACACTTACTTTACCATTTTAACCCGATACCTTAACAACGGTACATTATAAAATATGAATGCTGACTGGACAGGTTCTGGATACGAATCACGAAAAGTCACGATAATAGCACCGACAGAGGAAAACATGTAAACGTGAAATCATGGTTTTACGGCATTTAATTCAGCATTCTAATTGGTGATTGCATTTTAATATAAATAGACAGGAATCATGAATAATCATGGTATGATAAGTGTGTTTATACGTGTCAAACAACAATAGTCTCGAATATGTATAAAGTATGTCAAAAGTGTTATTGTGCATGTTAATGTTAACAAGTGCACATGATTACTGTAATAACGATAGATCAAGAATATTTCATAAATCGACTTTAACGAGATTTAATCCTAATACATGTGTTTCCGTATGAGTCAATGATGTCAGATATAACACGGTCGCATAATAACTATAGCAAGAACGTGCATGAATCATACAAACATTACTATTCAGAAATTAAATCGAACACAAGATATGCATGATTTCTTTAATAGTTGATTAACGGGTATGCTAGAATCCTTAGGGTTTCAATTAGGTAAGTAATAAGCTAGGGTTCGTATATCAAAAAGGAATCACGATATTAAAGTTATGTTCTTTTAATTCTAACACAATGTATTTGATCAAGAAAATAACCGATGTTGCATTGGTTATCAAGAGGGAGAAAGAGTACTTGCCTTAGAATAGAGTTTACGTGAGATCTTGGAACGGTGGTGGTGATTGTGACTCGGATTTTGATATCGACGAATTCTACGATATAGACTTGGCGCTTGGATCGATGGACATGACTGATCTCACGAAGAAGATGATGCCGATGGTGGAGATGTCAGTTTGCTCGAGTTTTTGTAGTGGAGATGAGAGATGAGAAAGTTAGGGCTTTGAGAAAGGAGATCTAAGGTTTCTGGGTGAGAAAGGTGGCCAAGATTAAGGTTTGATCGAGTTTATTCGTGGGTTTAAATAGAGATTAGGTCGGTTACGTTATAGATAGATTCATGCCAACTATCAGGAATTCGATCAGATCCATTTTGAGCCGTCTCAAGTCAAACTTGAGCCGTCTCAAAAAGGTTTGAGTCGGCTCAAAGTAATGTTAAGCCGTCTCAATAAGTCAGAGAAGAAAATAAAGTTTCTGGAGCCATGAGTCAGCTCAAGATAGACATGAGTTGGTTCAAGAAGGTATTGAGCCGGTTCAATCAATGTTGAGCCGTTTTATACACACAGAGAAAACAAGGAACTTGTAAGGAACTTGTCTTGACCCATGTGCCGGCTCAAGATGGTCATTAGTCGTATCAAAAGTCTTAAGCCAGCTCAAGCGGCCAGAGAAATAATCATTGGGGAAGACTCCTGAGCCGTCTCAAATCATGATGAGCCAGCTCAATCTGACCCAGGTGATATTTGATCTAACATGATACTTAACATCTTAGTTAGTCATGGAATCAAAAGGGATATATTAAAATATTTGTTTTATTGGCATTTCAAGGTACAATGTATTACAACTCCGCTATACATGGTCCCCCTAACTGCATCCAAGACGATTAACAATCTTGTCTCTTCTATTGATTGCACAATACTAGACTAAAGCATTGATCTCCCTGAATCTGCATAAATGTCCAACATATAACCCGTCGTCAACCTCCATCCGCCCTTATCACCAGCATATCCTATCACAACGCATCCATCAACACTGCCTCTGTTGAATGACGAGCCGAGCCCTTCACCATCTCTCAAAAATCTCATGATCTACTCCACGCCTGCCAATGCTCTCCGCTAGAAATAGCCAAGTATCTGCTGACTGCTCCAACTTCATGTACAACATCGCGTGTATACACCAACCACTATGCTCGCATATGGCATTATAGACACATGATCTCGGTTTGCATCTAACCTTAGTAATAATATCGCTGAAGGATTGAAGTGCGCCTCTAAAGAAGTAGGCATATGCCGACTTTTCTCCATCACCTACCGATCGAGAACCTACTTGATACACTGCTACATCAAACTCAACTCCCCATCCATGAAAATATCTATGCCACGAATCAAAGTTGCGGACTCTCCGTCGAACTCCCAATCCTATAGCTTCGAGACTCATCCCTAGCTTTTCTCGTGCGCCTAATTCTCGTCGGCCTCTGCACCACTGGCTTTTCTGGACTCTACCTGAATCAGAGTACCGACCACCTCATCTATACCTATAGTATGGACTGGAACTTTGAAATTCACCTCACTCGGTAGCATACCCGTTATTCTTTCATCATTTAACCGAGTCTGTCTTCTTCGAAGTATCGCAGACTCAACGAATGTCACTCGACCTCACTCCTTCATGGGTCCCAAGAAACCACGACTTGTACTCATTGGCTCCATTTCCTAAGTCGACAAGAGAACGTCTCTCGATCATCGGCTCCTCGGTGCACCCAATAATATAAAGCCTTGAGTAATCTCTAACCCCTCTAGTCCATACTTGGGAATTCTTATATATACCATCGTAGATAGTGACCAATCAATGAGGTATTCAGCAATAGATATGGCTCCAGACCGAAACTCCTTCAGAAAACCAGCTGTAAGCCGTAAAGTTATGTTCTTCCTAAATGTTCGAACAATCCACTCTGCAATACCATCTGACCGAGATTCTCCTAAATTGGTGTATTGATGCACGATTCACTCCGGCTTGCATAAACCTGCGAACTCTTGCGAAGCGAATCCTCCGCCTAAATCGGACCAAAGAACATTTACACGCTTCCCAGATTGCATATCCAACATGACCATTCTAAATTTCTCAAAATTCTCGGCCTTAGATTTGAGAACGCACACGCACAACTTCCCAGAGAAGTCGTCAATGAAGGAAACATAATGACCAGCTCCACCTCAAGAACATTTCGGTTCTATAACCGCTTGTATCTTTTTCCCTTGAACATAACCATCTTGCAAATCCAAACTGCTGAACTCTCCATTTCTAAACAACTCCCTCTTCCGAGGCACCTCCAAACTCATTTCACCAATATGACCCGATCGTGGACGCCATATCTTAACCGAGTCTGAACCATAGAAGCTTCGACAACATATCCTACGACTGTCTGTCCTTGAATAAAATATAGATACCCTACCTTCGTCTTCATTACAATAAGATCACCTTTGGAAATTCTCATGGAATCTCTATCGGTCATGCACTTGTAATTGATTCCGTCCATAGCCCCTAAACCCCTAATGAGACTAAGCTCCTCCTCAGATCTGGCACATGCCTGACATCTGGAAATATCCGAACTATCTTATTATGCATGAAAATTTAAACTGTATCCATCCCAAAAACATTGCTCGACATATCATTCCCTATAAAGATCAAGCCTCCAACAACTGAATGATGCGTAGCAAACCAATTCCGATGCGGAATCACATGGAACTAACTCCCCGAATCCACCATCCATTAATCATGCACGTCTGAAGTCGTATATATTGATAGAATAAACTGATCACTACACTTATCTGAATCCTCCACTGCAATTGCAGTACTGGAGGAATCTGCTTGCCTCTCTTTAAACTTCGGACAATCCCTCTTCCAATGCCCTTTCTCCTTGAATAGATTGCACTTGTCATTCGCTCGGCTTCTCGACTTGTCCTTGGAACTACCATCTGGCCGCTTCAACGAGCTGCCTCTAGCAAACATCACGTTTCCTGAGCTTCCCTTATCACCGACTATCTTTTACCTCAACGCTTCACTGCGTAAACCTTTCTTGACATCTTCTAAAGTAAGTTGTCTTGGCCATACACCGTAGATTTGACAAATTGGCCGAGCACGGTAGTCAAAGAGCACAATATGATCATCGCTTGGTCTTCATCGTCGATCTTCACATGTACATTCCACAAGTCTATCACAATCCGATTGAGCTCATCGATATGGTCTTTGATGAAATCTCTTTTTTCATTCTCAAGATGTACAACCTCTGCTTGGGATAGAGACGCTTAGTGAGAGATTTCTTATTATAGAGTGACTCTAGCTGATGCTATGGG
Source organism: Agapanthus africanus (assembly GCA_030015575.1). Taxonomy (NCBI): domain Eukaryota; kingdom Viridiplantae; phylum Streptophyta; class Magnoliopsida; order Asparagales; family Amaryllidaceae; genus Agapanthus; species Agapanthus africanus. The sequence continues at coordinate 250,649,194 of CM057343.1, forward strand.
CCTTTGCTCGATCTCGCAAAGTACTTCATTGGCCAGGTAAAGGTACAATGAGCTGTGTGCTTATCTTCTATAGCCTTCAACTCAACTTCTGTGGTCCTAGCCAGTATCTTATCTCTCACACTATCTTGTGAACCCCAGTTGTTTAGGAACTGTGGTCCTCTTGAACTTTCTTAAATTGAAATTGTTATGGCCATCAAACTTCTTTATCTTGTAACTCATAGCCGTCATCTTCTCAAAATCTTCGAATTACCGAGCTTGATGCTCTGATACCACTTGTTGTACCTCGAATTCCTAACTCGGTGCGGTGATCCATAAAGGGATCATTCAAGCTGACCACAAACAAGTGATATGGTGCACTGGAAAACTACACTGATTCGTATGCAAACGAATACAATGAAAAAAACTCTGGCGGCCTTCACATCATACCATAAACAAATAGAAAAGCATACCAAATAGCCAAGAACACAACGATATACCAAGTTTGGTGTAAACTCGCATCTAGCCCTGCTTTCGCTATGAGAACTTCCTGTAGAGTAAGGATAACACGAGATACACACAAAACTCTCACAAGCTCAATAGAACAACACTCCAAATCTCTCCACAAAACCTCTCCTTTCTCCCTCAAACACTATTTTAATGGCTGCCTTCTGTCTCAATAGATACAATATTTTTCACCATCTAAACCCTAACAAAACTATTGCTATATATGGTACAAGGGAAACTCATAGAAGAATTAACCAAAATTCGGATCCAAAACCTTGCAAAACCCAACCCGGATTCGTTCCCACACCTGCTCCCACATGTCCATAAGGCGCCGGCATCCAGCACAGAACCAGCTGCGAGCTGCCATGTGACGCCAGCTCTGCACCGCCTTGCAGTCGCCTCCACGAGAACCTTCTCGTGCTCGCGTAGGCTCTGCCTTGGGCCTTGGATCTTGAACTTGTGCCTTGGACTTTAATTGTTGAATAAATTTCAACAGTTTGTGGGCGTCAATCTGTAAGACCATTTAATTAGATATGGAGCAGGGGAATTAAGAAAACAAATAGTAAAATGGAATGGTCTTTTTATTTTTCTCTGCATATAAAACAACCATACACATTACTATTTGTATTTGAAAAACACTTATCCCCACTACTTGCAATTACTACACCCTATTACATAACTCAAATTCCTACATGCCTTATTGCATGCATAATTGACACTGTTACAATTTACAAATTAATGCAAGGCACAATACATAGCAACTTCCCTATATGACAATATGCAAAGTCTAAGTTCACCAAAAGTAATGGTGGGAGAGTAATGGATGGATTTGCATCATGCAAACAATACATATCATGCACTAGTTCAGTGAAGAGCATGTCATTGATCTAAACTGCACTGGACCTGTATTTTAATCATGCTTTCGTTAAGTCGAAACATAGATTTGGTCAGACATGATCTATATATATTTGACATAATCAAATCAAACAATATAAGACTTAAGTAAAAGACCATCCATAAACACGGTAAAATGAAATTTGTCACTACTATGGTGAAACTACTAATATGTAACCTATTGACATGGGCCAGCCCGACCAATAGACTGCTAGAAGCCTATTTGCAATTGGTTATCTGACAATGCTAGAGTCAAACAACCAACTAAGCTTTAGCGCAGTTGGTCCAATTTCCTCTCAAATGTGAGGTCGCAAGTTTCCCCAAGGAGATTGATTTCAAATAAAAAAAACTCCATGTGAAAAATAATTAATACTTTGCATACATCTGTTGCATGTGGTGCATATATCCTAATGGGTATAATATGCTAGAGTAGTTGCATGTGCGTTTAAATATTTAATACAATTCCTGTAATATTTATTGAATATTAATATGATTTTATAGTCGCACCAATAGTAATTGGTTAACTGGGTCATGTGTATTTATAATTGTTATAATATTCCTAGAAATCATGTTGTTAGATCATGCATTGTGATTGTTAGTTGTATGTATGCCCAAGAGGCCAGTATTGTACAGATGATGTATATTATATTGGATGCTTGGACATATATAGAGATGACTTTCTTGCTCGATATGATAGTATGCTATCTGGTTGCTCTTTATCTTAACATGTACACTAGTCTTTTTATACTGTCTTATAGTTACATGTTGGTAAAGCCCTTAGGATGTGTACTTGACTACCTGGACTATGATGCAGATCATACTAGTGGGGACATGGTAGTCCATAAGTACATCCTTCAAGGTCCCTAGTCGTGGGTGTATCGAGACAAGGCATCGATATACCAGTGTAGACTAGCGTATACGCTTCTCGACCCATGAGATGGGCGATGGATGATCCCATATCCATTGATATTTGACATCAGAGATGGTATACGGGTGCTCAGTGGAGACTGGGTATACTGGACGGACTCGCCGAGAACTCCCAGATGGTATTATACCTCACGTCAGATGGCAGTTCTCAGGTGACACTTGTGCAGGTTAGTCTGTAGACCCGAGATCGTCATAGAGTCTTGTGTGATTCCCACTGTGCTTTGATCTCCACCTTACCACGTCCATGAGGGCGTGCAAAACGGTGGTCTTTGGGTACAGTCCCGAGTCACATGGAGGCAATGAGCGATAGGAGGGGTTTCGTCTCTCCCGGTATTGGGAGTTGATGTTGCGCTGTGCTCGATTGGCCGTAACAGGGAAGTCCCTGGCCAAGGCTGATCAGAGATTTGCTGGTAAGTGTTACCAGTAGTTTCTCGACCCGTTATGAGCCTCACATCGGCACGACTTATCGGTTATTGGGGTCTGACGTATACCACCCCTAGACTTGATATGCGACGTATCAGACGAACAGACCGGACTGTACGGTAAATGTTACTGGTTGGATTCACAGGAGTGTGAGCGGACTAGCTCGTCGATCTTCTGATCGCTCAAAACCTGGATGGCCGTTACGTTTAACAGACCGCTTGCGGCTTGTGGGTGCTTGATATGATCATCATCTGCTACCGGCGTATTGACGAGTCTTCAGAGTCCTACACAGAGGTTTCCTGGCTCAAGCGAAACGAAATAGGAGCGCATATGAGATATGTGCAGGACCGAGAATAATGCGTGTATGTGATACCGCATTTCATTCTTGCGATATATGTTTCGATTGGTTATATTCGATATGACCTAGTTATCGAATCATTGATTCGATAAATCGATACATTGGATTCTAGTCGGTTATGTGCGACATGACCGGATCATTGAATCAAATGTTGATTTAATGATTTAATGCATAATTATATATTTGATATATTGCATTGCATTAACTAGTATTGGTTCACTTTAAATGGATTTTCTCACTTGATGTACATGTTGTATATGTGATATACTTTTGTGCACATCTTTGTATCATGTTTGATGATACTTGCTTATTAGGTTAAGTGTGAAGTATTAAACCATGGTTAAGAGATGATTAGGGTTTTGCCTTTTTATTTATTTATTTGTTTATTTATTTAGAAAAGGTTTAGATGAGAATGGTGGCTTTCTTTGTCTCTTGTTGAAGTTTCTTAAAGCTTTGACAAAGTCCACCATCCTTATCTCATCCTTAACCCTAACCATTCCTACTAACCTTAGTTTAATCTCTACACTTGACCATGGTCAAGATATGATAAGTATTCATATTAGTTTCTTTTTAAAATAAGAAACTTATCATATTCTTTCTTCTTGATCATCTTCTTCCTCAAGAAAAGCTTCATGCCATCAATGGCAACTTGAGCAAAAGTGAGTGAAATCCAATTCTAAAGTGAACCCACCTCCTATTTCTTCACCCTCTACCTCTTGCCAAGTTGTTTTGGGTGTTTTCTTCACAAGTTTCACAACTTTATGAAGTCGGAGCTTGAACTTGTGATGCCTCGACGTAGATCGTCTTTGACACGAAGCCGACGACCTATTCCGCTTGTTTCTCCGATGAAGCCGACGATTGAGTTCGGGATTCATGATGGACAGCGAGAGGACACCCACGTGGAGCTAAGAAAGTGGATAACCGGATCTACAAAGGTTGTAGCTCTCTTCTTTTAGTTAAGTTGTTAACTAGTTTACCGTTTCGCCTAGAATTCTAGTCTAAGATCCGTATTAGGGTTTCTCGGCACCCATAATCTTTTATATTGGCATGGTTGATACCTTGTGAGACCTCTATAGTGTGCCTAGGAACCCTACAGTGGTATCAGAGCCAAGCTAGAGCCTTAGGCGAAGTCTAGACGGTGTTTGAAGTCCGAACGAACCCGAAACCCTAAAACCCATGAGCTCTCTGGACTTTTTCCAAAAATGGGGTTTTTTCCATATTAAAAATATGCAGAGAAATCAGCAGAAGATTGTAAGATTTACTGTGAAATTCGATGGTATAATTCAATTAAACTGCCGCGGTTCCGCGGCACGAGCATGGCTCGTGCGGCGGTTCCGCGGCCGTACGGCCCCACTGTTCAAAAATTTTCACACAGTAATTCTTACTTTGCAGTGCTGGATTTTCTGGAAATTTTTAATATTTATTCAAGAGTTGAATTTTCTGGGATTGTTTTGGGGATTCGGTGTTTCGATCGGAGTATCAGATTTTGTCTATGTGGCTTTCCGGATAAATTTTAGAATATGTTAAAAAGTTCGACCGGATATAAATACCCAATTTTTCCCCTGTTGGGAAATTTCCAACTGTTGGATTTTTCCGTAGTTTAACGACGTTCTAAGTAGTGCAAGTAACGCGATGGACCCTCTAGAAGAAAACAAACCTTAACTCGATTATGTGACCGTCTTGAACTGCCCTTTGAACCTTCGGGTTTGGGGCAGTACGGCGTGCCACATGTGAGGCGTTGGCTTGACCCTTCTACGGCTGGACCGTTGGTACTGAGGCACGAACTGAATGTTGTTAGACTTATTTCATGTGTTGAGCTGTATCGGGAAAACTTGGGTATTCGAATGTTCGATCGGAAAGTTTAACATTTTCTGTTTATCTGGAATGTGATACAATAATTGGAATTCACAAACAGTTATGAGATAACTGAATGAATGTTATAAATCTAGCGGTTTAGTTTCACTTGATATCGAAAAGAGTTTTCGATAATGGGACTAAAATGCGGGGTTTATAACTGTTAGGCATATGATGTCTAAAGAGGTTGCGGATTCCAATTGTTGTAGTTTTACACTTTCTTTTCTGTGACCGTAAGTGTAGTATGTTCATATCGCCGGTTTCGTTGCTATACGTCAACGACAATTGGGGTATGCATATTTACTTACGTTGATGACATGTGATGTTATGTGTTGCTGGATATGTTATATTGGATCGTCGTGTTTGAATAGCCGGGGGTTTTTATGTGAGATGAGTGTTTTTCATTTACATTCATGTAAAAACTTGTATGTAATATTCTTTTATTTGGGGCACTTCCAGGTAGCGGAAGTTGTCACCTTTTGTATATTATTTACTTTTCCGCATTAGGATAGACCCAAGGAGGGGAGCACAAGTAACCGGGTTCTGGGGTCCAGTGGGAGACCAACTCGAGGAGTCGAGTCCGGGTCTCCTAACCCTAGAATTGGCAGGGTTGCTTGCCGCTCTCGTAGGGGTCTAGGGGTGTGGGATTGGCTATTCATCATGACCGTGGAATCCGTGTTTTATACTGGCTCGTATTGAAAACACGGACGTCCTAGTATATCCAATGTTTCATATGTTTCTTCTGCTGCGATATCTGTGATGTGATCATGTGATGTTCTGTGATGGATATAGTATATAGTATATATGATATATTATATAGACGTTACTTATGTTTTACACCCGCGCTAGCCCTGCCCTGCTCTGTCGTTAGTTACCTAACCTAACGGTGCACGAGGGGACATCGAGGCGAATGCGGATGGCATAAGTGTACGTCATATCTATCTGTGATGTTTAGGTATTTAAATGATGGGACTTCATTAATGTGATTAATGAAAGATAAGAAACCTAAGATGTTGTGGAATCGAATTTCAAAATAAAAACAGGTAGCTACAGTTTTTGCTTTGCACAGCGATATATATGATATATCCCGCACCTCATTCGACGAGGAAAGGACCGAGATCCCTTCACCGGGAGTGACTCCTTTAGCAATAACTGGCAGATACTACACACTCGGTTTGCTTTTGACTGCTTTTGGGTTTTTTCTTTGCACAGCGATATATATGATATATCCCGCACCTCATTCAACGAGGAAAGGACCGAGATCCCTTCACCGGGAGTGACTCCTTTAGCAAAACTAGAAAAGCCTCAAGATCACTCCATTTCAAAACTTCATTTGATTCTACAACGATATCAAGTTCATTACGCAATAGGTTTTCAGAAAAACCTGTCGTAGCCCTCCGTCATTTCAGATAAGTCCTATTTAGTATTCGTGCTACGTTTGTTGACCTCCGTCAAGGCGTAGTGTGCGGTAGCTAACTAGTATTTATCTGCTTATGCATATGATGCAGATTGGATTAGGGTAGTCGTGCGGCCTTGTTGACCTCCGTCAAGGGTCGTGCGGGTGGGTTTAATTCGATCAAGAAATGACGGGTTGAACTTGACTAGTAGCCTATGGTTTGTTGACCCCCGTCAAGGTCATAGGCTGCTAGGGGCAAAATATTATCGGGAATTTCAAGTGTTGAAATTTGCAATGAGATTGCATACCTTCTATGAGATAGTTGGATCCCGATACCCACTGCGAGTAAGAGTTACTCCTGGGAGAGTTTTACACATTACAATTAGCCGATCAAGTAGGTGTCTAGAAAGGTGTTAACGAGGTTACGCCTCTGGGAAAACGAGGTTTACATTAATTAGGTTCATGCGAAAGCACGGGGGACCTCCCTCAAAGTACCGACACTGGCCTGGCTGAAAGATTGGCGAACTTGTAGTGTGTAATTAATCCCTGCTAGTCTTTCCTTTTAGGGTTTGAAGGAAGATTTGATAAAAACCAGTGGGAGCCATCCTGATTAGATAAGATAATAACCAATCTGATCTTGCACGAGTATACGCTAAAGTGTTTTCTTCTCTCTCTCTCCAGGTAGCGACCATTTCATGCCCTAATAAAGATAATAATATGGATGTATTGACCGAACCCGCATGTTTTACTGTGCTGGGGAACGTTGGTTCCGTTCTTTCCTATAAGAGTTATAGGACTGAACAGGATATAGGGGAATACCAGGATTCCCATGCCACCCGAATGAAGAAAGTACATGATGATGCATTTTCTTCGGGTGTGTTCGTTATAGAGAACTGTTTCTCCATTTGCCCTACGTCCTGGGTATTAGATACCGGGTCAGGATCCCATATATGTAATCAGTTACATGGGCTTAGAAAAGGTAGAGAACTTGGAGAAGGTGATAAAGACATTAGAGTCGGAAATGGTGCAATTGTTGCAGCTAAGACTGTCGGGGAATATCACCTTGAATTACCAACTGGTAATACATTGGTTCTGAACGAATGCTATTACATGCCGAACCTGATATGCAACATTATATCAGTTTCTTTATTAAGTAAAGAGGGATATAATTTTGTATTACAGGACAATGTTATGAACATTTTCCGTAACCAAAAGTTGGTTGGATCAGGCACGTTGTGCAATGGCATTTATGTTCTAAATCAATCAACAGTTCTGAGCATAACTAACACACACAAGAGGAAGAGTTCTGAAATGAACGAATCCTTCTTGTGGCATTGTAGACTGGGTCACATCAATGCGACACGACTGGCTAAGTTGCATAAGGATGGATATTTGAATCCGTTTGAATTTTCATCCTATGACACTTGCCAGTCATGTCTCAAAGGCAAGATGACCAAAGCTCCGTTTACGGGACACGGAGAAAGAGTTACCGAACTCTTGGGACTGATACATAGTGATGTATGTGGTCCCATGTCTACACATGCCAGGGATGGTTCTTCATACTTCATTACATTCACTGACGATATCTCTAGATTCGGGTACGTGTTCTTAATGAAACACAAATCAGAAGCTTTTGAGAAATTTAGAGAATATAAACAAGAAGTTGAGAACCAAACCGGAAAACGTATTAAAATCCTACGATCTGATCGAGGAGGTGAATACTTGAGCATTGAATTCCTGGACTTCCTAAAAGAGAATGGGATTCTCTCTCAGCTAACTCCTCCATATACACCACAACACAACAGTGTATCAGAACGGAGGAACCGCACCCTATTGGATATGGTGCGCTCTATGATGAGTGTAGCTGAGTTACCTGTTTCCTTCTGGGGATATGCACTGGAAACAGCAGCATACCTACTGAATAGGGTTCCCACCAAATCTGTGCCTACCATACCATATGAGATATGGGAAGGGAAGAGACCATATCTTAATTTTATTAAGATATGGGGTTGCCCGGCCTATGTCAAAAGACAAAAACCGGACAAACTCGAGGCAAGGTCTGTTTTGTGTAAATTTGTTGGATATCCCAAACATTCGCGAGGGTATATCTTCTACCACAGTGAGGAACAAAGAGTATTTGTTGCTCAACATGCCACCATTTTAGAAAAGGAATTTCTTGCAAAAGAGATTAGTGGCTCTGAGGTAAAACTGGAAGAGGTTCCAGCTGAACAAAACACAACAGAAGATTTAGTGGAACCAGAGGATTCAGTAGCTCCCAATGAACCTCAGCCACTCCGCCGATCTAGTAGGGTTCCTCGCCAACCTGAGAGATACTACGGTTTTCTCGTGGATGGTAGGAGCGAGGATTGCATCATGGAGGATGATGACCCAACTAGCTTCGAGCAGGCCATCACGAGTAGGGACTCAGTGAAATGGCTGGATGCTATGTGGTCCGAGATGGAATCCATGTACACCAACAAAGTATGGACTTTGGAAGTTGCTCCTGAAAGGGTAAAACCCATTGGGAGCAAGTGGATCTTCAAGAAGAAACTTGGTATAGATGGGAAAGTGGAGACTTTCAAAGCTAGACTTGAAGGGTTTTCGTCAAAGACCAGGTGTGGACTATGACGAAACCTTTTCTCCAGTGGCTATGCTGAAATCCATCCGAATCATGCTTGCCATTGCTGCCTTTCATGGCTATGAAATCTGGCAAATGGATGTTAAGACTGCCTTTCTAAATGGTGATTTAGAAGAGTGCGTGTACATGACTCAGCCAGAGGGCTTCGTAGACAGTGGGAGCAGCGGGAAGGTGTGCAAGCTGCTTAAATCCATTTATGGATTAAAGCAAGCATCGCGGAGTTGGAACATCTGCTTTGACGTCGTTATCAAAGAGTTTGATTTCGTCAAAAACCCAGATGAACCTTGTATTTACAAGAAGGTGGCAGAGAGTAAGGTTGTCTTCCTCGTATTGTACGTAGACGACATACTCTTGATAGGAAATGATATTCCTATGCTGCAATCGGTCAAGCTCTTCTTATCACAAAGATTCTCGATGAAAGATCTTGGTGATGCCTCCTGCATATTGGGAATCAGGATCTATAGAGTTAGATCCAAACGGATATTGGGATTGTCCCAATCCAGGTACATTGACACCATACTAAAGAGGTTTAGTATGGAAGAGTCCAAGCGTGGGAACTTGCCCACGATCTCTGGAGTCACTCTCTCCAAAGAGATGTCTCCCAAGACTGATTTGGAGAGAGCTCGCATGCAAGGGATACCCTATGCTTCGGCAGTAGGCTCTATCATGTATGCGATGCTATGTAACAGATCCGATGTAGCATACTCACTAAGTATAGTGAGCAGGTATCAAGCTGATCCTGGAGAGAGTCACTGGACAGCTGTGAAGAGCATTCTCAAGTACTTACGAAGGACTAGAGATATGTTCTTGGTGTATGGTAACGGAGAGCTCCAAGTGGAGTCCTTTACCGATTCGAGCTTCCAGAGTGATAAGGACGACTCTAAGTCGCAGTCGGGCTTTGTCTTTACCCTTTACGGAGGGGCGGTTAGCTGGAAGAGTTCCAAGCAGGAAACCGTGGCAGACTCGACGATGGAGGCTGAATACATCGCTGCCAACGATGCTGCCAAAGAGGCTGTCTGGATCAAGAAGTTCATTACTGAACTTGGAGTGGTTCCATCCATTGAGCATCTAATACCTTTGTATTGCGATAACAATGGAGCGGTGGCTTTGGCCAAGGAACCCAGGTCCCATCAGCGATCCAGGCATATTCTGAGGCGGTATCACCTGATCCGGGAGATAGTTGATCGCCGGGAGATCGAGGTCAGGAGGGTTGACACGAAGAACAACACGGCGGATCCACTCACGAAGGCCATTCCCCAGATACAGTTTGAGAGACTCTTCGGGATGCTCGGTATGCGATACTACAGCAGCTGGCCCTAGTGCAAGTGGGAGATTGTTAGTTGTATGTATGCCCTAGAGGCCAGTATTGTACGGATGATGTATATTATATTGGATGCTTGGACATATATAGAGATGACTTTCTTGCTCGATATGATAGTATGCTATCTGGTTGCTCTTTATCTTAACATGTACACTAGTCTCTTTATACTGTCTTATAGTTACATGTTGGTAAAGCCCTTAGGATGTGTACTTGACTACCTGGACTATGATGCAGATCATACTAGTGGGGACATGGTAGTCCATAAGTACATCCTTCAAGGTCCCTAGTCGTGGGTGTATCGAGATAGGGCATCGATATACCAGTGTAGACTAACGTATACGCTTCTCGACCCATGAGATGGGCGATGGATGATCCCATATCCATTGATGTTTGACATCAGAGATGGTATACGGGTGCTCAGTGGAGACTGGGTACACTGGACGGACTCGCCGAGAACTCCCAGATGGTATTATACCTCACGTCAGATGGCAGTTCTCAGGTGACACTTGTGCAGGTTAGTCTGTAGACCCGAGATCGTCATAGAATCTTGTGTGATTCCCACTGTGCTTTGATCTCCACCTTACCACGTCCATGAGGGCGTGGAAAACGGTGGTCTTTGGGTACAGTCCCGAGTCACATGGAGGCAATGAGCGATAAGAGGGGTTTCGTCTCTCCCAGTATTGGGAGTTGATGTTGCGCTGTGCTCGATTGGCCGTAACAGGGAAGTCCCTGGCCAGGGCTGATCAGAGATTTGCTGGTAAGTGTTACCAGTAGTTTCTCGACCCGTTATGAGCCTCACATCGGCACGACTTATCGGTTATTGGGGTCTGACGTATACCACCCCTAGACTTGATATGCGACGTATCAGACGAACAGACCGGACTGTACGGTAAGTGTTACTGGTTGGATTCACAGGAGTGTGAGCGGACTAGCTCGTCGATCTTCTGATCGCTCAATACCCGGATGGCCGTTACGTTTAGCAGACCGCTTGCGGCTTGTGGGTGCTTGATATGATCATCATCTGCTACCGGCGTATTGACGAGTCTTTAGAGTCCTACACAGAGGTTTCCTGGCTCAAGCGAAACGAAATAGGAGCGCATATGAGATATGTGCAGGACCGAGAATAATGCGTGTATGTGATACCGCATTTCATTCTCGCGATATATGTTTCGATTGGTTATATTCGATATGACCTAGTTATCGAATCATTGATTCGATAAATCGATACATTGGATTCTAGTCGGTTATGTGCGACATGACCGGATCATTGAATCAAATGTTGATTTAATGATTTAATGCATAATTATATATTTGATATATTGCATTGCATTAACTAGTATTGGTTCACTTTAAATGGATTTTCTCACTTGATGTACATGTTGTATATGTGATATACTTTTGTGCACATCTTTGTAACATGTTTGATGATACTTGCTTATTAGGTTAAGTGTGAAGTATTAAACCATGGTTAAGAGATGATTAGGGTTTTGCCTTTTTATTTATTTATTTGTTTATTTATTTAGAAAAGGTTTAGATGAGAATGGTGGCTTTCTTTGTCTCTTGTTGAAGTTTCTTGAAGTTTTGACAAAGTCCACCATCTCTATCTCATCCTTAACCCTAACCATTCCTACTAACCTTAGTTTAATCTCTACACTTGACCATGGTCAAGATATGATAAGTATTCATATTAGTTTCTTTTTAAAATAAGAAACTTATCATATTCTTTCTTCTTGATCATCTTCTTCTTCAAGAAAAGCTTGATGCCATCAATGGCAACTTGAGCAAAAGTGAGTGAAATCCAATTCTAAAGTGAACCCACCTCCTATTTCTTCACCCTCTACCTCTTGCCAAGTTGTTTTGGGTGTTTTCTTCACAAGTTTCACAACTTTGTGAAGTCGGAGCTTGAACTTGTGATGCCTCGACGTAGATCGTCTTTGACACGAAGCCGACGACCTATTCCGCTTGTTTCTCCGATGAAGCCGACGATTGAGTTCGGGATTCATGATGGACAGCGAGAGGACACCCACGTGGAGCTAAGGAAGTGGATAACCGGATCTACAAAGGTTGTAGCTCTCTTCTTTTAGTTAAGTTGTTAACTAGTTTACCGTTTCACCTAGAATTCTAGTCTAAGATCCGTATTAAGGTTTCTCGGCACCCATAATCTTTTATATTGGCATGGTTGATGCCTTGTGAGACCTCTATAGTGTGCCTAGGAACCCTACAGTGATATGCCGCTTTTATGGAGACATAATCTAATTTTGTGATTTCTTAAATGAATACTTAGCCTATAACTAGTATGGGATAACAGATTTATAACAAACTTTCATGCATGACAACGACATTTTAGATGTGGTAATATGTCTCAGTCATTAAGAATAGAGATTCTCCAGGTGTATGTCATGAGCACGTATTATGATACATGTATTATATGATCACGTTTGAATTCTCTAGAACACATCATCTATGAGATATAGAATTTAAACAGTTACATAATCCTTTTGACTTGATGACATTGTTGTTTTCGATTTGCCATTTAAGTAAGATTTAATATGATAGTCTTGTTGTTTAACATAAATAACAAACCTAAAATATTGGCCTGTTTCAACACATTTAGGAGGACAATAGATATCTAGATAAATCCGACATTCTCATATTGATGAGAATAAGTTTACTGTTCATTCTCATGAAGGCGTAAAAATCCCGTCGACTTGTTTTGAAAAATGATTTTCAAAATTATATTATTAAAGTAATATTTATTTTTAAAATGAATTTGTGTTTATAGGGAATGAAACTTTAGGCTTAAGAAATTAGGTGAACATGTCATGCTCATTTAATGGCTTAAGGATAAGTAACTTGATGTCTGAATGGATTGCATATAAATTGATATTTATTTTCTTCTCACATTATAGTAGAGTTTTTATAAACAGTTTGTAAGATAAATTTTTGACTGTTAAATTAAACCTATTTATTAATTAATTACGAATTAGGTTAATTGATAGTTGGATCTTGATGTAAGACCCAATTGGTCCCATCGATAAGCCTTTAGGTGAAAGACTTATACGCAAGCATAAGAGAAATATTATTAATAATATAATAGTCGTATTATTAATATATGGGTTTTTAGTCCCATATCAGATATTAGAGCTTGAGGTATCGTATTACAACCTTGTATAAAGGGGCAATAGTTTGCTATGAGATAATAGAGTTTAATGATGAAAATTTTCGCTTAAAGTATTTGGATGCCTATCATTCCATGGGGTGTTTCTTCCACAAAGGTTGGCGGACTTCAGTTGGAGACCTTTGCATTTATGAAGGCTACCTAAAAGGAATTTGGTTGATATAATCAGATCCTTCATCTATGAAGGTCAAGATGTAAAATTGTATGTATTTAATTTTAAATTAAATTCGATTTTTAGTAATTGATGCATGTGTTTCCTTCATAGGCTCCTTTAATTAGTATCAAAGCCATGGTGCTCTTTAGATTAGGGTTGTTTAATTGTTAATTTGATAAAACCCTAATTTTATGAATTGTTCATAAAAGATTAGATCTCAATTAATTAAATATGATTCAATAAAATTAAATCTTTTCAATTTTTAAACGATAAAAACCCTAATTTTGTAAAACCCTAATTATGAAATGTCCATAAATTGAATAGATTTCATAACTAATTAGATTAAGGTTCTTAAATTTTATATGATAAATAAAATCCAATTTCTAGAAAACATATTTCGATTAATAGTTCATGGTATGAAAAAGTTTTACTTTTATTAGATAACGTTTATTTATTTAATTAGATTATATGCGATCTAAATTAAATTTTGTAAATAATCTATTGAAATATGTATGATATTGAAATCTAATTGATACATTTAAAGATTATTATTTTTTAAATATCTATTTGATAGATTTAAAGATTATGATTTTTTAGAAATCTATATGATATTGTAATCGATATGATGGATTAAAAGGGTTTTGATTTTTAAATCAATTTAGATTTAAAAGGTTGATTTTAGAAATCAATTTAAATTATTTCCAGGTCCTTATTATTATTAAATTAGTTTCAAAGCTTTATCTAAATAAGATTAAGTATTCAGAAGTCCCTAAAAAATTATCTTATTCGTTTTATGCCCTTACATGTTGGAAACTTCTTTGAAGTCCCCTGTAATTTACCGAAATTATTATATAGTCACTTCTATGATATAAAATTAGTTTTTATTTAGTTTATATATATTTGTTTTGAAGGAAAATCTAAACTAATTTTGGAATTATTTTAATTTGTTGTATTAGATGACTTGCAAATAGAGCATGCAGTTTATGTTTGGATTACTATATATTTATGAAAAGTTTTATAAACTCTATAAATTGTTATGGATAGGTTATATGATATAAACTGAAAATTGTTATGAAAATTATTCTTAAGTTTAGAAACAGTTCTAAAATAATTTTAGAATTAAAAGAATGACATGTGATGAAAAATTAGTTTTCATTAATATAAGTAATAATTTAATTGTTCTGTTTGTTTATTATGTTGGATATAGTGCCCTCAGAGTCAATTATTGGATCACAGGAACGTGATTGCAATGATTGAGGATGGACCTATACCGGTAGGATAGTCTTACTCAAGATGATAGTATGCTATCTGGTTTATCTTTATCATCGTGTACTGTTTCAGGTGACCTTACAGGTCACTATTGCACGTTGATAGAGCCCTTAGGATTCTTGCTTGACTACCAGCAGTATGATGGCGATCATATACGTGGGAGCTGGGGTCTATAAGCACATCCTTAAAGTGGTCCCTAGTCATGAGAGTTTCAAGACTGGGCATCGATACTCCATTAGTAGACTAGTGTATACAGTCGAGACCCCGACGAGGGGCGGTGGCCGGTCTCACAAGCCATTGGTGTCAGTTGGTTCACCTAAGATGTATACAGTTGCTCATTGGGTTATGAGTACACCGGACATGACTCGCCGGGAACATGCTAGTTGGTATTATACTTGATGTCAGATAGCAGTTCTCTGGTGACACGCGTACAGGTTAGTTCATCGACCTGAGATCGTGATTTGTCTCGTGTGAGTTCCCACTGTCCTTTGATTACTACCCTACCACGGCTCAAAAGAGTCGTGCAAACAGGTTTTAGTTGGGTACAGTCCCGAGCCATATGGAGGCAGTGAGCGGATCGGCAGGGGTTTCGTCTTTCCCGGTATTGGGGGTGAGATCGCGCTGTGTCTTGGAGAGCCATTACACGAAGTTCTTGGCCAAGGCAGGAGATTTACTGGTAGGTATTCCAGTAGTATCTCAGGGTGTTCTGGGCTGCACTCCGACACGACTTGTACCGCTTTTGGGGGTCTGATTTTTACCAACCCCCTAGGCCCGCCATGCGATGCTCATAGACGAACGGACTGGACTGTACGGATATTGTCACTGACAGCCTCAGTAGGGTGTCAGGATGAGTTCGCTCATCGACCGCCCTTTTAGTCAATACCTGGTAGCCCGTTACATACGGCTAGTATCTCTGACGTGCTAGTGGTTAAATCCACAGCCAATGTATTGACGAGTTTTTAGAGTCCTCCACAGACAGTTTTCAAGTTTCAGGCGAAACGTTGTAGAGGCCGTATGATATATGGCAGGGTCCGATCATATACGTGCAGTAGTGCACGGATCATGATCGGGCGGATCATACTAGTGGGCTTTGGTTTAAGCCGGATCCTAGTATTAGATTTGTTGGATCACTTTAGTCTCATCACATTCGCATTCAGTCGGAATGCGGGTGCAGGTATGTATATACAGGTGAGGGGTATCCTTATGATCCGTCACGAATTTACTTTAGATGTTGCCATATCTTTTTATTGTCATAAATATTTGGGTTAATATTTATTTTGGTGGAAATGATGAGATTAGTTCATGATGAGATGCATTAAATGTGACATGGACATATATAGTGACTCATGGTCTCTTTTATTGTGTAAATTTCACATTAGTGTTTGATTTATGCTTGATATGATAAGGAGAGAGAGGGGGCTGCCATATAGAGTTTTGGCTCTTGTATTATTCTCACTCTCTCTCACTCTCATTATCATTCATCATAAAAGAAAAGAAAGAGAAAAACTTATTCTTCTTCCTCTTTCTTCTCTAGCTCATGATCTCCATCAATGGCAACACCTTCAAGCTCCATCCATCTCATGGATGCAAGAGACAAAGTGATCACATACATTCTCTACATCACCTTGGACACGTCGGCTAGCACACTTCATGCCCGAGTTGCTTCGGATGAAGCGGGAGCTCGTAAAACGACTCGAAGATGTGGTGCCCTTTCTGACGAGGAGATGGAGACCGGAGATGCCGCGAAGAGCTTGGGATGGTGGCCAAAGACCGAAGGAAACGGATTGATCGGTATAGCTTTCCAACCCTTTCTCTAGTAGCTAGCTGTAGGTTAATGGTTCGATCCGGGAAAAAGTATACGATAGCGCCAGTTTCAAGTTAAGAAAAAGTTTTTGTTTTCGCATTTTGTCCTCGGACAGACGGCCGGGGCGCTACCGTAGACTTACATGGTATCAGAGCCGCGCCATTAACCTTTACTAGCTTGATGTAACGTGTTTAGAACTTCGATCGGACGAAATTTCCAATACCGCGATTCCATGTCATCAAGTTTCTATCGAATTTTTCCTGTGGTCAAAAAATTATTTTGAGTATTGCAGAAAATCAGGCAGGCTTTTCTAAGACCACTGGTGAAATTTCGTGAAGTGATCTTACTGTTGCGCCGTGGAACCGCGGCCTTACCCTTGTTTTGGCTGCGGTTCCGCCACCGAACTGTAGCATCACTGCACCATTTTTCCTACAGTGGTCTCTGAGTTGGAATTGGGGTTTCTGGTAATTTTTGTTTTGGCCCAGATTATTTTGAGTACTGGAAATTGTACTTGGGGCCCACTTCGGGAAATTTGGTCGATCGATAATTTTAAACATATTAGTTCACAGTATTTACATTATATCTGCGACCGTGAATGTCATTTGATCGGTAAATCTTGTCTAATTGCTATAGCCTTTTTAGACGGATTTGCGAACGTGACATTCACGTTGATGTTCTGTGTTGTGCTGTGATGTTGTAGATCTGTCGTGGTGGATAGCCTGGATGCAATGTTAGTACAGTTTCGTTGTATTTGTACATTTGATATTGCGGGGCGAGCGTCTGACATGTGGACTGCCGTCACTGCCTGTTTGTATATTATTCTTTTGGGGCACGACCGGGCTGAGGTCGATATACCCGTTGTATATATTTTACTTTCTGTATTAGGATTACCCCGTGGTGGGGTGCACGGATAGCCAGGTTCTAAAGGGCAACGGGCCCGCATCTCATGGCTTTGAGACGGAGGGGGCTTCACTCTAGAATTAGCGGGCTATTCGCCGAACTCGTAGGGGATACAGGTTGACCCAAAGAGGGGTGCTCGAGTTACCGGATTTCGTGAAGTGCTGGGTGGTCCATTCACGTTGTTGAAGGGGGCTGCCTCGCTTCAGGTTTTGGCGGGTAACTTGCCACGCCCGTAGGGGTCTAGGATTTCATTGCACAGGCTATTTACACGACCAGGGGAACGTCGGGTTTCAGTAGCGGCTCTATGAAACCCGGGAATCCCAGATTATCTGTATTGTTCTGTGACGCTTATTACATTTCTGTGATATTGCATTTTATCACACCATGAGCGAATATTATATATTGATATATACACTAGTAGATGTTGTATATATTTTACACCCGCGCTAGTCCAGTCCCCACTCTGTCATTAGTTAAGTAACCTAATGGGTGATGACGGGACCCAGTGGCGAATGCAGAAGGCATATACGTACATCATATTTTCGTTCTTTTGTGGTGTGATTAATTGATGAGACTGCATTGATTCGGATCAATGCAAGCTAAACAAACCTATTCTGATGTTGTTGGAACATTTTTCAAAAAAAGCTGTTATTGCAAGGACGTTCTCTTTTGTTTTGCACAGTGGTATTCGGTTATGAATATCCAGCACCTCAGTCGACGAGGCAAGGGCCGAGATCCCTTCACCGGGAGTGACCCCTTGGACAGAAGTTTGCGTCAGGGTAATAATTTCACTATAGCCGATTGCCTTTTACTTTGCATCGTGGTATTCAGTTGGAATATCCTGCACCCCATTCTACGGGGAAAGAGCCGAGATCCCTTCACCGGGAGTGACCTCTTTAGCAAAGGTTTTCGCCACTATATTTTTATAAAAAGCTATCCGGTTCTTTCAACGATATCAAGTTCATTACATTAAAGGTTTTTCGCCAAAACCCATTCGTATCCCTCCGTCATTTCAGATGGGTAGCACTTAGTATTCATGCTATGTTTATTGGCCTTCGTCAAAGCATCGTGAATGGTAGCTGCTTGTTACCTTTCTGCTGCATAAATAGATGCGTTGGTTTGGGACAGTCGTACTGCTTTGTTGGCCAAAGTCAAGGGTAGGTACGGGTGGGCTCAAATTAACCTGGATAATGACGGGTAGAACTTGATATGTGACTTATGATTTGTTGGCCAAAGTCAAGGTCATAAGAGCATGGGGTAAAACTTCATATCGGGAGTTTCTAAAGAAACTGAAACTTGCCAGATATGCGCATACCTTCTGGAGTGTGATAACGTGAGTGAATTCCATCACGTTATCATGCGATGATAGTTGGATCCCGATTCCCACTGATGAGTTGATTTACTCCTCGGGTGATCCCGACTAATTCTTCTTTCAGGTTTGGAGGAGAATTTGACGGTACAGTGGGAGGTTTCCTGATTAGATAAATTGGTAACCATTCTGATATACGTTAGAGTGCACGCAGACTGTTTCTTTTCTCTCTCTCTTTGGCAGCGACCATGGCCCGACCCTAGACTATGACTAAGTGACCAAGTTGACCGAACCTTCTTAAAACACTGGGTTTGGATTGTCAGAGTTGCATACCTCATTGCCACTCCTACTTTTACCTTTTTCTCCAGAACACCCCGTATTACTACGAACATCCACTTCCATTGGATAAAACCATTGTATGGTTATATACAAACTCGAAGGAACTTGTTCCAGATTCGAGAATGGTTTCCGGTTCTGGAGAAAACGAATAGGACTATTCAGTTGTCTTTTCCTTTTACCTTCTCTCAAGTTGCGA
This sequence comes from Agapanthus africanus, assembly GCA_030015575.1. Taxonomy (NCBI): domain Eukaryota; kingdom Viridiplantae; phylum Streptophyta; class Magnoliopsida; order Asparagales; family Amaryllidaceae; genus Agapanthus; species Agapanthus africanus. Next base: position 250,668,637 of record CM057343.1, read on the forward strand.
GTGCTCCTTGGATTAGGACGGTACACCTATTATGCTAATTGGATAGTCTTCTTCCAAACCATAGGCAGGTACCAAAAGGTAGGGAAGGAAGAAAACCATTTTGCCTAACGATGGTGTACAGAAGGTAATAAGTTAAGTCAAATAAAGGGATTAGTAAGAGGGCAAAGTAAATTGCGACTGCTATTCACGACCAAACCAAGTATTTCTTCGCCAATCCTACATCACCTTTGTATTTCTCCAGAACACTCCGTATCACTACGAAGATCAACAGTTATTTGGAAACTCCATCGTATGGTTATATACGAACTCGAAGGAACTTGTTCTAGTTCGGGGATGGATTCTGGTTCAGAAGAAATATGAATAAGGTTTTATTCAGTTGTCTTTTATCTTTACCTTCTCTTAGGTTATGCGTGCTTCTAGGATTAGGACAGTACATCCATTATGCTTATTGGATAGTTTTCTTCCAAACCATAGGCTGGTGCCGAACGGTAGGGAGGGAAGAAAACCATTTGGCCTAAATGTGGTGTACAGAAGGTAATGACTAAAGACATATAAAGGGATTTGGAGAGATGGCAAAGAAATATACGGTTACAGTTGTGAATCTGATAATGGAAGAGGCATTACTAGGAATACCCGGATACCCCTTCGAAACATTTATATGTTTCAGTTTCACTGTGTATTGTTAAAAGAAAAATGATTTCCCAATTAGTCCTTGCTCCAGGGTATGTATTTACCAGGTCTGATTCTCACATCTGTATGGTTTTACAGATGATGAGTGGGAGTAAGTTATTGGGAATTGGGTGATCATCCTCATTATATCGGGATTCGTTGTAATTGGTGATATTTGAGGAAGTCACCTGGGTTGTTTGCCGGACGACAAATATTTGGTTTTGAATATCCGTTGTTATGCACCAATTTCAAATTGATATATCTGTACGTTTTTTTTTATAAAGTGAGATATAACTTTTTGAAATTATGTCTATGACATTTACCTATATCAGTGGATGGTTAGGTAAGGAGCATTAAACAGCGGTATAATTCTTCTTAGCCATAAGTACAGTTTTCAACCTACGACACATAGAGAATGAGTTATTAGACTTAAGGGACATATACAGAGTATTATATGTTGTCCAGTGTCTATGAGGACAGAGGGGTTGGTACTCGTCTGTTTAGTTGTGTCTTCTCTAGTTCTTCGACATGTGTTTCGATGAAATGCAAGGTCTAAATTTTGAGTAGTTATAGGTATAAGAATAAAGTAGAGGATCAGGCATTGCAAGTATCAGGATTCTTCAAGGTGATCGAAGATGTAGATACTTGTGTATGGTATTCAGTTGATAGTAATGATTATGAGAACTTGCTTCTCTTTCAGGTTACTCATAATTGGATATATTCCTAAGTTGAGTAATGCTGATCGGCCTCTCTCCATTTAGTTGACATGCACTGGAGACAGCTGTATGATTTGAATCTGGTTCCAATTAAATCAGTGCCTCTTTTTCTATATATAGAATAGTTCATATCGGATATAGAATAGTTCATATCTTAACATTGTTAAGGTACGGGGAGTTGTCCGGCTTATGCTTAAAACCAGACTCTGGATAACTCAAGGCACGTTTCTGTAATGGCTGTTTGTGGGTTGACCCGGGCTATGACGAGGGTTGACTTTCTACCATCTGGAAGATCAATAGTGATATTGTTCTTCACTCGCCATAGTTTTAGTAAAATGGATTTTTTCAGAAAACAGTAGTGGGAGTATGGTAGAACTGGAAGTGATTCCAGAACCACAAACGATTACTGAAAATTTGATAAGAACCTAAAGATTCAATCTGGTTTGACATTCCATTGGCCACTCCGCAGATATGGTAGGTAACCTCAGGCACCCGAGAGGTACTCCGGTAGCCTCAAGGACGGTGACAGGGAGGTTCTTGTTTACCCAGACTTGCCATTGCTGTTGTTCCAGACTGTGAGACCCGGCAGAAGGATAAGTATAGCGTCGTTCTAAATTAGCTTTAGAAGTGTATGTGTATATGACTCTGCCAAAGGGTTGTCGTAGTTGGTGGGAGCAGCGGAAGAATAGTGGACAAGTAGCTTATGCTTATTTATGGACTAAAGCAGATATAGCGGAGATAGATCATCTATTTCTGATGTGACAGTCATAGGTTTGACTTCATCAGAATAGGGGATGGATCTGTTAAGAAGGTAGTAGGGTGTGATGCCCTGGTATTTGGATGACATACACAGAGTAGCAAGTGAAATTCCTATACTACGATCGGTTATACTTTGGTTGTCACACAGTGGTTTCTCCACATAGGATATGGATATTATATCAGACATTCTGGTTACTAGATCTATGGTTTTAGATCTAGATTTGGGTAGTTTCCCAATCTGGGTACTTAGACAGCATTCTAAAAGTATTTTAGAATGGACGACTCCTGGCATGGTAGTGTACCTACAGATGATGGAGTCATCCTCTCTAAACGTGTCTTACACACTAAAGGGGAGAGGGATGTGCATGATTGGCAGATCACTTGCTTAGGCAATTGAGTCAATCATGAGATGTCAAATACCACACCAGATGTTGTTCTTGCACGAGTTGCAATAAGTTGATATTAATCCAATCCTAGAGAAACGATCGGAAGCAGTTTAGAACATAAGTTGATGTTCTAGGGATAAGATAACGGCAGCCTCTTTTGGGAGACGGTTATCATTCCAGGCTTCCAAGCTGACCTGGATGACACAGTGACTGTCAGAGTTGTAGTTTTCCCTCTGATGAGGGGCAGTATTTCGGACAGGTTGTCCAAGCGGATACTGAGGGAGGTGTGGCGCAGGATACTGATTAAGTTCAGTTGACGATACAGTGTAAGAAGTTTGGATTTGGAGTTCATTTATGAACTAGGTCCCATCAGATATCCAGACATATTCTAAGACAGGTATTGCTCATTTCGGGAGATGGCTTTCTCCGCGAACTTGAGATAAAGAGAGACATAGAAAGAAACATCAGAGTGGATCCACTCACTGAGGCTATTCCTCGACCGCAATAGTTTTGCAAACGGTCTTTGTGAGACTGATTAGTAGAGGAGTTGGGTGTTCGGTATCACACAGGCTGTGAGTATGCGACATCGCAATAATAAACCATAAGTGCAAGTAGGAGATTGTTGGATATAGTGCCCTCAGAGTCAATTATTGGATCACAGGCACGTGATTGCAATGATTGAGGGTGGACCTATACCGGTAGGACAGTCTTACTCAAGATGATAGTATGCTATCTGGTTTATCTTTATCATCGTGTACTGCTTCAGGTGACCTTACAGGTCACTATTGCACGTTGATAGAGCCCTTAGGATTCTTGCTAGACTACCAGCAGTATGATGGGGATCATATACGTGGGAGCTGGGGTCTATAAGCACATCCTTAAAGTGGTCCCTAGTCGTGGGAGTTTCGAGACTGGGCATCGATACTCCATTAGTAGACTAGTGTATACAGTCGAGACCCCGACGAGGGGCGGTGGCCGGTCTCACAAGCCATTGGTATCTGTTGGTTCACCTAAGATGTATACAGGTGCTCATTGGGTTATGAGTACACCGGATAGGACTCGCCGGAAACATGCTAGTTGGTATTATACCTGACGTCAGATAGCAGTTCCCTGGTGACATGTGTACAGGTTAGTTCATCGACTTGAGATCGTCATTTGTCTTGTGTGAGTTCCCACTTTGCTTTGATTACTACCCTACCACGGCTCAAAGGAGTCGTGCAAACAGGTTTTAGTTGGGTACTGTCCCGAGCCACATGGAGGCAGTGAGCGGATCGGCAGGGGTTTCGTCTCTCCCGGTATTGGGGGTGAGATCGCGCTGTGTCTAGGAGAGCCATTACACGAAGTCCTTGGCCAAGGCAGGAAATTTACTGGTAGGTATTCCAGTAGTATCTCAGGGTGTTCTGGGCTGCACTCCGACACGACTTGTACCGCTTTTAGGGTTCTGCCTTTTACCAACCCGCTTGGCCCGCCATGCGATACTCATAGACGAACGGACCGGACTGTACAGATATTGTCACTGAAAGGCTCAGTAGGGTGTCAGGATGAGTTCGCTCATCGACCTCCCTTTTGGTCAATACCTGGTAGCCCGTTACGTACGGCTAGTACCTCTGACGTGCTAGTGGTTAAATCCGCAGCCAATGTATTGACGAGTCTTTAGAGTCCCCCACAGACAGTTTTCTAGTTTCGGGCGAAACGTTGTAGAGGCCGTATGATATATGGCAGGGTCCGATCATATACGTGCAGTAGTGCACGGATCATGATCGGGCGGATCATACTAGTGGATTTTGGTTTAAACCGGATCCTAGTATTAGATTTGTTGGATCACTTTAGTCTCATCGCATTTGCATTCAGTCGGAATGCGGGTGCAGGTATGTATTTACAGGTGAGGGGTATCCTTGTGATCCGTTACGAGTTAACTTTAGATATTGCCATATCTTTTTATTATCATAAACATTAGGGTTAATGTTTATTTTGGTGGAAATTATGAGCTTAGTTCATGATGAGATGCATTAAATGTGACATGGACATATATAGTGACTCATGGTCTCTTTTATTGTGTAAATGCCACATTAGTGTTTGATTTATGCTTGATATGATAAGGAGAGAGGGGGGCTGCCATATAGAGTTTTGGCTCTTGTATTATTCTCACTCTCTCTCACTCTCATTATCATTCATCACAAAAGAAAAGAAAGAGAAAAACTTCTTCTTCTTCCTCTTTCTTCTTTAGCTCATGATCTCCATCAATGGCAACACCTTCAACCTCCATCCATCTCATGGATGCAAGAAAAAAAGTGATCACAAACATTCTCTACATCACCTTGTGTCACGACCCGAAAATACGGAATGTGACCGGCCCTTAGATTACGAAGTATCTAGAGACGCAACGTAATCTAAGTAAGCCGAAGCCCAAAAATCTAAACCATAAAAAGAAGAAGAAGAAGTAAAGTAAAACATATAGGAAAACAAGTTTAAAAGCAACATCCAATTTTTTCAAAAATTTCGGTAGTGTCCCCTTTGTAAAAACTGGCCCCAAACGGGTACAAACAAGTAAAATATATACAAACGATAAAATGGCATCCCCAAGCGGGAGCTAGCTCTACGCCAACAGGCGGAAACAACCACACCAATGCACAATAGTATACAACGCCAGAGGGCGAGGCTCAAAACTCAAAAGAAAACAAATCCACCAGACCACAATAAAACATGCGCGACTCTAAGGTCGAAATAAATAACTGGTCCTTACAACTTATCAAGTAATACAAGTTTGGTTGATGGAGCTTACTAAATACAAATGAAATAATTAAAGGTACAATGGCGGTCCAGATACAAGTGAACCAACCTACCGTGCAAATCACCCTGAATGAAATGATGTGCCAGCAAGCTTCCAAGGAAACCTGTACATCGAACCTGTAATAAAATTTGGCACAACGGGGGTGAGTTGCCAACTCGTGAGTAGAAGACATCTACGAACAGAAATCGAATGCACGACGCAATCCTAGGTCATAATAATATACTAATATACCACTAGTCCTCAAGTAAAGACAGGGTAATAAACTACGTGTAAGTGCAAATGCTCCGTGCTCGTGTCAGTGCCTCAAATAATAATATGTCATGTAAATGAGTATGCTTGCACCATGAATGTAAAACAATCAATCCTGAAATCTGGATACATCTGTATAAGAAGTCTTTAACTTTTATCATGGTAATTTGTATAGAAATCTGAATATCATCGATGAAATCCATGGAAATCCGTGTCAAGTATCGACACAAAACATGTAAATCTCAAGTCTCAATACCTCATGGTCTCAATATCTCATAGTCTCAATATCTCGGGCTCCGTCAGTCTGGATCGGCCCATATCATCAAATCTCACGACAACGGTCGGTATCCTCCGGATATCTGCCGCACCAGACATCACCGGTAGGTAGTCTTCCCCTGCCAGGCTCATCGTCTACAACTCGATCTTCTTTCCCCGGGGTACCATACCGAGCCTACCATGTACCCGAGACGGTTCATCCACTCCTCGAATCGGGTCTCGAAATCCAACAGAAAACATGAAATCTCATGGTGGACGACACATACATCACGAGAAAACCGCAACTTATATTTTAAAAAGAGAGGAGGAGAGAGAGAAGTTTTTATATATATTATTGCGGTTTTCCCCAAAATCCAGAAATCTCATAGAAATCCAAAATCACAAAATCATGAGTGAGTAAAAGATAAGTGTCGGCATAAGCCCCACAATACTGCATGATAACATGAAAATGTGAATGCATGAAATGTCTAAGTAATAAATGCAATGTCTAGATTAACACATGAGAGAAATCATAATATTATATTGATCTAGCCTCTAGCTGATTCTATCAATAAAAGGTAATATGTTCTAAAGTGTACGTGACATAGCAATTACCGATGATGATGTGTGTGAGCCGGAAATAAGTGTGCGTGGAATATGCGCATCATCGGTAATGGTGCTGGTGTCCTAACAGGCAAAGTTTCATACCGATTATAGAAAAATATATGTATGAACATGCAACATGACGATTACGATCTGAATGTAAAGATAGATGTGTAATAACCACTCATTGTAATATACAAGTCTAACTACAACTATAAAACTCGAGCCTAAACTAGTGTCCATCTAACCCCCTAAGGAACTAAACCTAAGAAACTAGTCGGTAAGAAATAAGCGTCCACCTAAGGTCTGAGTCTATATCTCTAATAGTCGGCGATCCAGCCTCAATAGCGTCACGTACGTAGTACGGCTTCCTCGAATCAAGAGTGCGGATCAATCATCACATCTATGCCTCGTACGGTAAAATCCATTGTACGGCATCCCAAAATCGGTGTACGGGTCAAGTATCACCTACGTACATCATCATTCGTATAATATCATCATCAATAATGTCATGATCCAGGTACTGTACAGTAATCGCATACATCCATCATATATCATTACCAGCATAAATGTACATCATCAATTTATCTTCAGAAATTTCATGTCATATATATCATATCTTGATTAAGTTACACTCTTATCATATCGTAATCAAGTCACACTTATGTGATATCGTAATCAATCACCTATATATCATATCGTGATTCAGTCACAGGTTACAGTCCGGGTTCTATTTAAGAGTCTCATGTACCTCATCACCACCTATTATTATTTATGAATACAAATCCATTATCTCATTTTCTAATGATCCGCTAACATCATAACACGACTGTATAGCCAAGAGATCACGGCATCAAGCCTAGTTATATTGTTTCATCCCCATGTACATATCACATCCTTATATCACATATACATGTTGTGTATATATATACCTACACATAGTCCTATACATATATACACATACACATACACACCAAGTCAAGTCTCTGTGTGTGCGTCTGTGTCTACCTGAAACCTACGAATCTCTTCCAAGGTATTCATCCTCTAGTATGGTCTTTCTAAATCAGTCTAGTCCAACCTAGGGTCATTACTAGGGTCCTACTCATCAAGAATCTAAGGTCACGTCTGGCTTCCTAATGACAATAAGTACTATTCCTATTCTACGTTTGCGGGGGTGCTAAACGCCATCCACCCGACTTCCCCCGTAGATATACATCTACTCACCTGGTCCTTGTCTGCCGAAGACGGTGTCGCCATCCTCTTCTTCATCGTCCGCAGTCCACGTGAGGGGTACCTATACGCAAACATATATAGTATCGTAAACTGAATCACGGACAAAATCAAAACGACGCACGGAACGCGCATAGGTTAAAACCTATGTCCCGCTCACGCAAAAGAACCAAATATTGCTCGATATCGGCGTACAAACGACGATTGATCGAGATAAAAACCAATAAACAACTCGTAGTTTAAAACCCATTACTTATAATATAAAACTTGGTTTAAATCATCGAAAACTTAAAATCAATCAAATCGTCCGATTTCGTAAAAACCTAGATAACGTCAATTTACCATTTTACTTCAAAACTTGACGTTTAATTGAAATTAATGGTCATAATACTCATTAAATAGCATAACTAGATTATATAAACCATTACTATATTCTTAACACCCTAATTTATATTAAATTGAAATTCTAGTTTGTAAACTTGCCCGATTTCGGTATTTTTAAGCAAAATTTCACAATTTCACCTCCAAACTTGATTTTGCATATCTTAAATCGTTAAACCACTCTTTGAAACCTTAAGGATGTTCTAAAACCCTAACTTTATTCTTAATCCCATATTTTAAATAAATTTTCAAAACCTAGTTTAATAAAATAACAATATTGTGACAATTTTTAAAGTGAAAGCTAGCGATTGCAACTAGATTATATTTCACGCTCATTTAACATGTTAATCTACACACTAATACCATAATATAATAATAAAAACCCTAATTCTAATTTTATCTAACTTATTTACATGTTTTGTAAAAATCTAGTTTACAAAAATAACCTAATTAAACAATTTAAATGCAACAACTAGCAAATTTTGCTACTAGATTAAGTTTAACATTTCCTAATAGGTTAAACTACAATTTTAGATCAACACCCAAGAATCGAAACCCTAATAATAATTTAATAACCATATTCTCGAAATTTAAATCTTAAATCAAAACCATAATTAAACATTTTAATTTGATTGTGTTGCAATAATTAACAACAAATTAACATGGGTTTAGAATTATACCATAAAAATTTGAGATCACCCTTGCTTCATGATCTCCAAGATGGATCTCTTGCCTTCAAAATCCAAGTTAAATAGGAGCAAAGGAAATTGGATAGGGTTTAGTGATGAATTGTGCTAATATGTGTTGATTTTTGATGGATTTTTTAGGGTTTTTTGAAGAAAATTGAAATGGAAATTGAGTTGGGGGGGGGGGGGGGGACATGGTTTCGGCCAGAAATTGGAGGGAGGAAAGTGAGGGGGTGAGTGTGTAGAGAAGTGTAGAAGGTTCTCTCTTTAATTTCCTTCTTTATGTCTTTTCATGTTTTATGCATTTTCTTTTCATTTTTTTTCCATTTAACCTAATTCTAGAAGCCACTTGTAGAATCAAGTGAGAGGGGGGCTGCCAAGGCTGGCCATAATGGGGTAGAGGGAGTAAAAGAGAGTGTGGGTTTTGTTTGGGTGAGGAAAAAAAAGTTGTACTCCACTTCCATTTACACTAATTTCACCGAAAAAAGCCTTTTTCTACGATATTTTCTAACACCGGTTAACAACTCCATTTCAATTCAAAAACCACATGTTAAAATTTTGTTTAATGTGTTATGATACACAAAATTGGTTTCAACTCATTCTAGTTTGTAATTTTCCCTAATTAAATGTATTAGTGACGGCTTAAAATAATATTAAAATAATTAATTTCGGAAAATTTTTCAGAAATTTTGAAATTTCACCAGTGGCTCAATAAACACCAAATACTAGCAATTACAAAGCTATAGAATATGTATATTTAATTTTAAAATAAAGATATTTGTATTTTGACTTTTTACAGAAAACCCCCTTATTTTACCGATTTTCCGAAATTTCACCAAAACGATTTTCAAAACGTTACAATCTTCCCCCATTAAAGAAATTCGGTCCCCGAATTTAAATTAAAACTTCCCCTCCTATTACTAAAACATTTAGCAAAACACTAAAATCGTCGGGGCTCCGAAATCATCAATACATAAAACACGTTTTTAGCACGATACAAGAGCATGAAAAACAAGTACATAACTCAAAATCAAAACTCCGTCAAACATAACACAATCATCGCAGTTATGGTGAAAATAGAATATCCAAGCCCAATACGAAAACCAACATAATATACATCAAATCTATAACTTATATATAGTGCGCATCGTAGTAAAATCGTCTAAACATCTTAATAAAGAAGCATGCAAAAACCCCTCTTGAAAGTCGCCGTGCGATGCACGTGTCACGGCATAAGTAGCGGACGTTTATTTTAAAAAAAATAGCTATATATATATATATATCTTTTATTTAACATACACGTCCCGCTTGGTTACCAAATCAATAGTAATGATTATAAAAACATACTGCTTAAACTGAAATCAATCCCAATCACATCATAAAAATATCATGTGCGTCCGGTGCGCACTGAAATCGAAACCAAATAAAGATTCCACGAATACGCACAGAAACAAAACTCAGTGCAACAGGTGTGCACCAAAAACATCTGTCAATTGCAACGGGCGTGCACGACACAATATCAGGTGCATCTAATATGCACAGAACCCCGATTTAGTGCATCTGGTGTGCACAAAATCGCATTAAGTGCGCCAAGTGTGCGCAAGAATCTCAATCAGGTGCACATGGTGCACGAAAACATACACCGAATATCAAAATCGAAATCACAGTACGAAAGTGCATGAAAACTGTTAGTTATATGTATGCCCTAGAGGCCATTACTATACATAGGATGTATATTATAGTGGATGCTTGGACATATATAGGGAGGACTTTCTTGCTCGACATGATAGTATGCTATCTGGTTGATCTTTACCTTAACGTGTATACTGATTGTCTCTCTGTTACATGTTGGTAAAGCCCTTAGGATATGTACTTGACTACCTGGACTATGATGCGGATCATACTAGTGGGGACATGGTAGTCCATAAGTACATCCTTCAAAGTCCCTAGTCGTGGGTGTATCGAGACGGGGCATCGATATACCAGAGTAGACTAGCGTATACCTTCTCGACCCATACAGATGGGCGATGGATGATCCCATATCCATTGGTGTTTGACATCAGAGATGATATACGGGTGCTCAGTAGAGACTGGGTACACTGGACGGACTCACCGAGAACTCCCAGATGGTATTATACCTTACGTCAGATGGCAGTTCTCTGGTGACACTGGTACAGGTTAGTCTGTAGACCCGAGATCGTCATAGAGTCTTGTGTGGTTCCCACTGTGCTTTGATTTCCATCTTACCACGTCCAAGTGGGCGTGCAAAACGGTGGTTTTTGGGTACAGTCCCGAATCACATGGAGGCAATGAGCGATAGGAGGGGATTCGTCTCTTCCGGTATAGGGAGTTGATGTTGAGCTGTGTTCGATTGGTTATAACAGGAAATCCCTGGCCAGGGTTGCTGAGATTTACTGGTAAGTGTTACCAGTAGTTTCTCGAATTGTTATAGACCTCATATCGACACGACTTATCGAGCTATTGGGGTCTGACGTTTACCACCCCTAGGCAAGATATGCGACATATCAGACGACGAGACCGGACTGTACGGTAGTGTTACTGGTTGGATTCACTGGAGTGTGAGCGGGCTTGCTCGTCGATCTTCTGATCGCTCAATACCCGGGTGGCCATTACGTTTAGCAGACCGCTTGCGGCTTGTGGGTGCTGATATGATCATCATCTGCTGCCGGCGTATTGACGAGTCTTTAGAGTCCTACACAGAGGTTTCCTGGCTCAAGCGAAACGAAATAGGAGCGCATATGAGATATGTGCGGGACCGAGAATAATGCGTGTATGTGATACCGTATTCTATTCTCGCGATGAATGTGTCGAATGGTTGTATGCGATATAACCTAGTTATCGAATCAAGGATTGATTCGATAAATCGATACATTGGATATTAGTCGGTTATATGCGACATGACCGGATCATTGTGTCAAGTGTTAATTTAATGATTTAATGCATAATTATATATTTGATATATTACTTTGCATTAACTAGTATTGGTTCACTTAAGATGGATTTTCTCACTCGGATGTGCACATTGTATATACGATATAATTTTGTGCACTAGTTTGTATCATGTTTGATGATGCATGCTAAATTGGCTAAGTGTAAAGATTAAACCATGGTTGTGTAATGGTTAGGGTTTTGTTTTTACTTATTCATTTATTTATTTCATTTATTCTTTTTGGAAAATAAAATGCATAAAGAGAAAATGGTGGCTTTCATTTTGTTTCTTTCATGAAGATTCATGAAGGTTTGACTAAGTCACCATTTTGTCTCATGCTTAACCCTAACCACTCCATTTAACCATAGTCCACTCTCTACACCTAACTATGGTTTTGTTTATGATAAGTTTTGATTTTATATTCTAATTTAATTAACTTATCATATTCATTATCTTCTTCTTCTTCTTCTTCTTCATCTTCAAAGAAGAAAGCTTGCTTCATCAATGGTGATTGATGAAAAAGAGTGAGAAATCCAATTCTAAAGTCTACCCACTTCCTATTTCTTCATCCTCTACCTCTTGCCAAGTAGTAGAGTGTGTTTTCTTCACAAGTTTCATGACTTGGTGAAGTGGGAGCTTGATCTTGCGATGCCTCGACGTAGATCATCTTCGGCACGAAGCCGACGACCTTGCCCGCCCATTTCTCCGATGAAGCCGACGCTAGAGCTCGGGTTTCCATTTGGACAGCGAGGAGACTTCATTGCGGAGCTATGGAGGTGGAGAACCGGATCTACAAAGGTTGTATTTCCGTTCTTTTAGTTTAGCTGTAAACTAGTTGCTTTGTTTCGCCTATTTATCTAGCCAACGATCCGTATTAGGGTTTCTCGGCACCGTAAATTTTGAAATTGGCATGGTTGATGCCTTGTGAGACCTCTTGGGAGTGCCTAGGAACCCTACAGTGGTATCAGAGCCTAGCTAGAGCCTTAGGCGATGCGTAGACGCAGTTTGAAGTCCGATCGAACCAAAACCCGAACCCGAAACGGCTCTCTGGACATTTTCTGATTTTGTGGAATTTGGTGGATTAAAAATATGCAGAAAACTAAGCAGAAAGTCCTAAGAATTACTGTGAAGCCCGACCACCTGAATTGATAGAGACCCAGCGGAACCGCGGCAATAGCAAGCCTATTGCGGCGGTTCCACGGCCACTTGGTCTCTTCATACAATTTTTCCTGCACAGTAATTCTTATATTGTGTTGCTATATTTTCTAGGAATTTTTAATCTGAATTCAAGAGTTGAATTTTCTGGGGTTGTTTTGGGGATTCGATTGTTCGATCGGATTATCAGATTTTGTCTATGTGGCTTTCCGGATAATTTTTGAATATGTTAAAAAGTTCGACCGGATATAAATACCCACTTTTTCCCCTGTCGGGAAATTTCCAAGTGTTGGATCTTTCCGTGGTTTAAAGACGTTCTAAGTAGTGCAAGTAACGCGATGGACCCTCTAGAAGACAACAAACCTTAACTCGATTATGTGACCGTCTTGAACTGCCCTTTGAACCTTCGGGTTTGGGGTAGTACGGCGTGCCACATGTGAGGCGTTGGCTTGACCCTTCTACGGCTGGACCGTTGGTACTGAGGCATGAAGTGAATGTCTTTGAACTTATTTCATGTGTTGATCTGTATCGGGAAAACTTGGGTGTTCGATTGTTCGATCGGAAAGTTTAACATTTTCTATTTATCTGGAATGGGATACAATAATTGGAATTCACAAGAAGTTATGTGATAACTGAATGAATGTTATAAACATAGCAGTTTAGTCTCACTTGATCGGTTGCCACGGAATTTTGATGTGATCAAAAGTCCGTCGCAATCACGTAGCGTACGCGGATACTCGTCGGGTAAACTTAATAGACAGCCTCGCCCCATAGCCCCGACCAAGTGACTATAGGAGAACCCCGTCGCCGAAAGCATCCGTTCGGATGCTCGCGGCAGCGGTGTTCCGCTTTGGTGCACTTCGTCGACGGCGTCGGGGGTGCAGCTGCCTACTAAAGTTTGCGACGAGTATTCGATCAGGATGTCGGGAATCTTGTTGAATTGCCCGACTTGATATTGAAAAGTGTTTTCGATAATGAGACTAAAATGCAGGGTTTATAATTGTTAGGCATGCGATGTCTAAGTAATTCATTTAATTAGGCATGAGATGTCTATGTAGGTTGCGGATTCCAACTGTTGTAGTTTTACACTTTCTTTTCTGTGACCGTAAGTGTAATATGTGATATCGCCGGTTTCGTTGCTATATGTCAACGACAATTGGGATGCGCATATTTACTTACGTTGATAACATGTGATGTTATGTGTTGCTGGATATGTTATATTGGATCGTCGTGTTTGAATAGCCGGGGGTTTTTATGTGAGATGAGTGTTTTTCATTTTCATTCATGTAAAAACTTGTATGTAATATTCTTTTATTGGGGCACTTCCAGGTTGCGGAAAATGTCACCCTTTGTATATTATTTACTTTTCCGCACTAGGATAGACCCAAGGAGGAGGGCACAACTAACCGGGTTCTGGAGTCCAGTGGGAGACCAAATCGAGGAGTCGAGTCCGGGTCTCCTAACTCTAGAATTGGTAGGGTTGCTTGCCGCTCTCGTAGGGGTCTAGGGGTGTGGGTTTGGATATTCATCGCGACCGTGGAATCCGTGTTTTATACTGGCTCGTATTGAAAACACGGACGTCCTAGTATATCCAATATTTCATATGATTCATCTGCTGCGATATCTGTTATGTTTATGTGATATGTTCTGTGATGGATACAGTATATAGTATATATGATATATTATATAGACGTTACTTATGTTTTACACCCGTGCTAGCCCTGCCTCGCTCTGCCGTTAGTTACCTAACCTAACGGTGCACGAGGGGACATCGAGGCGAATGCGGATGGCATAAGTATACGTCGTATTTATCTGTGATGTTTAGGTATATAAATGATGGGATTTCATTAATGTGATTAATGAAAATAAAAGAAACCTAAGATGTTGTAGAATCGAATTTCAAAATAAAACAGGTAGCTACAGTTCTTGCTTTGCACAGCGGTATATGTGATATATCCTGCACCTTATTCGATGAGGAAAGGACCGAGATCCCTTCACAGGGAGTGACTCCTTTAGCGATAACTGGCAGATGCTACAACCTTCGGTTTGTCTTTTGATTGCTTTTAGGAGTTTCTGCTTTGCACAGTGATATATATGATATATCCCGCACCTCATTCGACGAGGAAAGGACCGACGATCCCTTCACCGGGAGTGACTCCTTTAGCAAAACTAGAAAAGCCTAAAAAACACTCCATTTCAAAATTCATTCGATCCTACAACGATATCAAGTTCATTACGCAATAGGTTTTCAGAAAAACCTGTCGTAGCCCTCCGTCATTTCAGATAAGTACTAGTTAGTATTCGTGCTGCGGTAGTTTGGCATTCGTCAAGGCGTAGTGTACGGTAGCTAACTAGTATTTATCTACTTTTGCATATGATGCAGATTGGATTAGGGTATTCGTACGGCGTTGTTTGGCATTCGTCAAGGGTCGTGCGGGTGGGTTTAATTCAATCAAGAAATGTACGGGTTGAACTTGACTAGTGGACTATGGGTTGTTTGGCATTCGTCAAGGTCATAGAACACTAGGGGCAAAATATTATCGGGAATTTCAAGTGTTGAAATTTGCAATGAGATTGCATACCTTCTATGAGATAGTTGGATCCCGATACCCGCTGCGAGTAAGAGTTACTCCTGGGAGAGTTTTACACATTACAATTAGCCGATCAAGTAGGTGTCTAGAAAGGTGTTAACGAGGTTACGCCTCTGGGAAAATGAAGTTTACATTAATTAGGTTCGTGCGAAAGCACGGGGGACCTCCCTCAAAGTACCGACACTGGCCTGGCTGAAAGATTGGCGAACTTGTAGTGTGTAATTAATCCCGGCTAGTCTTTCCTTTTAGGGTTTGAAGGAAGATTTGATAAAAAACAGTGGAAGCCATCCTGATTAAATAAAATAAAAACCAATCTATTCTTGAAAGAGCGCACGCTGAGTGTTTTCTTCTCTCTCTCTCCAGGTAGCGACCATATCACGCCTTAATCAAGATAATAATACGGATTATTGACCGAACCCGCTTGTTATACTGAGCTGGGGAACGTTGGTCCCGCTCCAACTTATAATTGTTATAAGACAGAGCAGGAAATTGGGGAATACCAGATTTCCCGTACCGCCCAAACGAAGAGAGTGCATGCTGATGCATCATCTTCGGGTGTGTTCATTACAAAGAACTGCTTCTCTGTATCCTCTACGTCCTGGGTATATGATACCGGATCAGGATCCCGCATATGTAATATGTTACATAGGGCTACAGGAAGGTAGAGAACTGAGAACGGGTGATAAGTTTCATGAGGCAGAAAACGGGGCAAGTGTTGCAGCCAAGTCTGTTGGTCACTGTCACCCTGTATTACCAATACATTGATTCTGAACAAATGTTATTAGATACCGAACCTGATATGCAAAATCATATCTCTCTCTTTAATAGTAAAGAAAGGATATAATTTTGTATTGTTGGATAATGTTTTGAACATTTCCTATATCAAAAGTTGATTGGTTCAAGCACGTTATCTAAAAGCATTGATGTTCTAAATCAAACTACAGTTCATAGTATACAGAACACACACAAGAGGAAGAGTTCAGAAATGAACAAATCCTTCTTGAGGCATTGTAGACTAGGTCATATCCATGCGATCCGACTGGCTAAAGTTACATGTAGATGCATATTTAAATCAGTTTGAATTTACATCTTGTGAAACTTGCCAGTCATGTCACAAAGATAATATGACCATAGCTCCGTTTACTGGAAACAGTGAAAGAGTTGGTGAACTCTTAGGATGATACATGTTGATGTATGTAGGTCTCCTGTCTACACTTGCCAAGACCGGTTCTTTATACTTCATTACATTCTCTGATGATCTTTCGAGATTCAGACCTATGTTCCTGTTGAAACACAAGTCCGAACCTTTTGAGATATTCACAGAATATAAGTTAGAAGTAGAGAACCAATACGGGTATAAGTATTATGTCCTTTGATGTGATCGAGGAGGAGAATACTTGAGCACGAAAATCCTGGATTATTCTAAAGGAGAATGAGATTCTCTCTCAGCATTACTCCTCCGTATACACCACAGTACGTCGGTGTATCGGGGCGGAGCAGATGCACCCTATATGATATGGTGTGCTCTATGATGAGTACTACTGAGTTTCCTATTTCCTTTTTGGGAGTTATGCACTTGAGAAGCTGCATACCTATTGAATAGGATTCAAATCAAATCAGTTGCCTACCACTTCATATGTGATATGATAAGGGAAGAGCCCATGTCTTAAGCTGGTTAAGATTTGGGGTTGACCGGCCTATGTCTAAAAGCAAAATCCGGACAAGCTCGAGGCAAGGTCTGTAATGTAGAACTGGAAAGGTTCCAGCTATACAAACTGCGGCTGATGATTTGATAGAACCAAAGGATTCAATAGTTACCAACGAACCTCAGCCTCTCCGCCGATCTAGTAGGGTTTTATCACCCACCTGAGAGATACTTCGGTTACTCTATGACAGTGGGAGCGAGGATTGCATCATGAGATGATGACCCAACTAGTTTCGAGCTGGCCATCAGGAGTGGGACTCTGTAAGAATGGCTGGATGCTTAGCGATCTGAGATGGAATCCTTGTACACCAACAAAGTATGGACTTTGGTTGCTATATCTGAAGGGTTAAATCCCCATCAGGAGCAAGTATATCTTGAGAAGATTACTTGGTGTACATGGAAAAGTTGAGACTTTCAAAGCTAGACTTGTTAAAGGTTTGCATCATTAACCAGGTATGGATCATGATGAAACCTTTTATAAGGAGCTATGCTTAAGTCCATTCAGATCCTACTTGCCACGGCTACATACCATGACTACGATATCTGGCGGTTGGGTGTCATGACTGCTTTTCTAAATGATGATTTGGAAGAGAGCGTCTATAAGTACACAGCCAGAGGGCTTCGTAGACAGTGGGAGCAGCGGAAACGTGTGCAAGATGTTTTATGTGATAAAGCAGGCATCGCGGAGTTAGAACATCTGTTTTGATGTGGAAGTCAAATAGTTTGACTTCATCAAAATGGTAGATGAACCTTGTATATACAAATAGGTAGTAGGGAGTATGGTTGTGATCCTCGTGGAGTACGTGGATGCCATACTCTTGATAGGGAAGGAGTTTCCTATGCTACGCTCGGTCAATCTCCGCTTATCACAAGGATTCTCCATATAGGATCAAAGTGATACCTCCTAAATCCTGGGTTTTGGATCTATGAGATAGATCTAATTGGATGTTAGGATACTCACAAGTTGTAGTGAGATGGTATCAACTGATCCTGGGGAGAATCACTGGAAGGGTTCCAGGGTGATAAGGACGACTGAATGTCAGTCGCAGGCATTGTCTATACCCTCAGTAAAGGGGCGGTATGTTGGAAGAGTTCCAAGCAAGATACCGTGGCATACTGGACGATAAAGGCTGGATACATCGCTACTTAAGATGCTACCAAAGAGGCTGTTTGGGTGTATATTACTTCATGAGATGAACTTCGTTCCTACCATTGTGAGACAATGGAGTTGTGGCTTATGCCAAGGAACGTCCGTCCCATCAGTGATCCAGACATATTCTAAGGCAGTGTCACCTGATCATGGAGATGGTTGATCTCCAAGGGATCAAGGTTAGGAGAGTAGACTCAGAGGACAACACAGCGGATCCACTCACAAAGGCCTGTTCCCAGAGAGAGATTTTTATGGGATGGTTGAGTATGAGATACTACAACCACTGCTATCAGATGGCACTAGTGCAAGTGGGAGATTGTTAGTTATATGTATGCCCTAGAGGCCATTACTATACATAGGATGTGTATTGTAGTGGATGCTTGGACATATATAGGGAGGACTTTCTTGCTCGACATGATAGTATGCTATCTGGTTGATCTTTACCTTAACGTGTATACTGATTGTCTCTCTGTTACATGTTGGTAAAGCCCTTAGGATATGTACTTGACTACCTGGACTATGATGCGGATCATACTAGTGGGGACATGGTAGTCCATAAGTACATCCTTCAAAGTCCCTAGTTGTGGGTGTATCGAGACGGGGCATCGATATACCAGAGTAGACTAGCGTATACCTTCTCGACCCATACAGATGGGCGATGGATGATCCCATATCCATTGGTGTTTGACATCAGAGATGATATACGTGTGCTCAGTAGAGACTGGGTACACTGGACGGACTCGCCGAGAACTCCCAGATGGTATTATACCTTACGTCAGATGGCAGTTCTCTGGTGACACTGGTACAGGTTAGTCTGTAGACCTGAGATCGTCATAGAGTCTTGTGTGGTTCCCACTGTGCTTTGATTTCCATCTTACCACGTCCAAGAGGGCGTGCAAAACGGTGGTTTTTGGGTACAGTCCCGAATCACATGGAGGCAATGAGTGATAGGAGGGGATTCGTCTCTCCCGGTATAGGGAGTTGATGTTGCGCTGTGTTCGATTGGCTATAACAGGAAATCCCTGGCCAGGGTTACTGAGATTTACTGGTAAGTGTTACCAGTAGTTTCTCGAATTGTTATAGACCTCATATCGACACGACTTATCGAGCTATTGGGGTCTGACGTTTACCACCCCTAGACAAGATATGCGACATATCAGACGACGAGACCGGACTGTACGGTAGTGTTACTGGTTGGATTCACTGGAGTGTGAGCGGGCTTGCTCGTCGATCTTCTGATCGCTCAATACCCGGGTGGCCGTTACGTTTAGCAGACCGCTTGCGGCTTGTGGGTGCTTGATATGATCATCATCTGCTGCCGGCGTATTGACGAGTCTTTAGAGTCCTACACAGAGGTTTCCTGGCTCAAGCGAAACGAAGTAGGAGTGCATATGAGATATGTGCGGGACCGAGAATAATTCGTGTATGTGATACCGTATTCTATTCTCGTGATGAATGTATCGAATGGTTGTATGCGATATAACCTAGTTATCGAATCAAGGATTGATTCGATAAATCGATACATTGGATATTAGTCGGTTATATGCGACATGACCGGATCATTGTGTCAAGTGTTGATTTAATGATTTAATGCATAATTATATATTTGATATATTACTTTGCATTAACTAGTATTGGTTCACTTAAGATGGATTTTCTCACTCGGATGTGCACATTGTATATACGATATAATTTTGTGCACTAGTTTGTATCATGTTTGATGATGCATGCTAAATTGGCTAAGTGTAAAGATTAAACCATGGTTGTGTAATGGTTAGGGTTTTGTTTTTACTTATTCATTTATTTATTTCATTTATTCTTTTTGGAAAATAAAATGCATAAAGAGAAAATGGTGGCTTTCATTTTGTTTCTTTCATGAAGATTCATGGAGGTTTGACTAAGTCACCATTTTGTCTCATGATTAACCCTAACCACTCCATTTAACCATAGTCCACTCTCTACACCTAACTATGGTTTTGTTTATGATAAGTTTTGATTTTCTATTCTAATTTAATTAACTTATCATATTCATTATCTTCTTCTTCTTCTTCTTCTTCATCTTCAAAGAAGAAAGCTTGCTTCATCAATGGTGATTGATGAAAAAGAGTGAGAAATCCAACTCTAAAGTCTACCCACTTCCTATTTCTTCATCCTCTACCTCTTGCCAAGTAGTAGAGTGTGTTTTCTTCACAAGTTTTATGACTTGGTGAAGTGGGAGCTTGATCTTGCGATGCCTCGACGTAGATCATCTTCGGCACGAAGCCGACGACCTTGCCCGCCCATTTCTCCGATGAAGCCGACGCTAGAGCTCGGGTTTCCATTTGGACAGCGAGGAGACTTCATTGCGGAGCTATGGAGGTGGAGAACCGGATCTACAAAGGTTGTATTTCCGTTCTTTTAGTTTAGCTGTAAACTAGTTGCTTTGTTTCGCCTATTTATCTAGCCAACGATCCGTATTAGGGTTTCTCGGCACCGTAATTTTTGAAATTGGCATGGTTGATGCCTTGTGAGACCTCTTGGGAGTGCCTAGGAACCCTACAAAAACTAGGTCAAAGCATATGTCAAAATCATGTGTAACCCATATGCACGAAATCAAATCAAAATCTCAAAATGTATTAAAACCAAATCGAGCGCACTGGTTATGTACAAAACAACATCAATACAACTGATATATGAAACACGAATAGAATGTAATGAATGTACACCCAAGAAATACCAATCGTAGAACAAAATCCTCAAAATACCAAAATCCAACAACGGAAATGTGAAATTCAAATCACCAAATCACAATCGTAAACACTATTGTCAATGTGCGCCTCTTTCCTCTGATGTCGACTGCTTCGAACTCGTCTCTTCGTAGATGTGCTGACTGCGCTACCAACGGCAATACTTATATCTAGAGTCTCCCACGTAATCTATCTTTTCACCTGATATCCGGACTACATTAAACTTTTCGATTGATTCATCAAAATCCCATAATTCCCCGAGAGCTCAACACTCAAGTACAGTTTAAAAATATCCAGTACATACCCCAGTATCTGCGGACCAGCCGTAGAAGGGCAAACCCAAGCCTCACTAATGGCACCGCGGAACTGCCATAAACCCTAAGGTTCAAGGGCGTTCTCGTGGTCATTATATCGAGTTAGGGTTTCATTCTTCTAGAGGGTCCATAGAAATACCTGCATGTTCTTCCGAATACCTTAAACTTGGGAAAATGGGTTTCTGACAATCGTTCAAATCCTTTAACTTCGTCTGGACGGCATGTGAATACCCTTCATCCGCACGCTAAACAATACTTCAATCCTCAAGAATAACCGATACCCTAATGGTTATCGCATTCGAGCTGTAGCTCCCTCCGCCCGTGCGCCCGTGGTAACAGAAACCATCATCCGATATCGACGAAGATAGATCAAAGGAACGAACGAAATGCGGTGCAAAGAAATGTACATCCTAAGGCTCCTTAAGCAGAGTAGCGTATCGTAAGTATGCCGCGGATCATACCCATGGTACGTCACTCTACCTAAGTTACCTACTCCATCAACCAAGGGTCACCCTAGACTTATACAAGGTTAAACCTAGCGCTCTGATACCAACTTTGTCACGACCCGAAAGTACGGAACGTGACCGGCACTTAGATTTCGAAGCGTCTAGAGGCGCAACGTAATCTAAGTAAGCCGAAGCCCAGAAATCTAAACCATAAAAAGAAGAAGAAGAAGTAAAGGAAAACATATAGGAAAACAAGTTTAAAAGCAACATCCAATTTTTTCAAAAATTTCAGCAGAGTCCCTTTTGTAAAAACTAGCCCCAAATGGGTACAAACAAGTAAAATATATACAAACGATAAAATGGCATCCCCAAGCGGAAGCTAGCTCTACGCCAACAGGCGGAAACAACCACACCAATGCACAATAGTCTACAACGCCAGAGGGCGAGGCTCAAAACTCAAAAGAAAACAAATCCACCAGACCACAATAAAACATGCGCGACTCTAAGGTCGAAATAAATAACTGGTCCTTACAACTTATCAAGTAATACAAGTTTGGTTGATGGAGCTTACTAGATACAAATGAAATAATTAAAGGTACATAACCCTGTTGACACCTTTCTAGACACCTACTTGATCGGCTAATTGTCCTGTGTAAAACTCTCCCAGGAGTAACAATTACTCGCAGTGGGTATCGGGATCCAACTATCTCATAGAAGGTATGCAATCTCACTGCAAATTTCAACACTTGAAATTCCCGATAATATTTTGCCCCAAACGATCTATGACCTTAACAAGATCAACAAACCATAGACCGTAAGTCAAGTTCAACCCGTCATTTCTTGATTGAATTAAACCCACCCGCACGACCCTTGACAAGGTCAACAAGGCCGTACGACTACCCTAATTCAATCTGCATCATATACATAAGCAGAAAAATATTGGTCAGCTACCGCACACTACGCCTTGACAAGGTCAACAAACGCAGCACGAATACTAAGCAGGACTTATCTGAAATGACGGAGGGCTACGACAGGTTTTTCTAAAAATCTATTGCGTAATGAACTTAATATCGTTGTAGAATCGAGTGAATTTTGAAATGGAGTGATTTTGAGGCTTTCATTAGTTTTGCTAAAGAGGTAACTCCCGGTGAAGGGATCTCGGCTCTTTCCTCATCGAATAAGGTGCAGGACATATCATATATATCACTATGCAAAGCAAAACTCCAAAAGCAGTCAAAAGTCAAACCGAGTATTGTAGCATCTGCCAGTTTTGCTAAAGAGGTCACTCCCGGTGAAGGGATCTCGGCTCTTTCCCCATCGAATAAGGTGCAGGGTATATCATATATACCGCTATGCAAAGCAAAACTGTAGCTACCCTTTTTGAAAAATTTGATTCTACAACATCTTTTCGGTTTCTTTTCTTTCATTAATCACATTAATGAAGTCCCATCATTTAAGTCACCTAAACATCACAGATAAATACGACGTACACGTATGCCATTCGCATTCGCCTCGATGTCCCCTCGTGCACCGTTAGGTTAGGTAACAAACGGCAGAGCAGGGCAGGGCTAGCGCGGGTGTAAAACATAAGTAACGTCTATATAATATATCATATATAATATATACAGTATTTATCACATAACATCACATGATCACATCACAGATATCGCAGCAGAAGAAACATATGAAACATTGGATATACTGGGACGTCCGTGTTTTATTTTGAGCCTCTACAAAACACGGATTCCACAGTCGCGACGAATAGCCAAACCCACACCCCTAGACCCCTAAGAGAGCGGCAAGCAACCCTACCAATTCTAGGGTTAGGAGACCCGGACTCGACTCCTCGAGTTGGTCTCCCACTGGACCCTAGAACCCGGTTACTTGTGCTCCCCTTCTTGGGTCTATCCTAGTGCGGAAAAGTAAATAATATACGAATGGTGACATCAACCTCATCCCGGAAGTGCCCCAATAAAAGAATATTACAAACATTTAAATTTACATGAATGGAAATATAAAACTCTCATCTCACATAAAAACCCCAGCTATTCAGAACGTGACGATCCAATATAACATATCCAGCAACACATAACATCACATGTCATCAACGTAAGTAAATATGCGCATCCCAATTGTCGTTGACATATAGCAACGAAACCGGCGATATCACATATTACACTTACGGTCACAGAAAAGAAAGTGTAAAACTACAACATTTGGAATCCAAAATCTCTCTAGACATCGTAAATCCGAAATATCACATATTTCGCATTTCATGCCTAACTGTATGAATTCCACATATTGTATCACATTCCAGATAAATAGATAGTATTAAACTTTCCGATCGAATAATCAAATACCCAAGATTTCCTAAATAGCTCAACACTTGAGCGGAGTTCAAAGATTCCAGAATACGTCACAGTATCAACGATCCAGCCGTAGAAGGGTCAGGCCAACGCCTCACATGTGGCACGCCGTACTGCCACAAACCCTAAGGTTCAAAGGGCAGTTCAAGACGGTCACATAATCGAGTTAAGGTTTGTTGTCTTCTAGAGGGTCCATCGCGTCACATGCACGTTTTTCCGAAAAATTTAAACTTGAGAAAAATTCAACACTTGAATGTTTTTCGTGCCGGGAAAAATTGAGTTAATGATATCCGTTCGAACATTTTAATACGTTCTAAATTATCCGGAATAACAAAACAAAATTAAATTCTCCGATCGAATCGACGATTAGAAAATAAAACCCAAAAATACTCAACACATTAGTCACAGTAAGAATACCCAGAAATATGCAGGAAAGGTACTGGAAATTACTGCATAAAGAACTGTCCCCAATACTTCTTCTCTGCCGCGGAACCGCCGCAAATGGTGGCTTAGTGCCGCGGTTCCGCGGCCATGTGGAGGCTTTGGGGGCTAGTTTTTCATGGTAACCCTTAAAATTACTTGCTGATTTTTTTAGGTATTTTTAATTCTGAAAATACACAGTTTTGAAAAAATGTACAGAGAGGGGTTAACTTTGACGTTGTCGGGTTCGATCGGGATTTTAACTTCGTTAACACATCGCTTAATGCTCTAGCTAGGCTCTGATACCACTGTAGGGTTACTAGGCACGCTAACAAGGCACTACAAGGAATCGACCATGCCCGTTTAAAAAATTTATGTGCCTAAAAACCCTAAGCAAGATCTTGTACTAGAGTTTTGGCGAATCTAAAGGCAAGTAAACAACTTTACTCTAAAGGGAACACGAAATACAACCTTTGTAGATCAGTCCTCCACTTCATTTGCTCTTTGTTGGGGTCCCTTCGCTGCGATCAAGGTTCTCCCGGGCTGTTGCATGGCTTCACGACGTGAAGGATGCGACCTTGCTTGAAGTCTCCAAGGCCGAAGATGATCTACGTCGAGAGAATTCCGACTCAAGCTCCTACTTCACTAACTAGAGAATTAGTGAAGTAAACACCCTAAACTAAAGTGCTAGTCTACTAGAGGATGGAGAAATAGGAAATGGGTTCTCTTTAGAATTTTGTTTCTCACAATCTTTCTCACTTTAGATTAAACCCTAGTTTTCTTTTTCTCTTGTTCAATGAAGAAGAAGATGAACAAAAGAAAGTGAAGAGAATAATGATCAAGTGTCTAGGGTAACCATGGTGAGTGAGTATCATATACTAACCCTTGTAGAGCCATAACCATAGCTAATTGATTATGGTTGGGTTAAAAGGAATCTAAGGTAAAGACAAAGCTAGTAGACTTTGTCAAAGCAAAGTAAGCTTCTACAAGCTTCATGCTCATTCCAAAACTCCACTAATTTTGTAATTATCTTAAATAATTATAACCCACCATAATACATAGAATGGTGTATGTCTCATACACACATGAATGTTGTATCATCAACCATGATACATAAAGATAACACATTTTAACATATATATGTTAAAGTAGTGTACATGTGAGAAAAACCCTAAAGTGAACAAGTGTTAGTAAATGTAAATTAGTATATCTAATATACAATTATACACTTAATTATTAAATCAAGACTTAATAATCCGGTCATATCTCATATAACCGGCTAACATCCATTGTATCGACTTATCGAATCAACAATTGATTCGATAACCCGGCTATATCATATATAACCGACCGATACAAAAAGTCGCGAGAATAGAATACGGCATCACATACACGCATTATTCTCGGTCTCGCACATATCACATATGCGCTCCTATTTCGTTTTGCCTGAGCCAGTAAAACCTCTGTGTAGGACTCTAAAGACTCGTCAATAAGCCGGCAGTAGGTGATGATCACATCAAGCACCCACAAAGCCGTCAGCGGTACTAGCTGGACGTAACGGCTACCCGGGTATTGAGCGATCAGAAGATCAGCAAGCAAGCCCGCTCCAACTCCTGTAAAAGCCTGCCGGTAACACTTCCCGTACAATCCGGTCTCCTCGTCTGATATGTCGCATATCAAGTTTAGGGGTGGTAAACGTCAGACCCCAATAACCGATAAGTCGTGCCGATTTGAGGCTCATAACGGGTCGAGAAACTACTGGTAACACTTACCAGTAAATCTCTAAATCAGCCCTGGCCAGGAACTTTCCTATTACGGCCAATCAAGCACAATGCAACATCAACCCCCAATACCGGGAGAGACGAAACCCCTCCTATTGCTCATTGCCTCCATGTGACTCGGGACTGCACCCAAAAACCACCGTTTTGCACGCCCTCATGGATGTGGTAAAGTGGAAATCAAAGCACAGTGGGAATCACTCAAGACTCTATGACGATCTCGGGTCTACAGACTAACCTGCACAAGTGTCACCAGAGAACTGCCATCTGACGTAAGGTATAATACCATCTGGGAGTTCTCAGCGAGTCCGTCCAGTGTACCCAGTCTCCACTGAGCACCCGTATACCATCTCTGGTGTCAAACACCAATGGATATGGGATCATCCATCGTCCATCTCATGGGTCGAGAAGCGTATACGCTAGTCTACTCTGGTATATCGATGCCCCGTCTCGATACACCCATGACTAGGGACCTTGAAGGATGTACTTATGGACTACCATGTCCCTACTAGTATGATCCGTATCATAATCCAGGTAGTCAAGTACACATCCTAAGGGCTTTACCAACATGTAACTATAAGACAGTATAAAGAGACAAGTATACATGTTAAGATAAAAAGCAACCAGATAGCATACTATCATATCGAGCAAGAAAGTCCTCTCTATATAAGTCCAAGCATCCAATATAATATACATCATCTGTACAATACTAGCCTCTAGGGCATACATACAACTAACAATAATTTTGTATTGTTGGATAATATTTTGAACATTTCCTATATCAAGAGTTGATCGGTTCAGGCACGTTATCTAAAAGCATAGACGTTCTAAATCAAACCACGGTTCTTAACGTACAGAACACACACAAGAGGAAGAGTTCAGAAATGAACGAATCCTTCTTGAGGCATTGTAGACTAGGTCATATCAATGCGACCCGACTAGCTGAAGTTACATAAAGATGCATATTTAAATTAGTTTGGATTTACATCTTGTAAAACTTGTCATTCATGTCACTAAGGTAAGATGACCAAAGCATCGTTTATTGGAAACAGAGAAAGAGTTAGTGAACTCTTGGGATTGATACATGCTGATATATCAAGGTCCCCTGTCTACAGATGCCAAGACCGGTTCTTTGTACTTCATTACATTCACTGATAATCTCTCAAGATTCAGACATATGTTCCTGTTGAAACACAAGTCCGAAACTTTTGAGATAATCACAGAATATAAGTTAGAAGTAGTGAACCAAAAACTGGGTATAAGTATTATGTCCTTTGATGTGATCAAGGAGGAGTATACTTGAGCACGGGATTCCTGGACTATTCTAAAGGAGAATGAGATTCTCTCTCAGCATTACTCCTCCGTATACACCACAGCACGTCGGTGTATCGGGGCGGAGCAATCGCACCCTATGTGATATGGTGTACTCTATGATGAGTACTACTGAGTTGCCTATTTTCTTTTGGGGTTATGCACTTGAGAAGTTGCACACCTATTAAATAGGGTTCCAATCAATCTAGTTGCCGACCACTTCATATGTGATATGGAATGGGAAGAGACCATATCTTAAGTAAGTTAAGATTTGTGGTTGTTTGGCCTATGTCTAAAAGCAAAATCCGGACAAGCTTGAGGCAAAATCAGTTCTGTGGAAGTTTGTTGGATATCCCAAGCATTCGCAAGGGAATATCTTCTACCAAACAGAGGAACAAAAGATGTTTTGTTTCTCAACATGACACCTTTGAGAAAGGGAATTTCTTATGAAGAAATTATTGGTCATGAGGTAGAACTGGAAAGAGTTCCAGCTATACAAACTGCAGCTGATGATTTGGTAGAACCAAAGGATTCAATAGTTTCCAATGAACCTCGGCCTCTCCGCCGATCTAGTATGGTTCCTCACCCACCTGAGAGATACTTCGGTTTTCTCTATGACAGTAGGAGCGAGGATTGCATCATGAGATGATGACCCAACTAGTTTCGAGATGGCCATCAGGAGTGGTCTCTGTAAGAATGGCTGGATGCTTAGCGATCTGAGATGGAATCCTTATACAGCAACAAAGTATGGACTTTGGTTGTTTTATCTGAAGGGTTAAATCCCCATCAGGAGCAAGTATATCTTGAGAAGATTACTTGGTGTACATGGAAAAGTTGAGACTTTCAAATCTATGCTTAAGTCCATCCAGATCCTACTTGCCACTGCTATATACCATGACTACGATATCTGGCGGTTGGGTGTCATGACTGCTTTTCTAAATAAAGATTTGGAAGAGAGCGTCTATAAGTACATAGCCAGAATGCTTCGTAGACAGTGGGAGCAGCGAAAACGTGTGCAAGATGTTTTATGTGATAAATCAAGCATCGCGGAATTGGAACGTCTGTTTTGATGTAGTCAAAGAGTTTGACTTCATCAAAATGGTAGATGAACCATGTATATATAAAAAGGTAGTAGGGATTATGGTGGTGATCCTCGTATAGTACGTGGATGACATACTCTTGATAGGGAAGGAGTTTCTTATGCTACGCTCGATCAATCTCCTCTTATCACAAGGATTCTCCATATAAGATCATAGTGATACCTCCTAAATCCTAGGTTTTATATCTTTGAGATATCTCTAAATGGATGTTAGGATTCTCACTAGTAGTAGTGAGATGGTATCAATCGATCCTGGGGAGAATCACTGGAAAAGGTTCCAGGGTGATAAAGACGACTGAATGTCAGTCGCGGGCACTGTCTTTACCCTCAGTGGAGGGACGGTATGTTGGAAGAGTTCCAAGCTAGATACTATGACTTAATAGACGATTAAAGGCAAGATACATCGTTACCAAGGATGCTACCAAAGAGGCAGTCTCGATATATATAAGTTCATGAGATGAACTTCGTTCCTACCATTGTGTGACAATGGAGTTGTGGCTTATGCCAAGGAACCCCATCCCATCAGAAATCCAGATATAATTCTTAGGCAGTATCACCTGATCATGGAGATGGTTGATCTCTAGGGAGATCGAGGTTAGGAGAGTAGACACAGAGGACAACAGCGCGGATCTACTCACAAAGGCCTATTTCCCAGTAGAGACTTTTATGGGATGGTTGAGTATGAGATACTTCAACAACAGCTGATTGTTGGGTATGCGATACCACAACAGATGGCCCTAGTGCAAGTGAGAGATTTTTAGTTATATGTATGCCCTAGAGGCCATTACTGTACATACGATGTATATTATAGTGGATGCTTGGACATATATAGGGAGGACTTTCTTGCTCGACATGATAGTACGCTATCAGGTTGCTCTTTTTCTTAACATGTACTCTGATTGTCTCTATGTTACATGTTGATAAAGCCCTTAGGATGAGTACTTGACTACCAGGACTATGATGCGAATCATACAAGTGGGGACAGTGTAGTCGCCAAGTACATCCTTCAAATGTTCCTAGTCGTGGGAGTACCGAGACAGGGTATCGATACTCCAGAGTAGACTAGCGTATGCGCTTCTTGACCCATATGATGGGCGATGGATGATCCCATATCCATTGGTGTTTGACATCAAAGAAGGTATACGGGTGTTCAGTGGAAACTGGGTACACTGGACGGACTCGCCGAGAACTCCTAGATGGTATTATACCTCACGTCAGATGGCAGTTCTCTGGTGACACTAGTACAGGTTACTCTGTAGACCCAAGATCGTCATAGAGTCTTGTGTGATTCTAACTGTGCTTTGATTTCCATCATACCACGTCCAAGAGGGTGTGCAAAAAGGTGGCTTTTAGGTACAGTCCCGAATCACATGGAGGCAATAAGCGATAGGAGGGGCTTCATCTTTCCCTGTATAGGGAGTTGATGTTGCGCTGTGTTCGCTTGGCTATAACTGGAAATCCCTGGCAAGGGTTGTTGAGATTTACTGGTAAGTGTTATCAGTAGTTTCTCGAACTGTTATATACCTCATATCGACATGACTTATCAAACTACTGGGGTCTGACGTTTACCACGCCGAGGCGAGATATGCGACATATCAGACGAAGAGACCGGACTGTACGGGAGTGTTACTGATTGGATTCACGGGAGAAAGTACAGGCTTGCTTGTTGATCTTTTGATCGCTCAATACCTGGGTGGCTGTTACGTTTAGCTGGCCGCTTGCAGCTTGTGGGTGTTTGATATGATCATCACCTACTGCCGGCGAATTGACGATTCTTTAGAGTCTTACACAGAGGTTTCCTGGCTCGGGCAAAACGGAGTAGGAGCACATATGTGATATGTGCGGGACCGAAAACAATACGTGTATGTGATACCGTACTAGATTCTCGCGATATGAGATATCGGCCGGATATATGTGATATAGCCGGGTCATCGGATCAAGTGTTGATTCGATGAACTGATACAGATTATATTAGTCGGTTATTTGTGAAATAGCCGGATTATCGGATCAAGTGTTGATTCGATAATTTAATGTATAATTATATATTTGATATATTAAATTATATTAACTAATATAAGCTCACTAAAAGATTCTTTTTCTCACTCGGGTAATACATTGAAATATATGCGATATATGTTAATTGTATGTTACAAAATATATTATATATGTGATATATAACATTGCGACATGTTATGGTTATAATTGCAACATGATTAGTGGAGATTAAACATGATTAGGGTTTGATTTGGGTTAATTTCTTCTAGTAGCTTCTAGAAGCTTTGCTTTTGTTTTAAGCAAAGATATTTGTTATGATATTTTCTAAAGATATTAGTTTAACCCAACCCAACCCTTTAACCTTAGTTAAATCTCTACAAGGGTTACTTCTTCTCACTTATACCATGGTTGCATTTCTAACCTTACACTTGGGTTATTCATTGTTCATCACAAAAGGTTTTGATTACTCTTCCTTCTTCTTCCTTGAATGAAAATCTTTCTAGCTTTTTATGAAGTGATGAAAATGAGTGAGTTAAAGAAAACGAATGATTGCTAAATTCCTACTTCATCATCCTCATTTATTCTGGGCACTTAGATTAGGGTGTTTGCCTTGCTAATACTTGATTAGCAAGGCAAGAGCTTGGGTTTGAGTTTCTTCAAGGTAGATCATCTTTGTTATCGAAGATCGGAAGCAAGCTTGCATCTTTCTTTTGTGGAGGCTCTCTAGAGTCTGGATACTCGATGATCGCAGCGAAAAGACCTTAACACGGAGCTTTAGAAGTGAAAGAACGGACTACAAAGGTTGTAATCCCAAACTCTTAGAAGTAAAGTTGTTTACTTGCTTTGTTTCGCCTAATCTCTAGTCTAAGATCTTGGTTAGGGTTGTTCGGCACGTCTAAAATTTAAATCGGGCATGGTTGATGCCTTGTAGAACCTTATGAGAGTGCCTAGTAATCCTACAGCCGGCACCTAGTTTAGATAAAATAAAGCTAGTGCGCGAACTTTGGGGGTATTTGGGAGGTTTTGGTTCAGATAGAATTTTTCCTAAATAAAATATTATTTTAGCCGGTAAAATAAGTACGTAAATCGGGAAATTTCTTCTAAATGAAAATTCTTGGAAATCACCACTACAATTATTTTAGAACATTCTTTTTAAATATCTAGATATTTTTTGGTCAAGGATTTAATTTTTTTAAAGAAAAAGAAAAAAGAAAGAAAGGTGGCAAAATGCATTTAATGAAGCATTTATTGTATTTTTACTAGAACTTTCTTCATAAAAATTCACAAACCCCTCCCCCCCCCCTCACCTCCTTGGCCGGCCACTCTTATTCCTTGCTGCCCTCATATCTCTTTTGCACCATTTTCATCATTTCAAGCCAAAATAAATAATGAAAAATCCAAATAAAATCACAAAAATTCAAATATAATCATTTTCCTTCATTTCCTTAACCTTAAACCTGCTTGGTTCTTCATGAAGTCTTGATTTTGGAGGCTAACCTTGGTTTTCTTGTTGCAAGTTTTTGAATCAATTGGAGGTATAAAATCCTAACCCAAATCCTTAATTGTCAAGTTTAAATCTTTATGCTAGCTTAATTAGATATTAATTTAAGCTTTAAATTTCATGTTTGAAAATTCTAGAAATGGTTTTTGATATTCAAGTTAAGGTTAAAGCTTGATTTAAGTGTTTAATGTTTAATTGAAGTGTTAATTTGTGTTTACGAAAAACTTAACCTAGTAGGAAATGATAATTTTTGTTAATTACTACTTTGTTTAATTATGAAATATTGCTTACTAGGTTTTTGCTAAAACTTATTTTGCAAGTGTTAAAAATATAGAAATGGTTTGGATAGCTTAGTTAAGCTATTATAAGATGTTTGAAATTGCTAGAAATGTGTTAGCTTGATTCTACTGCGAAATATTGCGATAAGTTGTTTTCTAGGTTTCGGGATTTTTCCGACGTGGGTTCGATTAGTCATTTCGAGGTTATATCTATTATATTCCTCGTGTTTATTATGTTGTGTTGCGCAATCGGGATGATCGGAGTCTAGACTTGGTGTTTCATAGTTTAGCGACCCTATTTAGTGTTTTTGGCCAATGTCGTGCGCGATAGATGCGCTAAGTGCGCAGTGCATTTTTTAGGGCGGTATCCTTGCGTTTCGTTGTCTTTTCGTCGTTTCATGATATTTAGCTTATGTTATAAGTTTGTGAAATTTTAGGTTCGCAGGCGGTGACTTCGGACGCTGCGACGAAGGGAAAACAGATGGTAGGCTTCACTTAGCCAGGAGCGTTGGTGAGTAGATTTAACATCTATAGGGGAATCGCCCGCATAGCGTTATGTGTCTGGGATAGAGATGACTTGACTTGTCGCACATTCTTTTTCAGATTTAGAATTTGCACATACACCTTATTGCTTAATTAATTGTTGTGCTTAGACTAGTTCCCTTAGGACACTGTACATATTATTGACGGCTCTTTTTGCATGAGCACTGATTGTATGCTACACACACCGTCAATAATTGCAATGTCACGCACAACACCCGTATAGATATAATATTGTTTCGATAGGGACATTGAGACATGGATTCATATTTCTTTATGCATATGACATATTGCATACCTCTATACCTACATGCTTACACATATGCCTTGGCATGCTTACATGCTAGTTACCTGTATACCTATAGAGTATTGTACCATTAGCGATAGGTACATACACACTTCATGACATAGCTACAGGTATACCTTGCATACATACTTCACTTATACCCAGGTGGTATATTACATAATTACTTATAGGTAGATACATATACCATGCTATACCTTTATGTTTACACATATATCTGGTTATAGCTACATGTTTACCTTTACTTGATGTTATTTAGAATTGGAGAAAATAGGAACCGCATGATATTTTATATTAACTTGTTGCAGTTAATTAGCAACTTTCCCTTTATATGCTTTCATTACAGTTTTATGTTGCATATATTATATTCATTGATTTTCGCATTGAGATATGGATTTTTCATGATGTTTTATGGATTTGGGGACCGTGGGAGTTCATGAAATTATGCATTATTTGAAAAACCCGGTTTCCCTTGATATGATTTTTCAACAGCCACCATGAGATTTATCGGTTCGGATATATATATATACCCTACGTGAGGAACGGAGGGGTCCGTGTGCGGGTACATGGTGGGGCCCGGAGGTACCCCGGGGCAAGAATCTCAGTAAGGAGATGAGTTAGTAGGGGAACCATACTTTCCGGTGACATTACCAATGACTCGGCGGTTATCATGGGGATACCGACGGGAGTCATGTGCGTATGGATGCGTCGAGAGGCGAGAGTCAGAGCTAGGCACTCGAGCTTTCGGGATAGCGTATGATACTTACCTATCAGGTGGCCAGTCTTGGTGACAGCACCTGATAGATCAGCATTTCTGTGTCGATTCTTGACACATTGGTTTCATGATATTTCTGTTTACTCCTAAGTATATATAACAGTGGAATGGGACGCTGTTATATATGCCTTTGCACCAATATTAGTGGAATGGGACGCTAATATATGTTTATTGATATTAATTTATATACATCATCATATTTATTCATGTAAATATATTTAGGATGTTAGAGATTTATTTGATATTGGATTTGGGATATAGGTGATTCATTTGATATTGGATACAGGATATATATGAGATTTATTCGATATTGTACATTAAGGATTTGTGAGACTTATATGATATGAGAGCCAATTTGGGGGCTGATTTGGGGAAATTGGGATTTGGATTGTCTTGATGGACTTTGATCCTACCACGATGTCAGGATTCCGTGGAAATGACATGTTTCATTCCATAGTCCACATTTATTATTTATGCACTGTTTCATGTATTAGTAGCACCTGATAGAGTACCTTTCATAACTGTTACATATATACATTGTCATATCGTCGCTTCATGTATTAGTTGTACCTGATAGAGTATCTTACATGATTGTTGCATACAGATTGTCATATTACTGCTTCATGTATTAGTGATACCTGCTAGTGTACCTTTCATGACTATTGCACACATATGACATTTGTTGCTATTAGTTGCTTATGTTAGATTCGCACTGTACGTGCAAACTTGCGATTACCTACATATATTATTTACTATTCATGAGTTGGCAACTTACCCCCGTTGTGCCACAGTGTTTGCTGGTTGTTCCCTAGAGTAGTCGAGGCAGGCTATCCATCTATCTTATCATCTTTTGCTGCGGATACCGCATCAGCTCACAGTGTGCAGTTTGCTTAGGTTGGTTTTGTGGTTATTCGTTGTTGTATTGTATATTCGTTGTATCCTTGTACTCTTCATCTACTATTTTCATGTTGACTTAGAGACTTGGTGAGGATGATATTGTATACTATTTTGTGACTGGGTTGTCTTTTATACAGTTTCCATTTTATCGTCTTTTATTTCTTCGCTACGGCATCGTATATCTGTTGTGGTGGTTATTTTCCGCTTTTAGGAGTGGATTTGCTCCCGTTGGGGATGCTTTACTTTATATTTTTGTTGTACCCATTTTTAGGGTTGGTTTTACAAAGGAGGTGCTGCCAAAATTTTCAAGAAAGTAAATTGGAGATAAAGAATTTATACTTGAGATTTTCAAAAGATTAAACAATCTTTCTTATATTTTCTTATCTTTTAATGGTTTAGATTTCTGGGTTTTGGCTTTCTTTTACTGCGTTACGCCTATAGACGTTGCGTAGTATTAGGGCTGTCACGTGCCAATTTCGGGTCGTGACATGCAATGCATAACAATGAATGCTGCGCATGGGATAAAATATCATCAACACGGAATGTCAACGTCGAAAACTCCAGTGTCTACCAAAAACACCCCAAAACCCAATACTCAGGCGCCGTCACTCTATCCGGCCCTCAATCCTGTAAACCTCATAGAAGCGGGGTGCCCAACATCGGCACCCAAAACAACATGAAATACTTGTGTCCAGCATCGACACGCAAATCCTCATATATCGGGCTCCGTCAGTCTGGATCGGCCCACGGGCTCTGTCTGCGGAATCGGCCCTTGGCCCCAGCAGTACGGGTCGTCCCGTATCCATCTCTCGACTCTGGTCAGTATCCTCCGGATAACCGCCAGGTCCAACCAATCACCGGTAGGTAGTAGTCCCTCTGCCAGGCTCATCGCCTACTGCACGACAGATCCGTTCTCGCCCCGGGGTACCATACCGGGTCCACCATGTACCCGCAATCATCCTCATCCAGCTCCTCGATTCGGGTTCACATGTCACACGTCTCAGAACCGAGAAAACGCATGGTGGACGCACTAAATATCATATCAAGAGAAACCGGGTTCTAAAAATAAAGCATACCTTCTTGAAATAATACCACGGTTCACAAATCCAGAAATCACATGAAATCCAAACTCAATGCGTAAATATGGATGCACCAAGGTATATATATGTACTAATACGAATGTACAACATGTATGCGCACAAGTAACATAATCATGTCGAATCATATATGAGGTGAGCTACAAAATACTGTTCATGAAAATTCTATAGTGTGAGTGTCATGGCAATTACTAACGGTGTGTGTAACATACAGATTAGTGCTCGTGCAACATAAACCGTTAGTAACAGTGTAGTGTTCTGTTAATTCTAAGTCCTTATATGGCAGGAAATATAGTATGCAACAAATAGTATCCATGCACAGTCAATGTATGTAAATGCAATGTGCCGCTACCATATCCTATCAAGCCCTGAAGCATAATGCCATACGGGCGATTTCCCCGTAGATATTAAATCTACTCACCGTGGTCTCGTGATAAGTATAGCCGACGACTTGCTTCCCCTTCTTTGCGGCGTCTTTCGTATTCGCCTACGAACCTAGAATTTACGCAAAGAATACGCATAAGCTAAAATCCTATAAAAACGCGATATCGAAACTAAACGTAAAACCCGCGTCACGAACTAAACGCGTGCGTGCCCAATACGCTAAAACGTGTGATTACGCGCCTGAAACTACCCCGACACGTCCCGACATGCAGGAAATCACCAAACCCACACACGTATCACACGTGTCACGAAAGTTTCAAAAGTGTTGAAAATAAGGTATTTGGTTCCAGATTCTTATACAAGCAGAATTTTAAAAAGTTGCATATACCACGGGCCTTAAAAATGTACAGACACCAACTCAACAAACCCCGACACCCAGGTCCCCCATCTGGCCGCAATTTGCGGCCAGAATGAATTTTCCGGCGGCCAACCTAGGGAATTGGGCTCCCATGCTTCGTGTGGATTCTAGGCCTAGTGAACATGCTCCAGAAATTGCAATTTTTGCCTGAAGCAATCGGGTTATAAGGAGATCACAACAGAGCACAAAACTGAGTTAAAAAACTAATTTAACACTAAACTAAAACATTATGGTGTTTTGGTGCAACCAGAAACAAATCCATGGTTAAAACAACACTAACAACACATAATTAAGTTAAACAAGCCATAAAACCCCTAAATTATCATAAACTTCACTTAATTCCCCTCATTAGCACTAGAATGCTCAAAAATATGATTTTTACCTAAATAAAATACAAGTTAAGAACTAAAGTGATATTGGTGGGTTTAATACCTCCAAAAGATCTTAGGGAAACCTAACTTCCAGCCCCTACCTTCAAAGGCACTGATTTGCCAACAAAATCCTTAAAAGAGCCATTTTCCAAAGGTTTAAAGAAGAAAAAGTGAGCTTTTTGTGTAGGGATTGTGTTTGAATAGGAAGAGGAGCAAAAGAAGAAGAAGAAGATGAAGATGTTGATGCTGCTGCTCTAGCCTCTGCTGGAAATGCAGAAATGAGAGGGGGAGAGAGAAAAATGAGTGAGATATGGTCAAAAGTCAAGCTCCAAACTTCACCTACCCCAAACCATGCCTCCCATTCTTCATTTTCATTTTAAAATTAAGGGTTCGACTTGGTTTTATGAGGATATATGAGCCATGCAAGAAAGAAAAGGAAAATGGCTACATGCTAACACTTAACCTATGTTACAAAAATGTGATAAGTGTGCATGCTAGTCACACTAATCCTTGCTTAGGAAAATTTCTAATTAAGGTGAACACAAGCTAAATTATAATTAATAAAACCCATTTATATATAAAAACACGCCTTAACGCAATTAAAACTGGTTTTATTTTAGTTTTAGTGGAATTTAAAATTTACGTGATTTTATGAAAAACATGTATCATTACTAACTAACGCGAAATTAACCCAAACGAATTTCAAGGCGTTACAATCTACCCCCCCTAAAGAAATTCGGTCCCCGAATTTAAAAATCCAGCTACGCGTACCTTCAAAGAGATAGGGGTATTTCTTCCTCATCTCGCCCTCGGTCTCCCAAGTGACATCCTCGCTGCTCGTGCAACGCCAAAGGACCTTGGCGGACGGTATAACCTTCGATCTCAATTTCTTCACATGTCGGTCCAAGATGACCACCGGCTGCTCTGCAAAAGAAAGGTCGCGCTCCAGCTGGATCGTCGGGTGCTGAATCGCATGCGAAGGATCATGAAGATACTTGTGGAGCATCAAAACGTGAAATACGGGGTGAACATCTGGGAAACTGGGCGGAAGGGCTACCCAATACGCAACTGTACCAACACGCTCGAGGATCTCGAAGGAGCCCACGTATCTGGGACTAAGCTTTCCCTTATTCCCAAATCTCATCACACCTTTCATTGGGGAGACCATCAAGAAAACATGATCGCCAACAGAAAACTCAAGTCTGCGCCGACGATGATCCGCATAAGATCTCTGCCTGGTCTGGGATGCCCTCATCCTATCGCGAATCAACTGGATCTTTCCGGTCATCTCCTCAACAATCTGAGGCCCCAAAATACTGCTCTCGCTGAGCTCTGTCCAACAGATGAGCGATCTGCATCTCCTCCCATATAGAGCCTCGAATGGTGCCATCTGAATGGTCACCTGGAAACTGTTGTTGTAGGAGAACTCTACTAAGGGTAAATGATGATCCCAGCTACCTCCGAAGTCTTAAACGCACGCTTGAAGCATGTCCTTGAGAGTCTGAATAGTCCGCTCTGAGTGGCCGTCGGTCTGCGGATGAAATGCTGTGCTGAAACTCAAGCGGGTGCCCAAAGCCTCCTGAAGCCTCTGCCATAGTCGGCTGGTAAACTGGGTGCCTCGGTCAGACACGATACATGTCGGGACTCCATGCAGTCGTACGATCTCATCGATGTCGATCTGGGCATACTGAGCAAATCCGAAAGTGGTCTTCACCGGCAGGAAGTGAGCCGCTTTCGTCAGTCGATCCACGATCACCCAAATGGAGTCATACCCTCGACTAGTCCTGGGTACACCCATAATGAAGTCCATAAAAATCTGCTCCTATTTCCACTCCGGAATGGTAACGGGTGTAGCTCTCCCGCGGGCCTCTGGTGCTCGGCCTTGACTTACTGACAAGTCAGGCATCTCGACAAAAAAGTCTGTGACGTCCCTCTTCATCCTGTCCCACCAGTAAACATCTCTCATATCATGGTACATCGTGGTGGAACCCGGATGAACACTGTACACCGATCGATGTGCCTCCTCAAGAATCTAACGCCGCAGTCCCTCAGCATCTGGTACACACAGTCTAGTCCCAAATCATAGCATCCCCTGATCATTGATCACGAACTCTGAAAATCTTCCCTGTCCAATCTGTGCCATGATCTCTGAACAACGATCATCCCTGTACTGTGCCTCATGTATACGGTAGAGCAACTGTGGGCATGCATGAACATGCTCAAGCTGTCCCCCGGTCGGAGTGAACTCAAACTGCACTCGGCTGTCGCATAAAATCTGCCAATCTGCCGACGACTGCGTCTGCACCGCGCTCAAATAGGATAAACTACCCCCGGGCCTCCTACTCAAAGCATCCGCCACTACATTTGCCTTGCCCGGGTGGTAAAGGATCTCACAGTCATAGTCCTTCACTAACTCCATCCAACGGCGCTGTCTAAGATTCAGGTCTCGCTGCTGAAATATATACTTTAAGCTCTTGTGATCAGTGAATATCTGGCACGACTCGCCGTATAGGTAATGTCGCCAGATCTTGAGTGCAAAGACCACTGCAGCCATCTCTAAATAGTGAGTGGGGTAGTTCTGCTCGTGTTTCTGCAGCTGCCGAGAAGCATATGCGATCACCCTGTCTTGCTGCATCAATACGCACCCTAAGCCCATTCGAGAAGCGTCATAATAGACCATAAATCCGCCCGATCCTGAAGGCAATGATAACACCGGCGCCGTAGTCAAACGAGTCTGCAACTGCTAAAAGCTATGCTCACACTCCTCCGTCCAATCGAAATGAACTCCCTTCCGGGTCAGCCCAGTCAACGGTGCAGCGATGCGGGAGAAGTCCTATACAAATCGCCTGTAGTAGCCGGCCAGTCCTAGAAAGCTGTGGATCTCAGCAACTGATGCGGGTCTGGGCTAACGCTGAACGATGTCGATCTTCCTCGAGTCCGTACATATACCATCTCGTGTAATCACGTGACCCAAGAAGTCTACGCTGTCAAGCCAGAATGCACACTTAGAGAATTTTGCGAAAATCTGGTGCTCTCTCAAGGTCTGCAGTGTGATCCGCAGGTGCTGCTCGTGCTCCTCTCGGCTCCGGGAATACACCAAAATATCGTCAATGAATACGATGATGAACAGATCAAGATACGACCTGAAAATACGGTTCATCAAGTCCATAAAGGCTGCTGGGACATTGGTGAGTCTGAACGACATCACCAAAAACTCATAATGGCCCTAATGCGTGTGGAAAGCTGTCCTCGGAATATCCTCCTGTCGAACCCACAGCTGATGGTAGCCTTATCTCAAGTCGATCCTCGAAAAGTATCCTGCACACTGAAGCTGGTCGAATAGGTCGTCGATGCGTGGTAAAGGATATCTGTTCCGCACTGTAACCCTGTTCAGCTGGCTGTAGTCGATGCATAAACACAAACCGCCGTCCTTCTTCTTGACAAACAGGACCGGAGCACCCCAAGGAGACACACTGGGTCGAATAAGTCCCTTATCCAGCAAGTCTTGCAACTGACCCTTCAACTCTCTATGGTTCGCCGGGGCCATCCGATAAGGTGGTATGGAAATAGGCCCTGTGCCGGGAATCAAATCAATACAGAAGGCAATATCACGCTCAGGCGGTAGCCCAGGAAGCTCGTCAGGGAATACATCAGGGAACTCGCTAACAATCGGAACCCGATCCAACGGAACCTCTGTAGCTTTAGTATCGCAAACATAGGAGAGAAATTCCTGACATCCCTTCCTCAAAAGCTGTCCAGCGTGAAGAGAAGAAATCAAACTGTGAGGGGCGGCACCACGGTCTTCTTGCACAACAAAAGCCGACTCGCCGGGAAAACAAAATCTAACTGTCTTCTCGCGGCAGTCTACAGACGCATAGCACGTGGCTAACCAATTCATGCCCAAAAGAACGTCGAAGTGCAACATCTCAAGAAGGATCAAGTCGACAGGCAACTCTCTCTCCAATACAGACAACACAGAATTGGAATACGTGCCTAGCAACAAACAACTCGCCCACAGGTGTGGTCACAACAAGTGGCTGATCAAGCAAACTGGACTCTCTACCCAAACTCGACACGAAGTGTGTGGAAACGTACGAGTGCGTGGATCCCAGATCAAACAACACGTGTGCGTCAACAGAACATACGGAAATGATACCTGAGACCACTGCATTGGACACCTGCGCGTCCTAATGCGTTAAAGAAAAAACCCGTGCCTGTCCTCCACCCGCGACTGAATGTCCCCTACTAGCTACTGGCTGTACTCTGCCGGGAGCTAGCTGTCATCTACCTCGGCCACCTCATCCTCTATGAGCAAACCCTCCGCGACCATGACCTCCCTGTGCATGAGTCTGACGCGAAGCAACAGTAGGTACAATAGGCAACGCCCTCTGGGATGGTGAAGGTCGAAGGACGACATGTGGTACGGTGGTCTCGCACTCACGCGGCACCGGACAATCCCGAATACAATGATAAGAACTCCCGCAGCGGAAACATCACGACGATGACCGCTGACCCTTCGGGGGATAAGAGCTGAACAACCGGCCTCGCCCCAAATCCCTGCCACCTGCAAGACGTCTGTTACGGTGCCTAAATGGTTGTCTCTGTGCTGATGCATCCGTACGAACTCTCTTCGGCTCTGGAACTACCGAAGTCTCAGCAAGGCGCTCCTCGACGAATAAGGTTGCATCTACGGCTGCTGCATAAGTCTTGCAATGCTGTGCGCTGATCGCAAGGAACAATGGGGTAAGCAAGCCTTTAACGAACCTCTTGACTCGCATCTCCTCAGTAGACACTAAATATGGGGCATAAACAGATAGCTTGGTGAACAGTACGTCGTACTCTGCCACTGTCATCTCCGGAGTCTGACGTAAAGACTCAAACCTGTGCGCTCTAGAATCTCTGACACTCTGTGGAAGGAAGCGGGCAAGGAACACCGTCACGAACTCAGTCCAGGTCATAAGAGGAAGACCTGCTACTCTGCCCTTCTCGACCGACTCACACCATTTCTGCACAAGACCTTCCAGGCGAAAGCTCGCGAACTCTACCCATCTCGCATCTGAGCATCTAAGTGAATGACATATCCGGGCCATCCTATCAGTAAAAGACTGTGGGTCCTTGGCCGCATTGGTGACTGTGATGACCGGCGGCTTCAGCCTCATAAACTCTGATAGCGATACTTTGATGACCTCTGTAGCTGCAGGGGCAACTACCTGTACTGTAGGTACCATCGCGGTCCCCGTAACGGGTAGAACTACCACTGGTCGCTGCGCTCGGAGTGTCTCAACTAGCGACCCCATCATCTGGCACATCTCCTGCATACCGGCCCCTAGCATAGCGATCTAGTCTGTCGAAGGAGGAACAGTCTGCTCTGGTACAACGAGTGTACTGCTCGGGTCTGTCCTCGTCTAAGATGAGTCAACTCGAATCTCGGCTCTCGCG
The DNA here is from genome assembly GCA_030015575.1 of Agapanthus africanus. Taxonomy (NCBI): domain Eukaryota; kingdom Viridiplantae; phylum Streptophyta; class Magnoliopsida; order Asparagales; family Amaryllidaceae; genus Agapanthus; species Agapanthus africanus. The sequence continues at coordinate 250,711,372 of CM057343.1, forward strand.
GCCGCTCTCTGCGTCCTCGTAGTCTTTGGCGGCATAATGGCTGAAAAGAAAGTAGAATTCGATAAGGATACAGAAATCGAATCACAAGAATGTATATAATCAAGAAAGAATTCCAATCAATAAGTCCTAAGGTCACTTAGGCAGAGTATCGTGTCGCGAGTATGCCGCGGAACATACACACGCTACGCCACTCTGCTTCAGCTACCTAATCCATCATACAAGGTCATCCTACACTCCGAAAGGTAAAACCTACGTTCTGATACCAACTTTGTCACGACCCAAAGTTCGGCCCGTGATCGGCACTTTATCACGTAACGTCTACAGGCGTAACGCGACTAAGTAAGCCGAAACCCAGAAATCAAAACGATTGAAAAGGTGAGTGAAAAGGAACATTAGTTTAAAACAATTAGAAAACTTTAAGTAGTTTAGTAACTTTCTTTAAAGTTCAAGTTATTATCTTAAAAATTTTGGCAGAATTTCCTTTGTAAAAATGAACCCCGAAATCGGGTACAAGACAAGATATGAGTAAAATGATATACAATAGGAATAAAGCATCCCTAACGGGAGCAATCACGCCAAACGGAGGAAACAACCACACAATAATAGTATACGACGCCGTAGCGAAGAAATGAGCAACATGAATGAAAAACATCATAAAATATATAAAACTGCATAAATAGAGTCGGCTCACACGAGCTCGACAACAGAGTACAAAATAATATACATCATCGTCTTCACACTGGTCTCTAAGTCAATACATGAAATAGTAGATGGAGAGTATTAGATACAAATGTTTATACAAATGGAAAATAACCGGATACCTGATTGAAAGAATTAAAGTTTACCGCAATCAAGACGGTGTCGCTATGCAGCTAGCCGGTTGAGTACGGGTCGGTCCACAGGGAGATGGTGGTATCTTACCTTCTTGTCTTAGACGAGTCAATAAAGAATCTGTATATTTGTTTGATCTAACCTATGTGTTTCTTTGCAAGTATAAAGTTGTTAAGAAGAAAATACGAGATTGTAAGCTAAAGAAATCCGTACTCAAAACCTTTGAGCCGAGTCTTGACCAATTGAAGCTCGAGCAATCGGCAACAACGTGGATTAGGGGATTTAAGCGCGGTATTCGCGGAATCCGGCTTATTTACCCTTGTCCTTCCGTTCTTGTCTCTTGCTTTCGCCTCTGGCCAAACCGAATCACCGTTACCTTGTCAGGGTAGGGTGCCTAACGGAGCGCTTGCGTATGGTTTGGGCGGAGTTCAATGGAAAATAACGGGAAAAGGAAAAGAGCAAAGAAATGTTAACTTACAATATCATATGGATTCTTAACAACAACAATAATTACAACATTCACAAAATGAACAAAAGAGAACAAAAAGAAAAGAACAAAGAAAAGAATACAAGTAATTAAGTGCATGAATATAAATTGCAAGTAACTAAAGTGCATGGAAATAAATTGCAAGTAATAAAAGCAAGAATGAAAAATGCAAGTAATAAATAAGCAAATAAAAAGAACACGGAAGTAGAACCCAAGCCAAGCATGTGCTCAATAGCCAACCCTTAAACTTGCAAGCTCAATGAAGAGGTTGCAAGATCAAGGGAAGGGTAGAGAACGCATGTGAAGTGAAGAACTAGTCCCGTGAGAAAATACGACCCTTGAGATCAATAACTAACCCTTAACCATTCAAGCTCAATGAAGAGGTTGAATGAGCAAGAGAAAGCAAGAATCTCAAGGGGGAGCAAACTAACAAGAAAGATAAAAAAAACCTCATCTTCATTAATCTTCCACTCAAAAAGCTCTCACTACAATTTTAATGGAGAAAGAATGAAGAAGAGGAAGAAGAAGAACAAAATTACAAAAGAGAGGCTAAAGAAAAGCTCCCTTGGTTAAGCTCAAAACTGCTGTATTTATAGGCAGGAGAATGGAGTTCTAGGGCAACCACCAGACCCAAAATAAGATTACCAAAAAGCCCCTGAAAAACGACAGAACAAGGCCACTGTACGGCCGCGGATCCGCCGCCTATAGCCCCCTATGGCCGCGGATCCGCGCCCCTACTGTGGGTTTAGGGTGTGGGCTTCTGAGTGTTTTCCTGGTCTCCTGTCCCCTCTTGTCTGGTACATGTATTTTCTGATAATTTCTTCCAGAATATCAGCAGAATTCATAGTCCAAGATTGTTATCTTTTCTTCACTTTTGACTTTATCTCTCTTGAGCTCCGCGCACCCATTGATTCTTGTGCAGCCCCTCTCGTGCTCCGTGCTTGTCCGAGACACGAATGACTGCTGTCATATGTCTTGTCCCTGGAACCGGTACGCAGCACCGGACGGATATGGATGACCGGAACCCGGCTTTTATCTGTTGTCAACAGATGTTCTGTATTTGGTGTAACTGTGGAGATTTTGTCATGATTTGCAATATTTGGACTGAAAACCTGTACTCTGTAAATATGTAACAAACACAGATCAAAAGCACCTACCTATAAACACACGAGCGTAAGAATGGGCGGTATAAAATGTAGTATTCTGTTGTGAACAAATACCCCCAAACTTAACTTTTGCTCGTCCCGAGCAAAACCAATTATTCACAAAAATAAAATCCTAACCGCACTTTCGCAGGGAACGCGATTGCACTGAGCGCGTGCAACAAGCCGTTAAACCTCTAGGTGTCCCTAGTAGGAGGAGTGCTGTCTCCTGAGGGTTTTCAACGGATACTACCCACAAAATCCGGTCAAGCTGGTTTTGTAAAATAACTAAGATTCAAACCCTAAAGTTTTTGTTTCAGAAAATAACAATTCTATAATCCTAAGTCTAGACTATCGAACCTTTAGTTTTCACACCTCGCTTCATATTTAACTACAGATTTTATATGTCTTTACGTGCAGTGCAAATAGTGTCGTTAAGTTCCCGAAAGGTCGAATAAAGTCATTATGTCACACAATAAAGCCCAGATAACAATTTTAAAAGGATCACATAAGTTTTATAAAGAGTTAAGCATTTTTCAAGTTTCGTTTTCCAGTAAAGTTTCAACTTCAGAATTTCTGTCTTCCCTAACAGGAAACTAGGTCTTATTCTTCACTCCACCTTTTTCTTGTTTTCATTTCATACACACCTCTGTGAACGTGCAATAGTCTTTATCATAGAGTAAAACCTTCATATCTCCGTTAAATTTTTTTATAAAAGCTTGTCTTTTATCAAGATTATTCTCACACAAAGAACCGTTAGGAATTTTAACTCGGAGAGAACACTTGCTTGATTTTGTTTTAAAACTGGACTTTCTAGGCTTCTTAGCGAGCTTTGGGTCAATGCACCCAAACCAGTTGGTTTTAGGGCATTAGGTGTAGAAACACCCCAGCGGACTTAATTACTCAAGTTACCTAGGTCCAAAAACAAAAGACAGATTGTCGTGAAAATCAGATGATTTAATACGAACGGAGATATAACCGGCAGTTCAATTATTTTTCAGATAAAAGACGTGTTTAGTGGGTTTGGTGTGTAATCATTCCAATCAAGTTTCAGATGGGTTATTTTTCAGACTTAGTTCCAATTAAGGCATCAATAACATTCCTTCATATTCATTCACTTCATAAACAATTCTTGATATATTACTTATTTCAGAACAAACCTATTTGATCCTCAGAAAATCATTTATCTATTTAAAAGTTTTTAAACATAAAAGACTTGTCATCTAATTTCCAAGACTCACAACACGTGTAGTGTGATGTAAAGACGTATATCAACTATAGTTAACTTCAAAGGAGAGTTATCTTTCAGGTTTTCACAATCCAAACATAGTATTTAGTTATTCCTATTTTTTCAAACAAAAACCGTCGAATGTTGAATCAGAGTTCTTCCACAAGCTAACTTGACAAAAAAGTTTTTATATTTTTAGAAAATTTTTAAATTTTTATGGGTTTTTAAATAAGGTATGCAAATGCAAAATATACAAATGAATGCGAAGGAAGAAAGCTTACCGAGCACACCCCCAAACTTAAACTTGACAGTGCCTTTACTGTCAGGCTATACCAAGAGGGTTAAAATTGCCGGCGCTTCCTAGAAACAAATTATATACAAAACAAAAAGGAAAACAAAAATATATACAAAAAAGAGTCCCCCCCAAACTTAAGTAAAACAGTGTTTCCACTGTTAAGCGTTGAAATTCAGGATTTAGGGGGGAAAGAACAGTATCAAGCTATACAAGGCCTTACACAGGCCAAAAGTGAGCACCAACCATTCAAAGATTTTATCGCTATAATGTACAGGTTGGTGGAAGAAGGCGTAGAGAAAAGAGAAGGACAATACGCGAGACCGTATGCGAAGAGAAGTGGGATACGGTCTCGGTATATGAGAGGAAGAAGAATGGCGGAAGGGAAAAAAAAGTGGAATACGAACTTGAGGGTGCAAATGGAGTAAATAGATTAGCACAATTTGTGATGACCGATGTGTGAAAAGCGATTGTGCTAATATATTTACCCGTCGAGAAATGGGGTCAAATCCCTCAAGGTTCGTGAGAAACCATGGGTACGCCGAACCTGGTAAACCAGACATAGTAAATGAAAGTGAGACGGGTTCTTGCAAGGTCGGAACGATGGAAAGGATGGAGGGAAGTGGTTGAGGAAGGGTATCGGTTAAAGGTTCTGGAGGGTGTACACAGTCAGTGAAAGGAACAGGATGAATTGGAAAATCCGACTCATCATCTAGAACTGTTTCATCCTCAAAAATATCCTCAAAATTCTCCTCAAAGTTAAGCTTATCCATGCTCTTCTCTTCAAAGTCCAGACGCATATGGGGTTCGGGAAAAACATTTAATGACTCGGGATGATGATTTGAAGAGACAAACTCAGCCAAATCTACGGGTTCATCATCCAAAATATCCCCAGCGTCAATATCCTCAATCAAGTGAAAATCAAAATTCTCTGACACCTCATCAAAAACATGGATATTAATCGATTCTGGATCTAAGATATAGGTGTAGAGGTCAAAAGGATTAGGTATGGTTTCACTTGGAAGGGACCCTTCACAATCGGGCAAATCAAACACTACGAAGTCGCACAACTCATTCATCATTCTATCTTCAATTGATAAATCATGTGGAACACTAGATAGACATTCAAAATCAGAGTTGTGGGAGTCAAGTTGAAACGGGTAGGTTTGATGTGGAAGGGTATACATCTCACTCTCTCCACTCAAATTCACAGCCTGTCCTACCACCTCTTCATACATTGGAAAATTTGGAGCTAGTTGAAAACTAGCTACCGGGTCACTAGGTTGTATGAGGGCGGCCATGGACGCATTCAAATCCATCAGCTGTTGGCTTGACGCTACCCTAAAGTCTTCCAACAACTGTTCTAGACTAGACATTGGTTGTGAAGGGGTTTCAGTAAAAGATTCAAAGTTGTTTGGATACTGAAAACTCCCAAAAGGCTGTTCTGAAGCAATGTCTAGGGAAGGTGCAAAAGTAGGGTAGGATTGGTAGGAATTGAATGGCTGGACAGGAGTGGGATCAACATTGGGATAAGAAGGTAAATGGAATTGTTGATCCCAAGAATTTGTAGGGGTGAAAGGAGTGAAAGATCGGCTACGAGATTGTTCAATACGTTCAGCAATAGACATAGGTCTCGGGGTTACAACTGGATTTTCAAAAGGGGTATCAACGCAAGAAGGTGTGAATGTTTGAAACGGTTGATACGAAGTGGATTGCGGGGTCCAGTTGTTCGTCCTAGACGCGTCTATCCGATCTTTCAAAGAAATTTTTGGCATGGACGGATCGTTCGAAATTCGGCCAAAGCAAGAACCGTAAGATGTAATGTCTGGTTATGGGTACCAAAGTTCGGCAAGAGTTTTGCGAGGTGGAGTACCCATGATATGAAGAGAGAGAGAGAAAGGTAGAGAAAAGGAGGGGAAAAAGAATGTGATTTTTTTTATTTTATTTTATTTTATTTTTATTAGTTGTTAGCAAAAGAATGAAATATACACAAAAAAAATATAGACAAAAATAATCACGACACAAAAATACCACACACCTAATCGTTCTAGGGTTTACCTAGGTCAACTAGACCTGCTCGAGAACTTGATTGTCGAAGTAAAACTGTGTCGAGAAACAGGCTCAAGATACACTGATCACGAGGCCAGGTAAGTGCAGAGATAAGGGGAGGTTTTCCAACGCTTTCGCGAAGTTCCTTAATTAAATAACCCTTTCTCTTTTGGCGGTTTCGCCGTTAACACTTTCCTAGACACCCCGTAAACAATATACCGTTAAGCAAGGTTCTAAACACAGTTAACTTCTCCTAGTGAGCGCGAAGTCCTTAAGGCTTAAAGTCTAGTTTCTTTTAAATTTGTGCGGGTAAACGTTATGCTCAAGTTCGTGATTTGTGGCCCACGGAAAAGGTGATGAAATCCTTTACCGTATGTTGTGGGGTTCGCTTGCCCTTAAGTCCGTATTAATGTATGCAATGCGCAATTCAAAAATTCTATAAAGAATCAAACAATCGTTTTTTAGTTTAAGCGCGGCGCTGTAACAAATACGGGTTAGTCAATTTTGGCGTTTGCTAGCGAACTTGCAAAGAATCCTGCAAAGAATAGTATATTGGAAGCGTCGGATTTGAGAAAAAGGTGTTAGTAAAATACGTACCGTTAAGTTTTGGGTTAGGAAACCCCCGTTGAATCAAATCCGGTCAGCTTGAAAAGTTCGCTTGCGCGGGTCAAACTACCCGGATCTTTGGCACTGTACTTCGTAATCACCCTTGCCTTGAATGCACACTTCGCTCCCCACAATCGCAGTTTGCAAATACGCAAAAATCTGCACTCTTGCCCACAAAAATGATCAAAAAAAAACAAAAAGAGTTTTTTTTTTATATACAAAAGAATATTAACCCGAATAACAAGAAAGAAAATACGCTACCGTCTCCCCGGCAACGGCGCCATTTGATTGAAAGAATTAAAGTTTACCGCAATCAAGACGGTGTCGCTATGCAGCTAGCCGGTTGAGCACGGGTCGGTCCACAGGGAGATGGTAGTATCTTACCTTCTTGTCTTAGACGAGTCAATAAAGAATCTGTATGTTTGTTTGATCTAACCTATGTGTTTCTTTGCAAGTATAAAGTTGTTAAGAAGAAAATACGAGATTGTAAGCTAAAGAAATCCGTACTCAAAACCTTTGAGCCGAGTCTTGACCAATTGAAGCTCGAGCAATAGGCAACAACGTGGATTAGGGGATTTAAGCGCGGTATTCGTGGAATCCGGCTTATTTACCCTTGTCCTTCCGTTCTTGTCTCTTGCTTTCGCCTCCGGCCAAACCGAACGCAACCGGTCGCTGTTAGGAATCACCGTTACCTTGTCAGGGTAGGGTGCCTAACGGAGCGCTTGCGTATGGTTTGGGCGGAGTTCAATGGAAAATAACGGGAAAAGGAAAAGAGCAAAGAAATGTTAACTTACAATATCATATGGATTCTTAACAACAACAATAATTACAACATTCACAAAATGAACAAAAGAGAACAAAAAGAAAAGAACAAAGAAAAGAATACAAGTAATTAAGTGCATGAATATAAATTGCAAGTAACTAAAGTGCATGGAAATAAATTGCAAGTAATAAAAGCAAGAATGAAAAATGCAAGTAATAAATAAGCAAATAAAAAGAACACGGAAGTAGAACCCAAGCCAAGCATGTGCTCAATAGCCAACCCTTAAACTTGCAAGCTCAATGAAGAGGTTGCAAGATCAAGGGAAGGGTAGAGAACGCATGTGAAGTGAAGAACTAGTCCCGTGAGAAAATACGACCCTTGAGATCAATAACTAACCCTTAACCATTCAAGCTCAATGAAGAGGTTGAATGAGCAAGAGAAAGCAAGAATCTCAAGGGGGAGCAAACTAACAAGAAAGATAAAAAAAACCTCATCTTCATTAATCTTCCACTCAAAAAGCTCTCACTACAATTTTAATGGAGAAAGAATGAAGAAGAGGAAGAAGAAGAACAAAATTACAAAAGAGAGGCTAAAGAAAAGCTCTCTTGGTTAAGCTCAAAACTGCTGTATTTATAGGCAGGAGAATGGAGTTCTAGGGCAACCACCAGACCCAAAATAAGATTACTAAAAAGCCCCTGAAAAACGACAGAACAAGGCCACTGTACGGCCGCGGATCCGCCGCCTATAGCCCCCTATGGCCGCGGATCCGCGCCCCTACTGTGGGTTTAGGGTGTGGGCTTCTGAGTGTTTTCCTGGTCTCCTGTCCCCTCTTGTCTGGTACATGTATTTTCTGATAATTTCTTCCAGAATATCAGCAGAATTCATAGTCCAAGATTGTTATCTTTTCTTCACTTTCGACTTTATCTCTCTTGAGCTCCGCGCACCCATTGATTCTTGTGCAGCCCCTCTCGTGCTCCGTGCTTGTCCGAGACACGAATGACTGCTGTCATATGTCTTGTCCCTGGAACCGGTACGCAGCACCGGACGGATATGGATGACCGGAACCCGGCTTTTATCTGTTGTCAACAGATGTTCTGTATTTGGTGTAACTGTGGAGATTTTGTCATGATTTGCAATATTTGGACTGAAAACCTGTACTCTGTAAATATGTAACAAACACAGATCAAAAGCACCTACCTATAAACACACGAGCGTAAGAATGGGCGGTATAAAATGCAGTATTCTGTTGTGAACAATACCCCCAAACTTACCTAGCAGCAAACAGTTCACGCATCAACTGCAGTGGTATCCATAGCCAAAAAGATACAAGAAAGCAGCCTGCCGCGACTACTCTGAGGGGCAACCTGCAAACACTGTGGCACAACGGGGTGAGTTGCCAACTCGTGAATAGAAATAACATATAAAGGTAATCACGAGTATGCACGTACTGCGATACTCTAACATGTATAATCAGGTAACATCTATATGATGAGCTGGGTATGCGATAATCATGCAAAAGTACTCTATTAGGTACTACAACTACATGATGCAATGCATAACAATGAATGCTGAGCATGGGATAAAATATCATCAACACGGAATGTCAACGTGGAAAACTCCGGTGTCTACCAAAAACAACCCAAAACCCAATACTCAGGCGCCGTCACTCTATCCGGCCCTCAATCCTGTAAACCTTATAGAAGCGGGGTGCCCAATATCGGCACCCAAAACAACATGAAATACTTGTGTTCAGTATCGACACGCAAATCCTCATATATCGGGCTCCGTCAGTCCGGATCGGCCCACGGGCTCTGTCTGCAGAATCGGCCCTCGGCACCGGCAGTACGGGTCGTCCCATATACATCTCTCGACTCTGGTCAGTATCCTCCGAATAACCGCCAGGTCCAACCAATCACCGGTAGGTAGTAGTCCCTCTGCCAGGCTCATCGCCTACTGCACGACAGATCCGTTCTCATCCCGGGGTACCATACTGGGTCCACCATGTACCCGCAATCGGCCTCATCCAGCTCCTCGATTCGAGTTCACATGTCACACATCTCAGAACCGAGAAAACGCATGGTGGACGCACTATGTCACGACCCGAAAGTACGGAACATGACCGGCACTTAAACTACGAACGTCTCGAGGCGTACGTAATCTAAGTAAACCGAAAACCCAGAAATCCAAACCAAGAAAAATAGTAGAGTGCAGGAAAAACCAACTTAAACCAAGAAAAATAGCATAAGCCGAATTATGCGGTTTTTTAAAAACATCAAAATTTTACTGAAAATTTCGGCAGAGTCTCCTTTGTAAATACTGGCCCCCAAACGGGATACAACATGAATAGTATACGAAATCAAGAAAAAGGCATCCCCAAGCGGGAGCTAGCTCTTCGTCAAACGACGGTCACAACCACACAAGCAATATAATATACAACGCCAACGGCGAGGATCAAAACTCAAAAGGAAACTCAAAACCACCAGAAATCCACAGAAATAAAACGCGCGACTCTAAGGTCGAAAGAATAACATCACGGGTCTCTATCTCAAAAATAAATACATGTTTGGTTGATGGAACTTCTAGATACAACTGAATAATAATATACAAGATATAAGGATGGGTAAGATACAAATAACCCACCTACTAGCAAGCCACCCGGAATGGAAATAGTGCCAGCAAAGCCGTAATGAAACCTGTACGGCAAACCTGCAAGAAACTGGGGCACAACGGGGGTGAGTTGCCAACTCGTGAATAGAAAAACATCTACGCACAGAAATCGCATAAATAACGCAATCCTAGGTCAATGATCATAATATATCCTCAAATATATGAATAACACGTAGCCTATAACAAGGCTAGGGTAAATATCTAACCCGAGTGTAATCTCATGTGCCCGTGTCAGTGCCTCAGGTAGCCATATATCATATGGATGATGTATGAATGCATAAAACAGAATGCATGTACCGAATAAAACTGGTTTCATAAATCAGTGAGATTTCTGTATTTTAAAAGAAATGAGGTACCATATATGAAATCAGCATAAAACAGTGCCCAGCATCGACACAAAACAAGTGTCCAAATACCTCGATATCTCTGTGTCACAATTTATGTACCTCAAGTCTCAATCTCAATGTCTCAATCACAATATCTAGGGCGCCGTCAGTCCAGACCGGCCCCTACCATCCATCTCAAGACCACGACGGTATCCTCCGGATATCCGACACGTCGGGTAATATCACCGGTAGGTAGTGCTCCCCTGCCAGGCTCACATCGTCATCATCACGCGCTTCTTGCCCCGGGGTACCTTACCGGGTCCACCATGTACCCGAAACGGTTCATCCGTCTCCTCGAATCGGGTCTCGAAATCCATCAGCAAACTCATGGTGGACGACTCATACATCATGGGAAAACCGCACTTTTTAGTTTAAAAAGAGAGAAATTAGTTCATATAAGTTTTTGCGGTTTTCCTCCAAATCCAGAAAATCTCATGGAAATCCGAATCCAAAACCTCAATAACACGTAAAATAGTGAATATATGCATGAGAATCCAGGAATGCGGCATAACAATGAATAACAATATGCATGAAGTAGCTGGTAATAACTACAATGTCTAAACTAACATATAAGGCAAGTACACTAATATCATGTCTAACTATCAGCTAACAGGCTACGTCAAGCAATAATATTTTCTAAGGTGTACGTGACATGGCAATTACCGATGAAGATGTGTGTGAGCCGGCAATTAAGTGTACGTGGTACATACGCATCATCGGTAATGGTGCTGGTGTCCTAACAGCATGATATCAATAATGGAGTATGAAACATAAAATAAGCATGCGATGCGAAGCGGACCACAAAAATGAGCGGGAGCTGAGAACTAGACGCAACTATAACTAATCTGCATTAATCTAATATCAGTCCTACAAATGGTGCCTTTTGAAATAACACGAATCATGGGGTTTTGAAAATAGGGGCTACGGTGTTTTTGTGAAAAGATACGTCTTTTGAAATATCCGTAGGATCCCTTGGGCTGTCTTTAAAAATGCCCACGACTCGTTAGTTTTTGAAATAGGTAAGAAGTCTAATCTAATCTAACAACTACACTAAACTATACGGCTGAACTAACAAGCTGAACTACAGGTAAGGAAACCGCCTAACATCTGAGTCGATACATATACATACCTGTATATATATATTAGTCGGTGATCCTGCCTCAATAATATCATATCCGATACCATATCTATAATCAGGCATCCCAAGTCAAGAGTGCGGATCAATCATCAATATAGCTCGTACGTAAATCCGTCGTACGGCATCCCAATCTGGGTACGGGTCAAAGTCACATCAATCACACTATTCATTTGGTATCTTCTTTATCAAATATCATGATCCGGAATAATGTCCTACGTCTAGTACAATATTGATGCTATCTATGTATGCATGCGAGTGTAAGAATTACTACGTCAGAAGACCCGCTAAAACATCATGTCGTATCTCAATACGAACCAAATCACGTCACCGATCTCCTGGCCTCAAGCCCAATCTCATCGACTCATCTCAAATTCCAAATACTATCCTCAAATCCAGTATATGAACACATAGTCCCATACCCATGTGAACACATAAATATATATTCCCATACACGCACATATGAAATAAGGAATGTATGCAAGTATGTATGTATGTATGTGTAGTGCAACACTACCCTAGGGTTCGCAACACTAAAGTAATCCAACACACCAATATCCATCCTAAGCATCGTTATTAATCCCAAATAACATATAATAATTGTTGGTGTGTATATGCATCCGTATACACCACCACGGACTGCGGGGGTGCTATACGCCATCCACCCGACTTCTCCCCGTAGATATAAATCTATTCACCTGGTCCTCGCTAGCCGGTGCCGACGTCGCCACGCGCTTGCTTGTCGTCTCGAAGTCCACATGGGGGTACCTACATATCATAACGCACCATATCGCATTAAAACTAAATTCGAAATCGAAACGGCATACGAAAATCAAATCGGCACGCGTATCACGCATAGGTCCAAACCTATCGCCTACGCATGCAAGAATAGTCAAACCAACCCTCGATGTCGATGTACAAACGTCAAACCATCGAGAAAAATCCAATCACACTCATTTGCACATTCACGAACACTAATTTTAATATAAACTAGGTTAAAACTCACAAAAACCCCAATTTCACTTAAAAAGTCATTTTTCCGCAAATCTAGCAAGCACAATTCGCCGTTTTTGTACAAAACATGATGTTTAAATGAATGTAGCGGCCAATATACTTATTAAATATCTTAAATAAGTCATAGAAACAATTTCCGGAATTTAATCTCATTAAATTCCAAAAACCCTAATATTCTAGTTTACAAAATACCCTTTTTAACAATTTCATAGCAAAAATGCACAAACTACAATTTAGGTTGGATTTCCATAAACTAAAGTGTTAAACTACACTTAATAAAGTTAATAATATGATAAAAACCCTAACCATATTTTTAATCTCATATTTCGAATTAAATAAAAAAAAAACTAGTTTGCAACAAAAAGCTTAATTTGGACATTTTTCAAGTAACAACTTGTAATTAACAACTAGATTAGTTTTCTACAAAACTAAATATGTTAATCCACCTCACTAAACCATACACAATCAAACACAACTCATTTCCACAACAAACCCTAACTTAGTAATCAAAACCCTTTCTTTAAATTTCAAAACTTGAAATTTAAAACCCTAATTTAACACCTAATAGCTAGATTCAAGTAATTTAACAACAAATTAAGCATAAGGTTATGATTATACCTCACAAGCTTGAGATCAAACTTGCAAAAATCTTAGCCTCCAACAATGATTTCATGCTCCAAGATCCATGCTTGAATAGCTAAAGAATAATGGGTAAAGCTTGGATTTAGAATTAGCTTTGAATTTTTGAGAAAAAGGGTGGATTTTTGATAGAAATTTTGGGGATTTTGATGGAAAAATGAGATGAAGTATTTGGGGCTGTTGTGGTTCAGGTTTGGGCCAGAAATCTTGGGGGATTGGGTGAGGGAGGAGAGAGAGTGAGGTGGGGAAAGTTAGTTCAAGTCAAACTCAACTCAAATTATACCATTTTCTACTCTTTTCTTTTCTTTTCTTTCATTTCTTTTCTTTAAAATCCAAGTGGGGACAAAAGAGGGGGCTGCTGAATTCTTCAAGGGGATAAGTGAATGGGGGTGTGTGGGTGTGGGTACGGGTGTGGGGTGATGAAAAATGATAAATACAATACCCCAAACATCCATTTACGCTAAAAAAAAGCCTTTTTTCTTCAATAATTTCTAAACCGTTTTGGCAAATGATTTCGTTCCAAAAACCACATGATAAAATTTTATTTAATGTTTTATGATGCACAAAATTTGTTTCAACTCATTCCAATTTGTAATTTTCCCTAATTAAATGCATTAGTGACGGCTTAAAATAATAATAAAATAATATTTTTTTCAGAAAATTTGAAATTTCACCAGCGGCTCAATAAACACCAAATAATAGCAATTACATAGGTAGAATATGTATATTTAATTTTTATAATAAGATATTTGTATTTTGACTTTTTACAGAAAACCCCTTTATTTTACCGATTTTTCGAAATTTCACCGAAACGATTTTCAAAATGTTACACACTAAATATCATATCAAGAGAAACCGGGTTTTTAAAATAAAGCATACTTTCTTGAAATAATACCACGGTTCTCAAATCCAGAAATCACATGAAATCCAAACTCAATGCGTAAATATGGATGCACCAAGGTACATATTGTACCAATATGAATGTACAACATGTATGCGCTCAAGTAACAAAATCATGTCGAATCATATATGAGGTGAGCTACAAAATACTGTTCATGAAAATTCTATAGTGTGAGTGTCATGGCAATTACTAACGGTGTGTGTGTAATATGCAGATTAGTGCTCGTGCAACATGAACTGTTAGTAACAGTGCAGTGTTTTGTTAATTCTAAGTCCTTATATTGCACGGAATATAGTATGCAACAAATAGTATCCATGCACAGTCAATGTATGTAAATGCAATATGCCGCTACCATATCCTATCAAGCCCTGACGCATAACGCCATACGGGCGATTTCCCGTAGATGTTAAATCTACTCACCGTGGTTTCGTGCTAAGTATAGCTGACGACTTGCTTCCCTTTCTTTGCGGCGTCCGTCGTACTCGCCTGCGAACCTAGAATTTACACAAAGAATATACATAAGCTAAAATCCTATAAAAACACGATATCGAAACTAAACGTGAAACCCACGTCACGAACTAAACGTGTGCGTGCCCAATACGCTAAAACGTGTGATTACGCGCCTGAAACTACCCCGACACGTCGCGACACGCAGGAAATCACCAAACCCACACACGTATCACACGTGTCGCGAAAGTTTCAAAAGTGTTGAAAATAAGGTATTTGGTTCCAGATTCTTGTACAAGCAGAATTTTAAAAAGTTGCATATACCACAGGCCTTAAAAATGTAGCAGACTCCAACTCAACAAACCACGACACCCAGGTCGCCCATCTGGCCGCAATTTACGGCCAGAATGAATATTCCGGCGGTCAACCTAGGGAATTGGGTTCCCGTGCTTCGTGTGTGTGTTCTAGTCCTAGTGAACATGCTCCAGAAATTGCAATTTTTGCCTGAAGCAATCGGGTTACAAGCATATCACAACAGAGCACAAAACTTAGTTAAAAAGCTAATTTAACACTAAACTAAAATATTATGGTGTTTTGGCGCAACCTGAAACAAATCCTTGGTTTAAAAACACTAACAACATCTAATTATGTTAAACAAGCCATAAAAACCCTAAATTATCATAAACTTCACTTAATCCCCCTCATTAGCACTAGAATGCACAAAAATATGATTTTAGCTAAATAATCTACAAGTTAAGAATTAAAGTGATATGGGTGAGTTTAATACCTCCAAAAGATCTTAGAAAAAACTAACTTCCAGCCCTTGCCTTCAACGACACTGATTTGCCACCAAAATCCTCAAAAGAGCCATTTTCCAAAGGTTTAAAGAAGAAAAGGTGAGCTTTTTGTGTAGGGATTGTGTTTGAATATGAAGAGGAGCATAAGAAGAAGAAGAAGATGAAGATGTTGCTGCTGCTGCTTTAGCCTCTGCTGGAAATGCAGAAATGAGAGGGGGAGAGAGAAAAATGAGTGAGATATGGTCAAAAGTCAAGCTCCAAACTTCACCTATCCCAAACCATGCCTCCTATTCTTCATTTTCATTTTAAAATTAAGGGTTTGACTTGGTTTTGTGGGGATATATGAACCATGCAAGAAAGAAAAGGAAAATGGCTACATGCTAACACTTAACCTATGTTACAAAAATGTGATAAGTGTGCATGCTAGTCACACTAATCCTTGCTTAGGAAAATTTCTAATTAAGGCGAACACAAGCTAAATTATAATTAATAAAACCCATTTATATATAAAAACACGCCTTAACGCAATTAAAACTGGTTTTATTTTAGTTTAAGTGGAATTTAAAATTTACGAGATTTTATGAAAAACACGCATCATTACTAACTAACGCGAAATTAACCCAATCGAATTTCAAGGCGTTACAGTTGGTGGGTTCACTCGCATCGTAACCACCATTGTACTTATTTATTTTCAGTTGTATCTAGTAAATTCCATCAACCAGACTTGTATATTTATTTCAGACTTAGGAAACCAGTTGTGTATTATTTCGATCTTAGAGTCGCGCGTTGTAGTATAATGGTTTTCTTGATGATTTTGAGTTTCCTTTTGAGTTTTGATCCTCGCCCTTAGGCGTTGTATATTATATTTCTTGCGTGGTTGTGACCGTCGATTGACGAAGAGCTAGCTCCCGCTTGGGGATGCCTTTTATCATTGTGCATGTATTATTCATGTTGTACCCCGTTTCGGGCCAGTTTTTACAAAGGAAACTCTGCCGAAATTTTCATAAAAGGCTAGGGATTTTAAAAATGCATATTCGGCTTATTTAAAAACCCCTTATTTTAAAACATGTTTTCTTCACTTCTTTCTTTAAATGGTTTAGATTTCTGGGATTTCTTGGCTTACTTGAATTAGATGGGGTCCTGTAGACTTCATATGATTCAAGTGCTAGTCGCGTACCATTTCGGGTCGTGACAAAAATGGCGTGTTGAGTTTTGGGAGGCTTAGTCCCAGATTGTAGGTCCTTTTGAGATCCTTGAAGTGAGTTAGTTCCGTTGCTTATAGTTGGCACTTCCACCCAGATTTCCGGATGTTGACCCGTATTCCTTACCTTTATGACCCTTCTCACATGATTCAGCATCAGACCATTCAACTAGGACACAATCTTTCGTTCACCAAGAGACCGATGGTTTTATTGGATCGGCAGGTGGAGAAATTTCGGTCAAAGGTGTTTCCATCTGTGAAGGTTCTTTGGCATAGCCCGTCTAGTGAGAAGATCATTTCGGAGGCTGCGAGCGATATGCGGAAGATTTTTCCCTCATCTCTTCGAAGGTACGCGTAGTTAAAATTTTAATTCGGGGACCAAATTTCTTTAAGTGGGGAGATTGTAACGTTTTAGAAATCATTATGCGAATTTTCCGATAATAGGTAAAATAAACTGCGTTTTCCGTAAAAACGCTGAAGTGAACTTTTTTTCCAGTATAGACTTAACTGCACCTAGTTTAATTAGGAATTTGCTAGTTTGCAGTTTTTCGTTGTCACTTGAAAATTTTAGTTCACTTAAATATTTTTCCTTAATTAAATATTATTATAAGCTTTTAGTTATGCACTAAATTAGTGGTAATTACAAGTTTGATTGGGTTAATTATGCTAAAGTGAATCTATGCTAACTTAATCACAAGATTAAGCACTAAACCATCCTTGGAAAATATTCTAGAAAATATCTAGATATTTGTTGAAAATAAAGGTAAATTTTAAATAAAAGAATAAGAGGTGGCATAAAGTATTGTTTTATTAAGCTTTTATTGTTTTTTAACTTAGAAATTTCCACACTTATCCAAAACCCTTCTCTTTTCTTACCCTTGGCCGAGCCCGCCCCCTTGCTGCCCCAATCTCTTTCTCACCCCATTTTCACTTCTTCAAGCTCCAATAAATCATCAAATAATCCCGCAAACTCAAATACAAATCCATACCCATTATTCTTAAACCCAAACCAAGCTTGGATCTTCATGAAAGATAGCTTTCTAGAGGTTATTTTGTTGATCTAGTTGCTAGTTTTAAGATCAAGTTTGAGGTATAAATTTTAACCCTAAGCTTAATTTGTTGTTTTAATACCCTAATCTAGTTGTTAGATGCTTAAATAAAGCTTGGATTTGCTTGTTTAGAAATTCTTGAAAGAGTAGTGAAGATCAAGTTAGGGTTTTGACGGTTTGAAATGGTTAATCAAGATGTGTAGACTTGAAAAACTCAACCTAGTTGTGAGATTGTTAAATGATATTTTTGCTAATCGTCTAATTAATTTTAATTGCAAACTAAATTTTACTAAATCTTATATGGGTGAGATTAAATTGTAGTAAAGGTTTGTGTGACTTAATTATGCTACTTTGTGATGATTGTGTTCGCTAGATTTATTTAAACTTCTAGACTTGAGCTGATATGATTAAAACATGCTTACTAGGTTTTCGGTAAAATTAGGCGTGAGTTTCTATTAACATTGTGATGATATATATTATCTTCCACGATATATATTGTGTTATGAATGCGTGACCGGTACGATCAGGGTCTAGGCTTGGTGGTTGTGTCGTTTAGCGTTCCTAGCTGAGGTTGTGCCGATATCGTACGTATTTTGTGCACTAAGTGCACAGTGTGTATATCGTGTGGACGTTATCCTTACGTCTCATTGTATTTGTGTCGGCATAGGATATTTAGTCTTATGTGTTGTGTTTGTGAAATTTTAGGATCGCGAGCAGGGACTTCAGACGCTGCGAAGAAAGGGAAGCAGGTGGTTGGATTTACTTAGGTCGAGGTCATCGGTGAGCAGATTTAATATCTACAGGGGAATCGCCCGCATGGAGTTATGCGTCTGGGCTAGATTAAATGATATGATTCTTGATTATAAGTATTGCACATATAGTGATTGCATATGAACTTCATTGCATATCATCACTTGTTGTGCTTGGACTTGTACCCATTGGACACTGCACTATTATTGACGGTTCATGTTGCATGAGCACAATTGTATGCCACAAACTCCGTCGATAATTGTCATGACAAGCACAACGCACATACATATGTGATATTGTATGGTTAGTGACATTGAGACATGATCCTTATATTCTATGGTGCATATGAAATATAGCATACCTGTATACCTACGTGCTTACACATATGCCTTGCTATGCCGACATGCTTACACATATACCTATAGGGTATTCTATCATTATTGACAGGTATAGACACATATCTTGCTATAACTACACATATACCTATATGGTATTGTATCATTATTGACAGGTATATACATATATGAGATACATCTACATGTATATCTTGCATACCTACTTACATGTACACCCACATAGCTGGCTACAGCTACATGTATATCTTGCATATCTACTTACATGTACACCCACATACCGTGCTAGATGTCACGGCCCGAAATAGCCCGTGACTGGCACTTGAATCATATGAACTCTATAGGACCCCATCTAATTCAAGTAAACCAAAAGCCCAGAAATCTAAAACCATTTTAAGGAGTAAATAAGAAAACTGGTTTTTAAGAAATAAGGAAACATGTTCTAAAAGCAAGGTTTTTAAATAAGTAAGCCGAATATGAATTTTTAAAATCTATAACTTTTCTAAAAATTTCGGCAGAGTTTCCTTAGTAAATATTGGCCCCGAACGGGGTATAAAAAGAATAATATATATGCAATGATAAAAGGCAACCCCAAGCAGGAGCTAGCTCTTCGTCAATCGACGGTCACAACCACGTAAGCAATATAATATACAATGCCGAAGGGCAAGGATTAAAACTCAAAAAAAAAAGAAACTCAAACAACATGAAAAACCGTAATACTACAACGCGCGACTCTAAGGTCGAAATAATACATAACTGATTCCTAAGTCTGAACAATATATAAGTTTTGTTGATGGAATTACTAGATACAACTGAATAATACATGTACAATGGTGGTTCTGATGCAAAAGAACCCACCTACCAAAGCAAATCACCCGTAAAGAAAGCAGTATGCCAGAAATGCCGCCATGAAACTTATACGGCAAAACCTGCAAGAACTGTGGCACAACGGGGGTGAGTTGCCAACTCGTGAGTAGAAAACATCTACAAGCAGAAATCGAATGCGTAACATAATCCTAGGTCATACGATCAGTAATAATATATTCGCAAATGAAATAAGTATGAAGCATGATAAGGTGGCAATGTAACATCTATACAAGCATGTAGTGCCAAGTGCTCGTGCCAGTGCCTCAGGTAATAACATATCATAAATATGAGGTATGATCAATGTAATCAAGTATGTATGTATGTGGATCCCGTCCATGTGTCACCCAATGACAATAACCATTATGCATGTAAATATCATAAAGCATATGCACAGAAATATGAGGATGTAAATCAACATGTGTCACTCGCGACATATCAAAATCATGGAACCTGGGTGTCAAGCATCGACACTCGAAAACATCATGAAACCTATGCCTAACATCGGCACGTAAATCCTCATATATCGGGCCCCGTCTGCGGAATCTGCCCTCGGCCTCAGCAGTACGGGTCATCCCATATCCATCTATTGACTCTGGTCAGTATCCTTCGGATAACCGTCTGGTCCAACCAATCACCGGTTGGTACTCACCACCCTGCTAGGCTCATCGTCTGCTCCACGAAAAACATTTCTTGCCCCGGAGAACCATACCGGGTCCACCATGAACCCGCAAACGGATATCCAACTCCTCGAATCGGGTTTCAAGCATACGTCTCAGAACCGAGAAAACGCATGGTGGATGCACTGAAATATCATATCAAGGGTAACCGGGTTTTTAAAACAATTACATACTCTCTTTTGAAATATCCACGGTTCCCAAATCCAGAAATATCATGGAAACAACATATCTCAATGTGTATGATAAAAAGCATGATGTATGCGACATGTAAAAGAAATGTAAGCATATCAGTATATCATGCATTATGGAATAGTAATATGCATATTTTGAGCGAAACCGCTCTTTTAAAATGAATCAGTTTTAAAGAGTATCTTGCGGTTCCTAAATCTCCAAATCTAGCGAGAATCATCTATGTAAGTGCGAATATGTATGTATGCACGTATGGGTGTACATTAGATATGTACACTAGTATGCCAAGTAAGGGATCATATCCTGAATGCAACAGTACTACAGTGTAGTGACATGGCAATTACCGATGAAGTGTGTGAGCCGGCAAGCAAGTGTACGTGGAACATATGCATCATCGATAATGGTGCTGGTGTCCTAACATCATGAGTTTAATATAACAATAACCATTTTTATCATGCAATGCGATGCAAACGGCAAGCGTATGTAGCAAATGACTAATAATCACAACAGTGTAGAAGCTATATCAATGCATCCATATCATACTGTTTTGCCATTTGAAAGATGACGAATCGGGGTTTTAGGAAAATAAGGGCTACGGTGTTTTTAAGAAAAGATGCGTCTTTGAAAATATCTGTAGAATCCCTTTGCCTGCCTTTAAAATACTCCTGATTCCTTAGTTTTTGAAATAGGTATGACATCAACCTATCCTAACATCAACTAGCAAAACTACAGCTTTAACTAGCAAGTCAATCAGGAGGGGTATGGAAACTACCTAAATCTGAGTCTATATATATATATAAAAGTATAATCGTCGGTGATCCCGCCTCAAGGTACCGCGTACGATACAATATCATGTGACATCCTCGAGTCATGTGCGGATCTATCATCAATATAAAGCTCGTACGGAAAATCATCGTACGGCATCCCAAAAGCTGGGTACGGGTCAATATCACATTCCTCTCATCAAATATCAGATATCATTATGATCATATAACATGATCTGGGTTACTGATCTAAGTCTAGTACAAATCAATACCGTCTATATAAATATAAATGCGTGCGTGGAACACACGTCCAAAGGCCCGGTAAAATTACATGTCATATCCCAAATATGAATCACAATATATCACCGATCTCATGGCACTAGGCCCAATCTCATCGACTCATCTCCAAATATCATCCACAATCCTCTTCATCTAGGTATATGTATAACAAATATGCATGTGTGTGCATGTTGGTGTAAGCCTATTCTAGGGTTCGTAACCAGGAACTATACTAGTTTACTTCTATGCCCTAATCTAATCATAGTACACCTAATCTCATCTCAAATATACACGACACAAAATAAGCTATCATATATATATAATATATATAGTATACTAGACATCGAACTGCGGGGGTGCTATACGCCATCCACCCGACTTCCCCCGTAGATATAATCTACTCACCTTGTATCCTGCGTGTCGGTGTCGATGTTGCCTTCTTCTTCTTCATCGTATGGAATCCTCATGATGGTGCCTACATAGATAACATAATCGGAACGCGTATTAAAATCACATCGGGAATACCCAAAACGACACGCTAAGGCCTATAGGTTAGAACCTATAGACTGCGCTTTCAAAACCATCAATCAATCCTCGATACCGTCGTACAAATGCCAAGAAATTGAGGTAAAGCACAGATATATAAATCCAGAATTCAAAATACGGAATACAGAAACATGAATCAAAACAGAAACTAAAGAAAAAGGCTCTAGATTTCACCCTAGGTCAAATTGGACAATTTTGCATATACCCAGGGTCTATTCTATAGATGTAGGAGCAACAGAACCAAAACGAGCCAAACTGGTGGGACCTAGGCCGCAAATTGCGGCCAAACAGATTAAATCTGTGGCCTGGTTGGGGAGGTAGGGGCTAGGGTTCTGGGGTTAGCTTCATGGGTGCCTGCATGTATCACTGTCAGTCCAAAAATATTTTCAGAGTCTCGGGGTGATAGTAGATCTCATATAACCCTCACAGAAATCACAGCTTTTCCGATATCGGTTTCTAAATCCGTATTCTGGGTTTTAGGTCTCAGGTTTGGGTCTTAATTCAAGTACTAGGGTGTTTGTGCAGCCTCTAATGAGCTCGATTTCACATCACTACTCTCAAATTCCCATAACCCTAACTAGGTTTTTCCCAAGTTCACCAAATCACACAGTATCGGTTCTAATCTACTATGGGGGTATAAGTAATGCAAAAAAACTAAGCTAATGTTCTAGAAACCACATTTGGCAACTCAAGAATTTTCTTGAGTTTCCCCTAGTGGCCAAAATCCTTGCTTTCTTGGTCCAATGTGTTTGTCTTGAGCTTGTGCATCATTTTTGTGAAATGAAGATAGGGTTTTGGATGTGTTTTGAGGAGGTAAAGAGGGGGAGAAGGAGAGAAGAGGCAGCTGCAGCAGCAGCACAAAGGGAGAGAGGGGAGAGAAAATGAGTGAAGGAAATGAAGAAGAATGGCTAAGTCAAGCACCCTCACCTACTCTCTCTCTCTCACCATACCTATATATTATATTCCAAATCCTTTTTCCTTTTCTTTTCTTTTCTTCTCCCTCTAAATCCTTCTCACATCAATAGTAAACCCAAAGTATAAGCCATGCAAAAATGTAACACAAGTATAGAAAAATATGGTGCATGTTTTGCACAGAAATGCTAAAAATCCGATTAGCGATTTTTAATTGCAATTAGCACTAAATAGTGTCAAACTAATCATAAAAACTTAAAAATGGCATAATTCCAAAAAACACCCTCCTTTAGAATTTTCCATAATTTTTCCAAAATTTTTCCCATTTATCAGTATTTAATTATACCGAAATATTAAAATATTCATTAAAATAATATTAAATTATAAAAATTCCCAATAATAATATTTTGTTTTTTTTGAAATGTTACAATCTTCCCCCCTTAAAGAAATTTGGTCCCCGAATTTAAATTTAAACCCCTCAATATACTAAAACATTTTAGTAAAAGTCCAAGTCGTCGGGGTTCCGAAATCATCAACACATAAAACGTATCATAGCGCAATGCATGCGCATGAACAATGAACTGATAACTCAAAATCAAAACTCCGTCAAGCATCCCGCAATCATCGGAGTCATGGTAAAGACACGAATGTCAAATCCAAGGTAAAACCAATATGATATAAATCAGAAATATATATGTAAATAGCTGAAGTAAGTGCATGCCAAATATTTTTAAGTCGCTGTGCGATGCGCAAAATACTGCACAGTGGCGGGCGACTATCATAAGAAAATAACCATATACGTATATATCTTTTGTTTAATATGTACGTTCCGCCGTTTTGAAAATAATTTAGAAGAGTTTCCTTGTTTTAAACGTGTGGTGTCATATCAGACACGTAAATAAATATGGAGACTATAGCTCGCTTTTTGGAAATCCCTTCGATAACTATCAATGCATGCAAAATATATCCAGGTACTGTCCTCTGACTAGTCCTGCTCAGTAAACACATAGCAAATATCATAAAAACAAACTGCTCCATAAGGAATCAATCCCAAAATGTCTATAAGAATACCCAGTACGTCTAGTGCGCACGGAAATCAAAATCCATATATGTGCCATACAGGTGCATAAAAACAACATCTAGGTGCAACGGGTGTGCACGAATCATCTGTCATAGGCAACATGTATGCCCGACAGCAAAATCAGGTGCATCTGATATGCACGAAGAATCCCGATTTAGTTCATCTGGTGTGCACCAAAATCGCATCTCAAAACATGCGCTCATCACGCGCGAAAGTCCAAATCAAATGCACGGAGTGCAAGAAATCAACATCAATATCTGAATCAAAGTCGACGGTATATAATACGGCTCAATCCAAATCAGGTATACCATAGTATATAAGCTCACAAACATGTGCATCAGCGTGCACAATTACCAAACAATAACTCAAATGTGTAAGCAGCAACACCGAGTGTACCCAGGTGTAAAGAAAATCATAAACGTGTGCAACTGCGTGCACAAAACCCATATCAATGCACTACAGGCACATATAAGCTATACCAAGTGCAAAAATCAAATCGCGTATGTAACATATGCACAAAATCAACTCAACCGTATGAAATCCATGAAGTCATAAGCAGGTGCAGCCAAGGAACGAAAACGATATCAGGTGCAATAACTGTGCACAAATAGGGATACCCAGTAGGTGCAACCATGGTGCACGAAAACAAATATCATGAAACTCAGTCATCAAGACTAAATCATGCGAATAGATCGCCCAAAATACCGAAATCCAAAGTGACGGATACGCGGTAATCGAATCACAAAATCGCAAATCATAATTACCGTCGTCGATACGTCTCCTTCAAAGTCGAGAAGGTGTCGGTACATCCAATGCTAGCAGCGCAAGACATCTACTTGCCTCTTGCTCACGTCTGGCGTCCTCTGTCTCTGGGACCTTATCTTCTCTGTGGATTACTAATCTCGCAATCCATCGGCTCATTGGCCCTGTCAGGTGTGCTAACGGGAACGATTCCGTCCTGGCACTCCTCTGGTCATCTTTCGGTTAATCCGCATGACCACTCGTAAAGCAGCAGTGTCCTGGAAGGAATCCTGCTCAAGGTCTCTTCCGATCTTGCCTATGCCGAACTGTACGGAGGCTGGTACTCTTGCACAATCTTTTCTCGCTCTTTGGACATCTGCGTTCTCAGTACAACATTTCCTCGAAAACATGTCGCATCCCAACGCCTCTGTAGACATATCCGATCTTTAATCTTAACGGGAAGTAACAACAGCTCATCAGCGTCTCGCACGTACCTCTTATCCTACTCTGGCGCATCCTATACAGATCTCTGGCCAACTATCTCGTCGACGATGCCGAACTCTGTCCTGCTGGGTATGCGCAATATGACCGCTCCTGGGTCTAAGTCTTCTCTATAGTATTCCAGAAAGGTCCTGTTGAGGTCTCTCTCAAATCTCGTTCCTGCCGAATTGCCCGGAAGTTGTCATCCCTTACTATATCTGTTTCTTGTTCCGGAACGGCTGCATACTCATCGCGACTCCTTCTGGAAGGTATATCCATATACAATGCCTCTGCGTGCGTATCACATCCCTGATGTCGGCGGAGTGGAACGTCACCTCTTACTCCACTTTTCTCTGTTGTCGACTGCTTCGGACTCGTCTCATCGTGGCTGCATGGACCGTGCTCTAATGGCTATACTCGTATAGGGAGTCTCCCAAGCAATGTATCCCATCAAATGATATCCGAAAGATGTCGAACCATCCGATCGATTTTTCAAAACCTCATAATCCACTAAGAGATCAACATCTTGGGTACGGTTTAATAGTATCGAGTACATACAACAGCATTAGTGGTCTAGCCGTAGAAGGGCAAACCCAAGCCTCACTAATGGGGCCACGGAACTGCCGCAAACCCTAAGGTTCAAAGACTTTCACACGGTCATTATGTCGAGTTAGGGTTTCATTCTTCTAGAGGGTCCATAGAATCGCTTGCATGTCTTTCCGAATACTTTAAACTTGGAAAATGGCTCCTAACATTCGATCGTCTCTATCGACTCTCAACGAACCTGCGTGAAGTCGTCTCTGGCTGGAATCAATCTATCTGATGACTTCGCATCGGGGTAAGCGAATGAACCATATGTCCTAATCATTCACCCTCGGTGATTAGCGACCTTCCATCATACCTCTAAGTATATACTCATGCTGCAGTAGCTCCAATCATCTGGGCGATATCTCGTTATTGCAGCAACAACTGGCTCATTCGTCTGTATGCTGAACAACGACTCAATCTTCTTAAATAGGCGATACTTCAATGGTCATCACATCCTGGCTGGCCTCTAGCAGTAGCCTGATCCCCTGGTACCGATCAGCACGTCCGAGAAATCTCGTAAAAGCGATATTTCAAATGCTCATGGCGCGAAAACACAATGAAACGACGCCTCTATATGCAATCGTATGTCTCTGGAAGCACGCCCCGGTTAGTCCTCGTCTGCGACGAGCTCATGCTGGCGCAACTCTAGCCGTAGTTCTCTCTGCCCGTGCAATCATGGCAGCAAAATCATAACCAGTATCGATGAGGATAGATCATAGGAATGAATATAATACTGTGCAAGGAAATGTACATCCTAAGGTTTCTTAAGCGGAGTAGCGTATCGTAAATATGCCGCGGAACAAACGTACGGTACGTCACTCTACTCAAGCTACCTACTCCATCAACCAAGGGTCATTCTACACGACGAAAGTTCGGATATAATACCCCCTCGACTAAGCCTAAGTTCCGTAAGGTCAAGCCTAAGTTCCGTATATATATAAACGCCCTAGGCTCCACATAGTCAAACTTAGACTCGAACCAAGTTTAACCTAGCGCTTTGATACCAACTTTGTCATGACCCGAAATAGCCCGTGACTGGCACTTGAATCATATAAAGTCTATAGGACCCCATCTAATTCAAGTAAGCCAAAAGCCCAGAAATTCAAAACCATTTTAAGGAGTAAATAAGAAAACTAGTTTTTAAGAAGTAAGGAAAACATGTTCTAAAAGCAAGGTTTTTAAATAAGTAAGCCGAATATGCGTTTTAAAAATATATAACTTTTCTAAAAATTTCGGCAGAGTTTCCATTGTAAATATTGGCCCCGAACGGGGTACAACAAGAATAATATATATGCAATGATAAAAGGCATCCCCAAGCGGGAGCTAGCTCTTCGTCAATCGACGGTCACAACCACGCAAGCAATATAATATACAACGCCGAAGGGCGAGGATTAAAACTCAAAAAAAAAAACTCAAACAGCATTAAAAACCGTAATACTACAACGCGCGACTCTAAGGACGAAATAATACATAACTGATTCCTAATTCTGAACAATATACAAGTTTGGTTGATGGAATTATTAGATACAACTGAATAATACATGTACAATGGTGGTTCTGATGCAAAAGAACCCACCTACCAAAGCAAATCACCCGCAAAGGAAGCAGTGTGCCAAAAATGCCGCCATGAAACCTGTATGGCAAAACCAGCAAGAACTGTGGCACAACGAGGGTGAGTTGCCAACTCGTGAGTAGAAAACAACTACAAGCAGAAATCGAATACATGACATAATCCTAGGTTATACGATCAGTAATAATATATCCTCAAATGAAATAAGTCTGAAGCATGATAAGGTGGCAATGTAATATCTATACATATATGTAGTGCCAAGTGCTCGTGCCAGTGCCTCAGGTAATAACATATCATAAATATGAGGTATGATCAATGTAATCAAGTCTGTATGTATGTGGATCCCGTCCACGTGTCACCCAATGACAATAACCATCATGCATGTAAATATCATAAAGCATATGCACGGAATTATGAGGATGTAAATCAACATGTGTCACTCGCGACATATCAAAATCATGGAACCTGAGTGTCAAGCATCGACACTCAAAAACATCATCAAACCTATGCCTAGCATCGGCACGTTAATCCTCATATATCGGGCTCCGTCTGCGGAATCGGCCCTCGGCCCCAGCAGTACGGGTCGTCCTATATCCATCTATGGACTCTGGTCAGTATCCTCCGGATAACCGCCAGGTCCAACCAATCACCGGTAGGTACTTGCCACCCTGCTAGGCTTATCATCTGCTCCACGAAAAACATTTCTTGCCCCGGGGAACCATACCGGGTCCACCATGAACCCGCAAACGGATATCCAACTCCTCGAATCGGGTTTCAAGCACACGTCTCAGAACCGAGAAAACGCATGGTGAACGCACCGAAATATAATTTCAAGGGTAACCGGGTTTTTAAAACAGTTACATACTCTCTTCTGAAATATCCACGGTTCCCAAATCCAGAAATATCATGGAAACAACCTATCTCAATGCGTATAATCAAAAGCATGATGTATGCGACATGTAAAAGAAATGTAAGCATATCAGTATATCATGCATTATGGAATAGTAATATGCATATTTTGATGGAAATCGCTCTTTTAAATTGAATCAGTTTTAAAGAGTATTTTGCGGTTCCCAAATCTCCAAATCCAGCGAGAATCATCTATGTAAGTGCGAATATGTATGTATGCACGTATGGGTATACATTAGATATGTACACAAGTATGCCATGCAAGGGATCATATCCTGAATGCAACAGTACTACAGTGTAATGACATGGTAATTATCGATGATGAAGTGTGTGAGCTGGCAAGCAAGTGTACGTGGAACATATGCATCATCGATAATGGTGCTGGTGTCCTAACATCATGAGTTTATTATAACAATAACCATTTTTATCATGCAATGCGATGCAAATGGCAAGCGTATGCAGCGAACGACTAATAAACACAATAGTGTAGAAGCTATATCAATGCATCCATATCATACCGTTTTGCCATTTGAAAGAAAATGAATCGGGGTTTTAGGAAAATAAGGGCTACGGTGTTTTTAAGAAAAGATGCGTCTTTTAAAATATCCGTAGAATCCCATTGCCTGCATTTAAAATACTCCCGATTCGTTAGTTTTTCAAATAGGTATGACATCAACCTAGCCTAACATCTACTAGCAAAACTACAGCTCTAACTAATAAGTCAATCAGGAGGGGTTTGGAAACCACCTAAATCTCAGTCGATATATATATATATATATAAAAGTATAATCGTCGGTGATCCCGCCTCAAGGTACCGCGTACGATACAATATCATGTGACATTCTCGAGTCATCAGTGCGGATCTATCATCAATATAAAGCTCGTACGGTAAATCATCGTACGGCATCCCAAAAGCTGGGTACGGGTCAATATCACATTCCTCTCATCAAATATCAGGTATCATTATCATCATATCACATGATCTGGGGTACTGATCTGTTAGTTATATGTATGCCCTAGAGGCCATTACTGTACATTGGATGTATATTGTAGTGGATGCTGGGACATATATAGGGAGGACTTTCTTGCTCGACATGATAGTATGCTATCTGGTTGATCTTTACCTTAACGTGTACACTAATTGTCTCTCTGTTACATGTTGGTAAAGCCCTTAGGATATGTACTTGACTACCTGGACTATGATGCGGATCATACTAGTGGGGACATGGTAGTCTATAAGTACATCCTTTAAAGTCCTTAGTCGTGGTTGTATCGAGACAGGGCATCAATATACCAGAGTAGACTAGCGTGTACCTTCTCGACCCATACAGATGGGCGATGGATGATCCCATATCCATTGGTGTTTGACATCAGAGGAGATATACGGGTGCTCAGTAGAGACTGGGTACACTGGACGGACTCGCCGAGAACTCCCAGATGGTATTATACCATACGTCAGATGGCAGTTCTCTGGTGACACTGGTACAGAGTAGTCTGTTGACCCGAGATCGTCATAGAGTCTTGTGTGGTTCCCACTGTGCTTTGATTTCCATCTTACCACGTCCAAGAGGGCGTGAAAAATGGTGGTTTTTGGGTACAGTCCCGAGTCACATGGAGGCAATGAGCGATAGGAGGGGATTCGTCTCTCCCGGTATAGGGAGTTGATGTTGCACTGTGTTCGATTGGCTATAACAGGAAATCCCTGGCCAGGGTTGCTGAGATTTACTGGTAAGTGTTACCAGTAGTTTCTCGAATAGTTATAGACCTCATATCGACACGAGTTATCGAGCTATTGGGGTCTGACGTTTACCACCCCTAGGCGAGATATGCGACATATCAGACGATCAGACCGGACTGTATGGTAGTGTTACTGGTTGGATTCACTGGAGTGTGAGCAGGCTTGCTCGTCGATCTTCTGATCGCTCAATACCCGGGTGGCCGTTACGTTTAGCAGACCGCTTGCGGCTTGTGGATGTTTGATATGATCATCATCTGCTGCCGGCGTATTGACGAGTCTTTAGAGTCCTACACAGAGCTTTCCTGGCTCAAGCGAAACGAAATAGGAGCGCATATGAGATATGTGCGGGACCGAGAGTAATGCGTGTATGTGATACCGTATTTCATTCTCGCGAACAATGTGTCGAATGGTTGTATGCGATATAACCTAGTTATCGAATCGAAGATTGATTCGATAAATCGATACATTGGATATTAGTCGGTTATATGCGATATGACCGGATCGTTAAATCAAGTGTTGATTTAATGACTTAATGCATAATTATATACTTGATATATTACTTTGCATTAACTAGTATCGGTTCACTTTAAATGGATTTTCTCGCTCGGATGTGCGCATTATATATGTGATATGATTTTGTGCACATGCTTGTATCATGTTTGATGGTGCATGTAAAATTGGTTAAGTATAAAGAATTAAACCTTTGTTAATGAAATGGTTAGGGTTTATTATTTGCTTATTTATTTATTCATTCATTTATCTATTTCTTTTTGGATGAAAAGAATGAGAAAAGAAAACAAATGGTTGCTTTCTTAGAAGCTTCTTCAAGCTTCATGCAACTTTGACCAAAGCAACCATTCTTGTCTTCTTCTCTAACCCTAACCATTCCACCTACCTAAAGTTAATTCTCTACACTTTACCATGGTTAAAGTTATGATAAGTATTATATTTCTTTTCTATTTTTATTAACTTATCATAATCATCATCATCTTCTTCTTCATCTTCTTCAATGAAGAAACCTTCACTTCATCAATGGTGATTGATGAAAATGAGTGAGAAATCCAATTCTAAAGTCTACCCACTTCCTATTTCTTCATCCTCTACCTCTTGCCAAGTAGTAGAGTGTGTTTTCTTCACAAGTTTCTTGACTTGGTGAAGTTGGAGCTTGATCTAGCGATGCCTCGACGTAGATCATCTTCGGCATGGACATCGACGACCTAGCTCGCCATTTCTCCGACGAAGCCGACGCTAGAGCCCGGGAATTCATTTGGACAGCGAGGGGACTTCGTTGCGGAGCTATGGAGGTGGAGCACCGGATCTACAAAGGTTGTATTTCCGTTTAAACTTTAGTTAAGTTGTTAACTAGTTTCTTTTTCGCCCAGAAATCTAGCCAACGATCCGTTCTAGGGTTTCTCGGCACCGTTTAAATTTGAAATTGGCATGGTTGATGCCTTGTGAGACCTCATTAGGGTGCCTAGGAACCCTACAGTGGTATCAGAGCCTAGCTAGAGCCTTAGGCGAAGTCCAGACGAAGTTTGAAACCCGAACGAACCCGAAACCCCAACTCAAAAGTGCTCTCTGGACTTTTTCTGAAAACGTGGATTTTTCCAAATTAAAAATTCGTAAAAAATTCAGCAGGAAAACCTAAGAATTACGATACAAAATTTTTCCATTGAAGCTTCCAGAGCGCGGCGGAACCGCGGCATAAGCCCTGCTTATGCGGCGGTTCCGCGGCCTTATTATTGTATTGTCCTATAATTTTTGTACAGTAATTCATGGTTTCGGGTGCTGGATTTTCTGGGATTTTTTAATATTTATTCAAGAGTTGAATTTTCTGGGATTGTTTTGGGGATTCGGTGTTTCGATCGGAGTATCAAATTTTGTCTGTGTGGTTTTCCGGATAAATTTCAGAATATGTTAAAATGTTCGACTGGATATAAATACCCACCTTTTCCCCTGCCGGAAAATTTCCAAGTGTTGGATTTTCCGTAGTTTAACGACGTTCTAAGTAGTGCAAGTAACTCGATGGACCCTCTAGAAGACAACAAACCTTAACTCGATTATGTGACCGTCTTGAACTGCCCTTTGAACCTTCGGGTTTGGGGCAGTACGGCGTGCCACATGTGAGGCGTTGGCTTGACCCTTCTACGGCTGGACCGTTGGTACTGAGGCACGAACTGAATGTTGTTAGACTTATTTCATGTGTTGAGCTGTATCGGAAAAACTGGGTGTTTGACTGTTCGATCGAAAAGTTTAACATTTTCTGTTTATCTGGAATGGGATACAATAATTGGAATTCACAAAAGTTATGTGATAACTGAATGAATGTTATAAACATAGCACTTTAGTCTCACTTGATCGGTTGCCACGGAATTTTGATGCGATCAAAAGTCCGTCGCAATCACGTAGCGTACGCGGATATTCGCCGGACAAACTTAATAGACAGCTACATCCCATAGCCCCGACCAAGTGACTGTAGGAGAACCCCGTCGCCGAAAGCATCCGTCCGGGTGCTCGCGGTAGCGGTGTTCCGCCTTGGTGCACTTCGTCGACGGTATCTGGGGTGCGGCCGCCTACTGAAGTTTGCGACGAGTATTCGATTAGGATGTCGGGAATCTTGTTGAATTGCCCGACTTGATATTGAAAAGTGTTTTCGATTTTGAGACTAAAATGCGGGGTTTATAATTGTTAGGCATGCGATGTCTAAGTAATTCATTTGGTCAGGCATGCGATGTCTGAGGTGGTTGCGGATTCCAACTGTTGTAGTTTTACACTTTCTTTTCTGTGACCGTAAGTGTAATATGTGATATCGCCGGTATCGTTGCTATATGTCAACGACAATTGGGATGCGCATGTTTACTTACGTTGATGACATGTGATGTTATGTGTTGCTGGATATGTTATATTGGATCGTCGTGTTCGAATAGCCGGGGGTTTTTATGTGAGATGAGTGTTTTTCATTTTCATTCATGTAAAAACTTGTATGTAATATTCTTTTATTGGGGCACTTCCAGGTTGCGGAAGATGTCACCGTTTGTATATTATTTACTTTTCCGCACTAGGATAGACCCAAGGAGGGGAGCACAAGTAACCGGGTTCTGGAGTCCAGTGGGAGACCAACTCGAGGAGTCGAGTCCGGGTCTCCTAACTCTAGAATTGGTAGGCTTGCTTGCCGCTCTCGTAGGGGTCTAGGGGTGTGGGTTTGGCTATTCATCGCGACCATGGAATCCGTGTTTTATACTGGCTCGTATTGAAAACACGGACATCCTAGTATATCCAATATTTCATATGTTTCTTCTGCTGCGATATCTGTGATGTGATCATGTGATGTTCTGT
The DNA here is from genome assembly GCA_030015575.1 of Agapanthus africanus. Taxonomy (NCBI): domain Eukaryota; kingdom Viridiplantae; phylum Streptophyta; class Magnoliopsida; order Asparagales; family Amaryllidaceae; genus Agapanthus; species Agapanthus africanus. The sequence goes on from CM057343.1 coordinate 250,744,786, forward strand.
GATAGATACAGTATATAGTATATATGATATATTATATAGACGTTACTTATGTTTTACACCCGCGCTAGCCCTGCCCTGCTCTGCCGTTAGTTACCTAACCTAACGGTGCACGAGGGGACATCGAGGCGAATGCGGATGGCATAAGTGTACGTCGTATTTATCTGTGATGTTTAGGTATATAAATGATGGGACTTCATTAATGTGATTAATGAAATAAAAAGAAACCTAAGATGTTGTAGAATCGAATTTCAAAATAAAACAGGTAGCTACAGTTCTTGCTTTGCACAGCGGTATATGTGATATATCCTGCACCTTATTCGATAAGGAAAGGACCGAGATCCCTTCACCAGGAGTGACTCCTTTAGCAATAACTGGCAGATGCTACACGCTCGGTTTGTCTTTTGATTGCTTTTAAGAGTTTTTGCTTTGCACAGTGATATATGTGATATATCCCGCACCTCATTCGATGAGGAAAGGACCGACGATCCCTTCACCGGGAGTGACTCCTTTAGCAAAACTAGAAAAGCCTCAAAAACACTCCATTTCAAAATTCATTCGATCCTACAACGATATCAAGTTCATTACGCAATAGGTTTTCAGAAAAACCTGTCGTAGCCCTCCGTCATTTCAGATAAGTTGTATATAGTATTCGTGCTGCATTCGTTGGCTTTCGTCAAGGTGCAGTGTGCGGTAGCTATATGCTGCTTATCTGCTAGCATACGATGCGATTGGATTAGGGTAGTCATGCGGCTTTGTTGGCTTTCGTCAAGGGTCGTGCGGGTGGGTTTAATTCAATCAAGAAATGTACGGGCTGAACTTGACTAGCGGGCTATGGTTTGTTGGCTTTCGTCAAGGTCATAGCACGTTAGGGGCAAAATATTATCGGGAATTTCAAGTGTTGAAATTTGCAATGAGATTGCATACCTTCTATGAGATAGTTGGATCCCGATACCCGCTGCGAGTAAGAGTTACTCCTGAGAGAGTTTTATACATTACAATTAGCCGATCAAGTAGGTGTCTAGAAAGGTGTCAACGGGGTTACGCCTCTGGGAAAACGAGGTTTACAGTAATTAGGTTCGTGCGAAAGCACGGGGGACCTCCCTCAAAGTACCGACACTGGCCTGGCTGAAAGATTGGCGAACTTGTAGTGTGTAATTAATCCCGGCTAGTCTTTCCTTTTAGGGTTTGAAGGAAGATTTGATAAAAAGCAGTGGGAGCCATCCTGATTAGATAAAATAAAAACCAATCTATTCTTGCAAGAGCGCACGCTGAGTGTTTTCTTCTCTCTCTCTCTAGGTAGCGACCATATCACGCCTTAATCAAGATAATAATACGGATTTTTGACCGAACCCGCTTGTTATACTAAGCTGGGAAACGTTGGTCCCGCTCCAACTTATAATTGTTATAAGACAGAGCAGGAAATTGGGGAATACCAGATTTCCCGTGCCGCCCAAACGAGGAGAGTGCATGATGATGCATCATCTTCGGGTGTGTTCATTATATAGAACTGTTTCTCAGTGTCCTTTACGTCCTGGGTATGTGATACCAGATCAGGATCCCAGATATGTAATCTGTTACATAGGGCTACAGAAAGGTAGAGAACTGAGAACGGGTGATAAGTTTCATGAGGCAGAAAACGGGGCAAGTGTTGCAGCCAAGTCTGTTGGTCACTGTCACCCTGTATTACCAATACATTGATTCTGAACGAATGTTATTAGATACCGAACCTGATATACAAAATCATATCAGTCTCTTTATTAGTAAAGAAAGGATATAATTTTGTATTGTTGGATAATGTTTTGAACATTTCCTATATCAAAAATTGATCGGTTCAGGCACGTTATCTAAAAGCGTTGATGTTCTAAATCAAACTACAGTTCTTAGTATATGGAACACACATAAGAGGAAGAGTTCAGAAATGAACGGATCCTTCTTAAGGTATTGTAGACTAGGTCAGATCAATGTGACCCGACTAGCTGAAGTTACATGTAGATGCATATTTAAATCAGTTTGAATCTACATCTTGTGAAACTTGCCAGTCATGTCACAAAGATATAATGACACTAGCTCTGTTTATTGGAAACAGAGAAAGAGTTAGTGAACTCTTGGGATGATACATGTTGATGTATGTAGGTCCCCTGTCTACACATGCCAAGACCGGTTCTTTGTACTTCATTACATTCTCTGATAATCTCTCAAGATTCAGACATATGTTCCTGTTGAAACACAAGTCCGAACCTTTTGAGATATTCATAGAATATAAGTTAGAAGTAGAGAACCAATAAGGGTATAAGTATTATGTCCTTTGATGTGATCGAGGAGGAGAATACTTGAGCACGGAAATCCTGGACTTTTCTAAAGGAGAATGAGATTCTCTCTCAGCATTACTCCTCCGCATACACCATAGCACGATGGTATATCGGGGTGGAGCGATTACACCCTATGCGATAAGGTGTGCTCTATGATGAGTAATACTGAGCTACCTATTTCCTTTTGGGTGTTATGCACTTGAGAAGCTGCATACCTATTGAATAGGGTTCTAATCAAATCAGTTGCCTACCGCTTCATATGTGATATGGAATGGGAAGAACCCATGTCTTAAGTTAGTTAAGATTTGGAGTTGTCCGGCCTATGTCTGAAAGCAAAATCCGGACAAGCTCGAGGCAAGGTCTGTAATGTAGAACTGGAAAGGTTCCAGCTATACAAACTGCAGCTGATGATTTGAAAGAACCAAAGGATTCGATAGTTACCAACGAACCTCAGCCTCTCCGCCGATCTAGTAGGGTTCCTCACCCACCTGAGAGATACTTCTGTTTCTCTATGACAGTGGGAGCGAGGATTGCATCATGAGATGATGGCCCAACTAGTTTCGAGCTGGCCATCAGGAGTAAGACTCTGTAAGAATGGCTGGATGCTTAGTGATCTGAGATGGAATCCATATACACCAACAAAGTATGGACTTTGGTTGCAATATCTGAAGGGTTAAATCCCCATCAGGAGCAAGTGAATCTTGAGAAGATTACTTGGTGTACATGGAAGAGTTGAGACTTTCAAAGCTAGACTTGTTAAAGGTCTACATCATTGACCAGGTATGGATGATGATGAAACCTTTTCTAAGTAGCTATGCTTAAGTCCATCCAGATCCTACTTGCCACGGCTACATACCATGACTACGATATCTGGTGGTTGGGTGTCATGACAGCTTTTCTAAATGATGTTTAGAAGAGAGTGTCTATAAGTACACAGCCAGAGGGCTTCGTAGACAGTGGGAGCAGCGGAAACGTGTGCAAGATGCTTTATAGGATAAAGCAGGCATCGCGGAGTTGGAACATGTTTTGATGAAGCGGTCAAAGAAGTTGACATCATCAAAATGGTAGATGAACCTTGTATAAACAAGAAGGTAGTAGGGAGTATGGTGACGATCCTCGTAGAGTACGTGGATAACATACTCTTGATAGGGAAGGAGTTTCCTATGCTACGCTCGATCAATCTCCGCTTATCACAATGATTCTCCATATAGGATCAAAGTGATACCTCCTAAATCCTGGGTTTTTAGATCAATGAGATAGATCTAATTGGATGTTAGGACTCTCACTAGTTGTAGTGAGACGGTATCAACCGATCCTGGGGAGAATCACTGGAAGGGTTCCAGGGTGATAAAGACGACTGAATGTCAGTCACAGGCATTGTCTTGACCCTCAGTGGAGGGACGGTATGTTGGAACAGTTCCAAGCTAGATACCGTGACATACTAGACGATAAAGGCTGGATACATCGCTACTTAAGATGCTACTAAAGAGGCTGTTTGGGTGTATATTGGTTCATGAGATGAACTATGTTCCTCCCATTGTGTGACAATGGAGTTGTGGCTTATGCCAAGGAACGCCGGTCCCATCAGCGATCCAGACATATTCTAAAGCAGTATCACTTGATCATGGAGATGGTTGATCTCCAGGGAGATCGAGGTTAGGAGAGTAGACTCAGAGGACAACACAGCGGATCCACTCACAAAGGCCTGTTCCCAGAGAGAGACTTTTATGGGATGGTTGAGTATAAGATACTACAACCACTGCTACAGATGGCCCTAGTGCAAGTGGGAGATTGTTAGTTATATGTATGCCCTAGAGGCCATTACTGTACATTGGATGTATATTGTAGTGGATGCTGGGACATATATAGGGAGGACTTTCTTGCTCGACATGATAGTATGCTATCTGGTTGATCTTTACCTTAACGTGTACACTAATTGTCTCTCTGTTACATGTTGGTAAAGCCCTTAGGATGTGTACTTGACTACCTGGACTATGATGCGGATCATACTAGTGGGGACATGGTAGTCTATAAGTACATCCTTCAAAGTCCCTAGTCGTGCGTGTATCGAGACAGGGCATCGATATACCAGAGTAGACTAGCGTGTACCTTCTCGACCCATACAGATGGGCGATGGATGATCCCATATCCATTGGTGTTTGACATCAGAGGAGATATACGGGTGCTCAGTAGAGACTGGGTACACTGGACGGACTCGCCGAGAACTCCCAGATGGTATTATACCATACGTCAGATGGCAGTTCTCTGGTGACACTGGTACAGAGTAGTCTGTTGACCCGAGATCGTCATAGAGTCTTGTGTGGTTCCCACTGTGCTTTGATTTCCATCTTACCACGTCCAAGAGGGCATGCAAAACGGTGGTTTTTGGGTACAGTCCCGAGTCACATGGAGGCAATGAGCGATAGGAGGGGATTCGTCTCTCCCGGTATAGGGAGTTGATGTTGCACTGTGTTCGATTGGCTATAACAGGAAATCCCTGGCCAGGGTTGCTGAGATTTACTGGTAAGTGTTACCAGTAGTTTTTCGAATAGTTATAGACCTCATATCGACACGACTTATCGAGCTATTGGGGTCTGACGTTTACCACCCCTAGGCGAGATATGCGACATATCAGACGATCAGACCGGACTGTACGGTAGTGTTACTGGTTGGATTCACTGGAGTGTGAGCGGGCTTGCTCGTCGATCTTCTGATCGCTCAATACCCGGGTGGCCGTTACGTTTAGTAGACCGCTTGCGGCTTGTGGATGTTTGATATGATCATCATCTGCTGCCGGCGTATTGACGAGTCTTTAGAGTCCTACACAGAGCTTTCCTGGCTCAAGCGAAATGAAATAGGAGCGCATATGAGATATGTGCGGGACCGAGAGTAATGCGTGTATGTGATACCGTATTTCATTCTCACGAACAATGTGTCGAATGGTTGTATGCGATATAACCTAGTTATCGAATCGAAGATTGATTCGATAAATCGATACATTGGATATTAGTCGGTTATATGCGATATGACCGGATCGTTAAATCAAGTGTTGATTTAATGACTTAATGCATAATTATATACTTGATATATTACTTTGCATTAACTAGTATCGGTTCACTTTAAATGGATTTTCTCGCTCGGATGTGCGCATTATATATGTGATATGATTTTGTGCACATGCTTGTATCATGTTTGATGGTGCATGTAAAATTGGTTAAGTATAAAGAATTAAACCTTGGTTAATGAAATGGTTAGGGTTTATTATTTGCTTATTTATTTATTCATTCATTTCTCTATTTCTTTTTGGATGAAAAGAATGAGAAAAGAAAACAAATGGTTGCTTTCTTAGAAGCTTCTTCAAGCTTCATGCAACTTTGACCAAAGCAACCATTCTTGTCTTCTTCTCTAACCCTAACCATTCCACCTAACTAAAGTTAATTCTCTACACTTTACCATGGTTAAAGTTATGATAAGTATTATATTTCTTTTCTATTTTTATTAACTTATCATAATCATCATCATCTTCTTCTTCATCTTCTTCAATGAAGAAACCTTCACTTCATCAATGGTGATTGATGAAAATGAGTGAGAAATCCAATTCTAAAGTCTACCCACTTCCTATTTCTTCATCCTCTACCTCTTGCCAAGTAGTAGAGTGTGTTTTCTTCACAAGTTTCTTGACTTGGTGAAGTTGGAGCTTGATCTAGCGATGCCTCGACGTAGATCATCTTCGGCATGGACATCGACGACCTAGCTCGCCATTTCTCCGACGAAGCCGACGCTAGAGCCCGGGAATTCATTTGGACAGCGAGGGGACTTCTTTGCGGAGCTATGGAGGTGGAGCACCGGATCTACAAAGGTTGTATTTCCGTTTAAACTTTAGTTAAGTTGTTAACTAGTTTCTTTTTCGCCTAGAAATCTAGCCAACGATCCGTTCTAGGGTTTCTCGGCACCGTTTAAATTTGAAATTGGCATGGTTGATGCCTTGTGAGACCTCATTAGGGTGCCTAGGAACCCTACATGATCTAAGTCTAGTACAAATCGAAACCGTCTATATAAATATAAATGCGTGTGTGGAACACACGTCCAAAGGCCCGCTAAAATCACATGTCGTATCACAAATATGAATCACAATATATCACCAATCTCATGACACTAGGCCCAATCTCATTGACTCATCTCCAAATATCATCCACACTCCTCGTCATCTAGGTATATGTATAACAAATATGCATGTGTGTGCATGTGGGTGTAAGCCTATTCTAGGGTTCGCAACTAGGAACTATCCTAGTTTACTTCTACGCCCTAATTTAATCATAGTACAGCTAATCTCATCTCAAATATCAACGACACACAATAAGCTATCATATATATATAATATATATAGTATACTAGACATCGAACTGTAGGGGTTCTATACGCCATCCACCCGACATCCCCCGTAGATATAATCTACTCACCTTTTATCTTACGTGTCGGTGTCGATGTCGCCTTCGTCTTCTTCATCGTATGGAATCCTCATGATGGTCCCTACATAGATAACATAATCAGAACGCGTATTAAAATCACATCGGGAATACCCAAAACGACACGCTAAGGCCTATAGGTTAGAACCTATAGACTCCGCTTTCAAAACCATCAATCAATCCTCGATACCGTCGTACAAACGCTAAGAAATCGAGGTAAAGCACAGATATATAAATCCAGAATTCAAAATACGGAATACGGAAACATGTATCAAAACAACAACTAAAGAATAAGGCTCCAGATTTCACCCTAGGTCAAATTGGACAATTTTGCATATACGCAGGATCTATTCTATAGATGTTGGAGCTACAGAACCAAAACGAGCCAAACTGGTAGGACCCAGGCCACAAATTGCGGCCAAACAGATTAAATCTGCGGCCTGGTTGGGGAGGTAGGGGCTAGGGTTCTGGGGTTAATTTCCTGGGTGCCTGCATGTATCACTGTTAGTCCAAAAATATTTTCAGAGTCTCGGGGTGATAGCAGTTCTCATATAACCCTCACAGAAATCACAGTTTTTCCGATATCGGTTTCTAAATCCGTATTCCGGGTTTCAAGTCACGGGATTGGGTCTTAATTCAAGCACTAGGGTGTTTGTGCAGCCTCTAATGAGCTCAATTTCATATCACAACTCTCAAATTCCCATAACCTTATCAAGGTTTTTCCCAAGTTCACCAAATCACACAATATCGGTTCTAATCTAGCATGGGGGTATAAGTAATGCAAAAAAAAAACTAAGCTAATGGTCCAGAAAAATACCTCATTTGGCAACTCAAGAATTTTCTTGAGTTGCCCCTACTGGCCAAAATCCTTGTTTTCTTGGTCTAATGTGTTTGTCTTGAGCTTGTGCATCAATTTTGTGAAATGAAGATAGGGTTTTGGAGTTGTTTTGGATGTGTTTTGAGGAGGTGAAGAGGGGGAGAAGGAGAGAAGAGGCAGCTGCAGCAGCAGCACAAAAGGAGAGAGGGGAGAGAAAATGAGTGAAGGAAATGAAGAAGAATGGCTAAGTCAAGCACCCTCACCTACTCTTTCTCTCTCTCACCATACCTATATATTATATTCCAAATCCTTTTTCCTTTTCTTTTCTTTTCTTCTCCCTCTAAATCCTTCTCACATCAGTAGTAAATCCAAAGTAAAAGCCATGCAAAAATGTAGCACAAGTGTAGAAAAATATGGTGCATGTTTTGCACAAAAATGCTAAAAATCCGATTAGCGATTTTTAATTGCGATTAGCACTAAATAGTGTCAAACTAATCATAAAAACTTTAAAATGGCATAATTCCATAAAACACCCTCCTTTAGAATTTTCCAAAATTTTTCCAAAATTTTTCCTATTTATCGGTATTTAATTATACCGAAATATTAAAATATTCCTTAAAATAATATTAAAATATAAAAATTCCCAAAAATAATATTTTATTTTTTTTGAAATGTTACACTAGAGCTACATATACCCCTATGCTATTGAGCATATGAAATGCATCATACATACATGCTTACATATAGATACGCATATCTTGCTATACCTACATGGTTACACATATACCTTGCTATAACTACATGTTCACCTTTAAATGATGCTACACTTGATTTTGGAGAAATTGGAAACCGCAGGATATATTTAATAACTTGATACATTTAAATAGCGGCTTTTCCTTTATATACTCATATTACTGTTTCATGTTGCATATATTATATTTCATGGATTTACGCATTTGAGATATGGATTTCATACGATGTTTTCTGGATTTGGGGACCACGGTAGTTCATGAAATTATGCATTGTTTGAAAAACCCGATTTCTCTTGATATGATATTTCGATGCGTCCACCATGAGATTTCTCGGTTCTGAGACTTGTGTTAGATACCCCATGCGAAGAGTGGACGAGGCCGTGTGCGGGGACATGGTGGAGCCCGGAGGTACCTCGGAGCAAGAAAATCGCAGATGATGGCGATGAGCTCGAGGCAGGGGAGTACTACCTTACCTGTGACAGTATTTGGACATGGCAGATATCTGGAGGATATCGACCGGAGTTATGAGACGTATGGATACGGGGATTATGAGTGTCGGAGCTGGACACTCAAGTTCCGTGAGACGTATGATACGGACATGAGGGCCAGTCCTTGTGACGGCACCTGACAGATGAATATTTATGTGTCGATGATGGACACTAGTTTTCATGATGTTTTCGGGTGTCGATATTGGACACTCAGGTTCCATGAGACTTACAGGATATGAGGGCCGATTTGTGGATGCGGTGCCTTTGGTATTGGGATTTAGATTGTCTTGATGGACACTGGTCCTTCCACAATGAGGATTCTGTGAGCATGGCATGTTTTATCCCATACTCAGCATTTATTTGATATGAATTGCTTCATGTATTAGTAGTACCTGATAGAGTACCTTTCATGACTGTTGCATATACATATTTCCATTTTTGCTATCAGCTTGCATGTGATAGATTATCGTAGTACGTGCATACCTGCGATTACCTGCATATGTTATTACTATTCACGAGTTGGCAACTCACCCTCGTTGTGCTACAGTGTTTTGCAGGTGTTACTCAGAGTGGTAGCGACAGGGCTTCTTCTTATCGTATCATCTTTTGCAGCGGATATGGCTACGGCTGGCTATGAGCAGTTTTCCTATAGGTGGGTTTTGCGGTTATCCGATGATGCTTATTATGTATCTTGTTGTATCTAGTACTCTCCATCTGCTATTTCATGTATTGACTTAGAGACGAGATATAAGGACGTTGTTGTATATTATTTTGACTTTGGATGTCTTTTATGCTGTTTTCACTTTATATCATCATTTTTCTTCGCTACGGTGTCGTATATCTGTTGTGGTGTTTGTTTTCCGCCTTTGGGCATGGATTTACTCCCGTTGAGGATGCTTTACTTATATTATATGTTGCACCCTTTTTGGGGCTAGTTTTTACAAAGGAGGTGCTACCAAATTTTAATGAAAGTAAATTTGGACTTTAAAGATTTTTATTTGATATTCCCAAAAGTTTTAACAATGTTCTTATCACTTACTACTTTTAATGCTTTAGATTGCTGGGTTTTCGGCTTACTTAAATTGCGTTACGCCTGTAGACGTTATGCGGTTTAAAGCCGTAACGTGCCAAATTTCGGGTCGTGACAGGAGAAATCCAGCGAGCTCGGCCGATTAGGGGAGTTGGGCCTTGGTTTTTGTAGGGTAGCTGTCTGCAGTTGTTTAGAGGTGTTTGGTATTATTTGATTATTAGGTTTTGACAGTATACACTATCTGGGATCACTTTGCTATAATCCAGTGTTTTGAATACGCGTGTTACGTTATACGACATGGTTCATGATCTTGTATAGCTGCTGCACCTGGGTTGGTTTTGGGGTGTCGCCACACACGTTAACCACTAGACGGACACTTAAGAAGTGGTTTGGAATTGGTGCATCGGTCAAACGTAGTTTGTACGTGATATTGGTCGATTTCTGAGATTTTCACTTGCTATGTTTTATGTTAATAGGATCGCAGGCGGGGACTTCGAACGCTACGAAGAAAGGGAAGCAGGTGACTGGATTTACCTAGCTCGAGATAGTCGATGAGTAGATTTACCATCTATGGCAAAATTTCCCGTATGGCGTTAAGCGTCAGGGCTAGATATGATATGATATTAGCTGCATGTTTATATGTACATATAGAGATAGTGCATGAACTTTATTGCATATTATTACTTGTTGTTCCTGAACTTATACCCTGTGGACACTGCATTATTATTGATAGTTCATGTTGCACGAACACTAATTGTATGCTATACATACTGTCGGTAATTGCCATGATACGCACAACACATATACATATGTGATATTGTATTGATTTGTGGCATTGAGGCATTGATTCTTGTTTGATGGCGCATATGAAATATAGCATACATGTATACCCACATGCTTACACATATACCTTGCAATAGCTACATGTTCACTTTATATGATGTTGCGTTGGATTTGGATAATTGGGAATCGCGTGATATATTTAATAACTTGATGTATTTAAATAGCGGATTTTCCCTTGATATGCTCATATTGTTGTTCTATGTTGCATACATCATATTACATGGATTTACGCATTGAGATATGGATTTCATGTGATTTTCTGGATTTGAGAACCGCGGGGATATTTCAAGAAATGTGTATTGTTTTGAAAACTCGGTTTCTCTTGATATGTGGATTGCGAGTGTCGGAGTTAGACACTCAGGTTCCGTGGATTGCAAGTGTCGATATTGGAAACTCAGGTTCCGTGAGATGTATCGATATATGGATTGCGAGTGTCAGAGTTAGACACTCAGGTTCCGTGAGATGTATGGATATGTGGATTGCGAGTGTCGTAGTTGGACACTCAGGTTCCGTAGATTACGAGTGTCGATATTGGAAACTCAGGTTCCATGAGATATATGGATATGATATGTGGATTTACGTGTCGATGTTGGACACGAGTATTTCATGATGTTTTTGAGTGCCGATGTTGGGCACTCAGTTTCCATGAGATTTACAGGATATGAGGTCCAGTCCTGGTGACGGCGCCTGAGGATTTTGAGATTTGGGGTGTCGTTGATAGACACTAGGTTATTCCAAGTTGATGATTTGTGCATGGGTTTATTATTTATCTCACACTCAGGATTTATTTGATATGCATTTGATTCATGTAGATATAGTACCCTGGTGGTGTACCTTGATCATGATTGTTGCATATTCATATTGCCATACTTATGCTATCAGATTACATATGATAGATTTATCGCTATTCGTGCATACTTGCGATTACAGTATGATGTTATTTTCTATTCACGAATTGGCAACTCACCCCCGTCGTGCTACAGTGTTTTGCAGGTCTGATCATCAGAGTAGTCGCCGCAGGGCGCCTTATTATCTCTACTTTTGCGGATACCGCTACAGTTGGCTGTGAGGCCTTTTGCTATAGGTGGGTTGCGGTTATCCGATGATATACATTGCATACCTTTTGTATCTAGTACTCTCCATCTACCACCTTCATGTTTTGACATAGAGACGAGTTGTGAGGATCGATGTTGTATATTCTTATGACTCTGGTTGTCGTGCTCGTGTGAGCTGGCCTCTATTTATGTTAATTATCTCATTTCTTCGCTACATTGTCGTATATCAGTTGTGGTGGTTGTTTCCGTCTTTGGACGAGATTTGCTCCCGTTTGGGGATGCTTTACTTATATCTTATGTTTGTACCCGTTTCGGGCTGGCTTTTACAAAGGAGGTGCTGCCGAAATTTTTTATGAAAACAAACTTAAGTTTTAAGTTCTTACTTGAGATTTTGAAGTGTTTCTATCCTTTACTTCTTCTAATGGTTTAGATTGCTGGGTTTTCGGCTCACTTAAACTGCGTTACGCCTGTTGACATTACGTAGTCTAAGTGTTGGTCAGGTGCCTAATTTGGGTCGTGACACTTGGTCAAGCTAATACTTCACTAATCAAAGTATTAATGAAGGTAACAACCTAATCTAAAGGGTTAGTTTAGAGTAGGTTAATGAAGTAGGAGTTTTCGCTCTCTTTAGAAATCCTGTTCTCTTTTTATTTTCCAACTCAAGAAAAACTAGAAGAGGAAGAAGATGAACTTGGGTGAAAATGAGAGAGTTGTGATCAAGTGAGAAAGTGAGCCATGGGGCTAAAGATAAGGATGTGAAGAAATAAAATATCTAGCGTAAAACAAAAAGTGAGCATGAGTCATGGCTTCTCCATGCTTCTACAAGCATCAAGTCATGATTCATTTCCACTTATTTTAATTTTCCTTTTTAAAACAAGTCATCACAAATATCTTAAACCCTAGGTGTGAGCCTCATACACCCATGTTCAATGTATCATTACCATGACACAATATATATATATATATATATATATATATATATATAAAGAGAAGAGAAGAAAATCATAAGTGAGCTAATATTAGTTAATATATATATATATATCAAATATATAAATATATATCAAATTATTAAATCAACACTTGATTCAATAATCTGTTTATATCATATATAACCGACTAATATCATTTATATATATATCATATTATCAAATCAACACTTGAGTCAATAATCCAGTTATATCAAATGTAACCGACAACATTCAATATACAATATCAAATCAACACTTGATTCAATAATCCGGTCATATCATATATAACCGGCCAATATCAAATATATTTCCATATAACAAATCATTGAATCAACAGTTGATTCAATAATCCGGTTATATCACATATAACCTAACCGATATTAAATATCGCGAGATTAGAATATGGTATCACATACTCGTTTTTAATCAAGCTCCCGCACAAATCCGTAAGTCCACGTTACCCGTCCCCGGTTCTTTGGGGTTTCGGAAATGGTGAAAAACAATTTTTTCGGTGGAGGTAACATGGACTCAAAAACGAATCTTTGTTAAACAAACTATCTGACAACCAAACTAGGAGTTTAGCTACAAGGTTAAGGGTTATACCTAAACTTGAACTCCTTTTCTTCAACTCCTTGTGGTGGTCGGATCGGCCTCACCTCGTCGTCTCCTTGTGCTGAAGATGGATCCACCCGAAAGCTTCTACCTTTTTGCTCCAACCTCAATCTAGAGGAAACTAGAATACTTTGTTTGCTAGACCTTGTACACTAGGATGAGTAGAGAAGTGTTTTGGGTTTTATCTATATGGTTCTTGTTTCTCAACACATGAGACAATAGAACCATGAGCTAAAGAGAGAGCAAGAGGAAGAGGGAGAGCTTGAGGTTGAGAGAAAATCAATATGATAGAATGAGCAAAGCTTTTTCCACCCATGCACCCATAAAAAAAAATCATAATAATAACAATAATTAAGCATCTTGTGATGGTTCATGTCAATGGCATTATCATTTCATGCATTTAATGCATTTTGTGAACCAACAAGCAAGCAAAGGTCAATGCCATGAAATGATAGCCATTGTCATGATGATGGTCAACAAGTCCAACTTAGTCAACCGGTCAACAAAGTCAACAAGTCAACAAAGTCAACCTTTCAACCCAACCATGGCACAATAATACTTAATTAATATTATTATTAATCATATTTCTAATTCTCATTAGGGTTTAGCAAAAGTCAACAGTCAACAATCAACAATGAGAATCCTCTGCCTTTGTCTCTGTCAACTGTGCATACACACCCGTATCCGTGTTCCGTGGAACACGAATACAGACGAGATAAAACCAATCCCAAAATGTATACTAGGATCTGGCTTAAACCAAAGCCCGCTAGTAATAACTGCCCGGACACCAAACGTGCACAAGTGCGCGGATGTGACCGAACCCTGTCGCAAAACCATGCGACCTCTACTCTTTTGCCTAAAGTCGAATAGCTCTCTGTATGGGACTCTAAAGACTCGACACTACGCTGGCAGTGGGTTTAACCACAGACCACAAGCGGCACTAGCTGTGCGTAACGGCCCCTAGGTATATGCCGATAAGAAGACTGACGAGGTGAACTCATCCGAACTCCTACTGAGCCTGAATGTGACAGTCTCCATACAGTCCGGTCTGTTCGTCTGAGAATATCGCATGGCGGGCCTAGGGGGCGGTAAACGTCAGTCCCCTAATAGCGGTACAAGTTGTGTCGGAGTGTAGCCCAGAACACCCTGAGATAACACTGGAAACATACCGGTGTATCTCGCTTGCCCTGGCCAGGGACGACTGTGTGTAATGGCTCTCCTTGACACAGTGCGATATCAACTCCCAATACCGGGAGAGACGAATCCTGTCTAACCGTCACTGCCTCCAAGTTCTTCGGGACTTCACCCAACTACTACCTGTTTGCACAACTCCTTTGAGCCATAGTAGGGTAGTAATCAAAGTACAGTGGGAACACACTCGAGGCGAAGTGACAGTATCAAGTCAGCGAACTAAGCTGTACTCATGTCACATGGGAACTGATAACTGACGATAGGTATAGTACCAACCAATCAGTTCCCGACGAGTCCTGTCCAGTGTACTCGTAACCTAACGAGCACCCGCATACTATCTCAAGTACAACATACTGACGGCTGTGGGACAGACCGTCTCCCCTGCTGGGATGAGAAGCACATACGCTAGTCTACTCCGGAGTATCGATGCCCTGTCTCGATTGTCCTACGACTAGGGACCTGTTTAAGGATGTGCTTGTGGATTACCCAGCCCCCACGAATGTGACTGCCATCACAACGCTGGTAATCAAGCAAAGATCCTAAGGGCTCCACTAATGTGTATAGGTGATATACTAAAAGAAACACATGTACACACTAAAGTAGAAACAAACCAAGTAGCATAATACCATTTTGAGCAAGATTGTCTATACAACTGTGAATATCCCAAGCTTCCATTAAGTAATATACAAACTAGTATGGCCTCTAGGGCATATACACTAACAATCTCCCACTTCCATTAAGGACATGTACTGGCGTATCGAAAACCTATCATCTCGATCAGCCGCTCGAACTGAGTCTGGGGTAAGGCCTTAATGAGTGGATCAGCAGTGTTATCTTCCGTAGCAACCCTCCGAACCTCGATCTCCTGGAGACCCACGATCTCCCTGATCAGGTGATACCGCCTCAAGATGTGTCTGGACTTCTGATGGGACCTGGGTTCCTTCGCTAAAGCTATAGCCCCGTTGTTGTCGCAATACAGAGGTATTGGATCAACAATGGACGGAACCACCTGAAGCTCTGTCAAGAACTTCCTTATCCAGACGGCTTCTTTTGCGACATCAGCAGCAGCGATATATTCCGCTTCCATCGTCGAGTCAGCAACGGTTTCCTGTTTGGAACTCTTCCAACACACCACCCCTCCATTGAGGGTAAAGACATAACCCGACATGGACTTGGAATCATCCTTGTCACTCTGAAAGCTGGAGTCAGCAAAGGCCTCGATCTGGAGGTCTTTTCCGCCATACACCAAGAACATCTCCTTAGTCCTTCTCAGGTACTTGAGAATGTTCTTTACCGCTATCCAGTGCTTCTCCTCAGGGTTTGACTGATACCAGCTTACCACACTCAGTGCATAAGCTACATCTGGTCTGGTACATAACATCGCATACATTATAGAGCCTATCACAGAAGCGTAGGGTATAATAGACATGTGATCTCTTTCCAAATCAGTCTTGAGAGATATCTCTTTGGAGAGGGTGATCCTGTGACAAGCCGGTAGATTACCGCGCTTGGAATCTTCCATACTGAATCTTTTCAGTATGGTTTCGATGTCCCTAGACTGTGAAAGTCCTAATATCCACTTGGATCTATCACGATAGATCTGGATCCGCAGAATGTAAGAGGCATCACCCAGGTCTTTCATGGAGAATCTGTGTGACAAGAACCCTTTGACAGATTGTAGCAGAGGAATGTCATTTCCTATTAAGAGAATGTCATCCATGTATAAAACGAGGAATACGACAGTTCTTGCTACAAATATACTATAGATGCATGGTTCATCTGGATTTTTGATAAAGCCAAAATCTTTGACCGTCTCATCAAAACAGATGTTCCAACTCCGCGATGCATGCTTTAGTCCATAAATGGACTTAATCAACTTGCACACCTTTCCGCTGCTCCCACTCTGAATGAAACCTTCTGGCTGGTCCATATAGACACACTCCTCTAAATTTCCATTTAAAAAAGCGGTCTTTACGTCCATCTGCCAAATCTCATAATCGTGGAAGGCAGCAATGGCAAGAAGGATCCGAATGGATTTCAGCATAGCCACCGGAGAAAAGGTTTCGTCATAGTCCAAACCAGGTCTTTGACGAAAACCTTTTGCAACAAGTCTAGCCTTATAGGTCTTGACCAGTCCATCTACACCAATCTTCTTCTTGAAGATCCACTTGCATCCTACTGGTTTTACCCCATCTGGAGAAATGTCCAAAGTCTATACTTTGTTGGTGTACATGGACTCCATTTCGGTCCGCATTGCATCCTGCCATTTTGCCGAGTCAACGCTCTAAATGGCCTGCTGGAAGCTAGTAGGCTCATCACTATCAATGATGCAATCCTTTCTATCCCCGTCTATGAGAAAACAGTAGTATCTCTCGGGCGGATGAGACTGCCTACTACTCCTGCGGAGCGGCGTAGGAATGTCATGTTCTTTCGAACCCTCTGGTTCTTCTATGATTTCAGTAATAGCTCGTGGTTCTAGAATTTCTTCTAGTTCTATTGCGCTCCCACTTATCTGATTTTCAAAAAACTCAGTTTCCAAGAAGCGGGCATGGCGAGAAACAAAAACCTTTTGTTCCTCTTCGCAATAGAAGAAATATCCCTTGGAGTTCTTTGGATATTCCACAAACTTGCACTGTACTGAGCGTTCCTCGAGTTTGTCCGCGTGCTGCTTTTTAACAAAAACTGGACATCCCCATGTCTTAATGTACTTAAGATAGGGTTTCTTCCCACACCACATCTAATATGGTGTGGTAGGCACAGTCTTAGTTGGAACTCGGTTCAAAAGATATGCAGCGGATTGTAGAGCATATCCCCAGAATGATCACAGTAACTCAGCATTACTCATCATGGAACATACCATATCCAATAGTGTCCGGTTCCGTCTCTCCGATACACCGTTATGTTGCGGAGTGTATGGAGGAGTAAGCATGAGAGAGAATTCCATTCTCTTTTAGGTAATCCAGGAACTCGGCACTCGAGGATTCACCACCTCGATTAGATCTCAGTGTCTTGATACTTTTGCCGGTTTGTTTTTCTACTTCATTCTTATATTCCTGGAATTTTCCAAAGGCTTCGGATTTATGTTTCATTAAGAAGACATATCCGTACCTTGAAAAGTCATCCGTAAAAGTAATGAAGTAAGAATTGTTAGTGTATATGCCCTAGAGGCCATTACTGTATCATACTAGTTTGTATATTACTTAATGGAAGCTTGGGATATTCACCTTGTATATACAATCTTGCTCAAAATAGTAGTATGCTACTTGGTTTGTTTCTACTTCAATGTGTACATGTGTTTATTTTATTATATCACATATACGCATTAGTGGAGCCCTTAGGATCTTTGCTTGATTACCAGCGTTGTGATGGCAATCACACTAGTGGGGCTGGGTAATCTATAAGCACATCCTTATGCAGGTCCCTAGTCACAGGATTATCGAGACAGGGCATCGATACTCCGGAGTAGACTAGCGCATGCGCTTCTTATCCCAGTATAGGAGACGGTCAGTCCCACAGCCGTCAGTACGTCGTACTGGAGATAGTATGCGGGTGCTCGTTGGGTTACGAGTACACTGGACAGGACTCGTCGGGAACTGACTAGTTGGTATTATGCCTATCGTCAGTTATCAGTTCCCAGGTGACATGAGTACAGCTTAGTCTGCTGACTTGACATTGTCACTTCGCCTCGAGTGTGTTCCCACTGCACTTTGATTACTACCCTACCACGGCTCAAATGAGTCGTGCAAACAGGTGTTAGTGTATATGCCCTAGAGGCCATTACTGTATCATACTAGTTTGTATATTACTTAATGGATGCTTGGGATATTCACCTTGTATATACAATCTTGCTCAAAATAGTAGTATGCTACTTGGTTTGTTTCTACTTCAATGTGTACTTGTGTTTATTTCAGTATATCACTTATACGCATTAGTGGAGCCCTTAGGATCTTTGCTTGATTACCAGCGTTGTGATGGCAGTCACACTAGTGGGGGCTGGGTAATCTATAAGCACATCCTTATACAGGTCCCTAGTCGCAGGACTATCGAGACAGGGCATCGATACTCCGGAGTAGACTAGCGTATGCGCTTCTCATCCCAGTGTGGGAGATGGTCTGTCCCACAGCCATCAGTACGTCGTACTGGAGATAGTATACGGGTGCTCGTTGGGTTACGAGTACACTGGACAGGACTCGTCGGGAACTGACAGGTTGGTATTATACCTATCGTCAGTTATCAGTTCCCAGGTGACATGAGTACAGCTTAGTCCGCTGACTTGACACTGGCACTTCGCCTCAAGTGTGTTCCCACTGCACTTTGATCACTACCCTACCACGGCTCAAAGGAGTCGTGCAAACGGGTGGTGGTTGGGTGCAGTCCCGAAGCACTTGGAGGCAGTGACGGTTAGACAGGATTCGTCTCTCCCGGTATTGGGGGTTGACATCGCGCTGTGTCTAGGAGAGCCATTACACGAGTAGTCCCTGGCCAGGGCAAACGAGATATACTGGTAGGTTTCCAGTGTTATCTCAGGGTGTTTTGGGCTTCGCTCCGGCACGACTTGTACCGCTATTGGGGGACTGACGTTTACCACCCCCTAGGCCCGCCATGCGATGTATCAGACGAACAGACCGGACTGTACGGAGACTGTCACATTCAGACTCAGTAGGAGTTCAGATGGGGTTTTCACCTCGTCAGCCTTCTTGTCGGCATCTACCTGGGGACCGTTATGCACAGCTAGTGCCGCTTGCGGTCTGTGGTTAAACCCACTGCCAGCGTAGTGTCGAGTCTTTAGAGTCCCACACAGAGGGTATTCGCCTCTGGGCAAAACAGAGTAGAGGTCGCATGGTTTTGCGACAGGGTTCGTTCTCATCCGCGCACTTGTGCACGTTTGGAGTCCGGACGGATTATACTGGCAGGCTCTGGTTTGAGCCAGATACTGGTATATGTTTTGGGGTTGCTTTTATATCTTGGTATTCTTGTTTTTCGGAACGAGAATGCAGGTGTGTATGCACAGTTGCTTGAGGAGGAGAATGAGGTTTTTCATTAGGGTTTCGGAACGGGTGCGTATGCACAGTTGACAGTCTTTATTTTCCAAACCCTAATGGATTTATTTATTATCTATTAATAATAATAATTAAATGAGAATTATGTTATGGTTGTTCTTTGTTGACTTGTTGACCTTGGTTGACTTGTTGACCATTGACCACTTTCATGCCTTCAAAAGTCTTCCTTGATTTATGCTTACATTTTTTAAATGAAGCATGGTTGTGGTCATTCCAAACACTACCATCAACTATTCTCATTTTCAATTATTATCATTTAGATAATATTATTCTTTTGCATTATGGTTGCAAGAAGAGAAAATAATAGCTCATTCTATCATTCTCATTCTCTCTCCTCTCTTCATCTTCTTCTTCCTCTAGCAAAGAGAAACCTTCTCATGAGTTGAGAATCCTTCTCTTTAAAACAAAAGCAACCCTTAGACACTCTCTCTACTCACTCTAGGATCAAGGGTTTAGCAAGCCGGCGATTCTAGTTCACTCCAAGTTCGAGAAAGAGCCCAAAGGTCGAGCCTTCGAGGTGGATCCATCTTCGACGGAAGAAGGCGACAAGAGAAGAGAACCATCAACCTCCACAAAGTTAGAAGAAGAAGGAGTTCAAGTTTAGGTATAACCATCCCTATCCGAGTAGCTAAATCTCTTTAGCTTAGTTTGCTAGTTTTAGTTTAGGTAACGATCCCGACCAAGTCTAGTCCATGTTGCCTCTTGTACTAAAAATTTGATTTTTATACCGTTTCCGCCTCCCCGTAAGAACCGGGGGTCGCAACGTGGACTTACAGTGGTATCAGAGCCTAACTAAACTTAAACTAGCTTGGTAGTAAGGTGTAACGAAGTTCGGAACCGAAAAAAATCACAAAACCGAAAAAAAACCAAAACCTGAGTTTCTGTTGAATTTTTTTTGGCTCAAAATGAAAAAATTTATACTTGTAAAATCGTCTCAGGGTTTTGTAAGAGCACCCATGAAAAACGATGACGTAATTCCCTTAAGCCGCCGCGCTTCCGCCGCACGAGGTAGGCATGTGCGGCGGAAGCGCCGCGCTTTGTATTCTTCTGTCCATCGATTTTCGTGCAGAGTGTTTATGTGTTGGTTTTGGGATTTTTAAAATATATTATATGTGCCCAGATTTTCCAGAACTGAAATTCACTTTTGGGGTCCTATAATTCCGTATTTTTTTCCGAACTTCACTACACTTTGACTATGATGGTTATATCTGTGATGTTTGCTTGTATTGAACGTCGGCTAATCGCTATAAGACGATTAGTCGGGGTTATACAAGATCTGTAATGTGCTGGAATGTGTATATAAATATGTTGGATTGTCGCGGGTGAATAGCCGGGGGTTGTGAGACGAGAGTTTTCTTTTCTTGCAATTCATTGTAAATGTAAATTGATGTAATTATATTATTTGTTTGGCCGCACAACCGGGTCGGGGTTGTAGCCGTCATTGTATAATTCTTTTTACTGTTTTTGCTCCTAGGATAGACCCATGGAGGGGTGCACAAACTACCGAGGACTTGGCGGGTAGTTTGCCGCACCCGTAGGGGTCTTGGGTGGGGATTTGGCTATTCACCGCGACCGTGTTATCTGTTTTTTTGTTACAGGCTCGTACAAATTACAGATTGCTAGTATATCCAATGTATTTATCTGTGATCTGAAATGTCTATCATTGCTTTCTATTTAGGCGTTGCTTATGTTTTACAGACGCGCTAGCCCAGCCCCCGCTCTGTCGTTAGTTAAGTAACCTAACGGGTAATGACGGGGCCCCGTGGCGAATGCGAATGGCATAAGCGTACGTCATATTTTGGTTGTTTTCTGCAATGGTAGGATTAAATGATGGGACGCATTAAAAGTACTAATGCAAGAATATCACGCATTAAAAGAACTAATGCAAGATAATAAACCAAGTTTAAGTCGATGGAACACTTTCGAAAAACCACTCGGTTCTTTTCAAAACTAACTTTTAAATGCGGAGATTGAGCCACTCCTTCTAAAAGCTATCTCGTTCCATCGATTAAATCAAGTTCACTACGTTCACGGTTTCGCCAAAACCATTCGTAGCCCTCCGTCGCTTCGCATGAATAGGCAATAGTATTCAAGCTATGTATTTTGGCCAAAGTCAAGGCATAGTGATTGGTAGCTATTGGGTGTTCATGTGTAGCATAGATAGATGCGTTGGTTTGGGACAGTCGTGCTGCCATTTTGGCCAAAGTCAAGGGTAGATACGGATGGATCCAAATTAACCTGGATAGTGACGGGCAGAACTTGACATGTGACTTATGATATTTTGGCCAAAGTCAAGGTCATAAGAGCATGGGGCAAAAATCCACATCGGGAGTTTCATAAGTACTGAAACTTGCTAGATTTGCATACCATTTGGAGTGTGGTGATTCTGGTAGGATTCCTTCAGTTTCGTCACGCGATGATATTTGGATCCCGATCCTACTGTGAGTATATGCTACTCATCGGGAAATTTCTCACTTAACGATCAATGCTATAAACCTAGTAGGTGCCTAGAAAGGTGTTAGCGGGGTTACGCCCCCAGGGAAAAGAGGTTCTTTAATTAAGGAACTTCGCGAAAGCGTTGGAAAACCTCCCTCGAAGTACCGACACCGGCCTGGCTGAACGGTTAAGCAAGTATTGTACGGTGGGATTGATCCTGACTAATTCTTCCTTTATGGTTTGAGGAGGGATTCGAGAAACAGTGGGAGCCATCCTGTTTAGACAAACTAAAAACCACTCTAAACTTGCAAGAGCATCATGCTGAGTGTTTCTTCTTCTCTCTCCTAATTGCAGCGACCAATCAACATGACTGGACTTAAGTTACTCCTAGATAAAAACAAGCTGACAGGGCCAAACTACAAAGATTGGCTCAGGAATGTCAAGATAGCAATCACTTATGACATGCTGGGGTATCTTCTTACCACCAAAGCTCCCCCTGTCCCTGGTCCAACTTCCAGTATCGCGGATAAGGAAATCCGCAAGACTTGGGAGATTGATAGCGCGAAGGCCAAATGCCTCCTGCTTGCCTCGATGGACAACGAACATCAGAGGAGGCATGAGAATATGGACATGGAGTCCATATTGCTCCATACAAAAGAACTGTATGGAGAGCAATCACGTATCGCAAGATACGAAGCGTCGAAAAAGTTGTTTTCGACAAAGATGGCCGTCGGATCATCAGTAGCCGAGCACGTGCTAAAGATGATCGGCTACATTGAGGAGCTCGCTGACCTAGGGATCACATTGGAGAGTGAGCTATATACGGATATAGTTCTCCAGTCCCTTCCTTCCACTTACGCCCAGTTTATACTGAACTTCAACCTACAAGAAAAAGAGGTTGAACTATCAGAGCTCCTCAACATGCTGAGGAGCGCAGAGGGCACCCTACAGAAAAGTAGGGATACATCCACTTTGTTTGTAGGAGGATCATCTTCTTCTAGGTCCAAGGCGAAAGCCAAGGGAAAGAAGAAGAAGGCCCCCGCCAAACCAAGGGGCGGTGTTAGTAAAGTGGATACGAAGGGAAAAGGTAAAGCAACAAAGATAGCGGGGAAGCTTGTGGATAAGGAAGAATGCTTCTTTTGTCATAAGAAAGGACACTGGAAGAATGATTGCAGGGCCTGGAAGGCCAGAACACAGGAATTGAAGCAGGTTGCAGCTTCAGCTTCAGGTGTGTATGTTATTGAAAACTGTCTTTCAATAAACTCTACTTCCTGGGTATTGGATACCGGATCAGGATCTCATATCTGTAATTCTTTGCAGGCGTTGAGAAACCGTAGGGATTTGAAGGCAGGTGACATGACCCTCAGAGTTGCGAACGGAGCTAGCATGGATGCTAAAGCCGTGGGGGACTATCACCTGGGAATGTCAGATGGACATGTTTTGGTTTTGCGTAATTGCTTTTTTGTACCCAACGCAACTTGTAATATCATTTCTGTATCTTTAGTTTCTAAAGAAGGTTATGAATTTGCGTTTGTAAGTAATGTTGTAAACATTCACCTTAATCAAGTATTGATTGGGTCAGGTACTCTGAGTAATGGTATATACGTGTTAAACCAACCACAGATTTTCAATGTCCAGAATACACACAAAAGAAAGTCTCCAGAAATAAATCAGACTTTCTTATGGCATTGTAGATTGGGTCACATCAATGAGAGAAGGTTGACTAAGTTGCATACAGAAGGATATTTGAATGCGTTCGAATATCAATCATATGCCACTTGTCAATCTTGTCTCAAAGGAAAGATGACAAAGACTCCGTTTACTGGACATGGAGTAAGAGCGAGCGAGCTCTTGGGACTCGTACACAGTGACGTGTGCGGTCCAATGTCTACACATGCCCGAAGCGGACATTCTTACTTCATTACTTTTACGGATGACTTCTCAAGGTACGGTTATGTCTTCTTAATGAAACATAAGTCCGAGGCCTTTGGAAAATTCCAGGAGTATAAGAATGAAGTAGAGAAACAGACCGGCAAAAGTATTAAGATTCTAAGATCGGATCGAGGTGGAGAATACTTAAGTGCCGAATTCCTGGACTATTTAAAAGAGAACGGAATTCTCTCTCAGCTTACTCCTCCATACACCCCGCAACATAACGGTGTATCGGAGAGACGGAACCGCACCCTATTGGATATGGTGCGGTCCATGATGAGTAACGCTGAGTTACCGCGATCATTCTGGGGGTATGCACTAGAATCAGCCGCATACCTTTTGAACCGAGTTCCCACTAAGACTGTGCCTACCACGCCATTTGAGATGTGGTGTGGGAAGAGACCCCATCTTAATCACATTAAGATATGGGGAAGTCCAGCTTTTGTCAAAAAGCAGCATGCGGACAAGCTCGAGGCACGCTCAGTACTGTGCAAGTTTGTGGGATATCCAAAGAATTCCAAGGGATATTTCTTCTACTGTGAAGAGGAACAAAAAGTTCTTGTTTCTCGTCATGCCCACTTTCTAGAACACCAGTTCATAGAAAAAGAAATAAGTGGGAGCGCAGTAGAGCTGGAAGAAATTCCAGAACCACAGACTGTTACTGAAAGTTTGGTGGAACCAGAGGGTTCAACAGAACAGGACATTCCTACGCCACTCCGCAGGAGTAGTAGGCAGTCTCATCCGCCCGAGAGATACTACGGTTTTCTCATAGACGGGGATCGAGAGGATTGCATCATAGATTATGATGAGCCTACTAGCTTCCAGCAGGCCGTTCAGAGCGTTGACTCAGTGAAATGGCTGGATGCAATGCGGACCGAAATGGAGTCCATGTACACCAACAAGGTATGGACGTTGGACATTGCTCCAGACGGGGTAAAACCCGTAGGATGCAAGTGGATCTTCAAAAGGAAGATTGGAGTAGATGGACAGGTTGAGACCTATAAAGCTAGGCTGGTAGCAAAGGGTTTTCGTCAAAGACCTGGCTTGGACTACGACGAAACCTTTTCTCCAGTAGCCATGCTGAAATCCATTCGGATCCTTCTTGCCATTGCTGCCTTCCACGATTATGAGATCTGGCAAATGGACGTAAAGACAGCTTTTCTAAATGGAAATTTAGAGGAGTGTGTCTATATGGACCAGCCAGAGGGTTTCATTCAGAGTGGGAGTAGCGGAAAGGTGTGCAAGTTGCTTAAGTCCATCTATGGACTAAAGCAGGCATCGCGGAGTTGGAACATCTGCTTTGATGAGACAGTCAAAGAATTTGGCTTTATCAAAAATCCAGATGAACCATGCATCTATAGTAGATTTGTAGCGAGAACTGTAGTATTCCTCGTTTTATACGTGGACGACATTCTCTTGATAGGAAATGACATTCCTATGCTACAATCTGTCAAGGGGTTCTTGTCACAAAGGTTCTCCATGAAAGACCTGGGTGATGCCTCATACATCCTGGGGATCCGGATCCATCGTGATAGATCCAAGAGGATATTGGGACTTTCTCAGTCCAGGTACATCGACACCATAGTGAAAAGATTCAGTATGGAAGATTCCAAGCGCGGTAACCTACCGGCTTGTCACGGGATCACCCTCTCTAAAGAGATGTCTCCCAAGACTGATTTGGAGAGGGATCGCATGTCTATTATACCCTACGCTTCTGCGGTAGGCTCTATAATGTATGCGATGTTGTGTACCAGACCGGATGTAGCTTATGCACTGAGTGTGGTAAGCCGGTATCAGTCTAACCCTGGGGAGAAACACTGGATAGCAGTAAAGAACATTCTCAAGTACCTGAGGAGGACTAAGGAGATGTTCTTGGTGTATGGCGGAAAAGACCTCCAGATCGAGGCCTTTGCTGACTCCAGCTTCCAGAGTGACAAGGATGATTCCAAGTCCATGTCGGGTTTTGTCTTCACCCTCAATGGAGGGGCGGTGTGTTGGAAGAGTTCCAAACAGGAAACCGTTGCAGACTCGACGATGGAAGCGGAATACATCGCTGCATCTGATACCGCAAAAGAAGCTGTCTGGATGAGGAAGTTCTTGAAAGAACTTCAGGTGGTTCCGTCCATTGTTGACCCAATACCTCTGTATTGCGACAACAACGGGGCTATAGCTTTAGCGAAGGAACCCAGGTCCCATCAGAGATCCAGGCACATCTTGAGGCGGTATCACCTGATCAGGGAGATCGTGGATCGCAAGGAGATCGAGGTTCGGAGGGTTGCTTCAGAAGAGAACACTGCAGATCCATTCACCAAGGCCTTGCCCCAGACTCAGTTCGAGCGGCTGATCGAGATGATAGGTCTTCGATACGCCAGTACATGGCCTTAGTGCAAGTGGGAGATTGTTAGTGTATATGCCCTAGAGGCCATTACTGTATCATACTAGTTTGTATATTACTTAATGGATGCTTGGGATATTCACCTTGTATATACAATCTTGCTCAAAATAGTAGTATGCTACTTGGTTTGTTTCTACTTCAATGTGTACTTGTGTTTATTTCAGTATATCACTTATACGCATTAGTGGAGCCCTTAGGATCTTTGCTTGATTACCAGCGTTGTGATGGCAGTCACACTAGTGGGGGCTGGGTAATCTATAAGCACATCCTTATACAGGTCCCTAGTCGCAGGACTATCGAGACAGGGCATCGATACTCCGGAGTAGACTAGCGTATGCGCTTCTCATCCCAGTGTGGGAGATGGTCTGTCCCACAGCCATCAGTACGTCGTACTGGAGATAGTATACGGGTGCTCGTTGGGTTACGAGTACACTGGACAGGACTCGTCGGGAACTGACAGGTTGGTATTATACCTATCGTCAGTTATCAGTTCCCAGGTGACATGAGTACAGCTTAGTCCGCTGACTTGACACTGGCACTTCGCCTCAAGTGTGTTCCCACTGCACTTTGATCACTACCCTACCACGGCTCAAAGGAGTCGTGCAAACGGGTGGTGGTTGGGTGCAGTCCCGAAGCACTTGGAGGCAGTGACGGTTAGACAGGATTCGTCTCTCCCGGTATTGGGGGTTGACATCGCGCTGTGTCTAGGAGAGCCATTACACGAGTAGTCCCTGGCCAGGGCAAACGAGATATACTGGTAGGTTTCCAGTGTTATCTCAGGGTGTTTTGGGCTTCGCTCCGGCACGACTTGTACCGCTATTGGGGGACTGACGTTTACCACCCCCTAGGCCCGCCATGCGATGTATCAGACGAACAGACCGGACTGTACGGAGACTGTCACATTCAGACTCAGTAGGAGTTCAGATGGGGTTTTCACCTCGTCAGCCTTCTTGTCGGCATCTACCTGGGGACCGTTATGCACAGCTAGTGCCGCTTGCGGTCTGTGGTTAAACCCACTGCCAGCGTAGTGTCGAGTCTTTAGAGTCCCACACAGAGGGTATTCGCCTCTGGGCAAAACAGAGTAGAGGTCGCATGGTTTTGCGACAGGGTTCGTTCTCATCCGCGCACTTGTGCACGTTTGGAGTCCGGACGGATTATACTGGCAGGCTCTGGTTTGAGCCAGATACTGGTATATGTTTTGGGGTTGCTTTTATATCTTGGTATTCTTGTTTTTCGGAACGAGAATGCAGGTGTGTATGCACAGTTGCTTGAGGAGGAGAATGAGGTTTTTCATTAGGGTTTCGGAACGGGTGCGTATGCACAGTTGACAGTCTTTATTTTCCAAACCCTAATGGATTTATTTATTATCTATTAATAATAATAATTAAATGAGAATTATGTTATGGTTGTTCTTTGTTGACTTGTTGACCTTGGTTGACTTGTTGACCATTGACCACTTTCATGCCTTCAAAAGTCTTCCTTGATTTATGCTTACATTTTTTAAATGAAGCATGGTTGTGGTCATTCCAAACACTACCATCAACTATTCTCATTTTCAATTATTATCATTTAGATAATATTATTCTTTTGCATTATGGTTGCAAGAAGAGAAAATAATAGCTCATTCTATCATTCTCATTCTCTCTCCTCTCTTCATCTTCTTCTTCCTCTAGCAAAGAGAAACCTTCTCATGAGTTGAGAATCCTTCTCTTTAAAACAAAAGCAACCCTTAGACACTCTCTCTACTCACTCTAGGATCAAGGGTTTAGCAAGCCGGCGATTCTAGTTCACTCCAAGTTCGAGAAAGAGCCCAAAGGTCGAGCCTTCGAGGTGGATCCATCTTCGACGGAAGAAGGCGACAAGAGAAGAGAACCATCAACCTCCACAAAGTTAGAAGAAGAAGGAGTTCAAGTTTAGGTATAACCATCCCTATCCGAGTAGCTAAATCTCTTTAGCTTAGTTTGCTAGTTTTAGTTTAGGTAACGATCCCGACCAAGTCTAGTCCATGTTGCCTCTTGTACTAAAAATTTGATTTTTATACCGTTTCCGCCTCCCCGTAAGAACCGGGGGTCGCAACGTGGACTTACAACAGGTGGTAGTTGGGTGCAGTCCCGAAGCACTTGGAGGCAGTGATGGTTAGACAGGATTCGTCTCTCCCGGTATTGGGGGTTGACATCGCGCTGTGTCTAGGAGAGCCATTACACGAGTAGTCCCTGGCCAGGGCAAACGAGATATACTGGTAGGCTTCCAGTGTTATCTCAGGGTGTTTTGGGCTTCACTCCGACACGACTTGTACCGCTATTAGGGGACTGACGTTTACCGCCCCCTAGGCCCGCCATGCGATGTATCAGACGAACAGACCGGACTGTACGGAGAATGTCACATTCAGGCTCAGTAGGAGTTCAGATGGGTTTCGCCTCGTCAGTCTTCTTGTCGGCATCTACCTGGGGACCGTTACGCACAGCTAGTGCCGCTTGCGGTCTGTGGTTAAACCCACTGCCAGCGTAGTGTCGAGTCTTTAGAGTCCCACACAGAAAGCTATTCGCCTTTAGGCAAAAGAGTAGAGGTTGCATGGTTTTGCGACAGGTCGCATGGTTTTGCGACAGGGTTCGGTCACATCCGTGCACTTGTGCACGTACAGTGTCCGGACAGTTTACACTAGCGGGATTTGGTTTAAGCCAGATCCTAGTGTACCTTTTGGGATTGGTTTTATCTAGTATGCATCCGTGTTCCTCGGAACGCGGATGCGGGTGTGTATGCACAGTTGACGGAGAGACAGAGGCAGAGGGTTCTCATTAGGGTTGTTGACCGTTGACCGTTGACTATTGACTTTTTGCTCAACCCTAATGAGAATATGATATATGATTAACAATTATATTAATTAAGTATTATGGTGACATGGTTGTTGAGGGGTTGACTTTGTTGACTTGTTGACTTTGTTGACCGGTTGACTAGGCTTGACTAGTTGACCATCATGATAACAATAGCTATCATTTCATGGCAAAGACTTTTGCTTGCTTGCTCTCTTGTGCAAAATGAGTGCATGAAATGATATGGCTATTGTTGCTTAAACCATCACATAATACTTGATTGCTATGATGTGTTATGATGGTTATGGATTATGAGAGCCAAATGAGAAAAGTCTTCTCTCATTCTATCATTTTCATTCTCTCTCTTGTTCTTGAGCTCTCATCTCCTTCCTCTTGCTCTCCCTCTCTTTTGTCTATGGTTCACTTGTCTCATGTGTTGAGAAACAAGAACCATAGAGTAAAATCCCAACACACTCTTCTCTACTCATTCTAGTTTATAAGGTTTAGCAAACCAAGTGAACTAGTTTCTTCAAAGACCGAAGAAGAAGCCAAAGGTAGAAGCTTCAGGTGGATCTATCTTCGGCGCAAGGAGACGACGGAGTGAAGCCGATCCGGACAACCATCGAGACTTGAAGACGAAGGAGTTCAAGAAAGAAAGGTATAACCCCCTAACCGAGTAGTTAACAACTCCTAGTTAGGTTGTTAGTTAGATGTTTAACAAAGATCCGGGTTTTAAGTCCATGTTACCACCTCTAAGAAAACTGTTTTTTATCAAATTCCGCATGCCCGAAAGTACCGGGAGAGGTAGCATGGACTTACAGTGGTATCAGAGACTAGTTAAACTCTATCTAACATGTTAGCAAAGTAACTAGAAGATCGATCAAAGAAAAAGTCACGAAACGAACCCGAGTTGTCAAGTTTCTGCCGATTTTTATTCTGTTCAAAAGTTGATAATTTTCATCTTAAAAATCGGCTCAGGCTTTTGTTTGAATAACCACCAAATTTGGTCCCACGAACCGTTCAAAGAGCCGCGGAAACGCGGCGGGAGCACGCTCCCGCCGCGGTTCCGCGGCCGAGTTGACTCGGCCGAGGTCCAAATTTGGTGCAGAGTATTTCTGGGGTTGTTTTGGGATTTTTGGAATATGTATTTTCTGCCCAGATTTTCCAGAACGAAAATTTTGTTTTTGGGGCCTATAAATCCGTATTTTTGATTGAACTTCTAAAAGACTTAAGCTGACGGGTTTTTCTGTGATGTGATATTTGTATTGAACGTTTACTAATCGCTATATGTCGATTAGTGGGGGTTATACAAAACTGTGATCTGTAATGTCATTGGAATGTGTATATGAATTCATTGGATTGTCGCGGGTGAATAGCCGGGGGTTGTGAGACGAGAGTTTTCTTTTCTTTCAATTCATGTAAATTTGTAAATTGATGTAATAATTATTTGTATGGCCGCACAACCGGGTCGGGGTTGTAGCCGTCATTGTATAATTTCTTTTTACTGTTTTTGCTCCTGGGATAGACCCATGGAGGGGGTGCACAAACCACCGGGTATGCCGAAGTGTAGAGTGGCCTACTCACGGAGTTGAGGGAGGTTGCTTCACTTCGGGTACTTGGCGTGTAGTTTGCCGCATCCGTAGGGGTCTTGGGTGGGGTATTGGCTATTCACCGCGACCGTGTAATCTTCTTTTCGTTACAGGCTCGTACGAATTGCGGGTTCCTAGTATATCCAATGTGTTCATCTGTGATTTGAAATGGCTATCATTGCAATATATCTATATATGATATTATTTAGGCGTTGCTTATGTTTTACAGCCGAGCTAACCCAGCCCCCGCTCTGTCGTTAGTTAAGTAACCTAACGGGTAATGACGGGGCCCCGTGGCGAATGCGAATGGCATAAGCGTACGTCATATTTTGGTTGTTTTCTGCAATGGTAGGATTAAATGATGGGACGCATTAAAAGAACTAATGCAAGAATATCACGCATTAAAAGAACTAATGCAAGAAAATAAACCAAGTTAAAGTCGTTGGAACACTTTCGAAAAACCACTCGGTTCTTTTCAAAACTAACTTTTAAATGCGGAGCTTGAGCCACTCCTTTTAAAAGCTATCTCGTTCCATCGATTATATCAAGTTCACTACGTTCACGGTTTTGCCAAAACCATTCGTAGCCCTCCATCATTTCAGTTAAATATTCGGTAGTATTCAAGCTATGTATTTTGACCTCACGCCAAGGCATAGTGATTGGTAGCTACCGGATATTTATCTGTTGCATAGATAAAATGCGTTGGTTTGGGACAGCCGTACTGCCATTTTGGCCTACGTCAAGGGTAGGTACGGGTGGGTTCAAATTAACCTGGATAATGATGGGAAGAACTTGACATGTGACTTATGACATTTTGACCTCACGCCAAGGTCATAAGAGCATGGGACAAAAATCCACATCGGGAGTTTCAAAAGAACTGAAACTTGCTAGTGTTGCATACCATTTGGAGTGTGATGATTCTGATAGGATTCCTTCAGTTTTGTCATGCGATGATATTTGGATCCCGATCCTACTGTGAGTATATGCTACTCCTCGGGAAATTTCTCACTTAACGATCAATGCTATAAACCAAGTAGGTGTCTAGAAAGGTGTTAGCGGGGCTACGCCCACAGGGAAAAGAGGTTATTTAATTAAGGAACTTCGCGAAAGCGTTGGAAAACCTCTCTCGAAGTACCGACACCAGCCTGGCCGAACAGTTAAGCAAGTATTGTACGGTGAGATTGATCCTGACTAATTCTTCCTTTGTGGTTTGAGGAGGGATTCGAGAAACAGTGGGAGCCATCCTGTTTAGACAAACTAAAAACCATTCTAAACTTGCAAGAGCATCAAGCTGAGTGTTTCTTCTCTCTCCTAATTGCAGCGACCAATCGACATGACTGGACTTAAGTTATTACTAGATAAGAACATACTGACAGGGCCAAACTACAAAGATTGGCTCAGGAATGTCAAGATGGCAATCACTTACGACAAGCTGGGGTATCTTCTTACCACCAAAGCTCCCCCTGTCCCAAGTCCCACTTCCAGCGTCGCGGATAAGGAAATCCGTAAGACTTGGGAGATTGATAGCGCGAAGGCCAAGTACCTCGTGCTTGCTTCTATGGACAATGAACATCAGAGGAGGCACGAGAATATGGACCTGGAATCCATATTTCTTCATACAAAAGAACTGTATGGAGAGCAGTCTCGTATCGCAAGATACGAAGCGTCGAAGAAGTTATTTTCGGTAAGGTTGGCCGTCGGATCATCAGTAGCGGAACACGTGCTTAAGATGATCGGCTACATTGAGGAGCTCGCGGACCTTGGGACCACATTGGAGAGTGAGCTCTATACGGACTTGATTCTCCAGTCCCTTCCTTCCACTTACGCCCAGTTTATACTGAACTTCAACTTACAAGAAAAAGAAGTTGAACTTTCAGAGCTCCTCAACATGCTGAGGAGCGCAGAGGGCACCCTACAGAAAGGTAGGGAAACATCCACTTTGTTTGTAGGTGGATCATCTTCTTCTAGGTCCAAGGCAAAAGCCAAGGGAAAGAAGAAGAAAGCCCCCGCCAAACCAAGAGGCGGTGTTAGTAAAGTGGATACGAAGGGAAAGGCAAAAGCAACAAAGAAAGCGGGGAAGCTTGTGGATAAGGAAGAATGCTTCTATTGTCATAAGAAAGGACACTGGAAGAATGATTGCAGGGCTTGGAAGGCCAGAACACAGGAATTGAAGCAGGTTGCAGCTTCAGCTTCAGGTGTGTATGTTATTGAAAACTGTCTTTCAATAAACTCTACTTCCTGGGTATTGGATACCGGATCAGGATCTCATATCTGTAATTCTTTACAGGCGTTGAGAAACCGTAGGGTGTTGAAGGTAGGTGACATGACCCTCAAAGTTGCGAACGGAGCTAGCATGGATGCTAAAGCCGTGGGGGACTATCACCTGGGAATGTCAGATGGACATGTTTTGGTTTTGCGTAATTGCTTTTTTGTACCCAACGCAACTTGTAATATCATTTCTGTATCTTTGGTTTCTAAAGAAGGTTATGAATTTGCGTTTGTAAGCAATGTTGTAAACATTCACCTTAATCATGTTCTGATTGGGTCAGGTACATTGAGCAATGGTATATACGTATTAAACCAACCACAAATTTTCAATGTCTAGAATACACACAAAAGAAAGTCTCCGGAAATAAATCAGACTTTCTTATGGCATTGTAGACTGGGTCACATCAATGAGAGAAGGTTGACGAAGTTACATACAGAAGGATATTTGAATCCGTTCGAATATCAATCGTATGCCACTTATCAATCCTGTCTCAAAGGAAAAATGACAAAGACTTCGTTCACTGGACACGGAGTAAGAGCGAGCGAGCTCTTGGGACTCGTACACAGCGACGTGTGCGGTCCAATGTCTACACATGCGTGAAGCGGTTATTCTTACTTCATTACTTTTACGGATGACTTTTCAAGGTACGGTTATGTCTTCTTAATGAAACATAAGTCCGAAGGCTTTGGAAAATTCCAGGAATATAAGAATGAAGTAGAAAAACAAACTAGCAAAAGTATCAAGATCCTAAGATCGGATCGAGGTGGTGAATACTTGAGTGCCGAGTTCCTGGACTATTTAAAAGAGAACGGAATTCTCTCTCAGCTTACTCCTCCATACACTCCGCAACATAACGGTGTATCGAAGAGACGGAACCGAACCCTATTGGATATGGTACGGTCCATGATGAGTAACGCTGAGTTACCGCGATCATTCTGGGGGTATGCGCTAGAATCAGCCGCATACCTTTTGAACCGAGTTCCCACTAAGACTGTGCCTACCACACCATATGAGTTATGGAGTGGGAAGAAACCCTATCTTCAATATCTGAAGATCTGGGGATGTCCAGCTTTTGTCAAAAAGCAGCATGCGGACAAACTCGAGGCACGCTCAGTACTGTGCAAATTTGTGGGATACCCAAAGAGCACCAGGGGGTATCTTTTCTACCACGCAGAGGAACAAAAAGTCATTGTTTCTCGTAATGCCCACTTTCTAGAACACCAGTTCTTGGAAAAGGAAATTAGTAGGAGCGCAGTAGAACTGGAAGAAATTCCAGAACCATAGACTATTACTGAAAGCTTAGTGGAACCATAGGGTTCAAAAGAATAGGACATTCCTACGCCACTCCGCAGGAGTAGTAGGCAGTCTCATCCGTCCGAGAGATACTACGGTTTTCTCATAGACGGGGATAGAGAGGATTGCATCATAGATTATGATGAGCCTACTAGCTTCCAGCAGGCCGTTCGGAGCGTTGACTCGGTAAAATAGCTGGATGCAATGTGGACCGAAATGGAGTCCATGTACACCAACAAGGTATGGACGTTGGACATTGCTCCAGACGGGGTAAATCCCGTAGGATGCAAGTGGATCTTCAAAAGGAAGATTGGTGTAGATGGACAGGTTGAGACCTATAAAGCTAGACTGGTTGCAAAGGGTTTTCGTCAAAGACCTGGTTTGGACTATGACGAAACCTTTTCTCCAGTGGCTATGCTGAAATCCATTCGGATCCTTCTTGCCATTGCTTCCTTCCACGATTATGAGATTTGGCAAATGGACGTAAAGACCGCTTTTCTAAATGGAAATTTAGAGGAGTGTGTCTATATGGACCAGCCAGAAGGTTTCATTCAGAGTGGGAGCAGCGGAAAGGTGTGCAAGTTGCTTAAGTCCATCTATGGACTAAAGCAGGCATCGCGGAGTTGGAACATCTGTTTTGATGAGACGGTCAAGGAATTTGGCTTTATCAAAAATCCAGATGAACCATGCATCTACAGTAGATTTGTAGCGAGAACAGTAGTATTCCTCGTTTTATACGTGGATGACATTCTCTTAATAGGAAATGACATTCCTATGCTACAATCTGTCAAGGGGTTCTTGTCGCACAGGTTCTCCATGAAAGACCTGGGTGATGCCTTATACATCCTGGGGATCCAGATCCATCGTGATAGATCCAAGAGGATATTAGGACTTTCACAGTCCAGGTACATCGACACCATACTGAAGAGATTCAGTATGGAAGATTCCAAGCGCGGTAACCTACCGGCTTGTCACGGGATCACCCTCTCTAAAGAGATGTCTCCCAAGACTGATTTGGAGAGGGATCGCATGTCTATTATACCCTACGCTTCTGCGGTAGGCTCTATAATGTATGCGATGTTGTGTACCAGACCGGATGTAGCTTATGCACTGAGTGTGGTGAGCCGGTATCAGTCAAACCCTGGGGAGAAACACTGGATAGTGGTAAAGAACATTCTCAAGTACCTGAGAAGGACTAAGGAGATGTTCTTGGTGTATGGCGAAAAAGACCTCCAGATCAAGGCCTTTGCTGACTCCAGCTTCTAGAGTGACAAGGATGATTCCAAGTCCATGTCGGGTTTTGTCTTTACACTCAATGGAGGGGCGGTGTGTTGGAAGAGTTCCAAACAGGAAACCGTTGCAGACTCGACGATGGAAGCGGAATACATCGCTGCATCTGATGCCGCAAAAGAAGCTGTCTGGATGAGGAAGTTCTTGAAAGAACTTCAGGTGGTTAAACTTCTCTAGGAAACTCTTCGAAAAATCCGCCCACTTGATCGGCTTGGACAAGCGGGTCTCCTCCACAAGCCACCATTCACGGGCGTAGTCCACTAACTGAATGCACACCACATCTACTCTCTTCTCATCTCGAATCTGTGCCGCAATAAGCAAGTTCTCTGTGTCAACTAGCTACTGCTCTGCTGGCAACGGCTCCTCCAAACCAGTAAATGCAGACGGACCCAAACACCTGAAATATGCTACGGTCCCTACTCGATCAACTGGTTTAGCTTCAACCTTGTTCACGGACTGCTAAACGGTCTGCAAACCTTCCTGAAACGATTCCGCTTGCTGCTGGATCAGCTCGGTCTGTCTCTTTTGATTCTCCAGCATTCCCCGTATCACTCCAAGCATAGCGGCTTCGTCAACACGCCTTTGGTACGTCTTCAGATTCTTGTCTGCCATATTCCTGAAATCAAAACACCCAATATTAGCATGATAACAGATTCAAAATATAGATCAAGGCTAGAACTCCAAGTTACTTAACTAGAGTACTGCATTGTAACTATGCCGCGGTATCATACCCACAATTACATAACTCCACCCAAGTCGCCTGAGTCCTAGAGATAACAATGAATCAGGTTTCGAGTCGATATGCAAAGGAAGTTTGCACATCGTAAAAGATATAATCAGGAAAAACTTGATTCAAGAACGGTAAAACGGCAAGGTGGCTGGACATGTTCCCTAAGCATGGGTATTCTGATTCATGTATTGGGTACAATACCCAACTACAAAAAGAATCAACCCAACTAACCTATGGCTCTGATACCAAAAGAACCATATCACGCCCCGCTTCCCAGAGTACGTTAAATTGGGCACGTGACATAGCCAACCATGCTACCTGTGGGTAGGAAGTATCCATCCACAGTCACATTAGGGCTGTAGAGATATCAAGAACAAACTATAACTATCTAAAATATGTACATAAGCCAAGAAAACATGAGCCAAGAATAAAAGTGCGGAAGCAAAGGATCCAATACAAAATAACTGAAATGTATGTCCCATAATACGGGATCACATCAGGAATAAATGCAGAAAATAAAGAACTAATTACTGTTAACACCTCACAGCTGAGCCTGCTGGCTGAAGTACTCCTGCTCGGACTGCAGCAACGGTACAGAATCTGGGCCATGCAAAACCCAGACGTCAGCGCGTCATGTCATCAAGTAATAAAATATAAACAGGGTAATAGGCAATGCAATATACACATGAATGAACAGCAGGTGTAACAGTATTATAAATCAGGGCAGTGAGGGGTAGTGTGCAGTGAGTAAACTAAACTGTTCTATTGGGTTTTCTACTATAAAGTATTTGAAATCAATTTGATGAATCATCGATGTAACTCGATAGTATCACGTGCATACCCGGGACCACGGTCCAGATTCTCGGGCTGAATCCGAGACATGCCGCTAGGCACTAAAACAGGAGATATGTACAGATGAATGATGTCAGCAGTATCATCCCAAGGCTGGCCTAGCCTCTAAAACTGATCAGTAAAGGTAGTACATTGTCGAGTTACAAGTTAGGTTTCATCATTGATTTCCCCATATCCCCAAGTTATATGTGTATGCCAAGTCAGGTATTTAGTAATCAAGAACTAATGCCAACACAGGTTCAGGTAAGAGCAGGTTTGTCTGGATAGACAATAGGAACGGTCCGTGAGGACTACATGTCAGGTTTGTGGGCATTAGACACGAGATCAAGTAACGGGTCAAGCCATGGTACCTCAGGTCGAGTCAAGTAGTGTACGGTACCATGTCGGGTCACGTAATATGTATAGCACGTCATGTCAGGGTATACCGGATATGATGTGGGTGCTCATAATCAACTAGCATAATCATGGTTATAAATAGACAAGCATGGTTATCAACAACACAATCTAAGCAATGAATTAAACAATAAACCAGATTCAATTAATAAGCAGTACAGTTTTATCAGTTGTGTTTAACAGACAGTGTCAGCATTATGTGAATACAGTATAATAGATGTGAATGCTAAAACCAGGTTAATAAGTATTGAGTGATCCATGGATGCGACAACATGTATAATCCGTTTAATGGATGCAGTTGTAATTAGACCGGTCAAAGTTGCACATGGATGTCTGATAGGCTAAACTGGATAAAAAGGGGGTACCATAACAGTAAACAAATGTGATCTATCACGTACAGGTGATTATTAGATATAAATATTTCGATGCAAGATTAAGTCTCAAGTTCGGAATCATAAAATGTGTAACGGACCCTTATACGGTTAATTTGAAATCCATTTCTATCAATTCTAATTAGGGATTTAACAGGAAATAATTAATTTAGCATATGAATAGTTTAAAATAGCATGTAGCAAGTTTCACTTGCCTCTACGGGTTGCGGAACGAAAAACGGAACGTTACGCGTCGGCGGAAAAAATCGCGACGCGCGCACGGTTCACGGAACGAACCTAAACGACGAACAGTGGAGTCACATGAGTCGAAGGTACCTGCTGGGTCGTCGGGAATCGCCGTCGGCACGGTTGGATTACGGCGAAACAAAAAAACAGTGAACTATAAAGGATACTAGAATGCATGAAGAAAAGAAGAGAAGAATAAGAAGAAGGAAGAGAAGGAGGATGGAGAAGAGGGTGCTCACGATGATCTGCAGAGGGGTTGTGATCGTCGATCATATTGACGGAGCTCCGGTGCACGAACTGCAAAGGACCCGGCAATCAACAGAACATTCTGTCAAAGAGATGAACAAAGAAGGAGAAGGAAAGAAGGAAGAAGAGGGATAGGTAATGCTCACCGGGGTTGCACGAAGGTCGGGGCACGGAGGCGAGGTCACTGGCGGCGACGGTGCAATAGTGCAGGGGAGCGGCTGCCAGATCCAGGGTGCTCGGGGAGAGGAGGAAAGAGGAAGAAGAGGAGGTGGGGGTGACGAGGGCGAGGAGGCGACGAGGACTGCGACGATGTCGTCGGCGTTAGGGCAACGACGAGAGGAGACGAGGCGGCTAGGGTTTACAGGGGTTGGGTTCGCTATATTTTTCCAGAGGAGGAGGAGAAGGATTTTAAAAGAAAATAGAGAGAGAGAGAGAAGACGCGGGGAGAGAGAGAGAGAGAAAGAGAAGGGGAAATGAGAGAGATAGAGAGAGACGTGTGGGGCCCAAGGGTTTTAAAAGAATTGTGATTGGCTCGTGGCCAACTAAGGAAAAGAAAGAGAACGATTCATGGGTTAAACAGTTAGGGAAAAATTTTAAAAGATTTTAAAGGAAAAAATGGGAAATATTTTCTGGGGTTAGGGATTTAATTTCGTTGGTTTAAAAAAAATATTAGAAAATTATGATTTAGCGCGACTGCAAAATATTTCGGAATTGCGCCCAGGTTGGGTCAAAAAATTTGAATTTGAAATACGAAAATTATTGGCGTGTTCCAAAAATTAAAATGAAAGATTTTACAATTAAAAAGCATACCCCCAAGAACGGACGCACGTGCGTGCGCGTAGTCGTCCAAACACGTCCGTTTCACTGAACGGGACGAGAACACGATGCAAGGACGCTACCACAGGATTAGGGGTGTCGAGCAGGCCATGACAAGTATTTTTAATTTATTTTAAAAGACTTAAATTGTTATATGCAAGAATTTGAATTGTCGGGTAAATTACAATTAGCAACAGTCAATTAAGATAAATGAAATAAATACCACACAACACACATATGGTAACTGAAATTTGTAGAACTGGACTCGGTTGTTACAGCAGTCGTTGGCAGATTGGCAAATTTTTTGCGACAGCCGAGTGCAGTTCGAGTTTACGCCGGTCGGGGGACAGCTTGCGCATGTTCGTGCACGCCCACAGTTGCTTGACCGTATACATGAGGCACAGTACAGTGATGGCCGTTGTTCAGAGATCATGGCACAGATTGGACAGGGCAGATTTTCCGAGTTCGTGATCGATGATCAGGGGATACTGTGATTTGGGACTAGACTGTGCGTACCAGATGCTGAGGGACTGCGGCGTGAGATTCTTGAGAAGGCACATAGATCGGTGTACAGTGTTCCATCCAGGTTCCACCAAGATGTACCATGATATGAGAGATATTTACTGGTGGGACGGGATGAAGAAAGACATCGCAGATATTATGTCGAGATGCCTGACTTGTCAGCAAGTCAAGGCCGAGCACCAGAGGCCCGCGGGAGAGCTACAGCCGTTACCCATTCCGGAGTGGAAATGGGAACAGATTACTATGGACTTTATTGTGGGTCTACCCAGGACTAGTCGAGGGTATGACTCCATCTGGGTGATCGTGGATCGTTTGATAAATGCGGCTCACTTCTTACCGGTGAAGACGACTTTCGGATTTGCTCAGTATGCCTATATACATCGACGAGATTGTACGACTGCATGGAGTTCCGACGCGTATCTTGTCCGACAGAGGCACCCAGTTTACCGGCCGACTATGGCAGAGGCTTTAGGAGGCTTTGGGCATCCGCTTGAGTTTCAATACAGCATTTCATCCACAGACCGACGGACAGTCAAAGCGGACCATTCAGACTCTTGAGGACATGCTCCGAGCGTGCATATTAGACTTCAGAGGTAGTTGGGATCATCATTTACCCTTAGTAGAGTTCTCCTACAACAACAGCTACCAGGAGACCATTCAGATGGCACCATTTGAGGCTCTATATGGGAGGAGATGCAGATCGCCCGCCTGTTGGACAGAGCTCAGCGAGAGCAGTATTTTAGGGCCGCAGATTGTTGAGGAGACGACCGCGAAGATCCAGTTGATTCGCGATAGGATGAGGGCAGCCCAGAGTAGGCAGAGATCTTATGCGGACCGTTGTCGGCGCAGACTTGAGTTTTCTGTTGGTGATCATGTTTTCTTGAGGGTTTCCCTAATGAAAGGTGTGATAAGATTTGGGAAGAAGGGAAAGCTTAGTCCCAGGTACGTGGGCCCCTTCGAGATCCTCGAGCGTGTTGGTGCAGTTGCGTATCGTTTAGCCCTTCCGCCAAGTTTTTCAGATGTGCACCCAGTATTCCACGTTTCGATGCTCCGCAAGTATCTTCATGATCCTTCACATGCGATTCAGCACCCGACGATCCAGCTGGAGCGCGACCTTTCTTTTGCAGAGCAGCCGGTGGTCATATTGGATTGACAAGTGAAGAAATTGAGATCGAAGGATTTACCGCCCATCAAGGTCCTTTGGCATGGCCCGAGCAGCGATGAGGTCACTTAGGAGACCGAGAGCGAGATGAGGAAGAAATATCCCCATCTCTTTGAAGGTACGTGTAGCTAGATTTTTAAATCCGGGGACCGAATTTCTTTAAGGGGGTAGATTGTAACACTTTGAAAATTCGTTTAGGGTTTATTTCGCGTTAGTTAGCATTGATGCGTGTTTTTCATAAAAACCCGTGGATCTTAATTTCCTTTTTAATCTAGTCTAATTGAGATGAGAAGTGTTATATATATATATATATATATATATATATATATATGGGGTTTATTAAGTTTAAATTAGGTAGTGTTCTTTTAATTAGAAATTATTTCCCTTAATTACTTTTCCTAATGAGGATTAGTGAAACTTGCTTGCACACTTAGCACATTTTGGTAGCATAAGTTTTCTTTCTCACCTTTTTCAATTTAGCATTTCCTTTCTTTTTTAAAAAATCCATAAAGAAATTTGAAATTGAGAGAAAAGAGAGAGGCATGGAGTGCAATTAATGAGGCATGGTGAGCCTTGACTTTGATAATTTTCTTTCTCTCTTTCTCCCTCTCTTTCTCTCTCCCTCTATTGCTAAAATTTCCTGTAGAAAATAGCAGCTCCAGCAGCAACCCTTCATCATCTTTTTCTTCTTCTTTCACATCTCTTGAATCCATAAACAACCCTATACAAATACCTCATATTCTTTCACTCAAAACCTTGGAAAAATGGCTCTTTTGGGGATTTTGGTGGCAAGTCAGTGGCTTTGAGGGCAGGGGCTGGAATTTGAGTTTCCCTATGATCTTTTGAAGGTATCAAGCTCAACCATATCCCCCTAATCCATAACTTGTATGTTTTGGTTATTAAAATTCGTTTTTGTGCATTTTAAAGTGCTAATGAAGGGGATTAGCGAAGTTTTTGTTAAGTTAACATTTTATGGCTTTCTTATCTTAGTGATGTGTTATAATTGTGGTTTTAACCAAGTGTTTGCTTCAGGTTTCACAAAAATACCTTGATGTATCGAGTTAGTGTTAAAATGGCTTTTTTTAACTAGGTTTTTGGTTCTGTGTAATCTGCTTGTACCCCGTTGGCTTCAGAATAAAATTGTATTTACTGGAGCATGTACACTAGGTTTAGTGAATACACACGAAGCACGGGAGCCCAACTCCCTACCTTGGTCGCAAGAAAATTCATTCTGGCCGCAAATTGCGGCCAGATGGGGGACCTGGGGTTTGGGTTTTTCTCTGTAGGTGTCTGCTGCTATTTGATGAATTATGGTATATGCAATTTTGTAAAATTCCTGCTGTAGAAAAATCTGGAGCCAATTACCCTATTTCGTATACTTTTAACCTTCGCGACACGTGTGATACCTGTGTGGGTTTGGGGTTTTCTGTGTATCGTGACATGTCGGGGTAGCTTCAGGCACGTAATCACACGTTTTAGCGTATCGCACACACACGTGTTTGGTTCACGACCCGGGGTTCTCTTTTGGCTTTAATGTTGTGTTTTTTTGTAGATTTGAGCTTATGTGTACTATTTTGTGAAATTCTAGGTTCGCAGGCGAGTACAACGGACGCCGCGAAGAAGGGGAAACAAGTCGTCGGCTACACTTAGCACGAGACTACGGCGAGTAGATTTAACATCTACGGGAAAATCGCCCGCATGGCCTTATGCGTCAGGGCTGATAGGACCTTGTAGCAGCATATTGTATTTACCTACATTGACTGTTGATGGATACTATTTGTTGCTTACCGCATTCCCTACTATATGTATATGAACTTAGAATTAATAAAACACCGCACTGTTACTAACAGTTCATGTTGCACGACCACTAATCTGTATGTTATACACTCACAATATAGAATTGCCATGATCATTATACTGTAGCTCATCTCACATATGATTTGACATGATTATGTTATTTGTGCACGTACTCATTTACATATCCATATTGGTGCACGTACTCATTTGCAATCCATACTTATGCATATTCAAACTGTACCTACCTAGATAAGTTGATTTTTGGTAAAAGTGGGGACCGCATGATACCTTTTAAAAACTGAATTTACCTTTTAAAAACTGAATTTACTAAGAGCGGTTTCTCCCTTTTACTTAAAGTACGACTTCTGATGCATATATTACATCGCATGGATTTACGTATTGGCTTTGGATTTCATGTGATTTCTGAATTTGAGGACCGTGGGGTTATTTAAGAAAATATATACTGTTTTGAAAACCCGGTTCCTATTGATATGATATTTGGGTACGTCCACCACGCGTTTTCTCGGTTCTGAGACGTGTGCTTGAAACCCGATTCGAGGAGTTGGATGATCCATTTACGGGTTCGTGGTGGACCCGGTATGGTACCCCGAGACGAGAACGGATCTGCTGTGTAGCTAGATGGTGAGCCTGGCAGTAGGACTACTACCTACCGGTGATTGGTTGGACCTAGCGGTTATCCGGAGGATACTGACCAGAGTCGATAGATGGATATGGGATGATCCGTACTGCTGGGGCCGAGGGCCGATTCCGCAGACGGAGCCCGTGGGCTGATCCGGACAGACGGAACCCGATATATGAGGATTTGCGTGTCATTGCTGGACACGATTATTTCATGATTTTTCGAGTGCCGATGTTGGGCATTCGCGATTCTCAGAGATTTACAGGATTTGAGGGCCGATGAGGATTACGGCGCCTGAGTTTTATTGGGATTTGGGAGCATTGATGGGCACCGATTATTTTTCCACGTTGACATTCCGTGTAGATATTATTTCATCCCATGCTCAGCATTCATTATTATGCATCTCATCCGGTAGTTGTTTTACCTGACAGAGCACTTGCATGATTATTGCACATACTGCTTATCGCATATAGATATTA
This sequence comes from Agapanthus africanus, assembly GCA_030015575.1. Taxonomy (NCBI): domain Eukaryota; kingdom Viridiplantae; phylum Streptophyta; class Magnoliopsida; order Asparagales; family Amaryllidaceae; genus Agapanthus; species Agapanthus africanus. Next base: position 250,788,645 of record CM057343.1, read on the forward strand.
TCTGCTGGCATATGATAGAGTAGCGCAGTACGTGCATGCTCGCGATTACCTTTATATGTTATCTTCTATTCACGAGTTGGCAACTCACCCCCGTTGTGCTACAATGTTTGCAGGTTTCCCCTCAGAGTAGTCGCGGCAGGCTGTCTCCTTGTACCTTTTCGGCTACAGATACCACTGCAGTTGGTGCGTGAGCTGTTTTGCTGTTAGGTGGGTTGTGGTATCTGGTTATTTCTATTGTACACACTTTTGTATCTAGTACTCTCCATCTACATTTTATGTATTTGACTTAGAGACCAGTGTGAGGATGATGTTGTATATTATTTGTATTCTGGTGTCGAGCTCGTGGGAGCCGACTTTACTTATGCAGTTTTATCTTTTTGTGATGTTTCTCACTTATTGCTCATTTCTTTGCTATGGCGTCGTATATTACTCTTGTGGTGTTTGTTTCCGCCGTTGGGCATGATTGCTCCCGTTTGGGATGCTTTATTTCACTGTATATCATTTTTACTCGTATCTTGTTTTATACCCGATTTCGGGGTTAGTTTTACAAAGGAAATGCTGCCAAAATTTTTAAGTTAATAACTTAACTTTAAAGATTATTATTAAACTACTTAAGGTTTTCCAAATGTTTTTAAACAAATGTTTTCAACACTCAATACTTTTAATGGTTTTGATTTCTGGGTTTCGGCTTACTTAGTCACGTCACGCCTGTAGACGTTACGTGGTTAAGTGCCGGTCACGAGTCGAACTTCGGGTCGTAACACATATATATGATATATGTATTGTTTGCTATTTGCATACATTATATATATGTGATATATATTATGTATCATGCTAGGTTACACTTGCAACAGTATGAATGAGACTTTTACCATGCTAGGGTTTAAGCTAGGGTTTTATTTATTTTAAGCAAATCAAACATTTGGATTTAGTGAAGGTTAAGCTTGGTGAAGCTTGTAGATCATTGACCAAGTCTACTTGTTTGTCTTGCTTAAGATATTTGTTAACCCAACTTTAATCACAAGCCATGGTTTATTCTCTACATGAGTTAGGCATGACACTAACTCACCCATGGTTGCAATTCTAACCTCACACTCATTCTTTCTTGATTATTCTTCATCTTCTTCTTGAGCTCATGGAAAAGTGTTTTCTAGGGTTTGAAAAAGTGAAGAAAATTTGTGAGAAAAAAAAACTAAAGTGAGCCCACTTCCTACTTTATCATCCTCTACTACTAGCCATTTAGTTTAGGGAGTTTGCTTCACTAATTTCACACATTAGTGAAGAGGTAGCATGAGCTCAAGTCACCTCGACGTAGATCATCTTCGGCCTCGAAGTCATTTAGCAAGCTTGTTCGATTCTTCAAGTGAACCCTCTCTAGGGTCCGGAAGTTCACCATTCACAGCGAAGGGAGTACGACATGGAGCTTTAAAAGTGAAGGACCGGTCTACAAAGGTTGTATTTCGCATTCACTTGTTGTAATGTTTGATTACTTATTTTATTGTCTAGTTATTCTAGCTTGATCCTAGTCTAGGGTTCCTTAGCACTCTCATAATTTTTGAAATTAGCATGGTAGATGCAAAGAAAACCCAGTAGGGTGATGAGGAATCTCAACAGTGGTATCAGAGTCTAGCTAGAGTATTAGATGATCTTTGTTAGATTATGAAACCGAAACGACTCCGAAACTCCCGATACCAAACCCTTGTTTCTGTCGATTTTAAAATGGCTTCTAAAATTTTTTTAAACGAGTACAGAATGTTGTATGAGATACTACATGAACACAGAAGAAATTTGAGCCCATTTGGTCGGAAAATGGCCGGCCACTTTAGGGTAAAAACCGGCCACCTCGGCCCAGTTTGGGTATTTTTGCCTCAAAATTTTTTTGTGTTCCAGGCACTGGGGTTTGGTGTTTTAGGCGTTGTTAGTTATTTCTAATTGCATGTGATGTGGTCTTCATGGATAGGCAACTTGGAGTGTTTCGTATTTGTAGTTTAACATGGTTTCGGGTTATTTAGACGATATTGAAAAGTTTGAACGGATATCAATAACCCAATTTTTCCCCGCTTGAAATTTTTCAAGCGTTGGATTTTTTCCTAGTTTAAAATTTTCAGAAAAACTTGCAAGCGATTCTGTGGACTCTCTAGAAGAACGAAACCCTAACTCGATTATGTGACCGTCGGAACCGCCATCAAACCCTAGGGTTTGTGGTAGTTCTGCGGTGCCACATGTGAGGCATTGGTTGACCCTTCTACGGCTGGTTCATAGGAGCTGTGGCATGTTTCTGGGTACTTTTTGAACTCCGCTAAAGTGTTGAGCTTCACGGGAAATTTTGGGTGTTTGTTTATTTGATCGAAAAGTTTAACTTCGTCTAGCTATCTGTGATTGTGATACAATATTTGGAATCCGCAACTGGTTATGCCATAACTTGTTTGAATTTTATAAATCTAGCAGTTTAGTCTCATTTGATCGGTTGCCACAGAATTTTTATGTGGATCAAAAGTCCGTCGCAATCATATAGTGTACGCGGATACTCGCTGGGTAACCTTACTAGATAGCCACGCCCCATAGCCCCGACCAATTGACTGTAGGAGAACCCCGTCGCCAAAAGCATCCGTTCGGGTACTCACGGCAGCGGTGTTTCGCCTTGGTGCACTTCGTCGATGGCATCAGGGGTGCAGCCGTCTAGTAAATTTTCCGACGAGCATTCGATCAGGTTATCGGGAATCTTATTGAATTACCCGACAGGTTGTTGGAAAGTGTTTTCAATATGGAGACTAAAATTCGGGGTTTATAATTGATAGGCATGTGATGTCTAAGGAATTCTTTTGGTTGGGCTTGAAATCCAAAGTATGTGATACGTTGGGTTTATGAAGTCTGAGTTGGTTGCGAATTCTAACTGTTGTAGTTTTTCACTTCTTTTCTGCGATCGTAAGTGCAATATGTGGTGTATCACCGGTTTCGTTGCTATACGTCAACGACAATTGGGATACGCATATTTACTTACGTTGATAACATGTGATGTAATGTGTTGCTGTGATATGTTATATTGGATCGTCGTGTTTTGAATAGCCGGGGGTTTTATGTGAGATGAGTGTTTTTATTTTCATTCATGTAAAATTCATTGTATATAATATTCTTTTATTAGGGCACTTCCGGGTTGAGGATGATGTCACCATTGTATATTATTTACTTTTCCGCATTAGGATAGACCTAAGGCGGGGAGCACAAGTAACCGCGTTCTAAGGTCCAGTGGGAGACCATCTCGAGGAGTCGAGACAGGGTCTCCTAACTCTAGAATTGGGAGGGTTGCTTGCTGCTCTCGTAGGGGTCTAGGGTTGTGGGTTTGGCTATTCACCGTGACCATGGAATCCGCATTTTTACTGGCTTGAATAAAACATGGAATTCCTACTATATACAATATTTCATATGTGATTCTTATGCTGCTGATATTATGTGATGTGATCACTTGATATGTTCTGAGACAAATGCCTATATTATATATATGTGATATAATAAATATTACTGCTTTCTTTTCTAATGTGATGCTTAAGAAGCATAAAATTGATGGGAATTCATTAATGAGATTAATGAAATAAAAGAAACCTAAAAGATGTTGTAGAAACTTGTATTAAATACTGGTAGCTCTAGTTCTTGCTTTGCATAGCGGTATTCCTTATAGAATATCCAGCACCTTATTCGATAAGGAAAGAGCGGAGATCCCTCCACCGGGAGTGACCTCTTTAGCGAAACTAGCAGATGTTACAAACTCGGATTGTCTTTTGATTGCTTTTATAGTTTTTGCTTTGCATAGTGGTATTTGTGAAATATCCTGCGCCTTATTCGATAAGGAAAGAGCCGAGATCCCTTCACCGGGAGTGACCTCTTTAGCAAAACAAGTAAAGGCCTAAAAAACAGTCCTTTACAAAATCACTCGATTCTACGACGATATCAAGTTCATTACTCAAAAGGTTTTCTTAAAAACCTGTCGTAGCCCCTCCGTCATTTCAGATACTTAGTATTTAGTATTCGTGCTACGTTTGTTGAACTCGTAATGGCGCAGTGTGCGGTAACTGATTAGTGCTTATCTGCAAAGCATATGATGCGATTGGATTAGGGTAGTCATGCGGCCTTGTTGACCTTGTCAAGGGTCGTGCGGGTGGGTTTAATTCAATCACGAAATGACGGGTTAAACTTGACTTGCGGTCTATGATTTGTTGACCTTGTCATGGTCATAGATCGCTTGGAGCAAAATATTATCAGGAATTTCAAGTGTTGAAATTTGCAATGAGATTGCATACCTTCTATGAGATAGTTGGATCCTGATACCCACTGCGAGTTGTAAGTGCACGGCGGCGCCCCGGCCGTCAACCCGACGCCGGAATGCGGAAGCGGTGATAAACTTTAATTTTTGCGGACTTTGCAAATCGGCACCACCGCGCACTAAACTCCGGATCGTAACCATTAACAAGTCTAAGCTAACTACAAGACGGGTTAGAGATATACCGAGTGATCCGAGTCCTCCGGTCTTCTCGTCGTCGTCCCGATTTCTCGCGGAATGTCCGGTCTCCATCTCCTCGCCGGAAGGGCACCACGTCGCCTACATCTTTTACGGGCTCCCACCTCAATACCGAGGCAACTCGGGCGCGAAGTTGGCTGGCCGACGCGCCCAAGACTTGCTGCAGAATAGTGTAGAATAGCTGTCGCTTTGGGGTTTAGGAGGTTGCCAATTTGGAGGGATATGTACACTAGAATTTCATGGATACTTCATGGAGAAATTGAGCAAGCAATGGAAATGAAATGGAGCATCCCTCAAAGATTGAGCTCGGCCACTAAAATTGCTCACTGGGAAAAATGAATCAAGCCCCCTCACACTGTGAAAAGAATGAGCTCCCTTTATTAACTCATTCATTTCAAAATGGAAATTAATCCACTCCCTCAAAACTCCAGCACACTCCAGTGTATATTCTCCCCATTCTAATTAATTAATTCAAACCATTAAAAACAATCCAGCACACCCCAATTTCCAACAGTGGCCGGCCCCCCCCTCCCCATTCCCAAATCACATCAAAACCCATACCCATCCATACCTTAATAAATGCATGAAAAGCCAAAAAGATTTCATAATCAATCCTTTTGCAATAAACCCCCTCCACAAATATTATTTGCAAACTTGCAAATAACACCCTCTTCCATCGGAAAAGTCCGGCCGGGAAAGAACAAAGGAAAACCGGCCGGAACGGAATGCAAACTGGCAACTCCAGAAAACTGGTCCCGTAATAAATTACAGGAAAAACCCCGATACTGTGCATACACACCCGCATCTGTATTCCGTCCGGATACAAATGCAAAGAGACAAAATCTACACTGTACTAAACTAGGACCGGCTTAAACCAAAGCCGGCTAGTAATATCCGTTCGATCCTGATCCGTGCAATACCGCACGTATCTGATCGAACCCTGCCATATACCTATACGGCTACTAGTACAAACCGTCCGATCCTGATCCATGCAATACCGCACGTATCTGATCGGACCCTGCCATATCTCCATACGGCCTCTACAGCGTTTCGCCCGAAACTTGAGTAACTGAAAGTGTGGTGGACTCTAAAGACTCGTCAATACTATGGCTATGGATTTAACCACTAGCCCGTCAGAGGTATAAGCCAATACGTAACGGGCCACCAGCTATTGACTAAAAGGGACGTCGATGAGCGAACTCATCCTGACACCCTACTGAGCCTGTCAGTGACAATATCCGTACAGTCCGGTCCGTTCGTCTATGAGCATCGCATGGCGGGCCTAGGGGGTTGGTAAAAGTCAGACCCCCAAAAGCGGTACAAGTCGTGTCGGAGTGTAGCCCAGAACACCCTGAGATACTACTGGAATACCTACCAGTAAATCTCCTTGCCTTGGCCAAGGACTTTGTGTAATGGCTCTCCTAGACACAGCACGACCTCACCCCCAATACCGGGAGAGACGAACCCCTGAAGATACGCTCACTGCCTCCATGTGGCTCGGGACTGTACCCAACTAAAACCTGTTTGCACGACTCCTTTGAGCCGTGGTAGGGTAGTAATCAAAGTACAGTGGGAACTCACACGAGACAAATGACGATCCCCAGGTCGATGAACTAACCTGCACACATGTCACCAGGGAACTGCCATCTGACGTCTGGTATATGACCAACTAGCATGTTCCCGGCGAGTCCTGTCCGGTGTACTCATAACCCAATGAGCACCTGTATACATCTTGGGTGAACCAACTGACACCAGTGGCCTGTGAGACCGGCCACCGCCCCTCGTCGGGGTCTCGACTGTATACACTAGTCTACTCTGGAGTATCGATGCCCTATCTCGAAACTCCCACGACTAGGGACCTTTTAAGGATGTGCTCATAGACTACCAGCTCCCACGTATATGATCGCCCTCATACTGCCGGTAGTCAAGCAAGAATCCTAGGGGCTCTATCAACGTGCAATAGCGACATGTCATGTCACCTAAAGCAGTACACGATGATAAAGGGTAAACCAGATAGCAAACTATCATCTCGAGTAAGACTGTTCTACCGGGATAGGTCCTCCCTCAATCATTACAATCACGTACCTGTGACCTAATAATTGACTCTGAGGGCACTATCTCCAACAATCTCCCACTTGCACTCAAGGCTAATTATTGCGATGTCGCATACTCACAGCCCGTGTGATACCGAACATCCAACTCCTCTACTAGTCAGTCTCACAAAGCTCGTTTGCGAAACTTTTGCGTTCGAGGAATAGCCTCCGTGAGTGGATCCGCTTAGTTGTTTCTTTCTATGTCTCTCTATATCTCAAGTTCGCGGAGAAAGCCATCTCCCGAAATGAGCAATACCTGTCTTAGAATGTCTGGATGTCTGATGGGACCGAGCTCATAAATGAACTCCAAATCCAAACTTCTTAGACTGTATCGTCAACTGAACTTAATCAGTATCCTGCGCCATGCCACCCTCAGTATTGCCTTGGACCACCTGTCCAAAATACTGCCCCTCGTCAGAAGGAAAAACCATAACTTTGACAACCTCCTTGTCGTCCATGTCACCTTGGAAGCCTGGAATGATAACTGTCTCCCAAATGAGTCTGTCGTTATCATATCCCTAGAACATCCACTTATGTTCTAAAACTGCTTCCGACTGTTTCTCCAGGATTGGATCAATATCTACTTATTGCACCTATTGCAAGAACAACATCTGGTGTGGTACTTGACATCTCATGATTGACTCAATTGCCTAAGCAAGTGATGTGCCAATCATGCGCATCCCTCTCTACTTTAGTCTATAAGACACTTTTACAGAGGGTGACTCCATTACCTGCAGGTACACTACCGTGCCAGGAGTCGGCCATTCTAAATACTCTTAGAATGATGTCAAAGTACCCTGATTGGGAAACCACCCAAATCTAGATCTAAAACCATAGATCTAGTAACCAGTATGTCTGATATAATGTCCAAGTCCCATGTGGAGAAACCACTGTGTGACGACCAAAATATAACCGATCGTAGTATAGGAATATCACTTCCTACTATATGTATGTCATCCAAAACCCGGATATCACACCCTACTACCTTCTCAACAGATCCATCCCCTATTCTGATGACGTCAAACCTATGACTGTCACATCAGAAACAGATGATCTAACTCCGCTATATCTGCTTTAGTCTATAAATAGACATAAGCCTGATATCCACCAATGCTTCCGCTGCTCCCACTGACTACGACAACCCTCTGGCAGAGTCATATAGACGTGCACTTCTAAAGCTAGTTTAGAACGACGCTATACTCATCCTCCTGCCGGGTCTCGCAGCCTGGAACAACAACAATGGTAAGTGTGGGTTAACAAGAACTTCCCTGTCACCGTCCTTGAGGCTACCGGAGTACCTCTCGGGTGCCTGAAGTTACCCACCTTATCTGCGGAGTGGCCAATGGAATGTCAAATCAGATTGAATCTTTAGGTTCCTTATTAAATCTTTAGTAATCGTTTGCGGTTCTGGAATCGCTTCCAGTTCTACCATACTCCCACTACTGTTTTCTGAAAAATAACCATTTCTTTTAAAATGTGGCGAGTTAAGAACAATATCACTATTGATCTTCCAGATGGTAGAAAATCAACCCTCGTCATAGCCTGGGTCAACCCACAAACAGCCATTACAGAAACGTGCCTTGAGTTATCCAGAGTCTGGTTTTAATCATAAGCCGGACAACTCCCCGTACCTTAACTATGTTAAGATATGAACTGTACTATATCCAATATAGAACCAGAGGCACTGATTAAATTGAACCAGATTCAAATCATGCATCTATCTCCAGTGCATGTCAACTAAATGGAGAGAGGCCGATCAGCGTTACTCAACTTAGGAATGCTTCCAATTATGAGTAACCCGAAAGAGAAGCAATTTCTCTTTATCATTACTATCAACTGAATACCATACACAAGTATCTATATCTTCGATCACTTTGAAGAATCCCGATACTTGCTACACTTGGTTCTCTACTGTATTCAAATACTTATGACTCCTCAAAACTTAGACCCTGTGTTTCTACGAAACACATGTCTAAGAACTAGAGAAGTTAAAAGTAAACAGAATATAGTATGAGGACCAACCCCTCTGTCCTAATGGATACTGGACAACATACAATACTCTGTATAAGTCCGCCGAGTCTAACAACTCTTTCACTGTGTGTCGTAGGTTGAAAACTGTACTTATGGTTAAGAAGAATTACACCGCTGTTTAATGCTCCTTACCTAAACATCCACTGATATAGGTAAATGTCATCGACATAATATCAAAAGGTATATCTCACTCTATAAAAATAGACGTACAGATATATCAATTTGAAATTGGTGCACAATAGCGGATATTCAAAACCAAACATTTGCCGTCCGGTAAACAACCCAGGTGATTTCCTCAAATATCACTGATTACAACGAATCCTGATATAATGAGGATGATCACCCAAATCCCAATAACTTACTCCCACTCATCATCTGTAAAACCATACAGATGTGAGAATCAAACCTGGTAAATACATACCCTGGAGCAAGTGTCTAATCGGGAAATCAGTTTTCTTTTAACAGTACACAGTTGAACTGAAACATTGAAATGTTTCGATGGGGTTTTCTGGTATTCCTAGTAATGCCTCTACCATTATCCAGATTCACAACTATAACCGTATAATTCTTAGCCACCTCTCCAAATCCCTTTATATGTCTTTAGTCATTACCTTCTGCACACTCCTTAGGCCAAATGGTTTTCTTCCTTCCCTACCGTTCGGCACCAGCCTATGGTTTGGAAGAAGACTATCCAATAAGCATAATGGGTGTACTGTCCTAGTCCTAAGAGCACTCGCAATACGAGAGAAGGTGAAGATAAAAGACAACCGAATAAACCTTATTCCTATTTCTCCTGGACCAGAATCCATCCCCGAACTGGAACAAGTTCCTTTCGAGTTCGTATATAACCATACGATGGAGTATCCAAATAAACTGTGGATCTTCGTAGTGATACGGTGTGTCCTGGAGAAATACAAAGGTGATTTAGGATTGGCGAAGAAATACTTGGTTTGGTCGTGAATATCAGTCGCATTTTACTTTGCCCTCTTACTAATCCCTTGCTTTGTCTTAATCTTAATACCTTCTGCACACCGTTTAGGCTAATTGGTTTTCTTCATTCCCTACCGGTCGGCACCAGCCTAAGGTTTGGAAGAAGACTATCCAATTTGCATAATAGGTGTACTATCTCCTAAACCAAGGAGTACTCACAACTTGAGAGAAGGTAAAAGGGAAAAGACAACTGAATAAACCTTATCCGTTTTCTCCAGAACCGGAAACCATCCTCGAATTCCTTCGAGTTCGTATCTAACCATACGATGGCTTTGTCCAATGGAAGTGGACGTTCGCAGTAATACGGGGTGTCCTGGAGAAAAGGGTAAAAGTAGGAGTGGCAATGAGGTCTGCAACTCTGACAATCCAAAAGCCAGTGTTAAGAAGGTTCGGTCAACTTGGTCACTGAGTCATAGTCTTGGGTCGGGTCAATGGTCGCTGCCAGAGAGAGAGAGAAAAGAAACACTCAGCGTGCACTCTAACCTAGATCAGAATGGTTATCACTTTTTCTAATCAGGAAACCTCCCACTTTACCTCAAATTCTCCTCCAAACCTGAAAGAAGAATTAGTCGGGGTTACCCGAGGAGTAAACCAACTCATCAGTGGGAATCGGGATCCAACTCTCATCGCACGATAACGTGACGGAATCCGCTCACGGTATCACACTCCAGAAGGTATGCGCATATCTGGCAAGTTTCAGTACTTTTGAAACTCCCGATGTGATTTTTACCCCATGCTCTTATGACCTTGACTTTGGCCAACATATCATAAGTCACATGTCAAGTTCAACCCGTCATTCTCCAGGTTAATCTGAGTCCACCCGTACATACCCTTGACTTTGGCCAAAATGGCAGTACGGCTGTCCCAAACCAACGCATCTATCTATGCTGCATATGAATAACCAACAGCTACCAAACACTGTGCCTTGACTTTGGCCAACATACACAGCTTGAATACTATTGACTACCCATATGAAACGACGGAGGGCTACGAATGGTTTCTGGCGAAAACCTTTAACGTAATGAACTTGATATCGTTGAAGGAAGGATAGCTTTTTAGAAAATATAGTGACGAAAACCTTTACTAAAGAGGTCACTCCCGGTGAAGGGATCTCGGCTCTTTCCCCGTAGAATGAGGTGCAGGATATTCCAACTGAATACCACGGTGCAAAGCAAAAGTAATCGGCTATAGTGAAGTTAATGCCCTGACGCAAACTTCTGTCCAAGGGGTCACTCCCGGTGAAGGGATCTCGGCCCTTGCCTCGTCGACTGAGAAGCAGGATATTCCAAATGAATACCACGATGCAAAACAAAAGTGAACGTCCTTGCAATAACAGCTTTTTGAAAAGTGTTCCAACAACATCAGAATAGGTTTGTTTAACTTGCATTGATCCGAATCAATGCAGTCCCATCAATTGATCACACCACAAAGAAAGAAAATATACTGACGTACGTATATGCCATCCGCATTCGCCACTGGGTCCCGTCATCACCCGTTAGGTTAGCTTACTAACGGCAGAGCGGGGACTGGACTAGCGCGGATGAAAAACATATACAACATCTACTAATATATATACCAATATATTATATTTCGCTCAAGGCGTGAAAAGAAATGCAACATCACAGAAATGTACAGCATCATAGAACAATACAGATATCTGGGATCCCCGGGTTTCCCAGAGCCACTACTGAAACCCGACGTTCCCCTGGTCGTGTGGATAGCCTGTGCAATGAAATCCTATACCCCCTACGAGTGCGGCGAATAGCCTGCCAATCCTGGAGTGAAGCCCCCTCCGTCTCAATGCCCTGAGATGCGGGCCCGTTGCCCTCTAGAACCCGGCTATCCGTGCACCCCTCCGCGGGGTAACCCTAGTACAGAAAGTAAAATATACATACACCGGGTACATCGACCGCAACCAGGTCGTGCCCCAAAAGAATAATACAAACAGGCAGTGACGGCAGTCCACATGTCGGACGCTCGCCCTGCAATAACAAAATGTACATAATACAACAAAACTGTACTAGCATTGCATCCAGGCTATCCCCCACGACCGATCCGCAACATCACAGCAAATACAAAGAACATCAACGTGAAAGTCACGTTCGCAAATCCGTCTAACCGGGCTATAGCTGTCAGACGGGATTTACCGATCGAGTGACATTCACGGTCGCAGATATAATGTAAATACTGTGAAAAATGTGTTTAAAATTTTCCGATTGATCAAACAATTAACAAGTGGGCCCCAAAGAAAACTGTAGCACTCACAGAAAAAATTGGCCCAACTTTAACCTTCCAGAAAGCACATTTTCAACTCAGGAACATTCTGCAAAGTTTTGGAGTCATGAACAGTAAACATTGCCGCGGAAGCGCGGCCGAAGTAGGGGTTTGGCCGCCCTTCCGCGGTGGAATGGTGGGTTCATGGTACCAAATTTTTACAGTATGCTTCTAATTCCCTGCACATCACTCTGAGACAACCTGAAAAATTTTTCGACTCAAAAAAAAATTCGACAGAAACTGATGTGCTTGAAATACGCGTTTTCGGGATTTTGTTCGATCGGAAACATAAAACACATTAAACAAAGCTAGACGAAGTTAATGGCGAGGCTCTGATACCACTGTAAGTGCACGGCGGCGCCCCGGCCGTCAACCCGACGCCGGAATGCGGAAGCGGTGATAAACTTTAATTTTTGCGGACTTTGCAAATCGGCACCACCGCGCACTAAACTCCGGATCGTAACCATTAACAAGTCTAAGCTAACTACAAGACGGGTTAGAGATATACCGAGTGATCCGAGTCCTCCGGTCTTCTCGTCGTCGTCCCGATTTCTCGCGGAATGTCCGGTCTCCATCTCCTCGCCGGAAGGGCACCACGTCGCCTACATCTTTTACGGGCTCCCACCTCAATACCGAGGCAACTCGGGCGCGAAGTTGGCTGGCCGACGCGCCCAAGATTTGCTGCAGAATAGTGTAGAATAGCTGTCGCTTTGGGGTTTAGGAGGTTGCCAATTTGGAGGGATATGTACACTAGAATTTCATGGATACTTCATGGAGAAATTGAGCAAGCAATGGAAATGAAATGGAGCATCCCTCAAAGATTGAGCTCGGCCACTAAAATTGCTCACTGGGAAAAATGAATCAAGCCCCCTCACACTGTGAAAAGAATGAGCTCCCTTTATTAACTCATTCATTTCAAAATGGAAATTAATCCACTCCCTCAAAACTCCAGCACACTCCAGTGTATATTCTCCCCATTCTAATTAATTAATTCAAACCATTAAAAACAATCCAGCACACCCCAATTTCCAACAGTGGCCGGGCCCCCCCCCATTCCCAAATCACATCAAAACCCATACCCATCCATACCTTAATAAATGCATGAAAAGCCAAAAAGATTTCATAATCAATCCTTTTGCAATAAACCCCCTCCACAAATATTATTTGCAAACTTGCAAATAACACCCTCTTCCATCGGAAAAGTCCGGCCGGGAAAGAACAAAGGAAAACCGGCCGGAACGGAATGCAAACTGGCAACTCCAGAAAATTGGTCCCGTAATAAATTACAGGAAAAACCCCGATACTGTGCATACACACCCGCATCTGTATTCCGTCCGGATACAAATGCAAAGAGACAAAATCTACACTGTACTAAACTAGGACCGGCTTAAACCAAAGCCGGCTAGTAATATCCGTTCGATCCTGATCCGTGCAATACCGCACGTATCTGATCGAACCCTGCCATATACCTATACGGCTACTAGTACAAACCGTCCGATCCTGATCCATGCAATACCGCACGTATCTGATCGGACCCTGCCATATCTCCATACGGCCTCTACAGCGTTTCGCCCGAAACTTGAGTAACTGAAAGTGTGGTGGACTCTAAAGACTCGTCAATACTATGGCTATGGATTTAACCACTAGCCCGTCAGAGGTATAAGCCAATACGTAACGGGCCACCAGCTATTGACTAAAAGGGACGTCGATGAGCGAACTCATCCTGACACCCTACTGAGCCTGTCAGTGACAATATCCGTACAGTCCGGTCCGTTCGTCTATGAGCATCGCATGGCGGGCCTAGGGGGTTGGTAAAAGTCAGACCCCCAAAAGCGGTACAAGTCGTGTCGGAGTGTAGCCCAGAACACCCTGAGATACTACTGGAATACCTACCAGTAAATCTCCTTGCCTTGGCCAAGGACTTTGTGTAATGGCTCTCCTAGACACAGCACGACCTCACCCCCAATACCGGGAGAGACGAACCCCTGAAGATACGCTCACTGCCTCCATGTGGCTCGGGACTGTACCCAACTAAAACCTGTTTGCACGACTCCTTTGAGCCGTGGTAGGGTAGTAATCAAAGTACAGTGGGAACTCACACGAGACAAATGACGATCCCCAGGTCGATGAACTAACCTGCACACATGTCACCAGGGAACTGCCATCTGACGTCTGGTATATGACCAACTAGCATGTTCCCGGCGAGTCCTGTCCGGTGTACTCATAACCCAATGAGCACCTGTATACATCTTGGGTGAACCAACTGACACCAGTGGCCTGTGAGACCGGCCACCGCCCCTCGTCGGGGTCTCGACTGTATACACTAGTCTACTCTGGAGTATCGATGCCCTATCTCGAAACTCCCACGACTAGGGACCTTTTAAGGATGTGCTCTCACGTATATGATCGCCCTCATACTGCCGGTAGTCAAGCAAGAATCCTAGGGGCTCTATCAACGTGCAATAGCGACATGTCATGTCACCTAAAGCAGTACACGATGATAAAGGGTAAACCAGATAGCAAACTATCATCTCGAGTAAGACTGTTCTACCGGGATAGGTCCTCCCTCAATCATTACAATCACGTACCTGTGACCTAATAATTGACTCTGAGGGCACTATCTCCAACACGAGTAACAGTTACTCCTGGGAAAGTTTTACACATTACAATCAGTGTAACATTTCAAAAAAATAAAATATTGTTTTTGGGGCTTTTTATAATTAAATAATAAAATATTGAATATTTTAATAAGACGGTATAATTAAATACCGATAAATTGGAAAATAATTTGGAAAATTCTGAAATTACTAAAAAGAGCGTGTTTTATGTGAGTTATGAAAATTATAATTTTTTACGATTAATTATATTCTAATTTAGTGCTAATCGCGATTAAAAATCGCTAATCGGACTTTAAGCATGTTTTGTGCACATGTCATTTTTTTCCACACTTGTTACATTTTCCTACATGATTTGGGGTGCATGGGTATTTGTTTTGGGTTTACTAATGAGGAGAGAAGAAAAAGAGAAGGAAAGGAAAAGAAAAGAAAAGGATATGAATATAGTAAAATGTATGGGTAAGAGAGAGAAATGTGAGGGGGTTAGCTTTCACTTGCCATCCTCTCATCTCACCATTTTTATCACTCATTTCCTCTCCTCTCCCTCTCTTTGCTGCTGCTGCTGCTGCCCTAACTCCCCCCTCTTCACCTCCTCAAAACACCATGAAAAACACCTCAAAACCCAACACCCATTTCAATAAAAAGATGCACAAGCTCACTAGCTACACAATGGACCAAGAAAGCTTGCATTTTGGACACTTGGGGCAAGTCAAGAAAATTCTTGAGTTGCCAAATGAGGTATTCTCTCAACCTTTAGCTTAGTATTTCCATTGTTTTTACAACCATGTTAGATTAGAACGGATATTGTGTGGTTTGGGTGAACTTTGAAAACTCTAGTTAGGGTTTATGGAAATTTTGAGTTGTGATGTGTAATTGAGCTCAGTAGAGGCCACACAACCCCCCTAGTGCTAGAATTTAGACCTAACAAGAGACTAGAACCCCGGATTATGGATTTAGAAAACCCGATATCGGAAAATTGTGGATTCTGTAGGTGTAAAATGAAATCTGCTATCACCCGGAGACTTTGAAAATTATTTTGCAAGGAAAGAGACACCAGCAGGCAACCTAGAAGCCCCCACTGAAACCGTAGCCCCTATCTCCCAATTCAGGCCACAAATAAAGTCTTTCTTGCTGCAAATTGCGGCCAGACCTAGTCCAAATGGGTTCGTGTTTGGTCTGTAACTCCATCTCATGTAAACTAGACCCTTGGCATATGCAAAATTGACTAATTTGACCTAGGGTAAAATCTGGGACCATTTACAAGAGTTGCTGTTTTGATTCGGGGTTTTGTTTTGCGTATTTTATATTCTGGATTTTGTGATTTGTGTCGTATTCGATCACTTGACGTTTGTACGTCGAAATCGAGTGTTATTTGGTGGTTTTGAAAGCGTAGTCCATATGTTCTAAGCTATAGGCCTTAGCGTGTCGTTTTTGTTTTCCAATGTGATTTTAATACGCATTTGCGATTGTGTTATCTATGTAGGTACCTTCACATGGGTTTCATACGATGAAGAAGATGAAGGGGACATCGACACCGACACGCAAGATGCAATGTGAGTAGATTATATCTATGAGGGAAGTCGGGTGGATGGCGTACAGCACCCCCGCAGTTCGATATTTAGTATGCTATATATACTATATATATATATGATGGCTTTATGTGTGACATGGATATTCAAGATATGATTAAGTGTTCAATAGTTAGATTAGGATTGTTAGAAGTGAACTAGTATAGCTTCTTATTTGCGAACCCTAAAATAGGGTTACACCCACACGCATACACATACTTATTCTGTTACACATGTGCGTATATGGGAATACGTATATGTATGTGCCCTTATAGGTATGGGACGACGTGTATATATACACGTATACCTACACATGGATGATGAGGATAGTGGATGATATTTGGAGATGAGTCGATGAGTTTGGGCATGGTGCCATGAGATCGGTGATATGATGTGATTCGTATTATAGGATACGACGTGAGATTTTAGCGGGCCTTTAGGCGTGTTTTCATACACGCACATAAATCTATATATATGGTATCGGTTTGTTCTAGATTTAGATCAGTACCTCAGATCATGAGATATGATGATAAGGATACCAGATAATTGATGAGATGAATGTGATATTTAACCCGGACCTAGATTTGGGATGCCGTACGATGGATTTACCGTACGAGCTTTATATTGATGATAGATCCGCACTCTTCACTCGAGGATGTCATATGATATATTGTATCGTACGCGGTACTATTGAGGCGAGATTACCGACTATTATATATGTATATATATATCGACTCAGATTTAGGTGGTTTCCATACCCTTTCGATTAACTTGTTATTTAGATCTGTAGTTTACTTAGTAGATGTTGGACTAGACCAGAGTCATACCTATTTCAAAACTAATGAATCGTGAGTATTTTAAAGTCAGGCAAACGGATTCTACGGATATTTTCAAAAGACGAATCTTTTCTTAAAAACACCGTAGCCCTTATTTTTCCAAAAACCCCGATTCATCTTATTTCAAATGGCAAAACTGTATGACATTTATATATTTATGTAGATTCTTCGCTCTTGCGTTTATTATTCGATTTTTGCATATTCTTTCTATTCGCATCGCATTGCAGGTGTAAATGTGTTATTATTATAGTAAATCCATGCTGTTAGGACACCAGCACTATTATCGATGATGCGTATGTTCCACGTGTACCTGCTTGCCGGCACACACACTTCATCATCGATAATTGCCATGTCACTACACAGTAGGATTGTTGCATCAGGATATGACTACTTGTACATCTATATTGGCGCGCAGACATATTGTACACTCATACTTGCGTATGTACCTACTGGTACATCTATATTGGCGCACAGACATATTGTACACTCATACTGGCGTACACATATATTGTACACCCATACTTGCATACATACGTATTTACACATAAATAGATCATTCTGTCTTGATTTTGAGATTTAGGAACCGCAAGATATATTTCAAAACGGGATTCATTTAAAAGAGCGGTTTCCCTCGATGTGCGCATATTACTGTTTTATGTTGCATGATATACGGATATGCTTACATTTCTATCATATGTCGTATAAATCCTGCTTTATGATTTTATGCATTGAGATATGTTATTTCCATGATATTTCTGGATTTGGAAATCGTGGGTATTTCAAAAGAGAGTATGTATTATTTTAAAAACCTGGTTAACCTTGATATGATATTTCAGTGTGCCCACCATGAGTTTTATCGGTTCTGATGTATATATATACCCTATGCGAGGAGGAGTCGTGAGCCGTGTGTGGGTACATGGTAGGGCCCCGTATGGTACCCCGGGACAAGAAAGGGATGCTGTGTATACAGACGGTGAGCTTGGCAGAGGGACTACTACCTACCGGTGATAGTATTTGGGCACGGCGGATATCCGGAGGATACCTTCCAGAGTCGAGAGATGATATGGGCCGATCCGGACTGACGGATCCCGTGGGCCGATCCGGACTGACGGAGCCCAATATATATGAGGATTTACGTGCCGATGCTGGGCATAGGTTTCATGATGTTTTTGAGTGTCGATGCTAGACACTTAGTTTCCATGATTTTGATATGTCGCGAGGGACACATGTTGATTTATATCCTCATACTTTCATGCATATGCTTTTATGACTTCTACATGCATGATGTTGTTATGTCATTGGTTGACACGTGGACGAGATCCACAGGTATACAGACATTGATTACATAGATGGATGATATCCACATATTTTTAGACGTCATGATATAGTTGACATTGATTCATGCTGATTACATTGATGATACCTCATATTTATGATATGTTGCTACTTGAGGCACTGGCACGAGCACTTGGTGCTACACTTATGTATAGATGTTTACCCTTGGCACCTTATCATCCTTCAGACTTATTCATTTAAGGTTTATATATATTACTGATCGTATTGACCTGGGATTGAGTCATACATACGATTTCTGCTCTGTAATGTTTTCTACTCATGAGTTGGCAACTCACCCCCGTCGTGCCACAATTTCTTGCAGGTTTTGCCGTACAGGTTTCATTGCGGCTTTTCTGACACACTGCTTCCTTTCTGGGTGTTTGCTTTGGTAGGTAGGGTCACACGCATCATGACCGCCCTTGTATTTATTTCGATATTTCGAGTTTCTTTTGAGTTTTGACCCTCGCCCTTCGGCGTTGTATATTATATTGCTTGTGTGGTTGTGACCATCGATTGACGAAGAGCTAGCTCCCGCTTGGGGATGCCTTTTATCATTGTGCTTATATTATTCATGTTGTACCCCATTTGGAGCCAGTTTTTACAAAGGAAACTCTGCCGAAATTTTCAGAAAAGACTTGATCTTTTAAAAATGCAGATTCGGCTTACTTATTTAAAAACCTTATTTTTAAAACATGTTTTCTTCACTTCTTTAAAACTAGTTTTCCTTCATTTATTATTTAAAATGGTTTTAGATTTCTGGGCTTTTGGCTTACTTGAGTTAGATGAGGTCCTATAGACTTCATATTATTCAAGGGTCAGTCACGTGCTATTTTGGGTCGTGACAAAGTTGGTATCAGAGCGCTAGGTTAACCTTGGTTCGAGTCTAAGTTTGACTATGCAGAGCCTAGAGCGTTAGTTTGTATTCGGAACTTAGGCTAGACCTTACGGAACTTAGACTTAGTTGAGGGGGTATTAGACCCGAACTTTCGTCGCGTAGGGTGACCTTGGTTGATGGAGTATGTGACTTGAGGAGAGTGACATACCGTGTGTATGTTCCGTGGCATACTTACGATACGCCACTCCGCTTAAGGAGCCTTAGGATGTATATTTCCTTGCACAGTATTATATTCATTCCTATGATCTATCCTCATCGATGTTGGTTATGATTTTGCTGCCACGATTACACGGGCAGAGAGAGCTACGGCTAGAGTTGCGGTCAGCATGAGCTCGTCACGATCGAGGACTGACCATGGTGTGATTCCAGAGACATAAGATTGCATAGAGGCGTCGTTTTATTGTGTTTTCGCGCCATGAGCGTTTGATGGGTCGCTTTTACGAGATTTCTCGGACGTGCAGATCAGCACCAGAGGATTGAGCCACTGATAAAGGCCAGCCAGAATGTGATGACCATTGATGTATCGCTTATTCATGATGGTTGAGGCACTGTTCAGCATGCAGGCGAATGAGCCAGTTGCTGCTGCAAATGACGAGATATCACCCAGATGATGGAGCTACTGCAGCATGAGTATATACTTAGAGATATGATGGAAGGTCGCTAGTCACCCGAGGATGAATGACTAGGACATGTGGTTCGTTTGCTTACCCCGATGCGAGGTCATTAGATAGATTGATTCCAGCTAGAGGCGACTTCACGCAGGTACGTTGAGAGTCGATGGAGACGATCGAATATCAGGAGCCCATTTTCCAAATTTAAAGTATTCAGAGACAAATGCAAGTAATGCTATGGACCCTCTAGAAGAATGAATCCCTAACTCGACGTAATGACTATGGAACGCCTTTGAACTTTAGGGTTTGTGGCAGTTTAGCGATGCCATTTGTGAGGGTTGGGTTTGCCCTTCTACTGTTGGTCCATAGGTGCTATGGCATGTACTGGAATACTATTAAACTGTACCCAAGATGTTTAGCTCTTGGGGGAATTATGGAACCTTGACGAATCGATCGGAAGGTTTGACACCTTTTGGATATCATGTGATGTGATACATTGCTTGGGAGACTCCAGATATGAGTATAGCCGTTGGAGCACAGTCCATGCAGCCACGATGAGACGAGTCCGAAGCAGTCAACAGCAGAGAAAGTGGAGTAAGAGGTTCGTACAAGATCTTGATGAGATGACGTTCCACTCCGCCGACATTAGAGATGTGATACGCATGCAGAGGCATTGATTATTGTTATATCTTCCAGTAGGAGTCGTGATGAGAATGCAGCCGTTCCGGAACAAGAAACATATATAGTAAAGGGTGGTGAGTTCCCGGCAATTCGGCAGAAGTGAGAATTGAGAGAGACCTCTAGGAGGGCCAGCTTATGTTTGCAGGTCGGGTAAAGGGTGGCCGGTCGGCCCCTGTGGGCCCTTTCTTCTGAGTTCTAAGACACGTCACCTGCCACGTGTCCTGATCTTGGAGGTCGCCAATATTGAGCATCATCAGAAGCAGTTTTAGAACATAAGTGGATGTTTTAGGGATATGATAACGGAATCCTCCTTCGGGAGACATTTATCATTCCAGGCTTCCAAGGTGACCTGGATGACAGAGTGACTGTCAGAGTTATAGTTTTCCCTCGGACGAGGGGCAGTAGTTTGGACAGGTGGTCCAAGCGGATACTGAGGGAGGCGTGGCGCAAGATACTGATTAAATTCGGTTAACGATACAGTCTAAGAACTTTGGATTTGGAGTTTAGTTATGAACTAGGTCCCATCAGATATCCAGACATATTCTAAGACCGGTATTACTCATTTCGGGAGATGGCTTTCTCTGCGAACTTGAGATAAAGAGAGACATAGAAAGAAACATCAGGACGGATCCACTCACTGAGCTATTCCTCGAATGCAATAGTTTCATAAACGGGATTTGTGAGACTGATCAGTAGAGGAGTTGGATGTTCGGTATCACACGGGCTATGAGTATGCGACATCGCACTAATTAGCCTTGAGTGCAAATGGGAGATTGTTGGATATAGTGCCCTCAAATTCAATTATTGGATCGTAGGCACGTGATTGCAATGATTGCGGGAGGACCTATGCCGGTGGGACAGTCTTACTCAAGATGATAGTATTCTATCTGGTTTATCTTTATCATCATGTACATGCTTTAGGTGATATTACAGATCACTATTACACATTGATAGAGCCCTTAGGATTCTTGCTTGACTACCAGCAGTATGATGGCGATCATATACGTGAGAGTTGGGTAGTCTATAAGCACATCCTTAAAGTGTCACTAGTCATGAGAGTTTTCGAGACATGGCATCGATACTCCGGAGTAGACTAGTGTATACAGTTGAGACCCCGACGAGGGGCGGTGGCTGGTCTCACAAGACATTGGTATCAGTTGGTTCATCTAAGATGTATACAGGTTCTCATTGGGTTATGAGTACACCGGACAAGACTCGCCAGGAACATACTAGTTGGTATTATACCTGACGTCAGATAGCAGTTCCCTGGTGACATGTGTACAGGTTAGTCCATCGACCTGAGATCGTCATTTGCCTCGTGTAAGTTCCCACTGTGCTTTGATTACTACCTTACCACGGCTCAAAGGAGTCGTGCAAACAGGTTTTAGTTGGATACAGTCCTGAGCCACATGGAGGCAGGGAGCGGATCGGCAGGGGTTTCGTCTCTCCTGGTATTGGGGTTGAGATCGCTGTGTCTAGGAGAGCCATTACACGAAGTCCTTGGCCAAGGCAGGAGATTTACTGGTAGGTATTCCGGTAGTATCTCAGAGTGTTCCGGGCTACACTCCGACACGACTTGTACCGCTTTTGGGGGTCCGACTTTTACAAACCCCCTAGGCCCGACATGCGATACTCATACACGAACGGACCAGACTATACGGATATTGTCACTGACAGGCTCAGTAGGGTGTCAGGATGAGTTCGCTCATCGACCTCCCTTTTGGTCAATACCTGGTAGCCCGTTACATACAGCTAGTACCACTGACGTGCTAGTGGTTAAATCCACAGCCAAAGTATTGACGAGTCTTTAGAGTCCCCCATAGACAGTTTCTCAAGTTTCGGGCGAAATGTTGTAGAGTTCGTATGGTTTTATGGCAGGGTTCGATCATATACATGCAGTCGTGCACGTATCATGATTGGACGGATCATACTAGTGGGATTTAGTTTAAGCCGGATCCTAATATTAGATTTATTGGATTACTTTAGTCTCATCGCATTTGCATTCAGTCGAAATGCGAATGCAGGTATGTATATACAGGTGAGGGGTATCCTTGTGATCCGTCACGAGTTTACTTTAGTAGATGTCATTCTCTTTTCATTGTTGCAGACACTTGGATTAATGTTTGCAAATGGAAATTGTGAGCTCAATGTCATGATGGAGTGCATTAAAAGTGGCATGTGCAAGGGTAGTGACTCATGGTATTATTCTTTGTGCATGCCATCATTTCATGGTTGATTATTGTGTGAGATTGTGATGGGAGGAGAGAGAGGGCAACCACACTATATTAGGGTTAGCTCTTGGATTATTTTTCCTAGGCCTCACAACATTATCTCACACAAGAATAAAAAAGGTCTTCATCATCTTCCTCTCTCTTCTTCTCCTAGAGCTCACTATCTCCATTAATGGCGTCCACTTCAACCTTCATCCATACACTCTCATGTGTTGAGAATCAATGGATGCTTGAGACAAAGTGATCACACACATTCTCTACCTCACCTTGGATACGTCGGCTAACAAACTTCGTGTCGGAGATGCTTCAGTTCGAAGCGGGAGCCCGTAAAAGGATTCGAAGATGTGGTGCCCATTCCAACGAGGAGACCGGAGATCGAGCGAGATCGGAGATGCTGCGAGAAGCTAGAGACGATGGCTAAAGACCGAAGGACACAGATCGATCGGTATAGCCTTTCCTAACTTCTTCTGGATTGCTAGTTAATGTTAATGGTTCGATCTGGGTTATAGTATACATTAGCGCCAGTTTCAAGTTTATGAAAATGTTTTTGTTTCCGCATTCTGGCCTCGGATTGATGGCCGGGGCGCTACCGTAGACTTACATGGTATCAGAGCCACGCCATTAACCTTAGCTAGCTTGTTTTAAACAATGTTAATGTATCAAAACCGTAACGAAATCCAAACACTGCTACTGCTGTCCTGCTCTCTGTCGTTTTTAAAAAGTGTTCAGAAAAATTTTCAAACATGTGCAGAAGACTACTGAAGTGAACCTAAGCCTGCACCCCAAAAACGAGGCCGGCCCATTTAGGGTGTCTAGGGTTGATTTTTTTGGTGCAGGCAGGTCTCTGGGTTGTCAGTGCACTGGTATTGTTTATTTGGCCCAATTTGGATATGGTTTTATCAGTTTTTCTGGGCTATTCAGGGGGTTATTTCAGATTCGATATTTTATAATATTGTTTAAAGTTTACAGTGCATTACATTATATCTGTGACCGTGAATGTAATTTGATCGGTAAATCTTGTCTAATCGCTATAGCCCGTTTAGACGGATTTGCGAACGTGACATTCACGTTGATATTCTGTGTTGTGCTGTGATGTTGCGGATTTGTTGTGGTGGATAGCCTAGATGCAATATTAGTGCAGTTTAGATATATTTGTACATTTGATATTGCAGGGCGAGCGTCCGACATGTGGAATACCGTCACTGCATGTTTGTATATTATTCTTTTGGGGCACGACCGGGTTGAGGTCAATGTACCCGTTGTATATATTTTTACTTTCTATACTAGGATTACCCCAAGGTAGAGTGCACGGATAGCCGGGTTCTAGAGGGCAATGGGCCCACATCTCATGGCTTTGAGATGGATGGGGCTTCACTCTAGAATTGGCGGGCTATTCGCCGCACTCGTAGGGGGTATAGGTTGACCCAAGGAAGGGTGCACAAGTTACCGGATTCCGTGAAGTGATGGGTGGTCCATTCACTTTGTTGAAGGGGGCTGCCTCGCTTCAGGTTTTGGCGGGTAACTTGCCGCAACCGTAAGGGTCTAGGATTTCATTGCACAGGCTATCCACACGACCAGGGGAACGTCGGGTTTCAGTTGCGGCCGAAAGGAAACCCGAGGATCCTAGATTATCTGTATTGTTCTGTGATGCTTATTACATTTCTGTGATGTCATCATGCCATGAGTGAATATTATATATTGATATATATACTAGTAGATTTTGTATATGTTTTACACCCGCGCTAGTCCAGTCCCCGCTCTGTCGTTAGTTAAGTAACCTAACGGGTGATGACGGGACCCAGTGGCGAATACGGATGACATATACATACATCGTATTTTTGTTCTTTATTGGTGTGATCAATTGATGGGACTGAATTGATTCGGATCAATGCAAGCTAAACAAACCTATTTGATGTTGTTGGAACAATATTCAAAAAGCTGTTATTGCGAGGACGTTCACTTTTGTTTTGCACAGTGGTATTCGGTTATTAATATCCTGCACCTCATTCGACGAGGCAAGGTCGAGATCCCTTTATCGGGAGTGACCCCTTGGACAGAAGTTTGCGTCAGGGTAATAACTTCACTATAGTCGATTACTTTTTGCTTTGCATCGTGGTATTCAGTTTGGAATATCCTGCACCTCATTCTACGGGGAAAGAGCCGAGATCCCTTCACCGGAGTGACCTCTTTAGCAAAGGTTTTCGCTACTATATTTATAAAAATCTATCCGGTTCCTTCAACGATATCAAGTTCATTACGTTAAAGGTTTTTCGCCAAAAACCATTCGTAAACCTCCGTCATTTCAGACGGGTAGCACTTAGTATTCATGCTATGTTTGTTGACCTTCATCAAGATATAGTGTATGGTAGCTGCTTGTTAGCTTTCTGTTGCATAGATAGATGTGTTGGTTTGGGACAGTCGTACAGCCTTGTTGACCTTCATCAAGGGGTTGTACGGGTGGATTCAAATTAACCTGGACAATGACGGGTAGAACTTGACATGTGACTTATGATTTGTTGAACTTCGTCAAGGTCATAAGAGCATGGGGTAAAAATCACATCGGGAGTTTCTAAAGAAACTGAAACTTGCCAGATATGCGCATACCTTCTGGAGTGTGATAACCTGAGTGGATTCCATCACGTTATCATGCGATGATAGCTGGATCCCGATTCTCACTGATGAGTTGGTTTACTCCTCGGGTGATCCCGACTAATTCTTCTTTCAGGTTTGGAGGAGAATTTAAGGTTACAGTGGGAGGTTTCCTGATTAGATGAATTGATAACCATTCTGATTTAGGTTAGAGTGCACGCAGAGTGTTTCTTTTCTCTCTCTCTTTGGTAGCGACCATGGCCCGACCCTAGAGTATGACTCAGAGACCAAGTTAACCGAACCTTCTTATAACACTGTCTTTTTGATTGTCTGAGTTGCATACCTCATTGCCACTCCTACTTTTACCCTTTTCTCCAGAACACTTCGTATTACTACGAACATCCACTTCCATTGGATAAAACCATCATATGGTTATATATGAACTCGAAGGAACTTGTTCCAAATTCGAGGATGGTTTCCGGTTCTGGAGAAAATGAATAGGACTATTCAGTTGTCTTTGAAGGGTTCCTAGGCACTCTTGTAAAGGTTCATAAGGCATCAAACATGCCCGGATAAAAATTTAGACGTGCCGAACAACCCAAAGCCGGGATCTTTGCTAGATTATTAGGGTTAAACATGCAAGATGATAACTTTTATCTAAGTGTGAGGGATTACAACCTTTGTAGTCCGCTCCTTCGCTTCATAAGCTCCGAGTAGAAGTCCCTTTGCCGCGATCCACGATCTCCCAGACTCATGAGAGGCTCCACGACTCGAACGATCCATGCTAGCTTGAAGTGTTCCAAATCTCCGATGATCTACGTCGAAGTTGCAAAGACTCAAGCTTTCTCACTCTAAAGAGATGAACACACTAATCTCATGGGCTAGATGAGATGAGGATGAGAGAGTAGTATTTATGCTTTCTTTTTAAATCATTTTCTCATATTTATTCATCACATAAAGAATTTCTAGTGAGCTTTTTCAAGAGAGAAGAAGATGATAATGGAAAAGATAATGAAAAAATCCTTTTGTGATGAATAGAAAGAAATGTATATGATTGATATATAAACCATGGTCAAGGATGAGTGGCTTATAATGTGTAAAGAAACAACTAGAGTTAGGGTTTGGTTTGGTTAGCAATGTGTCATCAAAAAATATCTTAACCATGACAAAAGATAAAGCTTCTAGAAGGTGCATGAAGCAACTAACCCTAATCAAACCCTAAGCTCATTTAATCATCCTTAAACATGTTTAATAATAAATCATATCATGTCACAATAATATATATCACATATATATTATATATTTGCAACAAAAGAAAATAATACAATTAACATATATCGCATATATATCAATGTATCATCCAGTGAGAAAATGAAATAATAAAGCGAGCCAATATTAGATAATGTAATACAATATATCATATATATTATTATACATTAAATCATCGAATCAACACTTGATCCGACGATCCGGCTATATCGAATATTACCGACTAATATATCATGTACCGATTCATCGAATCAACACTTGATCCGATGACCCGGTTCATATCTAAATATCGCGAGAATATAATACGGTATCTCATATCGCATTATTCTCGGTCCTGCACATATCACATATATGCCTTTACTCCGTTTCGCCTGAGCCAAGAAACCTCTGTGTAGGACTCTAAAGAATCGTCAATACGCCGGTAGCAGGTGATGATCATATCAAACACCCACAAGCTGCAAGCGGTCAGCTAAACGTAACAGCTACCCAGGTATTGAGCGATCAGAAGATCAACAAGCTAGCCTGTGCGTTCTCCTGTGAATCCAATCAGTAACACTCCCGTACAGTCCGGTCTGTTCGTCTGATATGTCGCATATCAAGTCTAGGGGTGGTATACGTCAGACCCCAGTAACCGATAAGTCGTGTCGATGTGTGGCTCATAACGGGTCGAGAAACTACTAGTAACACTTACCAGTAAATCTCTATATCAGCCCTGGCCAGGGACTTCCAGTTATAGCCAATCGAACACAGCACAACATCAACTCCCTATACCGGGAGAGACGAATCCCCTCCTATCGCTTATTACCTCCATGTGATTCGGGACTGTACCCAAAAGCCACCGTTTTGCACGCCCTCTTGGACGTGGTAAGGTGGAAATCAAAGCACAGTGGGAATCACACAAGACTCTATGACGATCTCGGGTCTACAGACTACCCTGTACCAGTGTCAATGGAGAACTGCCATCTGACGTGTGGTATATCACCATCTGGGAGTTCTCGGCGAGTCCGTCCAGTGTACCTAGTCTCCACTGAGCACCCGTACACCATCTCTGATGTCAAACACCGATGGATGTGGGATCATCCATCGCCCATCATATGGGTCAAGATGCGTATACGCTAGTCTACTCTGGTATATCGATGCCCTGTCTCGATATACCCTCGACTAGAAACAGTTATAGGATGTACTCATCGACTACCAAGGCCCCACTAGTATGATCTCATCATAATCCCAGTAGTCGAGTACAGGTCCTAAGGGCTTTATCAACATGTGAGAGAAAAACAGTAAACCAATACAAGTCAACATGTTAAGATAAAGTGAAACCAAATAGCATACTATCTTGACGAGCAAGAAAGTCATCTCTATATATATCCAAGCATCCATTATAATATACATCATATGTATAACAATGGCCTCTAGGGCATATACATAACTAACAATCTCCCACTTGCACTAAGGCCAGCTGCTGTAGTATCTCATACCTAGCATCCCGAATAATCTCTCAAACTGTATCTGGGGAATAGCCTTCGTGAATGGATCCGCAGTGTTGTCCTTCGTATCTACTCTCCTGACCTTGATCTCCCGGCGATCAACTATCTCCCTGATCAGGTGATACCGCCTCAGAATATGTCTGGACTTTTGATGGGATCTGGGTTCCTTGGCCAATGCCACAGCTCCATTGTTATCGCAATACAGAGGTATTGGATGCTCAATGGATGGAACCACTCCAAGTTCAGTAATGAACTTCTTGATCCAGACAGCCTCTTTGGCGGCATCGTTGGCAGCGATGTATTCAGCCTCCATCGTCGAGTCTGCAACGGTATCCTGTTTGGAACTCTTCCAACATACCGCCCCTCCATTGAGGGTAAAGACAAATCCCGAGTGCGACTTAGAGTCGTCCTTATCACTTTGGAAGCTGGAATCGGTAAAGGACTCCACCTAGAGTTCTCCGTTACCATACACCAAGAACATCTCCTTAGTCCTTCGTAAGTACTTGAGAATGTTCTTCACAGCTGTCCAATGACTCTCTCCAGGATCTGCTTGATACCGACTCACTACACTTAGTGAGTATGCTACATCGGGTCTGGTACATAGCATCGCATACATGATAGAGCCTACTGCCGAAGCATAGGGTATCCCTTGCATGCGAGCTCTCTCCAAATCAGTCTTGGGAGACATCTCTTTGGAGAAAGTGAGTCCAGAGATCATGGGTTGGTTCCCACGCTTGGATTCTTCCATACTAAACCTCTTTAGTATGGTGTCAATGTACCTGGATTAGGACAATCCCAGTATCCGTTTAGATCTATCTCTATAGATCATGATTCCCAATATGCAGGAGGAATCACCTAGATCTTTCATCGAGAATCTCTGTGATAAGAAGAGCTTGACTGATTGCAGTATAGGAATATCATTTCCTATCAAGAGTATGTCATCCACGTACAATACGAGAAAGACAACCTTACCCTCTGCTACCTTCTTATAGATACAAGGTTCATCTATATTTTTGATGAAGTAAAACTCTTTGACTACAACATCAAAACAGATGTTCCAACTCCGCGATGCTTGCTTTAACCCATAAATGGATTTAAGCAGCTTGCACACCTTTCCGCTGCTCCCACTATCTACGAAGTCCTCTGGCTGAGTCATGTACACGCTCTCTTCTAAATCACCATTTAGAAAGGCGGTCTTAACATCCATTTGCCAGATTTCGTAGTCATGGTATGCAGCAATGGCAAGTAAGATCCGGATGGACTTAAGCATAGCCACTGGAGAAAAGGTTTCGTCATAATCCACACCTGGTCGTTGACGAAATCCCTTTGCTACAAGTCTAGCTTTGAAAGTCTCAACTTTTCCATCTACACCAAATTTCCTTTTAAAAATCCACTTGCTCCCAATGGGTCTTACCCCTTCAGGAGCATATTCCAAAATCCATACTTTATTGGTGTACATGGATTCCATCTCAGATCGCATTGCATCCAGCCATTTCACAGAGTCACCACTCGTGATGGCCTGCTCGAAACTAGTCGGGTCATCATCATCCATGATGCAATCCTCGCTCCCACCATCAATGAGAAAACCGTAGTATCTCTCAGGTGGATGAGAAACCCTACTAGATCGGCGGAGAAACTGGGGTTCATCGGGTACTACTGAATCCTCTGGTTCCACTAAATCATCTGTTGTAGTTTGTTCTGCTGGAACTTCTTCCAGTTCTACCTCAGAGCCACTAATCTCTTTTGCAAGAAATTCCTTTTCTAAAAAGGTGGCGTGTTGAGCAACAAACACCCTTTGTTCCTCACTGTGGTAGAAAATATACCCTCGCGAATGCTTGGGATATCCAATAAACTTACATAAAACAGATCTTGCCTCGAGTTTGTCCGGGTTTCGTCTTTTGACATAAGCCGGGCAACCCCATATCTTAACAAAATTAAGATATGGTCTCTTCCCTTCCCATATCTCATATGGGGTGGTAGGCACAGATTTGGTAGGAACTTTATTCAGTATGTATGCCGCTGTCTCAAGTGCATACCCCCAGAAGGAAATAGGTAACTCAGCTGTACTCATCATAGAGCGCACCATATCTAATAGGGTGCGATTCCTTCGTTCCGATACACCGTTGTGCTGTGGTGTATAAGGAGGAGTAAGCTGAGAGAGAATCCCATTCTCTTTTAGATAATCTAGGAACTCATTGCTTAAGTATTCACCTCCTCGATCAGATCGAAGAATCTTAATACTTTTGCCCGTTTGGTTCTCTACTTCGTGCTTATATTCTCTGAATTTCTCAAAAGCTTCAGACTTGTGTTTCATCAGAAACACATGTCCGTATCTAGAGAGATCGTCAGTGAATGTAATGAAGTAGGAATAACCGTTCTTGGCATGCGTAGACATGGGACCACATACATCACTATGTATTAGTCCTAAGAGTTCAGTAACTCTTTCTCCGTGTCCACTAAACGGAGCTTTGGTCATTTTTCCTTTGAGACATGAATGGCAAGTATCATAAGATGATAATTCGAACGGATTCAAATAACCATCCTTATGTAACTTAGCCAGTCGTGTCGTATTGATATGACCAAGTCTACAATGCCACAAGTAGGATTCGTTCATATCTGAACTTTTCCTCTTGTGTGTGTTTTGTATATTCAGGACTGTATTCTGATTCAGAATGAATATGCCATTATGTAACGAGCCTGATGCAATCAACTTTTGATCTAGGAATATGTTCATAACATTATTCTTTACTACAAAATTATATCCTTCTTTACTTAATAAAGAAACTGATATAATATTGCACATCATGTTCGGTATATAATAGCACTCATTTAGAATCAGTGTATTACGACTCGGCAATACAAGGTGATATTCGCCAACTGCTTTGGCTACAATACTTGCACCGTTCCCTACTTGAACGGAATGATCACCTTTTCCCAGTTCTCTACCTTTACGTAGCCCATGTAACAATTTACATATATGGGATCCTGATCCGGTATCTGATACCCAGGACGTAGGGTGAACTGAGAAACAGTTCTCAATAACTAACACACCCGAAGAAGATGCATCAACATGCATGTTCTTTTAGGCGGCTTGAGAATCCAGATATTCTCCTGTTTCCTGTTCAGTCTTATAACTCTTATGAGAAAGAACGGGTCCAACGTTCCCCTGCTCAGTATAATAATCGGGTTCAGTCAATACATCCATTTTATTATCTTGATTATGGCCTGACATGGTCGCTACCTGGAGAGAGAGAGAAGAAAACACTTTAGCGTATGCTCTTGCAAGATTAGATTGGTTATTATCTTGTCTAATCAGGATGTCTCCCACTGTTTTTATCAAATCCACCTTCAAACCCTAAAAGGTAAGATTAGCCGGGATTAATTACACCCTACAATTTCGTCAATCTTTCAGCCAGATCAGTGTCGGTACTTTGAGGGAGGTTCCCCGTGCTTTCGCACGGACCTAATTATAGTAAACCTTGTTTTCCCAGAGGCGTAACCCCGTTAACACTTTTCTAGACACCTACTTGATCGGCTAATTGTCCTGTGTAAAACTCTCCCAGGTGTAACACTTACTCGCAGTGGGTATCGGGATCCAACTATCTCATAGAAGGTATGCAATCTCATTGCAAATTTCAACACTTGAAATTCTCGATAATATTTTGCCCCTAGTGTCCTATGACCTTGACGGAGGTCAACAAACCATAGGCTACTATTCAAGTTCAACCCGTCATTTCTTGATTGAATTAAACCCACCCGCGCGACCCTTGACGGAGGTCAACAAGGCCGTACGACTATCCTAATCCAATCTGCATCAAATGCATAAGCAGATAAAAAACTAGTCAGCTACCGTACACTACGCCTTGACGGAGGTCAACAAACGTAGCATGAATACTAAATAGGACTTATCTGAAATAACGGAGGGCTACGTCAGGTTTTTCAGAAAACCCTGAGCGTAGTGAACTTGATATCGTCGTAGAATCATGTAGTTTTTGAAAAGGAGTGTTTTTGAGGCTTTTTCTTAGTTTCGCTAAAGGGGTCACTCCCGGTGAAGGGATCGTCGGCCCTTTCCTCATCGAATAAGGTGCAGGATATATCATATATACCGCTGTGCAAAGCAAAACACTAAAAGCATTCAAAAGACAAACCGCGTTTTGTAGCATCTGCCAGTTTCGCTAAAGAGGTCACTCCCGGTGAAGGGATCTCGGCTCTTTCCCCATCGAATAAGGTGCAGGATATATCATATATATCACTGTGCAAAGCAAAACTGTAGCTACCCCTTTTATAAAGTTTTGATTTTACAACATCTTTAGGTTTCTTTTCTTTTTATTAATCTTATTAATAAAATCCCATCAGCTTATGCTTCCTAAGCATCACAGAAGAAACGAAAGCAGTAATATTTATATATCAGCATATATATATATAGTATAAGCATTCGTCTCAGGCAGTAATATGATCTCATCACAGAACATTGCAGCAGAAGAACATATATGAAATATTGGATATACTAGGACGTCCGTGTTTTTAATACGAGCCTGTATAAAACACGGATTCCACGGTCGCGACGAATAGCCAAACCCACATCCCAAGACCCCTACGAGAGCGGCAAGTAACACTGCCAATTCTAGGGTTAGGAGACCCGGTCTCGACTCCTCGAGATGGCCTCCCACTGGACCCTAGAACCCGATTACTTGTGCTCCCTTCCTTGGGTCTACCTAATGCGGAAAAGTAAATAATATACACTGGTGACATCAACCTCAACCTGGAAGTGCCCCAAATAAAAGAATATTACATTACAAATGAATTTTACATGAATGAAAATAAAAACCCTCATCTCACATAAAACCCTCGGCTATTCAGAACACGACGATCCAATATAACATATCACAGCAACACATAATATCACATATCATCAACGTAAGTAAATATGCGCATCCCAATTGTCGTTGACATATAGCAACGAAACCGGCGATATCACATATTACACTTACGGTCACAGAAAAAAAAGTGTAAAACTACAACATTTGGAATCCACAATCACTTTAGACATCGTAAATCCGAAATATCACATACTTCGCATTTCATGCCTAACTCTATGAATTCCACATATTGTATCACATTCCAGATAAATAGACAGTATTAAACTTTCCGAACAGATAATCAAATACCCAAGATTTCCCAAAGTGCTCAACTCTTGAGCGGAGTTCAAATAATCCCAGAATATGTCAAAGTACCAGTGATCCAGCCGTAGAAGGGTCAAGCCAACGCCTCACATGTGGCACGCCGTACTGCCCCAAACCCGAAGGTTCAAAAGGCAGTTCAAGACGGTCACATAATCGAGTTAAGATTTGTTGTCTTCTAGAGGGTCCACCGCTTAACTTGTACAATTTTTCCGAAAGATTTAAACCCGATAAAAATTCAACACTTGAAAGTTTTACGTGCCGGGAAAAAGTGGGTTAATGATATCCGTTCAACTAGTTTAACAGTTTCTAAATATCCGGAAAGAAATACGAATTTAAATATTCCGATCGAATCTACTATTACAAAACAAACCCCTGAATATTCAACACTTGAAACAGATTAAAAATACCCAGAAGCATCAACAAGCACCTACGGATATTACCATGAAAAACACGTGTCACCAATCCATAATTCCGCCGCGGAATCGCCGCGAAAAGCATGTTTTCGCCGCGGTTCCGCCGCCGTTTAGAGGAATTGTGGGCCCGTGTTTCATGGTAATTCTTAGAATTCCCTGCTGATTTTTTTACGTATTTTTAATTCAGAAAAATCCCAGTTTTTGAAAAATTTCCAGAGAAGGGTCTATTTACGTTGGTTCGGGTTCGATCGGAGTTTTAACTTCGTAAACACGTCGCCTAATGCTATAGCTAGGCTCTGATACCACTGAAGGGTCCCTAGGCACTCTTGTAAAGGTTCATAAGGCATCAAACATGCCCGGATAAAAATTTAGACGTTTCGAACAACCCAAAGCCGGGATCTTTGCTAGATTATTAGGGTTAAACATGCAAGATGATAACTTTTATCTAAGTGTGAGGGATTACAACCTTTGTAGTCCGCTCCTTCGCTTCATAAGCTCCGAGTAGAAGTCCCTTTGCCGCGATCCACGATCTCCCGGACTCATGAGAGGCTCCACGACTCGAACGATCCATGCTAGCTTGAAGTGTTCCAAATCTCCGATGATCTACGTCGAAGTTGCAAAGACTCAAGCTTTCTCACTCTAAAGAGATGAACACACTAATCTCATGGGCTAGATGAGATGGGGATGAGAGAGTAGTATTTATGCTTTCTTTTTAAATCATTTTCTCATATTTATTCATCACATAAAGAATTTCTAGTGAGCTTTTTCAAGAGAGAAGAAGATGATAATGGAAAAGATAATGAAAAAATCCTTTTGTGATGAATAGAAAGAAATGTATATGATTGATATATAAACCATGGTCAAGGATGAGTGGCTTATAATGTGTAAAGAAACAACTAGAGTTAGGGTTTGGTTTGGTTAGCAATGTGTCATCAAAAAATATCTTAACCATGACAAAAGATAAAGCTTCTAGAAGGTGCATGAAGCAACTAACCCTAATCAAACCCTAAGCTCATTTAATCATCCTTAAACATGTTTAATAATAAATCATATCATGTCACAATAATATATATCACATATATATTATATATTTGCAACAAAAGAAAATAATACAATTAACATATATCGCATATATATCAATGTATCATCCAGTGAGAAAATGAAATAATAAAGCGAGCCAATATTAGATATTGTAATACAATATATCATATATATTATTATACATTAAATCATCGAATCAACACTTGATCCGACGATCCGGCCATATCGAATATTACCGACTAATATATCATGTACCGATTCATTGAATCAACACTTGATCCGATGACCCGGTTCATATCTAAATATCGCGAGAATATAATACGGTATCTCATATCGCATTATTCTCGGTCCTGCACATATCACATATGTGCCTCTACTCCTGTAAGTCCATATTGCGACCCCCGGTTCTTACGGGGAGGCGGAAACGGTATAAAAGTCAAATTTTTAGTGCAAGAGGCAACATGGACTAAACAAGGTCGGGATCGTGTCTAAACTAAACTAGCAATTACGCTAAAAGGAGTTAGCTACTCGGATGAGGGTTATACCTAAACTTGAACTCCTTCTTCTTGAAATCTTGTAGAGGTTGATGGTTCTCTTTTGTCGCCTTCTTCCGTCGAAGATGGATCCACCTCGAGGGTTCAACCTTGGGCTCTTTCTCGGACTTGGAGTGAACTAGAATCTCCGGCTTGCTAATCCTTTGATCCTAGGGTGAGTAGAGAGTGACTAGGGTTTGCTTTTGTTTTTAAAGAGAAGGATTCTCAACTCATGAGAAGGTTTCTCTTTACTAGAGGAAGAAGAAGATGAAGAGAGGAGAGAGAATGAGAATGATAGAATGAGCTATTATTTTCTCTTTTTGCAACCATAATGCAAAAGAATAATATTATCTAAATGATAATAATTGAAAATGAGAATAGTTGATGGTAGTGTTTGGAATGACCACAACCATGCTTCATTTAATAAAAAGTAAGCATGAATCAAGGAAGACTTTTGAAGGCATGAAAGTGGTCAATGGTCAACAAGTCAACCAAGGTCAACAAGTCAACAAAGAACAACCATAACATAATTCTCATTTAATTATTATTATTAATAGATAATAAATAAATCCATTAGGGTTTGGAAAAAGAAGACTGTCAACTGTGCATACGCACCCGTTCCGAAACCCTAATGAAAAACCTCATTCTCCTCCTCAATCAACTGTGCATACACACCTGCATTCTCGTTCCGAAAAACAAGAATACCAAGATATAAAAGCAACCCCAAAACATATACCAGTATCTGGCTCAAACCAGAGCCTGCCAGTATAATCCGTCCGGACTCCAAACGTGCACAAGTGCGCGGATGAGAACGAACCCTGTCGCAAAACCATGCGACCTCTACTCTGTTTTGCCCAGAGGCGAATACCCTCTGTGTGGGACTCTAAAGACTCGACACTACGCTGGCAGTGGGTTTAACCACAGACCGCAAGCGGCACTAGCTGTGCATAACGGTCCCCAGGTAGATGTCGACAAGAAGGCTGACGAGGTGAAACCCCATCTGAACTCCTACTGAGTCTGAATGTGACAGTCTCCGTACAGTCCGGTCTGTTCGTCTGATACATCGCATGGCGGGCCTAGGGGGTGGTAAACGTCAGTCCCCCAATAGCGGTACAAGTCGTGCCGGAGCGAAGCCCAAAACACCCTGAGATAACACTGGAAACCTACCAGTATATCTCGTTTGCCCTGGCCAGGGACTACTCGTGTAATGGCTCTCCTAGACACAGCGCGATGTCAACCCCCAATACCGGGAGAGACGAATCCTGTCTAACCGTCACTGCCTCCAAGTGCTTCGGGACTGCACCCAACCACCACCCGTTTGCACGACTCCTTTGAGCCGTGGTAGGGTAGTGATCAAAGTGCAGTGGGAACACACTTGAGGCGAAGTGCCAGTGTCAAGTCAGCGGACTAAGCTGTACTCATGTCACCTGGGAACTGATAACTGACGATAGGTATAATACCAACCTGTCAGTTCCCGACGAGTCCTGTCCAGTGTACTCGTAACCCAACGAGCACCCGTATACTATCTCCAGTACGACGTACTGATGGCTGTGGGACAGACCATCTCCCACACTGGGATGAGAAGCGCATACGCTAGTCTACTCCGGAGTATCGATGCCCTGTCTCGATAGTCCTGCGACTAGGGACCTGTATAAGGATGTGCTTATAGATTACCCAGCCCCCACTAGTGTGACTGCCATCACAACGCTGGTAATCAAGCAAAGATCCTAAGGGCTCCACTAATGCGTATAAGTGATATACTGAAATAAACACAAGTACACATTGAAGTAGAAACAAACCAAGTAGCATACTACTATTTTGAGCAAGATTGTATATACAAGGTGAATATCCCAAGCATCCATTAAGTAATATACAAACTAGTATGATACAGTAATGGCCTCTAGGGCATATACACTAACAATCTCCCACTTGCACTAAGGCCATGTACTGGCGTATCGAAGACCTATCATCTCGATCAGCCGCTCGAACTGAGTCTGGGGTAGGGCCTTGGTGAATGGATCTGCAGTGTTCTCTTCTGAAGCAACCCTCCGAACCTCGATCTCCTTGCGATCCACGATCTCCCTGATCAGGTGATACCGCCTCAAGATGTGCCTGGATCTCTGATGGGACCTGGGTTCCTTCGCTAAAGCTATAGCCCCGTTGTTGTCGCAATACAGAGGTATTGGGTCAACAATGGACGGAACCACCTGAAGTTCTTTCAAGAACTTCCTCATCCAGACAGCTTCTTTTGCGGCATCAGATGCAGCGATGTATTCCGCTTCCATCGTCGAGTCTGCAACGGTTTCCTGTTTGGAACTCTTCCAACACACCGCCCCTCCATTGAGGGTGAAGACAAAACCCGACATGGACTTGGAATCATCCTTGTCACTCTGGAAGCTGGAGTCAGCAAAGGCCTCGATCTGGAGGTCTTTTGCGCCATACACCAAGAACATCTCCTTAGTCCTTCTCAGGTACTTGAGAATGTTCTTTACTGCTATCCAATGTTTCTCCCCAGGGTTTGACTGATACCGGCTTACTACACTCAGTGCATAAGCTACATCCGGTCTGGTACACAACATCGCATACATTATAGAGCCTACCGCAGAAGCGTAGGGTATAATAGACATGCGATCCCTCTCCAAATCAGTCTTGGGAGACATCTCTTTAGAGAGGGTGATCCCGTGACAAGCCGGTAGGTTACCGCGCTTGGAATCTTCCATACTGAATCTTTTCACTATGGTGTCGATGTACCTGGACTGAGAAAGTCCCAATATCCTCTTGGATCTATCACGATGGATCCGGATCCCCAGGATGTATGAGGCATCACCCAGGTCTTTCATGGAGAACCTTTGTGACAAGAATCCCTTGACAGATTGTAGCATAGGAATGTCATTTCCTATTAAGAGAATGTCATCCACATATAAAACGAGGAATACTACAGTTCTCGCTACAAATCTACTATAGATGCATGGTTCATCTGGATTTTTGATAAAGCCAAATTCTTTGACTGTCTCATCAAAACAGATGTTCCAACTCCGCGATGCCTGCTTTAGTCCATAGATGGACTTAAGCAACTTGCACACCTTTCCGCTGCTCCCACTCTGAATGAAACCCTCTGGCTGATCCATATAGACACACTCCTCTAAATTTCCATTTAGAAAAGCTGTCTTTACGTCCATTTGCCAGATCTCATAATCGTGGAAGGCAGCAATGGCAAGAAGGATCCGAATGGATTTCAGCATGGCTACCGGAGAAAAGGTTTCGTCGTAGTCCAAGCCAGGTCTTTGACGAAAACCCTTTGCTACCAGCCTAGCTTTATAGGTCTCAACCTGTCCATCTACACCAATCTTCCTTTTGAAGATCCACTTGCATCCTACGGGTTTTACCCCGTCTGGAGCAATGTCCAACGTCCATACCTTGTTGGTGTACATGGACTCCATTTCGGTCCGCATTGCATCCAGCCATTTCACTGAGTCAACGCTCTGAACGGCCTGCTGGAAGCTAGTAGGCTCATCATAATCTATGATGCAATCCTCTCGATCCCCGTCTATGAGAAAACCGTAGTATCTCTCGGGCGGATGAGACTGCCTACTACTCCTGCGGAGCGGCGTAGGAATGTCCTGTTCTGTTGAACCTTCTGGTTCCACCAAACTTTCAGTAACAGTCTGTGGTTCTGGAATTTCTTCCAGCTCTACTGCGCTCCCACTTATTTCTTTTTCTATGAACTGGTGTTCTAGAAAGTGGGCATGACGAGAAACAAGAACTTTTTGTTCCTCTTCACAGTAGAAGAAATATCCCTTGGAATTCTTTGGATATCCCACAAACTTGCACAGTACTGAGCGTGCCTCGAGCTTGTCCGCATGCTGCTTTTTGACAAAAGCTGGACTTCCCCATACCTTAATGTGATTAAGATGGGGTCTCTTCCCACACCACATCTCAAATGGCGTGGTAGGCACAGTCTTAGTGGGAACTCGGTTCAAAAGGTATGCAGCTGATTCTAGTGCATACCCCCAGAATGATCGCGGTAACTCAGCGTTACTCATCATGGACCGCACCATATCCAATAGGGTGCGGTTCCGTCTCTCCGATACACCGTTATGTTGCGGGGTGTATGGAGGAGTAAGCTGAGAGAGAATTCCGTTCTCTTTTAAATAGTCCAGGAACTCGGCACTTAAGTATTCTCCACCTCGATCCGATCTTAGAATCTTAATACTTTTGCCGGTCTGTTTCTCTACTTCATTCTTATACTCCTGGAATTTTCCAAAGGCCTCGGACTTATGTTTCATTAAGAAGACATAACCGTACCTTGAGAAGTCATCCGTAAAAGTAATGAAGTAAGAATGTCCGCTTCGGGCATGTGTAGACATTCGACCGCACACGTCACTGTGTACGAGTCCCAAGAGCTCGCTCGCTCTTACTCCATGTCCAGTAAACGGAGTCTTTGTCATCTTTCCCTTGAGACAGGATTGACAAGTGGCATACGATTGATATTCGAACGCATTCAAATACCCTTCTGTATGTAACTTCGTCAACCTTCTCTCATTGATGTGACCCAATCTACAATGCCATAAGAAAGTCTGATTTATTTCTGGAGACTTTCTTTTGTGTGTATTCTGGACGTTGAAAATCTGTGGTTGGTTTAACACGTATATACCATTACTCAGAGTACCTGACCCAATCAATACTTGATTAAGGTGAATGTTTACAACATTACTTACAAACGCAAATTCATAACCTTCTTTAGAAACTAAAGATACAGAAATGATATTACAAGTTGCGTTGGGTACAAAAAAGCAATTACGCAAAACCAAAACATGTCCATCTGACATTCCCAGGTGATAGTCCCCCACGGCTTTAGCATCCATGCTAGCTCCGTTCGCAACTCTGAGGGTCATGTCACCTGCCTTCAAATCCCTACGGTTTCTCAACGCCTGCAAAGAATTACAGATATGAGATCCTGATCCGGTATCCAATACCCAGGAAGTAGAGTTTATTGAAAGACAGTTTTCAATAACATACACACCTGAAGCTGAAGCTGCAACCTGCTTCAATTCCTGTGTTCTGGCCTTCCAGGCCCTGCAATCATTCTTCCAGTGTCCTTTCTTATGACAAAAGAAGCATTCTTCCTTATCCACAAGCTTCCCCGCTATCTTTGTTGCTTTCCCTTTTCCCTTCGTATCCACTTTACTAACACCGCCCCTTGGTTTGGCGGGGGCCTTCTTCTTCTTTCCCTTGGCTTTCGCCTTGGACCTAGAAGAAGATGATCCTCCTACAAACAAAGTGGATGTATCCCTACTTTTCTGTAGGGTGCCCTCTGCGCTCCTCAGCATGTTGAGGAGCTCTGATAGTTCAACCTCTTTTTCTTGTAGGTTGAAGTTCAGTATAAACTGGGCGTAAGTGGAAGGAAGGGACTGGAGAACTATATCCGTATATAGCTCACTCTCTAATGTGATCCCTAGGTCAGCGAGCTCCTCAATGTAGCCGATCATCTTTAGCACGTGCTCGGCTACTGATGATCCGACGGCCATCTTTGTCGAAAACAACTTTTTCGACGCTTCGTATCTTGCGATACGTGATTGCTCTCCATACAGTTCTTTTGTATGGAGCAATATGGACTCCATGTCCATATTCTCATGCCTCCTCTGATGTTCGTTGTCCATCGAGGCAAGCAGGAGGCACTTG
This sequence comes from Agapanthus africanus, assembly GCA_030015575.1. Taxonomy (NCBI): domain Eukaryota; kingdom Viridiplantae; phylum Streptophyta; class Magnoliopsida; order Asparagales; family Amaryllidaceae; genus Agapanthus; species Agapanthus africanus. The sequence goes on from CM057343.1 coordinate 250,829,515, forward strand.
GCCTTCGCGCTATCAATCTCCCAAGTCTTGCGGATTTCCTTATCCGCGACGTTGGAAGTTGGACCAGGGACAGGGGGAGCTTTGGTGGTAAGAAGATACCCCAGCTTGTCATAAGTGATTGCTATCTTGACATTCCTGAGCCAATCTTTGTAGTTTGGCCCTGTCAGCTTGTTTTTATCTAGGAGTAACTTAAGTCCAGTCATGTTGATTGGTCGCTGCAATTAGGAGAGAGAAGAAGAAACACTCAGCATGATGCTCTTGCAAGTTTAGAGTGGTTTTTAGTTTGTCTAAACAGGATGGCTCCCACTGTTTCTCGAATCCCTCCTCAAACCATAAAGGAAGAATTAGTCAGGATCAATCCCACCGTACAATACTTGCTTAACCGTTCAGCCAGGCCGGTGTCGGTACTTCGAGGGAGGTTTTCCAACGCTTTCGCGAAGTTCCTTAATTAAAGAACCTCTTTTCCCTGGGGGCGTAACCCCGCTAACACCTTTCTAGGCACCTACTAGGTTTATAGCATTGATCGTTAAGTGAGAAATTTCCCGAGGAGTAGCATATACTCACAGTAGGATCGGGATCCAAATATCATCGCGTGACGAAACTGAAGGAATCCTACCAGAATCACCACACTCCAAATGGTATGCAAATCTAGCAAGTTTCAGTACTTATGAAACTCCCGATGTGGATTTTTGCCCCATGCTCTTATGACCTTGACTTTGGCCAAAATATCATAAGTCACATGTCAAGTTCTGCCCGTCACTATCCAGGTTAATTTGGATCCATCCGTATCTACCCTTGACTTTGGCCAAAATGGCAGCACGACTGTCCCAAACCAACGCATCTATCTATGCTACACATGAACACCCAATAGCTACCAATCACTATGCCTTGACTTTGGCCAAAATACATAGCTTGAATACTATTGCCTATTCATGCGAAGCGACGGAGGGCTACGAATGGTTTTGGCGAAACCGTGAACGTAGTGAACTTGATTTAATCGATGGAACGAGATAGCTTTTAGAAGGAGTGGCTCAATCTCCGCATTTAAAAGTTAGTTTTGAAAAGAACCGAGTGGTTTTTCGAAAGTGTTCCATCGACTTAAACTTGGTTTATTATCTTGCATTAGTTCTTTTAATGCGTGATATTCTTGCATTAGTACTTTTAATGCGTCCCATCATTTAATCCTACCATTGCAGAAAACAACCAAAATATGACGTACGCTTATGCCATTCGCATTCGCCACGGGGCCCCGTCATTACCCGTTAGGTTACTTAACTAACGACAGAGCGGGGGCTGGGCTAGCGCGTCTGTAAAACATAAGCAACGCCTAAATAGAAAGCAATGATAGACATTTCAGATCACAGATAAATACATTGGATATACTAGCAATCTGTAATTTGTACGAGCCTGTAACAAAAACAGATAACACGGTCGCGGTGAATAGCCAAATCCCCACCCAAGACCCCTACGGGTGCGGAAAACTACCCGCCAAGTCCTCGGTAGTTTGTGCACCCCTCCATGGGTCTATCCTAGGAGCAAAAACAGTAAAAAGAATTATACAATGACGGCTACAACCCCGACCCGGTTGTGCGGCCAAACAAATAATATAATTACATCAATTTACATTTACAATGAATTGCAAGAAAAGAAAACTCTCGTCTCACAACCCCCGGCTATTCACCCGCGACAATCCAACATATTTATATACACATTCCAGCACATTACAGATCTTGTATAACCTCGACTAATCGTCTTATAGCGATTAGCCGACGTTCAATACAAGCAAACATCACAGATATAACCATCATAGTCAAAGTGTAGTGAAGTTCGGAAAAAAATACGGAATTATAGGACCCCAAAAGGAAATTTCTTTTCTGCAAAATCTGGGCACATATAATATATTTTAAAAATCCCAAAACCAACACAGACACACACTGCACGAAAAACGACGCACTAAAGACAACAAACCGCGGCTCTTCCGCGGCGGCCAAGAAGGGTCATGGGGCGGAAGCGCGGCGGCTTAGACGAATTGGTGAATCGTTTTTCATGGGTGTTCTAACAAAACCCTGAGACGAATTTAGGAGTATAAAGTTTTTCATTTTGACCAGAAAAAATTTCAACAGAAACTCAGTTTTTGTAGTTTTCCGGTTTTGTGATTTTTTTCGGTTCCGAACTTCGTTACACTTTACTACCTAGCTAGTTTAAGTTTAGTTAGGCTCTGATACCACTGTAAGTCCATATTGCGACCCCCGGTTCTTACGGGGAGGCGGAAACGGTATAAAAGTCAAATTTTTAGTGCAAGAGGCAACATGGACTAAACAAGGTCGGGATCGTGTCTAAACTAAACTAGCAATTACGCTAAAAGGAGTTAGCTACTCGGATGAGGGTTATACCTAAACTTGAACTCCTTCTTCTTGAAATCTTGTAGAGGTTGATGGTTCTCTTTTGTCGCCTTCTTCCGTCGAAGATGGATCCACCTCGAGGGTTCAACCTTGGGCTCTTTCTCGGACTTGGAGTGAACTAGAATCTCCGGCTTGCTAATCCTTTGATCCTAGGGTGAGTAGAGAGTGACTAGGGTTTGCTTTTGTTTTTAAAGAGAAGGATTCTCAACTCATGAGAAGGTTTCTCTTTACTAGAGGAAGAAGAAGATGAAGAGAGGAGAGAGAATGAGAATGATAGAATGAGCTATTATTTTCTCTTTTTGCAACCATAATGCAAAAGAATAATATTATCTAAATGATAATAATTGAAAATGAGAATAGTTGATGGTAGTGTTTGGAATGACCACAACCATGCTTCATTTAATAAAAAGTAAGCATGAATCAAGGAAGACTTTTGAAGGCATGAAAGTGGTCAATGGTCAACAAGTCAACCAAGGTCAACAAGTCAACAAAGAACAACCATAACATAATTCTCATTTAATTATTATTATTAATAGATAATAAATAAATCCATTAGGGTTTGGAAAAAGAAGACTGTCAACTGTGCATACGCACCCGTTCCGAAACCCTAATGAAAAACCTCATTCTCCTCCTCAATCAACTGTGCATACACACCTGCATTCTCGTTCCGAAAAACAAGAATACCAAGATATAAAAGCAACCCCAAAACATATACCAGTATCTGGCTCAAACCAGAGCCTGCCAGTATAATCCGTCCGGACTCCAAACGTGCACAAGTGCGCGGATGAGAACGAACCCTGTCGCAAAACCATGCGACCTCTACTCTGTTTTGCCCAGAGGCGAATACCCTCTGTGTGGGACTCTAAAGACTCGACACTACGCTGGCAGTGGGTTTAACCACAGACCGCAAGCGGCACTAGCTGTGCATAACGGTCCCCAGGTAGATGTCGACAAGAAGGCTGACGAGGTGAAACCCCATCTGAACTCCTACTGAGTCTGAATGTGACAGTCTCCGTACAGTCCGGTCTGTTCGTCTGATACATCGCATGGCGGGCCTAGGGGGTGGTAAACGTCAGTCCCCCAATAGCGGTACAAGTCGTGCCGGAGCGAAGCCCAAAACACCCTGAGATAACACTGGAAACCTACCAGTATATCTCGTTTGCCCTGGCCAGGGACTACTCGTGTAATGGCTCTCCTAGACACAGCGCGATGTCAACCCCCAATACCGGGAGAGACGAATCCTGTCTAACCGTCACTGCCTCCAAGTGCTTCGGGACTGCACCCAACCACCACCCGTTTGCACGACTCCTTTGAGCCGTGGTAGGGTAGTGATCAAAGTGCAGTGGGAACACACTTGAGGCGAAGTGCCAGTGTCAAGTCAGCGGACTAAGCTGTACTCATGTCACCTGGGAACTGATAACTGACGATAGGTATAATACCAACCTGTCAGTTCCCGACGAGTCCTGTCCAGTGTACTCGTAACCCAACGAGCACCCGTATACTATCTCCAGTACGACGTACTGATGGCTGTGGGACAGACCATCTCCCACACTGGGATGAGAAGCGCATACGCTAGTCTACTCCGGAGTATCGATGCCCTGTCTCGATAGTCCTGCGACTAGGGACCTGTATAAGGATGTGCTTATAGATTACCCAGCCCCCACTAGTGTGACTGCCATCACAACGCTGGTAATCAAGCAAAGATCCTAAGGGCTCCACTAATGCGTATAAGTGATATACTGAAATAAACACAAGTACACATTGAAGTAGAAACAAACCAAGTAGCATACTACTATTTTGAGCAAGATTGTATATACAAGGTGAATATCCCAAGCATCCATTAAGTAATATACAAACTAGTATGATACAGTAATGGCCTCTAGGGCATATACACTAACAACTCCGTTTCGCCTGAGCCAAGAAACCGCTGTGTAGGACTCTAAAGAATCGTCAATACGCCGGTAGCAGGTGATGATCATATCAAACACCCACAAGCTGCAAGCGGTCAGCTAAACGTAACAGCCACCCAGGTATTGAGCGATCAGAAGATCAACAAGCTAGCCTGTGTGTTCTCCTGTGAATCCAATCAGTAACACTCCCGTACAGTCCGGTCTGTTCGTCTGATATGTCGCATATCAAGTTTAGGGGTGGTATACGTCAGACCCCAGTAACCGATAAGTCGTGTCGATGTGTGGCTCATAACGGGTCAAGAAACTACTAGTAACACTTACCAGTAAATCTCTATATCAGCCCTGGCCAGGGACTTCCAGTTATAGCCAATCGAACACAGCACAACATCAACTCCCTATACTGGGAGAGACGAATCCCCTCCTATCGCTCATTGCCTCCATGTGATTCGGGACTGTACCCAAAAGCCACCGTTTTGCACGCCCTCTTGGACGTGGTAAGGTGGAAATCAAAGCACAGTGGGAATCACACAAGACTCTATGACGATCTCGGGTCTACAGACTACCCTGTACCAGTGTCACCGGAGAACTGCCATCTGACGTGTGGTATATCACCATCTAGGAGTTCTCGGCGAGTCCGTCCAGTGTACCCAGTCTCCACTGAGCACCCGTACACCATCTCTGATGTCAAACACCGATGGATGTGGGATCATCCATCTCCCATCATATGGGTCAAGATGCGTATACGCTAGTCTACTCTGGTGTATCGATGCCCTGTCTCGATATACCCTCGACTTGGAACAGTTATAGGATGTACTCATCGACTACCAAGGCCCCACTAGTATGATCTCATCATAATCCCAGTAGTCGAGTACAGATCCTAAGGGCTTTATCAACATGTGAGAGAAAAATAGTAAACCAATACAAGTCAACATGTTAAGATAAAGTGAAACCAAATAGCATACTATCATGACGAACAAGAAAGTCATCTCTATATATATCCAAGCATCCATTATAATATACATCATATGTACAACAATGGCCCCTAGGGCATATACATAACTAACAGTCTTTTCCTTTTTCCTTCTCTCAGGTTGCGAGTTCTCCTTGGATTAGGACAGTACACCCATTATGCTTATTGGATAGTCTTCTTCCAAACCATAGGCAGGTGCCGAAAGATAGGGTATGGAAAAAACCATTTAGCCTAAATAAGGTGTACACAAGGTATTATGTAAAGACAAATAAAAGGATTAGAAAGAGGGCAAAGTAAATTGCGACTGCTATTCATGACCAAACCAAGTATTTCATCGCCACTCCTAGTTCACCTTTGTATTTCTCCGGAACACCCTGTATCACTATGAAGATCCACAGTTTATTGGATACTCCATCGTATGGTTATATACGAACTCGGAGGGACTTGTTCCGGTTTGGGGATGGATTCTGTTTCAGGAGAAATAGGAATGAGGTTTATTCAGTTGTCCTTTATCTTTACCTTCTCTCGGGATGCGAGTACTCTTAGGATTAGGACGGTACACCTATTACGCTTATTGGATAGACTTCTTCCAAACCATTGGCTGCTGCCGAACGATAGGGAAGGAAGAAAACCATTTGGCCTAAAGGTGGTGTACAGAAGGTAATGACTACAGACATATAAAGGAATTTAGAGAGATGGCAAAGAAATATACGGTTACAGTCATGAATCTGGATAATGGAAGAGGCATTACTAGGAATACCAGGATACCCTTTCGAAACATTTTCATGTTTCAGTTTCACTGTGTATTGTTAATAGAAAATTGATTTCCCAATTAGACCCTTACACCAGGGTATGTATTTACCAGGTATGATTCTCACATCTGTATGGTTTTACAGATGATGAGAGGGAGCAAGTTATTGGGAATTAGGTGATCATCCTCAGTATATCGGGATTCGTTGTAATTGGTGATATTTGAGGAAATCGCTTGGGTGTTTGCCGGACAGCAAATAATTGGTTTTGAATATCTATTGTTATGCACCAATTTCAAATTGATATATCTGTACGTTTATTTTTATAAAGTGAGATATAACCTTTTGAAATTATGTCCATGACATTTACCTATATCGGTTGATGGTTAGGTAAGGAGCATTAAACAGCGGTGTAATTCTGTTAGTGTATATGCCCTAGAGGCCATTACTGTATCATACTAGCTTGTATATTACTTAATGGAAGCTTGGGATATTCACTGTTGTATTGACAGTCTTGCTCAAAATGGTAGTATGCTACTTGGTTTGTCTCTACTTCAATATATGCATGCGTTTCTTTTAGCATATCGCTTATATACATATTAGTAGAGCCCTTAGGATCTTTGCTTGATTACCAGCGTTGTGATGGCAGTCATACTCGTGGGAGCTGGGTAATCCATAAGCACATCCTTATACAGGTCCCTAGTCGTAGGACTATCGAGACAGGGCATCGATACTCCGGAGTAGACTAGCGTATGCGCTTCTCATCCCAGCGGGGGAGACGGTCTGTCCCACAGCCGTCAGTACGTCGTACTTGAGATAGTATGCGGGTGCTCGTTAGGTTATGAGTACACTGGACAGGACTCGTCGGGAACTGTTGGTTGGTATTATACCTATCGTCGGTTATCTGTTCCCAGGTGACATGAGTACAGCTTAGTCCGCCGACTTGACACTGTCACTTCGCCTCGAGTGTGTTCCTACTGTACTTAGATTATTACCCTACCACGGCTCAAAGGAGTTGTGCAAACAGGTAGTAGTTGGGTGCAGTCCCGAAACACTTGGAGGCAGTGACGGTTAGACAGGATTCGTCTCTCCTGGTATTGGGGGTTGACATCGTGCTGTGTCTAGGAGAGCCATTACACGAGTAGTCCCTGGCCAGGGCAAGCGAGATATACTGGTAGGTTTCCAGTGTTATCTCAGGGTGTTCTGGGCTTCACTCCGACACGACTTGTACCGCTATTAGGGGACTGACGTTTACCGCCCCCTAGGCCTGCCATGCGATGTATCAGACGAACAGACTGAACTGTACGGAGATTGTCACATATAGGCTCAGTAAGAGTTCGGATGGGTTTACCTCATCGGCCTTCTTATCGACATCTACCTGGGGACCGTTAAGTACAGCTAGTGCCGCTTGCGGTCTGTGGTTAAACCCACTGCCAGCGTAGTGTCGAGTCTTTAGAGTTCCACACAGAGAGTTTCCCTGCATTGAGCGAAACGTGTAGAGGCCGTATGTTTTACGGCAGGGCTTCGATCACTTGCGTACACTTGTGTGCGTATGTTGTTCGGGCAGGCAATACTAGTGGGCTTTGGTTTAAGCCGGATCCTAGTATTGCACGGATGGATTTGTTTTGTCTTCAGTGCATTCGCATTCTACGGAATGCGGATGCGGGTGTGTATGCACAGTTTTGAGGAGTGATGAAGGAGGAGGTGCCTCATTAGGGTTTTGGCAGTTGGGTCGGCCAAAACCGTTATGTGGCAGGCTCATTAGGGTTTTGGCAATTCGTTCGGTCAAAACCATTATGAGCCGGGGACATTGTTTACTAATCCTTTTAGTGATAATTTTATGATGGCTAATTGCATTGACCATTTGACCACCATGACCTCTCTTGACTTTGTTGACCGGTTGACCGGGGTTGACCATTGACCTTCATGAGAGATCTACACTCTTCTTTTGATTTTCTTTTTCTTTTGATTATGAAAATGGTCATTTCAATGTTGCCATCAACTTTATCTTGATGGGATTAGTAATGATAATGTTTTTTCATTATTGAACCATGGCTCATTTTTTTAACTCATAATTCATTCTCATTTCTCTCTTGCTCTTTCTCATAAGAAGAAAAGAAAATGAGCTCTCATGGTTGCTAAGTTCTCCTCCTTCTTCCTCCTCTTGATTCTATCTTTTGATCTCATGTGTTGAGAGAAAAAGATCCCACAAAGACAAACACATCCATACATCACTTCTACACAACCTAGGGCTTCTAGATTAGCGATCTCGTCACCCTAGTTGCCTCGGCTCGAGGTGGAGCTCGGTGTACGACTCTCGGGTGGATCGTCTTTGACTCAAGAAGGCCGCGGAGGTGCCCAAGGTCCGGATCGACACTTGGAGCTTGGATGGACGAGCGGGACAGCGGAATGAAGACCCGAAGGATCGGTTTCGTGAGGTATACTATCTACAGCATAGTAGTTAAAGCCTCTAGTAGTTTACTAGTTACTAGTTTAGCAAAGATCCGTGCTTTAAGTCCATGTTGCCTTGCGCCAAATCATTGTTTTTCGTCGTTTCCGCCTACCCGTAAGAACCGGGATGAGCAACGTGGACTTACAGTGGTATCAGAGCCTAGCTAAACATAAACTAGTAAGTTAGCAAAGTGTTTAGAACATCGATCGGAAAAAAGTCACAAAACACGTCCGCAAAACTTCAAGTTTCTGTCGATTTTCATACTGTTCAAAAAGTGATTTAAAATATATGAAAAATCGTCTCAGGGTTTTGTGAAAAGACTGCAGAAAAACGAACCAGTGATTCGATCAAATGACCGCGGTTCTGCGGCAATGACATGCTCATTGCCGCGGTTCCGCCGCCGTTTTGACTCGGTACTGGATCGGCTTTTCTGCAGTGTTTTAGTTTAGCTGTTTTGGGATTTTTAATACATGATTTTTCTACCCAGATTTTCCAGAGAGCAAATTGACTTTTGGGGTAGTCAAAAATCCGTATTTTGATCGGTATTCCGTACACTTTGGCTAATGGATATTATTTGTGACGTGATATATGTATTGAACGTCTACTAATCGCTATAAGTCGATTAGTGGGGGTTATACATATCTGTGATCTGTAATGTTGATGGTTTGTGGATATGAACTCGGTGGATTGTCGCGGATGAATAGCCGGGGTGGATGTGAGATGAGAGTTTCTTTTTTCTTTCTTTCATTGTAAAATTTGTAAATTGATGTAATATTATTTGTATGGCCGCACAACCGGGTCAGGGTTGTAGCCGTCATTGTATAATTCTTTTTACTATTTTTGCTCCTATAATAGACCCATGGAGGTGGTGCACAAACTACCGGGTATCCCGAAGTGCCGAGTGGCCTACTCACGGTGTTGAGGGAGGTTGCTTCGCTTCGGGTACTTGGCGGGTAGTTTGCCGCACCCGTAGGGGTCTTGGGTGGGGTATTGGCTATTCATCGTGACCGTGTAATCCGCTTTTCATTGCAGGCTCGAACGAATCGCGGATTCCTAGTATATCCAAAGTGTTCATCTGTGATCTGTAATGGCTATCATTGCTATATATATATATGGTATCTATTTAGGCGTTGCTTATGTTTTTCAGCCGCGCTAGCCTAGCCCCCGCTCTGTCGTTAGTTAAGTAACCTAACGGGTGATGACGGGGCCCCGTGGCGAATGCGAATGGCATAAGCGTACGTCATATTTTGGTTGTTTTCTGCAATGGTAGGATTAAATGATGGGACGCATTAAAAGAACTAATGCAAGAAAATAAACCAAGTAAAAGTCGTTGGAACACTTTCAAAAACCACTCGGTTCTTTTTCAAAAACCAGCTTTTTAAACGTGGAGCTTGAACCACTCCTTTTAAAAGCTATCTCGTTCCATCGATTATATCAAGTTCACTACGTTCACGGTTTCGCCAAAACCATCCGTAGCCCTCCGTCGTTTCATATGAATATTCAACAGTATTCAAGCTGTGTTTGTTGGCCTTAGTCAAGGCACGGTGTTTGGTAGCTGGTGGGTATTCATATGTTGCATAGATAGAATGCGTTGGTTTGGGATAGTCGTATTGCTCTGTTGGCCATAGTCAAGGGTATATACGGGTGGGTTCAAATCAACCTGGACAACGACGGGTAGAACTTGACATGTGACTTATGATTTGCTGGCCTTAGTCAAGGTCATAAGAGCATGGGGAAAAAATCCACATCGGGAGTTTCAAAAGTACTGAAACTTGCTAGCGCTGCATAGCATTTGGAGTGTGATGATTCTGATAGGATTCCTTCAGTTTTATCACGCGATGATATTTGGATCCCGATCCTACTGTGAGTATATGCTACTCCTCGGGAACTTTCTCACTTAACGATCAATACTATAAACCTAGTAGGTGTCTAGAAAGGTGTTAGCGGGGGTACGCCCACAGGGAAAAGAGGCTACTTAATTAAGAAACTTCGCGAAAGCGTTGGAAAACCTCCTTCAAAGTACCGACACTGGCCTGGCTGAACGGTTAAGCAAGTATTATACGGTGAGATTGATCCTGACTAATTCTTCCTTTATGGTTTGAGGAGGGATTCGAGAGACAGTGGGAGCCATCCTGTTTAGATAAATTAAAAACCAATCTAAACTTGCAAGAGCATCATGCTGAGTGTTTTCTTCTCTCTCTCTTAATTGCAGCGACCCAGTGACCGCACCTAAGTTACATCTAGATAATAAAATGACTGAATCTGACTGTTATGACTGGCAAAGGTCTGTCCAGATGTCCATTGCCCATGACAAGCTGGGACATCCCTTAACTAATCCAACCCCTGCCGTCTCAGGTCCAGCTTCCCCTGTCACGGATATTCATATCCATAGGACATCGGAAAAAGACTGTACAAAAGCCAAGTGCCTCGTGTTAGCCTCAGTTGATGGTACATACGAGAGGCAGCACGAGAAGATGGACTCAGTTTCTATCTTCCTCCATAACAAGGATTTATATGGAGAGCAATCTCGTATCGCAAGATATGAGACCTCGAACGAATTGCTTCCAGCGAGGTTGTCTATCGGGTCATCTGTAAGGGACAACGTCCTTACAGAGACCAGCTCTTTTGAGCTCATGGACCTGAAGACCACATTGAAGAACGGGTCAGATGCTGACTTAGTTCAACAGTCCCTACCTACTACCCTGAAGGAAACCGGGGAAGTAGAAAGAAAGGGAAGGGCAGAAGTTTCGGGACAGGATGTAGTAAAAGAGGAACGTTCCTATTGTTACAGGAATGAACATTGGCAGAAGGATTGTAGGGCTTGCATAGCCAGTAGCCTGAATTCGAAGCATGTTGTGGCTTCAGCTTCGGGTGTGTTTGTAATTGAGAACTGTATGTCAGTTAACCCTACTTCCTGGGTATTGGATACCGGATCAGGATCTCATATCTGTAATTCGTTACAGGCTCTGAGAAACCGTAGGGTTATCAAGAAAGGTGATATGACTCTCAGGGTTGCTAACGGAATGAGCATGTATGCTGAATCCGTAGGGGAATATCATCTATGACTGACAACTGGGCAGATATTGATTCTGCGTGACTATTTTTATGTACCAGGTGCGCCTTGTAATATCATATCTGTATCCTTACTTTCTAAGGAAGGATATGATTTTACTTTTGTAAGCGATGTAGTGAACATCCACCTAAATCAAGTACTGATTGGGTCAGGTACATTGAAAAACGGTATATACGTTTTGAATCAAGCTCAGGTCTTCAGTGTCCAGAACACACTTAAAAGAAAGTCTCCGGAATTAAATCAGGCTTTCTTATGGCATTGTAGACTGGGTCACATTAATGAGACACGGTTAACAAAGTTACATAACGAAGGATACTTGGATCCGTTCGAGTACCAGTCTTATGCCACTTATGAATCTTGTCTCATGGGAAAGATGACAAAGACTCCGTTCACTGGACACGGAGAAAAAGCGAGCGAGCTCTTGGGACTCATACACAGTGATGTGTGTGGTCCATTTTCTACACATGCGCGAAGTGGTTATTCATACTTCATTACTTTCACAGATGATTTCTCTAGGTATGGGCATGTCTTCTTGATGAAGCACAAATCCGAGGCCTTCGAGAAATTTCAGGAATACAAGAATGAAGTTGAAAAACAAACAGGCAAAAGTATCAAGACACTAAGATCTGATCGAGGTGGTGAATACTTGAGTGCCGAGTTTCTGGGCTTCTTAAAAGAGAATGGAATTCTCTCTCAGCTTACTCCTCCATACACACCACAACACAATGGTGTATCGGAAAGGCGGAATCGAACCCTATTGGATATGGTTCGATCCATGATAAGTAAGGCTGAGTTACCGCGATCCTTCTGGAGTTATGCACTAGAAACAGCTGCATATCTTTTGAACGAAGTTCCTACTAAGTCGGTGGCTACCACACCATATCAGATGTGGAGTAGGAAGAAACCCAGTCTTAAACACTTTAAGACATGGGGATGTCCAGCTTTTGTAAAAAAGCAGCATGCAGACAAGCTCGAGGCACGTTCAGTACAGTGTAAGTTTGTGGGATACCCAAAGAACTCCAAGGGGTATCTTTTCTATTACGCAGAGGAACAAAAGGTTTTTGTTTCTCGTCATGCCCGCTTCTTGGAAACTGAGTTTTTGGAAAATCAGATAAGTGGGAGCGCAATAGAACTGGAAGAAATTCCAGAACCACGAGCTATTACTGAAAGCTTAGTAGAACCAGAAGGTTCGAAAGAACAGGACATTCCTACGCCACTCCGCAGGAGTAGTAGGCAGTCTCATCCGCCCGAGAGATACTACAGTTTTCTTATTGACGGGGATTGAGAGGATTGCACCATGGATTATGGTGAGCCGACTAGCTTCCAGCAAGCCATTCAGAGCGGTGACTCGGTAAAATGGCTGGATGCAATGCGGACCGAGATGGAGTCTATGTACACCACCAAAGTTTGGACTTTGGACTTTGCTCCAGAAGGGGTAAAACCCGTAGGATGCAATTGGATCTTCAGAAATAAGATTGGTGTAGATGGGCAGGTTGAAACCTATAAAGCTAGACTTGTTGCAAAGGGTTTTCGTCAAAGACCTGGTTTGGACTATGACGAGACCTTTTCTCCAGTGGCTATGCTGAAATCCATTCGGATCCTTCTTGCCATTGCTGCTTTCTACGATTATGAAATCTGGCAGATGGATGTAAAGACGGCTTTCCTAAATGGAAATTTAGCAGAGTGCGTCTATATGGATCAGCCGGAGGGATTCATTCAGAGTGGGAGCAGCGGTAGAGTGTGCAAGTTGCTAAAGTCCATCTATGGACTTAAGCAGGCATCGCGGAGTTGGAACATCTGCTTTGATGATACTGTCAAGGAATTCGACTTTATCAAAAACCCAGATGAACCATGCATTTACAGTAAGATTGTAGGGAGAACTGTGGTATTCCTCGTCTTGTACGTAGATGACATTCTCCTATGAGGAAATGATATTCCTATGTTACAGTCAGTCAAAGGATTCTTGTCGCAGAGGTTCTCCATGAAGGACTTGGGCGATGCCAACTACATTCTGGGGATCCAGATCTATCGTGATAGATCTAAGAGGATGTTGGGACTTTCACAGTCCAGGTACATTGACACCATACTGAAAAGATTCAGTATGGAGGATTCAAAGCACGGTAATCTACCGGCTTGTCACGGAATCACCCTCTCCAAAGAGATGTCTCCCAAGACTGATTTGGAAAGGGATCGCATGTCTATTATACCCTACGCTTCTGTGGTAGGCTCTATAATGTATGCGATGTTATGTACTAGACCAGATGTAGCATACGCATTGAGCATTGTAAGCCGGTATCAGTCGGACCCAGGGGAGAAACACTGGATAGCGGTAAAGAACATTCTCAAGTACCTGAGAAGGACTAAGGAGATGTTCTTGGTGTATGGCGGAAAAGACCTCCAGATCGAGGCCTTTGCTGACTCCAGCTTCCAGAGTGACAAGGATGACTCCAAGTCCATGTCGGGTTATGTATTTACCCTCAATGGAGGGGCAGTTTGCTGGAAGAGTTCCAAGCAGGAGACCGTTGCTGACTCAACTATGGAAGCGGAGTACATAGCTGCTTGCGATGCCGCAAAGGAAGCTGTCTGGATGAAGAAGTTCCTCACGGAGCTTCAGGTTGTTCCTACCATTTTTGATCCAATACCGCTGTATTGCGACAACAACGGAGCTATAGCTTTAGAGAAGGAACCCAGGTCCCATCAGAAGTCCAGGCACATTTTGAGGCGGTACCACCTAATCAGGGAGATCGTAGATCGCCGGGAGATCGAGGTGAAGAGAGTAAATTCGGAGAATAACACTGCAGATCCACTCACGAAGGCCCTAAACCAGACTCAGTTCGAGCGGCTGATCGAGATGATAGGTCTTCGATACGCCAGTACATGGCCTTAGTGCAAGTGGGAGATTGTTAGTGTATATGCCCTAGAGGCCATTACTGTATCATACTAGCTTGTATATTACTTAATGGAAGCTTGGGATATTCATAGTTGTATTGACAGTCTTGCTTCAAATGGTAGTATGCTACTTAGTTTGTCTCTACTTCAATATGTGCATGTGTTTCTTTTAGCATATCGCTTATATACATATTAGTAGAGCCCTTAGGATCTTTGCTTGATTACCAGCGTTGTGATGGCAGTCATACTCGTGGGAGCTGGGTAATCCATAAGCACATCCTTATACAGGTCCCTAGTCGTAGGACTATGAGACAGGGCATCGATACTCCGGAGTAGACTAGCGTATGCGCTTGTCATCCCAGTGGGGGAGACGGTCTGTCCTACGGCCGTCAGTACGTCCTACTTGAGATAGTATTGTAAGTGCACGGCGGCGCCCCGGCCGTCAATCCGATTCCGGAATGCGGAAGCGGTGATTTACAATAACTTTTCAAACCGGCACCACCGCGCACTATAAACCTGGATCGTGCCATTAAACTAGTCCTAGCTAACTACAAGATGGGAAGAGAGATATACCGAGTGATCCATGTCCTCCGGTCTTCTCGTCGTCGTCCCGATCTCTCGTGGAATGTCCGGTCTCCACCACGTCGCCGGGAGGGCACCACGTCGCCGGCTTCTTTTACGGGCTCCCACCTCTATACCGAGGCAACTCGGGCACGAAGCTGGCGAGTCGACGTGCCCAAGATTTACTGTAGAATGTGTAGTGCTCATGTCTCACTTTGGGGTTTATGGAAGTTACCTTTTGAGATGGTGGAGGAATGAAGTTTTGGAGATGGAGCTAAAATGGATTTTGTGCAATGCCAATGAACAAAAATCCACACCCAAAAATATTGGGCAGCCCCCCAAAGAGCCAAGGCCGGCCATTACAAGGTGAGGATGGAATGAATAATGAGAGAGTGAGAGAAGTCCAAAAGGATGTGTATCAATCATGATGCAAGAAAAGAATGATGATCAAAAGCAATGAACACAACCATATCCACACTCAACCACAACCATTATCAAAACCATGTCACACAAAAGTCAAGCCATGATGGATAAATCAAGTCAAAGGATGGTGCACCCATCATGATGCAACAAAATGCAAAGAACAATGCTTATTTGCACAAATGCAAATAAGCCCTCCTCCACCAAACTTCGGCCAATGAAAGATACAAAGAAATATGGCCGAAACGGAAAGCAAACTGGCAAGTCCAGAAAACTGGTCCCGTAATAAATTACAGGAAAACCCCGCTACTGTTCATACACACCCATATCTGTATTCCAACCGAATACAAATGCAATGAGATAAAATCTACACTGTACTATACTAGGATCCGGCTTAAACCAAAGCCGGCTAGTATTATCCGTCCGATCCTGATCCGTGGAATACCGCACGTATCTGATCGAACCCTGCCATATCTCCATACGGCCTCTACAGCGTTTCGCCCGAAAACTTGAGCAACTGAATGTGGGTGACTCTAAAGACTCGTCAACACCTTGGATGTTGATTTAACCACTAGCACGTCAGAGGTATAAGCCAATACGTGACGGGCTACCAGGTATTGACCAAAAGCGACGTCGATGAGCGAACTCATCCTGACACCCTACTGAGCCTGTCAGTGACAATATCCGTACAGTCCGGTCCGTTCGTCTATGAGCCTCGCATGGCGGGCCTAGGGGGTTGGTAAAAGTCAGACCCCCAAAAGCGGTACAAGTCGTGTCAGAGATCAGCCCAGAACACCCTGAGATATTACTGGAATACCTACCATTAAATCTCCTGCCTTGGCCAAAGACTTTTCTTGTTCTGGCTCTCCTAAACACAGCGCGACCTCACCCCCAATACCGGGAGAGACGAACCCCCGAAGATCCGCTCACTGCCTCCATATGGCTCGGGACTGCACCCAACTAAAACCTGTTTGCACGTCTCCTTTGAGCGTTGTAGTGTAGTAATCAAAGTACAGTGGGAACTCACACGAGACAAATGACGATCCTCAGGTCGATGAACTAACCTGTACACATGTCACCAGGGAACTGCTATCTGACGTCAGGTATAAGACCAACTAGCATGTTCCCGGCGAGTCCTGTCCGGTGTACTCATAACCCAATGAGCACCTGTATACATCTTAGGTGAACCAACTGACACCAGTGGCTTGTGAGACCGGCCACCGCCCCTCGTCGGGGTCTCGACTGTATACACTAGTCTACTCAGAGTTTCGATGCCCTGTCTCGAAACTCCCACGACTAGGGACCTTTTAAGGATGTGCTTATAGACCACCAGCTCTCACGTATATGATCGCCCTCATACTGTTGGCAGTCAAGCATAAATCCTAGGGGCTCTATCAACGTGTAATAGCGACCTGTCAGGTCACCTAAAGATGTACACGATGATAAAGATAAACCAGATAGCATACTATCATCTTGAGTAAGACTGTCCTACCGGGATAGGTCATCCCTCAATCATTGCAATCACTTGCCTGTGATCCAATAATTGACTCTGAGGGCACTATCTCCAACAATCTCCCACTTGCACTCAAGGCTAATTATTGCGATGTCGTATACTCACAGCCCGTGTGATACCGAACACCCAACTCCTCTACTAGTCAGTCTCACAAAACTCGTTTGCAAAACTATTGCGTTCGAGGAATAGCCTCAGTGAGTGGATCCGCCTTGATGTTTCTTTCTATGTCTCTCTATATCTCAAGTTCGCGGAGAAAGCCATCTCCCGAAATGAGCAATACCTGTCTTAGAATGTGTCTGGATGTCTGATGGGACCTAGCTCATAAATGAACTCCAAATCCAAACTTCTTAGACTGTATCGTCAACTGAACTTAATCAGTATCCTGCGCCATGCCACCCTCAGTATTGCCTTGGACCATCTGTCCAAAATACTGCCCCTCGTCAGAAGGAAAACTATAACTCTGACAACCTCCATGTCGTCCAAGTCACCTTGGAAGCCTGGAATGATAACTGTCTCCCGAATGAGGCCGTCGTTATCATATCCCTAGAACATCCACTTATGTTCTAAAACTGCTTCCGACTGTTTCTCCAGGATTGGATCAATATCAACTTATTGCATCTACTGCAAGAATAATATCTGGTGTAGTACTTGACATCTCATGATTGACTCAATTGCCTAAGCAAGTGATCTGCCAATCATGCACATCCCTCTCCCCTTTAGTCTGTAAGACACCATTAGAAAGGGTGACTCCATCACCTGCAGGTACACTACCGTGCCAGAAGTCGTCCATTCTAAATACTCTTAGAATGCTGTCTAAGTACCCTTAATTGGGAAACCACCCAAATCTAGATCTAATACCATAGATCCGGTTACCAGTATGTCTGATATAATGTCTAAGTCCCATGTGGAGAAACTACTGTGTGACAACCAAAGTATAACCGATCGTAGTATAGGAATTTCTTTTCCTACTCTGTGTATGTCATCGAAATACCAGGACACACACACCCTACTACCTTCTTAACAGATCCATCCCCTATTCTGATGAAGTCAAACCTATGACTGTCACATCAGAAATAGATGATCTATCTCCTCTACATCTGCTTTAGTCTATAAATAGACACAAGCCACTTGTCCACCAATGCTTCCGCTGCTCCCACTGACTACGACAACCCTCTGGCAGAGTCATATAGACGTACACTTCTAAAGCCAGTTTAGAACGACGCTATACTCATCCTCCCGCCGGGTCTCACAGCCTGGAACAACAGCAATGGCAAGTGTGGGTAAACAAGAACTTCCCTGTCACCGTCCTTGAGGCTACCGGAGTACCTCTCGGGTGCCTGAAGTTACCCACCTTATCTGCGGAGTGGCCAATGGAATGTCAAGCCAGATTGAATCTTTAGGTTCCTATCAAATCTTCAGTAATCGTTTGTGGTTCTGGAATCACTTCCAATTCTACCATACTTCCACTACTGTTTTCTGAAAAAATCCATTTTTTATTAAAACTGTGGCGAGTCAAGAACAATATCACTATTGATCTTTCTTATGGTAGAAAGTCAACCCTCGTCATAGCCTGGGTTAACCCACAAACAGCCATTATAGAAACGTGCCTTGAGTTATCCAGAGTCTGGTTTTAATCATAAACCGGACAACTCCCCGTACCTTAACAACGTTAAGATATGAACTGTTCTATATCCAATATAGAAACAGAGGCACTGATTTATTTGAACCAGATTCAAATCATGCAGCTGTATCCAGTGCATGTCAACTAAATGGAAGGAGGCCGATCAGCGTTACTCAACTTAGGAATACTTCCAATTATGAGTAACCTGAAAGAGAAGCAAGTTCTCTTAATCACTACTATCAACTGAATACCATACTCAAGTATCTACATCTTCGATCAACTTGAAGAATCCCGATACTTGCAACACCTGGTTCTCTATTTTATCCATATACCTATAACTTCTCAAAATTCGGACCCTGTGTTTCTACGAAACACCTGTCTAAAAACTAGAGAAGTCATAAGTAAACCGAATATAGTACGAGGACCAACCCCTCTGTCCTGATGGACCCTGGACAACATACAATACTCTGTAAAAGTCCCTTGAGTCTGATTACTCATTCACTGTGTGTCGTAGGTTGAAAACTGTACTTATGGTTAAGAAGAATTACACCGTTGTTCAATGCTCCTTACTTAACCATCCACTGATATAGGTAAATGTCAAAGACATAATTTCAAAAAGGTATATCTCACTCTATGAAAATAGACGTACAGATATATCAATTTGAAATTGGTGCATGACAGCGGATATTCAAAACCAAATATTTGCCGACCAGCAAACAGCCCAGGTGATTTCCTCAAATATCACCGATTACAACGAATCCCGATATAATGAGGACGATCACCTAATTCCCAATAACTTACTCCTACTCATCATCTGTAAAACTATACAGATGTGAGAATCACACCTGGTAAATACATACCCTGGAGCAAGTGTCTAATTGGGAAATCAGTTTTCCATTAACAGTACACGGTGAAACTGAAACATTGAGATGTTTCGATGGGGTATCCCGATATTCCTAGTAATGCCTCTTCTATTATCCAGATTCACAACTGTAACCGTGTAATTCTTTGCCACCTCTCCAAATCCCTTTATATGTCTTTAGTCATTACCTTCTGCACACCCCTTTAGGCCAAATGGTTTTCATCCTTCCCTACCGTTCGGCACCAGCCTATGGTTTGGAAGAAGACTATCCAATAAGCATAATGGGTGTACTGTCCTAATCCTAGGAACACTCGCAATGCGAGAGAAGGTGAAGATAAAAGACAACCGAATAAACCTTAATCCTATTTCTCCTGAACCAGAATCCATCCCCGAACTGGAACAAGTTCCTTTCGAGTTCGTATATAACCATACGATGGAGTATCCAATAAACTGTGGATCTTCGTAGTGATACGGAGTGTCCTAGATAAATACAAAGGTGAAGTGGGAGTGGTAATGAAATACTTGGTTTGGTCGTGAATATCAGTCGCAATTTAATTGTCCTCTTACTAATCCCTTTCTTTGTCTTTACATAATACCTTCTGTACACCGTTTAGGCTAATTGGTTTTCTTCATTCCCTACCAGTCGACACCTGCCTATGGTTTGGAAGAAGACTATCCAATTTGCGTAATAGGTGTACTATCCCCTAATCTAAGGGGTACTCGCAACCTGAGAGAAGGTAGAAGGAAAAGACAACCGAATAGTCCTATTCGTTTTCTCCAGAACCGGAAACCATCCTCGAATAAATCTCTTCGAGTTCGTATATAACCATACGATGGTTTTGTCCAATGGAAGTGGACGTTCGTAGTAATACGGGGTGTCCTGGAGAAAAAGGGTAAAAGTAGGAGTGGCAATGAGGTCTGCAACTCTGACAATCCAAAAGCCAGTGTTAAGAAGGTTCGATTAATTTTGGTCTCTGGGTCATAGTCTTAGGGTCGGGTCAATGGTCGCTGCCAAAGAGAGAGAGAGAAAAGAAACACTCAGCGTGCACTCTAACCTAGATCGGAATGGTTATCACTTTATCTAATCTGGAAACCTCCTACTGTACCGTCAAATTCTCCTCCAAACCTAAAAGAAGAATTAGTCGGGATCACCCGAGGAGTAAACCAACTCATCAGTGGGAATCGGGATCCAACTATCATCGCATGATAACATGACGGAATCCGCTCACGTCATCACACTCCAGAAGTTATGCGTATATCTGGCAAGTTTCAGTTTCTTTGGAAACTCCCGATGTGATTTTTACCCCATGCTCTTATGACCTTGGCGTGAGGTCAAAATATCATAAGTCACATGTCATGTTCTACCCATCATTGTCCAGATTAATTTGAACCCACCCGTACATACCCTTGACGTAGGCCAAAATAGTAGTACGACTGTCCCAAACCAACGCATCTATCTATGCAACAGCTAAATATCCGGCAGCTACCAATCACTATGCCTTGGCGTGAGGTCAAAATACATTGCTTGAATACTACCGAATATTTAACCGAAATGATGGAGGGCTACGAATGGTTTCTGGCGAAAACCTTTAACGTAATGAACTTGATATCGTTGAAGGAACGGATAGCTTTTAAAAATATAGTGACGAAAACCTTTGCTAAAGAGGTCACTCCCGGTAAAAGGATCTCGGCTCTTTCCCCGTAGAATGAGGTGCAGGATATTCCAACTGAATACCACGGTGCAAAGCAAAAGTAATCGGCTATAGTGAAGTCATTGCCCTGACGCAAACTTTTTGTCCAAGGGGTCACTCCCGGTGAAGGGATCTCGGCCCTTGCATCATCGACTGAGGAGCAGGATATTCCAACTGAATACCACGATGCAAAACAAAAGTGAACGTCCTTGCAATAACAGCTTTTTGAAAAGTGTTCCAACAACATCAGATTAGGTTTGTTTAACTTGCATTGATCCGAATCAACGCAGTCCCATCAATTGATCACACCACAAAGAACGAAAATATACTGATGTACGTATATGACATCCGCATTCGTCACTGGGTCCCGTCATTACCCGTTAGGTTAGCTAACTAACGACAGAGCGGGGACTGGACTAGTGCGGATGCAAAACATATACAACATCTACTAGTATATATATCAATATATAATTTTCGCTCAAGGCGTGATAAAATGCAACATCACAGAAATGTACAGCATCACAGAACAATACAGATATCTGGGATCCCCGGGTTTCACAGAGCCGCTGAAACCCGACGTTCCCCTGGTCGTGTGGATAGCCTGTGCAATGATAATCCTAGACCCCTACGGGCGCGGCAAGCTACCCGCCAAAACCTGAAGCGAGGAAGCCCCCTTCAGCAACGTGAATGGACCACCCAGCAGTTCACGGAATCCGGTAACTTGGGCACCCCTCCTGGGTCAACCTGTACCCCCTACGAGTGCGGCGAATAGCCCGCTAATTCTAGAGTGAAGCCCCCTCCGTCTCAATGCCATGAGATGCGGGCTCGTTGCCCTCTAGAACCCGGCTATCCGTGCATCCCACCGCGGGGCAATCCTAGTACAGAAAGTAAAATATACATACAACGGGTACATCGACCGCAACCTGGTTGTGCCCCAAAAGAATAATATACAAACAGGCAGTGACAGAAGTCCACATGTCGGACGCTCGCCCCGCAATATCAAATGTACATAATAAAACAAAAACTATACTAGCATTGCATTCAGGCTATCCCCCATGACCAATCCGCAACATCACAGCAATACACAGAACATCAACGTGAATGTCACGTTCGCAAATCCGTCTAACCGGGCTATAGCAGTTAGACAGGATTTACCGATCAAGTGACATTCACGGTCGCAGATATAATGTAAATACTGTGAACAAATGTGTATAAAATATCCGATCGATTAAATTTTACCAAGTGGGCGCCCAAGCAATACTGTAGCACTCACAGAAATTCTGGGCCCAAAAAATAACATTCCAAAAACCCTATTTTTAACCTAGAAAGCAACTGCAGAAATTTGATACGGCAAGGACATCATAGTGCGGCGGAACCGCGGCCCAAAGGGTGTTTGGCTGCGGTTCCGCGCTCCCATTGTCAAGTTACTGCATCGAATTTCTACAGAATGCTTAGAACTTCCAGTACATCACTCTTCAACAACCTGAAAAAATTTTCGAGCCAGAAAAAAAATCGACAGAAAACTGATGCATGGAAAAATACGGGTTTTGGAATTTTGTTCGATCGGAAACATAAAACACATTAGGCAAAGCTAGACTAGATTAATGGCGAGGCTCTGATACCACTGTAAGTGCACGGCGGCGCCCCGGCCGTCAATCCGACCCCGGAATGCGGAAGCGGTGATTTACAATAACTTTTCAAACCGGCACCACTGCGCACTATAAACCCGGATCGTGCCATTAAACTAGTCCTAGCTAACTACAAGATGGGAAGAGAGATATACCGAGTGATCCGTGTCCTCCGGTCTTCTCGTCGTCGTCCCGATCTCCCGCGGAGTGTCCGGTCTCCACCACGTCGCCGGGAGGGCACCACGTCGCCGGTTTCTTTTACGGGCTCCCATCTCTATACCGAGGCAACTCGGGCACGAAGCTAGCGAGTCGACGTGCCCAAGATTTGCTGTAGAGTGTGTAGTGCTCATGTCTCACTTTGGGGTTTATGGAAGTTGCCTTTTGAGATGGTGGAGGAATGATGTTTTGGAGATGGAGCTAAAATGGATTTTGTGCAATGCCAATGAACAAAAATCCCCACCCAAAAATATTGGGCAGCCCCCCAAAGAGCCAAGGCCGACCATTACAAGGTGAGGATGGAATGAATAATGAGAGAGTGAGAGAAGTCCAAAAGGATGTGTATCAATCATGATGCAAGAAAAGAATGATGATCAAAAGCAATGAACACAACCATATCCACACTCAACCACAACCATTATCAAAACCATGTCACACAAAAGTCAAGCCATGATGGATAAATCAAGTCAAAGGATGGTGCACCCATCATGATGCAACAAAATGCAAAGAACGCCCTCCACAAATGCTTATTTGCAGAAATGCAAATAAGCCCTTCTCCACCAAACTTCGGCCAATGAAAGATACAAAGAAATATGGCCGAAACGGAAAGCAAACTGGCAACTCCAGAAAACTGGTCCCATAATAAATTACAGGAAAACCCCGATACTGTGCATACACACCCGTATCTGTATTCCAACCGAATACAAATGCAATGAGATAAAATCTACACTGTACTATACTAGGATCCGGCTTAAACCAAAGCCGGCTAGTATTATCCGTCCGATCCTGATCCGTGCAATACCGCACGTATCTGATCGAACCCTGCCATATATCCATACGGCCTCTACAGCGTTTCGCCCGAAAACTTGAGCAACTGAATGTGGGGGACTCTAAAGACTCGTCAACACCTTGGTTATGGATTTAACCACTAGCACGTCAGAGGTATAAGCCAATACGTGACGGGCTACCAGGTATTGACCAAAAGGGACGTCGATGAGCGAACTCATCCTGACACCCTACTGAGCCTGTCAGTGATAATATCCGTACAGTCTGGTCCGTTCGTCTATGAGCATCGCATGGCGGGCCTAGGGGGTTGGTAAAAGTCAGACCCCTAAAAGCGGTACAAGTCGTGTCAGAGATCAACCCAGAACACCCTGAGATACTACTGGAATACCTACAATTAAATCTCCTGCCTTGGCTAAGGACTTTTCATGTTCTGGCTCTCCTAGACACAGCGCGACCTCACCCCCAATACCGGGAGAGACGAACCCCCGAAGATCTGCTCACTGCCTCCATGTGGCTCGGGACTGCACCCAACTAAAACCTGTTTGCATGTCTCCTTTGAGCGTGGTAGGATAGTAATCAAAGTACAGTGGGAACTCACACAAGACAAATGACGATCCTCAGGTCGATGAACTAACCTGTACACATGTCACCAGGGAACTGCTATCTGACATCAGGTATAAGACCAACTAGCATGTTCCCGGCGAGTCCTGTCCGGTGTACTCATAACCCAATGAGCACCTGTATACATCTTAGGTGAACCAACTGACACCAGTGGCTTGTGAGACCGACCACCACCCCTCGTGTTAGTGTATATGCCCTAGGAGCCATTATTGTATCATACTAGTTTGTATATTACTTAATGGAAGCTTGGGATATTCACATGTATATAACAGTCTTGCTAAACATGGTAGTATGCTACTTGGTTTTTCTATCTTAATATGTGAGTATACGTATTGATAGAGCTCTTAGGATCTTGCTTGACTACCAGCGTTGTGATGGCAGTCACACTAGTGGGGGCTGGGTAGTCTACAAGCACATCCTTATTCAGGTCCCTAGTCGTTGGATTATCGAGACAGGGTATCGATACTCCGGAGTAGACTAGTGTGTACGCTTCTCATCCCAGTTGGGGAGATGGTCCGTCCCACAGCCGTCAGTACGTCGTACTGGAGATAGTATGCAGGTGCTCGTTGGGTTACGGGTACACCGGACATGACTCACAGGGAACTGTTGGATGGTTTTATTCCAGTCATCAGTGAACAGTTCCCAGGTGACATGAGTACAGCATAGTCCGCAGACTTGACACTGCTACTTCGCCTCGAGTGTGTCCCACTGTTCTTAGATTGCTACCCTACCACGGCTCAAAGGAGTCATGCAAACAGGTAGCAGTTGGGTGCAGTCCCGAGCACTTGGAGGCAGTGGCGGTTAGAAAGGATTCGTCTCTCCCGGTATTGGGGGTTGATATCACGTTGTGTCAGAGAGCCATTACGCAAAGTCCCTGGCCAGGGCAAGCGAGATTTGCCGGTAGGTTCCAGTAGTTTCTCACGGTGTAATGGGCTTCGCTCCGACACGACTTATACCGCTATTAGGGGACTGACGCTTGCTGCCCCCCTAGGCCTGATATGCGATAGTCTTAGACGAACGGACCGGACTGTACGGTGATTGTCACATCAGACTCAGTAGGAGTTCGGATGGGTTTCCTCATCGGCCTTCTTATCGACATCTACCTGGGGACCGTTACGTACAGCTAGTGCCTCTTACGGTCTGTGGTTAAACCCACTGCCAGCGTAGTAGTCGAGTCTCTAGAGTCCCACACAGAGAGTTTCCCTTCTCCAGGCGAAACGATATAGAGGTCGTATGGTTTTACGACAAGGGTTCGGACGCATACGTGTGTTTACACACGTACGACTTTCGGACAGTTTTTACCAGTCGGCTTTGGTTTAAGCCAGTTACTGGTATCCGGTTATTGGATTTATACAGTCTAAAGTTTTTCCGTATCTTTGCGGAAAGGAGGGGCGTTCTCGTAATTGCGCGAGAAGCTTCTAGAAGATGGTGACTAAGGAGCTTTAGGTGGCATATACAATGAATGTGATTAGTGAGTCATATGGATGATTCATCCATGTCATTAATGCTTCATAATTGCTTAATAACTCATGGAGATGAATCATCACTAGATATTATCAAGCATGGTTGTTAAATTGTTTTATTTTATTTTCTTGATAAAAAGAAATGCTTGATATATATTATCATAACTCATTATTCTCACTTCATTATTATCTTCATCTTCTCTCTCCTCAAGCTCTCCCTCTTCAAACCCTAATCCTCCCCTCTCATGTGTTGAGTACAAGGATTAGTTAGACTAATTAAACCATAACCCTCACTCTATATCACCTAGCTTCTTTGATTAGCACTTAAAGAAAGTTAGTTGCCTCAAGTTTAGAGGCTAAGCTTGGAGTAAAGCTCTCGGGTGGATCGTCTACTACTTCGAGAAGGCCGAGGAGGAGGTGGAGTTCATAAAGACGAAGGACACGATTCGTTCGGTATAATCCCTTTACATAGTAGTTGTTAACTTCTATGTTTGATGTTAGTTATCGTTTAGCTTCGATTCATGCGGTTAGTCGATGTTTAAGCAAAGAACAAGATCGTTTTTCATATTTCCGCCTCCCCGCAACTCGTGGGGTGTTGTACATCGACTTACAGTGGTATCAGAGCCTCGCTAAACAATAAATAAGTTACTTGCAAATTTGTATGAATTTCGAACGGACAAAACGAAACCGGAAAAGCCCGAAATCACAAGTTTCTGTCGATTTTTAAATGAAGTCCAAAAATTTTTCAGGGATGTTAAGAAAGCTTGAAAAGACAGTAGAAGAACACCCAAGAAAATTGGGCCCCTGAATCGCCTAAAGCGCCGCGGAACCGCGGCGGATCCCACCGATCCGTCGCGATTCCGCCGCCGAGTTGGCGATTCAGGAACCCAATTTTCCTGTGTTGCTTCTCTGTGATATTTGGTATTTTCTGGAATATTTTATTTTTGCTCAGGTTTCAGATTTACAGAGAAGTATTGGAGCAAAATTAAAAGTGTTTAATCGATCGAAATTATACAGTATATGCTTGCTGGATTATATCTGTGTTTGTATAATGTGTTCGTAAACCTCCCCTAACTGCTAGTATGTCGGTTGGCAGGGGGTTGCACATTTCTGTAATGGTTTTTACTGTTTGTGGATATGAACTGTGTTGGACTGTTGTGATGTATAGCCGGTGTTATGTGATGGGTTATTATTTAATTCATTTGTTGTAAATGTAATTTGTTGTAATATTATTCTGCGGGGCACATCCAGGTTGCGGTTGTAGCCACCGTTGTATTATTTCATTTTACTGTTTTTGCTCCTAGGACAGACCCAAGGTGGGGTGCACAAACTGCCGGGCGGGTAGTTTGCCGTACCCGTTGGGGTCTTAGGTGGGGTAATGGCTATTCATCACAACTGTGTAATCCGTCTTTTGTTGCAGGCTCAAAACAAACACGGATTGCTTGCAAATCCAATAAAGTTCATCTGTGATCTGGAATGCCTATTATTGCGTCTGACGAATGTACAATATCTATATATGATAGCTATTTAGACGTCACTTATGTTTTACACCCGCGCTAGCCCAGCCCCCGCTCTGTCGTTAGTTAAGTAACCTAACGGGTGATGACGGGACCCCGTGGTGAATGCGGATGGCATAAGAGGACGTTGTATTTTCGTTGTTTTCTGCAATGATAGGTTAATGATGGGACGCATTATTTATAATGCAAAGAAAATAAACCAAAAAGTTTAATCGTTGGAACAATTTAAAAGAAACCACTCGGTTAATTTTAAAACAGATATTTTTAAATGCGGAGCTTTAACCACTCCTTTTAAAAGCTATCAGGTTCCTTCGGTTATATCAAGTTCACTACGTTCACGGTTTCGCCAAAACCATTCGTAGCCCTCCGTCATTTCATCTGGGTATTCAGTAGTATTCAAGCTATGTATTTTGACCTAACGCCAAGGCATAGTGTTTGGTAGCTACTGGGTATTCATTTGTTGCATAGATAGATGAGTTAGTTTGGGACAGTCGTATTATCATTTTGGCCGAACGTCAAGGATATATACGGATGGGTTCAAATTGACAAGATAATGATGGGTAGAACTTGACATGTGACTTATGACATTTTAACTTAACGCCAAGGTCATAAGAGCATGGGGCAGAAATATATATATCGGGAATTTCTAAAGAAACTGAAATTTGCAAAGAGTTGCATACCATTTGGAGTTTGATGAATGTTGGTAGGATTCCTTCAACATTATCATACAATGATATTTGGATCTCGATCCTACTGTGAGTATATGCTACTTATCAGGAAATTCGTCACTTAACGATCAATGCTATAAACCAAGTAGGTGTCAAGAAAGGTGTCAGCAGGATTACGCCTCCAGAGAAAAGAGGTTATTTAATTAAGGAACTTCGTGAAAGCGTTGGAAAACCTCCCTCGAAGTATCGGCACTAGCCCGGCTGAACGGTTAAGCAAGAATTGTACAGTAAGAATAGTCCTGGCTAATTCTTCTTTTATGGTTTGAGGAAGGATTCGAGAAACAGTGGGAGCCATCCAGTTTAGATAAACTAAAAACCACTCTAAACTTGCAAGAGCATCATGCTAAAGAGTTTTCTTCTCTCTCTCCTAATTGCAGCGACCCTGAAAATGACTGGACTTAAGTTACTTTTAGAGAAAAATATACTGACAGGGCCAAACTATAAAGATTGGCTGCGGAATGTCAAAATGGCTTTGACCTATGACAAATTGGGGTACGTCCTCACCGCTATGGCACCTGCTGTCCCTGGTCCCAAATCCAGCAATGCGGATAAGGAAATCTGCAAAACCTGGGATTTAGATTGCGCGAAAGCCAAGTGCATCGTGCTTGCCTCGATGAACAATGAACATCAGAGGAGGCACGAGGATATGAACCTAGATGGCATATTTCTCCATACAAAGGAACTTTATGGAGAGCAATCTCGTATAGCAAGATACGAGACTTCTAAGAACTTGTTTCGAGCGAGGTTGGCTGTCGGGTCATCGGTAGGAGAACATGTCCTAAAGATGATCGGCTATATTGAAGAGCTCGCAGACCTTGGGACGACTTTGGATAATGAGCTCTATACAGACCTTATTCTCCAGTCCCTTCCTCACACCTACGCCCAGTTTATCCTGAACTTCAACATTCAAAGAAAAGAAGTTGAACTTCCGGAACTCCTGAACATGTTAAGGAGTGCAGAGGGCACCTTGCAGAAGACAAGGGAAACACCCGCTATATTTGTTAGCGGTACATCTTCTTCCGGGTCCAAGGCAAGGGCCAAAGGAAGGAAGAAGAAGGCCGCCACCAAACCTAGAGGAGGTGTTAGTAAGGTGGGAGGGAAGGGAAAGAAAAAGTTTGCGGTACCGGTAGTTGGCCAGGATGAGTACTTCCATTGTCACAGGAAAGGGCACTGGAAAAAGGATTGCAAGGCGTGGAACGCCAAGAACCAGGAAACGAAGCAAGCTGTGGCTTCGACTTCAGGTGTGTTTGTAATTGAGAATTGTCTGTCAATCAACTCTACTTCCTGGGTATTGGATACCGGATCAGGATCTCATATTTGCAATTCATTGCAGGCACTGAGAAACCGTAGAGTGCTGAAGGAAGGTGATATGACCCTAAAAGTTGCTAACGGAGCTAGCGTGGGAGCTGCGTCCGTCGGGGATTATCACCTAGGATTCACGAGTGGACACATTTTGGTTTTACATAACTGTTTTTTTGTACCAAGCTTAACGTGTAATATCATATCAGTTTCCTTGTTATCAAATAAAGGTTATGATTTCACGTTTGTAAGAGATGTTGTTAACATCCACCTTAATCATGGTTTGATTGGGTCCGGTACACTAAATAACGGTATATATGTTTTAAACCAACTCCAAATTTTCAATGTCCAGAACACACTTAAAAGAAAGTCTACAGATTTAAATAAAGCTTTCTTATGGCATTGTAGACTGGGTCACATCAATGAGAGAAGGTTGACTAAGTTGCATAGAGAAGGATATTTGGACTCGTTCGAATATCAAACTTATGACACTTGTTAATCTTGTCTCAAAGGAAAGATGACAAAGACTCCATTTACTGGACATGGAGTAAGAGCGAGCGAGCTCTTAGGACTCATACACAGCGATGTATGCGGTCCAATATCTACACATGCAAGAGGTGGTTTTTCCTATTTCATTACTTTCACGGATGATTACTCAAGATACGGATTCATTTATCTGATGAAACATAAATCCGAGGCTTTTGAGAAATTCCGAGAGTATAAGAATGAAGTAGAAAACCAAACCGGCAAAAGTATCAAGACACTTAGATCTAATCGAGGTGGTGAATACTTGAGTGCCGAGTTCCTAGGTTACCTAAAAGAGAAAGGAATTCTCTCTCAGCTTACTGTAAGTGCACGGCGGCGCCCCGGCCGTCAATCCGACGACCAAATGCGGAAGCGGTGATAAACTTTAATTTTTCTTGAACTGGCAAACCACCGCGCACTAATACCCGGATCGAACCATTAATTAGTCCTAGCTATCTACAAGATGGGGAAGAGAGATATACCGACAGATCCGAGTCCTCCGGTCTTCTCGTCGTCGTCCCGATCTCCTGCGGAATGTCCCGTCTCCTCCTCGTCGCCGGAAGTGCACCACATCGCCTACTTCTTTTACGGGCTCCCACCTCAATGCCGATGCAACTTGGGCACGAAGCCGGCTACTCGACGTGCCCAAGATTCGCTTTAGAATATGTAGTGTTCAAGTCTCATTTTGCGATTTTAGGAATTGCCTTTTGGTGGAGGAATGATACTAGAACTATGTGGAGGGACTTTGGGGATTTTGGAACATCAAATGAGCAAAACCCCACTCCACAAAATTTGGACAGCCCACCCTCATGGTGGCCGGCCATCTCTTGTGAAGAAGAGGGAGTGAGAGTGGAGAGGTGAATGAGAGAGTCCTCCAATAATGCAAGAGGGAAAAACAAAAACCATCATGAAAGAATATGATCACTAACACCAAAACCACACTCAACACACTAATCATCAACAACCATGATGCTTACAAAGTCAAGCCATCATGAAGTGATCAAGTCAATGGATAGGCTCCATCATGAAATCATCATGATAGAAGAAGTCAAGGTCATAAGAATGGTGCACCATCATGATCCAAGGAAACATGCAAAGACCCCCTCCACAAATGCCTATTTGCAACAATGCAAATAAACCTTCCTCCACCAATCTTCGGCCAATGAACGATACAAAGGAAATTGGCCGAAACGGAAAGCAAACTGGCAACTCCAGAAAACTGGTCCCGTAATAAATTACAGGAAAACCCCGATACTGTGCATACACACCCGCATTTGTATTCCGACCGAAATACAAATGCAATGAGACAAAATCTACACTGTACTATACTAGGATCTGGCTTAAACCAAAACCGGCTAGTATTATCCGTTCGATCCTGATCCGTGCAATACCGCACGTATCTGATCGAACCCTGCCATATAACCATACGGCCTCTAGTACAAACTGTCCGATCCTGATCCGTGCAATACCGCACGTATCTGATCGGACCTTGCCATATCTCCATACGGCCTCTACAACCTTTCGCCCGAAAGCTGAGTAACAGAATGTGGGGGACTCTAAAGACTCGTCAACACCTTGGTTGTGGATTTAACCACTAGCACGTTAGAGGTATAAGCCAATACATAGCGGGCTACCAGGTATTGACTAAAAGGGACGTCTGTGAGCGAACTCAGCCTGACAACCCTACTGAGCCTGTCAGTGACAATATCCGTACAGTCCGGTCCGTTCGTCTATGAGCATCGCATGGCGGGCCTAGGGGGTTGGTAAAAGTCAGACCCCCAAAAGCGGTACAAGTCGTGTCGGAGTGTAGCCCAGAACACCCTGAGATACGACTGGAATACCTACCAGTAAATCTCCTTGCCTCGGCCGAGGGCTTCGTGTAATGGCTCTCCTAGACACAGCACGACCTCACCCCCAATACCGGGAGAGACGAACCCCTGAAGATACGCTCACTGCCTCCATGTGGCTCGGGACTGTACCCAACTAAAACCTGTTTGCACGACTCCTTTGAGCCGTGGTAGGGTAGTAATCAAAGTACAGTGGGAACTCACACAAGACAAATGACGATCCCCAGGTCGATGAACTAACCTGTACACATGTCACCAGGGAACTGCCATCTGACGTCTGGTATATGACCAACTAGCATGTTCCCGGCGAGTCCTGTCCGGTGTACTCATAACCCAATGAGCACCTGTATACATCTTAGGTGATCCAACTGACACCAGTGGCTTGTGAGACCGGCCACCGCCCCTCGTCGGGGTCTCGACTGTATACACTAGTCTACTCTGGAGTATCGATGCCCTGTCTCGAAACTCACACGACTAGGGACCATTTAAGGATATGCTTATAGACCCCAGCTCCCACTTATATGATCGCCTTCATACTGCTGGTAGTCAAGCAAGAATCCTAGGGGCTCTATCAACGTGTAATAGCGACTTGTCAGGTCACTTAAAGCAGTACACGATGATAAAGGTAAACCAGATAGCATACTATCATCTCGAGTAAGACTGTCCTACCGGGATAGGTTCTCCATCAATCATTGCAATCACGTACCTGTGACCTAATAATTGACTCTGAGGGCACTATCTCCAACAATCTCCCACTTGCACTCAAGGCTAATTATTGCGATGTCGCATACTCACAGCCCGTGTGATACCGAACACCCAACTCCTCTACTAGTCAGTCTCACAAAGCTCGTTTCCGAAACTATTGCGTTCGAGGAATAGCCTTAGTGAGTGGATCCGCTTTGTTGTATCTTTCTATGTCTCTCTATATCTCAAGTTCGCGGAGAAAGCCATCTCCCGAAAAGAGTAATACCTGTCTTAGAATGTCTGGATGTCTGATGGGACATAGCTCATAAATGAACTCCAAATCCAAACTTCTTAGACTGTATCGTCAACTGAACTTAATCAGTATCCTGCGCCATGCCTCCCTCAGTATTGCCTTGGACCACCTGTCCAAAATACTGCCCCTCATCAGAAGGAAAAAATATAACTCTGACAACCTCCTTGTCGTCCATGTCACCTTGGAAGCCTGGAATGATAACTGTTTCCCAAATGAGGCTGTCGTTATCATATCCCTAGAACATCCACTTATGTTCTAAAACTGCTTCCAACTGTTTCTCCAGGATTGGATCAATGTCAACTTATTGCATCTAGTGCAAGAACAACATCTGGTGTGGTACTTGACATCTCATGATTGACTCAATTGCCTGAGCAAGTGATCTGCCAATCATGCACGTCCCTCTCCCCTTTAGTCTGTAAGACACCTTTAGAGAGGGTGACTCCGTCGCCTGCAGGTACACTACCATGCCAGGAGTCGTTCATCCTAAATACTCATAGAATGCTGTCTAAGTACCCAGATTGGGAAACCACCCAAATCTAGATCTAAAACCATAGATCTAGTAACCAGTATGTCTGATATAAAATCCATTTCCTTTTGTGGAGAAACCACTGTGTGACGACCAAAGTATAACCGATCGTAGTATAGGAGTTTCTTTTCCTATTCTGTGTATGTCATCCAAATACCATGACATCACACCCTACTACCTTCTCAACAGATCCATCCCCTATTCTGATGACGTCAAACCTATGACTCTCACATCAGAAATAGATGATCTATCTCCGCTATATCTGCTTTAGTCTATAAACAGACATAAGCTACCTGTCCACCAATGCTTCCGCTGCTCCCACTGACTACGACAACCCTCTGGCAGAGTCATATAAACGTACACTTCTAAAGCAAGTTTAGAACGACGCTATACTCATCCTCCCGCCGGGTCTCGCAGCCTGGAACAACAGCAATGGTAATTGTGGGTAAACAAGAACTTCCTTGTCACCGTCCTTGAGGCAACCGTAGTACCTCTCGGGTGCCTGAAGTTACCCACCGTATCTGCGGAGTGGCCAATGGAATGTCAATCCAGATTGAATCTTTAGGTTCCTTTTAAAATCTTCAGTAATCGTTTGTGGTTCTGGAATCACTTCCAGTTCTACCACACTCCCACTACTGTTTTCTGAAAAAATCCATTTTTAATAAAACTGTGGCGAGTCTAGAACAATATTGCTACTGTTCATCCAGATGGTAGAAAGCCAACCCTCGTCATAGCCTGGGTCAACCCACAAACAGCTATTACAGAAACGTGCCTTGAGTTGCCCAGTGTCTGGTTTTAAGCATAAACCGGACAATTCCCCATACCTTAACATCGTTAAGATGCGAACTGTTCTATATCCTATATAGGACCAGAGGCACTGATTTAATTGAACCAGATTCAAATCATGCAGCTGTCTCCAGTGCATGTCAACTAAATGGAAGGAGGCGGATCAGCGTTACTCAACTTAGGAATGCTTACAATTACGAGTAACCTGAAAGAGAAGCAAGATCTCTTAATCATTACTGTCAACTGAATACCATAGACAAGTATCTACATCTTCGATCTCTTTGAAGAATCCCGATACTTGCTACACCTGGTTCTCTACTCTATTCAAATACCTATAACTTCTCAAAATTCGGACCCTGTGTTTCCACGAAACACCTGTCTAAAAACTAGAGAAGTCATAAGTAAACCGAATATAGTAGGAGGACCAACCCTTCTGTCCTGATGGACCCTGGACAACATACAATACTCTGTATAAGTCCCTTGAGTCTGATAACTCATTCACTGTGTGTCGTAGGTTGAAAACTGTACTTATGGTCAAGAAGAATTACACCGCTGTTTAATGCTCCTTACCTAACCATCCACTGATATAGGTAAATGTCGTAGACATAATTTCAAAAAGGTATATCTCACTCTATGAAAATAGACGTACAGATATATCAATTTGAAATTGGTGCATAACTGCGGATATTCAAAACCAAGTATTTGCCGACCAGCAAACTACCCAGGTGACTTCCTCAAATATCACCGATTACAACGAATCCCGATATAATGAGGATGATCACCCAATTCCCAATAACTTACTCCCACTCATCATCCGTAAAACCATACAGATGTGAGAATCATACCTGGTAAATACATACCCTGGAGTAAGGACTAATTGGGAAATCAGTTTTCTTTTAACAGTACACAGTGGCACTGAAACATTGAAATGTTTCGATGGGGTATCCCGGTATTCCTAGTAATGCCTCTTCCAGATTCACGACTGTAACCATATAGTTCTTTGCCACCTCTCCAAATCCCTTCATATGTCTTTAGTCTTTACCTTCTGCACACCCCTTTAGGCCAAATGGTTTTCTTCCTTCCCTACCATTCGGCACCAGCCTATGGTTTGGAAGAAGACTATCCAGTAAGCATAATGGGTGTGCTGTCCTAATCCTAGGAACACTCGCAATGCGAGAGAAGGTGAAGATAAAAGACACCTGAATAAATCTTATTCCTATTTCTCCTGAACCAGAATCCATCCCCGAACTGGAACAAGTTCCTTTCGGGTTCGTATATAACCATATGATGGAGTATCCAATAAACTCTGGATCTTCGTAGTGATACGGAGTGTCCTGGAGAAATACAAAGGTGATTTAGGATTGGCGAAGGAATACTTGGTTTGGTCGTGAATATCTGTTGCAATTTACTTTGCCCTCTTACTAATCCCTTGCTTTGTCTGAACTTAATACCTTCTGCACACCATCGTTATGCTAATTGGTTTTCTTCATTCCCTACCGGTCGGCACCAGCCTAAGGTTTGGAAGAGGACAATCCAATTTGCGTAATAGGTGTACTACCCCTAAACCAAGGAGTACTCGTAACCTGAGAGAGGGTAAAAGGAAAAGACAACTGAATAATCCTATCCGTTTTCTCCAGAACCTGAAACCATCCTCGAATAAATTCTTTCGAGTTCGTATCTAACCATACGATGGTTTTGTCCAAAGGAAGTGGACGTTCGTAGCAATACGGGGTGTCCTGGAGAAAAGGGTAAAAGTAGGAGTGGCAATGAGGTTTGCAACTCTGACAATCCAAAAGACAGTGTTTAAGAAGGTTCGGTCAACTTGGTCACTGAGTCATAGTCTTAGGGTCGGGTCAATGGTTGCTGCCAAAGAGAGAGAGAAAAGAAACACTCAGCGTGCACTCTAACCTAGATCAGAATGGTTACCAATTTATCTAATTTGGAAACCTCCCACTGTACCTCAAATTCTCCTCCAAACCTGAAAGAAGAATTAGTCGGGGTCACCCGAGGAGTAAACTAACTCATCAGTGGGAATCGGGATCCAACTCTCATCGCATGATAACGTGACGGAATCCGCTCACGTCATCACACTCCAGAAGGTATGCGCATATCTGGCAAGTTTCAGTTCTTTTGAAACTCCCGATGTGATTTCTGCCCCATGCTCTTATGACCTTGGCGAAGGTCAACAAATCATAAGTCACATGTCAAGTTCTACCCGTCATTATCCAGGTTAATTTGAATCCACCCGTACAAGCCCTTGACGAAGGTCAACAAGGCTATACGACTGTCCCAAACCAACGCATCTATCTATGCAGCAGAAAGGTAACAAGCAGCTACCATACACTATGCCTTGACGAAGGTCAACAAACATAGCATGAATACTACGTGCTACCCGTCTGAAACGACGGAGGGCTACGAATGGTTTCTGGCGAAAACCTTTAACG
The DNA here is from genome assembly GCA_030015575.1 of Agapanthus africanus. Classification (NCBI taxonomy): domain Eukaryota; kingdom Viridiplantae; phylum Streptophyta; class Magnoliopsida; order Asparagales; family Amaryllidaceae; genus Agapanthus; species Agapanthus africanus. The sequence goes on from CM057343.1 coordinate 250,866,011, forward strand.
TAATGAACTTGATATCGTTGAAGGAACGGATAGCTTTTTGAAATATAGTGACGAAAACCGTTGCTAAAGAGGTCACTCCTGGTGAAGGGATCTCGGCTCTTTCCCCGTAGAATGAGGTGCAGGATATTCCAACTGAATACCACGGTGCAAAGCAAAAGTAATCGGCTATAGTGAAGTCATTGCCCTGACGCAAACTTTTTGTCCAAGGGGTCACTCCCGGTGAAGGGATCTCGGCCCTTGCCTCGTCGACTGAGGAGCAGGATATTCCAACTGAATACCACGATGCAAAACAAAAGTGAACGTCCTTGCAATAACAGCTTTTTGAAAAATGTTCCAACAACATCAGATTAAGTTTGTTTTTAACTTGCGTTGATCCGAATCAACGCAGTCCCATCAATTGATCACACCAAAAAGAACGAAAATATACTGATGTACGTATATGCCATCCGCATTCGCCACTGGGTCCCGTCATTACCCGTTAGGTTAGCTAACTAACGACAGAGCGGGGACTGGACTAGCGCGGATGTAAAACATATACAACATCTACTAATATATATACCAATATATTATATTCGCTCAAGGCGTGATAAAAAATGCAACATCACAGAGAATGAACAGCATCACAGAAACAATACAGATATCTGGGATCCCCGGGTTTCACAGAGCCACTACTGAAACCCGACGTTCCCCTGGTCGTGTGGATAGCCTGTGCAATGAAATCCTAGACCCCTACGGGCGCGGAAAGTTACCCGCCAAAACCTGAAGCGAGGCAGCCCCCTTCAGCTCCGTGAATGGACCACCCAGCACTTCACGGAATCCGGTAACTTGGGCACCCCTCCTGGGTCAACCTGTACCCCCTACGAGTGCGGCGAATAGCCTGTCAATCCTAGAGTGAAGCCCCCTCCGTCTCAATGCCATGAGATGCGGGCTTGTTGCCCTCTAGAACCCGGCTGTCCGTGCACCCCTCCGCGGGGCAATCCTAGTACAGAAAGTAAAATATACATACAACGGGTACATCGACCGCAACCTGGCCGTGCCCCAAAATAATAATACAAACAGGCAGTGACGGCAGTCCACATATCGGACACTCGCCCCGCAATATCAAATGTACATAATACAACCACAATTGTACTAGCATTGCATCCAGGCTATCCCCCACGACCGATCCGCAACATCACAGCAAAAACAGAACATCAACGTGAAAGTCACGTTCGCAAATCCGTCTAACCGGGCTATAGCAGTTAGACCGGATTTACCGATCAAGTGACATTCACGGTCGCAGATATAATGTAAATACTGTGAAATAATGTGTTTAAAATATCCGATCGATCAAACTTTAACAAGTGGGCCCCCAAGTACAACTGTAGCACATAAAGAAATTCTGGGCCCAAAATTAATATTCCAAAACCCATATTTTAAGCCTACTAAGACACTGTAGAAATTTGGTGCAGGGATCTCCACAGTGCGCGGCGGAACCGCGGCGAGAAGGGGGTTATTGCGGCGGTTCCGCGCTCCCACAGTGGAATCACTTCATCGAATTTTTACAGAGGTCTTATAATCTCCAGTACATCAATTTTATACAACCTGAAAAATTTTTGGACACCAGAAAATTTTAACAGAAAACTGATGCAAGCAAAAATGTAGATTTTGGAATTTTGGTCGATCGGAAATGCAAAACACATTAAACCAAGCTAGACTAAGTTAATGGCGAGGCTCTGATACCACTGTAAGTGCACGGCGGCGCCCCGGCCGTCAATCCGACGGCCAAATGCGGAAGCGGTGATAAACTTTAATTTTTCTTGAACTGGCAAACCGCCGCGCACTAATACCCGGATCGAACCATTAATTAGTCCTAGCTATCTACAAGATGGGGAAGAGAGATATACCGACAGATCCGAGTCCTCCGGTCTTCTCGTCGTCGTCCCGATCTCCTGCGGAATGTCCCGTCTCCTCCTCGTCGCCGGAAGTGCACCACATCGCCTACTTCTTTTACGGGCTCCCACCTCAATGCCGAGGCAACTCGGGCACGAAGCCGGCTACTCGACGTGCCCAATATTCGATGTAGAATATGTAGTGTTCAAGTCTCATTTTGGGATTGTAGGAATTGCCTTTTGGTGGAGGAATGATACTAGAACTATGTGGAGGGACTTTGGGGATTTTGGAACATCAAATGAGCAAAACCCCACTCCACAAAATTTGGACAGCCCACCCTCATGGTGGCCGGCCATCTCTTGTGAAGAAGAGGGAGTGAGAGTGGAGAGGTGAATGAGAGAGTCCTCCAATAATGCAAGAGGGAAAAACAAAAACCATCATGAAAGAACATGATCACTAACACCAAAACCACACTCAACACACTAATCATCAACAACCATGATGCTTACAAAGTCAAGCCATCATGAAGTGATCAAGTCAATGGATGGGCTCCATCATGAAATCATCATGATAGAAGAAGTCAAGGTCAAAAGAATGGTGCACCATCATGATCCAAGGAAACATGCAAAGACCCCCTCCACAAATGCCTATTTGCAACAATGCAAATAAAACCTCCTCCACCAATCTTCGGCCAATGAACGATACAAAGGAAATTGGCCGAAACGGAAAGCAAACTGGCAACTCCAGAAAACTGGTCCCGTAATAAATTACAGGAAAACCCCGATACTGTGCATACACACCCGCATTTGTATTCCGACCGAAATACAAATGCAATGAGACAAAATCTACACTGTACTATACTAGGATCCGGCTTAAACCAAGACCGGCTAGTATTATCCGTTCGATCCTGATCCGTGCAATACCGCACGTATCTGATCGAACCCTGCCATATAACCATACGGCCTCTAGTACAAACTGTCCGATCCTGATCCGTGCAATACCGCACGTATCTGATCGGACCTTGCCATATCTCCATACGGCCTCTATAACCTTTCGCCCGAAAGCTGAGTAACAGAATGTGGGGGACTCTAAAGACTCGTCAACACCTTGGTTGTGGATTTAACCACTAGCACGTTAGAGGTATAAGCCAATACATAACGGGCTACCAGGTATTGACTCAAAGGGACGTCTGTGAGCGAACTCAGCCTGACAACCCTACTGAGCCTGTCAGTGACAATATCCGTACAGTCCGGTCCGTTCGTCTATGAGCATCGCATGACGGGCCTAGGGGGTTGGTAAAAGTCAGACCCCCAAAAGCGGTACAAGTCGTGTCGGAGTGTAGCCCAGAACACCCTGAGATACTACTGGAATACCTATCAGTAAATCTCCTTGCCTCGGCCGAGGGCTTCGTGTAATGGCTCTCCTAGACACAGCACGACCTCACCCCCAATACCGGGAGAGACGAACCCCTGAAGATACGCTCACTGCCTCCATGTGGCTCGGGACTGTACCCAACTAAAACCTGTTTGCACGACTCCTTTGAGCCGTGGTAGGGTAGTAATCAAAGTACAGTGGGAACTCACACAAGACAAATGACGATCCCCAGGTCGATGAACTAACCTGTACACATGTCACCAGGGAACTGCCATCTGACGTCTGGTATATGACTAACTAGCATGTTCCCGGCGAGTCCTGTCCGGTGTACTCATAACCCAATGAGCACCTGTATACATCTTAGGTGATCCAACTGACACCAGTGGCTTGTGAGACCGGCCACCGCCCCTCGTCGGGATCTCGACTGTATACACTAGTCTACTCTGGAGTATCGATGCCCTGTTTCGAAACTCACACGACTAGGGACCATTTAAGGATATGCTTATAGACCCCAGCTCCCACTTATATGATCGCCCTCATACTGCTGGTGGTCAAGCAAGAATCCTAGGGGCTCTATCAATGTGTAATAGCGACTTGTCAGGTCACTTAAAGCAGTACACGATGATAAAGGTAAACCAGATAGCATACTATCATCTCGAGTAAGACTGTCCTACCGGGATAGGTCCTCCATCAATCATTGCAATCACGTACCTGCGACCTAATAATTGACTCTGAGGGCACTATCTCCAACACTTACTCCTCCATACACTCCACAGCATAACGGTGTATCGGAGAGACGGAATCGAACCCTATTGGATATGGTACGATCCATGATGAGTGATGCTGAGTTACCGTGATCTTTCTGGGGTTATGCGCTAGAATCAGCGGCATATCTTTTGAACATGGTTCCTACCAAGACTGTGCCTACCACTCCATATCAGATGTGCAGCGGGAAGAAACCCTATCTACAGTATATAAAGATTTGGGGATGTCCAGCTTTTGTTAAAAAGCAGCATGTAGACAAGCTCGAGACACGATCAGTAAAGTGTAAGTTTGTAGGATATCCAAAGAACTCCAGGGGATATCTATTCTATTACGCAGAGGAACAAAAGGTATTTGTTTCTCGTAATGCCCATTTTCTAGAACATCAGTTTTTAGAAAAGGAATCAAGTGGGAGCGAAATAGAACTGGAAGAAATTCCAGAACCACAAACTAATACTGAAAGTTTGGTAGAACCGGTAGTTCAAGAAGAACAGGACATTCCCGCACCCCTCCGCAGGAGTAGTAGGCCGTCTCATCCGCCTGAGAGATACTACGGTTTTCTCATAGATGGGGATAGAGAGGATTGCATCATAGATGATGATGAACCTACTGACTTCCAGCAGGCCATCCAGAGCGGCGACTCGGTACGATGGCTAGATGCAATGCGGACCGAAATGGAGTCCATGTACACCAACAAAGTATGGACTTTGGACTTTGCTCCAGATGGGGTAAAACCCATAGGATGCAAATGGATCTTCAAGAAAAAGATTGGTGTAGATAGACAGGTGGAAACCTATAAGGCTAGACTTGTTGCAAAGGGTTTTCGTCAAAGACCTGGTTTGGACTATGACGAAACTTTTTCTCCAGTGGCTATGCTCAAATCCATTCGGGTCCTTCTTGCTATTGCTGCCTTCCATGATTATGAAATCTGGCAGATGGACGTAAAGACGGCTTTTCTGAATGGAAATTTAGAAGAATGCGTCTATATGGATCAGCCAGAGGGTTTCAATCAGAGTGGGAGCAGTGGGAAAGTATGCAAGCTGCTTAAGTCCATTTATGGACTAAAGCAGGCATCGTGGAGTTGGAACATCTGTTTTGATGAGACAGTCAAAGAATATGACTTTATCAAAAATCCAGAACCGTGCATATATAGTAAAGTTGTAGCCAGAAGTATCGTATTCCTCGTCTTGTACGTGGATGACATTCTATTGATAGGAAATGACATTCCTATGCTACAATCTGTCAAAGGATTCTTGTCACACAGGTTCTCCATGAAAGACCTGGGTGATGCCTCTTACATTCTGGGGATCCGGATCCATCGTGATAGATCCAAGAGGATGTTGGGACTTTCGCAGTCCAGGTATATCGACACTGTGCTGAAAAGATTCAGTATGGAAGATTCTAAGCGCGGTAATCTACCGGCTTGTCATGGAATCACCCTCTCCAAAGAGATATCTCCCAAGACTGATTTGGAAAGGGAACGCATGTCTGTTATACCCTACGCTTCTGCGGTAGGCTCTATAATGTATGCGATGTTGTGCACCAGACCAGAGCTTACGCACTGAGCGTGGTAAGCCGGTATCTGTCAGACCCAGGGGAGAAGCACTGGATAGCAGTAAAGAACATTCTCAAGTACCTGAGAAGGACTAAGGAGATGTTCTTGGTTTATGGCGGAAAAGACCTTAGGTTGGAGGCCTTTGCTGATTCCGGCTTCCAGAGTGATAAGGACGATTCCAAGTCCATGTCGGGTTATGTCTTCACCCTCAATGGAGGGGCGGTGTGCTGGAAGAGCTCCAAGCAGGACACTGTTGCTGACTCGACGATGGAAGCGGAGTATATAGCTGCTTGCGATGCCGCAAAAGAAGCAGTCTGGATGAAGAAGTTCCTAACAGAACTTCAGGTGGTTCCTACCATAGTTGATCCAATACCTCTGTATTGCGACAACAATGGAGCTATGGCTTTAGCAAAGGAACCAAGGTTCCATCAGAAGTCTAGACACATCTTAAGGCAGTATCACCTGATCAGGGAGATCATTGATCGTCAGGAGATCGAGGTTCGGAGAGTTTCTTCTGAAGAGAACATTGCTGATCCATTCACAAAGGCCCTACCTCAGATTCAGTTCGAGAGGCTACTCGAGATCATCGGTCTTTGATATGCCAGTACATGGCCTAGTGCAAGTGGGAGATTGTTAGTGTATATGCCCTAGGGGCCATTATTGTATCATACTAGTTTGTATATTACTTAATGGAAGCTTCGGATATTCACATGTACATAACAGTCTTGCTAAACATGGTAGTATGCTACTTGGTTTTTCTATCTTAATATGTGAGTACACGTATTGATAGAGCTCTTAGGATCTTGCTTGACTACCAGCGTTGTGATGGCAGTCACACTAGTGGGGGCTGGGTAGTCTACAAGCACATCCTTATTCAGGTCCCTAGTCGTTGGATTATCGAGACAGGGCATCGATACTCTGGAGTAGACTAGTGTGTACGCTTCTCATCCCAGTTGGGGAGATGGTCTGTCCCACAGCCGTCAGTACGTCGTACTGGAGATAGTATGCAGGTGCTCGTTGGGTTACGGGTACACCGGACAGGACTCACAGGGAACTGTTGGATGGTTTTATACCAGTCGTCAGTAAACAGTTCCCAGGTGACATGAGTACAGCATAGTCCGTAGACTTGACACTGCTACTTCGCCTCGAGTGTGTCCAACTGTTCTTAGATTGCTACCCTACCACGGCTCAAAGGAGTCGTGCAAACAGGTAGTAGTTGGGTGCAGTCCCGAGCACTTGGAGGCAGTGGCGGTTAGAAAGGATTCGTCTCTCCCGGTATTGGGGGTTGATATCGCGCTGTGTCAGAGAGCCATTACGCAAAGTCCCTGGCCAGGGCAAGCGAGATTTGCTGGTAGGTTCCAGTAGTTTCTCAGGGTGTAATGGGCTTCGCTCCGACATGACTTATACCGCTATTAGGGGACTGACGCTTGCCGCCCCCCTAGGCCTGATATGCGATAGTCTTAGACGAACGGACCGGACTGTACGGAGATTGTCACATCAGACTCAGTAGGAGTTCGGATGGGTTTCCTCATCGGCCTTCTTATCGACATCTACCTGGGGACCGTTACGTACAGCTAGTGCCGCTTGCGGTCTGTGGTTAAACCCACTGCCAGCGTAGTAGTCGAGTCTCTAGAGTCCCACACAGAGAGTTTCCCTTCTACAGGCGAAACGATATAGAGGTCGTATGGTTTTACGACAAGGGTTCGGACGCATACGTGTGTTTACACACGTACGACTTTCGGACAGTTTTTACCAGTCGGCTTTGGTTTAAGCCAGTTACTGGTATCCGGTTATTGGATTTATACAGTCTAAAGTTTTTCCGTATTTTTGCGGAAAGGAGGGGCGTTCTCGTAATTGCGCGAGAAGCTTCTAGAAGATGGTGACTAAGGAGCTTTAGGTGGCATATACAATGAATGTGATTAGTGAGTCATATGGAGATTCATCCATGTCATTAATGCTTCATAATTGCTTAATGACTCATGGAGATGAATCATCACTAGATATTATCAAGCATGGTTGTTAAATTTTTTTATTTTATTTTCTTGATAAAAAGAAATGCTTGATATATATTATCATAACTCATTATTCTCACTTCATTATTATCTTCATCTTCTCTCTCCTCAAGCTCTCCCTCTTCAAACCCTAATCCTCCTCTCTCATGTGTTGAGTACAAGGATTAGTTAGACTAATTAAACCATAACCCTCACTCCATATCACCTAGCTTCTTTGATTAGAACTTAAAGAAAGTTAGTTGCCTCAAGTTTAGAGGCTAAGCTTGGAGTAAAGCTCTCGGGTGGATCGTCTACTACTTCGAGAAGGCCGAGGAGGAGGTGGAGTTCGTAAAGACGAAGGACACGATTCATTAGGTATAATCCCTTTACATAGTAGTTGTTAACTTCTATGTTTGATGTTAGTTATCGTTTAGCTTCGATTCATGCGGTTAGTCGATGTTTAAGCAAAGAACAAGATCGTTTTTCATATTTCCGCCTCCCCGCAACCCGTGGGGTGTTGTACATCGACTTACACCTTGTCGGGGTCTCGACTGTATACACTAGTCTACTCTGGAGTATCGATGCCCTGTCTCGAAACTCCCACGACTAGGGACCTTTTAAGGATGTGCTTATAGACCACCAGCTCTCACGTATATGATCGCCCTCATACTGCTGGCAGTCAAGCATAAATCCTAGGGGCTCTATCAACGTGTAATAGCGACCTGTCAGGTCACCTAAAGCAGTACACGATGATAAAGATCAACCAGATAGCATACTATCATCTTGAGTAAGACTGTCCTACCGGGATAGGTCCTCCCTCAATCATTGCAATCACATGCCTATGATCCAATAATTGACTCTGAGGGCACTATCTCCATCAAGTATGCGGGTGCTCGTTAGGTTACGAGTACACTGGACAGGACTCATCGGGAACTTTTGGTTGGTATTATACCTATCGTCAGTTATCTGTTCCCAGGTGACATGAGTACAGCTTAGTCCGCCGACTTGACACTGTCACTTCGCCTCGAGTATGTTCGTACTGTACTTAGATTATTACCCTACCAGGGCTCAAAGGAGTTGTGCAAACAGGTAGTAGTTGGGTGCAGTCCCGAAACACTTGGAGGCAGTGACGGTTAGACAGGATTCGTCTCTCCTGGTATTGGGGGTTGACATCGCGCTGTGTCTAGGAGAGCCATTACACGAGTAGTCCCTGGCCAGGACAAGTGAGATATACTGGTAGGTTTCCAGTGTTATCTCAGGGTGTTCTGGGCTTCACTCCGACGCGACTTGTACCGCTATTAGGGGACTGACGTTTACCGCCCCCCTAGGCCTGCCATGCGATGTATCAGACGAACAGACCGGACTGTACGGAGATTGTCACATACAGGCTCAGTAGGAGTTCGGATGGGTTTATCCCATCGGCCTTCTTATCGACATCTACCTGGGGACCGTTATGTACAGCTAGTGCCGCTTGTGGTCTGTGGTTAAACCCACTGCCAGCGTAGTGTCGAGTCTTTAGAGTCCCACATAGAGAGTTTCCCTGCATTGAGCGAAACGTGTAGAGGCCGTATGGTTTTACGGCAGGGCTGCGATCACTTGCGTACACTTGTGTGCGTATGTTGTTCGGAAAGGCAATACTAGTGGGCTTTAGTTTAAGCTGGATCCTAGTATTGCATGGATGGATTTGTTTTGTCTTCAGTGCATTCGCATTCTACGGAATGCGGATGCGGGTGTGTATGCACAGTTTTGAGGAGTGATGAAGGAGGAGGTGCCTCATTAGAATTTTGGCAGTTGGTTCGGCCAAAACCATTATGTGGCAGGCTCATTAGGGTTTTGGCAATTCGTTCGGTCAAAACCATTATGAGCCGGGGACATTGTTTACTAATCCTTTTAGTGATAATTTTATGATGGCTAATTGCATTGACCATTTGACCACCATGACCTCTCTTGACTTTGTTGACCGGTTGACCGGGGTTGACCATTGACCTTCATGAGAGATCTACACTCTTCTTTTGATTTTCTTTTTCTTTTGATTATGAAAATGGTCATTTCAATGTAGCCATCAACTTTATCTTGATGGGATTAGTAATGATAATGTTTTTGCATTATTGAACCATGGCTCATTTTCTTTAGCTCATAATTCATTCTCATTTCTCTCTCTTGCTCTTTCTCATGAGAAGAAAAGAAAATGAGCTTTCATGGTTGCTAAGTTCTCCTCCTTCTTCCTCCTCTTGATTCTATCTTTTGATCTCATGTGTTGAGAGAAAAAGATCCCACAAAGACAAACACATCCATACATCACTTCTACACAACCTAGGGCTTCTAGATTAGCGATCTCGTCGCCCTAGTTGCCTCGGCTCAAGGTGGAGCTCGGTGTACAACTCTTGGGTGGATCGTCTTCGACTCAAGAAGGCCGCGGAGGTGCCCAAGGTCCGGATCGACACTTGGAGCTTGGATGGACGAGCGGGACAGCGGAATGAAGACCCGAAGGACCGGTTTCGTGAGGTATACTATCTACAGCATAGTAGTTAAAGCCTCTAGTAGTTTACTAGTTACTAGTTTAGCAAAGATCCATGCTTTAAGTCCATGTTGCCTTGCGCCAAATCATTGTTTTTCGTCGTTTCCGCCTCCCCGTAAGAACCGGGATGAGCAACGTGGACTTACAAATTCTTCTTAACCATAGTACGGTTTTCAACCTACGACGCACAGGGTTTGAGTTATTCAACTCAGGAGACTTATACAAAGTATTGTATGTTGTCCTGTGTCCGTTTGGACAGAGGGGTTGGTCCTCGTACTATATTCTGTTTACTTGTGAATTCTCTACTTTTTAGACAAGTGTTTCGTAGAAATGCAATGTCTATGTTTGGAGAAGTTATACGTATAAGAATAAAGTAGAGAACCATGTGTCGCAAGTATCGGGATTCTTCAAGGTGATCGAAGATGTAGATACTTGTGTTTGGTATTCTATTGATAGTAATGGTTTTGAGACACTTGTTTCTCTTTCTGGTCACTCATGTTTGGATGTACTCCTAAGTTGAGTAATGCTGATTGGTGTCACGACCCGAATCTTTCGACTCGTGACCGGCACTTAACCCCGCTACGTCTACAGGCGTAACGCGACTAAGTAAGCCGAACCCAGAAATCAAAACCAATTAAAAATAGTGAATGTTGAAAACATTTAGTTAAAACATTTAGAAAATCTTGAATAATTCAATAAGTTCTTTTAAAGTTACTTAATCATTTAAATAATTTTGGCAGCATTTCCTTTGTAAAAGTAGCCCCGCGACCGGGTATAAAAGAGGATATGAGTAAAAATGAGATATAATGAAACAAAACATTCCCAAACGGGAGCAATCACGCCCAACGGCGGAAACCATCATCACAAGAGTAATATACGACGCCGTAGCGAAGAATGAGCAATAAATAAACATCACAGAGTATAAACTGCAAATAAAAACAGTCGGCTCCCATGAGCTCGACACCAGAATACAAAATATACATCATCGTCCTCACGCAGTATCTATGTCCTGTACATAAATGGTAGATGGAGAGTACTAGATACAAAAAGGGATACAATAAAAGTAATCAGATACCACAACCCACCTAAATGCAAAACAGCCCTCGCCGCAACTGTAGTGGTATATGTAGCCAAAAGATGCAAAAGACAGCCTGCCGCGACAATGCTGAGGGCAACCTGCAAATACTGTGGCACAACGGGGGTGAGTTGCCAACTCGTGAATAGAGATAACATATAAAGGTAATCGCGAGCATGCACGTATGGCGCTACTCTAACAAATGCCAGCAGATGATATCAATGCGAAATAAGCAGCATGTGCAATAATCATGCAGATGCTCTGTCAGGTAAAATAACTACAGGATGAGATATATGGTAATCAATGCTGAGCATGGGATAACAACATCTACACAGAATATCAACGTGGAAAACAATCGGTGCCCACAACTGCACCCAAATCCCAAATAACTCAGGCGCCGGCACACCCATCGGCCCTCAAATCCTGTAAATCTCTGAGAAATCACGAGTGCCCAACATCGGCACCCAAAATATCATAAAATACTCGTGTCCAGCATCGACACGCAAATCCTCATATATCGGGCTCCGTCAGTCCGGATCAGCCCACGGGCTCCGTCTGCGGTATCGGCCCTCGGCCCCGGCAGTACGGATCATCCCGCATCCATCTCTCGACTCTGGTCAGTATCCTCCGGATAACCGCCAGGTCCAACCAATCACCGGTAGGTACTCGCCACCCTGCCAGGCTCATCGTCTACTCCATGAAAAACATTTCTCGCCCCGGGGAACCATACCGGGTCCACCACGAACCCGCAAAGGGATCATCCAACTCCTCAAATCGGGTTTCAAGCACACGTCTCAGCACCGAGAAAACGCATGGTGGACGCACCAAAATATCATATCACGAGGAACCGGGTTTTCAAATAGTGCATCTTTTCTTAAAAATCCCACGGTTCTCAAAACCATAAATCACATGAAAATCCAACACCAAGAAGTAAATCCAATGCGATGTGCTATATATATCAATCCATGATATAGGTATAAGGGAAAACCGCTTTTTAAAATTAGCTTCCGTTTTTAAAGATATCATGCGGCTCCCAATTTCCATGAAAGTCATATCGAATCATACATGAAATGAACTATAGCAATATAATCATGGCAGTTCTACAGTGAGTGTGTCATGGCAATTACTAACGGTGTGTGTGTAGCATGCAGATTAGTGCTCGTGCAACATAAACCGTTAGTAATAGTGCGGTGTTCTATCAATTCTAAGCATATATATAGCAGGAAATGCAATATGAAATGGCAGTCCATGAGGTAAATGCAACATATAATAATAAGGTCCTATCAGCCCTGACGCATAACGCCATGCGGGCGATATCCCTGTAGATGTGAAATCTACTCACCGAAGTCTCGCGCTAAGTGTAGTCGACGACTTGCTTGCCCTTCTTCGCAGCGTCCGTCTCACTCGCCTGCGAACCTAAAATCACATAACATATATCACACATAAGCTCAATTTCATAAAAACGTGATATTACGGTCCAACTAGACACCCGTATCGTAAACCAATCGCGCGTGTGCGCGATACGCTAAAATGTGTGATCACGCACCAGAAAATACCCTGACGCATCGCGATACGCAAAAACGCCAAACCCACACACGTATCACGCGTGTCGCGAAGGTTTAAAATACGAGAAATAGGTATTTAGTCCCAGATTTTTATACAGAACTTAAATTACAAAAATATGTATATCACAAAACTCCACATAGCAGCAGACACCCATAGGACCAAACCCCAACCCAAACCCTCCCCATCTGGCCGTAAATTGCGGCCAGATCGAATATTTCGGCGGCCACTGTACGGAATTTGGGGGTCGGGTTCTACCTGGGGGATCAACACCTAACCAACATACTGCAGTCTTCTCAAAATTATTCTGAACTCACCGGGTCGATAGCAGTTTTCAGAAACTCAAATATTGCTTAAAAACGGTGAATTTGCCTCAAATAGGGATCTGGTGGTATTTTAGTGCAATTGGGGTTTAAGCTGGGTTAAAATGGCCTTAACAACACTCTATCCACCTACTGAAACCAAAACACACATCACTTGGCCAAGGTTCTCACTAAACACCTCATATCGCACTAAATCGCACCAAAAACCACTAACCGAAGCAAAACTACACTAAACAAGTAAACTAGGGAGTAAGTTTAGGAATATACCCCACCCTCGACCTTAGGGAGCTAGAGGAAGAAGAAGAAGTGAAGGGAAGGGGCTGCAGCTGGAGTTGAGGCTGTTGCTGCTGCTAACTGCTGCTACTGGTGCTGTTGCTGTTGCTGAGATGCTTGCTGCTGCTGCTGTGAAGCTTGCTGCTGCTGCTGCTGTGAATGCTTGCTGCTGCTGCTGCTGTGAGGTAAGTGTGTGTGTGTGTGTGTGTGAGTGAGAGAGTGAGGTTGAGAGAAAAGAAAAAAACAAATGAGAGGAAATCATAACCACCAATGTCAACCCCACACCCTCTCTCTCCTCATTAATTGCAAGCATGGCTTAAGCCATGATGCACTCTCTCTCTCTCACCAAGTCAACACTCTAAGGAAATTCAAAATAAAGCAACTATTAATTAACTAATTTAAACTTAATTAAAACCCAAAAGAGTTAATCCCCATGATTAACCCACCATGGTCACTAATCATGGTAATAACTCATTTAAAAACCCTAGTTTACATGCACATGTGTGTGCAAGCCTAGGAAAATTTTAGAAAAATATCTATTAAATTGGGAAAAATATTTGAAACACAATTTGGTAAACTTTTTGTTAAAAGCCCATTACTTAAATATAAATAGTCACTAAACACATCCTAAGGTGTTACAATCTCTCCCCCTTAAGAAAATTCGTCCCCGAATTTCAACATCTAACTACACGTACCTTCGAAAAGATGGGGATACCTCTTCTTCATCTTGTTGCGCCACGGCAGCGCCCCGGCCGTCTATCCGAGGCCAAAATGCGGAATCAAAATTTTCTTAACTTTAAACTGGCGCTACCGCGGACAATATACCCGGATCGAAACCATTAACCTATACTAGCTAACTAGAGTTGGGGTGACAGATGTACCGAGTGATCCGAGTCCTCCGGTCTTCTCGTCGTCGTCCCGATCTCCTGCAGAAACTCCGGTCGTCACATCCTTTCCGGAAGGGCACCACATCGTCTGCATCTTTTACGGGCTCCCACCTCAATACCGAGGCAACTCGGGCACGAAGCTGGCTAGTCGACGTGCCCAAGCTTTGCTGTAGAATGTAGTGTAGATGATGCTTGTCTCATTTGGGGTTTGTAGTTGCCTGATGGAGGAATAAGGTTAAGGAAGAATGGTGCTTTCATTTTTCCAAAACTAGAAGAATGAGATCAAGAAATTTGTGTCACACCAAAAATGGTAATTTCTCTCATTTTCCAAACTAAGTGGCCGGCCTCTTTTTATTAGAATGGTGGAGGGCAAAAACAAATCATGAAGGGAGGTGAGTGTAGGATCAATCAAGAGGTGACCACAAGCAAACATCAACCATGCTTATTACTTACATCAAACCCATACCCACTCAAATCTCATTAATGCAAAATCATGGATGAATAAAAAACAAAGGATGCAAATCCTATCATAATGAATACATTTGTAAGAAACCCCCTCCACAAATGTTATTTGCACAATTGCAAATAACCCCCTCCATCGGAAAAGTCCGGCCGGGAAAGAACAAAGGAAAACCGGCCGGAACGGAATGGAAACTGGCAACTCCAGAAAACTGGTCCCGTAATAAATTACAGGAAAACCCCGATACTGTGCATACACACCCGCATCTGTATTCCGTCCGGATACAAATGCAAAGAGACAAAATCTACACTGTACTAAACTAGGATCCGGCTTAAACCAAAGCCGGCTAGTAATGTTCGTCCGATCCTGATCCGTGCAATACCGCACGTATCAGATCGAACCCTGCCATATAACTATATGGCCACTAGTACAAAACTGTCCGATCCTGATCCGTGCAATACCGCACGTATCTGATCGGACCCTGCCATATCTCCATACGGTCTCTACAGCGTTTCGCCCGAAAGCTGAGTAACTGAAAGTGTGGTGGACTATAAAGACTCGTCAATACTATGGCTGTGGATTTAACCACAAGCACGTCAGAGGTATAAGCCAATACGTAACGGGCCACCAGCTATTGACCAAAAGGGACGTCGATGAGCGAACTCATCCTGACACCCTACTGAGCCTGTCAGTGACAATATCCGTACAGTCCGGTCCGTTCGTCTATGAGCATCGCGTGGAGGGCCTAGGTGGTTGGTAAAAGTCAGACCCCCAAAGGCGGTACAAGTCGTGTCGGAATGAAGCCCAGAACACCCTGAGATACTACTGGAATACCTACCAGTAAATCTCCTGCCTCGGCCGAGGGCTTTGTGTAATGGCTCTCCTAGACACAGCGCGACCTCACCCCCAATACCGGGAGAGACGAACCCCTGCAGATCCGCTCACTGCCTCCATGTGGCTCGGGACTGTACCCAACTAAAACCTGTTTGCACGACTCCTTTGAGCCGTGGTAGGGTAGTAATCAAAGCACAGTGGGAACTCACACGAGACAAATGACGATCTCAGGTCGATGAACTAACCTGTACACATGTCACCTGGGAACTGCTATCTGACGTCTGGTATAATCCCAACTAGCAGGTTCCCGGCGAGTCCTGTCCGGTGTACTCATAACCCAATGAGCACCTGTATACATCTTAGGTGAACCAACTGACACCAGTGGCTTATGAGACCGGCCACCGCCCCTCGTCGGGGTCTCGACTGTATACACTAGTCTACTCTGGAGAATCGATGCCCTGTCTCGAAACTCCCACGACTAGGGACCATTTAAGGATGTGCTTATAGACCACCAGCTCTCACGTATATGATCGCCATCATACTACCGGCAGTCAAGCAAGAATCCTAGGGGCTCTATCAGCGTGTAATAGCGACCTGTAAGGTCACCTAAAGCAGTACACAATGATAAAGGTAAACCAGATAGCATACTATCATCTCGAGTAAGACTGTCCTACCGGGATAGGTCCTCCCTCAATCATTGCAATCACGTGCCTGTGATCCAATAATTGACTCTGAGGGCACTATCTCCAACAATCTCCCACTTGCACTCAAGGCTAATTATTGCGATGTCGCATACTCACAGCCCGTGTGATACCGAACACCCAACTCCTCTACTAGTCAGTCGCACAAAGCATGTTTGCGAAACTATTGCATTCGAGGAAAAGCCTCAGTGAGTGGATCCGCCTAGATGTTTCTTTCTATGTCTCTCTATATCACAAGTTCGCGGAGAAAACCATCTCCCGAAATGAGCAATACCTGTCTTAGAGTGTCTGGATGTCTGATGGGACCGAGCTCATAAATGAACTCCAAATCCAAACTTCTTAGACTGTATCGTCAACTGAACTTAATCAGTATCCAGCGCCATGCCTCCCTCAGTATCTGCATGGATCACCTGTCCAGAATACTGCCCCTCGTCAGAAGGAAAACTATAACTCTGACAACCTCCTTGTCGTCCATGTCACCTTGGAAGCCTGGAGTGATAACCGTCTCCTAAAGGAGGCAGCCGTTATCATATCCCTAGAACATTCACTTATGTTCTAAAACTGCTTTCGACTGTTCCTCCAGGATTGGATCAATATCAACTTATTGCATCTAGTGCAAGAACAACATCTGGTGTGGTACTTGACATCTCATGATTGACTCAATTGCCTAAGCAAGTGATCTGCCAATCATGCACATCCCTCTCTACTTTAGTCTATAAGACACCTTTAGAGAGGGTGACTCCATCACCTGCAGGTACACTACCATGCCAGGAGTCGTCCATTCTAAATACTCTTAGAATGCTGTCAAAGTACCCTGATTGGGAAACCATCCAAATCTAGATCTAAAACCATAGATCTAGTAACCAGTATGTCTGATATAATGTCCAAGTCCCTTGTGGAGAAAACACTGTGTGATGACCAAAGTATAACCGATCGTAGTATAGGAATGTCACTTCCTACTTTGTGTATGTCATCCAAAACCCGGATATCACACCCTACTACCTTCTCAACAGATCCATCTCCCATTCTGATGACGTCAAACCTATGACTGTCACATCAGAAATAGATGATCTATCTCCGCTATATCTGCTTTAGTCTATAAATAGACATAAGCTACCTGTCCACCAATGCTTCCGCTGCTCCCACTGACTACGACAACCCTCTGGCAGAGTCATATAGACGCGCACTTCTAAAGCTAGTTTAGAACGACGCTATACTCATCCTCCTGCCGGGTCTCGCAGCCTGGAACAACAACAATGGCAAGTGTGGGTAAACAAGAACTTCCCTGTCACCGTCCTTGAGGCTACCGGAGTACCTCTCGGGTGCCTGAAGTTACCCACTTTATCTGCGGAGTGGCCAATGGAATGTCAAATCAGATTGAATCTTTAGGTTCCTTATCAAATCTTCAGTAATCGTTTGCGGTTCTGGAATCGCTTCCAGTTCTACCATACTCCCACTACTGTTTTCTGAAAAATAACCATTTCTTTTTAAAATGTGGCGAGTTAAGAACAATATCACTATTGATCTTCCAGATGGTAGAAAATCAACCCTCGTCATAGCCTGGGTCAACCCACAAACAGCCATTACAGAAACGTGCCTATAGTTGTCCGGAGTCTGGTTTTAAGCATAAGCCGGACAACACCCCGTACCTTAACAATGTCAAGATATGAACTGTTCTATATCCAATATAGAAACAGAGGCACTGATTTAATTGAACCAGATTCAAATCAAGCAGCTGTCTCCAGTGCATGTCAACTAAATGGAAGGAGGCCGATCAGCGTTACCCAACTTAGGAATGCTTCCAATTATGAGTAACCTGAAAGAGAAGCCAGTTCTCATTACTATCAACTGAATACCATACACAAGTATCTACATCTTCGATCACCTTGAAGAATCCCGATACTCGCAATACCTGGTTCTCTACTCTATTCTTATACCAATAACTCCTCAAAACTCGAACCCTGTGTTTCTACGAAACACATGTCTAAGAATTAGAGTAGTTAAAAGTAAACAGAATATAGTATGAGAACCAACCCCTCTGTCCTAATGGACACTGGACAACATACAATACTCTGTATAAGTCCGCTGAGTCTAACAACTCTTTCACTGTGTGTCGTAGGTTGAAAACTGTACTTATGGTTAAGAAGAATTACACCGCTGTTTAATGCTCCTTACCTAACCATCCACTGATATAGGTAAATGTCATCGACATAATATCAAAAGGTATATCTCACTCTATGAAAATAGACGTACAGATATATCAATTTGAAATTGGTGCATAACAACGGATATTCAAAACCAAAATATTTGCCGACCGGCAAACAACCCAGGTGGCTTCCTCAAATATCACCAATTACAACGAATCCCGATATAATGAGGATGGTCACCTAATTCCCAATAACTTACTCCCACTCATCATCTGTAAAACCATACAGATGTGAGAATCATACCTGGTAAATACATACCCTGGAGTAAGTATCTTATCGGGAAATCAGTTTTCTTTTAACATTACACAGTGAAACTGAAACATTGAAATGTTTCGGTGGGGTATTCCGGTATTCTTAGTAATGCCTCTTCCATTATCCAGATTCACAACTACAACCGTATAATTCTTTGCCACCTCTCCAAATCCCTTTATATGTCTTTAGTCATTACCGTCTGCACACCCCTTTAGGCCAAATGGTTTTCTTCCTTCCCTACCGTTCGGCACCAGCCTATGGTTTGGAAGAAGACTATCCAATAAGCATAAAAGGTGTACTGTCCTAATCCTAGGAGCACTCGCAAAGCGAGAGAAGGTGAAGATAAAAGACAACCGAATAAACCTTATTCCTATTTCTCCTGAATCAGAATCCATCCCCGAACTGGAACAAGTTCCTTTCGAGTTCGTATATAACCATACGATGGAGTATCCAAATAAACTGTGGATCTTCGTAGCGATACGGAGTGTCCTGGAGAAATGCAAAGGTGATTTAGGATTGGCGAAGAAATACTTGGTTCGGTCGTGAATAGCAGTCGCAATTTACTTTGCCCTCTTACTAATCCCTTGCTTTGTCTTAACTTAATACCTTCTGCACACCATCGTTATGCTAATTCGTTTTCTTCATTCCCTACCGGTTGGCACCAGCCTAAGGTTTGGAAGAAGACTATCCAATTTGCGTAATAGGTGTACTATCTCCTAAACCAAGGAGTACTCGCAATGAGAGAGGGTGAAAAGAAAAGACAACTGAATAATCCTATTCGTTTTCTCCAGAACCAGAAACCATCCTCGAAGTCCTTCGAGTTCGTATATAACCAAACGATGGTTTTGTCCAATGGAAGTGGACGTTCGTAGTAATACGGGATGTCCTGGAGAAAAGGGTAAAAGTAGGAGTGGCAATGAGGTTTGCAACTCTGACAATCCAAAAGCCAGTGTTAAGAAGGTTCGGTCAACTTGGTCACTGAGTCATAGTCCAGGGTCGGGTCAATGGTCGCTGCTAAAGAGAGAGAGAAAAGAAACACTCAGCGTGCACTCTAACCTAGATCAGAATGGTTATCACTTTGTCTAATCTGGAAACCTCCCACTATACCTCAAATTCTCCTCCAAACCTGAAATAAGAATTAGTCGGGATTACCCGAGGAGTAAACCAACTCATCAGTGGGAATCGGGATCCAACTATCATCGCATGATAACGTGACGGAATCCACTCACGTCACCACACTCCAGAAGGTATGCGCATGTCTGGCAAGTTTCAGTTCTTTTGAAACTCCCGATGTGATTTTTTACCCCAAGCGGTTTATAACCTTGACTAGGTCAACAAACCATAAACCGCCAGTCAAGTTCAACCCGTCATTATTCTGGATTGCATTAAACCCACCCGTACGTGCCCTTGACTAGGTCAACAAGGCCGCACGACTGTCTTAACCAATCCTACTTATGCAACAAACAAGTACCACTTAGCTACCGAACACTACGTCTTGACTAGGTCAACAAACACAGCACGAATACTAAATAATACCTGTAGGAAATGACGGAGGGCTACGGCTGGTTTTTGGCGAAAAACCTTTAACGTAATGAACTTGATATCGTTGAAGGAACTGCATAGCCTTTTTAGAAAATATAGTGACGAAAACCTTTATTAAAGAGGTCACTCCCGGTGAAGGGATCTCGGCTCTTTCCCCGTAGAATGAGGTGCAGGATATTCCAACTGAATACCACGATGCAAAGCAAAAGTAATCGGCTATAGTGAAGTTAATGCCCTGACGCAAACTTCTGTCCAAGGGGTCACTCCCGGTGAAGGGATCTCGGCCCTTGTCTCGTCGACTGAGGAGCAGGATATTCCAAATGAATACCACGATGCAAAACAAAAGTGAACGTCCTTGCAATAACAGCTTTTTGAAAAATGTTCCAACAACATCAGAATAGGTTTGTTTAGCTTGCATTGATCCGAATCAACGCAGTCCCATCAATTGATCACACCACAAAGAACGAAAATATACTGACGTACGTATATGCCATCCGCATTCACCACTGGGTCCCGTCATCACCCGTTAGGTTAGCAAACTAACGGCAGAGCGGGGACTGGACTAGCGCGGATGAAAATCATATACAACATCTACTAATATATATACCAATATATAGTATTTCGCTCAAGGCGTGAATAAAATGCAACATCACAGAAATATGCAGCATCATAGAACAATACAGATACCTGGAAGCCCCGGGTTTCACAGAGCCGCTGCTGAAACCCGACGTTCCCCTAGTCGTGTGGATAGCCTGTGCAATGAAAACCTAGACCCCTACGGGCGCGGCAAGTCACCCGCCAAAACCTGAAGCGAGGCAGCCCCTTCAGCAACGTGAATGGACCACCCAGCACTTCACGGAATCCGGTAACTCGGGCACCCCTCCTGGGTCAACCTGTACCCCCTATGAGTGCGGCGAATAGCCCGCCAATCCTGGAGTGAAGCCCCCTCCGTCCCAATGCCATGAGATGCGGGCTCGTTGCCCTCCAGAACCCGGCTATCCGTGCACCCCACCGCGGGGCAATCCTAGTACAGAAAGTAAAATATACATACACCGGGTACATCGACCGCAACCAGGTCGTGCCCCAAAAGAATAATACAACCAGGCAGTGACGGCAGTCCACATGTCGGACGCTCGCCCCGCAATGTCAAGTGTACATATAAAACAAAACTGTACTAACATTGCATCCAGGCTATCCCCCACGACCGATCCGCAACATCACAGCAAAATCACAGAACATCAACGTGAAAATCACGTTCGCAAATCCGTCTAACCGGGCTATAGCAGTTAGACAGGATTTACCGATCGAGTGACATTCACGGTCGCAGATATAATGTAAATACTGTGAAATAATGTGTTTAAAATATCCGATCAATCAAAAATTAACAAGTGGGCCCCCAAGCAATACTGTAGCACTCACAGAAATTCTGGGCCCAATTTTAATATTCCAAAACCTCTATTTTTAGCCCACAAGCCCACTGGAAAAAATTGATGACATGATCCCTCATTCATGCGGCGGATCCGCGGCCTCCACAGTGGTAATGGCCGCGGATCCGCGGTCGTACGGAGGGATCGTGTTGTCGAATTTTTCCAGTGTTCGTAGAACTCCCTGCACATCATTCTGAGACAACCTGAAAAATTTTTCGAGACCAAAAAAATTCAACAGAAACTGATGCTAACAAAAATGTAGTTTTTGGAATTTTGGTCGATCGGAAACGCAAAACACATTAGAACAAGCTAGACAAGGTTAATGGCGTGGCTCTGATACCATGTTGCGCCACGGCAGCGCCCCGGCAGTCTATCCGAGGCCAAAATGCGGAATCAAAATTTTCTTAACTTTAAACTGGCGCTACCGCGGACAATATACCCGGATCGAAACCATTAACCTATACTAGCTAACTAGAGATGGGGTGAGAGATGTACCGAGTGATCCGAGTCCTCCGGTCTTCTCGTCGTCGTCCCGATCTCCTGCGGAAACTCCGGTCGTTACATCCTTGCCGGAAGGGCACCACATCGTCTGCATCTTTTACGGGCTCCCACCTCAATACCGAGGCAACTCGGGCACGAAGCTGGCTAGTCGACGTGCCCAAGCTTTGCTGTAGAATGTAGTGTAGATGATGCTTGTCTCATTTGGGGTTTGTAGTTGCCTTGATGGAGGAATAAGGTTAAGGAAGAATGGTGCTTTCATTTTTCCAAAACTAGAAGAATGAGATCAAGAAATTTGTGTCACACCAAAAATGGTAATTTCTCTCATTTTCCAAACCAAGTGGCCGGCCTCTTTTTATGAGAATGGTGGAGGGCAAAAACAAATCATGAAGGGAGGTGAGTGTAGGATCAATCAAGAGGTAACCACAAGCAAACATCAACCATGCTTATTACTTACATCAAACCCATACCCACTCAAATCTCATTAATGCAAAATCATGGATGAATAAAAAACAAAGGATGCAAATCCTATCATAATGAATACATTTGCAAGAAACCCCCTCCACAAATGTTATTTGCACAATTGCAAATAACCCCCTCCATCGGAAAAGTCCGGCCGGGAAAGAACAAAGGAAAACCGGCCGGAACGGAATGCAAACTGGCAACTCCAGAAAACTGGTCCCGTAATAAATTACAGGAAAACCCCGATACTGTGCATACACACCCGCATCTGTATTCCGTCCGGATACAAATGCAAAGAGACAAAATCTACACTGTACTAAACTAGGATCCGGCTTAAACCAAAGCCGGCTAGTAATGTTCGTCCGATCCTGATCCGTGCAATACCGCACGTATCAGATCGAACCCTGCCATATAACTATATGGCCACTAGTACAAAACTGTCCGATCCTGATCCGTGCAATACCGCACGTATCTGATCGGATCCTGCCATATCTCCATACGGTCTCTACAGCGTTTCGCCCGAAAGCTGAGTAACTGAAATTGTGGTGGACTCTAAAGACTCGTCAATACTATGGCTGTGGATTTAACCACTAGCACGTCAGAGGTATAAGCCAATACATAACGGGCCACCAGCTATTGACCAAAAGGGACGTCGATGAGCGAACTCATCCTGACACCCTACTGAGCCTGTCAGTGACAATATCCGTACAGTCCGGTCCGTTCGTCTATGAGCATCACATGGCGGGCCTAAGGGGTTGGTAAAAGTCAGACCCCCAAAGGCGGTACAAGTCGTGTCGGAGTGAAGCCCAGAATACCCTGAGATACTACTGGAATACCTACCAGTAAATCTCCTGCCTCGGCCGAGGGCTTTGTGTAATGGCTCTCCTAGACACAGCGCGACCTCACCCCCAATACCGGGAGAGACGAACCCCTGCAGATCCGCTCACTGCCTCCATGTGGCTCGGGACTGTACCCAACTAAAACCTGTTTGCATGACTCCTTTGAGCCGTGGTAGGGTAGTAATCAAAGCACAGTGGGAACTCACACGAGACAAATGACGATCTCAGGTCGATGAACTAACCTGTACACATGTCACCTGGGAACTGCTATCTGACGTCTGGTATAATCCCAACTAGCAGGTTCCCGGCGAGTCCTGTCCGGTGTACTCATAACCCAATGAGCACCTGTATACATCTTAGGTGAACCAACTGACACCAGTGGCTTATGAGACCGGCCACCGCCCCTCGTCGGGGTCTCGACTGTATACACTAGTCTACTCTGGAGAATCGATGCCCTGTCTCGAAACTCCCACGACTAGGGACCATTTAAGGATGTGCTTATAGACCACCAGCTCTCACGTATATGATCGCCATCATACTGCCGGCAATCAAGCAAGAATCCTAGGGGCTCTATCAGCGTGTAATAGCGACCTGTAAGGTCATCTAAAGCAGTACACGATGATAAAGGTAAACCCGATAGCATACTATCATCTCGAGTAAGACTGTCCTACCGGGATAGGTCCTCCCTCAATCATTGCAATCACGTGCCTGTGATCCAATAATTGACTCTGAGGGCACTATCTCCAACACATCTCGCTTTCGGTCTCCCAAGTGACCTCCTCACGGCCCTGACCACGCCAAAGTATCTTGACTGATGGAATGTCCTTTGATCTCAATTTCTTCACTTGTCGATTCAAGATCATCACCGGCTGCTCTGCATAGGAAAGGTCGCGCTCAAGCTGGATCGTCGGATGCTGAATCGCATGCGAGGGATCATGAAGATATCTACGGAGCATCGATATATGAAATACGGGGTGCACCTCTGGAAAACTGGGCGGAAGGGCTAACCGGTACGCAACTGCACCAACCCGCTCGAGGATCTCGAAGAGGCCCACATATCTGGGACTGAGCTTCTCCTTCTTCCCAAACCTCATTACACCTTTCTTTGGGGAGACCCTCAAGAAAACATGATCACCCACAGAAAACTCAAGTCTGCATCGCCGACGGTCCGTATAAGATCTCTGCCTACTCTGGGCTGCTCTCATCCTATCGCGAATCAACTGGATCTTCGCGGTCGTCTCCTCAACAATCCGTGGCCCTAAGATACTGCTCTCACTGAGCTCTGTCCAACAGGCGGGCGATCTGCATCTCCTCCCATAAAGAGCCTCAAATGGTGCCATCTGAATGGTCTCCTGGTAGCTGTTATTGTAGGAGAACTCTACTAAGGGTAAGTGATGATCCCAGCTACCTCCGAAATCTAATACACAAGCTCTGAGCATGTCCTCGAGAGTCTGAATAGTCCACTCTGATTGTCCGTCGATCTGCATATGAAATGCTGTGCTGAAACTCAAGCGAGTGCCCAAAGCCTCCTGAAGCCTCTGCCATAGTCGACTGGTAAACTGGGTGCCTCTGTCGGACACAATACACGTCGGGACTCCGTGCAGTCGTACTATCTCGTCAATGTAAATCTGGGCGTACTGAGCAAATCCGAAAGTCGTCTTCACTGGCAGGAAGTGAGCCGCTTTCGTCAAACGATCTACGATCACCCAAATGGACTCGTACCCTCGCCTAGTCCTGGGTAGACCCACAACGAAATCCATCGATATCTGCTCCCATTTCCACTCCAGAATGGGTAACGGCTGTAGCTCTCCCGCGGGCCTCTGGTGCTCAGCCTTGACTTGCTGACAAGTCAGGAATCTCGACACGAAATCTGCGATGTCCCACTTCATTCCGTCCCACCAGTAAACACCTCTCATATCATGATACATCTTGGTGGAACCGGGATGGACACTATATACCGATCGATGTGCCTCCTCAAGAATCTCGCGCCGCAGTCCCTCAGCAGCTGGTACACACAGTCTAGTACCATATCGTAGTACTTTCTGATCATCGATCATGAACTCGGAAAATCTGCCCTGTCCAATCTGTGCCATGATCTCCGAACATCGGTCATCACTGCGCTGTGCCTCATGTATGCGGTCAAGTAACTGTGGGCGTGCACGAACATACACGATCTGTCCTCCAATCGGCGTGAACTCGAACTGTATCCGGCTATCGCATAATATCTGCCAATCTGCCGACGACTGCCCCTGTACTGCGCTCAAACAGGATAGACTACCCCCGGGCCTCCTGCTCAAAGCATCCGCCACTACTTTTGCCTTGCCCAGGTGGTACAAGATCTCGCAGTCGTAATCCTTCACTAACTCCATCCATCGGTGCTGTCTAAGGTTCAGGTCTTGCTGCTGAAATATATATTTTAGACTCTTGTGATCCGTGAATATCTGGCACGACTCGCCGTAAAGGTAATGTCGCCAGATCTTGAGTGCAAAGACCACTGCAGCCATCTCCAAGTCATGAGTGGGGTAGTTCTGTTCATGTTTCTTCAATTGTCGCGAAGCATACGCGATCACCCTGTCGTGCTGCATCAAAACGCACCCTAGCCCCACTCGAGAGGCATCACAATAGACCACAAATCCGCCTGAGCCTGACGGTAATGATAATACCGGTGCCGTCGTCAGCCGAGTCCATAGATGCTGAAAACTGTGCTCGCACTCCTCCGTCCAATCGAAAGGGACTCCCTTCCGAGTCAACCCGGTCAAAGGTGTAGCAATACTGGAGAAGTCCTGCACAAATCGCCTGTAGTAACCGGCCAACCCCAAAAAGCTGCGAATCTCCGTAACCGATGTGGGTCTGGGCCAATGCTGCATGGCCTCGATCTTTCTCGGGTCCACACATATACCGTCTCATGAAATCACATGCCCCAAGAAGTCTATGCTGTCCAGCCAGAAAGCACACTTGGAGAATTTCGCATAAAGCTGGTGCTCCCTCAAAGTCTGCAGTATAATCCGCAGGTGCTGCTCGTGCTCCTCACTACTCTGGGAATACACCAAGATATCATCAATGAAGACTATGATGAACAGATCCAAATATGGCCGGAAAATACGGTTCATCAAGTCCATGAATGCTGCTGGCGCATTGGTGAGTCCGAACGACATCATTAAAAACTCATAATGGCCGTAGCGCGTACAGAAAGCTGTCCTGGGAATGTCCTCCTGTCTAACCCGCAGCTGATGATAGCCCGATCGTAAATCGATCCTCGAAAAGTACCCTGCCCCCTGAAGCTGGTCAAACAAATCGTCGATGCGCGGCAAAGGATACCTGTTCCGCACTGTCACCCTGTTCAGCTGGCGGTAGTCGATACACAGACGCAAACTGCCATCCTTCTCCTTGACGAACAGGACTGGAGCACCCCAAGGAGAAACACTGGGTCGAATAAGTCCCTTATCCAGCAAATCTTGCAACTGACCCTTCAATTCTCTAAGTTCCACCGGGGCCATCCGATAAGGCGGTATGGAAATAGGCCCCGTGCCAGGAACCAAATCAATACAGAAAGAAATGTCGCGCTCGGGCGGTAACCCAGGAAGCTCGTCAGGGAACACATCAGGGAACTCGCTAACAACCGAAACCTGATCCAATGGAACCTGTGTAGCACTAGCATCGCAAACATAGGCGAGAAATCCCTGACATCCCTTCCTCAAAAGCTGTCCAGCGCGAAAAGAAGAAATCACACTGTGAGGGGTGGCACCACGGTCCCCCAACACAACAAAAACCGACTCGTCGGGAAAACAAAATCTAACTGTCTTCTCATGGCAGTCCACAAAAGCATAGCACGTGGCTAACCAATCCATGTCCAAAAGAACGTCGAAGTCCAACATCTCCAGAAGGATCAAGTCGACAGGCAACTCTCTCTCGCCAATACAGACGGTGCAGGACCGGAACACGTGCCTAGCAACGAACGACTCTCCCATAGGAGTGGTCACAACAAGCGGCTAATCAAGCAAACCGGACTCTCTACCCAAACTCGGCACAAAGTGTGTGGATACGTATGAGTGCGTGGATCCGGGATCGAACAATACGTGTGCATCAACTGAACATACGGGAAGGATACCTGAAACCACCGCATTAGACGCCTGCGCGTCCTGATGCGTCAAAGCAAAAACCCATGCCTGTCCACCACCTGCGACTGACTGCCCTCTGCCTCGGTCATCCTGTCCTCTCTGAACAACTCCTCCACGTCCACGACCTCTTTGTGTGTGAGTCTGGCACTGAGCAGCGGTAGGTACAACAGGCAACGCCCTCTAGGGTGGTGAAGGTGGTAAGGTAACATGCGGTGCTGCCGCCTCCCTCCGGTGTATCTCAGGACAATCTCTAACGAGGTGAAGTAGACTGCCACATCTAAAGCAACCCCATGGCGACTGCTGACTCTCCTGGGGATACGAACTAAACATCTGGCCTCGTCCCGAATCTCTGCTACTCCTCGCACCAGAACGATACCTGTCGCGGCGTCTGAATGACTGCCTCCGTGCGAATATACTAGTACGAACTCTCTTCGGCTCTGGAACTACCGAAGTCTCAGTAAGGCGCTCCTTGACTAAAAGGGCTGCGTCTACAGCTGTTGCATAGGTCTCGTAGTGCTGCGCGCTGATCGCAAAGAATAGTGGTGTAAGCAAGCCTCGAACAAATCTCTTGACTCGCAACTCCTCGGTAGCCACTAAATACGGGGCATAAACTGCTAGCTCTGTAAACAGCACGTCATACTCTGCCACTGTCATCCCTGGCGTCTGGCGCAAGGACTCAAATCTGCGTGCTTGGGCATCCCTAACACTCTGGGGAAGGAAACGGGCTAGAAATACTGTCACGAACTCCGTCCAGGTCATAGGAGGAAGACCTGCTGCTCTGCCCTTCTCAACTGAATCACGCCACTTCTGCGCAAGACCTTCCAGGCGAAAGCTCGCGAACTCAACCCATCTCGCATCTGCGCATCTGAGGGAACGGCATATCCGGGCCATCCTGTCAATGAAAGACTGTGGGTCCTCGGCTGTATCGGTGCCTGTGAAGACCGGAGGCTTCAGCCTCATGAACTCTGACAGCGATACTGTAATCACCTCCGTGGCTGCAGGGGCAACTGGCTGTGCGGTAGATACCATCGTGGTCTCTGGAACCGGTGGAGCTACCTCTGGTCGCTGTGCTCGAAGTGTCTCGACTAGTGATCCTATCATCTGGCGCATCTCTTGCATGCTGGATCCCACCGTCTGGCGTATCTCCTGCACACCAGCTCCTAGTGTGGCAATCTGATCTGTTACAGGAGGAACAGTCTGCTCGGGTACAACGGGTGCACTGCCCGGATCAGTCCTTGTCTCGGACGAGTCAACTCGAATCTCGGCCCTCGCGGCCGCTCTCTGCGCCCTCGTAGTCTTTGGCGGCATAATGGCTGAAAGGAAATTAGGATTCGATAAGAATACGGAAATCGAATCACAAGAATATATATATACTCAAGAAGGAATTAAGTTAATAAGTCCTAAGGTCGCTTAGGCGGAGTACCGTGTAGTGAGTATGCCGCGGAACATACGCACGCTATGCCACTCTGCTGCAGCTACCTACTCTATCATACCAGGGTCATCCTACACTCCGAAGGTAAAACATACGCTCTGATACCAACTTTGTCACGACCCGAATCTTTCGACTCGTGACCGGCACTTAACCCCACTACGTCTACAGGCGTAACGCGACCAAGTAAGCCGAACCCAGAAATCAAAACCATTAAAAAATAGTGAGTGTTGAAAACATTTAGTTAAAACATTTAGAAAACCTTAAATAATTCAATAAGTTCTTTTAAAGTTACTTAATCATTTAAATAATTTTGGCAGCATTTCCTTTGTAAAAGTAGCCCCGCGACCGGGTATAAAAGAGGATATGAGTAAAAATGAGATATAATGAAACAAAAGATTCCCAAACGGGAGCAATCACGCCCAACGGCGGAAACCATCATCACAAGAGTAATATACGACGCCGTAGCGAAGAATGAGCAATAAGTAAACATCACAGAGTATAAACTGCAAATAAAAACAGTCGGCTCCCATGAGCTCGACACCAGAATACAAAATATACATCATCGTCCTCACGCAGTATCTAAGTCCAGTACATAAATGGTAGATGGAGAGTACTAGATACAAAAAGGGATACAATAAAAGTAATCAGCTACCACAACCCACCTAAATGCAAAACAGCCCTCGCCGCAACTGTAGTGGTATCTGTAGCCAAAAGATGCAAAAGACAGCCTGCCGCGACAATGCTGAGGGCAACCTGCAAATACTGTGGCACAACGGGGGTGAGTTGCCAACTCGTGAATAGAGATAACATATAAAGGTAATCGCGAGCATGCACGTATGGCGCTACTCTAACAGATGCCAGCAGATGATATCAATAAGAAATAAGCAGTTTGTGCAATAATCATGCAGATGCTCTGTCAGGTAAAATAACTACAGGATGAGATATATGGTAATCAATGTTGAGCATGGGATAACAACATCTACACGGAATATCAACGTGGAAAACAATCGGTGCCCACAACTGCACCCAAATCCCAAATAACTCAGGCGCCGGCACACCCATCGGCCCTCAAATCCTGTAAATCTCTGAGAAATCACGAGTGCCCAACATCGGCACCCAAAATATCATAAAATACTCGTGTCCAGCATCGACACGCAAAACCTTATATATCGGGCTCCGTCAGTCCGGATCAGCCCACGGGCTCCGTCTGCGGTATCGGCCCTCGGCCCCGGCAGTACGGATCATCCCGCATCCATCTCTCGACTCTGGTCAGTATCCTCCGGATAACCGCCAGGTCCAACCAATCACCGGTAGGTTCTCGCCACCCTGCCAGGCTCATCGTCTACTCAACGAAAAACATTTCTCGCCCCGGGGAACCATACCGGGTCCACCACGAACCCGCAAACGGATCATCCAACTCCTCGAATCGGGTTTCAAGCACACGTCTCAGCACCGAGAAAACGCGTGGTGGACGCACCAAAATATCATATCACGAGGAACCGGGTTTTCAAATAGTGCATCTTTTCTTAAAAATCCCATGGTCCTCAAAACCAGAAATCACATGAAAATCCAACACCAAGAAGTAAATCCAATGCGATGTGCTATATATATCAATCCATGATATAGGTATAAGGGAAAACCGCTTTTTAAAATTAGCTTCCGTTTTTAAAGATATCATGCGGCTCCCAATTTCCATGAAAGTCATATCGAATCATACATGAAATGAACTACAGCAATATAATCATGGCAGTTCTACATTGAGTGTGTCATGGCAATTACTAACGGTGTGTGTGTAGCATGCAGATTAGTGCTCGTGCAACATAAACCGTTAGTAATAGTGCGGTGTTCTATCAATTCTAAGCATATATATAGCAGGAAATGCAATATGAAATGGCAGTCCATGAGGTAAATGCAACATATAATAATAAGGTCCTATCAGCCCTGACGCATAACGCCATGCGGGCGATATCCCCGTAGATGTGAAATCTACTCACCGAAGTCTCGCGCTAAGTGTAGCCGACGACTTGCTTGCCCTTCTTCGCAGCGTCCGTCTCACTCGCCTGCGAACTTAGAATCACATAACATATATCACACATAAGCTCAATTTCACAAAAACGTGATATTACGGTCCAACTAGACACCCGTATCGTAAACCAATCGCGCGTGTGCGCGATATGCTAATACGTGTGATCACGCGCCAGAAAATACCCTGACGCGTCGCGATACGCAAAAACCCCAAACCCACACACGTATCACGCGTGTCGCGAAGGTTTAAAATACGAGAAATAGGTATTTAGTCCCAGATTTTTATACAGAACTTAAATTACAAAAATATGTATATCACAAAACTCCACATAGCAGCAGACACCTATAGGACCAAACCACAACCCAAACCCTCCCCATCTGGCCGCAAATTGTGGCCAGATCGAATATTTCGGCGGCCACTGTACGGAATTTGGGGGTCGGGTTCTACCTGGGGGATCAGCACCTAACCAACATACTGCAGTCTTCTCAAAATTATTCTGAACTTACCGGGTCGATAGCAGTTTTCAGAAACTCAAATATTGCTTAAAAATGGTGAATTTGCCTCAAATAGGGATCTGGTGGTATTTTAGTGCAATTGGGGTTTAAGCTGGGTTAAAATGGCCTTAACAACACTCTATCCACCTACTGAAACCAAAACACACATCACTTGGCCAAGGTTCTCACTAAACACCTCATATCGCACTAAATCGTACCAAAAACCACTAACCGAAGCAAAACTACACTAAACAAGTAAACTAGGGAGTAAGTTTAGGAATATACCCCACACTCGACCTTAGGGAGCTGGAAGAAGAAGAAGAAGTGAAGGGATGGGGCTGCAGCTGGAGTTGTGGCTGTTGCTGCTGCTAACTGCTGCTACTGGTGCTGTTGCTGTTGCTGAGATGCTTGCTGCTGCTGCTGTGAAGCTTGCTGCTGCTGCTGCTGTGAATGCTTGCTGCTGCTGCTGCTGTGAGGTAAGTGTGTGTGTGTGTGTGTGTGTGAGAGAGAGTGAGGTTGAGAGAAAAGAACAAAAAAAATGAGAGGAAATCATAACCACCAATGTCAACCCCTCACTCTCTCTCTCCTCATTAATTGCAAGCATGGCTTAAGCCATGATGCACTCTCTCTCTCTCTCTCACCAAGTCAACACCCTAAGGAAATTCAAAATAAAGCAACTATTAATTAACTAATTTAAACTTAATTAAAACCCAAAAGACTTAATCCCCATGATTAACCCACCATGGTCACTAATCATGGTAATAACTCATTTAAAAACCCTAGTTTACATGCACATGTGTGTGCAAGCCTAGGAAAATTTTAGAAAAATTTCTATTAAATTGGGAAAAATATTTGAAACACAATTTGGTAAACTTTTTGTTAAAAACCCATTACTTAAATTTAAATAGTCACTAAACACATCCTAAGGTACGAGGATCTCGCCGGCAGTTACGCCCCCGACGTCACGCCCGCGTTGAAAGCGGATCGTCCATTAGTGGGGATTGATGGCGTGGAACGTCAGAAGTTGTAGGCATAGAATCCGCGCATGGCGAGATTCGCGGGGCGGCGGTTACGCCTATGAGCGGTGACTTTGGTCGGAGGGCCGAGGAAGACGGCCACGGCCTGGAGCTCGGGACGAGCGAAGAGGTCGAGGACTCCAGGTCTTATGGAAGCCCGGCAGGAGCTACAGGGCCGAGGAAGCCAATTTGCAGGGGGCCCCGAGGAAGGCCAGCTTGTGTTTGCACGTCGGGTACAGGGTAGCCTGGTCGGCCCTTGTGGGCCCTTTCTTCTGAGTTCTGGGACACGTCACCTGCCATGTGTCCTGATCTTGGAGGTCGCCAATATTGAGCATCATCATTAGACCCCCACTATTGTCCTGACCAGCTAGCGGGTCGGGTCAGGAGTGGACTGCCGGGCCTCCCGAGGTGAGCTCCTTTCAAGGGTTTCGTCGGGATGAGTCTTCGGGCCGTCAATTCTCTTTTCCGCTAGAGAATCAAGGCGAGATCTCCGCATTTAAAGAAGGAGCGCCGGTTCGTGCATTCTGCAACCGAAGCGACGGTCCACGTGTCGAGCGTCGAATGGCTGATGCGACGTATGCAAGCCTGCGGCGTCTGATGGGACGAGGCCCAGCGCAGAACTGACACGTGGAGCGATCAGGGCCGCTGGGCGTGAAGAGCCGTTTCGGCGGGAGACGACGGGCGCTGTTGGATAAGGCCGTGTGCAGCAATAAACAGGGGTGGGGCCCGCTCTAGGGCCCTTACTCCTCTATATTTCTCCCTCTCAAGTCTTGGCTGCTCGGCGCTCGTCTCATTTCTCTCGTTTTCATCCTTCGAAGATTTTCTTTTCCAAGGTTAGATGTCTTCCTCTGTAGAATTAGTAGACATTGTTAGAGTAAGTGCTAGGGTTCCTTTAGCTGTGTCTGAGTGTCCTTGGGGAGCAGGGGTTAGATCCTCTCCCCGGGATCGTGAGGCGGGGGCCGCCTCCAGGGAGGAGGAGGCAGATGTGGCCCCTAGCACCTCGTGCTGGGTGAGGCATGAGGACGAGCTCGTCAACGCTCGGGCTCGCTTCTACATCCCCTCGCACTACACGCTTCGACTGGCCAAGGAGGGAGAGAGGGCAGATCAGGTACGGGGCAGGGAGATAGCCCTGTACATGGAAGCTTTTTGCGACGGAATGCGCTTGCCCTTCTCTCCTGAGGTCATCGCCGTGCTGAATTTCTTCGGTTTAGCCCCCGGCCAGTTAGTGCCGAACTCGTGGAGGATCCTCCTTGGATTCTTGATCCGCCTGAAGTTGCAGGCGGTCCCCTTTAGCCTTTCCCTTCTCGATTCCTTCCTCGTCTTCAAAAGTCATCCGGTGGTCGAGCGAGCGACCCGAGATGGGTTTATTTCACCTTCAGGAAGCGGCAGGGGGCGCTACCGGGACCGAGGTCTTGACCTTGCCCTCCTCCATTCATGATTGGAAAAAGAAATTTTTCTTCGTTTTCCCTCCCGAGGGCGAGGACTGGCCCGTGCCTACCAAGTGGTCGAGGGAGAAGTGTCTGCCGGGGTACCAGTCCGATGACCCCACCACGGTGAGAGTGGCATCGTGGGAGCCCATCCCTCGACCCGATGTGCTGCTGTCCGAGAGGGTCTTGAGCTGGGCCGGGCTTAGCCCCGTCGAGTTCGTCGGTAAGTTAGGCTTGCTTTTTTGGGTTTTTGTTTTACTCGTGTCGCTGATTTGCTGGTATTTGTTTCGTGCAGGGCCCATGGACTTCGTCACACTTAGGACCTCCATGCGCTAGTCGAGGCAGCCTATGAGGGCTGGGGGCGCCAGTTCATCCCGTG
The DNA here is from genome assembly GCA_030015575.1 of Agapanthus africanus. NCBI lineage: Eukaryota > Viridiplantae > Streptophyta > Magnoliopsida > Asparagales > Amaryllidaceae > Agapanthus > Agapanthus africanus. The sequence continues at coordinate 250,900,318 of CM057343.1, forward strand.
CGGGGCCTGCCCCGGCTCCTTCCGCTCCGGTAGCAGCCCCCCGTGAGTGCTCGGTGGAGGATTCCGCCCCGGGTCCCAGCAGAGCGTCGGGCCGGAAGCGGGCCATGATTTAGGAGGACTCAGCCTCGGAAGAGAAGATCGGCTCTCCCTCGGAGCCGTTCAAGAGGAGCTCCTGGAGACCTTCCTGGGGCCGATCCTCGCCGACCGTGGTGGTGGAAGGGGGTCTTCGATTTGCAGTGCCATCGGGGCTGTCCGTGGAGGATAGCCTCCTGCATGAGATAGAGACCTCGGCGGAGGGCAGTGTCCCAGGGGGGCCTTCAGGGCTCAGCTGGCGTCCATCACCCAGGAGTCCGTGCAGGTAAGTTTCTCGGTTCATTGCGATATTCAGTGCCCCCTTCGTCTTCCTGATTTTTTATGTTTCCCAGGTCCTCCAGCACGTGGCCCTCGCCCTACGCATGGAAGCCGAGGTGGTAGCCCCGGCGTTGGAGGCTGCGGATCAGCTCTCCTTGCTACAAGAGAGCTCCAGGCGGGAGCTGGAGGCGATGTCGGCAAGGGTTGCCGCCTTGGAAGGCGAGGTGGAGGCCGGGAAATGGGAGGTCGCCCGGCACCGCGAGACCGCCGTTATCGCTGAGGGGAAGCTCGGGGACGCTCAGGTGCTCGCCGGCAACCTGAAGAGAACGGTGAAGACCCTATGGAAGGAGCTGGGGGTGGCGGCTGAGGAGACCAAGTCGGCTGAATAGAGGGCGGTGGATAACTATAAGATGTCGAAAGACTTCTATGACGAGTTGGCCGTGGCCACGACCCGCATTTGGCACGACGCCCTCGATGTTGTCAAATCCTGGATGCTGGAGTTCGCCGACGCAGACCACCGGGCCGAGTTCCTCCTCGTGGGCGCCGACAAGCAAGGAGGAGAGGTTCCTGGTGAGGAGGTGGCCGAGGACCCGGCGCACCACATGGTGGAAGTCGTACCTGGCCCCGAGGTGTAGAGCCCCCGTTCTCCTCTTTTTATTTTGTTTTCTTGAATTTTGTAAGGCTGGGGAGCCCAAAAAAAATACCCTTTGTAAAAACTTTTGCCTTTGGTAGTAATAAAGTTTAAGTTTTTCTTCGGCTCCATAGAATTGCGTCGTGCTCTACCATCTGTCTCTGAAGAATGCTCGTAAGATATCTTTCCTTGTACCGTTGTGCTTTTATGTCAGGTTGGCTGTCACTCTGGCGATCGTCCTTCGAGTTGACTTTAATCACTGGACGATGAGCGTGCTGCCGAGGAAGTGTCTCCCTGGGCCCCGGAGTCGAGGGGAGATCTTCTAGACGTGAATAGACCTGACGCCCCTCACTGGGGTTTGTATCCTCCGTGGGCTGGCAAGCATTTCTGATTCCGAGCATTGACCATCATCCGGGGGTGACTATGCAGGGGAGCTGCTCAGTCGCCTCTTGCAAGGGCTTTCTGGTCCCTGACGTTGTGGTAGGGGAGCTACCCGCCAGGGAGGGCCAAGCATGGGCTTGGGTCCTTAGCACTGGAGGGGTTGTTAGAAGCCCACTAAGGGTAACCGGGCAGTGAAGCTACGCGGCTGACCCTTGGCTAGGGCTTCAGATCCCTGGCATCACGGTATGGAAGCTACCTGCCGGGGATAGCCGAGCAAGGACCCGACTACCTTCGAAGGGCTGTAAGAAGCTCACTAAGGATGAACGGGCAGTGAAGCTGCGCGGTTGCCTCTTGGCGAGGGCTTTCACCTCTGGTGTCGTGGGTCGGAAACTACCAGCCTGGGATGAACGAGCGGGACAGCCGCTCTGGTGCCTCTTGTGAGGGCTTCTGATCCCTGGAGTCATGGGTAGGGTGCTACCAGCCAGAGTTGACCGAGCAGGGTTGCTGCCCAGTGCCTCTTGGAAGGACTTTGATCCCTGTCAGTTGTGGTTGGAAGCTACCAGCCGGGGATAGCCGAGAAAGGACTCGACTGCCTCTGGGAGGACTTTGGTCCTTAGCGCGGGAAGGGCTTTAGAAGCCTAACAAGGACCCTTGGCCGGGAAGGGTTACTGCCCGGTGCCTCTTGGCGAGGGCTTTTGTCCTGAAGGATAGCCGAGCGAGGGATCCTCGGTCTCGACTGCCTCTTGGAAGGCTTTTTGATCCCTGGCGTTGCGGCCGGGAAGCTTCCCGCCGGGGATAGCCGAGCGAGGGATCCTCGGGCTCGACTGCCTCTGGGAGGGCTTTTCGATCCCTAGCATTGTGGTAGGGGAGCTACCCGCCAGGGGTGGCCGAGTAGGGCAGCGCTGGGTCGGATCTTGACGGGGTGTAGCCCGACGGTTCAGCTGTAGGTGCGGGGAATGGGAACGGTTGGGGCAACGACGGGCGTAGCCAGCGCATTGAATGCGGGGGGAGGCGAAGCGCTAGGGGCGCGTTGCCTCAATTCCACCGGAGAGGGCTCGATGGATGTTGCGTGGCAGTGACACCCTAGGCGCAAGCGGGTGACTGTTGGGCAGCGCAGTGGGCTATATAAGGTTGAAGGAGTACTGGTCCTTCCATCCTTAGCACACAGGTCATCGAGAATGTAGGACTTCCCATTTACCATCCCCGACAATGTCCGCTTCGAAGCTGTGTACCTCTACGACCCTTACTGCACCGAGGACACAGTGCAGCTGGTCCACAGGAGCATCGAGGACCAATTCGGTCGGCCACTCCCCAGACGCTCCTCCCTGCTGCAGCTGCTGATGTACTCCATCTGGAGGGCGTCGCCGGGGCTTTATAACCCCCTGTCTGAGCTGCTCTATGCTGAGGCTGTGGGCAAGCTGCGGTCTTTGAGGCGCTTCGGCCTAATCTCCACGAACCAGCTGGCCAGCTCATAGGCGCTTGTCCGCGAATGCAACGAGCTGAAGCTTGGGCTCGACGCGCGCGGGGGGAACCTGGGACATAGGTTGGACCTTGCGTGGCCCCGGTTGGCGGAGATTTTTACTGAGTACCACGAGCAGTGCTCGCTGCACCCCCTTCCCCCACTGTTGTAATTTTCTTTTTTTTTTGCATGTATGGCTGAGGAGCCCATAATACCCTTTGAATAAACAAAGCTTTTCTTTCCTTTTCGCAATTCCTTATTGATCTTTATTAAATTAACAATAGATCATAGGAAGAATTTACATCGCTTTAAATGAAAGGTACAGGCTATTAGATGACTTTATTGGCTTGGGCCGAGCTCCCTGAAGGGCTGTTAGCCCCCACGCTTGGCATGGGGCTTGGGGCTTCCCGAGCTCCGGGCTGGCCGTCCGCTGAAACGAGCATGATCTGACCGATGGTCAGGTCGGCGGGAGGGTGATGCTGCTCCTGCTCGCGGTCGGCCTGCCGTTTGTCCCTCAGGTAGGCGGCGAGGTGCCCAGACCGGATGAGCTCTTCGATGTAGCCCTTAGTTGTTTGCAGTCCTCCATAGCGTGGCCCAGTACCCGGTGGAAAGCGCAGTAGGGGCCCCGGGTTCGCTTTGCGGCCTGACGCGGGATCAGAGGGAACTTGAAGAACCCTCGTTCTGGACCTCCTCCAGCAACACTGCGAGGGAGACGTTTAGTGGTGTATACTCCTGGAACTTCGGGTGGTAGGGCTGCTGACGCTCCGGCCTCTCTTCCCGAGCCCTTGTCTTCTGGTCGGGCCGTTCTGCCCGGGGGAGGTTAGCATTCAGCTCGGACTCCAACTGAACCTCGCGCTCGGTCCACGCCTTGACCTCAGCCATGGTCTTAGGTTGCCCCATCGCGAAGGAGCGTAACCATTCTTTATGCCTCAGACCAGATCTAAGTGATGACGGTTTCGTCCCGGTGCTTGGGCACCTCGAGGAGGGCGTTGTAGAAATGGGTAATGTAGGCCTTGAATGTTTCCTTGTCCCCACTCTTAACCGTGAAGAGGTAGTCGACCGTGCGCTTCTGTCGATGGTTCCCCATGAAATGGCTGAGGAACTGAGTAGCTAGCTCGTCGAAGGTCGAAATCGAGCGGGGAACCAGTCCCGACCTGCACCGATAAGGGTGGCCGGGAAGGCTCTGCAATGGGCAGCGTCGGAGTTATCCTGGAAGCTCATCCCTATGGTGAAAGCGTCCAAATGGTCCTTCGGGTCGGTTTTCCTATCGAACAGAGAAACCTTTGGGGGCTTGTTGCGCGAGGAGACGTGGACGGCGAGCAATTCCTAGGTGAACGGCTTCGTGAGTGAGTCGAAGGCGTACTTAGCTCCGTCGCTCGAGAGGTGAGCCTCTAGGCGCATGCCCTCAATTTTCTTCTCGAGGGCGTCGAGCCGACCTTGGTATCCTGAGGAGTCGGTGCCTTGGGATCCCTGGCCTCCGCTGCGGGCGGCCTGTGTCTGGGAGCGTCCCCGGTTCCTCTCGAGGAAGTGCCTCAGGTCCCAGGGTAAGGTAGCTCTTGAGTCATCAGGGCGGACCCATTCTGTACGGCCCTGCCGATGGTGGTGGGGTTGACCATGCCTGTGGACAGGCGAGGTGACCGACATCTCCTCAGGGGGATAAGGGTCGTGAGGAGGCTCGAGACGAGGTGTCCTGGCGGCGGAACTTGGCGTGGAGCCCTAGGGCGCCCAGCGCGCCTCAGGGAGCACCGGCTCGAGAGATCGATGGCCAAGGGACATAGCCTACTGGTGGTCGGAGATCTGGGGTCCGGGCTCAGTCGTTTGGACGCGGATGAGGGCCTACACTAGGGATTACAGCCGATCTATCCGTCCTGCGAGGGCGTTGATGACGGTCATCGGAGGAGGTACATCCTCGCCTTTGGGGAGCGGAAGGCGGCGGCTGGTACCGGGATCATAAGGATGGCTGCTTACCTTGAGGGTGGAGATGGGAAGGTCAACTTTGTGTTTTGTGGAGTTATGTTCCCACAGGCGGCGCCAACTGATGGAAGTCCTTTTCATGTCTCCGTCAGATGTTGTCTTCCGCTGATCTCCCGGTGGACTTAGGTGGTTACCTTCTGTTGCGTATGGGTCCCAATGGGTTTTGGTGGAAGAGGTAATATGAGGAGTTTGGTGCCGAGTAGCTGCAAAGAAGTCCCGGGATGGTTTGATACCACCAAGGACCCTCCGACGGCCAAGTTAGTGATGAGATCCGAGCAGAGTAACGGTTTAAAGAGTAAAGAATGGCTTACTTGACACCTCTGTGATGGGGGTTTATATAGAGGTGGTGGCACGCAGCAGCAGGTGTGAGGATCTCACCGGCAGTTGCGCCCCCGACGTCACGCCCGCGTAGAAAGCGGATTGCCCATTAATGGCGATTGATGGCGTGGAACGTGGGACGTTGCTGGCGTAGAATCCGCGCATGGCAAGATTCATGGAGCGGCGGTTACGCCTGTGAGCGGTGACTTTGGTCGGAGGGCCGAGGAAGACAGCCACGGCCTGCAGCTCGGGACGAGTAAGGAGGTTGAGGAGTCCAGGTCCTGTGGCAGCCCAGCGTGAGCTATGGGGCCGAGGAAGCCAATTTGCAGGGTCCCCGAGGAGGGCCAGCCTGTGTTTGCAGGTCGGGTACAGGGTGGCCTGGTCGGCCCCTGTGGGCCCTTTCTTCTGAGTTCTGGGACACGTCACCTGCCACGTGTCCTGATCTTGGAGGTCGCCAATATTGAGCATCATCAGAAGCAGTTTTAGAACATAAGTGGATGTTGTAGGGATATGATAACGATATCCTCCTTCGGGAGACATTTATCATTCTAGGCTTCCAAGGTGACCTGTATGACAGAGTGACTGTCAGAGTTATAGTTTTCCCTCTGACGAGTGGCAGTAGTTTGGACAGGTGGTCCAATTAAATACTGAGGGAGGCGTGGCGCAGGATACTGATTAAATTCAGTTGACGATACAGTCTAAGAAGTTTGGATTTGGAGTTCATTTATGAAATAGGTCCCATCAGATATCCAGACATATTCTAAGACATGTATTATTCATTTCGGGAGATGGCTTTCTCCGCGAACTTGAGATAAAGAGAGATATAGAAAGAAACATCAGGGTGGATCCACTCACTGAGGCTATTCCTCGAACGCAACAATTTCACAAACGAGATTTGTGAGATTGATCAGTAGAGGAGTTGGATGTTCGGTATCACACGGGCTGTGAGTATGCGACATCGTAATAATTATCCTCAAGTGAAAGTAGGAGATTGTTGGATATAGTGCCCTCAAAGTTAATTATTGGATCGCAGGCACGTGATTGCAATGATTGAGGGAGGACCTATGCCGGTGGGACAGTCTTACTCAAGATGATAGTATTCTATCTGGTTTATCTTTATCATCATGTACATGCTTTAGGTGATATTACAGATCACTATTACACATTGATAGAGCCCTTAGGATTTTTGCTTGACTACCAGCAGTACGATGGCGATCATATACGTGAGAGTTGGGTAGTCTATAAGCACATTCTTAAAGTGTCCCTAGTCGTGGGAGTTTTCGAGACAGGGCATCGATACTCCGGAGTAGACTAGTGTATACAGTTGAGACCCCGACGAGGGGCGGTGGCCGGTCTCATAAGCCATTGGTGTCAGTTGGTTCACCTAAGATGTATACAGGTGCTCATTGGGTTATGAGTACACCGGACAGGACTCACCGGGAACATGCTAGTTGGTATTATACCTGACATCAGATAGCAGTTCCCTGGTGACATGTGTACAGGTTAGTCCATCGACCTTAGATCGTCATTTGCCTCGTGTGAGTTCCCACTGTGCTTTGATTACTACCCTACCACGGCTCAAAGGAGTCGTGCAAACAGGTTTTAGTTGGGTAAAGTCCCGAGCCACATGGAGGCAGTGAGCGGATCGGCAGGGGTTTCGTCTCTCTTGGTATTGGGGGTGAGATCGCGCTGTGTTTAGGAGAGCCATTACACGATGTCCTTGGCCAAGGAAGGAGATTTACAGGTAGGTATTCCAGTAGTATCTGTAACATTTTCAAAAATATAAAATATTAATTTTGGGAATTTTTATAATTTAATATTATTTTATTGATTATTTTAATATTAAATGCAAATAAATAGGAAAAATGTTAGAAAAAATTATGAAAAATTATGGAAAATTCTAAAATAGGGTAAATTAGTGGATTATGGCATTTTTAAGTTTTTGTGATTAGTTTGACAATAATTTAGTGCTAATCGCGATTAAAATCGCTAATCGGGTTTTTTGGCAATTTTGTGCAAAACTTGCACATATCACTTTTTCTACACTTGTGCATTTTTCTAGCCATGGTTTTCTTTTGGGATTACTATTGATGTGAGAAGGTTTGGATTTTAAAAGAAAAGGAAAAGAAAGGAAAATATAATGATGAGGGTAGGTGAGAGAGAGAGGTGGACTTTGACTTAGCATACTTAGCCATTCTCCTCGTTTTCTGTGCACAGCCCCTGTTCCTCTAGTGTTGACCCAGGGTACTTCTAATTTTGACAGATTCTATCTAGGGTGAAATCTGGGACATATATCCTAAGTTGCTATTTTGGATTCGTGTTTCCGTATTCCGTATTTTTGATTCTGAAATGGTGGAATGTGTTTTGCCTCGACTAATTGTCGTTTATACGACGATGTAGAGGATTTATTGATGGTTTTGAAGGCGTGCCATAGGTTCTCACCTATAGGCCCCTTATCGTATCGTTTTGGATTTCATGCGCCGTTTTAGATTGGATTTGGTTTTAATGCGCATATACGATATTTTGATGTGTAGGTACCCATGAAGACTTCGGGACGACAAGCAAATACGTGGTGACGTCCGCAATTGGTGATGCAAGGTGAGTAGATTATATCTACAGGGGAAAGTCGGGTGGATGGCGTATAGCACCCCCGCAGTCCGTAGATAGATTACTATGTAGTTTATTGTGATATTAGGTGTATTGTGGATAATGTAGGGTTAGAAGTGACTAGTGTAGTTCATAGTCGCGAACCCTAGGGTAGAATTACACCTACACACACACCCTTGCTTATCACTTGTACTTGCACTGTGATTGATGATATGTGATGACTTTGGAGATGAGTCGATGATGTGGGCTGGGTGCCCTGGGATCGGTGATTTTATACGATTCATATGTGGGATATGACTTGTGATTCTTGCGGGCTTGGGATATGTGTTTACCCCCGCATGCATACTTACTGAGGTTACCATTTTGTACTAGACATAGAGTAGTACTCCAGACTATATGATCTGACGATGGTGATATCTGTTATGTGATGAGACAGTGAGATACTGACCCCTACCCAGCTATGGGGATGCCGTACGATGATTTACCGTACGAGCCGATATTGATGATAGATCCGCACTCATAACTCGAGGATATCTTATGATATGACATTGAGGCGAGATCACCGACTATATACTTTTATACATGTATCGACTCAGATTTAGGTGGTTTCCACACCTACCCCTCCTGATTGACCGGATACTTAGATGTAGTTTGCATAGTAGATACTTCACTGTGGTGTTGACTACTAGATATCTGCATTTTCCTGCTATTCGCATTGCTGGCATATGTTCATTGTTATATTATTATCATGCTGTTAGGACACCAGCACCATTATCGATAATGCGTATGTTTCACGTACACTATTTGCCGGCTCACACACTTCATCATCGATAATTGCCATGCCACTACACTGTAGTACTGTTGCATTCATGATATGATTACTGCTTGGCATATTGTACACATGTACCTGTACACAAACATAGATGATTCTGACTTGATTGAGATTGAGGACCGCAAGATATTCTTTAAACTGATTCATTCTAAAGGAGCGGTTCCTCCCGACATATGTACATTACTATTCCATGTTGCATGATTTCCGATATGATTATCTCTCTTTACACGTCGCATACATCATGGATTGATTGCATAGCACATTGCATTGGATTTACTTCTTGATGTGGATTTTCATGTGATTTCTGATTTTGAGGACCGTGGGATTATTTAAGAAAAGATGTTCTTTTATGAAAACCCGGTACCTCGTGATATGATATTTGGGTGCGTCCACCACGCGTTTTCTCGGTGCTGAGACGTGTGCTTGAAACCCGATTCGAGGAGTGATGATCCGTTTGCGGGTTCGTGGTGGGCCCGGTATGGTTCCCCTCGGCGAGATGATCGATGGGTTATGCCGATTGAGCCTGGAGGCGGGCGAGTACCTACCGGTGATTGTATTTGAGCTCGGCGGATATCCGGGGGATACCGCCTGGAGCCGAGAGATGGGCGTACTGCCGGGGGCCGACGGGCCGCTACCGCAGACGGAGCCCAGAGATGGACATGGGTTGACTCGTGCTGCCGGGGCCGAGGGCCGATACCGCAGACGGAGCCCCATATGGATGAGGATTTACGTGTCGATGCTTGGCACGGGTTTCATGATGTTTTCCATGATATTGTTTATATCCTCATACTTGCATACATGATGCTTACTGTCAGTGGGTGACAGGTGGACGGGTTCCACATATATACAGACATGGATCATATACAGACTGGATTTACACTTGTCATACTTCATTTGTATATATAACAGGGTATGAGAGCGCTGTTATATATACCCTTACACCAATATTAGTGGTATGGGACGCTAATATATGTGTATTGATATCATTGATATTTCATCATACTTACCTCATGCAGGCATACCTTACACTGATATGTTATTACCTGAGTACCTGGCACTACATACATGATTAGATGTTACCTTGCCACCTTATTACACTCAGATGCACTCTTGTGGATTGTATTACTGATCGTTGACTTAGGTTTATGTCTTGCATTCGGTTTCTGCTTGTAGATATTTCTATTCACGAGTTGGCAACTCACCCCCGTTGTGCCACAGTCCTTGCAGGTTCTGCCGTACAGGTTTCATTGCGGCATTTCTGGCACACTACCTTCTTGCGGGTGATTTGCTTTGGTAAGTGGATTCTTTCGCATCAAGAATCACCATTTTATTCATGTATTTCATTGTATCTAGAAATTGTCCATCAACCAAAAACTTGTATATTCTTTCAGACTTAGAGACAGTGTGGTATTATTCGACCTTAGAGTCGCGCTTAGTAGTATTGCGGTTTTCTTGCTGCTTTTTGAGCTTTCCTTGATTTTGATCCTCGCCACTTGGCGTTGTATATTATCATATCATCGTGTGGTTGTGACCGTCGATTGACGAAGAGCTAGCTCCCGCTTGGGGATGCCTTTATCATTTTATATATTGTTATTCATGTTGTACCCCATTCGGGGCCAGTTTTACAAGAGAAACTCTGCCGAAAATTTTAGAAAAGACTGTACGGTTTTCAAATGCACATTCGGCTTAGTTATTTAAAAACCTTGATTTCAAACATGTTTTTCTTCACTTCTTTAAACCAGTTTTCTTTACTTATTCTCAAAAATGGTTTTAGATTTCTGGGCTTTTGGCTTACTTGGATCAGATGGAGTCCTATAGACTTCATATGGTTCAAGGGCCAGTCACGTGCTCTTTCGGGTCGTGACAAAGTTGGTATCAGAGCGCTAGGTTGACCTTGGTTCGAGTCTAAGTTTGACTATGTGGAGCCTAGGGAGTTGTTTATATACGGAACTTAGGCTTGACCTTACGGAACTTAGACTTGGTCGAGGGGGTGTAAACCCGAACTTTCGTCGTTTTAGGATGACCCTTGGTTGATGGATTTGGTGACTAAAGTAGAGTGACGTACCGTTGGTATGTTCCGCGGCATACTTACGACACGCCACTCCGCTTAAGGAACCTTAGGATGTACATACTTTCGAGATCAGTGATTCTCTTTATATCCAGGATTATTCATCCATTTGAGATTCCCGATTCTATTAGTTTCATGATCATACCTTCATTGATACTGTTCCTTCCTATGATCATGTATCCACTTTGGATCTGTTGTTTCCCTTCTTGCCACTGATGTGCTCTCTTTGATACTCGATTGAGATTCCTGTCACCGTGTTTGAGCGCAGTTTGGGCTGCTGCTAGGGTTACGGCCGGTGTGAGCTCGTTTGGTACGAGGGCCGACCTTTGTGTTTTCTGGTGACATGGGAACGTCTCGAGTTAGCGTTGGTGATTGTGACCTCTAGTGGAGGCGAGTGCTTGGTCTTGCACCGGATGATCGGGCCTTTGTTAGAGCTGCCAGTTGAGAGAGGACTGTTGATGTACAGCATACCTCAGAGATGGTGATGTCACCTACCGTGCAGACAGATGGACCAGCTGTCGCTGAGATTGACAGGGTGTTGCTTTCGGAGCTTACGAGCTGAGATTGCCGGAGCTTTCAGGCAGTTATGCGACAGATGATAGCTAGTCTACCCGATTTGAGAGACGAAGGTGATTCGTCCGATTTTGCGCCAGAGCGGGCTCAGTTGAGTTGAAGATTTCCAGTGTGGAGAGTCTTACTCAGATCTAGAGCAGGCTGATTCAGAGATGACCGCTTATGTATTGTCTTTCCTGGAGGATTGAGGCGTTGTTCGGCGTACAGGCATATTAGCCAGTTGTTGCTGCAAATGATGAGATATCGCCCAGATGATTGGAGCTACTGCAGCATGAGCATGTTCTTAGAGAGATGATAGCGAGTTGCTAGTCACCGAGGATGGATGACTAGGACGCGTGGTGAGTTCGCTTACCCCGATGCGAGGTCATCAGGTGGATTGATTCCAGCTAGAGACGACTTCACGCAGATTCGTTGAGAGTCGATTGAGACGATCGAATGTCAGGAGCCTATTTTCCAAGTTTAAAGTATACGGAAAGACATGCAGGTGATTCTATGGACCCTCTAGAAGAATGAAACCCTAACTCGACTTAATGACCGTGTGACAGCCTTGGAACCTTAGGGTTTACGGCGGTTCCGCGGCGCCATTAGTGAGGCTTGGGTTTGCCCTTCTACGGCTGGACCACCGACGCTGTGGCATGTACTCGATACTATTAAACTGTACCCGAGATGTGAGCTCTTGGGGGATTATGAGGATCTGACGAGTCGATCGGATGGTTCGACATCTTTCGGATATCGTGATGGGACACTGCTTGGGAGACTCCAGGTGCGAGCATAGCCGTCGGAGCGCAGTTCGTGCAGCCATGATGAGACGAGTCCGAATCAGTCAACACTGATGCAGAGTGAAGAAAAGAGTTCGCAAGATATTTCGACGAGATGACGTCCCACTCCGCCGACATCAGAGATGTTATACGCACCCAGAGGCGTGGTATATGGATATACCTTCCAGAAAGAAGCGCGATAGGTATGCAGCCGTTCCGGAATAAGCTTTAGCTTCAGCATTGGATGATGACTTCCGGGCATTTCGGCAGGATTGAGATTTGAGAAAGGAACCTCGGCAGGACCTTTCTGGAGTACGATACGAGAAGACCTAGACCAGGAGTGGTCGTGTTGCGCACACCCAGCAGGCCAGAGTTCGGCATTGTCGACGAGGTAGTTGACCAAGTTCGGATAAAGGAACTTACCCAGATGCGTTGCGAATGGATCAAGGACGGACGAGTGATGAGTATTCCTCCGATGGTTGGGACGTGTTCCCGAGGACCAGTTCGGCCTGACATCTGCTACAGAATGATGAAGCTACAGAGTACGCGATTTCGAGTCCGTGTGAGAGACTTCAGATTGACCGTGGCCGAGAGCAGTGCAGTGTATAGTAGCTTGGCGTGACGTCATAGTGGACGACGATGGAGACAAGTGGAACCAGAGGTTCGTGTGAGACACTGACGAGCTGTCATTGCTTCCCGTCGAAACTAGAGACCTGATATGCTTACAGAAACGTTGGGATGTGACCAATTTCCGAGAAATGTTGTGCTGAGGACACAGATGTCTTTCCAGCGAGAAGAGATAGTACAAGAGAGCCAGCCTCTGTACAGATCGGCATAGGCATGATTGGAAGAGACCTTGAGCAGGATTCCTTCCAGGACATTGCTGCAATGATGTTTGCACCCAGGATCAGATGTGTGACGTGCATTCAGATAGCCAGAGACCGACGTCAGTGTTATGCTGCCTTACGAGTGGTCGTGAGGTTTGACCGAGAGGTGACCAGAAAAGTGCCAGAACGGAATCGTCCCCGTTAGCACACCTGACAGGACCGATGAGCCGATTGACCGCGTGATAGGTAATCCGCAGAGAAGATAAGGACCTAGAGAGTCAGAAGACGCCAGACCGTGAGCAAGAGGTAGGTAGATATCCTGCGCTGCTAGCAGTGGATTACACTGACTCCTTCTCGACCTTGAAGGAGAAACTACCGAAGACGGTATTTATGATTTGTGATTTTGTGATTCGATTATCACGTATCCGTCATTTTGGATTTCGGTATTTTGGGCGTTCTATTTGCACGATCTAGTTTTGGTGACTGAGTTTCATGATATTGGTTTCATGCACCCACTGGATATTTATATATTTTGCGCAGAGTTTTCATGCATTTTAGTGTTAGGCTTTGATTCGTGCACGCTGATGCACACGGTTGTGAGATTTTCCTTGCGGTACCCTGATTTTGGTTTGAGCCGCATTATATCGTTGATTTTGACCCGGATTTTGATGGTTGATTTTTGCACTCCGTGCTGGCGATGTGCTTTACGCCTGTTCGGTGTTTGCTATTGGATTTCGTGATTTCCGTGCATGTTGAGTGCGCAGGGTTTAGATTTTCATTCGTGCACGATGGATGCACCGGTTTGGATTTTCGCGCATGTTGGGCGCATGTTTTTAGATACGATTTTGGTGCACGCCAGATGCGCTAAATCGGGATTCTTCGTGCATGTCACATGCACCTGATTTATTTTGCTGTCAGGCACATACGATGCCCATGACAGATGCTTCGTGCACACCCGTTGCACTTGGATGTTGTTTTGTGCACCTGTTTAGCACATATATGGATTTTTTTTTTTGATTTCAGTGCGCACCAGACACACAGGATGGTGTTATGTTTAGATTGGATGTCTACATGTGTAGTTCCGATCCATATCATATCGGTTTTGTATTGGATTTGACATTGTGTTTTTTTTACATTGACTCCGATGATTGCGGGATGCTTGACGGAGTTTTGTTTTCGAGTTATCTGCTCAGTACCCTTGCGCATGCATTGCGCTGTGACGTTCTATGTGTTGATGATTTCGGAGCCCCGACGACTTTGGTTTATTACTGAGATGTTTTTGTATCTGGGGGTTTAAATTTAAAATTCGGGGACCGAATTTCTTTAAGGGGGGTAGATTGTAACATTTTCAAAAATATAAAATATTAATTTTGGGAATTTTTATAATTTAATATTATTTTATTGATTATTTTAATATTAAATGCAAATAAATAGGAAAAATGTTAGAAAAAATTATGAAAAATTATGGAAAATTCTAAAATAGGGTAAATTAGTGGATTATGGCATTTTAAAGTTTTTGTGATTAGTTTGACAATAATTTAGTGCTAATCGCGATTAAAATCGCTAATCGGGTTTTTTGGCAATTTTGTGCAAAACTTGCACATATCACTTTTTCTACACTTGTGCATTTTTCTAGCCATGGTTTTCTTTTGGGATTACTATTGATGTGAGAAGGTTTGGATTTTAAAAGAAAAGGAAAAGAAAGGAAAATATAATGATGAGGGTAGGTGAGAGAGAGAGGTGGACTTTGACTTAGCATACTTAGCCATTCTCCTCGTTTTCTGTGCACAGCCCCTGTTCCTCTAGTGTTGACCCAGGGTACTTCTAGTTTTGACAGATTCTATCTAGGGTGAAATCTGGGACATATATCCTAAGTTGCTATTTTGGATTCGTGTTTCCGTATTCCGTATTTTTGATTCTGAAATGGTGGAATGTGTTTTGCCTCGACTAATTGTCGTTTATACGACGATGTAGAGGATTTATTGATGGTTTTGAAGGCGTGCCATAGGTTCTCACCTATAGGCCCCTTATCGTATCGTTTTGGATTTCATGCGCCGTTTTAGATTGGATTTGGTTTTAATGCGTATATACGATATTTTGATGTGTAGGTACCCATGAAGACTTCGGGACGACAAGCAAATACGTGGTGACGTCCGCAATTGGTGATGCAAGGTGAGTAGATTATATCTACAGGGGGAAGTCGGGTGGATGGCGTATAGCACCCCCGCAGTCCGTAGATAGATTACTATGTAGTTTATTGTGATATTAGGTGTATTGTGGATAATGTAGGGTTAGAAGTGACTAGTGTAGTTCATAGTCGCGAACCCTAGGGTAGAATTACACCTACACACACACCCTTGCTTATCACTTGTACTTGCACTGTGATTGATGATATGTGATGACTTTGGAGATGAGTCGATGATGTGGGCTGGGTGCCCTGGGATCGGTGATTTTATACGATTCATATGTGGGATATGACTTGTGATTCTTGCGGGCTTGGGATATGTGTTTACCCCCGCATGCATACTTACTGAGGTTACCGTTTTGTACTAGACATAGAGTAGTACTCCAGACTATATGATCTGACGATGGTGATATCTGTTATGTGATGAGACAGTGAGATACTGACCCCTACCCAGCTATGGGGATGCCGTACGATGATTTACCGTACGAGCCGATATTGATGATAGATCCGCACTCATAACTCGAGGATATCTTATGATATGACATTGAGGCGAGATCACCGACTATATACTTTTATACATGTATCGACTCAGATTTAGGTGGTTTCCACACCTACCCCTCCTGATTGACCGGATACTTAGATGTAGTTTGCATAGTAGATACTTCACTGTGGTGTTGACTACTAGATATCTGCATTTTCCTGCTATTCGCATTGCTGGCATATGTTCATTGTTATATTATTATCATGCTGTTAGGACACCAGCACCATTATCGATAATGCGTATGTTTCACGTACACTATTTGCCGGCTCACACACTTCATCATCGATAATTGCCATGCCACTACACTGTAGTACTGTTGCATTCATGATATGATTACTGCTTGGCATATTGTACACATGTACCTGTACACAAACATAGATGATTCTGACTTGATTGAGATTGAGGACCGCAAGATATTCTTTAAACTGATTCATTCTAAAGGAGCGGTTCCTCCCGACATATGTACATTACTATTCCATGTTGCATGATTTCCGATATGATTATCTCTCTTTACACGTCGCATACATCATGGATTGATTGCATAGCACATTGCATTGGATTTACTTCTTGATGTGGATTTTCATGTGATTTCTGATTTTGAGGACCGTGGGATTATTTAAGAAAAGATGTTCTTTTATGAAAACCCGGTACCTCGTGATATGATATTTGGGTGCGTCCACCACGCGTTTTCTCGGTGCTGAGACGTGTGCTTGAAACCCGATTCGAGGAGTGATGATCCGTTTGCGGGTTCGTGGTGGGCCCGGTATGGTTCCCCTCGGCGAGATGATCGATGGGTTATGCCGATTGAGCCTGGAGGCGGGCGAGTACCTACCGGTAATTGTATTTGAGCTCGGCGGATATCCGGGGGATACCGCCTGGAGCCGAGAGATGGGCGTACTGCCGGGGGCCGACGGGCCGCTACCGCAGACGGAGCCCAGAGATGGACATGGGTTGACTCGTGCTGCCGGGGCCGAGGGCCGATACCGCAGACGGAGCCCCATATGGATGAGGATTTACGTGTCGATGCTTGGCACGGGTTTCATGATGTTTTCCATGATATTGTTTATATCCTCATACTTGCATACATGATGCTTACTGTCAGTGGGTGACAGGTGGACGGGTTCCACATATATACAGACATGGATCATATACAGACTGGATTTACACTTGTCATACTTCATTTGTATATATAACAGGGTATGAGAGCGCTGTTATATATACCCTTACACCAATATTAGTGGTATGGGACGCTAATATATGTGTATTGATATCATTGATATTTCATCATACTTACCTCATGCAGGCATACCTTACACTGATATGTTATTACCTGAGTACCTGGCACTACATACATGATTAGATGTTACCTTGCCACCTTATTACACTCAGATGCACTCTTGTGGATTGTATTACTGATCGTTGACTTAGGTTTATGTCTTGCATTCGGTTTCTGCTTGTAGATATTTCTATTCACGAGTTGGCAACTCACCCCCGTTGTGCCACAGTCCTTGCAGGTTCTGCCGTACAGGTTTCATTGCGGCATTTCTGGCACACTACCTTCTTGCGGGTGATTTGCTTTGGTAGGTGGATTCTTTCGCATCAAGAATCACCATTTTATTCATGTATTTCATTGTATCTAGAAATTGTCCATCAACCAAAAACTTGTATATTCTTTCAGACTTAGAGACAGTGTGGTATTATTCGACCTTAGAGTCGCGCTTAGTAGTATTGCGGTTTTCTTGCTGCTTTTTGAGCTTTCCTTGATTTTGATCCTCGCCACTTGGCGTTGTATATTATCATATCATCGTGTGGTTGTGACCGTCGATTGACGAAGAGCTAGCTCCCGCTTGGGGATGCCTTTATCATTTTATATATTGTTATTCATGTTGTACCCCATTCGGGGCCAGTTTTACAAGAGAAACTCTGCCGAAAATTTTAGAAAAGACTGTACGGTTTTCAAATGCACATTCGGCTTAGTTATTTAAAAACCTTGATTTCAAACATGTTTTTCTTCACTTCTTTAAACCAGTTTTCTTTACTTATTCTCAAAAATGGTTTTAGATTTCTGGGCTTTTGGCTTACTTGGATCAGATGGAGTCCTATAGACTTCATATGGTTCAAGGGCCAGTCACGTGCTCTTTCGGGTCGTGACAGTATCTCAGGGTGTTCTGGGCTACACTCCGACACGACTTGTACCGCTTTTGGGGGTCTGACTTTTACCAACCCCCTAGGCCCGACATGTGATACTCATAGACGAATGGACCGGACTGTACGGATATTGTCACTAACAGGCTCAGTAGGGTGTCAGGATGAGTTCACTCATCGACCTCCCTTTTGGTCAATACCTGGTATCCCGTTACATACAGCTAGTACCACTGACGTGCTAGTGGTTAAATCCACAGACCAAGTATTGACGAGTCTTTAGAGTCCCCACAGACAGTTTCTCAAGTTTCGGGCAAGACGTTGTAGAGGCCGTATAGTTTTATGGCAGGGTTCGATCATATACATGCATTCGTGCACGTATCATGATCGGACGGATCTTATTAGCGGGCTTTAGTTTAAGCCGGATCCTAGTATTAGATTTGTTGGATTACTTTAGTCTCATCGCATGTGCGTTCAATCAGAATGAGGATGCAGGTATGTATATAAAGGTGAGGGGTATCCTTGTGATCCGTCACGTGTTTACTTTAGTAGATGCCATTCTCTTTTCATTGTTGCAAACATTTGGATTAATGTTTGCAAATGGAAATTGTGATCTCAATGTCATGACGGAGTGCATTAAATTGGCATGTGCAAGGGTAGTGACTCATGGTATTATTATTTGTGCATGTCATCATTTCATGGTTGATTATTGTGTGAGATTGTGATGGGAGGAGAGAGAGGGCAGCCACACTATATTGGCGTTAGCTCTTGGATTATTTTTCCTAGCTCTCACAACATTATCTCACACAAGAATAGAAAAAGGGCTTCATCATCTTCCTCTCTCTTCATCTCTTGGAGCTCACTATCTCCATTAATGGCATCCACTTCGACCTCCATCCATACACTCTCATGTGTTGAAAATCAATGGATGCTTGAGACAAAGTGATCACACACATTCTCTACCTCACCTTGGACACGTCGGCTAGCAAACTTCATGTCGGAGTTGCTTCGGTTCGAAGCGGGAACCTGTAAAAGGATTCGAAGATGTGGTGCCATTTTCCGACGAGGAGACCGGAGATCGAGCGAGATCAGAGATGCCGTGAGAAGCTAGAGACAATGGCTAAAGACCGAAGGACACGGATCGATCGGTATTGCCTTTCCTAACTTCTTCTAGATTGATAGTTAATGTTAATGGCTCGATCCGGGTTATAGTATATGTTAGCCCCAGTTTCAATTTTATGAAAAAGTTTTTGTTTCCGCATTTTGGCCTCGGATTGACGGGCGGGGCGCTACCGTAAACTTACAGGATGTGCCAGAGCGGGACTGTTTCCATCGTCATTCCATATTGGGTCGTTCAGCCGAGGAGCTATATATCTAGCAATTCACAGCGAGAGATAAGAGCCTAAAAGCACGAGGCGTCAGACCATGAACAAGAGACAAGTAGATATCTTGCTCTGCTAGCATTGGATGCACCGACACCTTCTCGATATTGAAGGAGGAACTATCGACGACGGTATTTATGATTTGTGATTTGGTGATTCGATTATCACGTATCCGTCACCTTGGATTTCGGTATTTTGGGCGACCTATTTGCTTGATTTAGTCTTGATGACTGAGTTTCATGATATTTGTATTTTGTGCACCACTGTTGCACCTGACCTCGGTTTGATGTCATTCGATATGTTGATTTTGATTTCATGCCTATGTTATGCATGTGATTTGACTTATGCTTTCAGCATAGTTTTCATGCACTTTTAGTATTTTGATTTGATTTGTGCATGCTGATGCACATGGTTGCGAGATTATATACCGCGGTATACCTGATTTGGGTTAAGCCGTATTGTATACCGTCGATTTGGATTCCGATATTGATGTTGATTTCTTACACTCCAAGCATTTGATTTGTATTCTTGCGCATATTTGGCACGCTTGGGTTAGATTTTGCGCATGTTCGGTGTTTGATATTGGATTTCGTGATTTCGTGCATATTGGATGCACATGATTTAGATTTTATTCGTGTATGATGGATGCACCAGATTTGGATTTTCGTGCATGTTGGGCGCATGTTATGTGATGCGATCGAGATGCACACCAGATGCACTAAATTTAGATTTTTCGTGCATATCAGATGCACCTAATATTGCTGTTGGGCACACCTGTTGCCCATGACAGATGTTTCGTGCACACCCATTGCACTTAGATGTTATTTTATGCACATGTATGGCACATATATGGATTTTAATTTCCGTGCGCACCAGACGCACGTAGCATTCATATGCACATTTTAGGATTGATTTCTTATGGAGCAGTACGTTTTGATGATATTTGATATTTGTTTCGTACTGAGCAGGACTAGTCATAGGACAATACCTGGATATATTTTGCATGCATTGATAGTTATCGAAGGGATTTCTAAAAAGTGAGCTATAGTCTCAGTATTTACCTATGTGTCTGATATGACACGAAATGTTTAAAACAAGGAAACCTTTCTAAATTGTTTTCCAAACGGCGGAACGTACATATTAAACAAAAGATATATACATATATGGTTATTTTCTTACAATAGACGTCCACTACTGTGCAGTGCTATGCACATCGCACAGCGACTTAAAAAGGTTTGGCATGCATTTCTTTCAGATGTTTACATGTACAGATTTGATGGCTACATGTATAATTTTGATATATATCATATTGGTTTTGTTTTGGATTTGACATTTGTGTCTTCACCATGACTCCGATGATTGCGGGATGCTTGACGGTGTTTTGATTTTGAGTTATCTGCTCATTGCTCATGCGCATGCATTGCGTTATGATGCGTTTTATGTATTGATGATTTCGGAGCCCCGACGACTTGAACTTTTTACTGAATTGTTTTAGTATTGAGGGGTTTAAATTTAAATTCGGGGACCGAATTTTTATAAGGGGGAAGATTTTAACATTTCAAAAAAATAAAATATTATTTTTGGGAATTTTTATAATTAAATAATAAAATATTGAATATTTTAATAAGGCGGTATAATTAAATACCGATAAATTGGAAAATAATTTAAAAAATTATGAAATTACTAAAAAGAGGGTGTTTTATGTGACTTATGCAAATTATAAGTTTTTATGATTAATTATATGCTAATTTAGTGCTAATCGCGATTAAAAATCGCTAATCGGACTTTAAGCATGTTTTGTGCACATGTCATTTTTTCCACCCTTGTTACATTTTCCTACATGATTTGGGGTGTATGGGTATTTGTTTAGGGTTTACTATTGAGGTGAGAAGAAAAAGAAAAGGAAAGGAAAAGAAAAGAAAAGGATATGAATATAGTAAAAGATATGGGTGAGAGAGAGAAAGGTGAGGGGGTTAGCTTTGACTTGCCATTCTCTCATCTCACCATTTTCATCACTCATTTCCTCTCCTCTCCCTCTCTTTGCTGCTGCTGCTGCCCTAACTCCCCCCCCCCCTCTTCACCTCCTCAAAATATCATGAAAAACACCTCAAAACCCAACACCCATTTCAATAAAAAGATGCACAAGCTCGCTAGCTACACCATGGACCAAGAAAGCTTGCATTTTAGACACTTGGGGCAACTCAAGAAAATTCTTGAGTTACCAAATGAGGTATTCTCTCAACCTTTAGCTTAGTATTTCTATTGCTTTTACAACCATGTTAGATTAGAACCGATATTGTGTGGTTTGGGTGAACTTTGAAAACTCTAGTTAGGGTTTATGGAAATTTTGAGTTGTGATGTATAATTGAGCTCAGTAGAGGCCACATAGACCCCCTAGTGCTAGAATTCAGACCTAAACCAGAGACTAGAACCCCGGATTATGGATTTAGAAAGCCCGATATCGGAAAATTGTGGATTCTGTAGGTGTAAAATGAAATCTGCTATCACCCGGAGACTCTGAAAATTATTTTGCAGGGACAGAGAGACCAGCAGGCAACATAGAACCCCTCACTGAAACCCTAGCCCATATCTCCCAATTCAGGCCGCAAATAAAGTCTTTCTGGCCGCAAATTGTGGCCAGACCTGGTCCAAATGGGTTCGTGTTTGGTCTGTAGCTCCATCTCATGTAAAATAGACCCTTGGCAAATGCAAAATTGACTAATTTGACCTAGGGTAAAATCTGGGACCATTTACAAGAGTTGCTGTTTTGATTCGAGGCTTTGCTTTGCGTATTTTATATTCTGGATTTTGTGATTTGTGTCATATTCGATCACTTGACATTTGTACGTTGAAATTGAGTGTTAGTCGGTGGTTTTGAAAGCGTAGTCCATAGGTTCTAACCTATAAGCCTTAGCGTGTCGTTTTGGTTTTCCGATGTGATTTTAATACGCATTTGCGATTGTGTTATCTATGTAGGTACCTTCACATGGGTTTCATACGATGAAGAAGATGAAGGCGACATCGACACCGACACACAAGATGCAATGTGAGTAGATTATATCTACGGGGGAAGTCGGGTGGATGGCGTATAGCACTTCCACAGTTCGATGTTTAGTATGCTATATATACTATATATATATATATATGATAGCTTTATGTGTGACATGGATATTCAAGATATGATTTAGTGTTCAATGGTTCGATTAGGGTTGCTTGAAGTGAACTAGTATAGCTTCTTAGTTGCGAACCCTAGAATAGGTTTACACCCAGACGCACACACATGCTTATTCTGTTACACTTGTGCGTATATGGGAATACGTAAATGTATATGCCCTTATAGGTATGGGACGGCGTGTATATATACACGTATACCTACACATGGATGATAAGGATAGTGGATGTTATTTGGAGATGAGTCGATGAGTTTGGGCATGGTGCCATGAGATCGGTGATATGATGTGGTTCGTATTATGGGATACGACGTGAGATTTTAGCGGGCCTTTAGGCGTGTTTACATACACGCACATATATCTATATAGATGGTATCGGTTTGTACTAGAATTAGATCAATACCCCAGATCATGAGATATGAAGATAAGGATACCAGATAATTGATGATATGAATGTGATATTTGACCTGTACCAAGATTTGGGATGCCGCACGATGGATTTACCGTACGAGCTTTATATTGATGATAGATCTGCACTCTTGACTCGAGAATGTCATAAGATATATTGTATCGTACGCGGTAGTATTGAGGCGAGATGACCGACTATTATATATGTGTGTGTATATATATATATCGACTCAGATTTAGATGGTTTCCATACCCTTTCGATTAGCTTGTTATTTAGATCTGTAGTTTACTTAGTAAATGTTGGACTAGACCCGAGTCATACCTATTTTAAAACTAACGAATTGTGACTATTTTAAAGACAGGCAAAGGGATTTTACGGATATTTTCAAAAGACGCATCTTTTCTTAAAAGCACCGTAGCCCTTATTTTTCTAAAAACCCTGATTCGTCTTATTTTAAATGGCAAAACTGTATGACATTTATATATTAATGTAGATTCTTCACTGTTGCGTTTATTATTCGATTTTTGCATATTCTTGCTATTCGCATCGCATTGCAGGTGTAAATGTGTTATTGTTATAGTAAACCCATGCTGTTAGCACACCGGCACTATTATCGATGATGCGTATGTTC
The DNA here is from genome assembly GCA_030015575.1 of Agapanthus africanus. Classification (NCBI taxonomy): domain Eukaryota; kingdom Viridiplantae; phylum Streptophyta; class Magnoliopsida; order Asparagales; family Amaryllidaceae; genus Agapanthus; species Agapanthus africanus. Next base: position 250,923,557 of record CM057343.1, read on the forward strand.
CACGTACACCTACTTGCCGGCTCACACACTTCATCATCGATAATTGCCATGTCACTATATAGTAGGATTGTTGCATCAGGATATGACTACTTGTACATCTATATTGGCGCACAGATATATTGTACACTAATACTTGCGTATGTACCTACTGGTACATCTATATTGGCGCACAGACATATTGTACACTCATACTGGCGTACACATATATTGTACACCCATAGTTGCATACATATGTATTTGCACATACATAGATCATTCTGTCCTGATTTTGAGATTTGGGAACCGCAAGATATATTTTAAAACGGGATTCATTTAAAAGAGCGGTTTCCCTCACGCGATGTGTGCATATTACTGTTTTATGTTGCATGACATACGGATATGCTTGCATTCTATCATATGTCACATATATCCCGCTTTATGATTTTACGCATTGAGATATGTTGTTTCCATGATATTTCTGGATTTGGGAACCGTGGGTATTTCAAAAGAGAGTATGTATTGTTTTAAAAACCCGGTTACCCTTGATATGATATTTCATTGCGCCCACCATGAGTTTTATCGGTTGTGATATATATATATACCCCATGCGAGGAGGAGTCGTGAGACGTGTGCGGGTACATGGTGGGGCCTGGTATGGTACCCCAGGGCAAGAAAGGGATGCTGTGTATACAGACGGTGAGCTTGGCAGAGAGACAACTACCTACCGGAGATAGTATTTGGGCTCGGTGGATATCCGGAGGATACCGACCGGAGTCGAGAGATGATATGGGCCGATCCGGACTGACGGAGCCCATGGGTCGATCCGGACCGACGGAGCCCTATATATATGAGGATTTACGTGCCGATGTTGGGCACAGGTTTCATGATGTTTTCGAGTGTCAATGCTAGACACTTAGTTTCCATGATTTTGATATGTCGCGAGAGACACATGTTGATTTATATCCTCATACTTTCAGGCATATGCTTTTATGACTTTTACATGCATGATGTTGTTATGTCATTGGTTGACGCGTGGATGAGATCCACAGGTATACTGACATTGATTACATAGATGGATGATATCCACATATTTTTAGACGTCATGATATAGTTGACATTGATTCATGCTGATTACATTGATGATACCTCATATTTATGATATGTTTCTACCTGAGGCACTGGCACGAGCACTTGGTACTATACTTATATATAGCTGTTTACCCTTGCCATCTTATCATGCTTCAGATTTACTCATTTAAGATTTATATATATAACTGATCGTATTGACCTAGGATTGAGTCATACATACGATTTCTGCTCTGTGATGTTTTCTACTCACGAGTTGGCAACTCACCCCCGTTGTGCCACAATTTCTTATAGGTTTTGCCGTATAGGTTTCATTACGGCTTTTCTGGCACACTGCTTCCTTTCTGGGTGATTGCTTTGGTAGGTGGGGTCACACGCATCATGACCACCCTTGTATTTATTTTAATCAGTTGTATCTAGTAATTCCATCAACCAAGCTTGTATATTTATTCAGACTTAGAAAACCAGTTGTGTATTACTTCGACCTTTGAGTCGCGCGTTGTAGTATTATGGTTTTCTTGATATTTCGAGTTTCTTCTGAGTTTTGACCCTCGCCCGTCGGCGTTGTGTATTATATTGCTTGTATGGTTATGGCCGTCGATTGATGAAGAGCTAGCTCCCGCTTGGGGATGCCTTTTATCATTGTGCTTATATTATTCATGTTGTACCCCGTTTGAGGCCAGTTTTTACAAAGGAAACTCTGCCGAAATTTTCAGAACAGACTTGAGGTTTTAAAAATGCAGATTCGGCTTACTTATTTAAAAACCTTGTTTTTAAAATATGTTTTCTTCACTTCTTTAAAACTAGTTTTCCTTCGTTTATTATTTAAAATGTTTTTAGGTTTCTGGGTTTTTGGCTTACTTGAGTTAGATAAGGTCCTATAGATTTCATATGATTCAAGAGCCAGTCACGTGCTATTTCGGGTTGTGACAATCAGCCGATCAAGTAGGTGTCTAGAAAGGTGTTAACGGGGTTACTCCCATAGGAAAACGAGGTTGTTTTAATTAGGTCCGTGCGAAAGCACGGGGAACCTCCCTCAAAGTACCGACACTAGCTTGGCCGAAAGATTGGCGAACTTGTAGGGTGTAATTAATCCCGGCTAGTCTTACCTTTTTAGGTTTGAAGGTAGATTTGACTAAAACAGTGGGAGCCATCCTGATTAGATAAACTAATAACCAATCTAATCTTGCAAGAGCGCACGCATAGTGTTTTCTTTTCTTTCTCTCCTGGTAGCGACCATGTCACGCCTTAATCAAGATAATAATATGGATGCATTAACCGAACCTACTTATTATACTGAGCTAGGAAACATTGGTTCTGCTCTATCTTATAATTGTTATAAGCACGAGCAGGAAATAGGGGAATATCCGGATCCCCATGCGACCCAATTGAAGAAAAAGCATGTTGATGCATATTCTTCGGGTGTGTTCGTTACCAATAACTGTTTCTCAGTATCCTCCACGTCCTATGTATGAGATACCTGATCAGGATCCCGCATATATAATATGCTATATGGGCTACAGAAAGGTAGAGAACTGAGAATATGTGATATGTCTCTAAGTGTTAGAGAAGGGTGTAATTGTTGCAGCCAAATCTGTTGGCATATGTCACCTTGTATTAGATACATTGATTCTGAACGAATGTTATTACATACCGAACCTGATATACAACATTACATCGGTTTCTTTAATGAGTTAAAGAAGGATATAATTCTGTATTGGAGGATAATATTGTCAACATTTTCCTGAATAAAGAGTTGATTCGATCAGGCACGTTAGATAATAACATATACATTCTAAATCAAACCAGAGTTCAAAGTATGTAGAACACACACAGGAGGAGTAGTTCAGAAATGAACGAATCCTTCTTGTTGCATTGTGGACTAGGTCATATCAATGCAACACGACCAGCTAAGTTACATAAAGATGAATATGAGAATCTATTCGAATTTTCATCTTATGCTACTTGCCAGTGTCGTCTCAAAGGTAATATGAACAATACTCCGTTTACTGGAAAGAGAGAAAAAGTTAGTGAACTCTTGGGATGCATACATTATGATGTATACGGTCCTATGTCTATAAATGCCAAGGTTGGTTTTTGGTACTTCATTACATTCATCGACTATCTTTCAAGATTCGGACATATGTTCCTGTTGAAACATGAGTCTGAAACTTTTGAGAAATCCAAGGAATATAAGCTTGAAGTTGAGAACCAAACGGGTGGAAGTATTAAGTCCTTCGATGAGATCAATCAAACTTTTATCTACTCATCTCCAACCTCATGTGTGATTCTCATACATCCTAGTTCTATGTATCATCAACCATGATACAAATGCATAAATAAATAAATATATATCGCATATATATATATATATATCACACACACATATATATAAATATATATAAAGGGAAGAAAATCTTTAGTGAGCTAAATATTAGTTTATATATATATCAAATATATCAAATTATTAAATCAACACTTGATTCAATAATCCGGTTATATCATATATAACCGACTAATATCATATATATATATATATGTATGTATGTATGTATATCAAATTATTAAATGAACACTTGATTCAATAATACGGTTATATCACATACAACCGGCAAATATTCAATATTAGATATTAAATCAACACATGATTTAATAATCCGGTCATATCATATTTAACCGGCCAATATCAAATATATTTACATAAATCAAATCAATAAGTCAACAATTGATTCAATAATCCGGTTATATCACATATAACCTAACCGATATCAAATATCTCTAGAATAGAATGCAGTATCACATACTCGTATTTAATCAAGCTCCCGCACATATCTCCGTATGTGCCATACTTCGTTTCGCTTGAGGAAACCTCTGTGTGGGAATCTAAATGCTCGTCAATACGCCAACAGTAGATAATGATCACTTCAGATACCCACAAGCCGTCAGCAATACTAGCCGGACGTAACGGCTACCCAGGTATTGAACGAATAGAAGATCAATAAGCAAACTTGTCTAAACTCACGTAGAGTCTATAAGCAACACTTACCGTACAATCCGGTCTCTTCGTCTGATATGTCGCATATCGAGTCTAGGGGTGGAATCTCCAGACCACAATAACTTGATAAGTCATGCCGATGTGTAGCTTATAACCTTTCGGGAAACTACTAATAACACTTACCAGTAAATCTCATCAGCCCTGGCCAGGGACTTGCTGTTATAGCCAATCGAGCATAGCGCAACATCAACTCCTAATACCGGGAGAGACGAAACCCCTTCTATTGCTCACTGCCTCCATGTGACTCGGGACTGTACCCAAAATCCACTTGTTTGCACAACTCCTTTGAGCCGTGGTAGGGAGGAAATCAAAACACAGTGGGAACCACACAAGACACTATGACAATCTCGGGTCTAAAGACTAACTTGTACATGTGTCACCAGAGAACTGCTATCTGACGATAGGTTTGGTACCATCTAGGAGTTCTCGGCGAGTCCTGTTCGGTGTACCTATTCTCTAATGAGCACCTGTGCACAATCTTTGATGTTAAACACCAATGGTTGTGGGATCAACCATCGCCCTATACAGGACCGAGAAACGTACACACTAGTCTACTCTGGAATATCGATGCCCTGTCTCAATACTCCCTCGACTAGGAACTGTTAAAGAATGTGCTTGCGGACTACACAAGCCCCACTAGTATGATCTGCATCACAGTCCAGGTAGTCAAGCCTACATCCTAAAGGTTTTATCAACATGTATCAGAGAGAAAGTATACTAAAACAAGTGTACATGTTAAGATAAAGAGCAACCAGATAGTATACTATCATGTCGAGCAAGAAAGTTCTCTATATATATGTCCAAGCATCCACTATATCATACAATAATAGCCTCTAAGGCATACATATTCTTAACACCTAAGAATTCAATTGGACTCGAAAAACCTTATCCACTTCACAGATTTTATTAGGTGGTATCAGCCACTCGAGTGGTACTTCGATTTCCTCGTAAATGGTGACAGGGAGGTCAGCATCATTGTGATGATGGCCCTACTGGTTTTCAACAGGCTATGGGAAGTGGTGACTTCCAGATGATGGTTGGATGCTTTGTATCCAAGTTGGACTCCACACACTTCAGCAAATTATGGAATTTGCTGGGTGCTCTTGAAGGGGTAAAACCCATTAGGAGCAACTAGATCTTTTGTGATCTGTCCAGGAAGAAAGGTATTAACCTAATAAGCCTAAACTTGTTGTAAAGATTTTCATCAAATACCAGATGTGGATTATGATGTGACTTTTACTTCAGGGTCTATACTGAAGTCTATACGGATATGACATGGCACTACTGCTTCTCTAAACTATGATATGTTAGGAACTCGGTGCAGAGGTCATGACACTCACAGAACAAGCGGAAGCAATAACAAAAAAAATAATGAGAAGCAAGCATCAAAATCCTACCAAGATCAACATGCACTACTAAATTGCACACACAAAAGAATTAGAAAGAGGTGAATGCTACAACCTTTATAGCGCGTTGGCCACCTCTCCTTAGGCTCTTGCTAGGCTTCATCAATGTCATGAACAAGCTCAATCGCCGACTATCTCGTCGAAAAAGATCTACTTGAATGTGTGTGCCTAATGCTCCAACATCATTACACTAATGATGTAACTAGCTTAAAATCCTTGCTAGGGAAATTTAAGTAGGGATGACATGGATTTTCCTTCATCTCCATAGAAAAAATATAGAGGAAGAAGAAGTGAATGCTCTCTACAAAAAAATTGAGAAGAAGAAAAAGAGTGTAGAGAATTGTGTAGAGTGAAGAAAGAGGGTGTGTGTATATCACACATACACTCCTTTTCTCTTCCTTCTATTTTCTTCTCTTATTTTCTTATTCTTTTCTCTTTAATTAATACACACACGCGCGCGCGCGCTATCACCCATAACCCTATCTAAATAGAGTGTGGGACCCACATGCAAACATGTCACCATTTGACAAAGTAAATGTATTTTTATCAAAATCCGAATATATTCTGTATCAAAATACGAAGCATGTATTATACGTGTGCCATATGTATAAATGAGTGACTGTATACATATCCATATACATATACATAATAATAATATATAATCATAAAGAGAAGAACGCATGTAACAAATACATACATTTGTCACGTATCGTATACATAACAATACATCGGTATCAAATACCAATAATTAAGAGAGAGCATGTATCTTATACAAAATACTAGAAACCATATCACATATACGGTTATTAAGTCAACACTTGACTTAAAATTCTTGCTTAGGAATAAGCTGGCTAGTATTATCCATCGTCAGATTAAATTACACATATCTCATACACGTATTCGATCGAACCCCCATACGTATCCTCATATGCACGACACATCATCATTTTACATGGGCAGTCACTTTCATTATTGGACTCTAAAGAACTGACAATACGCTAGCAATAGATTAAATAGGATCATATCCGATTGAATCTGAAACAATTTCAGATTTAATCCCCTTACGGGTTAACCTACAAGCATGTCAGCGCTACTTGTTGTACGTAACGGCTATACTAGTATTGAACAGAGAGGTAGGTCGAAGAGAAAACTCATCCAAACCCAACAAAGCCTATAAACGACAAGTGCCATACAGTCCGGTCACTTCATCATGGATTATCGCATATCGGGTCTAGGGGGTGGAAACTGTCAAACCCTAATACGATAAGTCGTGCATATATAAAACTTATAACCATCTGAGATACAACTGATAACACTTATCAGTTTATCTCAATCACCTTGGATGAGGTTTTCTGGTTATGGTTAATCATGCACAGTGCGATATCAACTCCTTATACCTGGGAGAGACGAATCCCTTCAACCGCTCACTGCATCCATTTGCTTCGGGACTATACCTAACTAAAAAAAATTTGTACAACACAATGGAGTCATGGTACGGTAGTAATCAAAGCATAGTGGGAACACATACAAGGCATTATGGCGATTTCAGGTCAAGGGACTCCCTGTACTATCGTCGCCAGAGAACTGTTACCTGACAATGGTATAAACCATCTAGCTGTTCTTAGTGGTCCGTCCAGTGTAACTCATCCGATGAGCACCTGTATACAATCATCGGTGTCAAATACCAATGGATATAGGATCATCCATCGCCCTATACAGGGTCATGAAACATATACACTAGTCTAAAATGGAGTACCGATGCCCAGTCTTGATACTCCTATGACTAGGGACATTTAAAGATGTGCTTATGGACTATCAGATCCCGCTAGTATGATCCTTATCATAGTCCTGGTAATCAAGAAAAATCCTAAGGGCTTTATCTCATGTATTAGCGATAAGCGATAATATATACACATGACAAATAAAGTCAAACCAGATAGAATACTATCATCTCGAGTAAGATTTTTCTCCATATAGGTCCTCCTTCAATTACAATAATTGCCTTAAGGGCACCTATATCCAACGTGATATATATTAGGTGGATGACCATAATGTTTTCTAAAGGGGAATTTATAAGTGCACGTATATATGACTCTGCCAGAGGGTTATCATAGTCAGTTGGAGCAGCGGATGGTGTGCAAATTGCTTATGTCTATTTATGGACTAAAGCATGTATAGTGGAGACAAACCGTCTGTTTTGATGCGACAGTCAAGATGATTGACTTCTTCAAAGCAATAGATGAACCTAGTAAGAAAGATGTAAGGAGTTATGTCCTGGAATTTGAATGACATACTCCAGATAGGAAGTGATGTTCATGTACAAAAATCGGTCAAGCTTTGGTTATCACAGGTATTTCTCCACATAGGATATGGATAAGATAACAGGGATTCTGGTGACTAGATCTATGGTTTTAGATTTATATTTAGGAAGTGTCCCATCCAGGTACTTAAATACAATCCTAAAATTGTTTACAATGGATGACTCCTGACGTGGTTGTCTACCCGCAGTTAATGGAGTCACCCTGTCTAAAGATATGTCTTTGAGACTCATGAAGAGAAGGATGGGCATGAATAACATATCATTTGCTTAGGCAATTGAGTCAATCATGCAATGTCTTGTACTAAACCAGATGTTGCTTCTACGCTTGCTGTAGTAAGCAGATATTAATCCAATCCTGGATAAATAAAGGGAAGCAGTTAAGAACATAAGAGGATGTGGTATATTGTAATGGCAGCCTCATCAAAGAGGCGGTTATCGGTTCAGGCTTCTAAGGTGGCCTAGATGACAGATATTCTGTCAGAGTTTTGATTTTACCCTTATTATATTGGATAAAGTTACAATAGAGATACTGAAGCAAACATAGTGCAGGATGCCAGTTATGACTCAACAAAGAATGCAGCCCATGATGTTTGCTGGATAAAGTTGTTCATTTATGAACTTTGTCCCATCATGTATCCAAACAAATTAATGTGGCAGGGTATCACTTAGTTTAGGAGATTGTTCATCTTCGTGAAATTGAGATATAGAAAAAGGATGTTGGAAGATTGTAGTGGATCTACTTACTGAGGCTATTTCTCGAACATGGATGTTTCACAAACACGGTTTGTGAAACTGATTAGTAGAGAAATTTGGTATTCAGTACTACACGGGATGTGGGTATGCGATACCGCAATAATTAGCCTTAAGTGCAAGTAGGATATTGTTAGATATAGTGCCTTCAAGGCAATTATTGTAATTGCTGGTAGGTGATTATGATAATTGAGTGAGGACATATACAGATAGAACAGTCTTACTCGAAATGATAGTATACTATCTGGTTTTTCATTATCATTGATGTGTATACGTTTTACTTGTTGTTAAATGTCGTTAATGCATAATGATGAAGACCGTAGGATTCTTGCTTGACTACCAGTATTATGATGTCGATCATATATATGGGAGTTGGGTGCTCCATAAACACATCCTTAAATGTCCCTAGTCGAAGGAGTTTCTAGACTGGGAATCAATATTCCGGAGCAGACTTGTGTATACGTTTTGAGACCCTGAAGAGGGGCAGTGGCTGGTCTCACAAGCCATTGGTGTTGTATTTGTTGGATATAATGACTTCAAGAAAATTATTGTAATTGCAAGATGACAATTACGTAATTGAAGGAGGGCTTATACGGAGAATTATCTTACTCGATATGATAGTATGCTATCTGATTGTCCTTTTCTTTCATGTGATGTGTTTTATTCCTTATCACGTATTGTTTAGACATGAGATAAAGCCCTTAAGATTTTTCTCACCTACCAGGACGATGATGTAGATCATCCTAGTAGGTCCAGGGAAGTCGATAAGCATATCCTTAAATGTCCCTTGTCGCAGGAGTATTGAGACTGGGTATCTGTACTTCGGTTTAGGCTAGTATGTATATTTCCTGACCCAGTTGGAGGGAGATAAATGATCCCATAGCTATTACTGTTTGACACCGAGGATTGTATACAAGTGCTCATTGGATGAGTTACATTGGACGGACTCACCGAGAACTTCTAGTTGGTAATGTACCAAGGTCAAATAGCAGTTCTCTGATGACATGGGTATAGAGTAGTTCCTAGGACCTGAGACCGCCTGATTGTGCAGAAAGCGTAGCGATATGTTATGCGTTCTACTTGTTCTACTTATTCTACTTACCGCAATCAAGTCGGGTATGCTTGTCGCTAGCCGGTTGAGTACAAGCCGTCCACTAGGAGATGGTTCATATTTTCATTCTTATTTTAGAAGAGTCAAGTAAAAATGTATAAGTTTGTTCAATTCTATCCTATGTGTTTGTATTTTATGTTCAGGAGAATTTGTTAAGGTTAAGTTTGGTTAGTAGAGTTAGGAATTAGTCTTGTGCTTGTATTTTGCCATCGTTGAAATGATATTGGAATAATAGGAAGTAGCGGGGATTAGGAAGACATAGGAATGGGATTTGTGAGTTTAAGCAAGCTTTCCAACGCTAAATCCATTCCTAGTGCCCCTTGTTCGTCCATTCCATGCTCTTGTTTCCAACCCTAGGGCAAACACAAACAACCAAGTCTCCAATTAGGTCACAACTACATGTCACGTTGTAGTGCACCTAAAGGAATTCACCACTTAGGTCGCGGCTATATGTCACTTATAGCACGCTTAAGGGAGGGAGTTGTGTTTGTATGGTCTAGGTTCACTTCAAGCTGTTTGGCGTAGAGAAGAAAAAGAGATTTTTCCATCCCTCATACCAACCTTCCTTAGCCCTAACAAGTGAGTAAATTATTCACACATTAAAAGAAAAATAAAATAAGAAAGAATAGAAGAAAGTATGGGAAAATACGGTTTTAACAAGAGATAACAAGCTAACTACTTAGGTTCTCACCTATCCAAGGGACTCCATTGAGAATCATGACTTGAAAATAAAGTTTAGAAGAGAATAAAAGAAAACAATAAAACCAACAACTATTCTAACAACAACTAATTAAAGTTAAGCTAGGAATTAAAATACAATGCAAAAAAATAAAGTTACAAGATATAAAAAAAAACCTCATCTTCATTAATCTTCCACTCAAAAGTGTTAGTGATATATGCCCTAGTGGCCATTATTGTATAGTACTGGGTTGTATATTACATTTTGAAAGTTTAGGATATACACAGATATAATAACAGTCTTGCTCAATATGATAGTATGTTATCTGGTTTTATTCTATCTTAATATGTGTTTATGTTTCTTTTAGCATATTGCTAATACATATTGATAGAGCCCTTAGGATATTTGCTACACTACCAACGTTGTGATGGCACTCACACTAGTGGGGGCTGGGTAGTCTATAAGCACATTCTTTAGCTTGTCCCTAGTCATAGGATTATCGAGATAGGGTATCGATACTCTAGAGTAGACTAGTGTATACACTTCTCGTCCCAGTCAGGGGAGATGGCATGTCCTACAGCCATTGGTATATCGTACCAGAGATAGTATACAGGCGCTCATTGAGTTACGAGTTACACTGGACGGAATCGATGGGAACTGCTGGTTAGTATTATACCTATCCTCAGTTAGCAGTTCCTGGGTGACATGAGTACAGGTTCGTCCATTTACTTGATATCACAATTCATCTTGAGTATGTTCCTACTATACTTAGATCACTACCCTACCACGGCTCAAATGAGTCGTGCAAACAGGTAGTAGTTGGGTGAAGTCCAGAAGCACTTGGAGGCAGTAGTGGATAGAAAGGATTCGTCTCTCTCGGTATTGGGAGTTGATATCCTGCTATGTTCGGATAGCCAATACATAAATTCCCTGGCCAAGGCAAGTGAGAATTACTGGTAGGTACATCAGTAGTTTCTCAGGGTGTATTGGGCTTTATACCGACACGACTTATTGCGCTATTAGGGGTCTGACGTTTACCACCCCTTAGGCTCGATATGCGATACTCTTAAACGAACAGACCGGACTATACGGAGATTGTCACAAATAGGCTCAGTATGGGTTCGAATGAGTTCCCTCATCGGCCTTCTTTTCGACAAATACCTGGGTAGCCTTTACGTACTAGTACCGCTGACGGACTTGTAGTCAAACCCACTGCCAGCGTACTGTCGGGTCTTTAGTATCCCATACAGAGTGTATCCCTAGTTCAGGCGAAACGATATAGAGGTCATATGGTTTTACATGCAGGGTTCCGATCATATACGTGTACTGGCTACACGAATGTTGTTCGAACGGATAATACTAGTGGACTTTAGTTTAAGCCGGATTCTAGTATTATATTATTGGATAATTATTATCTCATCGTATTCATATTTTGCAGTACGAATACAGGTATATATATACGGTGTGGGCATTCTTGTAATTTTACAAGAGATGATTCTAGAAGGGACACCTCATTATTGGATTTATCTATTTTTGGAAAATAGATTAATGTGGTGGAAAATAGAGATATTTGTGGCCTGGGTGAAGCATGGCTTATTCATTTGTTTCGACTTACTATTGAAGCGTGGTTGATATTACTATTGAAGCATGGCTTATTCATTTGTTTGGACTTATTGGTTTGGACTTCCTATTGAAGCATGGTTGATATTTTCTATTGAAAATAATCTATGCTTGATGTAAGAAAAAGAATGAGCCATTCTTCACTAGCCTCAACACTTAGCTCATTTGTGGTTTTTCCTTTCTCTCTCCATTTTCTTCTCCTCCTTCTTCCTCAAGACCCTAACCCTTACATGTGTTGTTAATTCTAGAGTCACTTGAGATTAAATACTCCAATTAACACTCTACATCTCCTAAGCTACCTAGTTTAGCAAACTAGGTACTTTAGTTATCTCGTTTTAGAGGTTGGAGCTTGAACCATAGACTCTCGGGTGGATCGTCTTCGACACGAAGAGGCCAATGACCGAGCTAGATCCGCAACTTCGAGAAGCTCAAACTAAGGAGAAGAAGACCCGAAGGACTTGAATCAAGGAGGTATAAAACTCTTCCATTGTAGTTAAAAACCACCAAATAGTTTAGCTAGTTAAGGTTTTCGAAAAGATCCTGTAGATAGGTCGATGTTGCAAGTATAAAAATCGTTTTTTTGTAAATTCCGCCTCCCCAAAAGTGCGTGGGGTGTGCGACATCGACTTACAGTAGTATCAGAGCCTACTCAAACCTTAACTTACTTGTTAAACGAAGTTTAAAGTTACGAAACCGAAATAAATCCGAAACGATCAAAACGAAATCCATGTTTCTGTCGATTTTAAAAGAGCTTTTAAATTTTTTTAAAGAAGTGCAGAATTCTCCTCATAAAGTAACTAGAACACCAGATAAAAACGAGGCCTAAACTCTAAGGTTCGACTGGCGAAAATGCCATTTTTCCCGCCCTCGCCGGTCAAGTAAGAGAGTTTGCTCTTGGGTTTTGTGTGGTGTTCTGTACTCTTGGATTTAGTATTTTAGGTATTGTTTGATTTTGCCCAGATTTCATATTCTGTTATCTTTGTGTTGGGGCAATACGGAGTATTTCAAAGTCAGAATTTGAACATCGTTTATTCGTTTAAGTTTATATATGTGTTGCTAAACGTCTACTAATTGTTATATGTCGATTAGTGGGGGTTTCACATATCTAGTATCTTGTTGATGTTTTGTGGATATGAAGTATTGGATCGTCGAGAATGAATAGTCGAGAGGATGTGTGAAGAGTGTTCTTTTCTTTCATTCATGTATATTTGTAAATTGATGTAATATTTTTTTGCGGGGCACATCCGGGTTGAGATTGTAACCACCGTTGTATTATTTCATTTACTTTTTCTTGCACCTAGGATAGATCCAAGTAGGCTGTGCACAAACTGTTAGATATGTGTGCCCTAGAGGCCTGTATTGTATAGGATGCTAGGCATGTATATGTACAGAAACAATCATTGCTCGAAATGATAGTTTGCCATCTGGTTTATCTTCATCTTAACGTGTGATGTGTTGTATTTTATATCTTTATATACATGTTGATAAAGCCCTTAGGATTATGCTTGACTACCGGGATTTTTATGTAGATCATACTAGTAGGGCCTCGGCAGTCTATAAGCATATCCTTTAATAGTACCTAGTTGACGGTATATCGAGACAGGGCATCGATATTACCAGAGTAGACTAGTGTGTACGTTTCTGGACCCTGGGGGCGATGGTTGATCCCACAACCATTGGTGTTTGACATCAAAGATTGTACATAGGTGCTCATTGGAGAATGGGTACAACGAACAGGACTCTCCGAGAACTCCTAGATGGTATATATACCTATTGTCAGATAGCAGTTCTCTGGTGACACTTGTACAGGTTAGTCTGTAGACCCGAGATCGTCATAGTGCCTTGTGTGATTCCCACTGTGCTTTGATTTCCTCCCTACCACGGCTCCACTGAGGCGTGCAAACAGGTGGATTTTGGGTACAGTCCCGAACCATATGGAGGCAGTGAGCGATAGGAGGGATTTCGTCTCTCCCGGTATAGGGAGTTGATGTCACGCTATGCTTGATCGGCCATAACAGCAAATCCCTGGCCAGGGTTCTCGAGATTTAATGATAAGAGTTATCAGTAGTTTCTCAAACCGTTAAGGGCCGCAAATCAGCATGACTTATATAGTTGCTGGGTCTGACAGTTACCACCCCTAGACTTCATATGCGACGTATCTGACGAAGAGACCGAACTGTACGGTAAGTGTTTCTTACAGGCTCGTTAGGGTTGTGATGAGTTCGCTCGTCAGCCACCTTTTCGTCATGTACCTGGGTAGCCGTTACGCACAGCTAGTGCCACTGACGTGCTTATGGTTAAACCCACTGCCAGCATACTGTCGAGTCTTTAGAGTCCCACACAGACAGTTCCCTGTTTCAGGCAAAAGATGTAGATGCCGTAAATAGTTACGGCGGGGTTTCGATCATGTTCGTGTAGTTGTTACAGGAATAATGATCGGAAGGATAATATGGTAGGCTTTGGTTTAAGCCGGATGCCGGTATTATATTATTGGATTATTTGTATTCGTATTTTCGGAATTCGGATACGGGTATACTTATACGGTATACGGTGGAGGGGTATTCTTATAATTGTTACAAGAATACCTTCTAGAAGGAGACACCTCATAAATGGATATTTATTTTGTGAAAATAAATAAATGAGGTGGAATTTGAAAAAGTCTAAGCATGGATGAAGGAATGGCTTCTTTTATTTTTTTATTCATTTGGAGTTACTATTGAAGCATGGTGCATTTTTTTACTGCATGTTTCAATTATTTTCATTTGAGCCATATCATTTTTCCATGCTTGATTTTTTCATTCATCACTTTGACATTCTTTCTCCTCATTCTCTCCTTCCTCCTCCTCTTTGCTTTAACCTTCACATGAGTTGTGAATCAAAAGCTTAGAGCAAAATTATAATCAAATACTTAATCTCTACATCATCTAAATGATCACTTCTAGCAATCTTGATCTCTTAGTTAAACTCTTGAGAGTTTGTAGCTTGTTGATAGCTCTCGGGTGGATCGTCTTGGATCTTGAGGTGGCCGGAGACCGAGCTCTTCGCAACCACAAGAAGCCTAGGAGTCATATTCAAAAGAAGACCCGAAGGACCGCTTCATTAGGTATAACACTATCTTAGTAGATTAGATCTCTAGATAGTTTTAGTTAGTTAAGGTTTAAGCACAAGATCATGGTTTATGTGGGTGTTGCATGCAAAAAAATTTTGTTTTTCGCTTCTGCCTCCTCACAAGTGCTGTGAGAGTGTGCAACATCTACTAACATGGTATCAGAGCCTATCTTAAATCTTAAATAGCTTGTAGCAACGTTAGAATTCCGTCGTTTTTTGTTGGGCAAAAACTGCCGAAAAACAGTTTTGAAAATCGAAGTTTTGAGTTGTTTTCACACCCCGAAGGCTCACGGTTTGAACCAAGAAGCCGCGGGGTGGAGCGCGCGCACCTCAGGGACACCCTGAGGGGGACCAAAGGCCAGACCCACACCCCAAGACCACCTCAAAGTGGCCTTGGGGGTAGGAGGCCCGAGAGCACCCCAACTGGGTGCTCTCGGGTCTGCCAACCCCATGGGGCAACCTCGGGGTGGCTCCCGAGGGTGGGTGCCCCCCCGAGGCCCCCATTCGACCATTAATATGATTTTCTTCGCCTGCGCAAAGTTCGGGTGGGTTTCGCGTTCGTTTCGACTCCCGGATTGGCTCAAAAGATCGGTTTTTGAAAACTTGCTCACTGGATTTTTCCAAGTGTTACAAAATGATTTAGTTTACTAATCTCGTGCGGAATTCTAATGTCGCATTTACTTTACAAGCTTAGTGATGTGTATATGTGTTTGGAAACGTCGACTAATCACTATATGTCGATTAGTCGGGGTTGTACACATCGGTATTGATATCATGTGATGGTATGTGTATATGAATATGTTGGATCATCGTGATGAATGGCCGGGGATGTGAGAAGAGCGTTTTTCTTTCATTCATGTAATTTATAAACATCAATGTAATATTATTTTGTGGGGCACATCCGGGTTGAGGTTGTAGGCACCGTTGTATATTTTCTTTTTACTATTTTTGCTCCTAGGATAGACCCTAGGTGGGGTACACAAACTACCGGGTTCTCGAAGTGCCGAGTGGCCTACTCACTTTGTTGAGGGAGGTTGCTTCACTTCGGGAATTTCGCTGGTAGTTTGCCGCATCCGTAGGGGTCTATGGTGGGTTTTGGCTATTCATCACGACCGTGGAACCCGTCTTTCATTAAGGGCTTAAATGAAGTACGGAATTCCTAGTATATCAAATGTATTCATCTGTGATCTGGAATGTTTATAAATGCGTGCGACGAATAGCTATTTATATATGAGACATATAATAAACGTTGCTTATGTTTTGCACCCGCGCTAGTCCAGCCCTCGCCCTGCCGTTAGTTAAGTAACTTAATAGTGCATGACGGGGCCCCGTGGAGAATGCGAATGGCATAAGCGTACGTTTTATTTTCGTTTCTTTTCTGTGATGTTTAGGAAACGTAAATGATGGGACAACATTAATGTGATTAATGTTAAGAAAATGAAACCTAAAGATGTTGTAGAATCAAATTTTTTAAGATGGGTAACTCTAGTTTTTTCTTTGCATAGTGGTATTCTTTGATGAATATCCAGCACCTCATTCGATGAGGAAAGGGCCGGGATCCCTTCACCGGGAATGACCCCTTTAGCGAAACTAGCAAATGTTACAAAGCACTCAATTTTTTTATAGTTGATCTAACTTTTGCTTTGCATTGTGGTATTCATAAATATCCAGCACCTCATTCGATAAGGAAAGAGCCGAGATCCCTTCACCGCGAGTGACCTCTTTAGCAAAATTAGAAAGATACTACAAAACCATTCGACTTTTAAAAATGGAGCTTAAATCACTCCTTTCACTAGATTCTACAACAATATCAAGTTTAAAATGTTAAGGGTTTTCATAAAAAACATCCGTAGCCCTTCTCCATTTTAGGAAGCAGAGTACTTAGTGTTCGTGCCACGTTTGTTGACTATAGTTAAGGCGTGGTGTATAGTAGCTATGTGATGTCTTCCTACAAAGCATTTGATGCGATTGATTAGGACATTCGTAGGACTTTGTTGGCCATAGTTAAGGGTCATGCGAATGGGTCTAAATCAATCATGAAATGGCGAGTAGAACTTGACTAGTGCTTATGATTTGTTGACCATAGATAAGGTCGTAAGACAGTAGGGGTAAAAATCATATCGGGAATTTCAAGAGTTGAAATTTTCAATGAGATTGCATACCTTTTATTTGATAGTCGGATCCCGATCCCACTGTGAGTAAAAGTTACTCCCGGGAGAGTTTTGCACTTTACAATTAGCTAATCCAGTAGGTGTTTAGAAAGGTGATATGCCTCTAGGAAAACGAGATTTATTTTAATTAGGTCCGTGTAAAAGCACGGGGAACCTCCCTCAGAATACCGACACTGGCCTGGCCGACCGGTTAGCGAACTTGTAGATTGCAATTAATCCTGGCTAATTTTCTTTTTAAAGTTTGAAGGAAAATTTTATAAAAAGTAGTGGAAGACATCGATTAGATAAGATTAATAACCAATCTAATTATGCAAAAGCAATCGCCGAGTGTCTTCTTTTCTCTCTCCTAATGGCAGAGACCTATGACGGGACTTAAGCTTTTATTAGACAAGAATAAACTCACGGGACCGAATTACAAAGATTGGCTAAGGAACATAAATATTGCCCTGACCTATGATAAGGTCGGATACGTCCTGACTACTCCATCCCCTCCTAGCCCAGGCCCTGATTTTTCAGTTGCGGATAAAGAAATCCACAAGACATTAGATATAGACTGTGTAACAACCAAGTGTCTTGCGCTTGCTTCTATGAACAATGAACATCAGAAGAAGTACGAGAAGTTGGATGTACAATCCATCTTTCTCCATACAAAGGAATTGTATGGAGAGCAATCTCGTACTCTCCGATACGAGGCATCTCGAAAGTTGTTTCAGATGCTTATAGTTGCTGACACGTCTATAGGTGACCATGTATTGAAGTTGATTGGACTTATCGAAGAACTAGAGAACATGGGTTGGACCACGTAGAACGAACAGTATGATGATATTGTTCTACAGTCCCTTCCCCCTGCCTTTGCTCAGTTCATTTTAAACTTCAACATGCACAACATGGAGAAGTCCTTACCTGAACTTATCAATATGTTGAGAAGTGCAGAGAGCACGCTAAAGGTAGAGAAAACTCCCGCTCTAATTGCTGGGCCATCTTCCTCTTCCGTCCCGAAAGCCAAGGCCAAGGAAAAAAAGAAGAAGAAGAAGAATCCCATCAAGCCGAGAGACGGAGTGAAAAAGGCATCGGGAAAGGACAAGATAGTGGATGCTGCGACAGGATGAGGGGAATGCTTCCACTGCTACCAAACTGGGCACTGGAAGAGAAAATGCGTTGGATACCTGACCGGCCTCAAGAAGAAGAAGCATGGTGATGCTTCCACTTCAGTTGCGTTTGTAATAGAAAACTGTTTTTCAATTAACTCTGCTTCCTGGGTTTTAGATACCAGGTCAGGATCTCATATCTACAATTGTGTGCATGGGCTGAGAAATAGCGGGTTTTTGAAGAAAGGTGATCACACTCTCCAGGTTGGGAATGGTTCCTCAGTACATGCTACAGCAGTGGGAGACTATCACCTTGGTTTGCCGTCAGGTTGTATATTGGTTTTGAACCCATGTTATTTTGTACTTCGATGTTATGTAATATTATATCCATATCGTTGTTGGACAATGCTGGATATAATTTTGTATTACAATCTAATGTTATGAACATTAACCTTAATCAAGAGTTGATTGGGTCTGGTACATTAAATAACGGGATATACGTCCTAAACCAGCACACAGTTTTCAATATACAACACACAAACAAAAGGAAGGTTTCAGACATAAATGAAGTTTTCATTTGGCATTGTAGACTTGGTCATATTAACGAGACAAGACTAACCAAGCTACATAAAGATGGATATTTAAACCCGTTTGAATATAAATCTTATGCGACTTGCCAGTCTTGTATCAAAGGTAAAATTACCAAAACTCCGTTTACTAGACACGGAGAGAGAGCTACTGAACTCTTAGGCCTCATACATAGTGATCTATATGGACCAATGTCTACACATGCGAGAGGTGATTTTTCATACTTCATAACTTTCACTGATGATTTATCGAGATTCGGGAACGTGTTCTTGTTGAAACATAAGTCTGAAGCCTTCGAAAAATTCAAGGAGTATAAATCTGAAGTAGAAAAACGAACAGGCTTGAGTATCAAGAAATTTCGACCGGATCGAGGAGGTGAGTATCTAAGCACAGAGTTTCTAGATTTCCTAAAAGAGAATAGGATTCTCTCTCAGCTCACTCCTCCGTACACACCATAGAACAACGGTGTGTCGGAGCGGAAAAATCATACCCTATTAGATATTGTACGATCTATGATGAGTGATGCTGAGTTACCAATATCATTCCGGGGGCACGCATTCGAGACTGTGATTTATCTATTGAATAGGGTTCTGACCAGTGTCTACTACTCCATATGAGATATGGTATGGAAGAGACCATCTCTTAAAAGAGTTAGGATATGGGGTTGTCCGGTTTTTCTGAAAAAGCAGAATCCGGACAAACTCGAGACACAATCGGTTTTGTGTAAATTTGTGTGATATCCAAAACACTCGTATGGATATCTTTTATACCACAAGGAGGAACAAAGGGTGTTTGTTTCTCAGTATGCCACATTTTTAGAAAATGATTTTTTTACAAATGATACTGTTGGCAATACGGTAGAACTGGATGAAATTCTAGATACATAAACAATTACCGATGATTTGGTTGAACCTGAGGTTTCAATAGGACCTGACGAACCACAGCCACTCCGTAGATCTAGTAGGACTTCTCGCCCACCTCATAGATACTACGGTTTTCTAATTGATGGTGATAGAGAAGATTGCATCATGGATGATGATGATCCTACTAGTTTTCAGCAAGCTATCACGAGTGGTGACTCAGTGAAGTGGCTGGATGCTATGAGATCCGAAATGGAATCCATGCACACCAACAAAGTATGTACTTTGGAGGTTGCACCTTCTGGAGTGTAACCCATAGGATGTAAATGGATATTTAAGAGAAATATCAGTGTGGATGGTCAGATGGAGACCTATAAAGCTAGATTGGTAGCAAAAGGATTTCGTCAAAGACCAGGCTTGGACTATGATGAAACCTTTTCACCAGTCGCAATGCTCAAATCCATTCGGATCTAGCTTGCTATAGCTACCTCTATGATTATGAGATCTAGCAGATGGATGTTAAAACGGCAATTCTAAATGGTGATTTAGAAGAATGCGTTTTTATGGATCGGCCAGAAAGCTTCATTGATAGTGGGAGCAGCGGAAAAGCATGCAGGTTGCTTAAATCCATCTATAAATTAAAGCAAGCATCACGGAGTTGGAACATCTGCTTTGATGATACAATCAAAGAGTTTGGTTTTATAAAAAATGTAGATGAACCTTGTGTTTATAAAAGGATTGTAGAAAGTACTGTTACATTCCTTGTATTGTACGTGGACGACATTCTCTTGATAGGAAATGATGTTCCTATGCTACAATCGGTCAAACTATTCTTATCGCAGAGGTTCTCCATGAAAGACCTGGGTGATGCCTTGTACATTCTGGGGATTAAGATCTATAAAGATAGATCTAAGAAATTATTGGGATTGTCCCAATCGAGATACATTGACACCATACTAAAGAGGTTTAGTATTGAAGATTCCAAGCGAGGTAATTTACCCGCTTTTCATGGGATCACCCTCTCCAAAGAGATGTCTCCAAAGACTGATGAGGAGAGGGCTCGCATGAGCATTATACCCTACGCTTTGGCGATAGGATCTATAATGTATGCGATGTTGTGTACTCACCCAGATGTAGCTTATGCACTGAGTGCAGTAAACCGGTATCAATCTAATCCAGAGGAGAAAGACTGGACTGCTGTGAAGAACATTCTGAAGTACTTGAGAAGAACTAAAGAAATGTTCTTGGTGTATGGTAACGGAGATCTCCAAATCGAGGGCTTTACCGACTCCAGCTTCCAGAGCGACAAGGATGATAGTACGTCCATCTCAGGGTTTGTATTTACCCTTAATGGAGGGGCGGTATGTTGGAAGAGTTCCAAGCAAGATACCGTCGCTGACTTCACGATGGAAGCTAAGTATATTGCTGCTAATGATGCCGCAAAAGAGGCAGTCTGGATGAGGAAGTTCATTTTTGAACTTCAGGTGGTTCCATCCATTGCTAATACAATACCTCTGTATTGCGATAACAATGGAGCCATTGTTTTGGAAAAGGAACCAAGGTCCCATCAGAAATCCAGACATATCTTGAAGCGGTATCACCTCATCGGGAAGATAGTGGATCGCCAGGACATTGAGGTACGGAGAGTAGACACGAAAAAAAACACAGCAGATCCATTCACGAAGGCCATCCCTCAAGTCCAGTTTGAGAAACTGTTCGAGATGTTGGGCATGCGTTATGCCGACAACTGGTTCTAGTGTAGACAGTGGGTACTTATTTCACCAACTACAGGCGTTAGTGCAAGTGGGAGATTGTTTGATATGTATGCCCTAAAGGCCTGTATTGTATAAGATGCTAGGCATATATATGTACAGAAACAATCATTGCTCGAAATGATAGTATGCTATCTGGTTTATCTTCATCTTAACGTGTGATGTGTTGTATTTCATATCTTTATATACATGTTGATGAAGCCCTTTGGATTATGCTTGACTACCGGGATTTTGATGTAGATCATACTAGTGGGGCCTCGGCGGCCTATAAGCATATCCTTTAATAGTACCTAGTCGACGGTATATCGAGACAGGGCATCGATATTACCAGAGTAGACTAGTGTGTACGTTTCTTGACCATGGGGGCGATGGTTGATCCCACAACCATTGGTGTTTGACATCAAAGATTGTACATAGGTGCTCATTGGAAAATGGGTACACTAAACAAAACTCGCCGAGAATTCCTAGATGGTATATATACCTATTGTCAGATAGCATTCCTCTGGTGACACTTGTACAGGTTAGTCTGTAGACCCGAGATCGTCAAAGTGTCTTGTGTGATTCCCACTATGCTTTGATTTCCTCCCTACTACGGCTCTACTGAGTCGTGCAAACAGGTGGATTTTGGGTACAGTCCCGTACCATATGGAGGTAGTGAGCGATAGGAGGGGTTTCTTCTCTCCCGATATAGGGAGTTGATGTCGCGCTATGCTTGATCGGCCATAATAGCAAATCCCTGGCCAGGGTTCTCGAGATTTACTGATAAGATTATCAGTAGTTTCTCGAATCGTTATGGGCCGCAAATCAGCATGACTTATAAAGTTACTGGGTTCTGACATTTACCACCCTTAGACTTCATATGCGACGTATCAAATGAATAGACCGGACTGTACGGTAAGTGTTGCTTACAGGCTCGTTAGGCTTGTGATGAGTTCGCTCGTCGGCCAACTTTTCGTCATGTACCTGGGTAGCCGTTACGCACAGCTAGTGCCACTGACGTGCTTGTGGTTAAACCCACTGCCAGCGTACTGCCGAGTCTTTAGAGTCCCACACAGACGGTTCCCTGTTTCAGGAAAAAGATGTAGATGCGGTAAGTTGTTACGGCAGGGTTTCGATCATGTTCGTGTAGTTGTTACAGGAATAATGATCGGAAGGATAATATGGTAGGCTTTGGTTTAAGCCGGATGCCGGTATTATATTATTGGATTATTTGTATTCGTATTTTTCGGAATTCGGATACGGGTATACTTATACGGTATACGGTGAAGGGGTATTCTTGTAATTGTTACAAGAATACCTTCTAGAAAGAGACACCTCATAAATGGATATTTATTTTGTGAAAATAAATAAATGAGGTGGAATTTGAAAAAGTCTAAGCATGCATGAAGGAATGGCTTCTTTCATTTTTTTATTCAATTGGAGTTACTATTGAAGCATGGTGCATTTTCTTAATGTATGTAGGGTTGCGTAGCACGGCAGCAAGGTTTTGGGAGGCATCGTCCATGCCAAATTCAAAAAAATTATCGTTCTAGCTAACCCTAACCCTAGAATCATATACTAGAAATTCGATGGAATAAAATGCGAACTACTTTGCAAAAGGAAGTGAACAAGGAATACAACCTTTGTAGACCGGTCCTTCACTTCAGTAGCTCAGTGTAGTCATCCCTTTGCTGCGATCCATAAATTCCCGGACTGTTGAGAAGCTCCACAAGATGAACGGAACAAGCTTGCTAGAAGACTTCGAGGCCGAAGATGATCTACGTCGAGGAGACACTAACCCAAGCTACCCCTTCACTAATTATGGAATTAGTGAAGCAAACACCATATACTAAATGGCAAGTAGTAGAGGATGATGAAGTAGGAATTTTGCTAACAATAGAAATGATTTTCTCACAATTTTTCATCATCTTTTCAAACCCTAGAAAACTCTTTTCATTTGGAGGAAGAAGATGAAGCAAGTGATGAAAGAATAATCAAGTGAGGTTAGAAATGCAACCATGGTGAGTGTATGACATACACTAACCCTTGTAGATACTAAACTATGGCTAAGGGTTAAAGGTTAGGTTAACAAATATCTCTAAGTAAAACAATAGAGGTGGAGAAAGTCAATGGTTCTACAAGTTTCTACAAACCCTAACCATGACTAATTCCACCAATTTTTGAATTTACTTAATAATAAATAAAACTTTAACCTAACCCTTGCATGGTGTAAGTCTCACACAATTATGCTGCATGTGTAACCTAGCATGACACACTTATATATATCACATATATATTTTGTGTCAAAAAGAAAACAACACATATAACATATATCACATATATATCAATGTATCATAAGTGTGAAAAATGAATACTTAAGTGAGCTAATATTAGTTAATGTAATATAATATATCAAATATATAATTATACATTAAATTATTAAATCAACACTTGATTTAATAATCCGGCTATATCACATATAACCGACTAATATCAAATGAATCAACTTATCGAATCAACACTTGATCCGATAACCCGGCTATATCATATATAACCGACCGATATCACATATTGCGAGAATAGAATACGGTATCTCATATCGTATTAATCTCCGTCCCGCACATATCACATATGTGCTTACTCCGTTTCGCTTGAGCCAGGAAACCCCTGTGTAGGACTCTAAAGACTCGTCAATACGCCGACAGTAGGTGATGATCATATCAAACACCCATAAGCCGCAAGCGGTCTGCTAAACGTAACGGCCACCCGGGTATTGAGCGATCAGAAGATCAACAAGCAAGCCTGCTTATACTCCTGCGAATCCAATCAGTAACACTGCCGTACAGTCCGGTCTCTTCGTCTGATATGTCGCATATCTCGTCTAGGGGTGGTAAACACCAGACCCCAGTAACTCGATAAGTCGTGTCGATATAAGGCTCATAACGGGTTGAGAAACTACTGATAACACTTACCAGTATATCTCGGAAGCAGCCCTCGCCAGGGACTTCTTGTTATAGCCAATCGACCACAGCGCAACATCAACTCCCAATACCGGGAGAGACGAAACCCCTCCTATCGCTCATTGCCTCCATGTGATTCGGGACTGTACCCAAAAGCGACTATTTTGCACGTTCTCTTGAATGTGGTAAGGTGGAAATCAAAGCACAGTGGGAATCACACAAGACTCTATGACGATCTCGGGTCTACAGACTAACCTATACCAGTGTCACCAGAGAACTGCCATCTAACGTGAGGTATAATTCCATCTGGGAGTTCTCGGCGAGTCCGTCCAGTGTACCCAGTCTGCACTAAGCACCCGTATACTGTTTCTGATTTCAAACACCAATGGATATGGGATCATCCATCGCCCATCTATATGGGTCGAGAAGCTCTATGCTAGTCTACTCTGGTATATCGATGCCCTGTCTCGATACACTCACGACTAGGAACATTTAAAGGATCTACTTAACGACTACCCTTGTTCCCGCCAAAAATTTCTGCGCAAAAGAGCCCAAGGTATCAAATGGCGGCGATACGCTTAAGAAAATGGGAACCAGTATCTTCCGGGCTGTTTTTGATAAACTCCCGAATGAGAAACAGATAAATTCTGATGGTATCGAAAGCGGCTCGAAAAACCCTTCGATTTGATATATTATGGGCCTCGTAATTCATCCGGGATCAAAAGTTATGAGGAATTACGTGTCCACACGTGATGGGCTTTTAAAAACCCGCTGGAGGAGTTAAAAAAAATATAATAAAAACTCAGAAAAGACCCCAATGTGGCATCACGTGCTCACACGTGACCATGGGTCACGTGCAGACACGTGATGGGCTTTTAAAGCCTCTAAAATAATGAATAGAATTTAATTCTAAAAGTCAGAGAATACCTCAACGAGGTATCACGTGCTTACACGTGACCAATGGTCACGTGTTGACACGTGATGGTTAAAACTGAAACATAAATAAGCGGCTGAGAAAGGAACCCAATTGGGGGTCACGTGCTCACACGTGACCAAAGGTCACGTGCCAGCACGTGACTGGCTTTAAAAGCATTATAATTTAATAGAATTAAATTCTAAAAGTTTCTGAATCTTTCCAAATGGAAAAGGGTCATGGGGAACCGTTGGATTAAAGATCCAAGGGTGATTAAAAATCACCAAATTATGGAAAAATCTTAAATAAGGGAAGATTCCCCCTAAATCTAACCGAGATAACAAATAGAATATCTTTTGGATTTAAAATCCACGGTTAATAAAATTCACTTAACAATCTAAAGGCCCAGATTAATGATGAATCAAATCAAATTTCTCAACATACAAATCAAATCTCTTAATGAGAGATTTGCTAAACAAATTGATTCTCTGCCTTCTCCTATAAATAGGAGCCAAGAAGAGAAGAGAAGGGATCGACTTTTTTGGAGAGAAAAACAGAGGGAGGAGAATTTAATTCTCAAGAGAAGAAGAAACAGAGAAAGAAGAATTTAATTCTCTGCAAAAGAAAAACCCTAGGTAAGAAAAGAGAGGATTCAAAAGAGAATTTAATTCTCAAAAGAGTTTAACTCTTATTTAAAGAAAAGAAGAACTTAGTTCTTCTTCTGGTTGAAGATCTGTACAGAGCACATCTCCCCATAGGATGAGAATTTAATTCTCATCGGGTTGAGATCCTGCCATGCAGATCCTAAACTTAGAAAGGGAATTGAGTTTTGAGAGTTCAATTCTCCTAAAACAAAACTAGGGTTTAACCCTAATCAAGAATTTAATTCTTTTACATATCTGGGAATTTAATTCCTTTGAAAAGAAATCAGGGTTTCATCCTAAATAAGAATTCAATTCTTTCACGATAGGAATTTAACTCCTCCAAAATCATAATTAGGGTTTAACCCTATAAAGAATTCAATTCTTAAAAGATCTCTGTTCATGAAAAGAACTAGGGTCACGTGCCTCCACGTGACCCTTGAAAAGATCCCCTGCAAAGAACTTTGAAGCATCACCTCACGTGCTCCCACGTGACTCCCAGGACGCAGAAAGAAAAAGCAAAGGGAATGAAAGCTTTGGGCGCTCTCACGTGTTATCACGTGACCCCTCAGCAAATGTTTTAACAATTGGCGCACAGATCCCTATCACGTGCCAACACGTGATGATCTAAAATAAAAATAAAAGTGTTTAACACTTATTCGCAGATTTGAGGACAAACCAAAAGGAGATCTGGCTCCACATTTAGGGCGCCCTCACGTGTCACCACGTGACCCCTAATGAGCATTCTAACAGACCAGAGCGGGGGCCTCCATCACGTGCCCACACGTGATGGCCAGGAAATTAAAAGTGTTAAACACCGATCTGCGGAATAAAATAAAAGAAATCAGGGCGCTCTCACGTGTCCGCACGTGGCCCCTCCCTCCTTAGTGTTTAACACTAATTGGAAAACTCTATTTGCAGTGTTTAACACTGATTATCTTTTAGTGTTTAACACTAATTTGCTAATCTTATTCCCAGTGTTCAACACTGTTGGTCTGTAGTGTTTAACACTAGCTTTAGCCCAATTGGCTAAGTTTTTAGAGGCAAAGCCTCTTCTTCAATGGACCAACAGAGGGCCAATATTTCAAACATAGTTAGACTTAGCCCAAACTGGCCATAAGTCCTCAAATCATCTTGAACTGAGCACATCTGCTCTTTCAACCAACTCATTGGTTCAAGGGTACATCTCTGAACTCCTCTGATATTTGTCGTTGTAATCCTTCAACGTCTTCAGAGAGGTGACGGGTCCCGACAACCACACAACAATACGGACTGTGGGGTCCTTAAACTCATGGACTTATGCGTCCTTAAACTCATGGACTGTGGGGTCCTTAAACTCATGGACTTATGCGTCCTTAAACTCATGGACTTATGCGTCCTTAAACCCATATTCGTCCCCAAACGGGAATATGGACCACCATGTCCCTAAACTGGCGATGGACCACCATGTCCCTAAACTGGCAATGGACCACCACGTCCCTAAACTGGAACTTGGACCACTATGTCCCTAAACTGGAACAATAGAGCCCAAATGCTCTTTTGTCGGATCTAAACGATCCCGTTAAGTCGATCTTAGTCCCAAACTGGACTAACGTATCCTTAACAACCGTTAAGTCGATCTTAGTCCCAAACTGGACTAACGTATCCTTAACAACCGTTTAAGTTGATCTTAGCCTCAAATATGGCTAACGTATCCTTAAACCTTCAAACAGACTTTAGTCCCAAATTGGACTATAAACCCCCCCAATCAACTTTGGTTCAAGGGTACATCTCTGAACTCCTCTGACATCTGTCGTTGTAATCCTTCAACGTCGTCAGAGAGGTGATGGGTCCCGACGGCCATACATTTAATGGACCACTATGTCCCTAAACTGGAACAATAGAGCCAATTGCTCTTTTGTCGGATCTAAACGATCCCGTTAAGTTGATCTTAGTCTCAAACTGGACTAACGTATCCTTAACAAACGTTTGAGTTGATCTTAGCCTCAAATATGGCTAACGTATTCTTAAACCAAAACCCCAAACCCAAATCTAAGAAAACACGGATTTGGACTAATCCACGTCCTACGGGCGACGACATAAATTGGTCTCCGTATACAATCCACGGGCAACCACAAATAAAACAAACACACATGACACGAAGTGACCATCTGGAGAAGGAGAAAGTTGTTACCGCAATGCGGTAGCGTAATTAACTGCAGGGGCTTGCGCCTGCAGGGAAGAGCGTCCCCACAATCAAAAACCCCTCAAGAGAGGGGGAATCTGACGAAGTCTGCTACATCGGACGCATCTGTTTAAACCTTCGATACATGGTGCCATAAATCAACTTGGCATCTTCGGAGAGGTAGACGGATAGCACCAATTAGCATCTGCCCCGAATCTCAGGCAAGACGTCATGTCTTGGCCGTCTTTCGGAGGGGAACAGATTCTGGCACGCCCGGTGGGACCTCTTCCTCTTTCCACTCCACACTTCGTGTGTCATGTTCGCGAACGAATCGCGGTTTGCTGTGGTTGCCTGTGGATTCAAGGTACTAAGATTTGGTGTCTTGCTCCGTGCAGAAAACAGAAGATCAATGGCTTCAAACTGCACTACCTGCAACTGCAACTCTCGCTCTGTCCTTGCTGGAGGAGTGACTTATGGGCCCCAAGCGGCCTCCATCTTCGCTATGCCGGTGGAACAGGTGACTCAGGCCACCACTGGACTATTCTTCGGGACCATGATCCCACCAACGAGCTTCAATGCCCCATTACCATCGCAAGAAGCTCCAAAGAATTCGGTCTTCGATCGGCTTACAACTATCGTGGCCCCTCTCAACGGGTCGCCCAAGCCCAATGCCTCAGCTTTCAGCAAACTGGGCCAAAACTCATGTGGGCCCATGAAGAAGCCTGCAATACCAGAAAAGGTTGTTCCGAAGAGGATAGCCATCCCTGCTCCTGAAGTCGTCAAGGCGGCTTCTCCTGCCAATGGGTCGGTCTTCACAAGACTGACTATTCCGGCTCCCGTTCCTGCTCGAAGGTCTGTCTTTGACAGATTGGATACCGCTACTCAAAAAACGTCAGTCTTTAAGAGACTGGCACCAGCAGTGCTTCATCTGGACAAGGGGCAAGACAAAATCATCCCCATTGCTGAACCAACGCCGTCCGCTCGACATGCTCGCCGTCGTCACTGGCGCCGAGTAAGGAAGGCTGGGGGCAACTCCCCCTCTGGATTTACGCCACCAGCTCCGACGGTGGGGATCGATGCTGCTGTTCCAACCGGGAACAGCTTTGAATTGCTGAACACGGTGCGTAGAAACTCTCCTACCGCCGTACTAAAAAGATCCCCTTCTCCGGTGGGAAATGTTGAGGAAGCCAAGCCAGAACAGTCCTCTCAATGGCTGTCCTATAAAATTTACAAAGTCTGGCGACAGGTCCAAGGGTTGGTGATTGGTGAAAACTATCTCCGCCGACAGAAAAAGATGAAGGTACGGAAGGAGAAGGATTACTCTGTCAAGCCACAAAAAGAAAAAGCTACTTGGGTGCCCACTACAACGGCCCCCTCAACGTCAACCACTCAAAAAAGGAGGCCGCAAAAAGCCCCTGTGTCTCTGGCAAATCGCAAAGACACCGAACACAAACGCCCCAAGTCTGGGGGCATGGTGGTGCACACCGTTTATATGGCTTCCGGAAAGGAGGAAAGCCGTGCTTCGACGGGTCACCGACCGCTCACCCGATCTGTGACGAAAGCCCAGGAGCAGCAACAGAAGCTTCAGGAGATGATGACTGCAATGGCCGCACTTACCGGGCCAAAAGAAAGCTCGGAGGCATCATCAGAGCAGCGTCATGAACAAGAAACTGACGCTGACTACCTACGCAGAGTCCTCAAAAAGAAGGACAAAGAAGCCGCAGAGCAAGCGGCTAAAATAAAACAAATGGCGCTTCTCTTCCAAGATATGGTAGGGATGATGATCCAGCAAGATCCTCCTGCTGAAGATCTTCCGATTGCCCTTGAAGATGACAAAGGAGAGACATCGAATCCTCCACCGGCTCTGTCAACAGCCAAGGAGGAGACAATTTCCAAAGCTTCCCTGGAGGAATATATAGCTCAGCAAATACGAGCTCATCAAGCAAGTGAAGCGGCTGAGCAAATTGTTAGAACCGGACGGCCCTATCCGAGCTGGTATGACCAAATCAGTTTCCCGCCGGGATATACGATCCCTAAGTTTCACGTATATAAAGGGACAGGGAATCCCCATCAGCATGTCGCTCAATTCAGGGCCTTATGCGGCAATACTGGAGGCGATGACAAATTGTTGCTTCGCCAATTCGTCGGCAGCTTAGCAGAAACAGCTTTTGAATGGTATTCGGAGCTACCTAACGACTCTGTCAAAACGTCTGCAGAGATGGAACTGCTGTTTACACAAAGATTCGCGAGTGCTAGTGAACGCACCCCGATAACAGCACTAATAAATGCCAGGATAAGGCCAAGCGAAACGTGGGTTCAATACGCAACACGATGGCGGAACCTATGGTCGAAATGCGAACAACGCATAGAAGAGGCACCTGCGGTAGGCATGTTTGTGGGCACTCTCGATCCGCAGGCGACCATCTCGCAATTCATGATGTTCTTCAGGCCGACCACCTTCCAGGCCTTGATCGACAAATTAGCCCAAATGGACCAGATGGGCCA
Source organism: Agapanthus africanus (assembly GCA_030015575.1). Taxonomy (NCBI): domain Eukaryota; kingdom Viridiplantae; phylum Streptophyta; class Magnoliopsida; order Asparagales; family Amaryllidaceae; genus Agapanthus; species Agapanthus africanus. The sequence goes on from CM057343.1 coordinate 250,954,312, forward strand.
TAAACCGTCTCCTCCAAGACCCGATCCCCGAAATGAGAAAGGAAAAGCGATCATCGTCGCTAATGCTCAACAACAGTCGAGCAACTCAAAGCCGGTCGTTCGCCAAAACAACGTGCGTCCACGCCCATCCCTCGAAGAGAGGCTAGGACGTCTTTACTCGTTTCCTCAGAATAAAACGAGAAGACTGTTTGAGCTGGCAGTGCGTAACAGACTCATCAATCTGCCGAGTCCAAAGCGTCTGTCGCAGCCAGGCGATCTTAGTAATCCCAATTATTGCCCTTACCACCAAACGGTAAGTCACCCGATTGAGGATTGTTTCGTCTTTAAGGGATGGATCGAAGATCAGTACCTACAAGGCAAGTTCGCGCTGTCGGAAAACTGGAAGGTGAACCCACCACAGGCGCATACTCCAAAGAAGACAAACACGCCGGGGGCAACTTGTCATGTGATCTCTCACTCATTGATAGATGATAAAGAGGCTCCTTGCACCGAGAAACCAGGGGCGGGGCCTGAACCAGAACTTTTGTGGCCATCAGACGAGATGATCGATGCCTTCCTGAACGAAGCCCGTCTTAAAAGCAAAGCTGATCGAGAGCGCGAGATAGCCATATTCGAGAAAGCCAAACGCCGGCGATTAGATGAAAGGGTCGAAACACTCCCACCGGATGAAAGTACATCCGCCGCAAATAAAAGCAGGATCAAGACAAGGAAACGATTCGCCAAAACCATAGCAATGGGGATGAGGCCGCCCTCTTTCAGAGAAAATTCTCCTGGTGGTATACAATTTGATAAAACGGACGTACACCCTAACTTCTGTTTATATCATCAGAGGATCGCACATCCTACTGAAGACTGCAACTCCTTTAAGTGTTGGTGGCAAGGATATGTCGCTCACAGGCAACACTTCAACAGGACAAAGCGTGAAGCTCGTAGACAGCGAAAAAATACGACAGATGAGCATAAAAGAGTTGCCGGCAATTGTCATAGGGACGAGCCCGGGGGATCACGAGTTCTCACCTTTGGAAGCGATTCTGACGAAGAAGCCGCCCTCAACCCTCTCTTCAAGGAATTCATTTCTAAAACAAAAGAATTGGAGAGTTGCGAGAATGTTCAGCCGTACAATCTCACGCTACCCGGAATGAATCTCGGACCCGCAAACGACGGAGCAAACGAAATGAGAAAGGAAAAGGGAAAAGCGACCTTCGTCGCCAACGCTCAACAACAGCTGAGTAAGCCGAGACCGTTTTGTCGTCAAAACAACAAGCCGCGATACCTCAATGAGAAGTTGAAACATCCTTACTCGTTTCCCAAAGATAAAACAGAGAGATTGTTCGAGCTAGCAGTGCGCAGCGGGCTCATCACTCTGCCAGATCTAAAACGTCCGTTGCTTCCAGGTGACGTTAACAATCCTAACTATTGTCCCTACCACAGAGTAATGGGTCACCCACTCGAAAATTGTTACGTCTTCAAAAACTGGGTTGAAGACCAATACCAACAGGGCAAGTTCGCGCTGCCCGAAAAATGGAAGGTGAACCCACCACAACCACATGATCTGAGAAAGATGGATATGCCGGGGGCATCATGCTCAGTCATAGAGAAAGCCTCATAGACCGAAATGTCGTTAAACTAACTGGCGTTGGACCGAAACGTCCTTAAACTAACGGCGGACCGCAATGTCCTAAAACTTGCAAATGACCGAAACGTCGTTAAACTACTCCCAACCCGCAGCATCTTCAGGCTGACGTCGCTAAAAAAAAAAAAAAAAAAAAAAGGGGTACGTCCACAAGCAAAATGGGCACGGATGAAAACCCGAAAGGGCTCCGTGAGTAAAAACAGCAGGGCTACCGGCGAGTGTTCGTGAAAACCCAAAAGGGCGCGACCTCGTAAAAAAAAAAAAAAAAAAAAAAAACGGTATGTCCATAAGCAAAATGGGCACGGATGAAAACCCGAAAGGGCTCCGTGAGTAAAAACAGCAGGGCTACCGGCGAGTGTTCGTGAAAACCCGAAAGGGCGCGACCTCGTTAAAAAAAAAAAAAAAAAGAATAAAAAAAAAACGGTATGTCCATAAGCAAAGTGGGCACGGATGAAAACCCGAAAGGGCTCCGTGAGTAAAAACAGCAGGGCTACCGGCGAGTGTTTGTGAAAACCTGAAAGGGCGCGACCTCGTTAAAAGACACTTACAGGGTCCTCTCGACCTTGTAAGGAGAAACCACCCGCGTGAGATCCTTACGACTCACAAGGGAGCAACACACTTAGGGATCCTCACGATTCCTAAGGAGAAATTACACTTGCGAGATCCTCACGACTCGTAAGGAGAACTCTCTTATGGGACCCTCACGGCTCATAAGATTTGAAAGTCTTAAGTTACAGAGACCTGAACCTGTTCTTAAGCAACCCCCACAACCTTTTGGCCCTACAAGCGGCTCAATGCTGACCCTTGTATACAATCCACGGGCGCGAATAAACATTTCCCTAACCAAGTCCCACCCGTGACTGGGGATATGTCCATACGGTGAACAACCCTTGTAAGTCCTCTCGACTTATAAGGAGAAAACCCTTTTGTAAGATCCTTACGACTTACAGGGGAACGTACACTTAGGAATCCTCACGATCCCTAAGAAGAAAACACTCTTGTAAGATTCTTACGACTTATAAGAGAACATACACTTAGGAATCCTCACGATTCCTAAGGAGAAAACGCACCTACGAGATCCTCACGACTCGTAGGGAGAAACACCTTTGTGAGACCCTTACGGCTCGTGAAGTCAAAAGCCTTAGTCGACAGGATCCTAACCCTGTTTGCTAAGCCACCTTTGTTCAACATCGACAGAGGCAAATGATGATTCGCTCCTGGCAATATCCCAGTTGTAGCGATGCTGATGTCTAAACCGGTATCAAATTCCAAGCCCTTTCAAGGCAAATGATGATTCGCTCCTGGCAATATCCCAGTCGCAGCGATGCTGATGCCTAAACCAGTATCAAATTCCAAGTTCTTTCATGGCAAATGATGATTCGCTCCTGGCAATATTCCAGTCGCAGCGATGTGATGCCAAGATTGGTATCAGATCCCAAATCCCCTACTCGCGAGAAAAAAAAAAAAAACTCGGCGAGCCAAAAAAAAAAATGCATATGAAAACAGCCGAAATGATGGGGCAACTTGCAACAAAATCAGCAAGTAAAAATGTATGCATACAAAAATAGCCGAAATGATTGGGCAACTCGCAATAAAAAGCAGCGAGTAAAAAGAAAAATAGCCGAAATGATTGGGCACCGCGAAAAATAGCCGAAATGATTGGGCAATCGCGACCTTCGCGATATAAAAGCTGAAATGATAGAGCATCGCGGAAAGAATAAAAAAAAATGATGAAAGAATGAAACTTTTTGCCCTACAGATGAGATCACATCGATCCCTGTATACAATCCAGGGGCACAAACAAAGAGGGGACCTTACCTTCCCAACAGGCTCCACCAGAAAGCGAAGCCAAATCTCGACGGTTCATAGATAACCTAGAGACAATCTCGACATCTGTCACAATATTGCAGACACAATGCCAACAAATGAAGTAAGGAAAATCCCTAGCTTTAGGGTCTCGGCGTCAACATCGACAACTTAGAGATCACCAACGGCGTTTCTCCTCACTCCAGCCAGATGCAGACGTGACGTCAACAATCGACCTCAAAATCGCAACGAAACGGAACCATGGCAAAGTTCCTAGTCCCAAATCTCAACGGCCACATCTGCAGCCTGGAGACCAACAACGGTGTGCCTCCTCATTCCAGCAGCACAAAGATGTTACACCATCAAGCGGAGCGATGGCAAAATCCCAACTCCGCCTTAGCATTCGTCTCGTTACAGCAGACGCAATGTTAACAACGGCGTTCCTTCGCAGTCCAGCAGGATATACATGCAAAGTTAATAAAAGACCCCATGGTCAGCAAAGCGGAGTGATGGCAAAATCCCAGCTCCACCTCAACACTCGTCTCGTCACAGCGGACACATCATCAAGCAAAGCGGAACAGCGGCAACTCCCAATTCCATGACTCGACGATGTACTCCCACAGAGAGTCAAATCCCAACTCCGTGAAATGCGGATATAATCAACAAAATTCCTGGTCATGTGGAACGCGGATAACGTCACTCTTTGACCCCGTGGAAAACGTCCAGAGCGGATCCTGGTCCTCGCAAAGCACGGCAGTGAACCCGTGTGAAGCATCCAGAGCGGAGCCTAGTCCTCGCCTAACGCGGCAGTGAACCCGTGTGAAGCATCTAGTGCAAAATTCCTGGTCACGTGGAACATGGATAACGTCACTCTTTGACCCCGTGGAAAACGTCCAGAGCGGATCCTGGTCCTCGCAGAGCACGGCAGTGAACCCGTGTGAAACATCCAGAGCGGAGCCTAGTCCTCGCCTAACGCGGCAGCGAACCCGTGTGAAGCATCTAGTGCAAAATTCCTGGTCACGTGGAACGCGGATAACGTCACTCTTTGACCCCGTGGAAAACGTCCAGAGCGGATCCTGGTCCTCGCAGAGCATGGCAGTAAACCCGTGCGAAGCATCCAGAGCGGAGCCTAGTCCTCGCCTAATGCGGCAATGAAACCGTGTGAAGCATCTAGTGCAAAATTCCTGGTTACGTGGAACACGGATAACGTCACTCTTTGACCCCGTGGAAAACGTCCAGAGCGGATCTTGGTCCTCGCAGAGCACGGCAGTGAACCCGTGTGAAGTATCCAGAGCGGAGCCTAGTCCTCGCCTAACGCGGCAGTGAACCCGTGTGAAGTATCTAGTGCAAAATTCCTGGTTACGTGGAACGCGGATAACGTCACTCTTTGACCCCGTGGGAAACGTCCAGAGCGGATCCTGGTCCTCACACCAACATGGAGTGATCACCACCGCGACATTCGTCTCGATACAGCAGACGCGATACCAGCAAACGAAGCGAAGGCCAAATTCCTAGCTTCAGGGTCTTGACGGCAAGTCATATAAAGCCTGAAAGACAATCGGAGATCATCCCACACCAGGGCGGAGTGGTCACCACCTCGACGTTCGTCTCGATACAGCAGACGAAATGTCACCTCAGCGTTCTTCCCCCAGCAGGATTCGGAAGCGACAAAGCAAACGAAGCGAAGGCCAAATTCCTAGTTTCAACGTCTTGACGGTAAGTCATATAAAACCGGAAAGACAATCAGAGATCATCTCATACCAACATGGAGTGATCACCACCTCGACGTTCGTCTCGACACATCAGACGCAACATCACCAAAAGGAGTCACGGCAAAATCCCTGGTTCCAGAGCTCGACGGTTCACCAGCAACCTAGAGACAACCATGACATTCGTCTCGATACAGAGGACGCGATGCCAGCAAACGAAGCAAAGGCCAAATTCCTAGCTTCAGCGTCTTAACGGCAAGTCATATAAAACCAGAAAGACAATCAGAGATCATCTCATCCCACATGGAGTGGTCACCACTTCGACGTTCGTCTCGATACAGCAGACGCAATATCACCAAAAGGAGCCACGGCAAAATCCCTAGTTCCAAACCTCGACGGTTCATCAGCAACCTAGAAACAACCACGACATTCATCTCGATACAGAGGACGCAATGCCAGCAAACGAAGCAAAGGCCAAATTCCTAGCTTCAGGGTCTTAACGGCAAGTCATATAAAGCCTGAAAGACTATCGGAGATCATCCCACACCAGCGCGGAGTGGTTATGACTCATCGGGGCTCTCCAAAATGAGCCTAACCTCAAGTAAAAAGCGGCATGGCAAATTCCTAGCGCTTGCTCTTCCGACGGTCAAACTGCCAAGGAGGATTGCTTGAAGACGTCTTGTCCAGCCCCCGAAGGGATCAGAGACACGGCAGTCGCAGGGCTACTCGAACAGCACGATTGCCTATCGAGGAATACATCAGCTCATGCGACGGTACGACGGCCAAAACCCTAAGTACCACAGACCCTAACGGACTTCTGTCGTAAAGAGCAGAGGTTAACTGTGACGTTAGGATATTCTTGCGAGATCTGCTCGATTCGTTTCGACTCGTGAGGAAAATGATGTCTTTGCGAGAACTTCTCGATTCGTCTCGACTCGTGAGATAAAGCCTTAGGCAGTAGGGATTAAAAAACCTGTTTCCTAAGCACTGGGATCCTGCAAGTCGGCCCAAAATGGTCTCTTGCATACTATCCACGGGTCTCACTCTCCGAAGTCGAATTTCGACAAGGAGGGGAACAACCGCTTACGGGTCCTCTCGACTCGTAAGAGGGAAAAATTCTCTCATAAGATCCTTACGACTTATAAGAGAACACACTTAGGAATCCTCACGACTCCTAAGGAGAAAATACACCTACGAGATCCTCTCGATCCGTAGGGAGAAAAGTCTTTATGAGACCCTCACGGCTCATAAAGTTGAAAAGTCTTAGGTGGCAGATCCTAACCCTGTCTCCTAAGCCATCACTGCCCTGCAAAGAGGTCAAGATGGACCATCTATGAGCCACATTCGCCAAAGCTACATGCCACTGAAATGGAAAAGCTACTCATGAGCATATAAACTACTTCACTCCAGAGTAAGATATAAAGAGATAGAAGGGTGCGGCTCATGGAGTTAAGGGTTTGGAACTATATCTCTTAAGAGTCGAGATTTGAGTCAATGATAAATGACGACGCTTGTGTCCGCTCGTTATCTTCTCAGATCAAGATTCTGAAAGTAATATACCAACCCGAAACTGGTCATACGCTATGCATTACTTTGCACTACTTCACCCACGTAAATACTTACGTGGGCAAAGTAGTGGGGGGCATTTGTTCCCACCAAAAATTTCTGCGCAAAAGAGCCCAAGGTATCAAATGGCGGCGATACGCTTAAGAAAATGGGAACCAGTATCTTCCGGGCTGTTTTTGATAAACCCCCGAATGAGAAACAGATAAATTCTGATGGTATCGAAAGCGGCTCGAAAAACCCTTCGATTTGATATATTATGGGCCTCGTAATTCATCCGGGATCAAAAGTTATGAGGAATTACGTGTCCACACGTGATGGGCTTTTAAAAACCCGCTGGAGGAGTTAAAAAAAATATAATAAAAACTCAGAAAAGACCCCAATGTGGCATCACGTGCTCACACGTGACCATGGGTCACGTGCAGACACGTGATGGGCTTTTAAAGCCTCTAAAATAATGAATAGAATTTAATTCTAAAAGTCAGAGAATACCTCAACGAGGTATCACGTGCTTACACGTGACCAATGGTCACGTGTTGACACGTGATGGTTAAAACTGAAACATAAATAAGCGGCTGAGAAAGGAACCCAATTGGGGGTCACGTGCTCACAAGTGACCAAAGGTCACGTGCCAGCACGTGACTGGCTTTAAAAGCATTATAATTTAATAGAATTAAATTCTAAAAGTTTCTGAATCTTTCCAAATGGAAAAGGGTCATGGGGAACCGTTGGATTAAATATCCAAGGGTGATTAAAAATCACCAAATTATGGAAAAATCTTAAATAAGGGAAGATTCCCCCTAAATCTAACCGAGATAACAAATAGAATATCTTTTGGATTTAAAATCCACGGTTAATAAAATTCACTTAACAATCTAAAGGCCCAGATTAATGATGAATCAAATCAAATCTCTCAACATACAAATCAAATCTCTTAATGAGAGATTTGCTAAACAAATTGATTCTCTGCCTTCTCCTATAAATAGGAGCCAAGAAGAGAAGAGAAGGGATCGACTTTTTTGGAGAGAAAAACAGAGGGAGGAGAATTTAATTCTCAAGAGAAGAAGAAACAGAGAAAGAAGAATTTAATTCTCTGCAAAAGAAAAACCCTAGGTAAGAAAAGAGAGGATTCAAAAGAGAATTTAATTCTCAAAAGAGTTTAACTCTTATTTAAAGAAAAGAAGAACTTAGTTCTTCTTCTGGTTGAAGATCTGTACAGAGCACATCTCCCCATAGGATGAGAATTTAATTCTCATCGGGTTGAGATCCTGCCATGCAGATCCTAAACTTAGAAGGGGAATTGAGTTTTGAGAGTTCAATTCTCCTAAAACAAAACTAGGGTTTAACCCTAATCAAGAATTTAATTCTTTTACATATCTGGGAATTTAATTCCTTTGAAAAGAAATCAGGGTTTCATCCTAAATAAGAATTCAATTCTTTCACGATAGGAATTTAACTCCTCCAAAATCATAATTAGGGTTTAACCCTATAAAGAATTCAATTCTTAAAAGATCTCTGTTCATGAAAAGAACTAGGGTCACGTGCCTCCACGTGACCCTTGAAAAGATCCCCTGCAATGAACTTTGAAGCATCACCTCACGTGCTCCCACGTGACTCCCAGGACGCAGAAAGAAAAAGCAAAGGGAATGAAAGCTTTGGGCGCTCTCACGTGTTATCACGTGACCCCTCAGCAAATGTTTTAACAATTGGCGCACAGATCCCTATCACGTGCCAACACGTGATGATCTAAAATAAAAATAAAAGTGTTTAACACTTATTCGCAGATTTGAGGACAAACCAAAAGGAGATCTGGCTCCACATTTAGGGCGCCCTCACGTGTCACCACGTGACCCCTAATGAGCATTCTAACAGACCAGAGCGGGGGCCTCCATCACGTGCCCACACGTGATGGCCAGGAAATTAAAAGTGTTAAACACCGATCTGCGGAATAAAATAAAAGAAATCAGGGCGCTCTCACGTGTCCGCACGTGACCCCTCCCTCCTTAGTGTTTAACATTAATTGGAAAACTCTATTTGCAGTGTTTAACACTGATTATCTTTTAGTGTTTAACACTAATTTGCTAATCTTATTCCCAGTGTTCAACACTGTTGGTCTGTAGTGTTTAACACTAGCTTTAGCCCAATTGGCTAAGTTTTTAGAGGCAAAGCCTCTTCTTCAATGGACCAACAGAGGGCCAATATTTCAAACATAGTTGGACTTAGCCCAAACTGGCCATAAGTCCTCAAATCATCTTGAACTGAGCACATCTGCTCTTTCAACCAACTCATTGGTTCAAGGGTACATCTCTGAACTCCTCTGATATTTGTCGTTGTAATCCTTCAACGTCTTCAGAGAGGTGACGGGTCCCGACAACCACACAACAATACGGACTGTGGGGTCCTTAAACTCATGGACTTATGCGTCCTTAAACTCATGGACTGTGGGGTCCTTAAACTCATGGGCTTATGCGTCCTTAAACTCATGGACTTATGCGTCCTTAAACCCATATTCGTCCCCAAACGGGAATATGGACCACCATGTCCCTAAACTGGCGATGGACCACCATGTCCCTAAACTGGCAATGGACCACCACGTCCCTAAACTGGAACTTGGACCACTATGTCCCTAAACTGGAACAATAGAGCCCAAATGCTCTTTTGTCGGATCTAAACGATCCCGTTAAGTCGATCTTAGTCCCAAACTGGACTAACGTATCCTTAACAACCGTTAAGTCGATCTTAGTCCCAAACTGGACTAACGTATCCTTAACAACCGTTTAAGTTGATCTTAGCCTCAAATATGGCTAACGTATCCTTAAACCTTCAAACAGACTTTAGTCCCAAATTGGACTATAAACCCCCCCAATCAACTTTGGTTCAAGGGTACATCTCTGAACTCCTCTGACATCTGTCGTTGTAATCCTTCAACGTCGTCAGAGAGGTGATGGGTCCCGACGGCCATACATTTAATGGACCACTATGTCCCTAAACTGGAACAATAGAGCCAATTGCTCTTTTGTCGGATCTAAACGATCCCGTTAAGTTGATCTTAGTCTCAAACTGGACTAACGTATCCTTAACAAACGTTTGAGTTGATCTTAGCCTCAAATATGGCTAACGTATTCTCAAACCAAAACCCCAAACCCAAATCTAAGAAAACACGGATTTGGACTAATCCACGTCCTACGGGCGACGACATAAATTGGTCTCCGTATACAATCCATGGGCAACCACAAATAAAACAAACACACATGACACGAAGTGACCATCTGGAGAAGGAGAAAGTTGTTACCGCAATGCGGTAGCGTAATTAACTGCAGGGGCTTGCGTCTGCAGGGAAGAGCGTCCCCACAATCAAAAACCCCTCAAGAGAGGGGGAATCTGACGAAGTCTGCTACATCGGACGCATCCGTTTAAACCTTCGATACATGGTGCCATAAATCAACTTGGCATCTTCGGAGAGGTAGACGGATAGCACCAATTAGCATCTGCCCCGAATCTCAGGCAAGACGTCATGTCTTGGCCGTCTTTCGGAGGGGAACAACCCTGTCCGCACTAGTATGATCTGCATCATAATCTTTGTAGTCAAGTACTCATCCTAAGGGCTTTATCAACATGTAACATAGAGACAATCAGTGTAAATGTTAAGATAAAGAGCAACCAGATAGCATACTATCATGTCGAGCAAGAAAGCCCTCCATGCATATGTCCAAGCATCCACTATAATATACATCTGTCACGAACCAAAATAGCATGTGACTGGCCCTTGAATCATATGAAGTCTATAGGACCTCATCTAATTCAAGTAAGCAAAAAACCCAGAAATCTAAAACCATTTTAAATAATAAATGAAGGAAAACTAGTTTTAAAGTAGTGAAGAAACCATGTTTTAAAAAAACAAGGTTTTCAAATAAGTAATTCCAATATGCATTTTTAAAATCTCAAGTCTATTCTGAAAATTTCGGCAGAGTTTCCTTTGTAAATACTGACCCCGAACGGAGTACAACAAGAATAATATATACATCAATGATAAAAGGCATCCCCAAGCGGGAGTTAGCTCTTCGTCAATCGACGGTCACAACCATGCAAGCAATATAGTATACAACGCCGAAGGGCGAGGATCAAAACTCAAAAGGGAACTCAAAATCATTGAGAAAAACCATAATACTACAACACGCGACTCTAAGGTCGAAATAATACACAACTGGTTTGCTAAGTCTGAATAAACATACAAGTCTAGTTGATGGAATTTCTAGATACAACAATGAAAATAAATAAGTACAATGGTGTTTACGATGCGAGTAAACCCACCTACCAAAGCAATCACCCAGAAAGGAAGCATTGTGCCAAAAAGCCGCAATGAAACCTGTACGGCAAAACCTGCAAGAAACTGTGGCACAACGGGGGTGAGTTGCCAACTCGTGAGTAGAAAACATCACAGAGCAGAAATCGTATGTATGACTAATCCTAGGTCAATACGATCAGTAATATATAAATCCTCAATATGGTAAAGTCTGAAACATGATAAGGTGGTAATGGTAAACATCTATACATAAGTGTAATACCAAGTGCTCGTGTCAGTGCCTCAGGTAGCCACATATCATAAATATGCAGTATGATCAATGTAATCAACATGAATCAATGTCAACTATATTATGACGTCTAAAAGTATGTGGATATCATCCATCTATGTAATTAATGTTTGTATGCATATAGATCTCGTCCACGCATCACCCAATGACACAAAACATCATGCATGTAAATATCATAAGCATATGCATGGAAGTATGGGGATATAAATCAACGTGTGTCCCTCGCGACACATCGAAATCATGGAACCTGAGTGTCCAGCATCGATACTCGAAAACATCATGAAACCTGTGCCCAGCATCGGCACGTAAATCCTTATATATATAGGGCTCCGTCAGTCCGGATCGGCCCACGGGCTCCGTCAGTCCGGATCGGCCCGTATCCTTTCTCAACTCCGGTCGGTATCCTCCGGATATCTGCTGAGCTCAAATACAATCACCGGTAGGTAGTAGTCCCTCTGCTAGGCTCACCGTCTGTATACACAGCATCCCTTTCTTGCCCCGGGGTACCATACCAGGTCCACCATGTACCCGCAATCGGCCTCATCCAGCTCCTCGAATCGGGTTCACATGTCACACGTCTCAGAACCGATAAAACGCATGGTGGACGCACTGAAATATCATATCAAGAGAAACCGGGTTTTTAAACAATGCATACTTTCTTTTAAAATGACCACGGTTCTCAGATCTAGAAATCTCATGAAAACGGCATATCTCAATACGTAAAATCATAAAGCATGATGTATGCGACGTATGATAGAAATGTAACAATATCTGTATATCATGCAACATAAAACAGTAATATGCACATATCAAGGGAAAACCGCTCCTTTAAAATGAATCCAGTCTTAACATATATCTTGCGGTTCCCAAATCTCCAAAATAAAGCCAGAATCATCTACGTAAGTGAAAATACGTATGTATGTAAGTATGGGTGTACAATATGTGTGTACGCAAGTCTGAGTGTACAATATGTCTGTGCGCCAATACAGATGTACAAGTAGTCATATCCTGATGCAACAATCCTACTGTGTAGTGACATGGCAATTATCGATGATGAAGTGTGTGAGCTGGCACGCAGGTGTACGTGGAACATACGCATCATCGATAATGGTGCTGGTGTCCTAATAGCATGGGTTTAATATAACAATAACACATTTACACCTGCAATGCGATGTGAATAGCAAGAATATGTAGAAATCGATAATAAACGCAACAGTGAAGAATCTACATCAATATATAAATGTCATACAGTTTTGCCATTTGAAATAATACGAATCAGGGGTTTTAGAAAAATAAGGGTTACGGTGTTTTTAAGAAAAGATGCGTCATTTGAAAAGATCAGTAGAATCCTTTTGCCTGTCTTTAAAATATTCACGATTCATTAATTTTGAAATACGTATGACTCGGGTCTAGTCTAACATCTACTAAGTAAACTACAGATCTAAATAACAAGCTAATCGAAAGGGTATGGAAACTACCTAAATCTGAGTCGATATATATATACATATATAATAGTCGGTGATCTCGCCTCAATAGTACCGCGTCCGATACAATATATAATATGACATCCTCGAGTCAAGAGTGCGGATCTATCATCAATATAAAGCTAGTACGGTAAATCCATCGTACGGCATCCCGAATCTGGGTACGGGTCAAATATCACATTCATATCATCAATTATCTGGCATCCTTATCATCATATCTCATGATCTGTGTTACTGATCTAAGTGTAGTACAAACCGATACCATCTATATAGATATATATGCGTGATGAAAACACGCCTAAAGGCCCGCTAAAATCTCACGTCGTATCCCATAATACGAACTACATCATATCACCGATCTCATGGCACCATGCCCAAACTCATCGACCCATCTCCAAATATCATCCACTATCCTCATCATCCGAGTGTAGGTATACGTGTATATATATACGTCGTCCCATACCTATATATGTATATACATATACGTATTCCCATATACGCACAAGTGAAACAGAATATGCAAGTGCGCGTGTGTGGGTGTAAACCTATTCTAGGGTTCGCAACTAAGAAGCTATACTGGTTCACTTCTAAAAAACCCTAATCTAACCATTGAACACCTAATCATATCTTGAATATCCATGTCACATATAAAGCTATCATATATATATAGTATATATAGCATACTAAACATCGAATTGCAGGGGTGATATACGCCATCCACCCGACTTTCCCCGTAGATATAATCTACTCACCTTGCATTTTGCGTGTCGGTGTCAATGTCACCATCATCTTCTTCATCGTTTAAAACCCATGTGAAGGTACCTACATCGATAACACAATATAAAATGCGTATTAAAGTCACATCGAAAAACCAAAACGACACGCTAAGGCCTATAGGTTAGAACCTATGGACCATGCCTTCAAAACCACCATATAACACTCGATTTCGACGTACAAACGTCAAGTGATCGAATACGTCACAAATCACAAAAATACAGACTATAAAATATGCAAAACAAAACCCCGAATCAAAACAGCAACTCTTGTAAATGGTCCTAGATTTTACCCTATGTCAAATTAGTCAACGTTGCATATGCCAAGGGTCAAATTTACAGGAGATGGAGCTACAGAACCAACACGAATCCAATCCAACCTACTCTGGCCATAATTTGCGACCAGAAGGATTAAATCTGTGGCCTGAAGGTGGAGTCAGGGGCTGGGGTCTTGGGTATAGGGTCTAGGTTTCCTGCTGATCTCTCTGTGCTTGCAAAATAATTTTCAGAGGCTCCAGGTGTTAGCAGATTTAAAAATAAACTCACAGAATCCACAATTCCTCCGATATCGGGTTTCTAAATCCGTATTCCGGGGTTCTAGTCGCTGGTTTGGGTCTCGAATCAATTACCACAGGGGTTGTATATGCTCTATTAACCCTAATTTCACCTTTGGGTGCAACTAAAACCCTAACTCTCAACTCAAATTTTCAAAGTTCCCAAAACCACAAAATATCGGTTCTAATTTAACATGGATGTAAAAGCAATAGAAATACTAGGCTAATGGTTAAGAGAATACCTCATTTGGCAACTCAAGAATTTTCTTGAGTTGCCCCAAGTGTCCAAAATGCAAGCTTTCTTGGTCCATGGTGTAGCTAGTGAGCTTGTGCATCTTTTTATTGAAATGGGTATTGGGTTTTGAGATATTTCTAATGGTGTTTGAGAGGGTTGAAGAGGTGGAGGGAGTGAGGGCAGCAGCGGCAAGAGTGTGAGGGAGATGAGAGAATGTGATGAAAATAGTGAGATGAGAGGATGGCCAAGTCAAAGTAAACCCTCACCTTTCTCTCACTCACCCATACCTAATATTCTATTCCTTTATCTTTTTCTTTTCTTTTCTTTTCCGCTCTCAATAAAACAACAACCATGATATAAAACATGGAGAAAAGTCATGATAAGAATCTAACATGTGTACGAAAATGACATGTGCATGTTTTGCACAAAACAAGCTTAAAGCCCGATTAGCGATTATTTTTTTTAATCGCTATTAGCACTAATTAGCGTAAAATTAATCATAAAAACTTATAATTTGCATAATTCAAATAAAACACCCTCATTTTAGTAATTTGCATATTTTTCCAATTTTTTTCCAATTTATCGGTATTTAATTATACCGCCCTATTAAAATATACAATATTTTATTATTTAATTATAAAAATTCCCAAAAATAATATATATTTTTTAAATGTTATAACATCGTATGTACAGTCATGACCTCTAGGGCATACATATGACTAACAATCTCCCACTAGCACTAGAGCCATCTGTTGTAGTATCCAATACCCAACAATCAGCAGTGGTTGAAGTATCTCATAATCAACCATCCCATAAAAGTCTCTCCTGGGAATAGGCCTTGTGAGTGGATCCGCCCTGTTGTCCTCTGTGTCTACTCTCCTATTCTCGATCTCCCTGGAGATCAACCATCTCCATTATCAGGTGATACTGCCCCATAATATGTCTGGATCACTGATAGGACAGGTGTTCCTAGGAATAAGCCACAACTCCATTGTCACACAATGGTAGGAACGAAGTACATCTCATGAACTAGTGTCCATCCAGACTGCCTCTTTGGTATCATCCTTGGTAGCGATGTATCCAGCCTTTATCGTCTATTTTGCCACGGTATTTAGCTTGGAACTCTTCTAACATATCGTCCCTCAAATGATGGTAAAGATAATGCATGTGACTGACATTCAGTCATGCTTACCACCCTGGAAGCTATCCAGTGATTCTCCCCAGGATCGATTGATACCAACTCACTACACCTAGTGAGAATCGTAACATCCACTTAGATCTATCTCATAGATCAAAAACCCAGAATTTAGGAGGTATCACCTTGATCCTATATGGAGAATCTATGTGATAAGAGGAGACTGACCGAGTGTAGCATATGAAACTCCTTTCCTATCAAGAGTATGTCTTCCACGAACAATACGAGGAACGCCACCATACTCCCTACTACCTTTTTGTATATACAAGGTTCATCTACCATATTGATGAAGTCAAACTCTTTGACTACCACATCAAAACAGATGTTCCAACTCCGCGATGCCTGCTTTAACACATAAAGCAACTTGCACACGTTTCTGCTTCTCTCACTGTCTAAGAAGCCCTCTGGCTGTGTACTTGTAAACGCTCTCTTCTAAATCACTATTTAGAAATGCAGTCATGACACCCAACTGCCAGATATCGTAGTCATGGTATGTAGCAATGGCAAGTAGGATCCGGATGGACTTAAGCAAAGGCACTAGAAAAGGTTTCATTATTATCCACACCTGGTCGAAGACGAAAACCTTTTGCAACAAATCTTAGATTTAAAAGTCTCAACTTTTCCATCTATACCATGTAATTTTCTCAAGATATACTTGCTCCTGATGGGGATTTAACCCTTCAGATAAAATAACCAAAGTCCATACTTTGTTGGTGTATATGGATTCCATCTTAGATTGCTTAGCATCTAGCCATTCTCACAGACTCCCCACTCTTGATGGCCTGCTCAAAACTATTTGGGTCATCATCTCATGATGCAATCCTTGCTCGAACTGTCATAGAGAAAACCGAAGTATCTCTTAGGTGGGTGAGGAACCCTACCGGATCGGTGGAGAGGCTGAGCTTCGTCGGGAACTATTGATTCCTTCGTTTCTACCAAATCATCAGCTGCAGTTGGTATAGCTGGAACTCCTTCCAGTTCTACCTCATGACCACTAATTTCTTCACAAGAAATTCCCTTTCCAAAAGGTGGCATGCTGAGAAACAAAATACCTTTTGCTCCTCAGTGTGATAGAAGATATTCCCTTGCGAATGCTTGGGATATCCAACAAACTTCCACAGAACTGACCTTGCCTTAAGCTTGTCTGGATTTTGCTATTAGACATAGGCCGGACAACCACAAATATTAGCTTACTTAAGACATGGGCTCTTCTCATACCATATCGCATATGGAGTGGTAGGCACCTAATTTGGTTGGAACCCAATTCAACAGGTATGCAGCTTCTCAAGTGCATAACCCCCAAATGGAAATAAGCAACTCAGTAGTACTCATCATAGAGAACACCATATCACATAGGGTGCGATTGCTCTGCCCCGATACACCTACCTACTGTGGTGTATACGGAGGAGTAATGCTGAGAGAGAATCTCATTCTCCCTTAGAATAGTCCAGGAATGCCGTGCTGAAGTATTCTCCTCCATGATCACATCAGAGGACATAATACTTATACTCGTTTTGGTTCTCTACTTCTAACTTATATTCTTTGAATTTCTCAAAAGTTTCAGACTTGTGTTTCAACAGGAACACATGTGTGAAACTTGATAGATCATCAGTGAATGCAATGAAGTGAAAAGAACCAGTCCTGGCATGTGTAGACAGGGGACCTACATACATCACTATGTATCAATCCCAAGAGTTCACCGACTTCCTCCCTGTTTCTAATAAACGGAGCTATGGTCATCTTATCTTTGTGACATGACCGGCAAGTTTCATAAGATGTAAATTCAAACTGATTTAAATATGCATCTTTATGTAACTTAGCTAGTCAGGTCGCATTGATATGACCTAGTCTACAGTGCCTCAAGAAGGATTCATTTATTTCTGAACTCTTCTTCTTTTGTGTGTTTTGTACGTTAAGAACTGTGGTTTGATTTAGAACGTATATGCTTTTAGATAACGTGCCTGAACCGATCAACTCTTGATATAGGAAATGTTCAAAAACATTATCCAACAATACAAAATTATATCCTTCTTAGCTAAATAAAGAGACTGATATGATATCGTATATCAGGTTCAGTATCTAATAACATTTGTTCAGAATCAAAGTATTTTGGTAATACAGGGTGATAACTGCCAACAACATGGCTGCAATAATTGCACCGTTTCTATCTCTTAAAAATTATCATCCATTCTCTGTTCTCTACCTATCTGTAGACCATGTAACATATTACATATGTGGGATCCTGATCCGGTATCTCATACCCTGGACTAAAGGAAACTGAGAAACAGTTCTCGGAAATGAACACATTCGATGAAGATGCATCATCATGCACTTTCTTCGTTTGGGCGACACGGGAATCCTGGTAATCCCCTATTTCCTGCTCAGTCTTATAACAATTATAAGTTGGAGCGGGACCAACGTTCCCCAGCTCAGTATAACAAGCGGGTTCGGTCAATACATCCGTATTTTTATCTTGATTAAGGTGTGACATGGTCGCTGCCTGAAGAGAGAGAGAAGAAAACACTCTGCGTGCGCTCTTACAAGATTAAATTGGTTATTATTTTATCTAATCTGGATGGCTCCCACTGTTTTAGTCAAATCTACCTTCAAACCCTAAAAGGTAAGATTAGCCGGGATTAATTACACCCAACAAGTTCGCCAATCTTTCGGCCAGGCCAGTGCCGGTACTTGGAGGGAGGTTCCCCATGCTTTCGTACGGACCTAATTAAAATAAATCTCGTTTTCTCAGAGGCATAACCCCGTTAACACCTTTCTAGACACCTACTTGATCGGCTAATTGTGATGTGTAAAACTCTACCAGGAGTAACTCTTACTCACAGTGGGTATCGGGATCCAACTATCTCATAGAAGGTATGCAATCTGATTGCAAATTTCAACACTTGAAATTCCCAATATTATTTTACCTCTAGCATCCTATGACCTTGACGAAAGCCAACAAACCATAGGCTTCTAGTCAAGTTCAACACGTACATTTCCTGATTGAATTAAACCCACCAACACGACCCTTGACAAAAGCCAACAAAGTCGCACAACGACCCTAACTCAATCGCATCATATGTTTAAGCAGATAAGCATAAATAGCTACCGCACACTATGCCTTGATGAAGGCTAACAAACGTAGCATGAATACTATGAAGTACTTATCTGAAATGACGGAGGGCTCGAAGGGGTTTTAAGAAAACCTTTTGCATAATGAACTTGATATCGTTGTAGAATTAAATGATTTAAATGGAGTTTTTTTGAGGCTTTTTATAGTTTCGCTAATGAGGTCACTCCCGGTGAAGGGATCTCGGCTCTTTCCTCATCGAATGAGGTGCAGGATATTCACAATACCACTATGCAAAGCAAGAACTAGAAAAGCAGTCAAAAGAAGAAACCGAGGGTTCTAGCATCTACCAGTTATTGCTAAAGATGTCACTCCCGGTGAAGGGATCTCGGCTCTTTCCTTATCGAATAAGGTGCAGGATATTCTATAAGGAATACCGCTATGCAAAGCAACAACTACAGCTACCTGTTTTTGAAAATTCGATTCCACAACATCTTTAGGTTTATTTTCTTTCATTAATCTCATTAATGAAGTCCCATCTTTTTAAGTTACCTAAGCATCACAGATAAATACAACAAACACTTATGCCATCCGCATTCGCCTCAATGTCCCCTCATGCACCGTTAGGTTAGGTAACTAATGGCAGAGCGGGGCAGGGCTAGCGCGGGTGTAAAACATAAGCAACGTCTATATATAATATCATATATACTATATCCAATATCTATATCAACATATACAGTTATCACGTCACAGAATATCGCAGCAGAACACAATATATAAAATATTGGATATACTAGGATTTCTGGGTTTTAAATTAAGCCTGTATAAAACACGGATTCCACGGTCGTGATGAATAGCCAAACCCATATCTCTAGACCCCTACGAGAGCGTCATGCAACCCTACTAATTCTAGAGTTAGGAGACCCAGTCTCGACTCCTCGAGATGGTCTCCCACTGGACCTAGAACCCGGTTACTTGTGCTCCCCGCTTTGGATCTATCCTAATGCGGAAAAGTAAATAATATACAATGGTGACATCATCATCAACCCGGAAGTTCCCAAATAAAAGAATATACATACAATGAATTTTATATGAATGAAAATGAAAAACTCTCATCTCACATAAAACCCCGGCTCTTCAAAACACGACGATCCAATATAACATATCACAACAATACATAACATCACATGTCATCAACGTAAGTAAATATGCGTATTCCAATTAACGTTGACATATAGCAACGAATGTGGTGATATTCCACGTATTACACTTACGGTCGCAGAAAAAAATTGAAAAAACTACAACAGTCGGAATCCTCAACCACCTTAGACATCTTAAATCCGAAGTATCTCATACTTTGGATTTCATGCCTAACCAAATGAATTCCTTAGACATCATATGCCTAACAATTATAAACCCCGCATTTTAGTCTCGATCTCGAAAATACTTTTCAATATCAAGTCGGGCAATTCAACAAGATTCCCGATATCCTGATCGATTGCTCGTCGGAAACTTTAGCAGACGGCCGCACCCCCTAATACCGTCGACGAAGTGCACTAAGGCGGAACACCGCTGCCGCGAGCACCTGAACGGATACTTTTGGTGATGGGGTTCTCCTACAGTCACATGGTCAGGGCTATAGGGTGTGGCTATCTAATAAGGTTACCAGGCGAGTATCCGCGTACGCTACGTGATTGCGATGGACTTTTGATTACATCAAAATCCCGTAGCAACCGATTAAATGAGATTAAATTGCTAGATTTATAACATTCAAATTAGTTATCTCATAACTACTTTTGTGGATTCAAAGTATTGTATCCCATCACATAATACCTGGACGACGTCAAACTTTTCGATCGATTCATCAAAGTCCCACAATTCCCCGAGAGCTCAACATTTGAGCATAGTTTAATAATACCTAGAATATGCCACAGTACCTATGCACCAGCCGTAGAAGGGAAAACCCAAGCCTCACTCATGTCGGCATGGAACGGCGGCAAACCCTAGGGCATCAGCGTAGTTCCGCGATCCAAAAAGTCGAGTTAGGGTTTCATTCTTCTAGAGGGTTCACAGAATTACTTGCATGTTTTTCCGAATACGTTTGACTTAGAAAAATAGGTTTTTAACATTCGATCGAACTTTTTAACTTCGCTTAGACAACATGCGAATACCTGAAACAATGTTAAAACTACGAACACGAACACTCCGAATTGCTTATAGTGTAAGATCACATCACATGCAAAATTAGCAAAAACGAGCAACACCTGAAACACCAAAACCCAGTCACTGGAACACACCAAAAACTTCATCCCCAGAATGCACTAAGTGGCCGAGAAGGCCGGACTTTGTATGCATGTGGCCGGCCATTTTCTGAGGTGAGGGGCTAAATTTTCTTGTTTGTTCATGTTGCATCACATACAACATTCTGCAGTTGTTTAAAAAAAATTTAGAACACTTTTTAAAATCCATAAAAAGTGAGTTTCCGTGTTTCAAGTTTCGGAGTATTTCGGTTTCGTAATCTTAACAAAATCCGTCTAATTTTCTGGCATGGCTCTGATACCACTGCAGGGTTGTCTAGCACGGCAGCAAGGTTTCGGGAGGTATCGTCCATGCCAAATTCAAAAAAAATTGTTGTTCTAGCTAACCCTAACCCTAGAATCGTGTACTAGAAATCCGATGGAATAAAATGCAAACTACTTTGCAAAAGGAAGTGAACAAGGAATACAACCTTTGTAGACCGGTCCTTCAATTCATCAGCTCCGTGTAGTCATCCCTTTGCTGCGATCCGTAAACTCCCGGACTCTTGAGAGGCTCCACAAGATGTACGGAACAAGCTCGGTAGAAGACTTCCAGGCCGAAGATGATCTACGTCGAGGAGACACTAACCCAAGCTACCCCTTCACTAATTGTGGAATTAGTGAAGCAAACACCCTATACTAAATGGAAGGTAGTAGAGGATGATGAAGTAGGAATTTTTCTCACATTAGAAATGATTTTCTCACAATTTTCATCACCTTTTCAAACCCTAGAAAACTCGTTTCATTTGGAAGAAGAAGATGAAGCAAGTGATGAAAGAATAATCAAGTGAGGTTAGAAATTCAACCATTGTGAGTGTATGACATACACTAACCCTTGAAGAGACTAAACTATGGCTAATGGTTATAGGTTAGGTTAACAAATATCTTTAAGCAAAACAAAAGAGATGGAGAAAGTCAATGGTTCTACAAGTTTCTACAAACCCTAACCATGACTAATTCCACCAATTTTTGAATTTACTTAATAATAAATAAAACCTTAACCTAACCCTAGCATGGTGTAAGTCTCGCACAATTATGTTGCATGTGTAACCTAGCATGACACACTTATATATATCACATATATATTTTGTGTCAAAAAGAAAACAATACATATAAAATATCACACACACACATACACACACACACACACACACACACACATATATATATATATATATATATCAATGTATCATAAGTGATAAAAATGAATACTTAAGTGAGCTAATATTAGTTAATGTAATGTAATATATCAAATATATAATTATACATTAATTTATTAAATCAACTCTTGATTTAATAATCTAGCTATATCACATATAACCGACTAATATCAAATGAATCAACTTATCGAATTAACACTTCATCCGATAACCCAGCTATATCATATATAACCGACTGATATCACATATCGCGAGAATAGAATACGGTATCTCATATCGTAGTAATCTCAGTCTCGCACATATCACATATGTGCTCCTACTCCGTTTCGCTTGAGCCAGGAAACGCCTGTGTATGGCTCTAAAGACTCGTCAATACGCCGGCAGTAGGTGATGAACATATCAAACACCCATAAACCGCTCTGCTAAACATAACGGCCACTCGGGTATTGAGCTATCAAAAGATCAACAAGCAAGCCTGCTCATACTCCTGCGAATCCAATCAGTAACACTACCGTACAGTCCGGTCTCTTCATCTGATATGTCGCATATCTCGTCTAGGGGTGTAAACGTCAGACCCCAGTAACTCGATAAGTCGTGTCGATATAAGGCTCATAACGGGTCAAGAAACTACTGATAACACTTACCAGTATATCCTGAAGCAGCCCTGGCCAGGGACTTCATGTTATAGCCAATCGAGCACAGTGCAACATCAACTCCCAATACCGGGAGAGACAAAACCCCTCCTATCGCTCATTGCCTCCATGTGATTTGGGACTGTACCCAAAATCCACCGTTTTTCACGTTCCCTTGAACGTGGTAAGGTGGAAATAAAAGCACAGTAGGAATCACACAAGACTCTATGACGATCTCGGGTCTACAGACTAACTTGTACTAGTGTCACCAAAGAACTACCATCTGATGTGAGGTATAATACCATCTGGGAGTTCTCGGCGAGTCCGTCCAATGTACCCGTCTCTACTGAGCACCCGTATACTGTTTCTGATGTCAAACACCAATGGATATGGGATCATCCATCGTCCATCTACATGGGTCGAGAAGCTATACGCTAGTCTACTCTGGTATATCGATGCCCTGTCTTGGAACTTGGGGTGGCCGGAGACCGAGCTCTTTGTAACCACAAGGAGCCTAGGAGTCACATTCAAAAGAAGACCAGAAGGACCGGTTCATTAGGTATAACACTATCTTAGTAGATTAGATCTCTAGATAGGTTTCGCTTGTTAAGGTTTAAGCATAAGATCTTGGTTTATGTGGGTGTTGCATGCAAGAAATTTTTGTTTATCGCTTCCGCCTCCTCATAATTGTTGTGAGAGTGTGCAACATCCACTAACACAAACTACCGGGTTCTTGAAGTGCCGAGTGGCTTACTCATTTCATTGAGGGAGGTTGCTTCACTTCAGAAATTTGGCGGGTAGTTTGCCGCACCCATAGGGGTCTAGGGTGGGGTTTAGGTATTCATCACCACCGTGGAATCCGTTTTTCGTTCTAGACTAAAATGAAACACGGAAATCCTAATATATCCAATATATTCATCTGTGTTGTTGTGATCTGTGATCTGGAATTCCTATTATTGCGTGAGACGAATGGCCATATATATATATTGTACATAATAAACGTAGCTTATGTTTTGCACCCGCGCTAGTCCAGCCCTGCTCTACCGTTAATTATGTAACCTAACGGTGCATGACAGGGCCCCGAAGCTAATTCGGATAGCATAAGCATACGTTCTATTTTCGTTTCTTTCTGCATTAATAGGGTTAAATGATGGGACAACATTAATATTGATTAAGGCAAAGAAATCAAACCAAAGTTAAATAGTTGGAACAATTTTAAAACCACTCGGTTTTCTTGAAAAACAACTTTTAAATACGGAGCCTAAACCACCCCTTTTAAAAGCTATCATGGTTCCTTCGAATATATCAAGTTCATTACGTTCACGGTTTTCGGCAAAACCAGACGTAGCCCTCCGTCATTTCAGATGGCTATTCAGTAGTATTCAAGCAATATATTTTGACCTTCGCCAAGGCATAGTGATTGGTTGCTGCTGGGTATTCATCTATAGCATAGGTAGATGCGCTAATTTGGGATAGGCGTGCAACTATTTTGGCCTTCGTCAAGGGTTTGTATGAATGGGTTCAAATTAATTTGGACTTTGACGGGTAGAACTTGAGTTGCGTTTTATGATATGTTGGCCTTCGTCAAGGTCATAAGCGCTTAGAACAAAAATGCATATCGGGAGTTTCAAAAGAAAAGGAAACTTACTAGTTTTGCATACCATCTGGAGTGTGATGATTTTGGTAGGATTCCTTCAAAATTGTCACACAATGATAATTGGATCCTGATCCCACCATGAGTTTTGTTATTCCTCGGGAGAGTTTTTCACTTTACAATCAATGTTATAAACCAAGTAGGTGTCTAGAACGGTGTTAGCGGGGCTACTGTAACACCTTAGAATGCGATTAGAGTTAATTAAGTGATATAATGCAGGTTTTTAATAAAATTTAACCAAAAATTGTTTTCACATATTTTATTAAAATTAATTAATTATTTTTGTGCTTGCACACACATGTGCATGTTAATCTAGTGTTAAGTAAGTGTTAACTATGCTTTATTAGCCATGACACCTTAACCACATTATGACATGTTATGTTTAGATATATCTATTTTAATTATCAAAAGGGTTTTATTTTAAAAATAAAAGAAAAAAGAAAAGAATTGACTTTTGGAAGCATGATGAGGCATGGGAGGCATTTAATGAAGAGAGAGAGAGAGGGAGCATGGCTCAACTTTCATCTCTCACCCTCACCCTCTCACTCTCTTATTTTATTCCCTCAACCATCATTCTCTCTCATTTCTTCTTCTTCTTCACTAAAAACATCTCTTGAAAATATTTTCTTCACTAACCCTAAGTCTAAACTAACTTCAAACCCTACTAAACTCTTCATTAAGCTTGCTTACGCCCTCTTGTGATGTCTTGGAGCTTGATGGTTAGGGTTTCATCTAAGTCATGGTGAGGTATTGATGTTAAACTCTTTGCTAGGCTCTACGAAAGGTTTTGTGTTAATTAGTTTCAGTTAAATAACTTAATATTATAGTTTAGTGCTAAATATCGTATTTTTGTAAGATTTGAGTCTCTGTTGAATCTGCTATTGTTACATTGATCTGCAATTTAATCTAACAATACAGTAGATTGATGTTAGATCCCTGTGTGTACCCTAGAAACCCGGACCCCACCCTACACTTTTCGACCGGCGAGAAGAGCATTTTACCCGGCGCTGCTGGTTTTCCTGATGACTGGATGTTTGGTTTTTTTTTGGGTAGCTCTATGTGGGTCTTTAGGATATTTGGTATATTTTGTTTTTCCTATTTAATCTGTAGACAAAATCTGGGACCGTTTAGCTAATTCTTGCATTTCGATATCGTGTGGTACGGTTTTATCTAACATTGTTAGGTGTTTCGTACGGTTAACAGTCGTAGGTTGGGTTAGGATGTCGCTGCACACGTTAGACCGCTAAGCTAGCCGTTGGTAGCTAGTGGGAATCGATTCGTTAATTTAGCGTTGTGTCCATATTTGATTCGAAAGTTTACTAATTTCATGAGTATTGGTTTTGTGTGAAATTAGGATCATTTGCGGGGACTTCGGACGCTGCTAGCAAGGGGAAAGAAGTGATCGGATTCACCTTGCTCGAGATCATCCAGTGAGTAGATTTAACATCTACGGGGGAATCGCCTCTATGGCGTTAAGCGCCGATGGCTAAATTCATTGATATAACCTTATGCTTATATATACATTGTGATTGTGCGTGATTATCATATTGCGCATCCTATTACCTGTTATTCATTGACAAAGTATTAATTGGACACTGCACCATTACTAATGGTTCATGTTGCACGAGCACTGAATTGTATGCCACACACACACCGTTGGTAATTGCCGTGACACACTCACTATAGAAATTGCCACGACACGCTGACTATATAATTTGCCATGGATAAATATAGAATACCTCATTCATTATTAACAGTTAGACATTGATTCTTGTTCTATTGCGCATTATGAATTGCATCATACATACATACATACATACATGCATACATACATATATTGCTATAGTAATATATGTACTCTCATATGATGTTTTATTTCGATTTCGTGGATTTGGAAAACCACGAGATACCTTTTGAAACTTGATATATTTAAAAAGTGCGGTTTTCCATTGATATGATAATTGTGTCCACCATGAGTTTTCTCGGTTCTGAGCTATTTCGAGTACCCGATTCGAGGAGTTGGCTGAGACGTCTACGGGTACATGGTGGACCTGGTGAGGTACCCCGAACCAAGAAGATCATAGAGTAGACGATGAGCCTGGCAGGAGGGGTACTACCTACCGATGATTGTATGGAAACTCAACGGATTTCCGGAGGATACCGTTCGGAGTTATGAGATGAGATGGATATGAGGGCCGATCAGAGTGATGGCGCTTGAGATATTGGGATTTTGGGTGTCGTTGATGGACATCGGATTTCTATGATGATGATTTATTGATCATGATTTTGTTGCATATCCATACTGTACTTATGCTATCAGATTGCATATTTCGGATTATCACTTTTCGTGCATGCTTGCGATTATCTGTAAGATGTTATTTACTATTCACGAGTTGGCAACTCACCCCTGTTGTGCCATATTATTTTGCAGGGTTGACCCTCAGTGTAGTCGCGGTAAGGCTCTTTATTGCATCATTTTCAGTGGATACCGCTACTGTTGGGTGTGAGACCTTTTGTAGGAGGGTTTTTGTGCGGGCATCCATATATGACTCCATTGTATATCTAATTGTATCTAGTACTCTCCATCTACCACTTACATGTATTTGACTTGGAGATGAGACTGAGAGATTCAGTATTGTATTTTATTTGTGCTTCTAGCTGTCGTGCTCGTGTGAGCAGGCTTTTATTTCATGCTGCGATGCTGTTTTACCTCTTATTATGCTGTTTTCACTTGTTATTTGCTTATTTCTTCGCTACGACGTCGTATATATACCTGTTGTCGTTGTGTTCTGCTTTTATGCGTGAGTTGCTCCTATTTGGAGATGCCTTTAATATATTCTATATTTTGTACCCATTTGGGGTTAGTTTTTACAAAAGAGATGTTGCCGAAATTTTAAAAAAAATAAATTTATGTTTAAGATTTTTAACTTGAGATTTTAAATGTTTATAACTAATGTTTTATCACTCTATCTTTTAATGGTTTAGATTTCTGGATTTTCGACTTACTTGAATTACGTTACGCCTAGTTACGTTGCGTGATTTAAGTGCCAGTCGTGTTCCTAAATTGGGTCGTGACAGCTACGCCTCCAGGTGAAAGAGCTTATATAATTAAGGAACATCACGAAAGCGTTGGAAAAGCTCCTTCGAAGTACCGACACTAGCCTGGCCGAAAGGTTAAGCAAGAATTGTAAGGGTGTGATTAATCCCGACTAATTCTTCTTTTATTGTTCGAAGGAGGATTTGAGAAACAGTGGGAGCCATCCTGTTTAGATAAACTAATAACCAATCTAAACTTGCAAGAACATGTAACATTTAGGAAAATTATAAATATTAATTTATAAATTAAAATATGAATATAATGAGTTTACAAAAATGATATCGCATATGAGTTTTGGTATCTGATTTATATCTGCAAAAATGTAATTATTTTGGTAAAAATGGCGAGAAAGGAGTGATACCATAAAAAGGATATTTTAATTGTTTTAAAAAGACATGAGATTTTATAATAAGATAATGGTATTTTAGTAATATATTAAGTGTTTTATTCTTTTAAAATAAAGAATTTAGATTTTTAGTAACATAAAGGTACTTATATGAAAAGGGTATTTATTTGCAAATTGTATTGTGTTTTACTTTAGTGAGGGTGGGTATATGTTTAGCCTAGAGTAAACCCTCACAACCTCCACACCACACTCACATTCTCCTCATCCCACCTCCTCCTTCATCCTTGGCACCTCATGCTTGCTTTGCATAAGACCATGATACCTCCCATCTTATCCTTATTCAACCCTTAGGTTATTCCTTGAACTCTCAACTGAAACCATAAACTCCTTCAAGTTCCAACACGAAAAACTTCAAGCACTCATCATATCAAGAGAGAAATGAGAGGGTTCCTTCATCAATATTGCTCATACCATCAAGCTATATCCATTACAACCCCTAGGATCTTCCACCATGCGATTCATGAGCTCGTTTTCCCTTATGCACCATCAATATAGGTATATCTCACCTTGTTTGCAAATTCTATTCTATTTAATATCTGTTTAAGTGTCAAATATCAGAAAGCTGTAAATTTTGTGATATTTGGGATGCTAAATTTGAATCTGAAACTATTAGGATAACCCACTAGAAGAACTAACAATACTAGGATATTGTGAGACTACTAGGAGACCACACTTAAAGCCCGAGCCCCAACTTCTCTAGTTCACCCGGCGGTTTCCCTATTTTGGCCGGCGCAGCCGGTTTTTCTGTAGGTTTGTGTTTTGGGTTTTGTTTTGTAGTTTTAGTTGGTAATAACTTAAACTACTGCATTGTTTGATTTGTCCTAGATTTCATATAGAGAAATCTGGGAGTGTTCTGGTAAGGTTTTATCAATATTTCCGACATTTACGATACAGTTTTTCGTATTTCTTTACCTCGACTGAAATATTGACGTTTGTACGTTAATGTTAGGGGTATTTAGTCATTTTTGAAGTAAGCTATAGCTTCTAACCTATGTGTGCTTAGCTTCTTGTTTTGGTTTTGATATGATATTTATGCCGATATGTTATAACTACGATTTTTTATACGATCGCGGAGGTTTTCGAGACAACAAGGACGGACAAAGAATTCATGGATTTCGACGAACTCGACAAATTGGTGAGTAGATTTATATCTACGGGGGAAGTCGGGTAGATAGCGTATATCATCCCCGCAACCATTTAACTAGGATAGTTATGTTATCTAGTTAGTTGTTAACGATATGTTAGATAACTTAGCTAATTGTATTGATGTTAGTTCGCATCTAGTTGGTTATGCAAGTGGTTATAAGTAATATTTAGTTATGGTGACATACTTACGTGACCATAGATCCGTTCGATATGTATATGATTGGATGGACATTGTACGAGGGATCATAGCGTATTTGTGATGATATGGAGAGTGTGCCGTTTACGGCCATGTTTCATTTGGACTCATGGAGTCATGAGTTATCCTGACTTGAGGCGTTATGTTTGAGTGAGCTATACTCTTTTAAAAACCAACGATTTGTTTTCCATTTTAAATGATAAATGACAAGGATGCAATGCTAATTTCCAAAACGAATATCTATTTTAACTTAATGCAGCTTCCTTATTTCAAAATAACTTTTCGTTCCATTTGCATAGATAACGGTATAGCTCATAGTAATTTGTTACGTTAGTAATTACGCGATACGCTTATCGATTGTATACGTTATCCTTTATACGAATACACTGACAGAACACTGCACAACTACCAATGAGTATTATGTTACACGAACACAGACGCATATGTTACACTACACCTTATTGGTACTGCCATGCCACTGTAGGACCACTATATCACGCGATGTGTATGTAAATGCCGATACGAGACGTTATGGATTCACTGTATCCGGAAATTTGGTTGTAATTATATGCTACGAATATGGGTAGAATTACTTTCTGCTTTAAACACTTATGGAACACTTGCACAAATACTAATGATTGTCATGCTGCACGAACACAGACGTGTATACTACACTACACATCATTAGTATGGCCATGACACAGTAGAACTGTTATATTTGTTTGCATGCCTGACTAGACCTACGTGCTGTGCATTTTTTACCTGCTGAGTTATTGTGAATACCAGTAACCTGGGTATTCGTATTGGATTCTTATGAGTCTTATGATGTTTTTACTTTCGATGATATATATCAGTGGCATGGGACGCTGATATATATATATATATATATATATATATATATATATATATAATATCATTAGAGTGATATATGCAATTATTCTTCTTCCTTACATGATATTTCTGGATACGATGAGTTGACGTCCACTATGAGTTTTATGTTTTCTTATTGGATTTTATTCTGAACCGAGTGGGGGGGCTATACGGTTACGGACTTGTTATATATCAGGATTGAGTAGGGGGACATACAGTCGGATACATAGTGGACCCGGTCGAGACCGAGAAGCTCAGCCTCTCCGCAAATCTGGTAGGGTTCCTCATCCACTTGAGAGATACTACGGTCTTCTTGGTGATAGTGGGAGCGAGGATTGCATCATAGTAGATGATGGCCTAACTAGGTTCAGGCAGGCTATCATAAGTGGAGAATTTGTGGAATGACTGGATGCTATGCGATCAAAGATGGAATCCATGCACACCAACAAAGTAAGACTTTGCATGTTGAACCTGAAGGGGTAAAACCCATTGGGTGCAAATGGAAGATTCTTGGTATAGATGGAAAATTTGAGACTTTCAAAGCTATGCTTAAGTCCATCAGGATCAATACAAGTATTACAGAGTTGGAACATCTGTTTTGATGTGACAATCAAAGAGTTTGACTTCATCAAAATGGTAGATGAACCTTATATATACAAGAAGGTTGTAGAGAGTAAGGTTATCTTCCACGTGTTGTACGTAGATGACATGCTCTTGATAGGAAATGGTTTCCTATGCTACACTCGGTCAAGCTCTTCTTATCATGAGGATTCCCCATGGAAGATCTGGATGATACCTGATACATATTATGGATTATGATCTATGAGATAGATCTAAGTGGATATTGGGAGTGGCCCAAATCCAGGTACATTAACACCACACTAAAAGGGTTTAGTATGGACGATTCTAAGCGTGGTGGTTCGCCCACTTACTCGGGAATTACTCGATCGATCCGTGTCCTTCGGTCTTTAGCCACCATCCTTAGCTCCTCGCGGCATCTTTGATCTCGCTCGATTTCCAGTCTCCTCATCAAAGTGGCACCACGTCAAGGAATCTTTTTACGGGCTCCCGCTTCAAAACCGAAGCAACTCGGACATGAAATTTGCTAGCCGACATGTCCAAGGTGAAGTGGAGAATGTGTGTGATTACTTTGTCTCATAACACTCTAGGGTTCTCAACACATGAGATAGTATGGATGGAGGTTGAAGAAGAAGCCATTAATGGAAGTTGTGAGCATAAGAAGAAAACTAGTGAACAAGAAGAAGAGCTTGTTTATTTTGTGAGATGAAAAATGTGAGAGCTCTCTTAACAAATCAAGAGCCAAGCCCTACCTCTAGTGGCTGCCCTCTCTGTTTCCACATCTCAAATACACACAATAATCAATCAAGAGAATAGATATGGCACAAAAAATAACACCATGAGTCACCAAACATTGCACATGCCATATTTAATGCTCTTGAACAAAACTTGCACTCACAATTTCAACTTAAAAAACATTAATCCAAATGTTTAAAACAATAAATAGAATGGCATCAGCTAAAGTAAACTCATGACGGATCATAAGAATACCCCTCACTTGTATATACATAACTGCATCCGCATTTTGACTGAATACGAATACAACGATATGAAAATAATCCAACAATCTAATACTAGGATCTCGCTTAAACCAAAGCCCACTAGTATGATCCGTCCGATCATGATGCGTGCATAAGTGCACATATATGATCGAACCCTGCCATAAAACCATACGGCCTCTACAACGTTCCGTCCGAACATGGGAAACTTTCTGTGGGGGACTCTAAAGACTCGTCAATACGCTGGCAGTGGGTTTAACCACAAGCACGTCAGTAGTACTAGCTGTACTTAACGGCAGCCAAGGTATTGAGCAAAAGGGAGGCCGATGAGTGAACTCATCCTGAAACCCTACTGAGCCTGTCAGTAACAATATCCGTACAGCCCGGTCCATTCGTCTATGAGTATCGCATATCGGGCCTAGGTTGCTGGTAAACGTTAGACCCCCAATAGCGGTATAAGTCATGTCGGAGTGTAGCCCAGAACACCCTGACAAACTACTGGAATACCGATCAGTAAATCTCGCTTGCCCTGGCCAGGGACTTTGTGTAAGGTCTCTCCAGGCACAGCACGATCTCACCTCCAATACCGGAAAAGATGAATCCCTTGCCGATCCGCTCACTGCCTCCATGTGGCTCGGGACTGTACCCAACTAAAACCTGTTTGCACGACTCCTTTGAGCCGTAGTAGGGTAGTAATCAAAGCACAGTGGGAACTCACACGAGACAAATGACGATCTCAGGTCGATAGACTAACCTGTATACATGTCACCAGGGAACTGCTATCTAACGACGGGTATAATACCAACTAGCATGTTCCCGCCGAGTCCTGTCCGGTGTACTCATAACCCAATGAGCACCTGTATACGTCTTAGGTGAACCAACTAACACCAATGGCTTGTGAGACCGGCCATCGCCCCTCATCGGGGTCTCGATCCGTATACACTAGTCTACTCATGGAGTATCGATGCCAAGTCTTCAAATTCCCACGACTAGGGACACTTTAAGGATGTTCTAATAGACTACCCAACTCACACGTATATGATCCCCATCATACTGCTGGTAGTCAAGCAAGAATCCTAAGGGCTCTATCAACGTGTAATAGTGATCGGTAATGTCACTTAAAGCGTGTACACGATGATAAAGACAAACCAGATAGCATACTATCATCTCGAGTAAGACTGTCCTACCGGTATAGGTCCTCTCTCAATCATTGCAATCACGTGCCTGTGATCCAATAATTGACTTTGAGGGCACTATATCCAACAATCTCCCACTTTCACTTAAGGCTAATTATTGTGGTGTCGCATACTCACAGCCCGTGTGATACCGAACACCCAACTCCTCTACTAATCAGTTTCACAAATCTCGTTCGTAAAACTATTGCGTTCGAGAAATAGCCTCAGTGCGTGGATCCGCCCTGATGTTTCTTTCTATGTCTCTCTTTATCTCAAGTTCCCAGAGAAAACCATCTCCCAAATTGAGTAATAATTGTCTTAGAATATGTCTGGATATCTGATGGGACTTAGTTCACAAATGAACCCCAAATCCAGAAAACTTCTTAGAGTGCATCGTCAACTGAATTTAATCAGTATCCTGCACCATGCCTCCCTCAGTATCCGCTTGGACCACCTGTCCAAACTAATGCCCCTCGTCAAGATGGAAAACTATAACTCTGACAGTCACTCTGTCATCCAGGTCACCTTGGTACCCTGGAATGATAACTGTCTCCTGAAGGAGGCTACCGTTATCATATCCCTAGAACATCCATCTAATGTTCTAAAACTGTTTCCGAACGTTTCTCCAGTATTCGATTAATATCTGAACTTATTGCATCTAGTGCAAAAACAACTTCTGGTGTGGTACTTGACATCTCATGATTGACTCAATTGCTTAAGCAAGTGATTTTCCAATCATGCATATCCCTCTCCCCTTTAGTCTGTAAGACACCTTTAGATCGGGTGACTCTATCACCTGCAGGTATACCAAATTGCCAGGAATTGTCCATTCTAAATATCTTTATAATACTGTCTATGTAGCCATATTGGGACACTACCCAAATCTAGATCTAAAACCATAGATCTAGTAACTAGAATACCTGATATAATATCCATATCCTATGTGGAGAAACCACTGTGTGAAAACTATAGTATAACCTATAGTAGTATAGGAATTTCACTTCCTAATATGTGTATATTATCCAAATACCAGGACATCACACCATACTACCTTCTTAACAGATCCATCCCTTATTCCGATGAAGTCAAAACCCATGATTGTTACACCAAAAATAGATGATCTATCTCCGCTATATCTGCTTTAGTCTATAAATAGACATAAGATACTTGTCCACTATGCTTCCGCTGCTCCCACTGACCACAACAACCCTCTGGCAGAGTCATATACATGTACACTTCTAAAGCTAGTATAGAATGATGCTATGGTCATCCTCCTTCCGGGTCTTATTGTCTGGAACAGCAGCAATGGCAAGTCTGGGTAAACAAGAACCTCCCTGTCATCGTCTTTGAGGATACCAGAGTTCCTCTCGGGCGCCTGAGGTTACCCACCATATCTGCGAAGTGGCTAAATGGAATGTCAAACCAAATTGAATCTTTAGGTCCTATTAAATTTTCAGTAATCATTTGCGGTTCTGGAATCACTTCCAGTTCTACCATATCCCCATTACTATTTTCTGAAAAAGTCCAGTTTACTAAAACTGTGGCGAGTCAAGAACAATATCACTATTGATCTTCCAGATGGTAAAAAGTCAACCCTCGTCATAGCCCGGGTTAACTAACAAACTACCATTACAGAAACGTGCCTTAAGTTATCCAGTGTCTGGTTTCAAGCATAAGCCGGACAACTCCATATACCTTAACACCGTTAAGATATGATCCATTCTATATACAGTATAGAAACAGAGGCACTAATTTAATTGGAACCAGATTCAAATCATGCAGCTGTCTCAAGTGCATGTCAACTAAATGGAGAGAGGCCGATAAGCATTACACAACTTAGGAGTTCATCCAATTATGCGTAACCTGAAAGAGAAGCTAGTTCTCA
This sequence comes from Agapanthus africanus, assembly GCA_030015575.1. Classification (NCBI taxonomy): domain Eukaryota; kingdom Viridiplantae; phylum Streptophyta; class Magnoliopsida; order Asparagales; family Amaryllidaceae; genus Agapanthus; species Agapanthus africanus. The sequence continues at coordinate 250,989,018 of CM057343.1, forward strand.
AAACCATTACTATCAACTAAATACCTCACACAAGTATCTACATCTTCGATCACCTTGAAGAATCCCGATACTTGCGATACGTGGTTCTCTACTTTACTCTTATACCTATAACTTCTCAAAATTTGGACTTTGTATTTCTACGAAACACGTGTCTAAAACTTGAGAAGTCACTAGTAAACAGAATATAGTATGAGGACCAACCCCTCTGTCATAATGGACACTGGACAACATACAATACTTTGTATAAGTCTCCTGAGTTTAATAACTCATACCCTGTGCGTCGTAGGTTGAAAACTGTACTTATGGTTAAGAAGAATTACACCGTTGTTTAATACTCCTTACCTAACCAACAACTAATATAGTTAAATGTCATGGACATAATTTCAAAAAGTTATATATCACTTTATAAAATAAACGTACAGATATATCAGTTTGAAATTGGTGTATAGCAACGGATATTCAAAACCAAATATTTGCCGTCCGGAAAAAACCCAGGTGATTTCCTCAAATATCACCAATTACAACGAATTCCGATATAGTGAGGTTGATCACATAATTCCCAATAACTTACTCCAACTCATCATTTGTAAAACCATACAGATGTGAGAATCTAATCTGGTAAATACATACCTTGGAGCAAGGTCTAATTGGGAAATCAGTTTCCTATTAACAATGCATAGTGAAACTGAAACATGAATATGTTTCGAAGGGGTATCCAGGTATTCCTTGTAATGCCTTTTCCATTATCAGATTCATGACTGTAACCGTATATTTCTTTTCCATCTCGCCAAATCCTTTTATTTGTCATTAATCATTACCTTCTGTACACCCCTTAGGCTAAATGGTTTTTTTCCTTCTCTACCGTTCGGCACCAGCCTATGGTTTGGAAGAAGACTATCCAATAAGCATAATAGGTGTACTCTCCTATTCCTAGGAGTACTCGCAACCTGAGAGAAGGTAAAAATAAAAGACAACTGATTAAACCTTATTCTATCTCTCCTGAACCAGAATCCATCCCCGAACTGGAACAAGTTCCTTCGGGTTTGTATATAACCATACGATGGATTTATCCAACGGAAGTGGATGTTCGTAGTGATACGGGGTGTTCTGGAGAAATACAAAAGTGAAGTAGGAGTGGCGATGACATACGTGGTTTGGTCGTGAATGATAGCAGTCGCAATTTACTTTGCCCTCTTTTTAATCCCTTTATTTGTCTTTACTCGCATAGGAGCTAAAAGGAGGGCGAAGTCTTTCTAAATTCACCACCAGGGATGAGTATGGGGCATAATCAGAAACTATTACCTTCTGTACACCACACTTAGGCTAATTGGTTTTCTTCATTCCCAACCTTTCGGCACCTACCTATGGTTTGGAAGAAGATTATCCAATAAGCGTAATAGGTGTACCCTCTCCTAATCCTAAGAGCCCTCATAACTTGAGAGAAGGTAAAAGGAAAAGACAACTTAATTGTCCTATTCAATCTCTCCAGAACCAGAATCCATCCTCGAATCAGGAACAAGTTCCTACAAGTTCGTATGTAACTATACGATGGATTTATCCTATGGAAGTGGATGTTCGTAATGATATGGGGTGTTCTGGAGAAATGCAAAGGGTAAAAGAAGGAGTGGCAATGATGTATGCAACTCAGACAATCCAAAAGCCAGTGTTTTAAGAAAGTTCGTCTAACTTGGTCACTGAGTCATAGTCTATGGTCGGGCCATAGTCGCTGCCAAAGAAAGAGAGAAAAGAAACACTCTGCGTGCACTCTAACCAAGATTAGAATGGTTAATCACTTTATCTAATCATGATGTCTCCCACTGTAACCTCAAATTTTCCTCCAAACCTGAAAAAAGAATTATTCGGGATCACCCGAGGAGTAAACCAACTCATCAGTGGGAATCGGGATCCAACTATTATCGCATGATAACGTGATAGAATCCACTCACGTTATCACACTCCAGAAGGTATGCACATGCCTGGTAAGTTTTAGTTTCTTTAGAAACTCCCGATGTGATTTTTATCCCATGCTCTTATGACCTTGACGAAGGTCAACAAATCATAAGTCACATGTCAAGTTCTACCGATCATTGTCCAGGTTAATTTGAACCCACTCGTATAAGCCCTTGACGAAGGTCAACAAGGCTGTACGTCTGTCCTAAACCAACGCATCTATCTATGCAACAGAAAGGTAACAAGCAACTACCACACACTATGCATTGATGAATGTCAACAAACATAGCACGAATACTAAGTTCTACCCGTCTGAAATGACGGAGGGCTACGAATGGTTTTTAGCGAAAAACCTTTAACATAATGAACTTGATATTGTTGAAGGAACCAAATTGCTTTTTAAAAATATATAGTGGCGAAAACCTTTGCTAGTCACTCCCGGTGAAGGGATCTCGGCTCTTTCCCCCTAGAGTGAGGTGCAGGATATTCCACACTGAATACCGCGATGCAATCAAAAGTAATCGACTACAGTGAATTTATTACCTTGACGCAAATTTCTGCCCAAGGGGTCACTCCAGATGAAGGAATCTCGGCCCTTGCCTCGTCGAATGAGGTGCTGGATATTCATAACCGAATACCACTGTGCAAAACAAAAGAGAACGTCCTTGTAATAACAGCTTTTTGAAAATTGTTCCAACAACATCGAATAGGTTTGTTTTCCTTGCATTGATCCGAATCAACGCAGTCCCATCAATTAATCACACCATAAAAGAACGAAAATAAAATGTACGTATATGCCATCCGCATTCGCCACTGGGTCTCGTCATCACCCGTTAGGTTACTTAACTAACGACAGAGCGGGGACTGGACTAGCGCGGGTGTAAAACATATACAACATCTACTAGTATATATATCAACATAACAGAAAAGTAATAAGCATCATAGAACAATACAGATAATCTGGGAGCCCGGATTTCCTTTGAGCCGCAACTGATACCCGACGTTCCCCTGGTCGTGTTGATAGCTTGTGCAATGAAAACCTAGACCCCTACGGGCGCGGCAAGTTACCTGCGAAAACCAGAAGCGAGGCATCCTCCTTCAGCTAAGTGAATGGGCCACCCAGCACTTCACGGAATCCGGTAACTTGAGCACCCCTCCTTGGGTCAACCTGTACCCTCTACGAGTGCGGCGAATAGCCCGCCAATTCTAGAGTGAATCCCTCTCCGTCTCAAAGCCATGAGATGCGGGCATGTTGCCCTCTAGCACCTGGCTATCCGTGCACTCCACCGTGGGGTAATCCTAGTACAGAAAAGAATATATGTACAACAGTGACATCGACCTTAACCCGGTCGTGCCCCAAAAGAATAATATACAAACAGGCAGTGACAGCAGTCCACATGTCGGACGCTAGCCCCACGATATCAAATGTACAAATAATACTAAACTGTACTAACGTTGCATCCAAGCTATCCACTGCGACAAACCGCAACATCACAGCACAACACAGAACATCAACGTGAATGTCACATTCGCAAACTCATCTAAAAGGACATATAGTAATTAGACGAGTTTTACCGCTCTAATGACATTCACGGTCGCTGATAGAAATGTATGTACTGTAACTAACATCGTTAAAATTTTGAACGACAAAACTTCCCGAAGTGGGCCCCATGTGCAAATCCAGCACTCAAAATAATCTGGGCCAAAACAAAATATTCCAGAAACCATAATTCCATAATTAAGAGCCCCAGAAGAAAGATTGTGCACTGTGCCCCCAAAACGGCGGCGGAACCGCGGCTAACATGCAGCTTATGCGGCGGTTCCGCGGCGTTATAGTCGGTTCAGTTGCTCAAATTTCTTCTGTAGTCTTAAAAAAGCCTGCACAATTTTCTAATACACTGAAAATGATTTTTCGACCACTTTAAAAATTCGGCAGAAACTTGAAAAATGGAATTGCGGTTTTGAAAATTTCGTTCGATCGATATTCTAAACTCGTTAGAACAAGCTATTATGGGGTTAATGGCGTGGCTCTGATACCATGTAAGTATACGGTAGCGCCCCGGCCGTCAATCCGAGGCCAAACGCGAAACAAAAACTTTTATAAACTGGCGCTAACGCAGACTTTTACCCGGATTGTTCCATTAACTCTATACTAGGAAACTACAAAGAAGTTAGAATGGCTATACCGATCGATCCGTGTCCTTCGGTCTTTAGCCACCATCATTAGCTCCTTGCGGCATCTCCGATCTCGCTTGATCTCCGGTCTCCTCGTCGAAGTTGCACTACGTCAAAGAATCTATTTACGGGCTCCTGCTTCAAAACCGAAGCAACTCAGACATGAAGTTTTCTAGCTGACATGTCCAAGGTGAAGTAGAGAATGTGTGTGATTACTTTGTCTCATAACACTCTAGGGTTCTCAACACATGAGATGATATGGATGGAGGTTGAAGAAGAAGCCATTAATGAAAGTTGTGAGCATAAGAAGAAAAATAGTGAAGAAGAAGAAAAGCTTGTTTATTTTGTAAGATAAAAAATGTGAGAGTTCTTTTAAGAAATCAAGAGCCAAGCCCCACCTCTAGTGGCTGCCCTCTCTCTCTCCACATCTCAAATCCATACAATAATCAATCAAGAGATTCGATATGGCACAAAACATAACACCATAAGTCACCAAACATTGCACATGCCATATTTAATGCTCTTGAACAGAACTTGCACTCACAATTTCCATTTAATAAACATTAATCCAAATGTTTAAAACAATAAATAGAATGGAATCTTCTAAAGTAAACTCGTGACGGATCACAAGAATACCCCTCACCTGTATATACATACCTGTATCCGCATTCCGACTGAATTAGAATACAACGAGACGAAAATAATCCAACAATCTAATTCTAAGATCCGGCTTAAACCAAAGCCCACTAGTATGATCCGTCCGATCATGATGTGTGCGCAAGTGCACGTATATGATCGAACCCTGCCATAAAACCATACGACCTCTACAACGTTGGGAAACTTTCTGTGGGGGACTCTAAAAACTCGTCAATACGCTGGCAGTGGGTTTAACCACAAGCACGTCAGTAGTACTAGCTGTACATAACGGCGGCCAAGGTATTGAGAAAAAGGGAGGCCGATGAGCCAACTTATCCTGAAACCCTACTGAGCCTGTCAGTGACAATATTCGTACAGTCCGGTCTATTCGTCTATGAGTATCAAATATCGGGCCTAGGGGCTGGCAAACGTCAGACCCCCAATAGCGGTATAAGTCATGTCGGAGTGTAGCCCAGAACACCCTGAGAACTACTGGAATACCTACCAGTAAATCTCGCATTCCCTGGCTAGGGACTTTGTGTAATGGCTCTCCAGACACAGCATGATCTCATCCCCAATACCGGGAGAGACGAATCCCCTGCCGATCCGCTCACTGCCTCTATATGGGTCAGGACTGGACCCAACTAAAACCTGTTTGCACGGCTCCTTTGAGCCGTGTAGTAATCAAAGCACAGTGGGAACTCACATGAGGCAAATGACGATCTCAGGTCGATAGACTAGCCTGTACACATGTCACCAGGGAACTGCTATCTGACGACAGGTATAATACCAACTCACATGTTCCCGAAGATTCCTGCCCGGTGTACTCATAACCCAATGAGCACCTGTATACGTCTTAGGTGAACCAACTAATACCAATGGCTTGTGAGACCGACCATCGCCGCTCGTCGGGTTCTCGATCCGTAAACACTAGTCTACTCATGGAGTATCGATGCCCAGTCTCGAAACTCCCACGACTAGGGAAACTTTAAGGATGTGCTAATAGACTACCCAACTCTCACGTATATGATCTCCATCATACTGCTTGTAGTCAAGCAAGAATTCTAAGGGCTCTATCAACGTATAATAGTGATCTGTAATGTCACCTAATGTATTTACACGATGATAAAGACAAACCAGATATCATACTATCATCTCGAGTAAGACTGTCCTACCGGTATAGGTCCTCCCTCAATCATTGCAATCACGTGCGTGCGATCCAATAATTGACTTTGAGGGCACTATATCCAACAGATACTATGGCCTTCTTGGTGACAGTCGGAGCGAGGATTGCATAATGGTAGATGATGGCCCAACTAGATTCAAGCAGGCCATCACAAGGGGAGACTTTGTGGAATGGCTGGATGTTATGCGATCAAAGATGGAATCCATGTACACCAACAAAGTAAGACTTTGCATGTTGCTTCTGAAGGGATAAAACCCATTGGGAGCAAATGGATTTTGAGAAGATTCTTGGTATAGATGGAAAATTTGAGACTTTTAAAGCAATGCTTAAGTCCATCAGGATCAATACAAGTATCGCGGAGTTGGAACATCTGTTTTGATGTGACAGTCAAAGAGTTTGACTTCATCAAAATGGTAGATGAACCTTGTATATACAAGAAGGTTGTAGAGAGTAAGGTTGTCTTCCACGTATTGTACGTAGATGACACACTCTTGATAGGAAATGGTTTCCTATGCTACACTCGGTCAAGCTCCTCTTATCACGAGGATTCTCCATGGAAGATTGATTGTTAGGGATTCTGCGTGTTCAAGTTTAGTTAATTACCGCAATCAAGACGGTTTCGCTTGTAGCTAGCCGGTTGAGTACGGGTCGTCCGCAGGGAGATGGGAATCTTTTTCTATGTGCTTTAACGAGTTAAGTCCAGTTTTTTAGATTTTGTTGTGATTAATTAAGTGGTAAAACGATATGTAAAGAGAGCTTGTTAGGGTTAGGATTAGGTTAGTTTGAGTTAGGAGTCTCCCACATCTTTCGTTGTCCCTCTTAATATCGGTGTTACGTTAATCGGCAACAACGGGGATTAGCACGACTAGGAAGGAACTTGCGAGTATAAGCTAGGCTTTCCAACACATAAGTTCTTCCTTTTGGTGCTTGTCCGTCCGTTCTTGGCTCTTAGCCATAACCTCCAGTTAATTCAACCACAACCGGTCTCACTACGGAATCACCGCTATCATGTATGATAGGGTGCCGTAAGGAGCGGATTGTGGTTCAATTAACGAGAGTCGAATTAAGCTGTTGGGCAAGGAAAGAGTGAGAGAGATTTCCTTCTCTCAAACTTCCCTTATCCTACCCTAACAAGTATGAAACTACTCACACATCATGATACGGAAAAATAAAACAAAACAAAAGAGGAAGATAGAAAGAAAGAGATTAGAAGATAACAACTAGCTATTTGCGACCTCACCTTGGCAAGGATCAAGCGTAAGCATCATGGTTGTTTTAAGGATAAAGAAAAAGAGAAAAGAAAGAAACAACAAGAAATAACAACAACTAAGTTAACAAATTAAAATTACAATAATTAACAAGAGAACAAGACAAGCATAATAATAAACGGTTCTTCTTTATTCATCATTCTTCACTCAAAAGATCACTACAAATTTTAATGGAGAAGAGATGAGAAGAGGAAGAAGAACATGTATTCTAAAACCTAGAGAAAAAATACAAGATTATGGACCTCTTCTCCTTCACAAAGTTCTGGGCTATTTATAGGCTGAAAAATGAAAACCTAGGGCAACCACCAGAACACAAATAAAAAGACCAAAATACCCCTGGAAAATCTTTGTCTGCCGCCACCATACGGCCGCGGATCCGCGGCCTAATGGAGGAGTTGACTCCTCGAATTTTGTGGGCCCCCCTGGTCTGATGTTGTCTGTGGTTTGGAATATGTGTTTTCTGAAAATACTTCCACATTTCTTCCAGAATTTCTGTTGAGGGAAAGGTGTTTTGATGTGGACTTTTTGTCATGATTTCCTCGAGCTCCGCGTAGATTTCTTGGATCTTGTGCTGCCATTGAGCCTTGTGCATGAAAACGACATTGATTTGACATTTTGTCTTCTTAAACTGGTATCTGGCAACATACGGATGAAGAGCGGAGACCGTGTTTTCTCAGTGGTTGGTAGGAACCCGGATTTTGTCGTGTTTTCCATGAATTTCACCGTTTTAGAACCGAGAACCTGTATCCTGCAATTGACTAGCAAACACGGCTCAAGAGTATCTACCGATAAGCAATGTGATAAAAATTGGGCGGTATAAAAATGCAAAAATCTGATATGAACAAATACCCCCAAACTTATCATTTGCTCGTCCCGAGCAAAGCCAATTTATTCACAAAAAAATTTCCTAACCTCACTTTCGCAGGGAACGCGATTGCACTGAGCATGTGCAACAAGCCGTTAAACCTCTAGGTGTCCCTAGTAGGAGGAGTGTTGTCTCCTGAGGGTTTTCAGCGGATACTACCCACAAAATCCGGTCAAGCTAGTTTTGTAAAATAACTAAGATTCAAATCCTAAAGTTTTGTTTCAGAAAATAACAATTCTATTATCCTAAGTCTAGACTATCGAACCTTTATTTTTCACACCTCACTTCTTATTTAACTACAGCTTTTATATGTCTTTACGTGCAGTGCAAAGAGTGTCGTTAAGTTTCAGAAGGGTCGAATAAAGTCATCATGTCACACAATAAAGCCCTGATAACAATTTTAAAAGGATCACACAAGTTTTATAAAGAGTTAAGCATTTTTCAAGTTTCGTTTTCCAGTAAAGTTTCAACTTCAGAATTTCTATCTTCCCTAACATGAAACTAGGTCTTATTCTTCACTCCACATTTTTCTTGTTTTCATTTCATACACACCTCTGTGAACGTGCAATAGTCTTTATCATAGAATAAAACCTTCATATCTCCGCTAAATTTTTTTTTTTTTAAAAGCCTGTCTTTTATCAAGATTATTCTCACACAAAGAACCATTAGGAATTTTAACTCGGAGAGAACACTTGCTTGATTTTGTTTTAATCTGGACTTTCTAGGCTTCTTAGCGAGCTTTGGGCCAATGCACCCAAACCAGTTGGCTTTAGGGCATTAGGTGTAGAAACACCCCAGCGGACTTAATTACTCAAGTTACCTAGGTCCAAAAACAAAAGACAGTTTGGCGTGAAAATCAAATGATTTAATACGAACGGAGATATAACCGGCAGTTCAGTTATTTTTTTTTTTTTAGATAAAAGACGTGTTTAGTGGGTTTTGGTGTGTAATCATTCCAATCAAGTTCCAGATGGGTTATTTTTCAGACTTAGTTCCGATTAAGGCATCAATAACATTCCTTCATATTAACTCACTTCATAAACTATTCTTGATATTACTTATTTCCGAACAAACCTATTTGATCATCAGAAAATTATTTATCCGTTTAAAAGTTTTTAGACATAAAAAGACTTGTCATCTAATTTCCAAAAAAACTCACGACACGTGTAGTGTGATGTAAAGACGTATATCAGCTATAGTTAACTTTAAAGGAGGGTTATCTTTCAGGTTTTCAAAATCTAAACATAAGATTTAGTTATTCTTATTTTATCAAACAAAACCGTCGAAATGTTGAATCAGAGTCCTCCCACTAGCTAACTTGACAGAAAAGTTTTTATGTTTTTAGAAAATTTTCAGATTTTTATGGATTTTATGGATTTAAATATGCAGATGCAAAATATACATATGAATGCGAAGGTAAGAAATGCGTACCGAGCGAACCCCCAAACTTAAACTGGACAGTGTCCTCACTGTCATTGCATGAAGAGATCATTTGAAGGGTCAAAATTGTCGGTTAGCAATACACAATTTTTATTTGTTTTTGTTTTTTTTTTTTTAAAGAAAAGAAAAAGAATATACACAAATATATACAAAATGGTTTGTACATACCCCCAAACTTATTTGGAACAGTGTCCACTGTTCTTGGCTGGATAACCGAAGTTTGGTGGTAGGCAGAGGAAGATTATGCAGGGTAAACCGGCTCCTGTAAGAATAGGAGCTCTTCTGTTGGTTCGGCGCTAAGGTACGGTTTTAGTCGGTGTCCGTTCACTTTGAAAAATGACCCGTCCTTTGGATTTTCCAAATCCACAGCGCCCTGCGGATATACATTCCGCACAAAATACGGCCCTTTCCAGCGAGATCTGAGCTTTCCAGGATGGAAGTGAAGTCTGGTGTCGTAAAGCAGTACCTGCTGACCAGGTACGAAGGTTTTGCGCAAAAGGTGTTTATCGTGAAACACCTTCGTTCGATTCTTAACGACAACCGCGTTATCGTAAGCCTCATCCCTAAGCTCGCTCAGTTCGTTCAACTGCAGCTTCCGATGGCTGCCCGCATCTTCGAGAGACAGATTCAGCTCCTTTATCGCCCAAAATGCGCGATGCTCTATTTCGACAGGCAGGTGGCAGGCTTTTCCGTACACAAGCCTGTTCCCGCCAAAAATTTCTGCGCAAAAGAGCCCAAGGTATCAAATGGCGGCGATACGCTTAAGAAAATGGGAACCAGTATCTTTCGGGCTGTTTTTGATAAACTCCCGAATGAGAAACAGATAAATTCTGATGGTATCGAAAGCGGCTCGAAAAACCCTTCGATTTGATATATTATGGGCCTCGTAATTCATCCGGGATCAAAAGTTATGAGGAATTACGTGTCCACACGTGATGGGCTTTTAAAAACCCGCTGGAGGAGTTAAAAAAAATATAATAAAAACTCAGAAAAGACCCCAATGTGGCATCACGTGCTCACACGTGACCATGGGTCACGTGCAGACACGTGATGGGCTTTTAAAGCCTCTAAAATAATGAATAGAATTTAATTCTAAAAGTCAGAGAATACCTCAACGAGGTATCACGTGCTTACACGTGACCAATGGTCACGTGTTGACACGTGATGGTTAAAACTGAAACATAAATAAGCGGCTGAGAAAGGAACCCAATTGGGGGTCACGTGCTCACACGTGACCAAAGGTCACGTGCCAGCACGTGACTGGCTTTAAAAGCATTATAATTTAATAGAATTAAATTCTAAAAGTTTCTGAATCTTTCCAAATGGAAAAGGGTCATGGGGAACCGTTGGATTAAAGATCCAAGGGTGATTAAAAATCACCAAATTATGGAAAAATCTTAAATAAGGGAAGATTCCCCCTAAATCTAACCGAGATAACAAATAGAATATCTTTTGGATTTAAAATCCACGGTTAATAAAATTCACTTAACAATCTAAAGGCCCAGATTAATGATGAATCAAATCAAATCTCTCAATATACAAATCAAATCTCTTAATGAGAGATTTGCTAAACAAATTGATTCTCTGCCTTCTCCTATAAATAGGAGCCAAGAAGAGAAGAGAAGGGATCGACTTTTTTGGAGAGAAAAACAGAGGGAGGAGAATTTAATTCTCAAGAGAAGAAGAAACAGAGAAAGAAGAATTTAATTCTCTGCAAAAGAAAAACCCTAGGTAAGAAAAGAGAGGATTCAAAAGAGAATTTAATTCTCAAAAGAGTTTAACTCTTATTTAAAGAAAAGAAGAACTTAGTTCTTCTTCTGGTTGAAGATCTGTACAGAGCACATCTCCCCATAGGATGAGAATTTAATTCTCATCGGGTTGAGATCCTGCCATGCAGATCCTAAACTTAGAAGGGGAATTGAGTTTTGAGAGTTCAATTCTCCTAAAACAAAACTAGGGTTTAACCCTAATCAAGAATTTAATTCTTTTACATATCTGGGAATTTAATTCCTTTGAAAAGAAATCAGGGTTTCATCCTAAATAAGAATTCAATTCTTTCACGATAGGAATTTAACTCCTCCAAAATCATAATTAGGGTTTAACCCTATAAAGAATTCAATTCTTAAAAGATCTCTGTTCATGAAAAGAACTAGGGTCACGTGCCTCCACGTGACCCTTGAAAAGATCCCCTGCAAAGAACTTTGAAGCATCACCTCACGTGCTCCCACGTGACTCCCAGGACGCAGAAAGAAAAAGCAAAGGGAATGAAAGCTTTGGGCGCTCTCACGTGTTATCACGTGACCCCTCAGCAAATGTTTTAACAATTGGCGCACAGATCCCTATCACGTGCCAACACGTGATGATCTAAAATAAAAATAAAAGTGTTTAACACTTATTCGCAGATTTGAGGACAAACCAAAAGGAGATCTGGCTCCACATTTAGGGCGCCCTCACGTGTCACCACGTGACCCCTAATGAGCATTCTAACAGACCAGAGCGGGGGCCTCCATCACGTGCCCACACGTGATGGCCAGGAAATTAAAAGTGTTAAACACCGATCTGCGGAATAAAATAAAAGAAATCAGGGCGCTCTCACGTGTCCGCACGTGACCCCTCCCTCCTTAGTGTTTAACACTAATTGGAAAACTCTATTTGCAGTGTTTAACACTGATTATCTTTTAGTGTTTAACACTAATTTGCTAATCTTATTCCCAGTGTTCAACACTGTTGGTCTGTAGTGTTTAACACTAGCTTTAGCCCAATTGGCTAAGTTTTTAGAGGCAAAGCCTCTTCTTCAATGGACCAACAGAGGGCCAATATTTCAAACATAGTTGGACTTAGCCTAAACTGGCCATAAGTCCTCAAATCATCTTGAACTGAGCACATCTGCTCTTTCAACCAACTCATTGGTTCAAGGGTACATCTCTGAACTCCTCTGATATTTGTCGTTGTAATCCTTCAACGTCTTCAGAGAGGTGACGGGTCCCGACAACCACACAACAATACGGACTGTGGGGTCCTTAAACTCATGGACTTATGCGTCCTTAAACTCATGGACTGTGGGGTCCTTAAACTCATGGACTTATGCGTCCTTAAACTCATGGACTTATGCGTCCTTAAACCCATATTCGTCCCCAAACGGGAATATGGACCACCATGTCCCTAAACTGGCGATGGACCACCATGTCCCTAAACTGGCAATGGACCACCACGTCCCTAAACTGGAACTTGGACCACTATGTCCCTAAACTGGAACAATAGAGCCCAAATGCTCTTTTGTCGGATCTAAACGATCCCGTTAAGTCGATCTTAGTCCCAAACTGGAATAACGTATCCTTAACAACCGTTAAGTCGATCTTAGTCCCAAACTGGACTAACGTATCCTTAACAACCGTTTAAGTTGATCTTAGCCTCAAATATGGCTAACGTATCCTTAAACCTTCAAACAGACTTTAGTCCCAAATTGGACTATAAACCCCCCCAATCAACTTTGGTTCAAGGGTACATCTCTGAACTCCTCTGACATCTGTCGTTGTAATCCTTCAACGTCGTCAGAGAGGTGATGGGTCCCGACGGCCATACATTTAATGGACCACTATGTCCCTAAACTGGAACAATAGAGCCAATTGCTCTTTTGTCGGATCTAAACGATCCCGTTAAGTTGATCTTAGTCTCAAACTGGACTAACGTATCCTTAACAAACGTTTGAGTTGATCTTAGCCTCAAATATGGCTAACGTATTCTCAAACCAAAACCCCAAACCCAAATCTAAGAAAACACGGATTTGGACTAATCCACGTCCTACGGGCGACGACATAAATTGGTCTCCGTATACAATCCACGGGCAACCACAAATAAAACAAACACACATGACACGAAGTGACCATCTGGAGAAGGAGAAAGTTGTTACCGCAATGCGGTAGCGTAATTAACTGCAGGGGCTTGCGCCTGCAGGGAAGAGCGTCCCCACAATCAAAAACCCCTCAAGAGAGGGGGAATCTGACGAAGTCTGCTACATCGGACGCATTCGTTTAAACCTTCGATACATGGTGCCATAAATCAACTTGGCATCTTCGGAGAGGTAGACGGATAGCACCAATTAGCATCTGCCCCGAATCTCAGGCAAGACGTCATGTCTTGGCCGTCTTTCGGAGGGGAACAGATTCTGGCACGCCCGGTGGGACCTCTTCCTCTTTCCACTCCACACTTCGTGTGTCGTGTTCGCGAACGAATCGCGGTTTGCTGTGGTTGCCTGTGGATTCAAGGTACTAAGATTTGGTGTCTTGCTCCATGCAGAAAACAGAAGATCAATGGCTTCAAACTGCACTACCTGCAACTGCAACTCTCGCTCTGTCCTTGCTGGAGGAGTGACTTATGGGCCCCAAGCGGCCTCCATCTTCGCTATGCCGGTGGAACAGGTGACTCAGGCCACCACTGGACTATTCTTCGGGACCATGATCCCACCAACGAGCTTCAATGCCCCATTACCATCGCAAGAAGCTCCAAAGAATTCGATCTTCGATCGGCTTACAACTATCGTGGCCCCTCTCAACGGGTCGCCCAAGCCCAATGCCTCAGCTTTCAGCAAACTGGGCCAAAACTCATGTGGGCCCATGAAGAAGCCTGCAATACCAGAAAAGGTTGTTCCGAAGAGGATAGCCATCCCTGCTCCTGAAGTCGTCAAGGCGGCTTCTCCTGCCAATGGGTCGGTCTTCACAAGACTGACTATTCCGGCTCCCGTTCCTGCTCGAAGGTCTGTCTTTGACAGATTGGATACCGCTACTCAAAAGACGTCAGTCTTTAAGAGACTGGCACCAGCAGTGCTTCATCTGGACAAGGGGCAAGACAAAAGCATCCCCATTGCTGAACCAACGCCGTCCGCTCGACATGCTCGCCGTCGTCACTGGCGCCGAGTAAGGAAGGCTGGGGGCAACTCCCCCTCTGGATTTACGCCACCAGCTCCGACGGTGGGGATCGATGCTGCTGTTCCAACCGGGAACAGCTTTGAATTGCTGAACACGGTGCGTAGAAACTCTCCTACCGCCGTACTAAAAAGATCCCCTTCTCCGGTGGGAAATGTTGAGGAAGCCAAGCCAGAACAGTCCTCTCAATGGCTGTCCTATAAAATTTACAAAGTCTGGCGACAGGTCCAAGGGTTGGTGATTGGTGAAAACTATCTCCGCCGACAGAAAAAGATGAAGGTACGGAAGGAGAAGGATTACTCTGTCAAGCCACAAAAAGAAAAAGCTACTTGGGTGCCCACTACAACGGCCCCCTCAACGTCAACCACTCAAAAAAGGAGGCCGCAAAAAGCCCCTGTGTCTCTGGCAAATCGCAAAGACACCGAACACAAACGTCCCAAGTCTGGGGGCATGGTGGTGCACACCGTTTATATGGCTTCCGGAAAGGAGGAAAGCCGTGCTTCGACGGGTCACCGACCGCTCACCCGATCTGTGACGAAAGCCCAGGAGCAGCAACAGAAGCTTCAGGAGATGATGACTGCAATGGCCGCACTTACCGGGCCAAAAGAAAGCTCGGAGGCATCATCAGAGCAGCGTCATGAACAAGAAACTGACGCTGACTACCTACGCAGAGTCCTCGAAAAGAAGGACAAAGAAGCCGCAGAGCAAGCGGCTAAAATAAAACAAATGGCGCTTCTCTTCCAAGATATGGTAGGGATGATGATCCAGCAAGATCCTCCTGCTGAAGATCTTCCGATTGCCCTTGAAGATGACAAAGGAGAGACATCGAATCCTCCACCGGCTCTGTCAACAGCCAAGGAGGAGACAATTTCCAAAGCTTCCCTGGAGGAATATATAGCTCAGCAAATACGAGCTCATCAAGCAAGTGAAGCGGCTGAGCAAATTGTTAGAACCGGACGGCCTTATCCGAGCTGGTATGACCAAATCAGTTTCCCGCCGGGATATACGATCCCTAAGTTTCACGTATATAAAGGGACAGGGAATCCCCATCAGCATGTCGCTCAATTCAGGGCCTTATGCGGCAATACTGGAGGCGATGACAAATTGTTGCTTCGCCAATTCGTCGGCAGCTTAGCAGAAACAGCTTTTGAATGGTATTCGGAGCTACCTAACGACTCTGTCAAAACGTTTGCAGAGATGGAACTGCTGTTTACACAAAGATTCGCGAGTGCTAGTGAACGCACCCCGATAACAGCACTAATAAATGCCAGGATAAGGCCAAGCGAAACGTGGGTTCAATACGCAACACGATGGCGGAACCTATGGTCGAAATGCGAACAACGCATAGAAGAGGCACCTGCGGTAGGCATGTTTGTGGGCACTCTCGATCCGCAGGCGACCATCTCGCAATTCATGATGTTCTTCAGGCCGACCACCTTCCAGGCCTTGATCGACAAATTAGCCCAAATGGACCAGATGGGCCATAAACCGTCTCCTCCAAGACCCGATCCCCGAAATGAGAAAGGAAAAGCGATCATCGTCGCTAATGCTCAACAACAGTCGAGCAACTCAAAGCCGGTCGTTCGCCAAAACAACGTGCGTCCACGCCCATCCCTCTAAGAGAGGCTAGGACGTCTTTACTCGTTTCCTCAGAATAAAACGAGAAGACTGTTTGAGCTGGCAGTGCGTAACAGACTCATCAATCTGCCGAGTCCAAAGCGTCTGTCGCAGCCAGGCGATCTTAGTAATCCCAATTATTGCCCTTACCACCAAACGGTAAGTCACCCGATTGAGGATTGTTTCGTCTTTAAGGGATGGATCGAAGATCAGTACCTACAAGGCAAGTTCGCGCTGTCGGAAAACTGGAAGGTGAACCCACCACAGGCGCATACTCCAAAGAAGACAAACACGCCGGGGGCAACTTGTCATGTGATCTCTCACTCATTGATAGATGATAAAGAGGCTCCTTGCACCGAGAAACCAGGGGCGGGGCCTGAACCAGAACTTTTGTGGCCATCAGACGAGATGATCGATGCCTTCCTGAACGAAGCCCGTCTTAAAAGCAAAGCTGATCGAGAGCACGAGATGGCCATATTCGAGAAAGCCAAACGCCGGCGATTAGATGAAAGGGTCGAAACACTCCCACCGGATGAAAGTACATCCGCCGCAAATAAAAGCAGGATCAAGACAAGGAAACGATTCGCCAAAACCATAGCAATGGGGATGAGGCCGCCCTCTTTCAGAGAAAATTCTCCTGGTGGTATACAATTTGATAAAACGGACGTACACCCTAACTTCTGTTTATATCATCAGAGGATCGCACATCCTACTGAAGACTGCAACTCCTTTAAGTGTTGGTGGCAAGGATATGTCGCTCACAGGCAACACTTCAACAGGACAAAGCGTGAAGCTCGTAGACAGCGAAAAAATACGACAGATGAGCATAAAAGAGTTGCCGGCAATTGTCATAGGGACGAGCCCGGGGGATCACGAGTTCTCACCTTTGGAAGCGATTCTGACGAAGAAGCCGCCCTCAACCCTCTCTTCAAGGAATTCATTTCTAAAACAAAAGAATTGGAGAGTTGCGAGAATGTTCAGCCGTACAATCTCACGCTACCCGGAATGAATCTCGGACCCGCAAACGACGGAGCAAACGAAATGAGAAAGGAAAAGGGAAAAGCGACCTTCGTCGCCAACGCTCAACAACAGCTGAGTAAGCCGAGACCGTTTTGTCGTCAAAACAACAAGCCGCGATACCTCAATGAGAAGTTGAAACATCCTTACTCGTTTCCCAAAGATAAAACAGAGAGATTGTTCGAGCTAGCAGTGCGCAGCGGGCTCATCACTCTGCCAGATCCAAAACGTCCGTTGCTTCCAGGTGACGTTAACAATCCTAACTATTGTCCCTACCACAGAGTAATGGGTCACCCACTCGAAAATTGTTACGTCTTCAAAAACTGGGTTGAAGACCAATACCAACAGGGCAAGTTCGCGCTGCCCGAAAAATGGAAGGTGAACCCACCACAACCACATGATCTGAGAAAGATGGATATGCCGGGGGCATCATGCTCAGTCATAGAGAAAGCCTCATAGACCGAAATGTCGTTAAACTAACTGGCGTTGGACCGAAACGTCCTTAAACTAACGGCGGACCGCAATGTCCTAAAACTTGCAAATGACCGAAACGTCGTTAAACTATTCCCAACCCGCAGCATCTTCAGGCTGACGTCGCTAAAAAAAAAAAAAAAAAAAAAGGGGTACGTCCACAAGCAAAATGGGCACGGATGAAAACCCGAAAGGGCTCCGTGAGTAAAAACAGCAGGGCTACCGGCGAGTGTTCGTGAAAACCCGAAAGGGCGCGACCTCGTAAAAAAAAAAAAAAAAAAAAAAACGGTATGTCCATAAGCAAAATGGGCACGGATGAAAACCCGAAAGGGCTCCGTGAGTAAAAACAGCAGGGCTACCGGCGAGTATTCGTGAAAACCCGAAAGGGCGCGACCTCGTTAAAAAAAAAAAAAAAAAAAAAAAGAATAAAAAAAAAACGGTATGTCCATAAGCAAAGTGGGCACGGATGAAAACCCGAAAGGGCTCCGTGAGTAAAAACAGCAGGGCTACCGGCGAGTGTTTGTGAAAACCTGAAAGGGCGCGACCTCGTTAAAAGACACTTACAGGGTCCTCTCGACCTTGTAAGGAGAAACCACCCGCGTGAGATCCTTACGACTCACAAGGGAGCAACACACTTAGGGATCCTCACGATTCCTAAGGAGAAATTACACTTGCGAGATCCTCACGACTCGTAAGGAGAACTCTCTTATGGGACCCTCACGGCTCATAAGATTTGAAAGTCTTAAGTTACAGAGACCTGAACCTGTTCTTAAGCAACCCCCACAACCTTTTGGCCCTACAAGCGGCTCAATGCTGACCCTTGTATACAATCCACGGGCGCGAATAAACATTTCCCTAACCAAGTCCCACCCGTGACTGGGGATATGTCCATACGGTGAACAACCCTTGTAAGTCCTCTCGACTTATAAGGAGAAAACCCTTTTGTAAGATCCTTACGACTTACAGGGGAACGTACACTTAGGAATCCTCACGATCCCTAAGAAGAAAACACTCTTGTAAGATTCTTACGACTTATAAGAGAACATACACTTAGGAATCCTCACGATTCCTAAGGAGAAAACGCACCTACGAGATCCTCACGACTCGTAGGGAGAAACACCTTTGTGAGACCCTTACGGCTCGTGAAGTCAAAAGCCTTAGTCGACGGGATCCTAACCCTGTTCGCTAAGCCACCTTTGTCTGACATCGACAGAGGCAAATGATGATTCGCTCCTGGCAATATCCCAGTTGTAGCGATGCTGATGCCTAAACCGGTATCAAATTCCAAGTCCTTTCATGGCAAATGATGATTCGCTCCTGGCAATATTCCAGTCGCAGCGATGCTGATGCTAAGATTGGCATCAAATTCCAAGTTACATACTCGCAAAAAAAAAATCAGCGAGCCCAAAAAAAAAAAGCATACGAAATAGCCGAAATGATGGGGCAACTTGCAAACAGAATCAGCAAGTAAAAATGTATGCATACAAAATAGCCGAAATGATTGGGCACCGCGAAAAATAGCCGAAATGATTGGGCAATCGCGACCTTCGCGATATAAAAGCTGAAATGATAGAGCATCGCGGAAAGAATAAAAAAAATAATGAAAGAATGAAACTTTTTGCCCTACAGGTGAAATCACATCGATCCCTGTATACAATCCAGGGGCACAGATAAAAAGGGAACCATACCTTCCCAACAGGCTCCATCAGAAAGCGGAGCCAAAATCTCGACGGTTAATAGACAACCTAGAGACAATCTCGACATTCATCGCAATATTGCAGACATAATGTCAACAGACGAAGCAAAAAGAAAATCCCGAGCTTCAGGGTCTCGACGTCAACATCGACAACTTAGAGATCACCAACGGCGTTTCTCCTCACTCCAGCCAGATGCAGACGTGACGTCAACAATCGACCTCAGAGTCGCAACGAAACGGAACCATGGCAAAGTCCTTAGTTCCAAATCTCAATGGCCACATCTACAGCCTGGAGACCAACAACGGCGTGCCTCCTCATTCCAGCAGGACACAGATGTTACACCATCAAGCGGAGCGATGGCAAAATCCCAACTCCACCTTAGCATTCGTCTCATTACAGCAGACGCAATGTTAACAACGGCGTTCCTTCGCAGTCCAGCAGGATGTACATGCAAAGCTAATAAAAGACCCCATGGTCAGCAAAGCGGAGTGATGGCAAAATCCCAGCTCCACCTCAGCACTCGTCTCGTCACAGCGGACACATCATCAAGCAAAGCGGAACAGCTGCAACTCCCAGTTCCATGACTCGACGATATACTCCCACAGAGAGTCAAATCCCAACTCCGTGAAATGCGGATACAATCAGCAAAATTCCTGGTCACGTGGAACGCGGATAACGTCACTCTTTGACCCCGTGGAAAACGTCCAGAGCGGATCCTGGTCCTCGCAGAACACGGCAGTGAACCCGTGCGAAGCATCCAGAGCGGAGCCTAGTCCTCGCCTAACACGGCAGTGAACCCGTGTGAAGCATCTAGTGCAAAATTCCTGGTCACGTGGAACGCGGATAACGTCACTCTTTGACCCCGTGGAAAACGTCCAGAGCGGATCCTGGTCCTCGCAGAGCACGGCAGTAAACTCGTGTGAAGCATCCAGAGCGGAGCCTAGTCCTTGCCTAACGCGGCAGCGAACCCGTGTGAAGCATCTAGTGCAAAATTCCTGGTCACGTGGAACGCGGATAACGTCACTCTTTGACCCCGTGGAAAACGTCCAGAGCGGATCCTGGTCCTCGCAGAGCATGGCAGTAAACCCGTGCGAAGCATCCAGAGCGGAGCCTAGTCCTCGCCTAATGCGGCAATGAAACCGTGTGAAGCATCTAGTGCAAAATTCCTGGTTACGTGGAATACGGATAACGTCACTCTTTGACCCCGTGGAAAACGTCCAGAGCGGATCTTGGTCCTCGCAGAGCACGGCAGTGAACCCGTGTGAAGTATCCAGAGCGGAGCCTAGTCCTCGCCTAACGCGGCAGTGAACCCGTGTGAAGTATCTAGTGCAAAATTCCTGGTTACGTGGAACGCGGATAACGTCACTCTTTGACCCCGTGGGAAACGTCCAGAGCGGATCCTGGTCCTCACACCAACATGGAGTGATCACCACCGCGACATTCGTCTCGATACAGCAGACGCGATACCAGCAAACGAAGCGAAGGCCAAATTCCTAGCTTCAGGGTCTTGACGGCAAGTCATATAAAGCCTGAAAGACAATCGGAGATCATCCCACACCAGCGCGGAGTGGTCACCACCTCGACGTTCGTCTCGATACAGCAGACGAAATGTCACCTCAGCGTTCTTCCCCCAGCAGGATTCGGAAGCGACAAAGCAAACGAAGCGAAGGCCAAATTCCTAGTTTCAACGTCTTGACGGTAAGTCATATAAAACCGGAAAGACAATCAGAGATCATCTCATACCAATATGGAGTGATCACCACCTCGACGTTCGTCTCGACACATCAGACGCAACATCACCAAAAGGAGTCACGGCAAAATCCCTGGTTCCAGAGCTCGACGGTTCACCAGCAACCTAGAGACAACCATGACATTCGTCTCGATACAGAGGACGCGATGCCAGCAAACGAAGCAAAGGCCAAATTCCTAGCTTCAGCGTCTTAACGGCAAGTCATATAAAACCAGAAAGACAATCAGAGATCATCTCATCCCACATGGAGTGGTCACCACTTCGACGTTCGTCTCGATACAGCAGACGCAATATCACCAAAAGGAGCCACGGCAAAATCCCTAGTTCCAAACCTCGACGGTTCATCAGCAACCTAGAAACAACCACGACATTCGTCTCGATACAGAGGACGCAATGCCAGCAAACGAAGCAAAGGCCAAATTCCTAGCTTCAGGGTCTTAACGGCAAGTCATATAAAGCCTGAAAGACTATCGGAGATCATCCCACACCAGCGCGGAGTGGTTATGACTCATCGGGGCTCTCCAAAATGAGCCTAACCTCAAGTAAAAAGCGGCATGGCAAATTCCTAGCGCTTGCTCTTCCGACGGTCAAACTGCCAAGGAGGATTGCTTGAAGACGTCTTGTCCAGCCCCCGAAGGGATCAGAGACACGGCAGTCGCAGGGCTACTCGAACAGCACGATTGCCTATCGAGGAATACATCAGCTCATGCGACGGTACGACGGCCAAAACCCTAAGTACCACAGACCCTAACGGACTTCTGTCGTAAAGAGCAGAGGTTAACTGTGACGTTAGGATATTCTTGCGAGATCTGCTCGATTCGTTTCGACTCGTGAGGAAAATGATGTCTTTGCGAGAACTTCTCGATTCGTCTCGACTCGTGAGATAAAGCCTTAGGCAGTAGGGATTAAAAAACCTGTTTCCTAAGCACTGGGATCCTGCAAGTCGGCCCAAAATGGTCTCTTGCATACTATCCACGGGTCTCACTCTCCGAAGTCGAATTTCGACAAGGAGGGGAACAACCGCTTACGGGTCCTCTCGACTCGTAAGAGGGAAAAATTCTCTCATAAGATCCTTACGACTTATAAGAGAACACACTTAGGAATCCTCACGACTCCTAAGGAGAAAATACACCTACGAGATCCTCTCGATCCGTAGGGAGAAAAGTCTTTATGAGACCCTCACGGCTCATAAAGTTGAAAAGTCTTAGGTGGCAGATCCTAACCCTGTCTCCTAAGCCATCACTGCCCTGCAAAGAGGTCAAGATGGACCATCTATGAGCCACATTCGCCAAAGCTACATGCCACTGAAATGGAAAAGCTACTCATGAGCATATAAACTACTTCACTCCAGAGTAAGATATAAAGAGATAGAAGGGTGCGGCTCATGGAGTTAAGGGTTTGGAACTATATCTCTTAAGAGTCGAGATTTGAGTCAATGATAAATGACGACGCTTGTGTCCGCTCGTTATCTTCTCAGATCAAGATTCTGAAAGTAATATACCAACCCGAAACTGGTCATACGCTATGCATTACTTTGCACTACTTCACCCACGTAAATACTTACGTGGGCAAAGTAGTGGGGGGCATTTGTTCCCGCCAAAAATTTCTGCGCAAAAGAGCCCAAGGTATCAAATGGCGGCGATACGCTTAAGAAAATGGGAACCAGTATCTTCTGGGCTGTTTTTGATAAACTCCCGAATGAGAAACAGATAAATTCTGATGGTATCGAAAGCGGCTCGAAAAACCCTTCGATTTGATATATTATGGGCCTCGTAATTCATCCGGGATCAAAAGTTATGAGGAATTACGTGTCCACACGTGATGGGCTTTTAAAAACCCGCTGGAGGAGTTAAAAAAAATATAATAAAAACTCAGAAAAGACCCCAATGTGGCATCACGTGCTCACACGTGACCATGGGTCACGTGCAGACACGTGATGGGCTTTTAAAGCCTCTAAAATAATGAATAGAATTTAATTCTAAAAGTCAGAGAATACCTCAACGAGGTATCACGTGCTTACACGTGACCAATGGTCACGTGTTGACACGTGATGGTTAAAACTGAAACATAAATAAGCGGCTGAGAAAGGAACCCAATTGGGGGTCACGTGCTCACACGTGACCAAAGGTCACGTGCCAGCACGTGACTGGCTTTAAAAGCATTATAATTTAATAGAATTAAATTCTAAAAGTTTCTGAATCTTTCCAAATGGAAAAGGGTCATGGGGAACCGTTGGATTAAAGATCCAAGGGTGATTAAAAATCACCAAATTATGGAAAAATCTTAAATAAGGGAAGATTCCCCCTAAATCTAACCGAGATAACAAATAGAATATCTTTTGGATTTAAAATCCACGGTTAATAAAATTTACTTAACAATCTAAAGGCCCAGATTAATGATGAATCAAATCAAATCTCTCAACATACAAATCAAATCTCTTAATGAGAGATTTGCTAAACAAATTGATTCTCTGCCTTCTCCTATAAATAGGAGCCAAGAAGAGAAGAGAAGGGATCGACTTTTTTGGAGAGAAAAACAGAGGGAGGAGAATTTAATTCTCAAGAGAAGAAGAAACAGAGAAAGAAGAATTTAATTCTCTGCAAAAGAAAAACCCTAGGTAAGAAAAGAGAGGATTCAAAAGAGAATTTAATTCTCAAAAGAGTTTAACTCTTATTTAAAGAAAAGAAGAACTTAGTTCTTCTTCTGGTTGAAGATCTGTACAGAGTACATCTCTCCATAGGATGAGAATTTAATTCTCATCGGGTTGAGATCCTGCCATGCAGATCCTAAACTTAGAAGGGGAATTGAGTTTTGAGAGTTCAATTCTCCTAAAACAAAACTAGGGTTTAACCCTAATCAAGAATTTAATTCTTTTACATATCTGGGAATTTAATTCCTTTGAAAAGAAATCAGGGTTTCATCCTAAATAAGAATTCAATTCTTTCACGATAGGAATTTAACTCCTCCAAAATCATAATTAGGGTTTAACCCTATAAAGAATTCAATTCTTAAAAGTTCTCTGTTCATGAAAAGAACTAGGGTCACGTGCCTCCACGTGACCCTTGAAAAGATCCCCTGCAAAGAACTTTGAAGCATCACCTCACGTGCTCCCACGTGACTCCCAGGACGCAGAAAGAAAAAGCAAAGGGAATGAAAGCTTTGGGCGCTCTCACGTGTTATCACGTGACCCCTCAGCAAATGTTTTAACAATTGGCGCACAGATCCCTATCACGTGCCAACACGTGATGATCTAAAATAAAAATAAAAGTGTTTAACACTTATTCGCAGATTTGAGGACAAACCAAAAGGAGATCTGGCTCCACATTTAGGGCGCCCTCACGTGTCACCACGTGACCCCTAATGAGCATTCTAACAGACCAGAGCGGGGGCCTCCATCACGTGCCCACACGTGATGGCCAGGAAATTAAAAGTGTTAAACACCGATCTGCGGAATAAAATAAAAGAAATCAGGGCGCTCTCACGTGTCCGCACGTGACCCCTCCCTCCTTAGTGTTTAACACTAATTGGAAAACTCTATTTGCAGTGTTTAACACTGATTATCTTTTAGTGTTTAACACTAATTTGCTAATCTTATTCCCAGTGTTCAACACTGTTGGTCTGTAGTGTTTAACACTAGCTTTAGCCCAATTGGCAAAGTTTTTAGAGGCAAAGCCTCTTCTTCAATGGACCAACAGAGGGCCAATATTTCAAACATAGTTGGACTTAGCCCAAACTGGCCATAAGTCCTCAAATCATCTTGAACTGAGCACATCTGCTCTTTCAACCAACTCATTGGTTCAAGGGTACATCTCTGAACTCCTCTGATATTTGTCGTTGTAATCCTTCAACGTCTTCAGAGAGGTGACGGGTCCCGACAACCACACAACAATACGGACTGTGGGGTCCTTAAACTCATGGACTTATGCGTCCTTAAACTCATGGACTGTGGGGTCCTTAAACTCATGGACTTATGCGTCCTTAAACTCATGGACTTATGCGTCCTTAAACCCATATTCGTCCCCAAACGGGAATATGGACCACCATGTCCCTAAACTGGCGATGGACCACCATGTCCCTAAACTGGCAATGGACCACCACGTTCCTAAACTGGAACTTGGACCACTATGTCCCTAAACTGGAACAATAGAGCCCAAATGCTCTTTTGTCGGATCTAAACGATCCCGTTAAGTCGATCTTAGTCCCAAACTGGACTAACGTATCCTTAACAACCGTTAAGTCGATCTTAGTCCCAAACTGGACTAACGTATCCTTAACAACCGTTTAAGTTGATCTTAGCCTCAAATATGGCTAACGTATCCTTAAACCTTCAAACAGACTTTAGTCCCAAATTGGACTATAAACCCCCCCAATCAACTTTGGTTCAAGGGTACATCTCTGAACTCCTCTGACATCTGTCGTTGTAATCCTTCAACGTCGTCAGAGAGGTGATGGGTCCCGACGGCCATACATTTAATGGACCACTATGTCCCTAAACTGGAACAATAGAGCCAATTGCTCTTTTGTCGGATCTAAACGATCCCGTTAAGTTGATCTTAGTCTCAAACTGGACTAACGTATCCTTAACAAACGTTTGAGTTGATCTTAGCCTCAAATATGGCTAACGTATTCTCAAACCAAAACCCCAAACCCAAATCTAAGAAAACACGGATTTGGACTAATCCACGTCCTACGGGCGACGACATAAATTGGTCTCCGTATACAATCCACGGGCAACCACAAATAAAACAAACACACATGACACGAAGTGACCATCTGGAGAAGGAGAAAGTTGTTACCGCAATGCGGTAGCGTAATTAACTGCAGGGGCTTGCGCCTGCAGGGAAGAGCGTCCCCACAATCAAAAACCCCTCAAGAGAGGGGGAATCTGACGAAGTCTGCTACATCGGACGCATCCGTTTAAACCTTCGATACATGGTGCCATAAATCAACTTGGCATCTTCGGAGAGGTAGACGGATAGCACCAATTAGCATCTGCCCCGAATCTCAGGCAAGACGTCATGTCTTGGCCGTCTTTCGGAGGGGAACAAAGCCGATAGGGAGACATGCCAAGGTCGGTCTTATAAGCGGTTCGAAATGCCCAAAGGGCATCAGTGAGTTTCAGCGACCAATCCTTACGGTTCTTGGAAACCGTCTTCTCCAGTATCTGCTTGATTTGCCGATTTAAAACTTCGGCCTGTCCGCAGGTTTGGGGGTGGTAGGGCGTGGATAGCTTATGATTAATGGAGTATTTCCGCATCAAGGCCTCGAAGGTCTTGTTGCAGAAATGACTTCCATTGTCACTAATGATCGCTCGGGGGTGCCCAAACCTGGAGAAAATGTTTTCTTTAAGGATCCTAACGAAAACCTTGTTGTCGTTAGTCCGGCTGGGCATAGCCTCGACCCATTTAGAGACGTAATCAACAGCGAGAAGGATGTACAAGTTCCCAAAAGAGCTAGGAAACGGCCCCATGAAATCTATCCCCCAAACATCGAAAATCTCCACAACCAAGATCGGTTGGAGCGGCATCTCGTTCCTCCGGAATATCCGGCCCAAGTGTTGGCACCGGGAGCAAGTCTTGAATAGTCATGAGCGTATTTAAAGAGTTGTGGCCAGTAGAAACCATATTGCAAGATCTTCTCAGCTGTCTTTCTGGGGCCAAAATGCCCGCCACACGCTTGATCGTGGCAAAACGACAGCACACTCTTGAATTCCTCGTCAGGGACACACCGACGAATAATCTGGTCGGGACAGTACGTGAACAAATAGGGTTCGTCCCAGTAAAAGTGTTTTACTTGGGATAAGAAGCGAAGTCTGTCCTGACTTGACCATTCAGTCGGTAGTAATCCCGTGGCCAAATAGTTCACAATATCTGCGAACCAGGGTTCGTAAGATACTGTCAAGAGCTGTTCATCCGGGAAAACGTCGTTGATCGGAATTGGAAGCGAAGGCGAAGAAGGAAGTCGTGAGAGATGGTCGGCAACTACGTTTTCACATCCTCGTTTGTCCTTAATGACAAGATCAAACTCTTGAAGCAAGAGGATCCAACGTATTTACCGAGATTTTGAATCCTTCTTCGCAAAAAAATGGCGCAGAGCAGAATGGTCAGTGTAGATAATGACTGGAGAGCCGATGAGGTAGGGCCTGAACTTTTCTAAAGCAAATACAACAGCCAAGAATTCCTTCTCAGTTGTTGTATAATTGAGTTGGGCGTCGTTCAGGGTTCGGCTGGCGTAATAGATTACGTGCGGCATCTTGTTGATGTGTTGTCCAAGGACAGCACCAATGGCAAAGTCGGATGCATCGCACATAATCTCGAATGGGTGCGTCCAGTCAGGTGAAGAAAGAACGGGAGCAGAAGTGAGTGAGCTTTTCAATGACTCAAATGCAGTCACACAGCTCGAGTTGAAGTCGAATGGCGTATCCTTGGCCAGCAAAAGAGTCAAGGGCCTAGCAATCTTGCTAAAGTCCTTGATGAACCGTCTATAGAAACCGGCATGGCCAAGGAAGGCTCGGATATCTCTGACGCATCGGGGGGGAGGTAGATTGGAAATGACCTCAATCTTTGGTTTGTCAACCTCTATGCCATTTTGCGAGATGATATGTCCTAAGACAATACCTTCGCGCACCATGAAGTGGCATTTCTCCCAATTCAAAGTGAGATTCTTGTCCTTACATCGGGTAAGGACAGCGTTAAGATGCAGCAAACACTCGTTGAAGGAATCGCCGAAGATGGAGAAATCATCCATGAAGATCTCCAGAAATTTTTCCACCATGTCTGAGAAAATTCCCATCATACACCGCTGGAAGGTAGCGGGCGCATTCCATAACCCAAAGGGCATGCGACGATATGCAAACGTGCCGAAAGGACAAGTGAATGTGGTCT
Organism: Agapanthus africanus; assembly: GCA_030015575.1. NCBI lineage: Eukaryota > Viridiplantae > Streptophyta > Magnoliopsida > Asparagales > Amaryllidaceae > Agapanthus > Agapanthus africanus. The sequence continues at coordinate 251,016,896 of CM057343.1, forward strand.
TGTCCTGGTCTTTTTCGGCGATGGGAATCTGATTATAGCTGGAGTAGCCATCAAGAAAGCAGTAGTACTCGTGTCCGTCCAATCGTTCAAGCATCTGGTCAATGAAAGGTAGCGGAAAGTGGTCCTTCCGCGTTGCGGCGTTGAGTTTTCTGTAATCAATGCATACTCGCCACCCAGTTTGGGTGCGAGTAGGGATTAACTCGTTCGCCTCGTTAGTGATGACCGTGATGCCCGACTTCTTGGGGACAACATGAATGGGGCTAACCCACTGGCTATCAGAGATAGGGTAAATGATACCACTATCTAGACATTTTACGATCTCCTTCTTCACAGCCTCTTTCATAACTGGATTGAGACGTCTTTGTGGATCCCGGGATGGTTTGGCATCATCCATCAGATGAATGTGATGCTCAACGATCAGGGGACTAATCCCCTTGATGTCCGCCATGGACCAGCCAAAAGCTTGCCTGTTGCTATGCAAGATCGCGAGAAGGGCTTTCTCTTGCTCTGGAGCTAGAGAAGCCGAAATGATGACAGGGAGGGTCTCGTTCTCACCTAAGTAAGCGTACTTAAGGTGAGACGGCAAAGGCTTGAGTTCGAGCGTTGGAGGTGAAACGATGGAAGGCAAGATTGGTGCAAAGGTCTCGAACTCAAAGGACTCCAGCAAAGGTTCAAAACGAGTGTAAGCGACCGAGTCGGATGGTTCAGGTAACTCATCCGGAAATTCGAAAGATTCAAACTCGGGTTGTGCGCGGCTAAGATCGTTCGAGAATGTGAAACACTCGTAGTCGTTGTCGGGCGCAGAAACAGCAGCAGGTTCGAAGAGAAACGCACTAGTGGCGTCAAGATTATCGTGATCAAACAGAAACTCCTCGAATTCACATTCTTCTGGGGTGATCTCCTGGATCGAGCAGACGTCCAGTATATGAGAATTAGGTTCGGCGGGCTGATTCCCCAACCTAAAAATGTTGAGTTCAATCGTCATGTTTCCAAAAGAGAGGTTCATCGAACCATTGCGACAATTGATCACAGCATTTGAGGTTGCAAGAAATGGGCGACCGAGTATCACCGGAATTTGATTCCGGGGGTTAGCTACAGGCTGTGTGTCTAATACAATGAAGTCAACGGGGAAGATGAAGTCCCCGACTTTGATTAACACATCCTCTAGCTCACCCCTAGGATGGGTGATCGATCGGTCGGCCATTTGGAGAGTGCAGTGCGTGGGTTTCAGCTCTGCTACGCCTAATTGGTCGTATACTGAATACGGAAGCAGGTTAACACTGGCACCAAGATCTAATAGTGCGCGGTTGATGTTCTTATCCCCAATGGTAATAGAAATCGTAGGACAGCCAGGGTCCTTTCGTTTTTGTGGTAAAGATTGGATAAGGGCATCACTCACAGCACTAGCCAAGAAAACTTTCTTGGGTACCTGAGACTTCCTCTTTTTTGTGCACAAGTCCTTTAAGATTTTCGCGTAGGACGGGACTTGTTGGACAGCATCTAAAAGAGGAATGTTAATGTTAACCTGCTTAAATAACTCCAGAATCTTCTCCATTTGAGGATTTTATTTATTAGACCTCAACCGGTTTGGAAATGGAACATTTTGAAAATTGGTTGAGTCTAATGCTGGAGGAGGAGATTGTGGAGTTGGAACGGATCCCAGAACAGGTGTTTTCGTGGAGTGAGAAGTGGGTCCATTCAGAGCAGAAGAAGAAGAAGGAGAGCCTTATGAAGAACGGAGAATAGGCTCAGAAGACGAAGAAGAAGAAGAAGAAGAAGAAGCGGCCGGGGTGTCATCGTTGATCCGTTTGCCTATGTTGTTTTGCAGCATCCTTCCCGATCTCAGTGTGGTCACGACACTCACATTATGGTTCTGTTGTTCAAGAGCAACATGTGCATTATGTGGGTGACCGGGATTTGGGAGTGGCTAAGACGGGAGCTTCCCCTTTTCTCGCTCGCTTAAGGCCGCATTCAGCTGTGCAATCTGGGCCTCGATGGTTTTGATGCTTTGCCCGTGAGCGGCAGTGTGTTGCACTAACGACTGAATGGAAGACTGGATGTTTGCGGTGGATTGAGTCGATTGTCAAACGAACGCCTCCAGACTTCGTTCGAGCGAGGAAACCTTATCGTTGTTTGACGGAACAAAGTTGTTTGGTGGAAAAGAATTGTTGGGTGCAAAGTTGTTCGTCTGATTTTGGAAAGGTTGGGGTTGGAAGGGCTGCTGAAACTGAGTTTGTTGTTGCGCTTGTTGTTGCGGCGGAGGGGCCCTTTGGAAATTGTTGCCTTGGAATTGATTCTGATTCTGATTCCAGACGAAATTGGGATGGTTCCTCCAACCGGGATTGTAGGTGGAAGAGTATGGATCATTCCTCGGTCTTTGCTGAAATGCAGCATTAACCTGATCCTGTCCTTGCGATGGTGGATTGTAAGGACACTCTTCGGTCAAGTGAGAAGGATCGGAACAACAAGCGCAAATGGTACGAAGGGGGAGAACAGGGGCAGGAGCAGGAGAAGAAAATTTGCTCTCTATCGCTTCAAGCTTTCTTGTTATCGCAGCCATTTCAGCTTTCATCGCAATAGAGATATCAAGTTGGTGAATTCCTACCCTAGACTGACCGGTAGAAGTGGAGGTAGAAGAAGAAGAAGTCGGTCTGGTGCTCTCCCATTGTAGCGTTTGCTCCGCAAGGTCGTCAAAGAACTGCCACGCTTCCTCGTCAGATTTCGATAGGAGGTGGCCCTGACAGATGGTCTCCAACAACTGCTTCGTTGCTGGGTTCAGGCCCTCGTATAAGGTTTGGCAGAGTTGCCATTTCTCTATACCGTGGTGAGGACACTGAACAAGAAGGTCTTTGTACCGGTCAAAGCACTTCCAGAAGGGTTCAGAAGGAAGCTGAGAGAATTGGTTGATTTCATTGCGAATCCTTGCGGTTTTATGATTCGGATAGAACTTTTTGAGAAACGCTTTAACAAACTCGTCCCAACTGGTTATGGAATGGGAAGCGGTGCTATACAGCCATTTTTCAGCAAGATCGCATAAAGTGAACAGAATGACTCGTAGACGTATAGCATCGTCCGACAGTTGGGTGGTTTTCATCATAGCACAGACGTTTTGAAATTTGTTGATGAAGATGTAGGCATCTTCAGATTCAAGCCCATGAAATTGTGGAAGCATGTTGATGAAGTGGGGCTTAATTTCAAAATTATCCCTATTGGCCGGTGGAAGAGAAAGGCAGGTGGGAAGTGCAGAACGGGTGGGATAGAAACGATCCTGGAGCGCAATTCGCGGCGGCGCTACAACAGGCGGGTGTGGTGGGTTATTGGTCTCCGTAGGAGGTGGAGCCAATCCAGGGGTGGTCAAAGAGATGTTCGGATTAAATCCTGACATCGCGGAAGAAGAGGTCGGTGAAAGTGAAGGTGAAGGTGAAGATGTATGAACAGAATTCCGGTCAACGTCGGAGTTGGCCGGCAAAGGAAGGGGTGAAAGAGGAGTGGACGGAGTTTCGACGTCTGAGTCGATCGCGTAGTCGGTAGCGACTAACGTAACGCGGACTAGACGGGTGCTAGTGTCCCGAGTCCAAGCGGACATACACTAAACGAGTTTAGTATAGTCAAAGCGGAGAAGGTGAGGGTAAGAAAACGTCAATGGAGAAAGGTGGTGGGTGAAAAATGGATTTTGGCAACAAAGGGCAAGTTTTTATAAAAGTTTTTGATTTTTTTTTCTTTTTTTTTTTAGAAAGAGCTTTACAGAAATATGTACGGACTTACGGCTTTAAGCAATCACAAACAAGATATGCACAATCACGCCTAGATCTAGTGTCTGCTAGACCTGCTCCAGAACTTGATTGTCGAAGCAAAACTGTGTCGAGAAACGGGCTTAAAAATACACTGATCACGAGGCCAGGTAAGTGCAGAGATAAAGGGAGGTTTTCCAACGCTTTCGCGAAGTTCCTTAATTAAATAACCCTTTCTCTTTTGGCGGTTGCGCCGTTAACACTTTCCTAGACACCCCCGTAAACAATATACCGTTAAGCGAGGTTCTAAACACGGTTTAACTTCTCCTAATGAGCGCGAAGTCCTTAGGGCTGCAGTCTAGTATTTTTTAATTACAATGGACAATGCATATGCTTTTGTGATTTTTGGGGTCCTGGGAAGGGTGATGAAATCCCCATCCAATCTGAATTGGTTTCAAGCCCCTTAAGTCCGTATTAAAGAATGCAAAGCGGTAACAAATCAACTGCAAACAATTTTTATTTTTAGCGCGGCGCAAAGAATCCTGCACAAGAACAGTTTATTGGAAGGGGAGAAGAGTTTGCGCAACGAATGCTGCAGAAAACACAATTTATTGGAGTCCAGAGGAGTGGGGAAGAGAAAAAAGAGTTACCCAGAAATTTTGGGCTCCTGAAAGCACCAAACCGCCGCGGTTCCGCGGCCAAACACGTGCTAAGGCCGTGGTTCCGCGGCTATGTGGAGGGATTGGGCTGCCAAACTTTTTGGGTGTGCTGCTGTGGTTGTCCCCTGCTTGTCTGGATTTGCTGAATCTTGATTTGCTCACTGTATCTGCTCCAGATTTTTACAGTAGAACGTTTGCTTCGTTTTGATCCGTCGCGGTGTAACCGCGAAATGTGGGTCTATCTTCCCACGTCTTTGGCACTGAACTTGAACTTCGTATATCCCACGTCTTTGCCACTGAACTCGAACTTTGTATTTTCCTTCACACTTGCACAAAAACCAATCAAGAATAACAAGATGATTTTTTTACAATGTATATTTTTTTTGTTTTTTGGTTATATTTATACTTACAAATTAACCCGAAATTACACAAAGAAATAAACTACCGTCTCCCCGGCAACGGCGCCATTTGATTGTTAGGGATTCTGCGTGTTCAAGTTTAGTTAATTACCGCAATCAAGACGGTTTCGCTTGTAGCTAGCCGGTTGAGTACGGGTCGTCCGCAGGGAGATGGGAATCTTTTTCTATGTGTTTTAACGAGTTAAGTCCAGTTTTTTAGATTTTGTTGTGATTAATTAAGTGGTAAAACGATATGTAAAGAGAGCTTGTTAGGGTTAGGATTAGGTTAGTTTGAGTTAGGAGTCTCCCACATCTTTCGTTTCCCCTCTTAATATCGGTGTTACGGTAATCGGCAACAACGGGGATTAGCACGACTAGGAAGGAACTTGCGAGTATAAGCTAGGCTTTCCAACGCATAAGTTCTTCCTTTTGGTGCTTGTCCGTCCGTTCTTGGCTCTTAGCCATAACCTCCGGTTAATTCAACCACAACCGGTCTCACTACGGAATCACCGCTATCATGTAGGATAGGGTGCCGTAAGGAGCGGATTGTGGTTCAATTAACGAGAGTCGAATTAAGCTGTTGGGCAAGGAAAGATTGAGAGAGATTTCCTTCTCTCAAACTTCCCTTATCCTACCCTAACAAGTATGAAATTACTCACATATCATGATAAGGAAAAATAAAACAAAACAAAAGAGGAAGATAGAAAGAAAGAGATTAGAAGATAACAACTAGCTATTTGCGACCTCACCTTGGCAAGGATCAAGCGTAAGCATCATGGTTGTTTTAAGGATAAAGAAAAAGAGAAAAGAAAGAAACAACAAGAAATAAAAACAACTAAGTTAACAAATTAAAATTACAATAATTAACAAGAGAACAAGACAAGCATAATAATAAACGGTTCTTCTTTATTCATCATTCTTCACTCAAAAGCTCACTACAAGTTTTAATGGAGAAGAGATGAGAAGAGGAAGAAGAACATGTATTCTAAAACCTAGAGAAAAAATACAAGATTATGGACCTCTTCTCCTTCACAAAGTTCTGGGCTATTTATAGGCTGAAAAATGAAAACCTAGGGCAACCACCAGAACACAAATAAAAAGACCAAAATACCCCTGGAAAATCTTTGTCTGCCGCCACCATACGGCCGCAGATCCGCGGCCTAAGCATGCTTAGGCCGCGGTTCCGCGGCCTAATGGAGGAGTTGACTCCTCGAATTTTGTGGGCCCCCCTGGTCTGATGTTGTCTGTGGTTTGGAATATGTGTTTTTTGAAAATACTTCCACATTTCTTCCAGAATTTCTGTTGAAGGAAAGGTGTTTTGATGTGGACTTTTTGTCATGATTTCCTCAAGCTCCGCGTAGATTTCTTGGATCTTGTGCTGCCATTGAGCCTTGTGCATGAAAACGACATTGATTTGACATTTTGTCTTCTTAAACTGGTATCTGGCAACATACGGATGAAGAGCGGAGACTGTGTTTTCTCAGTGGTTGGTAGGAACCCGGATTTTGTCGTGTTTTCCATGAATTTCACCGTTTTAGAACCGAGAACCTGTATCCTGCAATTGACTAGCAAATACGGCTCAAGAGTATCTACCGATAAGCAATGTGATAAAAATTGGGCGGTATAAAAATGCAAAAATCTGATATGAACAAAGATCTGGATGATACCTGATACATCTTATGGATTATGATCTATAAGATAGATCTAAGTGGATATTGGGGGTGTCCCAAATCCAGGTACATTAACACCATACTAAATGGGTTTAGTATGGACGATTCTAAGCATGGTGGTTCGCCCACTTACTCAGGAATCACTCTCTCCAAAAAGATGTCTTCCGAGACTGATTTGGAAAGAGCTCGCGTGCAAGGGATATCTTATGCTTCGGCAGTAGGCTCTATCAAGGTATGCGATGTTATATACCAGACCAGATGTAGATGACTCACTAGGTGTAATGATCAGGAATCAATTGGATCTTTGGAGAATCACTGGACAACTGTGGAGGACATTCTTAAGTACTTAAGAAGCACTGGAAGAAAGTTCTTGGTTCGAGCTTCCAGAGTGATAAGGTTGACCGAGAGTCAGTCACAGGCATTGTCTTTTCCCTCAGTAGAGGGACGGTTTGTTGGAAGAGTTCCAAGCCAGATACCGTGGCATACTAGACGATAAAGGCTGTAAACATTGCTACCAATGATGCTACCAAAGTGGTTGTCTGGGCATTTCTTGTTCATAAGATGAACATGGTTCCTACCATTGAACGTCCAATAACTGTTATTGAGACTACAATGGAGTTGTGGCTTTAGCCTAGGAACATCAGTCCCATTAGCCTTTCAGACATATTCTGAGGCAAGTATCACGTGATCAGGATGATAGTTGATCTCCAAGGGATCGAGGAAAGGAGAGTAAACACGAAGGATAACACAGCGGATCCACTCACAAAGGCCTTACCCCTAGAGAGACTTCTATGGGATGGTTGAGTATGGGATACTACAACCACTGCTATATTGTTGGGTACTGGATACTACAACAGATCGTCTTAGTGCAAGTAGGAGATTGTTAGTTATATATGCCCTAGAGGCCATTACTGTACATACGATGTATACTGTAGTGGGTGCTTGGACATATATAGGGAGGACTTTCTTTCTCGACATGATAGTATGCTATCTGGTTCCTATTTATCTTAACATGTACACTTATTGTTTCTCTATCTGGTTCCTCTTTATCTTAACATGTATACTTATTGTCTCTCTATTACACTCCAGAGTAGGCTAGCGTATGGGCTTCTTGACCCATATGATAGGCGATGGATGATCCCACATCCATTGGTGTTTGAGATCAGAGAAGGTATACGGGTGCTCAGTGGAGACTGGGTACACTGAACGGACTCGCCGAGAACTCCTAGAAGGTATTATACCTATCGTCGGATAGCAGTTCTCTGGTGACACTGGTACAGATTAGTCTGTAGAGCCGAGATCTAGAGTCTTGTGTGATTCCCACTTTGCTTTGATTTTCACCATACCACGGTCAAGAGATCGTGCAAAAACATGGTTTTGGGGTACAATCCCGAGTCACAAGGAGGCAATGAGCGATAGGAGGGGTTTCATCTCTCCCGGTATTGGGAGTTGATGTTGCGCTATGCTCGATTGGCCATAACAGGAAATCCCTGGCCAGGGTTGCTGAGATTTACTGGTAAGTGTTATCAGTAGTTTCTCGAACCGTTATGGACCTTGCATCGGCATGACTTATCAGGCTATTGGGGTCTGACGTTATACGACCCCTAGGTTGTGATATGCCACATATCAGACAAAGAGACCGGACTGTACGGTAGTGGTACTGATTAGATTCGTAGGAGTATGAGGTGGCTTGCTTGTTGATCTTCTGATTGCTCAATACCCGGGTGGCCGTTACCTTTAGCAGACCGCTTGCGGCTTGTGAGTGTTTGATACGATCATCAGCTACTGCCGGCGTATTGACGAGTCTTTAGAGTCCTACACAGAGGTTTCCTGGTTCATGCGAAAAGGAGTAGGAGCATATATATGATATGTGCGGGACCGAGATTAATGCGCGTATATGATACCGCATTCTATTATCGCGATTTGTGATATCGGTCGGTTATATATAATATAGCCGGGTTATCGGATCAAGTGTTGATTCGATAAGTTGATTCATATAATATTAGTCGGTTGTATATAATATAGCCGGATTATTAAATCATGTGTTGATTTGATAATTTAATGTATAATTATATATTTGATATATTAACTTACATTAACTAATATTAGCTCACTTAAATATTCTTTTTTCTCACTTATGATACATTGATTTATGTGATATATGTTAAATGTATTGTTTTCTTTTTGTACAAAATATATATGTGATATATATTGTTGTGTCATGTTAGGTTACACATGCAACATGTATGTATGAGACTCATACCATGCTAGATTAATGTTAGGGTTTTATTTGTTTTAAGTAATTCAAAATGATTTGGAATTAGTCATGGTTGAGCTTGGAAGAAGCTTGTAGAACCATTGACTAAGTCCTTTTGTTTTGTTTTTCTTAAGATATCTATTAACCTAACAATTAACCTTACACCATGGTTAACTCTCTACAAGGGTTAGTGTATGACGCTAACTCACCATGGTTGCAATTCTAACCTCATGAGTTCATTCATCTCTTCATCACTTCTTCTTCTTCCTCAAGAGAAAAAGTTTGCTAGCTTTTTCTAAGTGTTGAAATATTATGAGAAAAATAAAACTAAAGTGAGCCCACTTCCTACTTCATCATACTCTACTATTAGCCATTTAGTTTAAGGTGTTTGCTTCACAAATTTCACCATTAGTGAAGAGGTAGCATGAGCTCGAGTCTCCTCGACGTAGATCATCTTTGGCCTTGTAGACATTGAGCAAGCTTGTTCGTTTCTTCATGTGAATCCTTACTAGAGTCTGGGTCTTTGTTCATATCAGAATTTTGCATTATTATATTCCTTATTCTTAATCATATTGCAAATACATAGGTGTTTTTGATCCATGTCTACTAAATAGTTCTAGGTTACAGGTTCTCGGAACAATACAGTGAAAATGGTGAAAAAACGCTACAAAAGTGAGACTACGACTAACAAATAGAAGAATCTTTATGATGCCGCCTACAGTTTAAGGAACAAATGAAGATCAATGAACAATTGGATTTCACAAAGCACGAAGGCAGCACAAGGTTCAAGATTTCAATATGAAACGAACGGTAAAAGTCCACAACATTCTGCACTGTGGAAATCTGGAAGAAACTAGAAAATATTCTGGAGAACCAAGTGAAGAAAACAGAAGCAAATAGCAACATGAAGCAACCTAGAGATAAAGAGCCCAAGAGCCTATCAAACAGCTGCAGAACCGCGGCCAAACAAGACTTATGGCCGCGGATCCGAGGCCGTGCTGTGCATGTGTCGGCGCGTGTCGGTGCGTGTCGGTGGAGTCGGTGTATTGACCCGGTTTTCTTAAGGTAGTTTTGTAATCTTAGATGTGGACCAGATGTAAACCCTAGGGTTTCCCCTATCTATAAATAGGAAACCCTAAAGCTCTTTTTGGGGCTTGCCTCTTTTAATTTCTAGAATTTTAAATTTTCAATCCATTGTAATTGTCCAAGAGTGTATCAATAAAAAGTAAGTTTTTATCTTGAATTTCTTATCTATAATTTTATTTCTTTGCAAGTTTTATCTGTCGTTTATTTTCCGCACGTTAATTAGGTTATTAAAAGAAAATCACAAAAAAATGAATTCCATTGTTAATTCCATAATGAGTGAGTAGTTCCTCACTTGTTAGGGTTAGGATTGAGTAGGTTTGAGAGATGGAAATCTCTCACTTCTTTCTTGCCCGTTCAATATTTTAAATTAGGACTCTATGCAAATCAACCACACACCGCTCACTACAGCACCCTATCCCATGAGATAGCGGTGATTCCCTAGTTAGACCGGTTGTGGATGATTTCCATAAAGGTTAGGGATAAGAGTCAAGAAAGGACGGACAAAGACCAACGGGAAGAAATCCCATTCGTGCTAATCCCCTTTGTTAACTATTACCTAAACACCTAAGTTCTTAATTAGGGCAAAGAAAGCGGGGAGTTGAATTAACTTTCCAAATTAAGCTAATCCTAACCCTAGCAAGGTTTTAATCCAAATCAAATTCATCCTCAGTTTTTATAGAAAATCAAAACCTACCACAAATATGAATTGACTCGTTAGAACAACTAGAAAAGAACACGTTTTCCCTATGGACCAACCCATACTCAATCGGATAGCTACCAAGCGACACCGTCTTGATTGCGGTTAATTCTTTGATTTCAAAATGCATACGCAAAACATAGCACCAATCAAATGGCGCCGATGCCGGGGATAACGGTAGTTATTTTCTTTTTGTAATTTCGGGTTAGTTTAAAATTGAAAAAAATCATAAAAACTGAAAAATATAAAAATAAAAAAAATCATCTTATTATTTTTTGAAGGGTTTTTGTGCGAATTGTGCAGGAATGGAAAGAAGGACAGATTCAGATCTGGAGCAAGCTCGGTGAACAAATCCAGAAACAAAAGATCTGAACAGGCAGAGGAGAATAAAAACATAAAACAGAAAGATTTTGGAGATCTGAAGCAACCATCACACTGCGGAACTGTGGTCTTAGGCAGCATTTGGCGGCGGATCCGCGGCCTTTTGTTGACGTCAGCAATGCAATTTTTCTGTAAGTACTCCTTACCTCCTCTATAACCCCCTGTGCTCCTCTAAAAAATTTTCCTGCAGGGTTCTTGTCGCAAAACTTCTCCCCTTCTCCAGTAATTTGATTTTGTGCAGGATTCTTTGCACCGCAAATAAAAGAAAAAAAATTTAGCAAGTGTTTTGGATTTTTGTATGTTTACTGCTTTGCATTTTTAAAACGGACTTTTAAGGGACTATAACACCAAACCAGATTGGGTGGGGATTTCATTACCCCTCCTAGGACCACAAAAATCACAAAAAGCATTTTGCATCGACCCTCGAGTTAATTAAAAAAATATTAGTGTAACGTTTTGAAAATCGTTTCGGTGAAATTTCGGAAAAATCGGTAAAATAAGGGGGTTTTCTGTAAAAAAAAGTCAAAATGCAAATATCTTTATTATAAAATTAAATATACATATTCTGACTATGTAATTGCTAGTATTTGGTGTTTATTGAGCCTGTGGTGAAATTTTAAATTTTCTGAAAAATTTTCCGAAATTAATTATTTTAATTTTTTTAGCTGTTAAAAATACATTAAATTAGCGATAAATACAAATTTTAATGAGCTAATTATAAACTTTAGAATCATGAAAACTAAAATCTAGTTAGTAATATAAATATTTAGAAATTTATTTCAAGTTCTAGTTGGTTATAATCAAAGGAAATTAAAATTTAATTAAATTGAACTAAAACTTGCAATTTGGTAACTTAAGGGGTTCTTTTTGCATGGAATTTCTTTGCAACCTCACACACATCCTCACCCACTCACATGGCCGGCCCCACCACCACCTTGGCAGCATGCCACTCCCTGCCCCCTCCTTTGCCTTCAATTCATGTGAAGGAAATGGTGTAAAAAGGGTTTTTTATATATATTAAAAGGGTAGGGGTATTATGGTAATTTGTGAGGCTTTGACCTTGGAATTTCCACACAAATACCCTCACCTCTCGCTCTCCTCTCCTCTGGCCGAAATTCTGCACCTCATTCCCCTCATTTCACCACCTTATCTCATCTCCAAAATCCTTCAAAAACTTCTTCAAAAATCCAATTTAAACCTCACTAAACTCAAATCCAAGTTCTACCCATTATTTCTTTGCCCAAGCTAGCATGGATCTTGGAGGAAATTTGGCATTTTGGAGGCTATGATCTTCATGTTGATCTCTTCATCATGAGGTATAAAGATTCATCCATATTTGTTAGTTGTTAGCTAAATGTTTAAATCAAACTTAATTAGGTGTTTTAAAAGGAAAAAATAAAGGGGTTTTGAATTCAAGTTTGGAAATTCAAGTGGATGGTTTTAGATAATAGTTAGGGTTTTGTTATGTGATTATGGTTGCAAGTGGAATTCATCATTTTGTGGAATGTGAAACATAATCAAATTGTTAGTTTGCAAATTGTTATATGTTAATTGTCCTAATTATGTTTGTTTTGCAAACTAGATTTTTGTAATTAATATAAAGAGTGAGATTAAAATCTAGTTAATGGTTGTGTGGCTTAGTTAACATGTTTTAATGAGAATTATGTCCACTAGAATTGTTAAAATATTTAAAGTTGATTAAAACCCAAGTTTTGAGCTAAAATGGAAAATTGTGCTAATTTTGTTAACTAGGTTTTGTAAATATATATATATTTTGAGGAGAATAAATTATTGGAATGGTTTATATGACTTGGTTATGATATTGAGTGGATATTGCGGCCGCTATTTTTGTTTAAACGCCGAGTTTTGTACTAAAACGGGTAATTTTGCTTGCTAGATTTTCGGAAAAATAGCTTTTAAAGTGAGTTTGAGGTTTTTTGTGAATTTTAACCTATTTTATGTTAAAATTAGTGCTTGTGAATGCGCAAATGAGTGTGTTTGGGTTTTTCTCGATGGTTTGGCATTTGTACGCCGACGTCTTGGGATTTTGGGTTGATTTGTGAAAGCAACCATAGGTTTTGACCTATGTGGGATTCGTGTGTCGTTTTGGTCATGAGTAGGATTTTAATGCGATACGGTGCATTATGATATGTAGGTACCCCATGTGGACTTCGAGACGACAAGCAAGCGCGTGGCGACGTCGGCACCGGCGAGCGAGGACCAGGTAAGTAGATTTATATCTACGGGGAGAAGTAGGGTGGATGGCGTATAGCACCCCCGCAGTTCGTGGTGATGTATACGAATACGTATACACACATATATATTGATTATATATTGTTGAGTTTATTGATGATAAAGATAGATTTTAGGTGTGATTGGATAGGTTTAGTGTTGCGAGACCCTAGAGTAGAGGTTGCACCACATTTACACACACACCCATACTTGCATACATTCTTCTTTCATATGTGCTTATATGGGGTTATATTGTTATGTGTTCACATGGGTATGGGACTATGTGTTCACATACTGGATTTGAGGATAGTATTGGGATTTTAGATGAGTTGATAAGATTTGATTAAGACCGCGAGAACGGTGATATGGCAGGATTCGTACTTGAGATACGTGCTGATATTATAGCGGATCTTGGGACGACGATATATGTGAATAGTGTTATACATTGAATGGTTGATATGTGATCGTGATATGAGATAAGATATGTTAAGATATTCATAATAGGTCACATTAGGCGATGTATACCTCTTTATGACGATATTTGATGATGATATCAGTTTGTATGAGGCTGTAAATCAGCAGTCAGATCATGATTTGATTGATGATATTAGTATTGTACTAGACGTAAATTAGTACCCCGGATTATGATCTTTGATAAAGAGGATACCAAATGATTAAATCAATGAAGGTAATATGGACCTGTACCCAGATTTGGGATGCCGTACGACGGATTTACGTATGAGCTATATATTGATGTTTGATCCGCACTCTTGACTTAGGAATATTTGATTATAGATATGGTATCGGATGTGATATTATCGAGGCGAGATCACCGACTATATATATATATACACATATGTATCGAGTCAGATGTTAGGCGGTTTCCTTACCTTCAGTTAGCCTGTTAGCTCAGCCCTATAGTTTAGTGTAGCTGTATGACTCATATTACATTAAATGCAGATTTATTTTCATTGTGTCTACTATTTAGCTCCCGCTCATTATTGTTGTTCGCTCCGCATCGCATGCTTATATTATGATTCATATCCTGTTATTGATATCATGCTGTTAGGACACCAGCACCATTACCGATGACGCGTATGTACCACGTACACTTACCTGCCGGCTCACACACATCTTCATCGGTAATTACCATGTCACGAACACTTTAGAAAATACTATTTCACTGACATAGGTTGTTAGCTAATAGTTTAGACATGATATTAGTGTACTTGCCTCATATACTAGTTTAGACATTGTAGTTATTGCCGCTACTTCCTGCTTGTTATTATTCGCTGTTGTGTCGCATTCATGCATTTTCATGCCTATATTCACTGTTTACATGCTATTGATGACTTGGATTCGGATTTCATGAGATTTCTTGGATTTGGAGGAAAACCGCAAGAACATAAATAAACCTTTTCTCTCTTTTTAAATAAAAAGTGCGGTTTTCCCATGATGTATGAGTCGTCCACCATGAGTTTGCTGATGGATTTCGAGACCCGATTCGAGGAGATGGATGAACCGTTTCGGGTACATGGTGGACCCGGTGCGGTACTCCGGGGCAAGAAGATCGCAGATGATGGCATTGAGCCTGGCACGGGAGCACTACGGACCGGTGATATTACCCGACGCGTCGGATATCCAGAGGATACCGTCGTGGTCTTGAGGTTGATGGTAGAGGCCGGTCTAGACTAACGGCGCCCTAGATAGTGAGATTGAGACATGCAGAGATACTTGAGATATTGAGGTACAGAGATTGCGACACAGAGATATCGAGATATTTGGATATTTATTTTGTGTCGATACTAGGCACTGTTTATGCTGATTTCATTATGATACCTCGTTTTAAAAAGATACAGAAATCTCACTAATTTTTGGAAGCAGTTTTCTTCAGTACATGCATTCTGTTTCATGCATTCATACATCATCCAGATGATATATATTGCTACCTGAGATACTGACACGGGCACATGGGATTACACTTGGGTTAGACTTTTACCCTAGCCATTGTTATAGGCTGCTGGTTATATATTTGAGGATATATTATGATTGTTGACCTAGGATTACGTTGTTCATGCGATTTCTGTTCGTAGATGTTTTTCTACTCACGAGTTGGCAACTCACCCCCGTTGTGCCACAGTTCTTGCAGGTTTTGCCGTACAGGTTTCATTACGGCTTTGTTGGCACTGCTTCTTTCGGGTGACTTGCTAGTAGGTGGGTTTATTGGTATCGTACCCATCATATTACTTTGTATAATATTATTCAGTTGTATCTAGTAAATTCCATCAACCAAACATGTATTTATTTTTGAGATAGAGACCAGGTATGTTATTCATTCGACCTTACAGTCGCGCGTTATATTTCTGTGGATTTCTTGTTGTTTTGAGTTTCCTTTTGAGTTTTGATCCTCGCCCTTGGCGTTGTATATTATATTGCTTGTGTGGTTATGATCGTCGATTGACGCAGAGCTAGCTCCTGCTTGGGGATGCCTTTTATTGATTTCGTATACTATTCATGTTGTATCCCGTTTGGAGGCCAGTATTTTCAAAGGAGACTCTGCCGAAATTTTCAGGAAATATTTGATGTTTTTAAAAACGCATAATACGGCTTAAGCTATTAAAACTACTTGATTTAAATTGGTTTTCCTTCACTCTACTGCTTTTCTTGGTTTGGATTTCTGGGTTTTCGGCTTACTTTGATTACGTACGCCTTAAGACGTTTCGTTGTTTAAGTGCCGGTCATGTTCCGTACTTTCGGGACGTGACAAAGTTGGTATCAGAGCGTTAGGTTTTACCTTCGGAGCATAGGATGACCCTTGGTTGATGGAATAGGTGACTAAAATAGAGTGACGTACCGTGGGTATGTTCCGCGGCATACTTACGATACGCTACTCCACTTAAGAAGTCTTTGGATGCACATTTCTTTGTTCAGTATTATATTCATTTCTGATCTAGCCTCATCGATACCAGTTATGGTTTCCTGCCACGATTACGGGCAGGGAGAGCTACGGCTAGAGTTGCGGTCAGCACGAGCTCGTCACGAACGAGGACTGACCATGGCATGATTCCAGGGACATACGATTGCATTGAGAGGCGTCGTCTGATTGTGTTTTCGCGCCATGAGCATTTGACAGATCGCTTTTACGAGATTTCTCAGATGTGCCGATCAGTATCAAAGGATCGAACCAATGATAGAGGCCAGCAAGATTTTGATGACCGTTGGCGTATTGCTTACTCCTGATGATTTAGGCACTGTTCAGCGTGCAGACGAGTGAGCCAGTCATTGCTGTGAACGACGAGATATCGCCCCAGATGTTGGAGCTATTGCAGTACGAGTTGTATTAAGAGATGTTAGAAGGACGCTAGTCACAGATGATGAATGACTAGGACATGTGGTTCGTTCTCTACCCTGATGCGAGGTCATCAGATAGATTGATTCCAGCTAGAGACGACTTCACGCGGAGACGTTGAGAGTCGACAGAGACGATCAAATGTCAGAAACCTATTATTCCAAGTTTAAAGTATTCGGAAGAGCATGCAGGCAATTCTATGGACCCTCTAGAAGAATGATACCCTAACTCGACTTAATGACTGTGTGAAAGCCTTTGAACCTTAGGGTTTGCGGCACTTTCGCGGCGCCATTAGTGAGTCTTGGGTTTGCCCTTCTACGACTGGACCATCGATGCTGTGGTATGTACTCGATACTGTTAAACTGTATCCAAGATGTTGAGCTCTTGGGGGATTATGAGGTTTTGACAAATCGATCAGATGGTTCGACTTCATTCGGATGCTAGGTGGTGAGATGCATTCTTGGGAGACTCCAGATACGAGGATAGCCGTTGGAGCTCAGTCCATGCAGCCACGACGAGACGAGTCTGAAGCAGTCGACATTAGAGAAAGGTGGAGTAAGAGGTTCGTACGAGGTCTTAATGAGATGACGTTCCACTCCGCCGACATCAGAGATGCGATACGCATGCCGAGGCATTGTACTTGGATATACCTTCCAGAAGGAGTCGCGATGAGTATGTAGCCGTTCCGGAACGAGAACAGATCTAGTAAGGGACGATGACTTCCGGACAGTTCAGCAGAGACGAGATTTGGGAGAGATCTCGACAGGACCTTTCTGGGATGAATTACGAGAAGACTTGGACCCAGGAGTGGTCATGTTACGCACAACGACAGGCCAGAGTTCAGGATCGTCGACGAGACATGCTATGAGTGACCACGACAGTTGGCCAGAGATTCTTGGAGGATGTGCTTGAGCGGGACTATTCCGCCATACTTGATTTTGGTATTTTGACCGATATATTCGCATGATTTGGTTTTGATGATTGAGTTCATGATATCGTTTTCATGCGCCACGGTTGCACCTACCGAGTATTTACGATTTTTGCACAGTTGTTGCATTTGAGATAGTTTTCGTGCCTTGGTTTCTCATGTTTGTGATTATATGGATTTCATACAGTTGAGTTGAGTTATGCGTATATACGCATACGATTTGGGTTTTGCACTTGGTATAGTTCACATATGCTTGCAGTGCAGTAATACGCATTTTGTGCACTTAGATCCACTGGACTTCGATTTCGATTGTGATGCTCAATATTGGTTTTGTGCACCTTGTGCACCTGATTGGATTTTGCGCATGTTCGGCGCTTGATATTGGATTTCATAATTTCGTGCACGATGGATGCACTTGATTTGGATTTTCGCGCATGTTGGGCGCATGTTTTGAGATGCGATTTTGGTGCACACCAGATGCACTAAATCGAGATTCTTCGTGCATGTCATATGCACCTGTCTTTGCTGTCAGGCACACACGTTGCCTATGACAGATGTTGTGTGCACACCCGATGAACTTAGATGTTGTTTCTATGCGCATGTATGGCACATATATGGATTTTGATTTCCATGCGCACCGGACGCACGTAGTATTCATATGCATAATTTGGGATTGATTTCTTATAGAGCAGTATGTTTTTATGATATTTGCTATGTGTTTTCGTACTGCGCAGGACTAGTCAGAGGACGGTACCTGAATATATTTTGCATGCATTGATAGCTATCGAAGGGAATTCCAAAAAGCGAGCTATAGTCTCAGTATTTACCTACGTGTCTGATATGACACGAAACGTTTAAAACAAGGAAACCCTTCTAAATTGTTTTCCAAAACGGCGGAACATACATTTGAAATAAAAGGTATATATGTATATGTTTATTTTCTTATGATAGACGTCCGCCACTGTGCAGTGTTATGCGCATTGCACAGCGACTTTAAAAGATTTGGCATGCATTCCCTTCAGATATTTACATATATAGATTTGATATTTACGTGTATAGTTTCGAGTTATATCATATTGATTTTGTATTGGATTTGACATTTGTGTCTTTACCATGACTCCGATGACTGCGGGATGCTTGACGGAGTTTTGATTTTGAGTTATATGCTCAATTTTCATGCGCATGCGCTGCGCTGCGATTTGTTTTATGTATTTATGATTTCGGAGCCTCGACGACTTAATGGTTTTGCTTAGATGTTTTAGTATTTGGGGGGAGTTTTAATTTAAATTCGGGAACCGAATTTCTTTAAGGGGGAAGATTGTAACGTTTTGAAAATCGTTTCGGTGAAATTTCGGAAAAATCAGTAAAATTAGGGGGTTTTCTGTAAAAAAGATTAAAATGCAAATATCTTTATTATAAAATTAAATATACATATTCTAACAATGTAATTTCTAGTATTTGGTGTTTATTGAGCCACTGGTGAAATTTCAAATTTTCTGAAATTTTTTCCGAAATTAATTATTTTAATATTTTTTTAGCTACTAAAAATACATTAAATTAGCGATAAATACAA
This sequence comes from Agapanthus africanus, assembly GCA_030015575.1. Lineage (NCBI taxonomy): Eukaryota > Viridiplantae > Streptophyta > Magnoliopsida > Asparagales > Amaryllidaceae > Agapanthus > Agapanthus africanus. Next base: position 251,035,857 of record CM057343.1, read on the forward strand.
ATTTTAATGAGCTAATTATAAACTTTAGAATCATGAAAACTAAGATCTAGTTAGTAATATAAATATTTAGCAATTTATTTCAAGTTCTAGTTGGTTATAATCAAAGGAAATTAAAATTTAATTAAATTGAACTAAAACTTGCAATTTGGTAACTTGAGGGATTCTTTTTGCATGGAATTTTCTTTGCAACCTCACACACATCCTTACCCACTTACATGGCCAGCCCCACCACCACCTTGGCAGCATGCCACTCCCTCCCCCCTCCTTTGCCTTCAATTCATGTGAAGAAATGGTGTAAAAAGGGTTTTTTATATAAATTAAAAGGGTAGGGGTATTATGGTAATTTGTGAGGGCTTTGACCTTGGAATTTCCACACAAATCCCCTCACCACTCCCTCTCCTCTCCTCTGGGCGAAATTCTGCACCTCATTCCCCTCATTTCACCACCTTATCTCATCTCCAAAATCCTTCAAAAACTTCTTAAAAAATCCAATTTAAACCTCACTAAACTCAAATCCAAGTTCTACCCATTATTTCTTTGCCCAAGCTAGCATGGATCTTAGAGGAAATTTGGCATTTTGGAGGCTATGATCTTCATGTTGGTCTCTTGATCATGAGGTATAAAGATTCATCCATATTTGTTAGTTGTTAGTTGAATGTTTAAATCAAACTTAATTAGGTGTTTTAAAAGAAAAAAATAAAGGAGTTTTGAATTCAAGTTTGGAAATTCAAGTGGATGGTTTTAGATAATAGTTAGGGTTTTGTTGTGTGATTATGGTTGCAAATGGAATTCATCATTTTGTGGAATGTGAAACATAATCAAATTGTTAGTTTGCAAATTGTTATATGTTAATTGTCCTAATTATGTTTGTTTTGCAAACTAGATTTTTGTAATTAATATAAAGAGTGAGATTAAAATCTAGTTAGTGGTTGTGTGGCTTAGTTAACATGTTCTAATGAGAATTATAGCCACTAGAATTGTTAAAAAATTTAAAGTTGATTAAAACCCAAGTTTTGAGCTAAAATGGAAAATTGTGCTAATTTTGTTAACTAGGTTTTGTAAATATATATATATATATTTTGAGGAGAATAAATTATTGGAATGGTTTATATGACTTGGTTATGATATTGAGTGGATATTGCGGCCGCTAGATTTGTTTAAACGCCGAGTTTTGTACTAAAACGGGTAATTTTGCTTGCTAGGTTTTCGGAAAAATAGCTTTTAAAGTGAGTTTGAGGTTTTTTGTGAATTTTAACCTATTTTATGTTATAATTAGTGCTTGTGAATGCACAAATGAGTGTGTTTGGGTTTTTCTCGATGGTTTGGCGTTTGTACGCCGACGTCGAGGATTTTTGGGTTGATTTGTGAAAGAAACCATAGGTTTTGACCTATGTGGGATTCGTGTGTCGTTTTGGTCGTGAGTCAGATTTTAATGTGATATGGTGCGTTATGATATGTAGGTACCCCATATGGACTTCGAGACGACAAGCAAGTACGTGACGACGTCGGCACCGGCGAGCGAGGACTAGGTGAGTAGATTTATATCTACGGGGAGAAGTTGGGTGGATGGCGTATAGCACCCCCGCAGTTCGTGATGATGTATACGAATATGTATACACACATATATATTTATTATATATTGTTGAGTTTATTGATGATAAAGATAGATTTTAGGTGTGATTGGATAGGTTTAGTATTGCGAGACCCTAGAGTAGAGGTTGCACCACATTTACACACACACCCCCATACTTGCAAACATTCTTCTTTCATATGTGCTTATATGGGGTTATATTGTTATGTGTTCACATGGGTATGGGACTATGTGTTCACATACTGGATTTGAAGATAGTATTGGGATTTGAGATGAGTCGATAAGATTTGATTGAGACCGCGAGAACGGTGATATGGCAGGATTCGTACTTGAGATACGTGCTGATATTATAGCGGATCTTGGGACGACGATACGTGTGATCGTGATATGAGATAAGATATGTTAAGATATTCATAATAGGTCGCATTAGACGATGTATACCTCTTTATGACGATATTTGATGATGATATCAGTTTGTACGAGGCTGTAAATCAGCAGTCAGATCATGATTTGAATGATGATATTAGTATTGTACTAGACGTAGATCAGTACCCCGGATTATGATCTTTGATAAAGAGGATACCAAATGATTAAATTAATGAAGGTGATATGGACCCGTACCTAGATTTGGGATGCCGTACGAGCTATATATTGATGTTTGATCCGCACTCTTGACTTGGTAATATTTGATTATAGATATGGTATCGGATGCGATATTATCGAGGCGGGATCACCGACTATATATATATACATATGTATCGAGTCAGATGTTAGGCGGTTTCCTTACCTTCAGTTAGCCTGTTAGCTCAGCCCTATAGTTTAGTGTAGCTGTATGACTCATATTACATTAAATGCAGATTTGTTTTCATTGTGTCTAGTATTTAGCTCCCGCTCATTATTGCTGTTCGCTCTACATTGCATGCTTATATTATGATTCATATCCTGTTATTGATATCATGTTGTTAGGACACCAGCACCATTACCGATGACGCGTATGTACCATGTACACTTACCTGCCGGCTGACACACATCTTCATCGGTAATTGCCATGTCACGAACGCTTTAGAAAATACTATTTCATTGACATAGGTTGTTTGCTAATAGTTTAGACATGATATTAGTGTACTTGCCTTATATTCTAGTTTAGACATTGTAGTTATTGCCTGCTACTTCCTGTATGTTATTATTCACTGTTGTGTCGCATTCATGGATTTTCATGCCTATACTCACTGTTTACATGCTATTGTTGACTTGGATTTGGATTTCATGAGATTTCTTGGATTTGGAGGAAAACTGCAAGAACATAAATAAACATTTTCTCTCATTTTAAATAAAAAGTGCGGTTTTCCCATGATGTATGAGTCGTCCACCATGAGTTTGCTGATGGATTTCGAGACCCGATTCGAGGAGACGGATGAACCGTTTCGAGTACATGGTGGACCCGGTGCGGTACCCCGGGGCAAGAAGATCGCAGATGATGACGTTGAGCCTGGCAGGGGAGCACTGCGGACCGATGATATTACCCGACGCATCGGATATCCGGAGGATACCGTCGTGGTCTTGAGATTGATGGTAGGGGCCGGTCTGGACTGACGACGCCCTAGATAGTAAGATTGAGGCATACAGAGATATTTGAGATATTGAGGTACAGAGATTGCGACTCAAAGATATCGAATATTTGGATATTTATTTTGTGTCGATGCTAGGTACTGTTTATGCTGATTTCATTATGATACCTCGTTTTAAAAAGATACAGAAATCTCACTAATTTTTGGAAGCAGTTTTCTTCAGTACATGCATTCTGTTTCATGCATTCATACATCATCCAGATGATATATATTGCTACCTGAGACACTGACACGGGCATATGGGATTACACTTGGGTTAGACTTTTACCCTATCCGTTGTTATAGGCCGCTGGTTATATATTTGAGGATATATTATGATTGTTGACCTAGGATTGCGTTGTTCATGCGATTTTTGTTCGTAGATGTTTTTCTACTCACGAGTTGGCAACTCACCCCCGTTGTACCACAGTTCTCGCAGGTTTTACCGTACAGGTTTCATTGCGGCTTTTCTGGCACTGCTTCTTTCGGGTGACTTGCTAGTAGGTGGGTTTATTGGTATCGTACCCATCATATTACTTTGTATAATATTATTCAGTTGTATCTAGTAAATTCCATCAACCAAACATGTATTTATTTTTGAGATAGAGACCAGTGATGTTATTCATTCGACCTTACAGTCGCGCGTTATATTTCTGTGGATTTCTTGTTGTTTTGAGTTTCCTTTTGAGTTTTGATCCTCGCCCTTGGCGTTGTATATTATATTGCTTTTGTGGTTGTGACCATCGATTGACGCAGAGCTAGCTCCTGCTTGGCGATGCCTTTTATTGATTTCGTATACTATTCATGTTATATCCCGTTTGGTGGCTAGTATTTTGTAACAACCCCAAAATTTTTATACATTTGTTTTATCTCTCTTCAATAATATACCGTATTTATTTGTACTTGGTATTTTCCTTTTTCTATTAAATTTATTATTATTTTATTTCTCAATCTATTATGTATTTTTTTCTAGGTACAATTTCTTTTTCTTATATTTAAGTTTTTAACTTCTCATTCTTATTTTTCCTTTCATAAATATTTAACCCAAATCCATTATTCTTATTCTCTACAGCCCATCTAAAAAGCCCATTTTCTTTTTAAGCAACATCATATATTTAATTCTAATTAAATATGTGCATGAACAACCTTATAGCTCATTGGATAAGTCCTTGCATTGTTATTCCATAAGTCACATGTTTAAATCCCCATTCTTGCAATTATTTTTTATCATTTTTTTTATTCTTCTCATAACCTACAAATGAGACCTTTCATTTCCAAAATGAATGGTGACCTTTCATTTCTCTTTTAATTCTTATGTTAAATGCATATATTATTATACATAATTCACCATTACACCATCTTAATTGTCCTCCTCCATCTTTTCCTTCCTCATATTTTTCTATCTCTCATTTCTCCCTCTTCACCTAAAGTCCAAGAAGAAGAACATGAAGAACTCTTCAAGAAGGTCTCGCTAGTAACGCGAGGCTGTCGGCGGATAGACAAACCCGGTGACAATACCGGCTTGTGTATGTAAGTCCCTTCTCTTTCCTTCCCCCCATCTCTTATTTTTCTCTTGTCATACCTCGTGAACACCCTATTCTTTTCATATCGTAATCCGTAAGAGAAGATAAATATAAATATATACATATATATATAAGTGTAGATATATATAGTTTTATATGGTTTTGCCTCTTGTTCAAATTATCGTGTTTTTAATTCTTTGTTCATGACTATGAATGTTTATTACAAGTTGTGAGAACACAAATTTCATGCCACAATATATCTATAATGTTTTATGAAATCGGTTTGTTTATTAAAAGATAAATAGAAGCCTGCATAAAATACTAGTAAATCTTTTTGTCAATTTTAGTATACACATCAATACCTTTAGCTTTAAAATAATTTTTAGAAATTAATTTGTACTTCTAAAAATTTCATGGAATTTACATATGATAGATTATATTATTTTTTACATGCTGTAAAAATTTTAGATCGATCCGCATAACGGTTTAGGAATTACATCGTATTTATTCACTGATCGTAAAACAGAAAACTGCAGTTATCGGTCAATTTCTAAGACACATAACTTGGTAAACCGGTATCCAAATTGAGCAAACCCAGGTGTTTTTGATATCTAAATCGAATGATCTAGATTTTCTTAGTTTTATAGTTTTACTGAAAACCCATCTAAGATAAAGAAAACTGCGTTACAATATTAAGTGACGGATCTGGACAGAATCTGTTCCGATTCGCACACTGTTTTTAAATTGGACATAACTCGAACACCCGATGTACGTTTGTGACAAAATTTAGATGCGTAGATGCACCATTGATAGAACTATAATTTTTTGTATGTTATATTACTTATGAATGCATGAAACAACCTGATATAGACTATGCAATAGAATATATAGTTGCTGTCCAAAAATCTGAATTTCTGTTTTAAACGCTGATATTAAAATGATCATAACTAGAGCGTCAGAAATCCAAATCTTGTGAATCTTGGTGTTTTAGATAAGTTCATCGAAATACCTACAATTTTCTAATACTTTTCATAACCTGAAAACTGATGGAAATTAACTCAAACTGCATTTTAAAAATATGTGACGGTGCTGAACAGATTCTGATCTGTTTTGCGCAATGATACGAAAACAGATATATCTCTCAAACCGGTAGTCGTATTTAGGTGAAACTGGAACTCACGCATGCAAAACACTTAGAGCCATATTTATGTTTATATTCCGCATTCGTTCGACTTGATTAATTAGTCGTACATAATATTTCTTTACAGCATTGTTTATGGTAGTTACTCGAATAATATACTTGACTCATTTCATGTTATTCGAACATGTATACATATTTATCTTGATCATTAAATTATTGTATGTACATAAAGACGATAATTAAATACTTAAGTTGTATTTTGAAAAATATACAATAGTATTTTTACAATAAACCCCTTCGAGTTTTATAAATTACAATAAGGCCCCTAGCTAATATTGAACTTCAAATTATATTTCTTTTAGTCGGACTCGGGTTAGAGTCTGACTAATTCTGACTTGAATATATTTCAAGTCAATCTATATTTCAATTATATTCCAACACAACTTGAATACATGAATCCCAGATTCCAGTTAACAATCTATATAACTTGACCGAACCGAACCATGGATATTCCTTTTACATGATTCCCAGTATTCCATTTACATGACTCTATGGTTATAACCGTTTCCTGATATCATGGTTTCGGTCAGTCAATCAGTCAATCAGTCAATCAAAGTCAATCAAGCAATCATTACAAGTTTTACAAGATAACAATACAAATATGACATCACGGGGTTTAAAGGGGTAGATTGGTACGGAAGATGTTAAAAGTGGAATGAGGTGGTCATATTAAGACACCTAACATGAATACTGTTGCTGTTGTACCGTGGCATAACGGTTCCTTGTACTCTCCATTTGCCCTGATCTCTAGCATATAGAGATCCCCCTCGTATACACTGGCATCCTTCTGTACCAAGCTACAAACAACGGCGTTAAACAATATTCCATAATATTCAACAACATAATACTTTAGAAAATACTGCTACTCTGCCATTCTCATTCTTCTTTCCTTTGGGACTTACCGAGTGATCTGTTCGCTGACGACATTCTGTTTCTCTCTTCTTTGAATGTCGTCAGGTGACCTGGACCCGGCAGAAGTTGAACCAACCCAAGAAGACTTGGAGCAATTTGCCGAAGACCCAGCAGTATAATTTCATTGTACACTTTTCTTTTTCTGTTATGCCACTGTTTAGGCATTTTTTTATTTCAGATGTTTTTCCTTTTTCATGCATTGTACAAAGAATGTTATTAATAAAAGTTGCTGTTCTTTTATACTCTTGTCTCTTGTGTATTTATATTGCTTAGTTACGCTTAGCGTATGTACTTCTGAGTATATACGTAGCGGGCCTCGTCGCGTCTCCTTCGCCGTATACTGGGAAGCGGGGCGTGACAGGTTTACAAAGGGGACTCTGCCGAAATTTTCAGGAAATATTTGATGTTTTTAAAAACGTATAATTCGGCTTATGCTATTAAAACTACTTGATTTAAATTGGTTATCCTTCACTCTACTACTTTTCTTGGTTTGGATTTCTGGGTTTTCGGCTTACTTAGATTACGTACGTCTCGAGACGTTTCGTAGTTTAAGTGCCGGTCATGTTCCGTACTTTCGGGACGTGACAATTAGACTCAGCCAATAAGAACTGTCGTGCTCATTAGGACAAAAGAAAGGTTGTAGGCATCGGTCATTTATCTAAACCTGACTTTGTGGTGCCTAGGCTAGACAAGTGGGAAAGGTAACTTTAAAAGGCCCGTCTCATGGTGATTCGTGAGCGGATCCCTCCTTTCTTTACTTGTGCTTACCTGGCCACAATTGGCGGTGAAGAGGCGATTCGAGGATCTTACAACTTGGCCTTTGGAACAGTTAGGAGCAGTCTAGTTGACTTAGGAGACCCTAGCTCTAGGCTTGATTGTGCATATTGTGATTGCTTGAAAGTGTGTCTAAGCTCCTTATAAAAATCTTTCGCAAAAACTCCTTATAAAAAACCACAAAACAAATTTTTTTATAAAAACTTGCCATTTTGTCGCTAGAAATCCATTGCACCCCACTTGCACCCACTTTCTCTCATTGACGTTTTCTTACCCCCACCTTCTATTTTTGCTTTTTTTTTTACTACACTACACCTCGTTAGTTATGCCCAGTTGGACTAGGGACACTAGTGCCCGTTTAGTCCGTGTCTCGTTAGTGCCTACTGACGACGCGTTCGACTCCGAAGTTGAAATTCCCTCCACTTCTTCACCTTCATCTTCATATTCATCATCTTCTAAGGAGATGTCGGGATTCAATCTTAACAGCCCCTTACCTACGGGACTGATTCCATCTCAACTGGGTGCGAATAACCTATCACACCCTCTTGTTGAAGCGCCCCACTTGTCTTTCACTTCTACAGGATAATGGGGATAACTTCGAAATTAAACCCTATTTCATCAATATGTTGCCCAAATATCACGGGATGGAATTCGAAGATGCCTACATCTTCATTAACAAATTCCAGAATGTTTGCGCAATGATGAAGACCGCCCAACTTTCTGATGATGCTATAAGTCTACGTGTCATTCCATTCACTTTATGTGACCTAGCTGAAAAATGGCTATATAGCACAGCATCGCACTCCATAAAAAATTGGGAAGAGTTTGTTAAGGCTTTTCTAAAAAAGTTTTACCCACACCACAAGACCACAAGAACTCGCAATGAAATTATTCAATTTTCCCAGCTTCCTTCTTAACCATTTTGGAAGTGTTTCGAAAGATTTAAGGACCTTCTTGTTCAGTGCCCTCACCACGGTATCGAGAATTGGCAACTTTGCCAAACTTTATACGAAAGACTGAACCCAGCAACTAAGCAATTGTTGGAAACCATTTGTCAAGGTCATTATCTTACAAAATCAAGCGAGAAAGCTTGGCAATTTCTCGATGAACTTGCTGAACAAACACTTCAGTGGGAAAGCACTAAGAACACTTCATCTACTTCATCAGGTCAGTGTAGGGCAACCATACATCAACTTGATATGTCGATTGCAATGAAGGCCGAAATGGCTGCACTCACGAAAAAACTAGAAGCAATTGAGAGCAAATTCTCATTGCCTTCTCTTGCCCCAGCTTTACCCCCACGCACTATTTGCGCTTAATGTTCGGATCCGTCCCATCTAACCGAAGAGTGTCCTTACAACCCGCCTATTCAAGGACAAGATCAAGTCAATGCCGCCTTTCAGCAAAGACAAAGAAATGATCCATACTCTTCAACTTATAATCCTGGTTGGCGGAGCTACCCAAATTTTTCTTGGAATCAAAATCAACAATTCCAAGGCAACAACAATTTTCAGAGGCCTCCTCCACAACAAAAAGCCCCTCAACAAACTCAATATCAGCAACCTTTCCAACCCCAACCTTACCAAAACCAAATGAACAATTTTGTACTAAACAACTCTTATCCTCAAAACAATTTTGTTCAGCCAAATAACGATATGGTTTCCTCGCTAGAACGAAGTCTGGATGCGCTTTTAAAACAATCTACGCAATCCTCGGCAACCATCCAATCTTCCATTCAGTTCTTGTTGCAACACACTGCTTCACATGATCGGAGCATCAAAACAATTGAAGCCCAAATTGTACAACTGAATGTTGCGTTAAGCGAGCGAGAAAAGAGAAAACTTCCATCTCAACCACTGCCAAATCCCTGTCAAACACAAAATACATATGTTGCTCATGAACAACAAAATCATAATATGAGTGCCGTGACTACATTGAGACCTGGAAAGGTATTGCACAACAACGTTGGCAATAATGATGACACCCCGGCCGCCGCTTCTTCATCTTCTTCGTCTTCTTCTTCATCTTCTTTATCTTCTTCAGAGCCTGTTCTTCATTCTTCACAAGGCTCTACTTCTTCTAATTCGAATGGACCCACATCTCACTCCACGATAACACCAACACTGGGATCCGTTCCAACTCCGCAATCTACTCCACAAACATTGGACTCAACAAAATTTCAAAATATTCCATTTCCAAACAGGTTGAGATCCAATAAACAAACTCCACAAATAGAGAAGATTGTGGAGTTATTTGAACAGGTTAGTATTAACATACCTCTCTTGGATGCAATCCAACAAGTCCCCTCTTACGCTAAAATCTTAAATGACTTATTCATCAAGAAGAGGAAATCGTAGGTACCTAAGATGTTTTCTTGGCTAGTGCAGTAAGTGATGCTCTTACCCAACCTTTACCCCAAAAACGTAAGGACCCTGGCTCTCCTACAATTTCAATAACAATTGGGGATAAGAAAATCAATCGCGCAATTTTAGATCTTGGTGCCAGTGTTAATTTGCTTCGCTATTCATTATATGAACAATTAGTCGTTGGAGAGCTTAAACCCACACATTGTACTCTCCAAATGGCCGAATGATCCATCACCCATCCTAGGGGTGAGTTAGAGGATTTGTTAATTAAAGTAGGGGACTTCATTTTCCCCGTTGATTTCATTGTTATGGACACACATCCTGTAGCTAACCCTCGGAGTCAAATTCCGGTGATACTTGGTCTCCCATTCCTTGCGACTTCAAATGCGGTGATCAATTGTCGAAATGGTTCGATGAACCTATCTTTTCGAAACATGACAATTGAACTCAACATTTTTAAGTTGGGAAATCAGCCTTCCGAGTCTAATGCTAATATACTTGATGTTTGCTCGATCTAAGAGATCACTCAGGAGGACTGTGAGCTCAAAAAATTTCTGTTCGATCACGGCATTTTTGACGCCGCTAGTGCTTTCCTCTTTGAATCTGACACAATTTTCACACCCGATAATGATTACGAGTGTTCGCTTTTTCGAACGATTTTGAAGACTTACCACCCGAGTTTGAGTCCTTTGAATTTTCGGATTAGTTAGTTGAACCATCCGACTCGGTTGCTTACACTCGCTTCGAACCATTGTTAGAATCCTTCGAGTTCGAGACAGTTTCACTAATTTTACCTTCAATTGTTTCACCTCCAAAACTCGAACTCAAGCTATTGCCGTCTCACCATAAATACGCTTACTTAGGTGAGAATGAGACTCTTCCTGTTATCATATTGGCATCTCTAGCTCTCGAGCAAGAGAAAGCCCTTTTAATAGTCTTACAAAATAATCGGCAAGCTTTTTGCTAGACTATGGAGGACATCAAGGGGATAAGTCCCCTCATGGTTGAACATCATATACATATGATGGATGATGCCAAGCCAGTAAGGGATCCACAGAGACGCCTCAACCCTATAATGAAGGAGGTTGTTAAAAAGGAGATTGTAAAATGTCTTGATAGTGGTATCATTTACCCGATCTCTGATAGCCAGTGGATTAGCCCCATTCACGTTGTCCCAAAAAAATCGGGCATAATGGTCATAACTAATGAGGCGAATGAGTTAATACCTACTCGCACCCAAACTGGGTGGCGAGTTTGCATTTATTATAGAAAACTCAACGCCGCGATACGGAAAGACCACTTTCCATTACCTTTTATTGACCAAATGCTAGAACGATTGGCTGGGCATGAATTTTACTGCTTTTTGGATGGCTACTCCGGCTATTATCAAGTTCCCATCGCCGAAAAGGAACAAGACAAGACAAGACAACATTTACTTGTCCTTTCGGTACATTCGCTTACCATCGCATGCCCTTTGGGTTATGCAACGCAACCGCTATTTTCCAGCGGTGTATGATGGGCATCTTTTCAGACATGGTGGAAAAATTCTTGGAGATTTTTATGGATGATTTCTCCATTTTCGGCGACTCCTTTGATGAGTATTTGCTACATTTAGACGCGGTTCTTACCCTGTGTAGGGATAAGACCCTCACTTTAAATTAGGAGAAATGCCACTTTATGGTACGAGAAGGTATTGTCCTAGGACATATCATCTCACAAAATGGTATTGAGGTTGATAAAGCTAAGATTGAAGTCATTTCCAATCTTCCTCCTCCCAAGTGCGTCAAAGACATCCGAGCTTTCCTTGGCCATGCCGGTTTCTATAGACGGTTCATCAAGGATTTTAGCAAGATAGCTAGACCCTTGACTGTTTTGTTAGCCAAGGACACCACTTTTTATTTTGACTCAAGCTGTATGAAGGCGTTCGAGTCGTTGAAAAACTCACTCATTTCCTCTCCCATTCCTTCATCTCCTGACTGGACGCATCCATTTGAAATTATATGCGATGCATCTGATTTCGCCATTGGTGTTGTCCTTGGACAGCACATAAATAAGATGCCGCATGTAATTTATTACGCTAGCCGAACATTAAACCAGGCCCAATTAAATTACACAACAAGTGAAAAAGAATTCTTAGCCATTGTGTTTGCACTAGAAAAATTCAGGCCCTATTTAATCGGCTCTCCAGTCATCGTTTAAATGGACCACTAAGCTCTTCACCATCTTTTTGCAAAGAAGGATGCTGAATCTCGGCTGATACATTGGATTCTCTTGCTACAAGAGTTTGACCTTGTCATAAGGGACAAGAGAGGACGCGAAAACGTAGTCGCCGACCACCTTTCACGACTCCCTTCTTCGCCTACACTTCAAATTCCAATTAAAGACATTTTTCCAGATGAGCAGCTCTTAACCGTGTCATGGGAACCTTAGTTCGTGGATATTGTAAATTATTTGGTCACCGGACTGATACCAAACGATTGGTCGAATCAGGACAGACTCCGATTCCTGTCCCAAGTAAAACATTTTACTGGGATGAACCGTATCTCTTCAAATACTGTTCCGACCAAATCATTCGTCGGTGTGTCCCCGACAACGAGTTTAAGAGCGTGCTGTCATTCTGCCACGATCAAGCATGTGGCGGGCATTTTGGCCCCAAAAGGAAAGCAGAAAAAATCTTGCAGTGTGGTTTCTACTGGCCATAACTTTTTAAAGACACATACAAATACTGCAAGACATGCTCCCGGTGCCAACACTAGGGCCGGATATCTCAGAGAAATGAAATGCCGCTCCAATCAATTTTGGTTGTTGAAATTTTTGATGTTTGGGGGATAGACTTTATAGGACCATTTCCTAATTCCTTTGGGAACATGTATATTCTACTTGCTGTTGACTATGTTTCAAAATGGGTTGAGGCTGTGCCCAGCCGAACCAATGACAACAAAGTTGTCGTTAGATTTCTTAAAGAAAACATTTTTTCTCGGTTTTGGCATCCTCGCGCGATTATCAGTGATAATGGATCTCACTTTTGTAATAGGACTTTCGAGTCTTTAATGCGAAAATACTCCATTACTCATAAGCTGTAAACGCCCTATCATCCCCAAACTTGTGGGCAAGCAGAGATTTCGAATCGGTAGATTAAACAGATATTGGAGAAAACGGTTTCCAAAAATCGTAAAGATTGGTCATCAAAACTGGTTGATGCACTTTGGGCATTCCGTACTGCCTATAAGACCGATCTTGGTATGTCTCCATACAGGCTTGTTTATGGAAAGGCTTTCCACCTTCCAGTTGAAATAGAGCATAAGGCATTTTGGGCAATTAAAGAGTTGAACCTATCTTTGGGAGATGCGGGCAGCAATAGAAAGCTGCAGTTGAACGAATTAGACGAGCTGCGGGATGAAGCTTATGAGAACGCGGTAGTTGTTAAAAAATGAATGAAGGTGTTCCACGATAAAAACCTTATGCGTAGGACTTTCAAACCTGGTCAACAGGTTTTACTTTACGATACTCGGTTACATTTCCATCCCGGCAAGCTCAAATCTCGATGGAAAGGGACATTTTTGGTACGCACCGTATATCCGCACGGTACGGTCGATCTAGAAAACCCGGAGAACAGTTAACTGTTTAAAGTGAACGGATATCGACTTAAACCGTTCCTCACTGCGGACCCTTCAGAGGAGCTCCTGTTTTTGCAGCAGCCGATCTACATTGACTGATTTTCCTCCATCTACCCCTAAATTTCGATTATCTAGCCAAAACATTGTTTCAAACAAGTTTGGGGGTATGTATCATTTGTAAATATATAAAAACAAAATAACATAAAAAATAAAAATTTGAAAATAAATTTTTTTTTTCGGTATTTTTGTAAATTTCAAGATTTAATAAAATAAAAATAAAAATTTTATTTGCAAATAATTTCCTCTCTTTAAGAGGGGCTTTTTACAAATAACCAACACACTTCCCCGCTATAAATAACACCCGACCCCTTTCAGTCTTTTACCAAACCCTAATTTCATGTCTCCGAAAACCCTAGCCGACGCTCAAATTTTTGCAGCGAGATCACTCTACCACGCCGCATTTCCGCCACCGAAGTCCACCTCCCGCCGTGCTTCTGCCGCGTGTTGAGTCGTCACCCTCTGATTCTTTCAGAGGCGGTTTGCATCTTCTTCTCCTTCTCTGTTAAATTCTTTTCAATCTGTAAATTTTTTATGATGGCTCCGAACATGCAATTAGAGCGTGATTTTTCACAAATCTTTTCACACACGATATATGGGAGCTATTTTGCTGATGAAATCACACGAAGGGGGTGGAATTTTTTAATCTATAATCATCCCAATGCTTACGCCCTTCCAGATCTAGTCACTCGTTTTTACGAGTGCATGGAAGAAGGCTTCCTTGCACAATAGGTTTTATCAAACTACTTTGGGGCGATAGGGAGATAATTATTGACAGAGACTTCATCCATGAAGTCACTTTAATTCCAAGATTACCTGTTCATGACCAACTCCTTCAGTTTGAAGATTACATGCCCTTAATGGGTAGTGACTGCTCGAGGGAACCGAGGAAGGGAATACAAACTAGAACCCTTTTTTCTTATGTTTTAACCGTGTGTCGGTGGGCACAAAAAAATATTTTTGGGAGTTCCCATTATACCACATTTTTCACCCCATCGCTTCATACCGTGCACACCCTAATGACTAGGAACCCTAGATTTGATATGTGCACGATTTTGCTTTATTCAATTGGTGTTGGTAAAAGGGCCGCGAATTACCCATGCCCCATGTTAGTGACACAACTGTGTCGCTATTTTCTCCCTGTGGAGGAATTTGAATTTTACATGCATGGAGGTATACCCATCAGGCCTCTTATTGAGGGCGTATCTACGTCCTATACCCGCTTGGCTGATATTTGGTCACGAACAGAACCGGCTGAACACGTGCTCGCCAGAACACCCAGCTCCAGCTCGACCATGACCGAGGAAGAGCTCACCCCCATAGAACATGCACGTTTAATGAGAAGAGCCATTAGGGGGATTGAAAATTTGACGGGGATGATGAGGCAACATGATCAGCGTCTAACACAAGTAGAGCAGGGGATCAGAACCCTGCGGGCGCGAGAGGAGCATTCCCGCTCGCGTTCTAGGGGACGCCGAGGGCCTGAGCTGTGAGGGCACTGGTTTTGGTAAGTTTAGGGGAGGAGGTGGTTGTAAATAGTTATCACTGCATTGCATGTTTTTATTTTTTACATAATTTTTTCTTTTTCTTTTGCATGTTTATTTCTGCATTGTATCTTTATAAAAAAATTATAAAAATAAAGAAAAATGAAAAAAAAAATATATAAAAGGAAAAACTCAAATAAAAAATTGAAAATTTTTAAAAATTATAAAAATTATAAAAATTGAAAAATTCAATTTTGGCCATAATTAACTTAAGTTTGACAAGACGGTTAACTAGCTAAGAAAAACTAGATCCTAAACTTAGTAAATTAAAAACCCTAAAAATACCCTTTATTAAAATTTAATGGTAGAAAATATATGTCCTTGTATTTTACTTAGAAATAGGCAAATTTTGAGTTCACATCTTGGGCTAAGTCAAAATAAGGGAAGAGTATTGAAATTTTTATTTGAAGTGCAAGTCTGAAAAATAATTCCGAACCTTAAGTCTAAATTCTGAAAATATATACCCTACAACTTTCACAAACATGCACCTTGAAATTTGGAATATTAGAGGATACCTTGAAATGCTCTTGTCTAAATTCCTTAGTATGAAGGAAAAGTAAAATTATAAGTGTGAATAAAGAGATATAAAAAAATGAACACTGGTTTTGTAATTACTTAAGGCTGCGTAAAATAAAAAAATATATATAGCGAGGATGCTTTATCACCTAGTGCCCTAGACCAACTGGTTTGGGAGTCACTGCTAAAGCCTTAGGTATTACAAGACGAGAAATTACGCCTTAATGTGCAAACATATTTTGTAATCGGTCGTTAGTACCTCAAGAAGTATTAACGGCCGCATGAAGGATGTGCGAGCAATTTCATCTAAAATTCCCAACTAAAAGTACTTTGCACAATGGATAAGAGTATGATAGCTTGAATTGAATTTCCAAGTGTAGGGGTGATACATACACATACGTAGGGGTATATGATTGGGGTTTGGATGAGAGATAGGAATGAAAAAAAGACTTATATCTTCAGTGGAGATGATAAAAATTCCTGAGTTGAGATGGAACCTTAGAAGGAAAATTCAAAAGATGCTGAAAGCTGAATAAATCTACAGAACATATACGACCTTAAGTTAAATGATAAGTGAGTGTGAAAAATATGGGTTGATAATTTCTAAGTTGAAGATAATAGAATTTCTTGCTAGAACACCGAATTGAAAAATGAAATTCAATAGGCCAAATTGATCGGATTTTGTGGGTAGTATCTGCTGAATGTTAGTTATATGTATGCCCTAGAGGCCATTACTGTACATAGGATGTATATTGTAGTGGATGCTGGGACATATATAGGGAGGACTTTCTTGCTCGACATGATAGTATGCTATCTGGTTACTCTTTACCTTAACGTGTACACTGATTGTCTCTCTGTTACATGTTGGTAAAGCCCTTAGGATGTGTGCTTGACTACCTGGACTATGATGCGGATCATACTAGTGGGGACATGGTAGTCCATAAGTACATCCTTCAAAGTCCCTAGTCGAGGGTATATCGAGACGGGGCATCGATATACCAGAGTAGACTAGCGTATACCTTCTCGACCCATACAGATGGGCGATGGATGATCCCATATCCATCGGTGTTTGACATCAGAGATGATATACGGGTGCTCAGTAGAGACTGGGTACACTGGACGGACTCGCCGAGAACTCCCAGATGGTATTATACCTCACGTCAGATGGCAGTTCTCTGGTGACACTGGTACAGAGTAGTCTGTTGACCCGAGATCGTCATAGAGTCTTGTGTGGTTCCCACTGTGCTTTGATTTCCATCTTACCACGTCCAAGAGGGCGTGCAAAACGGTGGTTTTTGGGTACAGTCCCGAGTCACATGGAGTCAATGAGCGATACGAGGGGATTCGTCTCTCCCGGTATAGGGAGTTGATGTTGCGCTGTGTTCGATTGGCTATAACAGGAAATCCCAGGCCAGGGTTGCTAAGATTTACTGGTAAGTGTTACCAGTAGTTTCTCGAATTGTTATAGACCTCATATCGACACGACTTATTGAGCTATTGGGGTCTGACGTTTACCACCCCTAGGCAAGATATGCGACATATCAGACGATCAGACCGGACTGTACGGTAGTGTTACTGGTTGGATTCACTGGAGTGTGAGCGGGCTTGCTCGTCGATCTTCAGATCGCTCAATACCCGGGTGGCCATTACGTTTAGCAGACCGCTTGCGGCTTGTGGGTGTTTGATATGATCATCACCTGCTGCCGGCGTATTGACGAGTCTTTAGAGTCCTACACAGAGGTTTCCTGGCTCAAGCGAAACGAAATAGGAGCGCATATGAGATATGTGCGGGACCGAGAATAATGCGTGTATGTGATACCGTATTTCATTCTCGCGATGAATGTATCGATTGGTTGTATGCGATATAACCTAGTTATCGAATCAAGGATTGATTCGATAAGCCGATACATTGTATACTAGTCGGTTGTGTGCGACATGACCGGATCGTTAAATCAAGTGTTGATTTAATGATTTAATGCATAATTATATATTTGATATATTACTTTGCACTAACTAGTATTGGTTCACTTTAAACGGATTTTTCTCACTTGGTTTGTGCACATTGTATATGTGATATACTTTTGTACACTTGATTGTATCATGTTTGATGATACATGTTTACTTGTGTTTGTGTGAAGATTGAACCATGGTTATATGAATGGCTAGGGTTATGATTATTTATTCATTCATTTATTTATATATATTCATTTTGGAAATTATTTAAGGATGGTGGCTTATTTTGTTTTATGTTAAAGCTTCTTGAAGCTTTGATCAAGTCAACCATTCTTATCTCATCCTTAACCCTAACCATTCCAACTAACCTTGGTTTAATCTCTACACTTGACCATGGTTTGCTTATGATAAGAATTGATTTTCTTTTCTATTTTATGATTCTTATCATAACAATATTCATCTTCTTCATCTTCTTCTTCCTTGAAGAAACTTGCTTCATCAATGGTGATTGATGAAAACAAGTGAGAAATCCAATTCTAAAGTCTACCCACTTCCTATTTCTTCATCCTCTACCTCTTGCCAAGTAGTAGAGTGTGTTTTCTTCACAAGTTTCTTGACTTGGTGAAGTCGGAGCTTGATTTAGCGATGCCTCGACGTAGATCATCTTCGGCATGGACATCGATGACCTAGCCCGTCCATTCTCCGATGAAGCCGATGCTAGAGCCCGGGACTTGTTATGGACAGCGAGGAGACTTCATTGCGGAGCTATGGAGGTGGAGAACCGGATCTACAAAGGTTGTATTTCCGTATCTCTTAGTTAAGTGTTAACTAGTTTGTTTTTTCGCCTAGATATCTAGCCAACGATCCGTAGTCGGGTCTCTCGGCACCTAGATTTTTTGAAATTGGCATGGTTGATGTCTTGTGAGACCTCATTAGGGTGCCTAGGAACCCTACAGTGGTATCAGAGCCTAGCTAGAGCCTTAGGCGAAGTCTAAACGTAATTTGAAGTCCGAACGAACCCGAAACCCAACCCGAAAAATGCTCTCTGTCCTTTTTCTAAAATCTGGGATTTTTCAACATTAAAAATATGCAGAAAATCAAGCAGGGTTTTCTAAGAATTACTGTAAATTTCGTGGACCTAACTCAACTTTTCTACCGCGTTTCCGCGGCATGAGCAAGGCTCATGCGGCGGATCCGCGGCCGTACGGCCACATTATTAAAATTATTTTGCACAGTAATTCTTAGTTTCCAGTGGTGATTTTTCTGGGAATTTTTAATATTTTTTATAGAGTTGAATTTTCTGGGATTGATATGGGGATTCGGTGTTTCGATCGGAGTATCAAATTTTGTCTGTGTGGCTTTCCGGATAAATTTTAGAATATGTTAAAAAGTTCGACCGGATATAAATACCCAATTTTTCCCCTGTCGGGAAATTTCCAAGTGTTGGATTTTTCCGTGGTTTAACGACGTTCTAAGTAGTGCAAGTAACGCGATGGTCCCTCTAGAAGACAACAAACCTTAACTCGATTATATGACCGTCTTGAACTGCCCTTTGAACCTTCGGGTTTGGGGCAGTACGGCGTGCCACATGTGAGGCGTTGGCTTGACCCTTCTACGGCTGGACCGTTGGTACTGAGGCACGAACTGAATGTTGTTAGACTTGTTTCATGTGTTGATCTATATCGGGAAAACTTGGGTGTTCGACTGTTCGATCGAAAAGTTTAACATTTTCTGTTTATTTGGAATGGGATACAATAATTGGAATTCACAAAAGTTATGTGATAACTGAATGAATGTTATAAACATAGCACTTTAGTCTCACTTGATTAGTTGCCACGGAATTTTGATGCGATCAAAAGTCCGTCGCAATCACGTAGCGTACGCGGATACTCGCCGGGTAAACTTAATAGACAGCCTCACTCCATAGCCCCGACCAAGTGACTGTAGGAGAACCCCATCGCCGAAAGCATCCGTTCGGGTGCTCGCGGCAGCGGTGTTCCGCCTTGGTGCACTTCGTCGACGGTATCGGGGGTGCGGCCGCCTACTAAAGTTTGCGACGAGCATTCGATCAGGATGTCGGGAATCTTGTTGAATTACCCGACTTGATATTGAAAAGAGTTTTCGATTTTGAGACTAAAAGGCTGGGTTTATAATTGTTAGGCATGCGGTGTCTAAGGAATTCATTTGGTCAGGCATGCGATGTCTGAGGAGGTTGCGGATTCCAACTGTTGTAGTTTTACACTTTCTTTTCTGTGACCGTAAGTGTAATATGTGATATCGCCGGTTTCGTTGCTATATGTCAACGACAATTGGGATGCGCATATTTACTTACGATGATGACATGTGATGTTATGTGTTGCTGGATATGTTATATTGGATCGTCGTGTTTGAATAGCCGGGGGTTTTTATGTGAGATGAGTGTTTTTCATTTTCATTCATGTAAAAACTTGTATGTAATATTCTTTTATTGGGGCGCTTCCAGGTTGCGGAAGTTGTCACCTCTTGTATATTATTTACTTTTCCCCACTAGGATAGACCCAAGGAGGAGGGCACAAGTAACCGGGTTCTGGAGTCCAGTGGGAGACCAACTCGAGGAGTCGAGTCCGGGTCTCCTAACTCTAGAATTGGTAGGGTTGCTTGCCGCTCTCGTAGGGGTCTAGGGGTGTGGGATTGGCTATTCATCGCGACCGTGGAATCCGTGTTTTATACTGGCTCGTATTGAAAACACGGACGTCCTAGTATATCCAATATTTTATATGTTTCTTCTGCTGCGATATCTGTGATGTGTTCATGTGATGTTCTGTGATAGATACAGTATATAGTATATATGATATATTATATAAACGTTACTTATGTTTTACACCCGCGCTAGCCCTGCCCCGCTCTGTCGTTAGTTACCTAACCTAACGGTGCACGAGGGGACATCGAGGCGAATGCGGATGGCATAAGTGTACGTCGTATTTATCTGTGATGTTTAGGTACTTAAATGATGGGACTTCATTAATGTGATTAATGAAAGTAAAAGAAACCTAAGATGTTGTAGAATCGAATTTCAAAATAAAACAGGTAGCTACAGTTCTTGCTTTGCACAGCGGTATATATGATATATCCTGCACCTTATTCGATGAGGAAAGGACCGAGATCCCTTCACCGGGAGTGACTCCTTTAGCAATAACTGGCTCATGCTACACACTCGGTTTGTCTTTTGATTGCTTTTAAGAGTTTTTGCTTTGCACAGTGATATATGTGATATATCCCGCACCTCTTCGACGAGGAAAGGACCGACGATCCCTTCACCGGGAGTGACTCCTTTAGCAAAACTTGAAAAGCCTCAAAAACACTCCATTTTAAAATCATTTGATTCTACAACGATATCAAGTTCATTACGCAATAGGTTTTCAGAAAAACCTGTCGTAGCCCTCCGTCATTTCAGATAAGTATTAGTTAGTATTCGTGCTGCGGTTGTTTGGCATGCGTCAAGGCATAGTGTACGGTAGCTAACTAGTGCTTATCTGCCAGCATATGATGCGATTGGATTAGGGTATTCGTACGGCGTTGTTTGGCATGCGTCAAGGGTCGTGCGGGTGGGTTTGATTCAATCAAGAAATGTACGGGTTGAACTTGACTAGCAGACTATGGGTTGTTTGGCATGCGTCAAGGTCATAGCGAGCTAGGGGCAAAATATTATCGGGAATTTCAAGTGTTGAGATTTGCAATGAGATTGCATACCTTCTATGAGATAGTTGGATCCCGATACCCGCTGCGAGTAAGAGTTACTCCTGGGAGAGTTTTATACATTACAATTAGCCGATCAAGTAGGTGTCTAGAAAGGAGTCAACGGGGTTACGCCTCTGGGAAAACGAGGTTTACACTAATTAGGTTCGTGTGAAAGCACGGGGGACCTCCCTCAAAGTACCGACACTGGCCTGGCTGAAAGATTGGCGAACTTGTAGTGTGTAATTAATCCCGGCTAGTCTTTCCTTTTAGGGTTTGAAGGAAGATTTGATAAAAAGCAGTGGGAGCCATCCTGATTAGATAAAATAATAACCAATCTATTCTTGCAAGAGCGCACGCTGAGTGTTTTCTTCTCTCTCTCTCCAGGTAGCGACCATATCACGCCTTAATCAAGATAATAAAACGGATTATTGACCGAACCCGCTTGTTATACTGAGCTGGGGAACGTTGGTCCCGCTCCAACTTATAATTGTTATAAGACAGAGCAGGAAATTGGGGATTACCAGAATTCCCGTGCCGCCCAAACGAAGAGAGTGCATGCTGATGCATCATCTTCGGGTGTGTTCGTTATAAAGAACTGTTTCTCTGTATCCTCTACGTCCTGGGTATGTGATACCAGATCAGGATCCCAGATATGTAATCTGTTACATAGGGCTACAGAAAGGTAGAGAATTGAGAACGGGTGATAAGTTTCATGAGGCAGAAAACGGGGCAAGTGTTGCAGCCAAGTCTGTTGGTCACTGTCACCCTGTATTACAAATACATTGATTCTGAACGAATGTTATTAGATACCGAACCTGATATACAAAATCGTATCTATCCCTTTATTAGTAAAGAAATGATAAAATTTTGTATTGTTGGATAATGTTTTGAACATTTCCTATATCAAAAGTTGATCGGTTCAGGCACGTTATCTAAAAGCATTGCTGTTCTAAATCAAACTACAGTTCTTAGTATACAGAACACACACAAGAGGAAGAGTTCAGAACTGAACGAATTCTTCTTGAGGCATTGTAGACTAGGTCAGATCAATGTGACCTGACTAGCTAGAGTTACATATAGATGCATATTTAAATCAGTTTGAATTTACATCTTGTGAAACTCGCCAGTCATGTCACAAAGATAAGATGACCACAGCTCTGTTTATTGGTAACAGAGAAAGAGTTAGTAAACTCTTGGGATGATACATGTTGATGTATGTAGGTCCCCTGTCTACACATGCCAAAACTGGTTCTTTATACTTCATTTCATTCTCTGATAATCTCTCAAGATTGAGACATATGTTCATGTTGAAACACAAGTCTGAACCTTTTGAGATATTCACAGAATATAAGTTAGAAGTAGAGAACCAATACGGGTATAAGTATTATGTCCTATGATGAGATCAAGGAGGAGAATACTTGAGCACGGAAATACTGGACTATTCTAAAGGAGAATGAGATTCTCTCTCAGCATTACTCCTCCGTATACACCATAGCACGATGGTATATCGGGGCGGAGCAGATACACCCTATTTGATATGGTGTGCTCTATGATGAGTAATACTGAGTTACCTTTTTCCTTTTGGGAGTTATGCACTTATGAAGTTGCATACCTATTGAATAGGGTTTGAATCAAATCAGTTGCCTACCACTTCATATATGATATGGAAAGGGAAGAGCCCATATCTTAAGTTAGTTAAGATTTGGAGTTGACCGGCCTATGTCTAAAAGCAAAATCCGGACAAGCTCGAGGCAAGGTCTGTTATGTAGAACTGGAAATGTTCCAGCTATACAAACTGCAACAGATGATTTGATAGAGCCAAAGGATTCAGTAGATTCCAACGAACCTCAGCCTCTCCGCCGATCTAGTAGGGTTCCTCACCCACCTGAGAGATACTTCGGTTTCTCTATGACAGTGGGAGCGAGGATTGCATCATGAGATGATGACCCAACTAGTTTCGAGCTGGCCATCAGGAGTGAGACTCTGTAAGAATGGCTGGATGCTTAGCGATCTGAGATGGAATCCTTATACACCAACAAAGTATGGACTTTGGTTGCGATATCTGAAGGGTTAAATCCCCATCAGGAGCAAGTATATCTTGAGAAGATTACTTGGTGTAAATGGAAAAGTTGAGACTTTCAAAGCTAGACTTGTTAAAGCTTTTCGTCATCGACCAGGCGTGGATGATGATGAAACCTTTTCAAGTAGCTATGCTTAAGTCCATTCGGATCCTACTTGCCACGGCTACATACCATGACTACGATATCTGGCGGTTGGGTGCCATGACTACTTTTCTAAATGATGATTTAGAAGAGTGCGTCTGTAAGTACACAGCCAGAGGGCTTCGTAAACAGTGGGAGCAGCGGAAACGTGTGCAAGATGTTTTATCTGATAAAGCAGGCATCGCGGAGTTGGAACGTCTGTTTTGATGTGTTAGTCAAAGAGTTTGACATCATCAAAATGGTAGATGAACCTTGTATAAACAAGAAGGTAGTAGGGAGTATGGTGACGATCCTCGTAGAGTACGTGGATGATATACTCTTGATAGGGAAGGAGTTTCCTATGCTACGCTCGGTCGATCTCCGCTTATCACAAGGATTCTCCAATAGGATCAAAATGATACCTACTAAATCCTGGGTTTTGGATCTATGAGATAGATCTAAATGGATGTTAGAATTCTCACTAGATGAAGTGAGACGGTATCAACCGATCCTGGGGAGAATCACTGGAAGGGTTCCAGGGTGATAAAGACGACTGAATGTCAGTCACAGGCATTGTCTTTACCCTTAGTGGAGGGACGGTATGTTGGAAGAGTTCCAAGCTAGATACCGTGACATACTAGACGATAAAGGCTGGATACATCGCTACTTAAGATGCTACCAAAGAGGCTGTTTGGGTGTATATTGGTTCATGAGATGAACTATGTTCCTTCCATTGTGTGACAATGGAGTTGTGGCTTATGCCAAGGAACGCCGGTCCCATCAGTGATCCAGACATATTCTAAGGCAGTGTCACCTGATCATGGAGATGGTTGATCTCCAGGGAGATCGAGGTTAGGAGAGTAGACTCAGAGGACAACACAGCGGATCCACTCACAAAGGCCTTTTCCCAGAGAGAGACTTTTATGGGATGGTTGAGTATGAGATACTGCAACCACTGCTACAGATGGCCCTAGTGCAAGTGGGAGATTGTTAGTTATATGTATGCCCTAGAGGCCATTACTGTACATAGGATGTATATTGTAGTGGATGCTGGGACATATATAGGGAGGACTTTCTTGCTCGACATGATAGTATGCTATCTGGTTACTCTTTACCTTAACGTGTACACTGATTGTCTCTCTGTTACATGTTGGTAAAGCCCTTAGGATGTGTGCTTGACTACCTGGACTATGATGCGGATCATACTAGTGGGGACATGGTAGTCCATAAGTACATCCTTCAAAGTCCCTAGTCGAGGGTATATCGAGACGGGGCATCGATATACCAGCGTAGACTAGCGTATACCTTCTCGACCCATACAGATGGGCGATGGATGATCCCATATCCATCGGTGTTTGACATCAGAGATGATATACGGGTGCTCAGTAGAGACTGGGTACACTGGACGGACTCGCCGAGAACTCCCAGATGGTATTATACCTCACGTCAGATGGCAGTTCTCTGGTGATACTGGTACAGAGTAGTCTGTTGACCCGAGATCGTCATAGAGTCTTGTGTGGTTCCCACTGTACTTTGATTTCCATCTTACCACGTCCAAGAGGGCGTGCAAAACGGTGGTTTTTGGGTACAGTCCCGAGTCACATGGAGGCAATGAGCGATAGGAGGGGATTCGTCTCTCCCGGTATAGGGAGTTGATGTTGCGCTGTGTTCGATTGGCTATAACAGGAAATCCCTGGCCAGGGTTGCTGAGATTTACTGGTAAGTGTTACCAGTAGTTTCTCGAATTGTTATAGACCTCATATCGACACGACTTATTGAGCTATTGGGGTCTGACGTTTACCACCCCTAGGCAAGATATGCGACATATCAGACGATCAGACCGGACTGTACGGTAGTGTTACTGGTTGGATTCACTGGAGTGTGAGCGGGCTTGTTCGTCGATCTTCAGATCGCTCAATACCCGGGTGGCCGTTACGTTTAGCAGACCGCTTGCGGCTTGTGGGTGTTTGATATGATCATCACCTGCTGCCGGCGTATTGACGAGTCTTTAGAGTCCTACACAGAGGTTTCCTGGCTCAAGCGAAACGAAATAGGAGCGCATATGAGATATGTGCAGGACCGAGAATAATGCGTGTATGTGATACCGTATTTCATTCTCGCGATGAATGTATCGATTGGTTGTATGCGATATAACCTAGTTATCGAATCAAGGATTGATTCGATAAGCCGATACATTGTATACTAGTCGGTTGTGTGCGACATGACCGGATCGTTAAATCAAGTGTTGATTTAATGATTTAATGCATAATTATATATTTGATATATTACTTTGCACTAACTAGTATTGGTTCACTTTAAACGGATTTTTCTCACTTGGTTTGTGCACATTGTATATGTGATATACTTTTGTACATTTGATTGTATCATGTTTGATGATACATGTTTACTTGTGTTTGTGTGAAGATTGAACCATGGTTATATGAATGGCTAGGGTTATGATTATTTATTCATTCATTTATTTATATATATTCATTTTGGAAATTATTTAAGGATGGTGGCTTATTTTGTTTTATGTTAAAGCTTCTTGAAGCTTTGATCAAGTCAACCATTCTTATCTCATCCTTAACCCTAACCATTCCAACTAACCTTGGTTTAATCTCTACACTTGACCATGGTTTGCTTATGATAAGAATTGATTTTCTTTTCTATTTTATGATTCTTATCATAACAATATTCATCTTCTTCATCTTCTTCTTCCTTGAAGAAGCTTGCTTCATCAATGGTGATTGATGAAAACAAGTGAGAAATCCAATTCTAAAGTCTACCCACTTCCTATTTCTTCATCCTCTACCTCTTGCCAAGTAGTAGAGTGTGTTTTCTTCACAAGTTTCTTGACTTGGTGAAGTCGGAGCTTGATTTAGCGATGCCTCGACGTAGATCATCTTCGGCATGGACATCGATGACCTAGCCCGTCCATTCTCCGATGAAGCCGATGCTAGAGCCCGGGACTTGTTATGGACAGCGAGGAGACTTCATTGCGGAGCTATGGAGCTGGAGAACCGGATCTACAAAGGTTGTATTTCCGTATCTCTTAGTTAAGTGTTAACTAGTTTGTTTTTTCGCCTAAATATCTAGCCAACGATCCGTAGTCGGGTCTCTCGGCACCTAGATTTTTTGAAATTGGCATGGTTGATGCCTTGTGAGACCTCATTAGGGTGCCTAGGAACCCTACACTGAAAACCCTCAGGAGACAACACTCCTCCTACTAGGGACACCTAAAGGTTTAACGGCTTCTTGCACGAGCTCAGTGCAATCGCGATTCCCTGCGAAAGTGAGGTTAGGTTTTTTTCGAGAATAAATTGGTTTTGCTCGGGACAAGCAAAAGATAAGTTTGGGGGTATTTGTTCATATCAGAATTTTGCATTATTATATTCCCCATTCTTAATCATATTGCAAATAAATAGGTGCTTTTGATCCAAGTCTGCTAAATATTTGCAGGTTACAGGTTCTCGGAACAATACAGTGAAAATGGTGAAAAAATGCTACAAAAGTGAGACTACGACTAACAAATAGAAGAATTTTTATGATGCAGCCTACAGTTTAAGGAACAAATGAAGATCAATGAACAGTTCAACAATGCACGAAGGTAGCACAAGATTAAAGATTTCAACACGAAGCGAACGGTAAAAGTCCACAACATTCTACACCGTGGAAATCTGGAATAAACTAGAAAATATTCTGAAGAACCAAGTGAAGAAAACAGAAGCAAATAGCAACATTAAGCAACCCAGAGAAAAAGAACCAAAGAGCCCATCAAACGGCCGCGGAACCGCGGCCAAACAGGACTTATTGCCGCGGATCCGCGGCCGTGCTGTGCACGTGTCGGCGCGTGTCGGCGCGTGTCGGTGGAGTCGGTGCATTGACCCGGTTTTCTTAGGGTAGTTTTGTAATTTTAGATGTGGATCAGATGTAAACCCTAGGGTTTCCCCTGTCTATAAATAGGAAACCCTTAAGCTCTTTTTGGGGCATGCCTCTTTTAATTTCTAGAATTTTAAATTTTCATTCCATTGTAATTGTCAAAGAGCGCATCAATAAAAAATAAGTTTTTTATCTTCAATTTCTTATCTGCAATTTTATTTCTCTGCAATTTTTATCTGTCGTTTATTTTCCGCACGTTAGTTAGGTTATTAAAAGAAAATCACAAAAAAATGAATTCCATTGTTAATTCCCTAATGAGTGAGCTGTTCCTCACTTTTTAGGGTTAGGATTGGGTAAGTTTGAGAGATGGAAATCTCTCACTCCTTTCATGCCCGTTCAATGTTTTAAATTATGACTCTATGCAAATCAACCACACACCACTCACTACGGCACCCTATCCCACGAGATAGCAATGATTCCCTAGTTAGACCGGTTGTGGTTGATTTCCATAAAGGTTAGGGATAAGAGTCAAGAAAGGACGGACAAGGACCAACGGGAAGAGATTCCAGTCGTGCTAATCCCCTTTGTTAACTATTACCTTAACACCTAAGTTCTTAATTAGGGCAAAGAAAGCTGTGAGTAGAATTAACATTCCAAATTAACCTAATTCTAACCCTAGCAAGGCTTTAATCCAAATCAAATTCAACCTCAGTTTTTATAGAAAATCAAAACCTACCACAAATAGGAATTGACTCGTTAGAACAACTAGAAAAAAAACACGTTTTCCCTGTGGACCGATCCGTACTCAATCGGCTAGCTACCAAGCGATACCGTCTTGATTGCGGATAATTCTTTGATTTCAAAACGCATACGCAAAACATAGTACCAATCAGTCTTCACAACTTGTAGCGAAGGGACTACGACATGGAGCTTTAGAAGTTAAGGACCGGTCTACAAAGGTTGTATTCTTTCATTCACTTAGATGTAAAGTGTTTACATTTAGTATCGTCGTATTTTCTAGTAACGACTCTAGGGTTAGGGTTAGCTAATACGACAATTTTTAAAAATTGGCATGGACGATGCCTCCCGAAACCTTGCCGCCGTGCTAGGAAACCCTACACATACATTATAGAGCCTACCGCAGAAGCGTAGGGTATAATAGACATGCTATCCCTTTCCAAATCACTCTTGGGAGACATCTCTTTGAAGAGGGTGATTCCGTGACACGCCGGTAAATTACCGCGCATAGAATCTTCCATACTGAATCTTTTCAGTATGGTGTCGATATACCTGGTCTGTGAAAGTCCCAACATCCTCTTAGATCTATCACGATAGATCTGGATCCCCAGAATGTAAGAGGCATCACCCAGGTCTTTCATGGAGAACCTATGTGACAAGAATCCTTTGACAGATTGTACCATAGAAATGTCATTTCCTATCAGTAGAATTTCATCCACGTACAAGACGAGGAATACTACAGTTCTAGCTACAATCATACTATAAATGCATGGCTCACATGGATTTTTGATAAAGTCAAATTCTTTGACCGTCTCATCAAAACAGATGTTCCAACTCCGCGATTCCTGCTTTAGTCCGTAAATGGACATAAGCAACTTGTACACTTTCCCGCTGCTCCCACTCTGAATGAAACCCTCTGGCTGTTCCATATAGACACACTCTTCTAAATGTCCATTTAGAACGTCCATCTGCCAAATCTCATAATCGTGAAAGGCAGCAATGGCAAGAAGGATCCGAATGGATTTGAACATAGACATTGGAGAAAAGGTTTCATCATAGTCCAAACCAGGTCTTTGATGAAATCCTTTTGCAACAAGTCTAGCCTTATAGGTTTCAACCTGTTCATCTACACCAATCTTCTTTCTAAAGATCCATTTGCAGCCTACGGGTTTTACCCCTTCTAGACCAATGTCCAAAGTCCATACTTTGTTGGTGTACATGGACTCCATCTCGGTCCGCATTGCATCCAGCCATTTTACCGAGTCTGTGCTCTGAACGGCTTGCTGGAAGTTAGTTGGCTCATCATTATTATTGATGCAATCCTCTCTATCCCCGTCTACGAGAAAACCGTAGTATCTCTTGGGTGGATGAGATAGCCTACTACTCCTGCGGAGTCGCGCGGGAATGTCCTATTCTTTTGGAACTTCTGGCTCCACCAAGCTTTCAGTAATAGTTTGTTGTTCTGGAACCAGTTCAATTGTGCTCCTACTAGTTTCTTTTTCTAAAAATTGATGTTCCAAAAAGTGGGCATGACGAGAAACAAAAACCTTTTGTTCCTCTGCGTAATAGAAAAGATACCCCCTAGAGTTCTTTGGGTATCCCACAAACTTACACAGTACTGAGCGTGCCTCGAGTTTGTCCGCATGCTGCTTTTTGACAAAAGCAGGACATCTCCATATCTTCAGATACTGAAGATAGGGTTTCTTCCTACTCCACATCTGATATGGTGTGGTAGGCACAGTCTTGGTAGGAATCTTGTTCAAAAGATATGCAGCTGATTCTATTGCATAACCCCAGAACGGTCGCAGTAACTCGGCGTTACTCATCATGGAACGTACCATATCCAATAAGGTCCGGTTCCGTCTCTCCGATATACCGTTGTGTTGTGGTGTGTATGGACGAGTAAGCTGAGAGAGAATTCTATTCTCTTTCACGTAATCCAGGAACTCGGCACTCAAGTATTCACTACCTCGATCAGATCTCAGTGTCTTAATACTTTTGCCGTTTTTTTTTCCACTTCATTCTTATATTCTAAGAATTTCTCAAAGGCCAGGGATTTATGTTTCATCAAGAAGGCATGTGCATACCTAGAGAAATCATCCGTAAAAGTAATGAAATAGGAATAACCACTTTTTGCATGTGTAGACATTGGACCACACACGTTGCTGTGTATGAGTCCCAAGAGCTCGCTCACTCTTACTCCGTGTCCAGTGAATGGAGTTTTTGTCATCTTTCCTTTGAGATATGATTGACAAGTTGCATAATATTGATATTCGAACGGATCCTAATATCCTTCTTTATGTAATTTGGTCAACCTTGTTTCGTTGATGTAACCCAGTCTACAATGCCATAAGAAAGCTTGATTTAATTCTGGAGTCTTTCTTTTATGTGTGTTCTGGACATTGAAAAATTATAGTTGGTTTAATACGTATATACCGTTGTTTTGAGTACCTGACCCAATCAGACCATGATTAAGGTGGATGTTTACAACATCGTTTACAAATGTAAAATCATAACCTTCTTATGATATTACAAGTCAATGTAGGTACATAAAAATAGTTGCGCAAAACCAAAATATGTCCACTCGTCAATCCTAGGTGATATTCCCCTATGGACACAGCATCCACGCTCGCTCCGTTAGCAACCTTGTGGGTCATATCATCGATCTTCAGAACTCTACGGCTTCTCAGTGCCTGTAAAGAATTACATATATGAGATCCCGATCCGGTATCCAATACCCAGGAGTAGAGTTGATTGACAGACAGTTTTCAATTACAAAAACACCTGAAGCCGAAGCCATAACTTTCTTCGGGTCCTGGTTCTTGGCCTTCCAAGCCCTACAATATTTCTTCCAATGGCCCCTTTTATGACAGTAGAAGCATTCTTCCTTTCTTACTGTCGGCCCCGCCACCTTTGCCTTTCCCTTTGCTTCCACCTTACTGACACCGCCTCTCGGATTGGTGGGGGCCTTCTTCTTCTTTCCTTTGGATTTCGCCTTGGACCTAGAAGAGAAAGCACCACCAATAAGCAGAGCGGGTGTTTCTCTTGATTTCTTCAGGGTGACCTCAGCACTACTCAACATGTTGAGGAGTTTCGGTAGTTCAACTTCTTTACCTTGAATATCAAAATTCAAGATAAACTGGGCGTAGGTGGAAGGAAGGGACTGGAGAATCAAGTCTGTATACAGCTCGTTCTCTAACGTGGTCCCAAGGTCCGTGAGCTCTTCAATGTAGCCGATCATCATAAGGACATGTTCCCCTACAGATGATCCGACAGCCAACCTCGTCTGAAATAGTTTCTTCAAGATCTCGTATCTTGCGATACGAGATTGCTCTCCATACAATTCTTTGGTATGGAGGAATATGGATTCAAGATCCATATTCTCGTGTTCATTGTCTATGGAGGCCAGCACGGGGCATTTGGCTTTCGTGCAGTCAATCTCCCAGGTCTTACGGATTTCCTTATCCACGACGCTGGACTTTGGACCTGTAACGGCGGGGGCTTTAGTAGTAAGAAAATAGCCCAATTTGTCATAAGTGATTTCCATCTTGACATTCCTGAACCAATCTTTATAGTTTGGCCATGTCAGTATATATTTATTTAATAGTAACTTAAGGCCCGTCATGTTTGGTCGCTGCAATTAGGAGAGAGAGAAGAAACACTTTAGCATGATGCTCTTGCAAATTTAGATTGGTTTTAGTTTATCTAAAAAGGATGGCTCCCACTGTTTCTCAAATCCTTTCTCAAACCATAAAAGAAGAACTAGTCAGGATTAATCTCACCGTACAATACTTGCTTAACCGTTCAGCCATGCCAGTGTCGGTACTTTGAGGGAGGTTTTTACGACGTTGTTGTGAAGTTCCTTAATTAAATAACCTCTTTTTCCTAGCGGGTAGCCTCGCTAACACCTTTCTAGCCACCTACATGGTTTATAGCATTGATCGTTAAGTGAAAAAAATCTCCCGAGGAGTAGCATATACTCACAGTTGGATCGGGATCCAAATATCATCGTATGATAAAGTTGAAAGAATCCTACCAAAATTATCACACTCCAAATGGTATGCAACACTAGCAAGTTTCATTTTCTTTAGAAACTCCTGATGTGGATTTTTGCCCCATCCTCTTATGACCTTGACGAAGGCCAAAATATCATAAGTCACATGTCAAGTTCTACCCATGATTGTCCAGGTTAATTTGAACCCACCCGTACATACCATTGACGAAGGCCAAAATAGCAGTACGACTGTCCTAAACCAACGCATCTATCTATACTACAGATAAATATTCAGCTGCTACCAATCACTATGCCTTGGCGAAGGTCAAAATACATAGCTTGAATACTACTGAATATCCAAATGAAAATGATGGAGGGCTACGAATAGATTTGGCAAAACCGTGAACGTAGTGATCTTGATATAATCGAAGGAACCTGATAGCTTTTTAAAGGAGTGGTTTAAGCTCCGCATTTTAAAAGTTTTGCTGTTTTCAAAAAAAACCGAGTGGTTTTAAAATTGTTCCAACGATTCAACTTTGGTTTGTTTGCTTTGCATTAATGTAATGCAGTCTCATCAATTAACCTACCATTGCAGAAAACAATGAAAATACAACGTACGCTTATGCCATCCGCATTCGCCACGGAGCCCCGTCATCACCCGTTAGGTTACTTAACTAACGACAGAGCGGGAACTGGACTAGCGCGGATGCAAAACATAAGCAACGTCTATTATATAATACATATATAATAATATCTATTCGTCAAACGCAATGATAGGCATTCTATATCACAGATGAACACATTGGATATACTAGGAATTCCGCGTTTCGTTTGAGCTGTAACGAAAGACG
Source organism: Agapanthus africanus (assembly GCA_030015575.1). Taxonomy (NCBI): domain Eukaryota; kingdom Viridiplantae; phylum Streptophyta; class Magnoliopsida; order Asparagales; family Amaryllidaceae; genus Agapanthus; species Agapanthus africanus. Next base: position 251,068,898 of record CM057343.1, read on the forward strand.
GATTCCACGGTCGTGATGAATAGACAAACCCCACCCTAGACCCTTACGGGTGCGGCAAACTACCCGCCAAATACACTAAGTGAAGCAACGTCCCTCAACAAAGTGAGTAGGCCACTCGGCACTTCAAATTACCCGGTAGTTTGTGTACCCCACCTTGGGTCTATCCTAGGAGCAAAAACAGTAAAAGAAATAATACAACGGTGGCAACAACCTCAACCCAGATGTGCCCTAAAAAAATAATATTACATCACTTTATAAATTTTACATCGAATGAAAGAATGAAAACCCTCATCTCACATCCCCGGCTATTCATCCACGACGATCCAACAAGTTCATATACACAAACCATCACAACAACATCACAGATATGTGCAACCCCGACTGATCGACGTATAACAATTAGTCAACGTTTCCAAACACATATATACAACACAAAGCTTGTAAAGTAACTACGATAATAGAATTTCGTACGCAATTAGCAAACTTAATCAATTTTCCAAGACATGAAAATCCATGAGCGAAAGTTCCAAAATCAATGGTTTTGAGCCAATCCGGGAGTTGAAATGAATTCGAAACCTGCCCGAATCTTCACGAAGGTGAAGACACAAGTATTACCGTTGAATGGAGGCCCTCAGGGGGTACCCACCCTTAGGGGCCACCATGAGGTGGCCCCCAAAGGAGGGCAAACCCGAGAGCACCAATTTCTGGTGCTCTCGGGTCACCAGCCCCCAAGGCCACCAAGTGGTGGCCTTGGGGGGTGGTCATTGCCATTGGTCACCCCCGAGGTGCCCCCGGGGTGCGCACGCTTCACCTTGCGGATTTTCAGTTCAAACCGGGAGCCTGCGGGGTGCGCAAACAACTCAAAGTATCACTTTTGAAAACTGTTTTTGTCGACAGTTTTTCTGCGACAAAAACGGCAGAATTCTAACATCGTTACAACCTATCTAGGGTTTATGAGAGGCACTGATACCATTGTTAGTCATTGTTGCACACCCCACGTGTTCGCGGGGAGGTGAAATTAGCAAAAAATGATTTTTACGGGCTTTGCAACATCGACTTTAAGCAAGGATCGAACATAAAACCCTAGCAAGCAAACTATATGAGGTTTAACTACTCGGATGAATGTTATGCCTCATAGAATCGTGTCATTCTTGTCTTTTCGATGTTCTCCTTCACCTCGCATGCTCTTTGAAGTGGAAATGGATAGCACCTCCTCATAGGCTTCTCGAAGTCGAAGAAGATCCACCCGAAAGTTCCAACCTTGAGCTTAAACTCCAAGTTGAGGCAACTACATCACTTGGTGTGCTAATCTAAGTAACCTAGAATGAGTGGAGTGTGATTTTGGATAGCTTAGTCTCACTAACCCTTGATTCTCAACACATGAGACACTAGGGTTTTTGAGAGGAAGAGGAAGAAGGAGAGGGTTAACATGAGAGAGGAAAGAGAAATGATTTTTGATAATGATAATAAAAATGAGATGGCTGGCTTGACATGACTACAATCATTGCATAATAAAATATCTCATCAAAATATCTAGGTCACAAAATATCTCATAAAAATATCTAACTCAAACTAAGATAAGTGGTCAATCCAAGTCAAATGGTCAATCCAAGTCAAGTAGTCAAAAGCAAGTAGCCATGTCACAATTAACATTTGCAAAAATAACAAATACTTTTCTCCACCTCATAATTGTTTTAATCAAGTCAATGGTCAAAACCCTAATGAGATGTCTCCTTCTATACCCCTCTCATCTGTATATACATACCCGCATCCATGTTCCGAGAAACACGAATACAATGAGACGAAACTAATCCAACAATCAAATACTAGGATCCGACTTAAACCAAAGCCCACTAGTATTTGTCTGCTCGAACATCACACGTGCACAAGTACATGTATGTGAACGAACCCTATTGTAAAACCATGTGACCTCTACGTCGTTTCGCCCGAAGCTGGGAAACTCTCTGTGTGGGACTCTAAAGACTTGACAGTACACTGGCAGTAGGTTTAACCACAAGCACGTCAGCGGTACTAGCTGCACGTAATGGCTACCCAGGTATCTGTCGATAAGAAGGCCGATGAGCAAGATCATCTAAACTCCTACTGAGACTGTCTGTGGCAATCTCTGTACAGTCCGGTCTGTTCGTCTAAGAGTATCGTATATCGGGCCTAGGGGGTGGTAAACGTCAGACCCCTAATAGAGCAATAAGTCGTGTCGGAGTACAGCCCAAAACACCCTAAGAAACTAATGGAGTACCTACCAGTAAATCTTGCTTGCCCTCGCGAGTGACTTTGTGTAATTGCGTTCCGAACACAGTGCAACATCAACCCCCAATACTGGGAGAGACGAATCCAATCTAACCGCCACTGCCTCCAAGTGCTTCAGGACTGCACCCAACTACTACCTATTTGCATGACTCAATAGAGCCGTGCTAGGGTAGCAATCTAAGAACAGTGGGAACACACTTGAGGTGAAGTAGCAGTGTCAAGTCAACGGACTAAGATGTACTCATGTCACCTGAGAACTGCTACCAGACGATAGGTATAGTACCAACCAGCAGTACCCCGCGAGTCTGTCCAGTGTACTCATAACCCAATGAGCACTTGCATACTATCTCCAGTATGACGTACTGATGGATATGGGACAGACCATCTCCCCTGCTGGGATGAGAAGCGTATACACTAGTCTACTCTGGAATATCGATGCCCTGTCTCGATAATCCTACGACTAGGGACCTATATATGGATGTGCTTATAGACTACCCAGCCCCCACTAGTGTGACTGCCATCACAACGCTGGTAGTCAAGCAAAGATCCTAAGGGATCTATCAATATGTATTAGTGATACGTCAAAAGAAACATATACACATATTTAGATAGATACAAAACAAGTAGCATACTATCATATTGAGCAAGACTGTTATAAATCCGTGTATATATCCCAAGCTTGCAAAATTTAATATACAAACTAGTACTATACAATAATGGCCACTAGGGCATATTACACTAACAATTATATATGTAGGTTCTTCATCCGGTAACTCATACCCAGGACGTAGAGTGTACTGAGAAACAGTTCTCGATAACGAACACATCCGAAGAAGATGCATCAACATGCTTATTCTTCATTTGGGTCACGTAGAAATCCGAATATTCCCTTATTTCCTGCTCAGACTTATAACAATTATAAGATAGAGCAGAACCAATGTTCCCCGGCTCAGTATAATAAGCAGGTTTGGTCAATACAACCATATTATTATCTCGATTAAGGCCTGACATGGTCGCTAGCTGGACAGAGAGAAGAAAACACTTACCATAGGCTCTTGCAAGATTAGATTGCTTATTATCTTATCTAATCAGGATGGCTCCCACTGTTTTTATCAAATCTTCCTTCAAACCCCAAAAGGTAAGACCAGCCGGGATTAATTACACCATACAAGTTCGCCAATCTTTCGGCCAGGCCAGTGTCGATACTTTGAGGGAGCTTTCCCGTGCTTTTGCATGGACCTAAATAAAATAAACCTCGTTTTCCCAGAGGCATAACCCAAATAACACCTTTCTAGACACCTACTTGATCGGATAATTGTGATGTGTAAAACTCTCCCAGGAGTAGCTCTTACTCACAGTGGGTATCAGGATCCAACTATCTCATAGAAGGTATGCAATCTCATTGCAAATTTCAAAACTTGAAATTCCCAATAATATTTTGCTCCTAGCGTCCTATGACCTTTACGGAGGTCAACAAACCATAGGCTGTTAGTCAAGTTCATCCCGTACATTTCATGATTGAATTAAACTCATCCGCACGACCCCTTACGGAGGCCAACAAATTCGCACGACTACCCTAATCCAATCGCATCATATGCTGCAGATAAGCACTAGTTAGCTACCGCACACTACGCCTTGACGGAGGCCAACAAAGGTAGAATGAATACTAAGTAGTATTTATCTGAAATGACGGAGGGCTACGGTAGGTTTTTAAGAAAACCTTTAGCGTAATGAACTTGATATCGTTGTAGAAACAAGTGATTTTGAAAAGGAGTGTTTTTTTAGGCTTTTGCTAGTTTCTCTAAAGAGGTCACTCCCGGTGAAGGGATCTCGGCTCTTTCCTCATCGAATGAGATGCTGGATATTCATGAATACCATTATGCAAAGTAAGAACTAGAGAAGCAATAAAAAAAAAACTGAGTGGGTTGTAGCATCTACTAGTTTCGCTAAAGAGGTCACTCCCAGTGAGGGGATCTCGGCTCTTTCCTCATCGAATAAGGTGCTGGATATTCATCAAGGAATACCACTATGCAGAGCAAAAACTAGACCTTCCCTTTTTGAAAATTTGATTCTACAACATCTTTAAGTTTCTTTCCTTTTTCATTAATCTCATTAATGAAGTCCCATCATTTATGCTTAATAAGAATCATAGAAGAAACGAAAATACAACTTACGCTTATACCATCCGCATTCGCCACGGGGTCCCGTCATGCACCGTTAGGTTAGATAACTAACGGAAGAGTGGGGGCTGGACTAGCGCGGATGCAAAACATAAGCAACGTTTATTATATATCATATATATAATAATAAAGCATACGTCTCAGGCATATAAAGTGATCACATCACAGAATATCAGCAGTAGAAGTCAACATATGAAATATTGGATATACAAGGAGGTCCGTGTTTTAAATTAAACTAGTAAAAAACACGGATTCCACGGTCGCGATGAACAGTCAAATCCACATCCCTAGACCCCTACGAGAGCGGCAAGAAACCCTACCAATTCTAGTGTTACGAGACCCGGTCTCGACTCCTTGAGATGGTCTCCCACTGGACTCTAGAACCCGATTACTTGTGCTCCCCACCTTGGGTCTATCCTAATGCGAAAAAATAAATAATATACATCAATGGTGACATCATCCTCAATCCAGAAGTGCCCCAATAAAAGAATATTACATACAAGTTTTTACATGCATGAAAATGAAAAACTATCATCTCACGCAAAAACCCCGGCTATTCAAACACGACGATCTAATATAACATATCCCAGCAACACATAACATCACATATCATCAACGTAAGTAAATATGTGTATCCCAATTGTCGTTGACATATAGCAACGAAACCGGCGATACACCACACATTACACTTACGGTCGCAGAAAAGAAAATGTCAAATTACAACATTTGGAATCGACATATCCCTTAGACATCATAAACCCGGAATATCTCATATTTCGGATTTCATGCCTAACATTGTATATCTTACATTTGGGTCGCATCTATGAAAACAACTTTTCAAAAGAAATCGGGTAATTCAACAAGATTCCTGATTCCTACCGAGACCGAAATGTTAAATTTACATGCAAATAATCAATTTTTATAAAACTAATTAGTGTAGATTCCAAATATTGTATCACATTCATAAAAATTAGGCGATGTTAAACTTTTCGATCGATCGATCAACCACCCAAAATTCTCAGAGGACTCAACACTTGAGTTAGATTCAAAAATTCCCAGACAGTGCCACAAGCACATACGGACCAGCACAAGAAAGCACGTCCTAAGCCTCACCAACAGCACCGCGGAACTGCTTCCAAAAGCACCTTTTGGCCGTGGTTCCGTGGTCGTTAGGTCGAGTTAGGGGTTCATTTTTCTTGGGGGTCCACACAATACCCTGCATAATTTTCTGAACATTTTTAAACCCAAAAATTCCAACTTTTGAAAAATTTCCAGAGAGCAATCTTGAGGTGGTGTTTGATGTTCGTTCGAACATTTTAACGTCGTCTAGATTACAAAAAAACGATGTTAAAATACGACTACGAAACACTCCGAATTGCCACTACATAAAGATAACATCATATCCAATCTTTAGCAAAAACAAACAATACCAGAAACACCAAACCCCAGAGAATGGAACACCACAGGAAAACGAAGCCATAATTCAAATACAAAACCGGCCAGGCCGGTTTTTTGAAGCTTTTCGCCGGGTCAAATCCAGTGGAGTGGGCTCGTTTTCCTCGGGTGTTCATATTAAATCACATGTAACATTCTGCAACTGTTTAATTAATTTTCAGAGAATTTAAAAAATTCGACAGAAACTAGAAATTTTGTTTCGAGGTTTCAGAGTTGTTTTCGTTTGGTAATTCAACTAACATTGTCTAATTCTCTAGCTTGGCTCTGATACTACTGAAGGTTCCTTAGCACTACTACTAGGTTTCATAAGGCATCAACCATGCCATTTTATAAATTTTTAGTGTGCTAAAGAACCCTAACAAAGGATCTAACTAGAGAAATTAGGGTAAACTATGAATGTAAACAACTTTACACTAAGTGAATGAGAAATACAAGCTTTGTAGACCGGTCCTTCACTTCAATAGCTACGTGTAGTAGTCCCTTCGCCCCAAGTGGCGATCTCCCGGACTCCAGTTGTAACACCTTAGAATGCGTTTCGTGGTTAATTAAGCGAAAATATGGTTTTTAGTAAAAAGGTTTACCAAAATGGTTTTTAAATATTTTATAAACATTGATGAATATTTTATTAGAATTTAATTGGGCTTACACACACATGTGCATGATAACCTAAGGCAAATTTTGGGTTATACCATGCTTAGTAGCCATAGTGCTTTAACCATTTCAATAGATAAAATAGTATTTAAATTATGTATTTTAGTTTGAAGAAAAAAATTTGAATTTCCTTTCGGGTTGACTTAGAGGAGGAGGAGAGAGAGGGCATGGGAGACAAAGCATGCTCGGTATTAAATGAGGGGAGAGAAAATGCCATGCTTTGCCCCCTAACTCCCCCTCTCACTCTCTCTACTCGTTTTCAAAAACTCTCCTTTTTCTCACCTCACACACTCTCTCTCCCTCTCTTGTTCTGCAGAACAGCAGCCCCCTCTCTCCCACTTCATTCTTCTTCTTTTTCCCTTCATTCAAGCCCCAATCTCCATTAAAAATCCCTTCCCTCTTCACTAAACCTCTTGTTTAAGCACTTCTTGTGGGTTCTTGAGGCAAATCTTTGCCTTTAAAGGCAAGGTTAGCAAGTTGAGCCCTCACTAAACCCCTTTGAGGTATAAAGCTTACCCTAATCCTTTTCTTTGCTAAATTTTTAATTATTTAGCTTAATCTAGGGTTTAAGTGGTGTATTAGTGCTAATTAGGTGATTTATGTGTAGATTATGTCGAGTAATGGTTTTTATGGCCATATTAGCTGAACTTTGGGTTATTAGTGATGTTAAGTCCAAGTTTTTGCACCTGGTTACACTAAAACCCACTAATGTATTAATTTTAGTGTTTAATTAGTGTTTAGTTAAGTTTATTTCCATTTTGGGATCTGCTGTAACCCCCGATGCTTCAGGGAAAAGTTGAGTTTACTGGAGCATGTTCACTAGACCTAGACCACACACACGGAGTACGAGACCCTAATTCCCATACCAGGCCGCAGAAAAATTCATACTGGCCGTAAATTGCGGCCAGAAGGGTGAGTTGGGTGTCGGGGTTTTGGCTGGGGGTGTCTGCTACATATCTAAGATGTTTGGTATATGCAACTTTTCTAAATTCTGTTCGTATCAAAATCTGAAACTAAATACCTTGTTTTCAATCTTTTAACTTGCGCGACACGTACGTTTTGTGAGTGGATTTGGCAGTTGTTGTGTGCCGTAGCGTGTCAGGGTAGTTTCAGACGCGTATATACACGTTTTGGCGTATCGAGTACACACGCGTTTAGCTTGCGACGCTAATTTCTCGTTTGGTCTTGATAACGCGTTTTTGCAGGATTTTGCCTTATGTGCGTTATTTGTGTAAATTCTAGGTTCGCAGGCACGGACTTCGAATGCCGCGAAGAAGGGGAAGCAGGTGGTCGGGTACACTTAGCACCGGATCACGGTGAGTAGATTTAACATCTACGGGGAAATCGCCCGTATAGCGTTATGCGTCAGGGCTTGATAGGATATTGTAGTCACATGTTATATTCATATATATATTGGTTATACATACGTACCATTGTAGCGTATCCTTCTTTTGTTGCATATAGACATAGTATTTATGAGACACCGCACTGTTACTAACGGTTCATGCTGCACGAGCACAAATTGCAAGGTACACACACCGTTAGTAATTGCCATGACACTTGCACTATAGAATTGCAATAAACCATACATCGTTTAGGTTATCTCATCATTGATGATTAGACATAAGTCTGTTCCTTTGTGTACATACATGCTTGCGTATATACCACTTGTACATCTATATTGGCACATATACATATTTTACACCCATCCTTGCGTATATACCACTTGTACATCCATATTGGCACACATACATATTGTACACTCATGCTTGTGTATATACCACTTGTACATCCATATTGGCACACATACATATTTTACACTCAGACATGCGTATATGCCATTGTGCATCCATACCTACATACATACTTATTGCACATACATTGATGATGCTGGCTTTGGTTTTGGAGAATTGGGGACCGCATGAGATATTTTCAAAACTGGACCCTTTTAAAAGAGCGGTTTTTCCTTTAATATATCATATCACTGTTCCATGTTGCATGATATTCGGATATGCTTACATTTTTATCATATGCAGTATACATCATGCTTTATGATTTTACGCATTGAGATATGCTGTTTTCATAAGATTTCTGGATTTGAGAACCGTGGCTATTTCAAAAGAAAGCATGTACTGTTTTAAAAACCCGGTTTCTCTTGATATGATATTTCAGTACGTCCACCATGCGTTTTCTCGGTTCTGAGATGTGTGACATATGAAACCCGAGTCGAGGAGCTGGATGAGGCCGATTGCAGGTACATGGTAGATCTGGTATGATACCTCGGGGCGAGAACGGATTTGCTGTGCAGTAGACGGTGAGCCTGGAAGAGGGACTACATACCTACCGGTGATTGGTTGGACCTGGCGGTTATCCGGAGGATACTGACCAGAGTCGAGAGATGGATATGCGCCGACCTGTACTGCAGGGGCCGAGGGCCGATTCCGCAGACAGAGCCCGTAGGCCGATACGGACTGACGGAGCCCGATATATGAGGATTTGCGTGTCGATGCTGGACACGAGTATTTCATGATGTTTTAGGTGCCGATGTTGGGCACCCCGTTTCTATGGGATTTACAGGATGGAGGGCCTGATAGAGTGATGGCGCCTGAGTTATCGGGATTTCGGGGTGTTTTTGGTAGACACCAGGGTTCTCCATGATGATGAATCGTGTAGATGATATTTTATCCCATGCTCAGCATTCATTGTTATGCATTGCATCATGTAGTCGTAGTACCTGATAGAGTTCTTTCCATGATTACTGCGTACCCAGTTCATCATATAAATGCTATTAGATTGCACATGTTAGAGTATCACAGTACGTGCATACTCGCGATTACCTTTATATGTTATTTACTATTCACGAGTTGGCAACTCACCCCCGTTGTGCCACATTGTTTGCAGGTTGCCCCTCAGAGTAGTCGTGGCAGGGCTACTTCCTTGTATCCTTTTACTACGGATACCACTGCAGTTGGCGTGTGAGCCGTTTGCTTATAGGTGGGTTTTTGAGGTATCCGTTTATTTTCCATTTGTAGACTCTATTGTATCTAGTACTCTCCATCTACCATTTCATGTATTGACTTAGAGACCTATTGTAAGGACGATGTATATTATTTTGTACTCTGGATGTCGAGCTCGTGTGAGCCGGCTTTATTTATGCAGTATTATCTTTTATGCTGTCTTCACTTATATTGCTCATTCTTCACTACGGCGTCGTATATTATTCTTGTGGTGGTTGTTTCTGTTGTTCGGCGTGATTGCTCCCATTTGGGGATGCTTTATTCTTATTATGAGTCATTTTATTTATATTATGTGTTGTACCCGTTTCGGGGCTAGTTTTTACAAAGGAGGTGCGGCCGAAATTTTTAAGAAAATAACTTAAACTTTAAAGATTTTTACTCAAGGTTTTCTAAATGTTTTAAACTAATGTTTTCATTACTCACTATTTTTAATGGTTTTGATTTCTGGGTTTCGGCTTACTTAACCACGTTACGCCTGTAGACATTACGTGGTTATGTGCTGGTCACGTGCCGAACTTTGGGTCGTGACAAGTTGGTGTTAGAGCTTAGGTTTTACCTTTCGGAGTGTAGGATGACCCTGGTATGATGGAGTAGGTAGCTGAAGCAGAGTGGTGTAGCGTGTTTATGTTCCGCGGCATACTCACGACGCGGTACTTCGCCTAAGTGAGCTTAGGACTTATTGGATGAAATTCGTTTATGATTATATACATTCTTGCGATTCGATTTCCGTATTCTTATCGAATCTTGTTTTCATTTCCATCCATTATGTCGCCGAAGACTACGAGGGCGCAGAGAACGGCCGTGAGAGCCGAGATTAGAGTTGACTCATCTGAGACGAGGACTGACCCGGGCCGTACGCCAGTTGTACCGGAGCAGAATGATCCCCCTTCGATAGACCATATTGTTATGCTAGGGGCCGCTATGCAGGAGTTGCGCCAGATGATGGGGTCGTTAGTTGAGGCCATTCGAGCACAGCGACTAGAGGTAGTTCCACCCGTTGCGGGGACCGCGATAGTACCTATGGTTCAGGCAGTTGCACCTGCAGCTACAGAGGTGATCACAGTATCGTTATCAGAGTTCATAAGGCTGAAGCCTCCGGTCTTCACGGGCACCGATGCAGCCGAGGATCTACAGTCTCTTATCGATCGGATGGCCAGGATATGATGTTCACTGAGATGCTCCGACGCGAGATGGGTAGAGTTCGCGAGCTTTCGTCTGGAAGGTCTTGCGCAGAAGTGGTGCGAGTCGGTAGAGAAGGGCAGAGTAGTAAGTCTTCCTCCTATGACCTGGACTGAGTTCGTGACGGTGTTTCTAACTCGTTTACTTCCACAGAGTGTCAGGGATGCTCGAGCGCGCAGGTTCGAGTCATTACTCCAGACGCCGGATATGACGGTGGCGGAGTATAATGTGCAGTTCACCGAGCTATCTGTTTATTCCCCGTATTTAGTGGCCACTGAAGAGATGCGGGTTAAGAGGTTTGTTCGAGGCCTGCTTACCCCACTGTTTCTTGCGATCAGCGCACAGTATTGCGATACCTATGCAGCAGCTGTAGATGCAGCCCTATTAGTCGAGGAGCGCCTTGCTGAGACTTTGGTAGTTCCGGAGCCGAAGAGAGTTCGTACTGATACATTAGCACTGAGACAGCCGTTTAGACGCTGTGACAGACGTCTTGAAGGTGGCTGGGACTTGGGGTGAGGCCGGTTGTTCAGCTCTTATTCCTGGGAGGGTCAGAGGTCATCGTCGGGATGTTTCCGATACGGGAGTACTTATCATCGTGTGCGAGATTGTCCTGAGCCACGTGAGGACGAGACAGCCGTACCACATGTCACTTTACCACCTTCACCACCTCAGAGAGCTTTGCCTCTTGCACCTGCTATTTCTTCGCGTTAGACTTATGCACAGGGAGGTCGTCGTCGCAGAGGGTTTGTCCAGGGAAGACGAGGTGGCCGAGGAAGAGGACAGCCAGTTTCCGGCAGAGGACAGCCAGTTTCCGGTAGGGGAACGCCAGTCGCAGGTAGAGACAGGTACGGGTATTCACTTTGACGTATCAGGACGCGCAGGCGTCCAATGCAGTGGTTTCAGGTACCCTATCAGTATGTTCTTTTGATGCACACGTGTTTTTTGATCCGTGGTCTACGCACTCGTACGTTTACACACACTTCGTGCCGAGTTTAAGCTGAGAGTCTTGTTTTCTTGATCAGCCGCTTGTTGTGACCACTCTTGTGAGCGAGTCGTTTGTTGCTAGACACGTGTTCTGGTCATGTGTTTTCCGTATTGGTGAGAGAGAGTTGTCCGTCGACTTGATCCTTCTTGAGATGTTGGACTTCGACATTCTCCTGGGCATGGACTGGCTAGCTACGTGCTATGTGTCTGTGGACTGCCGCGAGAAGATAGTTAGGTTTTGTTTTCACGGCGAGTCAGTTTTTGTTGTGCAGGGGGACCGTGGTGCCGCCCCTCACAGTTTGATTTCGTCTCTTCGCGCTTGACAGCTTTTGAGGAAGGGATGTCAGGGATTTATAGCCTATGTTTGCAATACTAGAGATGCAGAGGTTCCTTTGGACCAGATCCCGATTGTTAGTGAGTTCCCTTATGTTTTCCCTGACGAGCTGCCTGGGCTACCGCCTGAGCACGATATTGTTTTCTGCATTGACTTGATTCCCAGCACGGGGCCTATTTCCATACCGCCTTATCGGATGGCCCCGGCGAAGCTTATAGAGTTGAAAGGTCAGTTGCAAGATTTGCTGGATAAAGGGCTTATTCGACCTAGTGTGTCTCCTTGGGGTGCTCCTTTCCTGTTCGTCAAGAAGAAGGACGGCAGTTTGCGCTTGTGTATTGATTACCACCAGCTGAACAGGGTTACCGTACGGAACAGATATCTCTTACCACGTATCGATGACTTGTTCGACCAGCTTCAGGGTGCGGGATACTTTTCGAGGATTGACTTGTGATCAGGCTACCATCAGTTGCGGGTTCAGCATGAAGATATTCCGAGGACGGCTTTTCGCACGCGTTACGGTCACTATGAGTTTTTGGTGATGTCGTTCGGACTCATCAACGCCCCAGCAGCGTTTATGGACTTGATGAACCGCATCTTCAGGCCGTATCTCGATTAGTTCATCATCGTATTCATCGTCGACATCTTAGTGTATTCCCGGAGCCGAGCGGAGCACGACCAGCACCTGCGGATCACATTGCAGACTTTGAGGGAGCATCAGCTGTTCGCTATATTCTCCATGTGCGCATTCTGGCTCGACAGTGTAGACTTCTTGGGTCACGTGGTGACGAGAGATGGAATATGTGTAGAACCGAGGAAGATCGAGGCCGTTCAGCATTGGCCCAGACCAGCATCAGTTACAGAGGTCCGCAGCTTCCTAGGACTGGCCGGCTACTACCGACGTTTTGTTCGGAACTTCTCCCGTATCACTGCACCATTGACCGGGTTGACCCGGAAGGTAGTCCCTTTTGATTGGATGGAGGTGTGCGACCATAGCTTTCAGCAGTTGCAGACTCATTTGACTACGGCGCCGGTGTTATCTTTGGCCTCAGGATCGGGCGGATTTGTGGTCTATTGTGATGCTTCTCGAGTGGGATTAGGTTGTGTATTGATGCAGCACGACAGGGTTATCGCTTATACTTCTCGGCAGCTGAAGAACACGAATAGAACTACCCCACTCATGATTTGGAGATGGCTACAGTGGTGTTTGAACTCAAGATCTGGAGCATTACCTATATGGCGAGGCGTGCCAGATATTCACGGACCACAAAAGCTTGAAGTATATATTTCAGCAGCGAGACCTGAATCTGAGACAACGCCGTTGGATGGAGCTAGTGAAGGACTATGATTGCGAGATCCTTTATCATCCGGGAAAGGCCAATGTTGTAGTATATGCTTTGAGTCGAAGGCCCGGAGGTAGTTTATCTTGTTTATGCGCAGTGCAGAGGCAATCGTCGGCAGATTGGCAGACTTTATGCGACAGCCGAGTGCAGTTTGAGTTTACTCCGACCGGGGGACAGCTTGCGGATATCCGTGGACATCCACAGTTGCTTGATCGTATCCAAGAGTCACAGCCCAGTGATGAACATCTTTCAGAGATCAGGGAGCAGATTAGACAGATCACAGACTCCGAGTTCGTGATCGATGATCAGGAGATACTGCGATTTGGGACTCGACTATGCGTACCAGATTCTGAGGGACCGAGGCATGAGATACTCGAGGAGGCGCATCGATCGGTGTACAGCGTTAATCCAGGTTCCACCAAGATGTACCATGATCTGAGAGATGTTTATTGGGGCGAAGGGATGAAGAGGGACGTCACAGACTTCATATCGAGATGCCTGACTTGTCAGCAAGTCAAGGCAGAGCATCAGAGGCCCGCGGGAGAGCTACAGCCATTGCCCATTCCGGAGTGGAAATGGGAGCAGATTTCTATGGACTTCATTGTGGGTCTACCCAGGACCAGTCGAGGGTACGTGTAACATTTTGAAAATCGTTTAGGTGAAATTTCGGATAATCAGTGAAATAACGGGTGTTTTCCGTAAAAATCAGGATATAATTATCTTTTAATATAAAATTTAATCTACATATTCTACCTATGTAATTGCTAGTATTTGGTTTTTATTGAGCCACTTGTAAAATTTCTAGTTTACTGAAATTTTTTCCGAAATTAATTATTTTAATATTATTTTAAGCCGTTACTAATACATTTAATTAGAGATGTTTTCATATAGGAATGGGTTGATGCAAATTTTGTGCATCATGACACATTAAACTAACATGTAAAATATTGTTTTTGAAATGAAAAGAAATTATTAAGATGGTTTTAGAAAATATAAACGATAAAGGCTTACATGGTGAAAAATAGCTAAATAGAAATTGAGGTATGGTTCTAGGTTGACTTGGGATATAGTAATTATCATTTTTCCTCACCATACAAACCCACACCCATCCCCAAAACATGTGGCCGAGTCCCCCTTGATAGCCCCAAGACTTGTTCACCTCATTTCACGAAGAAAAGAAAAGGGAAAAAGAAAAAAATAAACATTAAAGAATGAAGTATGGACTTATGTTGACTTTGAACCTACATCCCTCACTCTCTCACCTCCCCCCTCCTAATTGGCCAAGCCCCCTACAGCAATTCTGCAGCCACCTCCCCGTTCATTCCCTCATCTCATCTCTTCTCCAAAAATCCTCAAAAAAATGGTCAAAAATCAAAGTAAAACCTCACAAAATCAAAATCCAATCTCTACCCATTTTTCCCTAGCCTATCATGCATGGATTTTGGTGAAAAGAGAGAAATTTGGGAAGCTTAGATTTCATGCTAGAACTCAATTGAGAGGTATAAATTTTAACCCATTAGTAAATTTGTTGTTTAATTGCTTTAAGTTAGCTTATTAAGTGTTTAATTAGGTTTTAAATTGGTTCTAATTACATGATTGAAAAATTCAAGAAAATGGTTTGTAATCAAATTAGGATTTTTATCAATTATTCATGGTTTTTATGGGTAAATTAATATGTTAATGGTATGCTAAAACTAATCTAGTTGCTAGTTTACTAATTGTTGCTTGTAAATTGTTAAAATTGTTTTTTTTAGCAAACTAGGTTTTGGAAATTATTTCAAAATGTGAGATTAAAATATGGTTAAGATTTTCATCACATCATTAACAACATAATGGGTAGTTTGACACTTTAAGACATGTAAAATGTAAGCTAGTTTCTAATTTGCCAATTGTTATTTCAAAAATTGTCTAAATCATGTATTTTGTAAACTAGATTTTTAGAATTATGAAAATAAGTGGGATAAAAAATCTAGTAATGGTTCGTATGATCTAGTTAAGATATATAGTGAATATTGTGGCCACTAGATTTATTTAAACATCATGTTTTGTACTAAAACGGTTAATTTTGCTTGCTAGGTTTTCGGAAAAATAGCTTTTAAAGTGAGTTTGAGGTTTTGTGAATTGCAACCTATTTCATATTATAATTAGTGTTTGTGAATGTGCAAATGGGTGCGTTTGGGTTTTATCTCGATCAATTGGCGTTTATATGCCGATGTCGAGGGATATTTGGTTCTTTTTACTTGAGCGGATCCTAGGTTTTAACCTATGTGAAATTCGTATACTGTTTTGGAATTTTATCCGCGATTTCGTTTTACGACACTAAATGTTTACATGAAGGCACCCCATGTGGACTTCGAGATTACAAGCAAGCGTGTGGCGATGTCAGCATCGGCAAACGAAGCTCAGGTGAGTAGATTATATCTACGGGGGAAGTCGGGTGGATGCCGTATAGCACCCCCGCAGTCCGTAGTATAGTTTATGATATAAATGTTTATATAGGTGTTTTATGATACGAGGATGATTATCAAGATATGATTTTGTGTTTATAGTTTAATTTAGGATAGTTAGAAATAGCTTAGTTTAGCATCGTAGTCGCGAACCCTAGAATAGGTTTTTACCCACACGTACACACACATGCATACGTTTATTTTACTTGTGCATATATAGGGATATGTATATGTATATATATTTATATATATGTATGTATGTATGTATGTATGTATGTATGTATACATATACATGGATTTTGACGATAAGTATTTGGGATTGGAGATGAGTCGATGAGATTGGGCTTGGGGCCATGAGATCGGTGATATGATGTTGTTCGTATTTGAGATACGATATGATATTTTAGCGGGTTCTTTAGGCATGGTGTTTTCATACACGCGCATGCATTACATAGATGGTATCAGTATTGTACTAGACTTAGATCAGTACCCTAAGATCATGATATATGATGGAAAGGATACCAGACGAATAATGAGATAAATGTGATATTTGAACCGTACCCAGATTTGGGAGGCCGTACGACGGATTTACCGTACGAGCTATATATTGATGATAGATCCACACTCTTGACTCAAGGATGTCATATTATATAGGGTATCGTATGGGATACTTTTGAGGCGGGATCACCGACTATTACACACACACACACACACAGAGACTCAGATTTAGGTAGTTTCCATAGCCCTTCTGATTGGTTGTTAGTTAGACCTGTAGTTACCTAGTAGATGTTAGACTGGACCTGAGTCATACCTATTTCCAAAAATAACGAATCGTGAGTATTTTAAAGACATGTCAAGGGATACTACGGATATTTCAAAAGACGTACTTTCTATTAAAAACACCGTACCCCTTATTTTCAAAACACCTCGATTCGTACTATTTCAAACGGCAAAACAGTATAACACAAGTGTAGCGATGTAGTTTCCTTATTGTTACGTTATCATTCATGTTCTGCATATTATTGTTACAATTACTATTTATTGCCATTTATCATATTGTTATTGTCTCATTGCATGTTTATTGTGTACTTAGTGATTATGAACCATGCTGTCAGGACACCAGCACCATTACCGATGAAGCATATGTTCCACATACACTTACTTGCCGGCTCACTCACATCATCATCGGTAATTGCCATGTCACGAACACTCTAGAAAATACCTTTTCATTGACATAGCTTGTTAACTGATACTTCGACTTGGTATTAGCGTGCTCGTCTTTATATGCTAGATTAGACGTTGCAGTTATTACTTGCTACTGCATGCATATTATTATTCACTGTTTACTTGCTATTGATGATTGGATTTTGTATTTTCAAGAGATTTTCTGGATTTGGAAACCGCATGTGAAAGTTTTATAAACTGATGTGTTATTTTAAAGAGAAAAATTCGTTTTTCCTTGATATGATGAGTATTGTCCACCATGATGTTTTCTCGGTTATAAGATGGATTTTGAGACCTGATTCGAGGAGATGTAGGAACCGTCTCAGGTATATGGTGGACCCGGTATGGTACCTTGGGGCGAGATTGATTTTCATGGTGGATGATGAGCCTGGCAGGGGCAAACTACCTACCGGTGATAGCATTTGGACCTGGCGGTTATCCGGTGGATACCGACCGGAGTCATGAAATGGATATAGGCCGATCCGTACTGCCGGAGCCCGCAGGCCGATCCCGCAGATGATACGGAGCCTGAGATATATGAGGATTTACGTGCCGATGCTGGGCACAGATTATGTTTTGTGTCGATGCTTGACACTGACTTCTCTGTTGATTTCCTGATGTATTCTGTTTCCATTCGTCATGCATTCATACATCATATATCTGATATTTTGCTAGCTGAGGTACTGACACGAGCATGTAGTATTACACTTATACATAGATGGACCAGGATGTTTATTTGAGGATATTACTTGATCTGACCTAGGATAGCGTCATACATGCGATTTCTACTCGTAGATGTTTTCTACTCTCGAGTTGGCAACTCACCCCCGTTGTGCAACAGTTCCTTGCAGGTTTTGCCGTACAGGTTCCGTTGTGGCTTTGCTGGCACACTGTTCCTTCCGGGTGATTGCTTTGGCAGGTTGGTTCATTGTATCAGGACCACCATTGTTATATGTTATTTCAGTTGTATCTAGTAAAACTACATCAACCAGATTGTATATTTGATAGAGATAGAAGACTAGACTTGTTATTGTTTCGACCTTAGAGTCACATGTTGTATTATTATGTTTTTCATCTTGTTTTGAGTTTTGATCCTCGCCCTTCGGCGTTGTATATTATATTGCTTGCGTGGTTGTGACCATCGATTGATGAAGAGCTAGCTCCCACTTCGGGATGCTTTTTTTTTCATTTCGTATACTATTCATGTTGTATCCCATTTGGGGCCAGTATTTACAAAGGAGACTCTGCCAAAATTTTCTGAAAAGGCTTGAGATTTTAAAAATGCATATTTATGCTTATGTTGTTAAACTACTTGCTTTAAAGTTGGTTTTTCCTTCACTCTACTGCTTTTATTGGTTTTGATTTCTGGGTTTTAGCTTACTTAGATTACGTACGCCTCGAGACGTTTCGTAATTTAAGTGTCGGTCCGTACTTTTCGGGTCGTGACAAAGTTGGTATCAGAGCGTAGGTTTTACCTCCTGAGTGTAGGATGACCCTTGGTTGATGGAGTAGACGACTTAAGAAGTGTGACACACCGTGTGTATGTTCCGCGGTATACTTACGATACGCTACTCCGCTTAAGAAGCCTTAGGCTGTACATTCTTTTGCACAATATTATATTCATTCCTATGATCTAGATTCATCAGTACCAGTTATGGTTTTTTTTTATCACGGTTGTACGGGCGTGGAGAGCTACGGCTAGAGTTGCGGTCAGCATGAGTTCGTCATGGACGAGAACTGACCAGAGCGTGATTCCAGGGACATACGATTGCATAGAGGTGTCGTTTTATTGTGTTTTCGTGCCATGAGCGTTTAATGGATCGCTTTTACTAGATTTCTCGGACATGCAGATCAGCACCAGAGGATTGGGCCACTTCAAGAGGCCAGCCAGATTGTGATGACCGTCAAAGCATATATTATTTTGATGATTGAGGCACTGTTCAGCATGCGGACGAATGAGTCAGTGATTTCAGCGAATGAAAAGATATCGCCCTAAATGTTTGAAGCTAATGCCGCACGAGTTATACTTCGAAATATGATAGAAGAATCGCTAGTCACCAAAGATGAAAGACTAAGACATGTGATTCATTGCCTAACCCGATGCGAGGTCATTAGATAGATTGATTCCAGCTAGAGGAGACTTCACGCTGATACGTTGAGAGTCTATAGACATGATCGAATGTCAGGAACCCATTTTCCAAGTTTAAAGTATTCGGAAAACAATGCAAGCAATTCTACGGACCTTCTAGAAGAATGAAACCTAACTCGACTTAATGACCATGGAACGCCAGTGAACCATAGGGTTTGCGGCAGTTCAGCGGTGCCATCAATGAGGCTTGGGTTTGCCCTTCTACGGTTGGTCCATAGGTGCTGTGGCATGTACTCGATATTATTAAACCGTACTCAAGATGTTGAGCTCTTGGGGGATTATAATGTTTTGACAAATTGATCGGATGGTTTGACTTCATTCGGATATCAGGTGATGGGATTCATTGCTTGGGAGACTCCAGATACGAGTATAGCCGTTGGAGTGCAGTCCATGCAGCCACGAAGAGACGAGTCCGAAGCAGTCGACATTAGAGAAAAGCGGAGTAAGAAGTTCGTATGAGATCCTGATGAGGTGACGTTCCACTCCGCTGACATAAGAGATGTGATATGCATACAGAGACGTTGAGATACGACCAGTTCCCGCGGAGGAGTTGTGCTGAGAACACAGATGTCCAGAAAATGAGAAATGATTAGGCAAGAGTACCAGCCTTAGTATAGTTCGGGATAGGCGAGGTAGGAAGAAACCCTGAGCAGGTTCTTTCTAGGACACTGCTGCAATGAGATTTTGCACCGAGGATCAGATGTATGACGTGTATCCAGAGGGCCAGAGGCCGACGCTAGAGACGTGCTGCTTGGTGAGTGGTCGTGTTAATTGGCCGTGAGAAGACCAGAAGAGTACTTGAGCGGATCGTTTCCGTTGGTACACCGGACCGGGCCGACGAGCCGATGGATTGCGAGATCGGTAATCCACAGAGAAATAAGGATGCTAGACCGTGGGAAGGAGGCAAACGGATGTTCTTGCTCCGCCAGTTTTGGGCGTACCGACACTTTTTCGACATTGTAGAAGGTGTATCTCAATGTCCTTTATTGCGATTTGCCTTGTGATCTGAGTGTCATGCTTATATCACTTGGATTTGAGTTTTGATGATTGGGCTTTATGGTATTGTTTTCATGCACCACAGTTGCACTTGACTTCGATTTGATGTCATTCGAGATGCTTATTTTGATTTCATACCTATGGTATGCATGTGATTTGACTTATGCTTTCGGTGAAGTTTTCATGCACTTCTAGTATTTGATTTGATTTTATGCACGCTGATGCACATGGTCGTGAGATTATATACCACGGTATATCTGATTTGGATTTGGATTCAGATGTGTTGTATATCGTCGATTTCGATTTTGATATTCGATATTTGTTTCCGTGCACCTTGTGCACTTGATTTGGATCCTTGAGCATACTTGGGCGCTTAAGGCGATTTTGGTGCACACCAGATGCACTAAATCGAGATTTTCGTGCACCTGGTATTGCTGTCTGGCACACCCGTTGCCTTTGACAAGTGTTTCGTGCACACCCGTTGCACTTAGATTTTGTTTATGTGCACATGTATGGCACATTCATGGATTTCGATTTCCGTGCGCACCAGACGCATCCAGCATTCATATATATTTAGGATTGATTTCTTTTGGAGCAGTATATTTTATGATACTTGCTATTTGGTTTAGTAATGAGCAGGACTAGTCAGAGGATAGTACCTGAGTATATTTTTGCATGCATTGATAGTTATTGAAGGGATTTCCAAAGAGGAGCTATAGTCTCAGTATTTACCTACGTGTCAGTGATGACACGAAACTTTTTACAAAGGGAACCCTTCTAAATTGTTTTCAAACGACGGGACGTGTATGTTAAACAAATGATATATATATATATATAGTTATTTTCTTACAATAGACGTCCGCCACTGTGCAGTGTTGCGAACATCGCACAGCGATTTGAAAAAGCTCTGGCATGCATTTCTTTCAGATGTTTGATGGATTACTACGATGTGTACTATAGGTACATGACATGTTTTTGAATATGTTAAATTGGTTTTCGTTTTACATTTTGGACATTGATGTCTTTACCATAACTCCGATGATTGCGGGATACTTGACGGAGTTTTGATTTTGAGTTATATGCTCATTTTTCATGCGCATGCATTGCGCTACGATATGTTTCATGCATTTATGATTTCGGAGCCCCGACGACTTGATGGTTTTGCTGAAATGTTTTAGTAGTTGGGGGGTTTTAATTTAAATTTGGGTACCGAATTTCTTTAAGGGGGGAAGATTGTAACGTTTTGAAAATCGTTTAGGTGAAATTTCGGATAATCGGTAAAATAACGGGTGTTTTCCGTAAAAATCAGGATATAATTATATTTTAATATAAAATTAAATATACATATTCTATCTATGTAATTTCTAGTATTTGGTTTTTATTGAGCCACTTGTAAAATTTCTAGTTTACTGAAATTTTTTCCGAAATTAATTATTTTAATATTATTTTAAGCCGTCACTAATATATTTAATTAGGGATGATTAAAAATTTGAATTGGTTGATACAAATTTTGTACATCATTAAACATTAAACTAACATGTAAAATATTGTTTTTGAAATAAAAAGAAATTATTAAGATGGTTTTAGAAAATATAAACTATAAAGGCTTAAATTATGAAAAATAGCTAAATAGAAATTGAGGTTTGATTCTAGGTTGACTTGGGATATAGTATTTATCATTTTTCCTAACCATACAAACCCACACCCATCCCCAAAACATGTGGCTGAACCCCCCTTGACAGGCCCAAGACTTGTTCACCTCATTTCACAAAGAAAAGAAAAGGGAAAAGGGAAAAAGAAAAAATAAACATTAAAGAATGAAGTATGGACTTATGTTGACTTTGAAACCCACATCCCTCACTCTCTCACCTCCCCCCTCCCTTAATTGGCCGAGCCCCCTACACCATTTCTGCATCCCCCTCCCCTCTCATTCCCTCATCTCATCTCTTCTCCAAAAATCCTCAAAAAAGTGGTCAAAAATCAAAGTAAAACCTCACAAAATCATAATCCAGTCTCTACCCATTTTTCCCTAGCCTATCATGCATGGATTTTGGTGAAAAGAGAGCAATTTGGAAAGCTTAGATTTCATGCTAGAACTCAATTGAGAGGTATAAATTTTAACCCTTTAGTAAATTTGTTGTTTAATTGCTTTAAGTTAGTTTATTAAGTGTTTAATTAGGTTTTAAATTGGTTCTAATTACATGATTGAAAAATTCAAGAAAATGTTTTGTGATCAAATTAGGATTTTTATAATTATTCATAGTTTTTATGGGTAGATTAACATGTTAATGCTATGCTAAAACTAATCAAGAAAGCGAGACCGTACCCGTTTTTCCAGGCCTGTTCGGACATACGGTTCCCGCGAAAGATCAAGTGGTGAGCCGTATGATGGGAAACCTTCCCGCACGGTTCGGAGAGCACTGAAGACGAATGAGAGGTTCACCACCACATCATTGCAAGGGGAGCTCGCTCGATCCGCTGATTGGTCCGACTCGTAATTCACTTCTGACTCCGTGTTCGATAGCCCGACCGTAGTGATGTTAATTGTGGTTACATCCATTAGTAGCTTGGTCCATCTTTATTCAATTTCATATATGTCTGAGGATCCGCATCGCCCTCGATTTATGTGTTATTTATCCATTCCTACTTTTTTATGCCAATGTTGGTGACTGGAGATAACTCTCTTCAATTATTCCTGGGATGGGAGGGAGTAGGTCTTGCTTCATATTTGTTAATTCATTTTTGGTTCACACGACTTCAGGCAGATAAAGCACCTACAAAAGCTATGCCTGTCAATCGAGTAGGGTGATTTTGGATTAGCTCCTGGGATAATTGTTGCTTGTAAATTGTTAAAATTGTTTTTTTTAGCAAACTAGGTTTTGGAAATTATTTCAAAATGTGAGATTAAATGTGGTTAATATTTTCATCACATCATTAACAACATAATTGGTAGTTTGACACTTTAAGACATGTAAAATTTAAGCTAGTTTCTAGTTTGCCAATTGTTATTTCAAAAATTGTCTAAATTATGTATTTTGTAAACTAGATTTTAGAACCATCATGTTTTGTGGCCGCTAGATTATGATATATAGTGAATATTGTGGCCGCTAGATTTATTTAAACATCAAGTTTTGTAATAAAACGGTTAATTTTGCTTGCTAGGTTTTCGAAAATAGCTTTTAAAGTGAGTTAGAGGTTTTGTAAATTGCAACCTATTTCATATTATAATTAGTGTTTGTGAATATGCAAATGGGTGCGTTTGGGTTTTATCTCGATCAATTGGCGTTTATACGCGATATCGAGGGATATTTGGTTCTTTTTACTGAGTGGATCCTAGGTTTTAACCTATGTGAAATTCGTATGTTGTTTTGGTCTTTTATCCGTGATTTTGGTTTATGATACTAAATGTTTACATGTAGGCACCCCCATGTGGACTTCGAGATGACAAGCAAGCACGTGGCGACGTCAGCATCGCCAAACGAAGCTCGGGTGGGTAGATTATATCTACGGAGGAAGTCGGGTGGATGTCGTATAGCACCCACGCAGTCCGTAATAAAGTTTATTATATATTTGTTTATATAGGTGTTTTATGATACGAGGACGATTATCAAGATATGATTTTGTGTTTATGGTTTAGTTTAGGATAGATAAAAATAGCTAGTTTAGCTTCTAGCCGCGAACCCTCTAGAATCGATTTTTACCCACACGTACACACACACATGCATACGTTTATTTTACTTGTGCGTATATGGGGACATATATATACATATATACATATATATATATATACATATATACATATATATATATATACATATATATATATATACATACATATACATGGATTTTGACGATAAGTACTTGGGATTGGAGATGAGTCGATGAGATTAGGCTTGGGGCCATGAGATCAGTGTTATAATATAGTTCGTATTTGAGATACGACATGATATTTTAGCGGGTTCTTTAGGCATGGTATTTTCATTCCCACGCATGCATTACATAGATGGTATCAGTATTGTACTAGACTTAGATCAGTACCCCCAGATCATGATATATGATGGAAAGGATACCAGACGAATAATGAGATAAATGTGATATTTGACCCATACCCAGATTTGGGAGGTCGTACGACGGATTTACCGTATGAGCTATATATTGATGATAGATCCGCACACTTGACTCGAGAATGTCATATTATATAGGGTATCGTATGGGATACCATTGAGGCGGGATCACCGACTATTATACACACACATATATATATAGACTTAGATTTAGGTAGTTTCCATACCCCTTCCGATTGGTTGTTAGTTAGACTTGTAGTTACCTAGTAGATATTGGACTGACCCGAGTCATACCTATTTCCAAAACTAACGAATCGTGAGGATTTTAAAGACATGTCAAAGGATACTACGGATATTTCAAAAGACGTACCTTTTCTTAAAAACACCGTAGCCCTTATTTTCAAAACACCACGATTCGTACTATTTCAAACGGCAAAACAGTATAACACAAGTGTAGCGATGTAGATTCCTTATTGTTACGTTATCATTCATGTTCCGCATATTATTTTTGCAATTACTATTCATTGCTATTTATCATATTGTTATCGTCTCATTGCATGTTTATTGTGTACTTAGTGATTATGAACCATGCTGTCAGGACACCAGCACTATTACCGATGATGCGTATGTTCCACATACACTTACTTGCCGGCTCACAAACATCATCATCGGTAATTGCCATGTCACATACACTTTAAAAAATACCTTTTCATTGACATAGCTTGTTAACTGATAGTTCGACTTGGTATTAGCGTACTCGTCTTTATATGCTAGATTAGACATTGCAGTTATTACTTGCTACTGCATGCATATTATTATTCACTGCTTACTTGCAATTGAAGATTGGATTTTAGATTTTCATGAGATTTTATGGATTTGGAAACTGCATGTAAAAGTTTTATAAACTGATGTGTTATTTTAAAGAGAAAAATTCGGTTTTCCTTGATGTGATGAGTATTGACCACCATGATGTCTTCTTGGTTATGAGATGGATTTCGAGACCCGATTCGAGGAGACGTAGGAACCGTCTCTGGTACATGGTGGACCCGGTATGGTACCTCGGGGCGAGATTGATTTTCATGGTGAATGATGAGCATGGCAGGGGCAAACTGCCTACCGGTGATAGCATTTGGACCTGGCGGTTATCCGGAGGATACCGACCGGAGTCATGAGATGGATATAGGCCGATCCGTACTGCCGGAGCCCGTGGACCGATCCCGCAGATGATACGGAGCCTGAGATATATGAGGATTTATGTACCGATGCTGGGAACAGATTATGTTTTGTGTCGATACTTGACACTGACTTCTCTGTTGATTTCCTGATGTATTATGTTTCCACACGTCATGCATTCATACATCATATATCTGATATGTTGCTAGCTGAGGTACTGACACAAGCTTGTAGTATTACACTTATACATAGATGGACTAGGATGTTTATTTGAGGATATTATTTGATATGACCTAGGATAGCATCATACATGCGATTTCTACTCGTAGATGTTTTCTACTCAAGAGTTGGCAACTCACCCCCGTTGTGCCACAGTTCCTTGCAGGTTTTGCCGTACAGGTTCCGTTGCGGCTTTACTGGCACACTGTTCCTTCCGGGTGATTGCTTTGGCAGGTTGGTTCATTGTATCAGGACCACCATTGTTATTTTTTATTTCAGTTGTATCTAGTAAAACTCCATCAACCAGATTGTATATTTGATAGAGATAGAAGACCAGACTTGTTATTATTTCGACCTTAGAGTCGCGCGTTGTATTATTATGTTTTTCATGTTGTTTTCAGTTTCTTTTGAGTTTTGATCCTCGCCCTTCGGCGTTGTATATTATATTGCTTGCGTGGTTGTGACCGTCGATTGACGAAGAGCTAGCTCCTGCTTGAGGATGCCTTTTTTCATTTCGTATACTATTCATGTTGTATCCCGTTTGGGCCCAGTATTTACAAAGGTGACACTGCCGAAATTTTCAAAAAAGACTTGAGATTTTAAAAATGCATAGTTCGTCTTATGTTGTTAAACTACTTGCTTTAAAATTGGTTTTTCCTTCACTCTACTGCTTTTATTGGTTTTGATTTCTGGGTTTTGGCTTACTTAGATTACGTACGCCTCCAGACGTTTCGTAATTTAAGTGCCGGTCATGTTCCGTACTTTTCGGGTCGTGACAGTACGACTCCATTTGGGTGATCATGGATCGATTGACGAAAGCGGCTCACTTTCTGCCAGTGAAGACCACTTTTGGATTTGCTCAGTATGCCCAGATATACATAGATGAGATCGTACGATTGCATGGAGTCCTAACTTGTATCGTGTCCGACCGAGGCACCCAGTTCACCAGCCGACTATGGCGGAGACTTCAAGAGGCTATGGGCACCTGCTTGAGTTTCAGCACAGTATTCCATCTGCAGACCAACGGCCAGTCAGAGTGGACTATTTAGACTCTTGAGGACATGCTTCGAGCTTGATTCTAGATTTCGGTGGCAGCTGGGATCGTCATTTGCCCTTGGTGGGGTTCTCCTACAATAATAGCTTCCAAGGTACGATTCAGATGGCACCTTTCGAGGCTTTATATGGGAGGAGATGTCGATCGCACGTCTGTTGGACAAAGCACAGCGAGAGCATTATTTTGGGGCCGCAGATAGTACAGGAGATGACCAAGAAGATACAGTTGATTCGAGACAGGAGGACAGCCCAGAGTAGGCAGAAATCGTATGCTGACAGACGTCGTCGTAGACTCGAGTTCGCCGTTGGCGATCATGTTTTCCTGAGGGTCTCTCGGATGAAGGGCGTGATGAGATTTGGGCGGAAAGGAAAGCTTATTCCCATATTTATAGGTCCCTTCGAGATCCTCGAGCGTGTGGGCGCAGTGGCTTATCGTTTGGCTCTTCCACCCGACTATCCGGATGTTCACCCTGTATTCCATGTATCGATGCTTCACAGATACCTTCATGACCCTTCTCACATGATTCAGCACCAGACCATTCAGCTTGAGCATGATCGTTCGCTCACCGATTCGGGGACGAATTTCTTTAAGGGGGAAGATTGTAACACCTTAGAATACGTTTAGTGGTTAATTATGCGAAAATATTGTTTTTAGTAAAAAGGATTACCAAAATGGTTTTTAAATATTTTATAAAAATTAATGAATATTTTATTAGAATTTAATTGGGCTTGCACACACATGTGCATGATAACCTAGGGCTAATTTGGGGTAAAATCATGCTTAGTAGCCATGGTGTTTTAACCATTTCATTAGATAAAATAGTATTTAAATTAAGTATTTTAGTTTCAAAAAAATTTGAATTTCTTTTTTGGTTGACTTAGAGGAGGAGGAGAGAGAGGGCATGGGAGACAAAGCATTTTTGGCATTAAATGATGGGAGAGAAAATGCCAAGCTTTGTCCCCTAACCCCCTCCCCCCCCCGCTCTCACTCTCTCTACTCTTTTTCAAAAACTCTCTTTTTTCTCACCTCACACACTCTCTTCCTTTCTTGTTCTGCAGAACGGCAGCAGCCTCCCTCTCCTTCATCATTCTTCTTCTTCTTCCCTTCATTCAAGCCCCAAACTCCATTAAAAATCCCTTCCCTCTTCACTAAACCTCTTGTTTAAGCACTTCTTGTGGGTTCTTGAGGCAAATCATTGCCTTTGAAGGCAAGGTTAGCAAGTTGAGCCATCACTAAACCCCTTTGAGGTGTAAAGCTTACCCTGATCCTTTTCTTTGCTAAACTTTGAATTATTTAGCTTAATCTAGGGTTTAAGTGGTGTATTAGGGCTAATTAGGTGATTTATGTGTAGATTGGGTCAAGTAATGGTTTTTATGGCCTTATTAGCTTAACTTTGGGTTATTAGTGCTGTTAAGTCCAAGTTTTTGCACCTGGTTAAACTAAAAACCCCTAATGTATTAATTTTATTGTTTAATTAATGTTTAGTTAAGTTTTATTGCCATTTTGGGATCTATTGTAACTCCCGATGCTTCAGGGAAAAGTTGAGTTTACTGAAGCATGTTTACTAGACCTAGACCACACACATGGAGCACGAGACTCTAATTCCCACCCCAGGCTGCAGAAAAATTCATTCTGGCTGTAAATTGCAGCCAGAGGGGTGAGTTGGGTGTCGGGGTTTAGGCTGGGGGAGTCTGCTACATATCTAAGATGTTTGGTATATGCAACTTTTCTTAAATCTGTTTGTATCAAAATCTGGAACCAAATACCTTGTTTTCAATACTTTTAACTTGCGTAACACGTACGTTTTGTTAGTGGGTTTGGTAGTTGCTGTGTGTCGCAGCGTGTCCGGGTAGTTTCAGACGCGTATACATACGTTTTGGCGTATCGAGGTTTAGCTTGCGACGCTAGTTTCTCATTTGGTCTTGATATCGCGTTTTTGCAGGATTTTACCATATGTGAGTTATTTGTGTAAATTCTAGGTTCACAGGCGGGGACTTCAGAAGCCGCGAAGAAGGGGAAGCAGGTGGTCGGGTACACTTAGCACCGGATCACGGTGAGTAGATTTAACATCTACGGGGAAATCGCCCGTATAGCGTTATGCGTCAGGGCTTGATAGGATATTATAGTCGCGTGTTATATTAATATATATATTAGTTGTGCATACGTACCATTATAGCGTACCCCTCTTTTGTTGCATATAGACATAATATTTAGGAGACATCGCACTATTACTAACGGTTCATGCTGCACGAGCACAAATTGCATGCTACACACACAGTTAGTAATTGCCAAGACACTCACACTATAGAATTGCTATGAACCATACATCGTTTAGCTTATCTCATCATTGATGATTAGACATGATTCTGTCCCTTTGTGTGCATACATGCTTGCATATATACCATTTGTACATCCATATTGGCACATACACATATTGTACACTCAAGCTTGCGTATATACCACTTGTACATCCATATTGGCATACATACATATTGTACACTCATGCTTGCGTATATACCACTTGTAGATCCATATTGGCACACATACATATTGTACACTCATACATGTGTAAGGTTATGGGAGCGCCCCGGCCTTCGAACCGTGGGCAAATGCGGAACAAAAATCTGATAAAACCCGGCGCTACCATTACCCGATTCCAAGATCGAAACCATTAACCCTAAAACTAGCAAGCCAAACACAAAGAGATAGAATGGTTATACCTAACAAACCAAGTCCTTCGGGTATTCAACCATTTCCATGGTCGTAGTGATGCCGATCGACTTTGGACGCCGGTCTTCCTTCATCTCCGATGATCCACCCGAGGAAAACGGCGCAAGCTCCAGGTATGTTAAACGGACCAACCGACCCTCCAAGATCGCTAGTAGTAGAGAGTAGGGGTGTAGGATAGGCCAACCATAAGTTTCTCTCAAAATATTATGCTCATAGAACAACTATGGAAGATGTAGTGGTGATGATCAAAGGCATGAGCTAAAAAATGCCTAAGTTTCTTTTGGGTGTGTGAATGAATGAGAGTGAGAGAGTTTGATGGTAACCAAAAGAGTGTTAGTTATATGTATGCCTTAGAGGCCATTACTATACATAGGATGTATATTGTAGTGGATGCTGGGACATATATATGGAGGACTTTCTTGCTCGACATGATAGTATGCTATCTGGTTACTCTTTACCTTAACGTGTATACTGATTGTCTCTTTGTTACATGTTGGTAAAGCCCTTAGGATGTGTACTTGACTACCTGGACTATGATGCGGATCATACTAGTTGGGACATGGTAGTCCATAAGTACATCCTTCAAAGTCCCTAGTCGTGGGTGTATCGAGACGGGGCATCGATATACCAGAGTAGACTAGTGTATACCTTCTCGACCCATACAGATGGGTGATGGATGATCCCATATCCATTGGTGTTTGACATCAGAGATGATATACGGGTGCTCAGTGGAGACTGGGTACATTGGACGGACTCGCCGAGAACTCCCAGATGGTATTATACCTTACGTCAGATGGCAGTTCTCTGGTGACACTGGTACAGAGTAGTCTGTTGACCCGAGATCGTCATAGAGTCTTGTGTGGTTCCCACTGTGCTTTGATTTCCACCTTACCACGTCCAAGAGGGCGTGCAAAACGGTGGCTTTTAGGTACAGTCCCGAATCACATGGAGGCAATGAGCGATAGGAGGGGATTCGTCTCTCCCGGTATAGGGGGTTGATGTTGCGCTGTGTTCGATTGGCTATAACCGGAAATCCCTGGCCAGGGTTGCTGAGATTTACTGGTAAGTGTTACCAGTAGTTTCTCGAATTGTTATAGACCTTATATCGACACGACTTATCGAGCTATTGCGGTCTGACGTTTTCCACCCCTAGGCGAGATATGCGACTTATCAGACGATCAGACCGGACTGTACGGTAAGTGTTACTGGTTGGATTCACTGGAGTGTGAGCGGGCTTGCTCGTCGATCTTCTGGTCGCTCAATACCCGGGTGGCCGTTACGTTTAGCAGACCGCTTGCGGCTTGTGGGTGCTTGATATGATCATCATCTGCTACCCGGCGTATTGACGAGTTTTTAGAGTCCTACACAGAGGTTTCCTGGCTCAAGCGAAACGAAATAGGAGCGCATATGAGATATGTGCGGGACCGAGAATAATACCAGTATGTGATACTGTATTCGATTATCGCGATTTGTAACATTGATCGGTTATATGCGTTATAGCCGGGTTATCGGATCAAGTGTTGATTCGATAAGTTGTTACTATTGATATTAGTCGGTTATATGCGATATGACCGGGTCGTTAAATCAAGTGTTGATTTAATGATTTAATGTATAATTATATATATTTGATATATCACTTTACATTAACTAATATAGGTTCACTTAAAAATGATTTTCTCACTTGATGTGCACATTGTATATATGATATACTTTTGTGCATTTGATTGTATCATATTTGATGATACATGATTGTTTGGTGTATAGTTTAAACCATGGTCGGTCAATGGTTAGGGTTTCTTTTGCCTCATTTTCTTATTCATTTATTCATTTATTTATCCATTTTGTTTATTTTTGCAAAAGAAAAGGATAAATGAGGAAAATGGTGGCTTTCTTTGTTTGTAGTTGAAACTTCATGAAGCTTTGACTACATGACCATTTTGTCTCATGCTTAACCCTAAACCATTAAACCTTACCATGGTCTATTCTCTACACCTAACCAAGGTTAGGATATGATAAGTATTCTTTTTATTATTCATTTTTGATTATACTTATGATATTCTTTCTTCTTCTTCTTTATCTTCAACATTGAAGCAAGCTTGCCTCCATCAATGGCAACTTGTGAAAAAGAGTGAGAAATCCAATTCTAAAGTGAACCCACTTCCTATTTCTTCATCCTCTACCTCTTGCCAAGTAGTAGAGTGTGTTTTCTTCACAAGTTTCTTGACTTGGTGAAGTTGGAGCTTGATCTAGCGATGCCTCGACGTAGATCATCTTCGGCATCGTCGTTGATGACCTAGCCCGTTTTTTCTCCGATGAAGCCGACGCTAGAGCCCAAGATTCGATTTGGACAGCGGAGAGGACTTCATCACGGAGCTATGGAGCTGGAGAACTCGATCTACAAAGGTTGTATTTCCGTTTACCTAGCTAAGTTGTTTACTAGTTTCATTTTATCGCCTAAACTTCTAGCCAACAATCCGTATCTAGGATTTCTCGGCCCCGCAAAATTTGAAATTGGCATGGTTGATGCCTTGTGAGACCTCTTGAGTGTGCCTAGGAACCATACAGTGGTATCAGAGCCTAGCTAGAGCCTTAGGCGATGGGTAGACGAAGTTAGAGATCCGCTCGAACCCCGAAACCCCAATCAAAATGCCTCTCTGTACATTTTTCAAAACTGTTGAATTTTGTGAATTAAAAATATGCAGAAAAGTAAGCAGGAAAAACTAAGAATTACTGTGAAGTTTGGGCCCCTAATTCCATAATTCGACCGCGGAACCGCGGCCAAACCAGGGGTTTGGCGGCGCTTACGCGGCCCAAATTTGGACTTAGTCCCTCAAATTTCATATATTTATTCTTAGGTCCTTTCTTGGCAATTTTTTATGTGAATTTTTTAATTCCACTCAAGTGTTGAGTTTTCTAGAGTTTTATTGGGGATTCGTTAATTTGATCGGATAATTTAACTTCGTTTATGTTTTTCCGGATATTTTAGAAACTGTTAAAAAGTTCGACCGGATATAAATACCCACTTTTTCCCCTGCCGGGAAATTTCCAAGTGTTGGATTTTTCCATGGTTTAAAGATAGTCTAAGTAGTGCAAGTAAAGCGATGGTCCCTCTAGAAGACAACAAACCTTAACTCGATTATGTGACCGTCTTGAACTGCCCTTTGAACCTTCGGGTTTGGGGCAGTACGGCGTGCCACATGTGAGGCGTTGGCTTGACCCTTCTACGGCTGGACCGTTGGTACTGAGGCACGAAGTGAATGTTTTTAAACTTATTTCAAGTGTTGATCTGTTTCGGGAAAACTTGGGTGTTCGATTGTTCGATCGGAAAGTTTAACATTTTCTATTTATCCGGAATGGGATACAATAATTGTAATTCACAATAAGTTATGAGATAACTGAATGAATATTATAAACATAGCAGTTTAGTCTCACTTGATCAGTTGCCACGGAATCTTGATGTGATCAAAAGTCCGTCGCAATCACGTAGCGTACGCGGATACTTGCCGGGTAAACTTAATAGACAGCCTCGCTCCATAGCCCCGACCATGTGACTGTAGGAGAACCCCATCACCGAAAGCATCCGTCCGGGTGCTCGCGGTAGCGGTGTTCCGCCTTGGTGCACTTCGTCGACGGTATCGGGGGTGCAGCTGTCTACTGAAGTTTGCGACGAGCATTCGATCAAATTGTCGGGAATCTTGTTGAATTGCCCGACTTGATATTGAAAAGAGTTTTCGATAATGAGACTAAAATGCGGGGTTTATAATTGTTAGGCATGCGATGTCTAAGTAATTCATTTGATTAGGCATGTGATGTCTAAGGAGGTTGCGGATTCCAACTGTTGTAGTTTTACACTTTCTTTTCTGTGACCGTAAGTGTAATATGTGATATCGCCGGTTTCGTTGCTATAAGTCAACGACAATTGGGATGCGCATATTTACTTACGTTGATGACATGTGATGTTTTGTGTTGCTGGATATGTTATATTGGATTGTCGTGTTTGAATAGCCGGGGGTTTTTATGTGAGATGAGTGTTTTTCATTTTCATTCATGTAAAAACTTGTATGTAATATTCTTTTATTGGGGCACTTCCAGGTTGCGGAAGTTGTCGCCTTTTGTATATTATTTACTTTTCCGCACTAGGATAGACCCAAGGAGGTAAGCACAAGTAACCGGGTTCTGGAGTCCAGTAGGAGACCAACTCGAGGAGTCGAGTCCGGGTCTCCTAACTCTAGAATTGGTAGGGTTGCTTGCCGCTCTCGTAGGGGTCTAGGGGTGTGGGTTTGGCTATTCATCACGACCGTGGAATCCGTGTTTTATACTGGCTCGTATTGAAAACACGGACGTCCTAGTATATCCAATATTTCATATGTTTCTTCTGCTGCGATATCTATGATGTGATCATGAGATGTTCTGTGATAGATACAGTATATAGTATATATGATATATTATATAGACGTTACTTATGTTTTACACCCGTGCTAGCCCTGCCCCGCTCTGCCGTTAGTTACCTAACCTAACGGTGCACGAGGGGACATCGAGGCGAATGCGGATGGCATAAGTATACGTCGTATTTATCTGTGATGTTTAGGTACTTAAATGATGGGACTTCATTAATGTGATTAATGAAATAAAAGAAACCTAAAGATGTTGTAGAATCGAATTTCAAAATAAAACAGGTAGCTACAGTTCTTACTTTGCACAGAGGTATATGTGATATATCCTGCACCTTATTCGATGAGGAAAGGACCGAGATCCCTTCACCGGGAGTGACTCCTTTAGCAATAACTGGCAGATGCTACACACTCGGTTTGTCTTTTGATTGCTTTTAAGAGTTTTTGCTTTGCATAGTGATATATATGATATATCCCGCACCTCATTCGATGAGGAAAGGACCGACGATCCCTTCACCGGGAGTGACTCATTTAGCAAAACTAGAAAAGCCTCAAAAACACTCTATTTTAAAATCATTTGATTCTACAACGATATCAAGTTCATTACGCAATAGGTTTTCAGAAATACCTGTCGTAGCCCTTCGTCATTTCAGATAAGTCCTGTTTAGTATTCGTGCTGCGTTTGTTGACCTTGTCAAGGCGCAGTGTGCGGTAGCTAACCAGTATTTATCTGCTTATGCATATGATGCAGATTGGGTTAGGGTAGTCGTGCGGCCTTGTTGACCTTGTCAAGGGTCGTGCGGGTGGGTTTGATTCAATCAAGAAATGACGGGTTGAACTTGACTTGCGATCTATGGTTTGTTGACCTTGTCAAGGTTATAGATCGTTCGGGGCAAAATATTATCGGGAATTTCAAGTGTTGAAATTTGCAATGAGATTGCATACCTTCTATGAGATAGTTGGATCCCGATACCCGCTGCGAGTAATTGTTACTCCTGGGAGAGTTTTACACGTTACAATTAGCCGATCAAGTAGGTGTCTAGAAAGGTGTTAACGGGGTTACGCCTCTGGGAAAATGAGGTTTACATTAATTAGGTCCGTGCGAAAGCACGGGGAACCTCCCTCAAAGTACCGACACTGGCCTGGCTGAAAGATTGGCGAACTTGTAGTGTGTAATTAATCCCGGCTAGTCTTTCCTTTTAGGGTTTGAAGGAAGATTTGATAAAAAACAGTGGGAGCCATCCTGATTAGATAAAATAATAACCAATCTATTCTTGCAAGAGCATACGCTGAGTGTTTTCTTCTTTCTCTCTCCAGGTAGCGACCATATCATGCCTTAATCAAGATAATAATACGGATATTTGACCGAACTCGCTTGTTATACTGAGCTGGGGAACGTTGGTCCCGCTCCAACTTATAATTGTTATAAGACAGAGCAGGAAATTGGGGATTACCAGAATTCCCGTGCCGCCAAAACGAAGAGAGTGCATGCTGATGCATCATCTTCGGGTGTGATCGTTACAAAGAATTGTTTCTCCGTATCCTCTACGTCCTGGGTATGTGATACCAGATCAGGATCCCAGATATGTAATCTGTTATATAGGGCTACAGAAAGGTAGAGAACTGAGAACGGGTGATAAGTTTCATGAGGCAGAAAATGGGGCAAGTGTTGCAGCCAAGTCTGTTGGTCACTGTCACCCTGTATTACCAATACATTGATTCTGAACGAATGTTATTAGATACCGAACCTGATATACAAAATCATATCAGTCTCTTTATCAGTAAAAAAATGATAATATTTTGTATTGTTGGATAATGTTTTGAACATTTCCTATATCAAAAGTTGATCGGTTCAGGCACGTTATCTAAAAGCATTGATGTTCTAAATCAAACTACAGTTCTTAGTATACAGAACACACACAAGAGGATGAGTTCAGAAATGAACGAATTTTTCTTGAGGTATTGTAGACTAGGTCATATCAATACGACCCGACTAGCTGAAGTTACATGAAGATGCATATTTAAAATCTGTTTGAATTTACATCTTGTGAAACTTGCCAGTCATGTCACAAAGATAAGATGACCATAACTCCGTTTACTGGAAACAGAGAAAGAGTCACTGAACTCTTGGGATGATACATGTTGATGTATGAAAGGTCCCCTGTCTACACTTGCCAAGACCGGTTCTTTATACTTCATTACATTCTCTGATGATCTTTCGAGATTCAGACCTATGTTCCTGTTGAAACACAAGTCTGAACCTCTTGAGATATTCACAGAATATAAGTTAGAAGTAGAGAACCAAATACGGGTAAAAGTATTATGTCCTATGATGAGATCAAGGAGGAGAATAATTGAGCACGAAATTCTTGGACTTTTCTAAAGGAGAATGAGATTCTCTCTCAGGATTACTCCTCCGGATAAACCATACGATGGTATATCGGGGCGGAGCAGATACACCCTATATGATAAGGTGTGCTCTATGATGAGTACTACTGAGTTACCTATTTCCTTTTTGGGAGTTATGCACTTGAGAAGCTGCATACCTATTGAATAGGGTTCAAATCAAATCAGTTGCCTACCACTTCATATTTGATATGATAAGGGAAGAGCCCATCTCTTAAGTTGGTTAAGATTTGGGGTTGTCCGGGCTATGTCTAAAAGCAAAATCCGGACAAGCTCGAGGCAAGATCTGTTATGTAGAACTGGAAAGGTTCCAGCCATACAAAACTTCAGCTGATGATTTGAAAGAACCAAAGGATTCAATAGTTACCAACGAACCTCAGCCTATCCGCCGATCTAGTAGGGTTTTCTCACCCACCTGAGAGATACTTCGGTTTCTTTATGACAGTGGGAGCGAGGATTGCATCATGAGATGATGACCCAACTAGTTTCGAGCAGGCCATCAGGAGTGGGACTCTGTAAGAATGGCTGGATGTTTAGCGATCTGAGATGGAATCCATGTACACCAACAAAGTATGGACTTTGGTTGCTATATCTGAAGGGTTAAATCCCCATCAGGAGCAAGTATATCTTGAGAAGATTACTTGGTGTAGATGGAAAAGTTGAGACTTTCAAAGCTAGACTTGTTAAAGGTTTTCGTCATCGACCAGGCGTGGATAATGATGAAACCTTTTCCAGTGCCTATGCTTAAGTCCATCCGGATCCTACTTGCCATGGCTACATACCATGACTACGATATCTGGTGGTTGAGTGTCATGACATCTTTTCTAAATGATGTTTTAGAAGAGAGCGTCTATAAGTACACAGCCAGAGGGCCTCGTAGACAGTGGGAGCAGCGGAAACGTGTGCAAGATGTTTTATATAATAAAGCAGGCATCGCGGAGATGGAACATCTGTTTTGATGAGTTAGTCAAACAGTTTGACATCATCAAAATGGTAGATGAACCTTGTATAAACAAAAAGGTAGTAGGGAGTATGGTGGTGATCCTCGTAGAGTACGTGGATGACATACTCTTGATAAGAAAAGAGTTTCCTATGCTACGCTCGATCAATCTCCTCTTATCACAATGATTCTCCACATAGGATCAAAGTGATACCTACTAAATCCTGGGTTTTGGATCTATGAGATAGATCTAAATAGATATTAGGATACTCACTAGTTGTAGTGAGACGGTATCAATTGATCCTGGGAAGAATCACTGGAAGTGTTCCAGGGTGATAAAGATGACTGAGTGTCAGTCACAGGCATTGTCTTTACCCTCAGTAAAGGGACGGTATGTTGGAAGAGTTCCAAGCTAGATACCGTGACATACTAGACAATAAAGGCTGGATACATCGCTACTTAAGATGCTACCAAAGAGGCTGTTTGGGTATATATCAGTTCAGGAGATGAACTTTGTTCCTCCCATTGTGTGACAATAGAGTTGTGGCTTATGCCAAGGAACGCCGGTCCCATCAGTGATCCAGACATATTCTAAGGCAGTGTCACCTGATCATAGAGATGGTTGATCTCCAGGGTGATCGAGGTTTGGAGAGTAGACCCAGAGGACAACACAACGGATCCACTCACAAAGGCCTTTTCCCAGAGAGAGACTTTTATGGGATGGTTGAGTATGAGATACTACAACCACTGCTACCAGATGGCCCTAGTGCAAGTGGGAGATTGTTAGTTATATGTATGCCCTAGAGGCCATTACTATACATAGGATGTATATTGTAGTGGATACTGGGACATATATAGGGAGGACTTTCTTGCTCGACATGATAGTATGCTATCTGGTTACTCTTTACCTTAACGTGTATACTGATTGTCTCTCTGTTACATGTTGGTAAAGCCCTTAGGATGTGTACTTGACTACCTGGACTATGATGCGGATCATACTAGTTGGGACATGGTAGTCCATAAGTACATCCTTCAAAGTCCCTAGTCGTGGGTGTATCGAGACGGGGCATCGATATACCAGAGTAGACTAGCGTATACCTTCTCGACCCATACAGATGGGCGATGGATGATCCCATATCCATTGGTGTTTGACATCAGAGATGATATACGGGTGCTCAGTGGAGACTGGGTACACTGGACGGACTCGCCGAGAACTCCCAGATGGTATTATACCTTACGTCAGATGGCAGTTCTCTGGTGACACTGGTACAGAGTAGTCTGTTGACCCGAGATCGTCATAGAGTCTTGTGTGGTTCCCACTGTGCTTTGATTTCCACCTTAGCACATCCAAGAGGGCGTGCAAAACGGTGGCTTTTGGGTACAGTCCTGAATCACATGGAGGCAATGAGCAATAAGAGAGGATTCGTCTCTCCCGGTATAGGGGGTTGATGTTGCGCTGTGTTCGATTGGCTATAACCGGAAATCCCTGGCCAGGGTTGCTGAGATTTACTGATAAGTGTTACCAGTAGTTTCTCGAATTGTTATAGACCTTATATCGACACGACTTATCGAGCTATTGGGGTCTGACGTTTACCACCCCTAGGCGAGATATGCGACATATCAGACGATCAGACCGGACTGTACGGTAAGTGTTACTGGTTGGATTCACTGGAGTGTGAGCGGGCTTGCTCGTCGATCTTCTGATCGCTCAATACCCAGGTGGCCGTTACGTTTAGCAGACCGCTTGCGGCTTGTGGGTGCTTGATATGATCATCATCTGCTACCGGCATATTGATGAGTCTTTAGAGTCCTACACAGAGGTTTTCTGGCTCAAGCGAAACGAAATAGGAGCACATATGAGATATGTGTGGGACCGAGAATAATACCAGTATGTGATACTGTATTCGATTCTCGCGATTTGTAACATTGATCGGTTATATGCGTTATAGCCGGGTTATCGGATCAAGTGTTGATTCGATAAGTTGTTACTATTGATATTAGTCGGTTATATGCGATATGACCGGGTCGTTAAATCAAGTGTTGATTTAATGATTTAATGTATAATTATATATATTTGATATATCACTTTACATTAACTAATATAGGTTCACTTAAAAATGATTTTCTCACTTGATGTGCACATTGTATATATGATATACTTTTGTGCATTTGATTGTATCATGTTTGATGATACATAATTGTTTGGTGTATAGTTTAAACCATGGTTGGTCAATGGTTAGGGTTTCTTTTGCCTCATTTTCTTATTCATTTATTCATTTATTTATCCATTTTGTTTATTTTTGCAAAAGAAAAGGATAAATGAGGAAAATGGTGGCTTTCTTTGTTTGTAGTTGAAACTTCATGAAGCTTTGACTACATGACCATTTTGTCTCATGCTTAACCCTAAACCATTAAACCTTACCATGGTCTATTCTCTACACCTAACCAAGGTTAGGATATGATAGTATTCTTTTTATTATTCATTTTGGATTATACTTATGATATTCTTTCTTCTTCTTCTTCATCTTCAACATTGAAGCAAGCTTGCCTCCATCAATGGCAACTTGTGAAAAAGAGTGAGAAATCCAATTCTAAAGTAAACCCACTTCCTATTTCTTCATCCTCTACCTCTTGCCAAGTAGTAGAGTGTGTTTTCTTCACAAGTTTCTTGACTTGGTGAAGTTGGAGCTTGATCTAGCGATGCCTCGATGTAGATCATCTTCGGCATCGTCGTCGATGACCTAGCCCGCTTTTTCTCCGATGAAGCTGACGCTAGAGCCCAAGATTCGATTTGGACAGCGGAGAGGACTTCATCACGGAGCTATGGAGGTGGAGAACCGGATCTACAAAGGTTGTATTTCCGTTTACCTAGCTAAGTTGTTTACTAGTTTCATTTTATCGCTTAAACTTCTAGCCAACAATCCGTATCTAGGGTTTCTCGGCACCGCAAAATTTGAAATTGGCATGGTCGATGCCTTGTGAGACCTCTTGAGAGTGCCTAGGAACTCTACAAAGAGCAACCCCCATCCCCTTACCAAAAGTGGCCGGCCCCCCTCTCTCCTCACTCCAAAATGCACACACAAAATATCTCACCAATTTCGCAATAAACAAATCCTAAAGCCATACCAATCACTACATGTTCAACCCATGCTTTGACTCAAGTCCATACCCATGCCATGTCACCTTTTCCACCTCATTTTAAACATGTGATTTTCTAAAGAAAATCAATAATGAGGTGGCATCTTCTAGATGCCATTCCGTATAAATACGGAATGCTTCCCGGTACAATTATCGAAATACACATATGCGTATTCGTACGTAAATACGAATAGCCAAGAGAGAAAATGAATAGCAAGCAATAATACTAGAATACATATATACAAATACATATGTCAATTATTAAATCAAAACTTCATTTTACAATCCGGCTTAATCCTAAGCCGCTAGTATTATCAACCGTCCGATTAAAGTCTGTGCACATAATCAATCGGACAGCTGTATGTATCAACATACGTCACCTACACCATATCGCCTGAACCGTGAAAACCCTCTGTGTGGGACTCTAAAGACTCGTCAATACGCTGGCAGTGGGTTTAACCACAAGAACTTCAGCGACACTAGTTGTACGTAACGGCTACCCAAGTATTAAGCGAAAGGAAGGCCGACGAGCAAACTCATCCAAACCCCTACTGAGCCTGTCAGTGACAATATTCGTATAGTCCGGTCTATTCATCT
This sequence comes from Agapanthus africanus, assembly GCA_030015575.1. Lineage (NCBI taxonomy): Eukaryota > Viridiplantae > Streptophyta > Magnoliopsida > Asparagales > Amaryllidaceae > Agapanthus > Agapanthus africanus. The sequence continues at coordinate 251,109,834 of CM057343.1, forward strand.
ATGAGTATCGCATATCGAGTCTAGGGGGGTGGATAAAGTCAGCCCCCTAATAACGCGATAATTTGTGTCGGTATGAAAACCCATCACTACATGAGAAACTATCGATCCTGGATCGGTAATTCTCACATACCCCGGCCGAGGATTTCTAGTGATGGCCACGTGTGCGCTGCGCGACATCAACCCCCAATACCGGGAGAGACGAATCCCTGACGATCCGCTCACTGCCTCCATATGGCTCGGGACTGTACCTAACTAAAACCAATTTGCACGACTCCTTTGAGCCGGGGTAGGGTAGTAATCAAAGTATAGAGGGAACTCACACGAGACAAATGACGATCCCAGGTCGACAGACTAATCTGTACACATGTCACTAGGGAACTGCTATTTGATAATAGGTATAATACCAAATAGCATGTTACCGGCGAGTCCGTCCAGTATACTCATAACCCAATGAGCACCTGTATACTATCTTAAGTGAACAACTAACACCAATGGCTTGTGGGACCGGCCACCTCCCTTCGTCAGGGTCTAGATAATTATACACCAGTCTACACTGGAGTATCGATGCCCAGTCTCGATACTCCCATGACTAGGGATATTTAAGGATGCACTTATAGACCCCCAGCTCCCATATATATGATCGCCATCATAATGCTGGTGGTCAGGCAAGAATCCTATGAGCTCTATCAACATTTACATGGTGATAAAGACAAACCAGATAGCATACTATCATCTCGAGTAAGACTGTTTTATCGATATAGTCCTTTCCTCAATCATCATAATCACGTGCCTGCGACTACGATAATTGCCTTGAGGGCACTATAGCCAACAATCTCGCACTTGCACTTAAGGCTAATTATTGCGATGTCGCATACTCGCAGCCCGTATGATACCGAATACCCAACTCCTTTACTAATCAGTTTCACAATGCTCGTTTGTAAAACTCTTGTGTTCGATAAATAACCTCAGTGAGTCGATCCGCTCCAGTGTTTCTTTCTGCATCTCTCGATATCTCAACTTCACGGAGAAGACTATCTCCCGAAATGAGCAATACCGTCTTAGAATATGTCTGGATATCTGATGGGACCCAGTTCACAAATGAATTCCAAATCCAGCAAACTCCTTAGACTGTATCGTCTACTAACTCAATCAGTATAAAGCGCCATACCTTCCTCGGTATCCGCTTGGACCACCTGTCCAAACTACTGCCCCTCGTCAGAGGGAAAACTATAACTTTGACAGTCACTCTGTCATCCAGGTCACCTTGGAAGCCTGGAATGATAACCGTCTCCCAAAAGAGGCTGCCATTATCAAATCCCTAGAACATCCACTTATGTTCATAAACTGCTTTCAATCGTTTTCTCCAAGATTGGATTAATAAGTCAACTTATTGCATCTAGTTTAAAAACAACATCTGGTGTGGTACTTGACATGTCTTAATTGACCCAATTGCCTAAGCAAGTGACATGCCAATCATGCACATCCCTCTCCCCTTTAGTCTGTAAGAGACCATTAGAAAGGGTGAATCCATCACGGCAGGTATACTACCGTGCAAGGAGTCGTCCAATCTAAAATACCTTTAGAATACTGTTTACGTACACAGATTGGGAAAGTACCCAAATCCAGATCTAAAACCATAGATCCAGTAACCAGAATGTTTGATATAATATCCATAACCCGTATGGAGAAAACACTGTATGACAACGAAGGTATAACCGATTGTAGTATAGGAATTTCACTTCCTATAAAGTGCATGTCATCCTAAATACCAGGACACTCACCCTACTACCTTCTTACTAGATCCATCTCCTATTCTGATGAAGTCAAAACCTATGACCGTCATGTTGGGTTGCAAGGCACGCTCACAAGGGTCTACGAGCCATCAACCATGCCCGATTTAAATTTTAGCCGTGCCGAACAACCGAAAGCCGGATCATTAAACTAGAGTTTATGAGAAAACAAACATGTTAAACACTTTAACACTAAGTGAGAGGGATCACAACCTTTATAGATTCGGTCCTTCACTTCTTAAGCTCCGTGTTGAAGTCCCTTCGCTGCGATCATCGTGTTCCGGACTCTCGAGAGGCTCCACGAAGAGAAAGATGCAAGCTTGCTTCCGATCTTCGATAACAAAGATGATCTACCTTGAAGTTTCATTAACACAAGCTAACACTCACTAAATGAAGTAAACACTCTCATCTAAAGGGCAAAGATGGATGAGGATGATGAAGTAGGATTTTTGCTCTCTTTTATTTTCTTATTCTCACTCATTTTCATCACTGGGAAAAAATCTAGTAAGCTTTTTCCGTGAAAAGAAGAAGGAAGAAGAAGAAGAATCATTCATCATCCCTTTTATGATGAATAATGCAAAGTAATCATAAGGTTAGAAATGCAACCATGGTTCAAGTAACAATTGTAGAGAATTAACCAAGGTTAAAGGGTGTGGTTGGGTTAAGGAAATATCATGCAAAAATATCTAAACAAATATCTCTGCACAAAACAAAAAGAAAGCTTCTAGAAACTTCTAGAATAACTTAAGCCTAATAAACCCTAACCATGTTTAATCTCCACTAAACATGTTGCATTAATAACCACATCATGTTACAATATTATATATCACATATATAATATTTATTGTAACAAAATAAAATAATACAATTAACATATATCGCATATGTATCAATGTATTACCCGAGCGAGAAAAAGAATCTTTTTATGAGCAAATATTAGTTAATGTAATTTAATATATCATATATATTATTATACATTAAATTATCGAATCAACACTAGATCCGACAATCCGGTTATATCGCATATAACCGACTAATATTTATCCGTACCGATTCATCGAATCAACACTTGATCCGATGACCCGGCTGATATCAAATATCGCGAGAATAGAATACGGTATCTCATATCGCATTATCCTCGGTCCCGTACATATCACATAGGTGCCCAAACTCCGTTTTTCCTGAGTCAAGAAACCTCTATGTAGGACTCTGAAGAATCGGCAATACGCCGGCAGTAGGTGATGATTATATCAAACACCCACAAGCTGTAAGCGGTCAGCTAAATATAACAGCTACCCAGGTATTGAGCGCTCAGAAGATCAACAAGCAAGCCTGTATATTCTCCTGTGAATCCAAACAGTAACACACCCGTACAGTCCGGTCTCATCGTCTGATATGTCGCATATCTCGCCTAGGGATGGTAAACGTCAGACCCCAATAGCTCGATAAGTCGTGTCGATATGAGGTCTATAACTGTTCGAGAAACTACTAATAACACTTACCAGTAAATCACAGCAACCCTGGCCAGGGATTTCCAGTCATAACCAATCGAACACAGCACAACATCAACTCCCTATACCGGGAGAGACGAATCCCCACCTATCGTTCATTGCCTGCATATGAATCGGGACTGTACCCAAACGCCACCATTTTGAACGCCCTCTTAGACGTGTTATGATGGAAATCAAAGCACAGTGGGAATCACACAAGACTTTATGACGATCTAGGGTCAATAGACTACTCTGTACCAGTGTCACCAGAGAACTGCCATCTGACGTGAGGTATAATACCATCTAGGAGTTCTCGGTGAGTCCGTCCAGTGTACCCAGTCTCCACTGAGCACCCGTACACCATCCTTGATGTCAAACACCGATGGATATGGGATCATCCATCGCCCATCATATGGGTCAAGATGCGTATACGCTAGTCTACTCTGGTGTATCGATGCCCTGTCTCGATACACCCTCGACTAGGAACTATTATAGGATGTACTCGTCGACTACCGTGGCCCCACTAGTATGATATCATCATAGTCCCAGTAGTCGAGTACATACCCTAAGGGCTTTATCAACATGTATCATAGAGACAATCAGAGTACATGTTAAGATAAAGTACAACCAGATAGCATACTATCATGTCGAGCAAGAAAGTCCTCCCTATATATGTCCAAGCATCCATTACAATATACATCATATGTACAGTAATGGCCTCTAGGGCATACATATAACTAACAATCTCCCACTTGCACTAGGGCCATCTGTTGTGGTATCTCATGCCCAACAATTAGCTGTGGCTGAAGTATCTCATACTCAACCATCCCATAGAAGTCTCTACTAGGAAAAAGGCCTTTGTGAGTGGATCCGCGCTGTTGTCCTCTGTGTCTACTCTCCTAACCTCAATCTCCCTGGAGATCAACCATCTCCATGATCAGGTGATACTGCCTAAGAATTATATCTTGATTTCTGATGGGACGGGGGGTTCCTTGGCATAAGCCACAACTCCATTGTCACACAATGGTAGGAACGAAGTTCATCTCATGAACTTATATGTATCCAGACCGCCTCTTTGGTAGCATCTTTGGTAACGATGTATCTTGCCTTTAATCGTCTAGTAAGTCACGGTATCTAGCTTGGAACTCTTCCAACATACCGTCCTTCCACTGAGGGTAAAGACAATGCCTGCGACTGATATTCAGTCGTCCTTATCACTCTGGAACCTTTCCAGTGATTCTCCCCAGGATCGATTGATACCATCTCACTACAACTAGTGAGTATCCTAACATCCAAATAGATCTATCTTATAGATCCCAAACTCAGGATTTAGGAGGTATTATTTTGATCCTATATAGAGAATCCTTGTGGTAAACGGAGATTGACCGAGCGTAGCATAGGAAACTCCTTCCCTATCAAGAGTATGTCATCCACGTACTCTACGAAGATCACCACTATACTCCCTACTACCTTTTTGTATATACAAGGTTCATCTATCATTTTGATGAAGTCAAACTCTTTGACTACCACATCAAAACAGATGTTCCAACTCCGCGATGCCTACTTTATGCTATAAAGTATCTTGCACACGTTTCCGCTGCTCCCACTGTTTATGAAGCCCTCTGGTTGTGTACTTACAGACGCTCTCTTCTAAAACATCATTTATAAAAGCTGTCATGACACCCAACCACCAGATATCGTAGTCATGGTATGTAGCCGTGGCAAGTAGGATCTGGATGGACTTAAGCATAACTTTGAAAGTCTCAACTTTTCCATGTACACCAAGTAATCTTCTCAAGATATACTTGCTCCTATTAGGGATTTAACCCTTCAGATAAAGCAACCAAAGTCCATACTTTGTTGGTGTATAAGGATTCCATCTTAGATCGCTAAGCATCCAGCCATTCTTACAGAGTCCTACTCCTGATGGCCAGCTCGAAACTAGTTGGGTCATCATCTCATGATGCAATCTTCGCTCCCACTATCATAGAGAAACCGAAGTATCTCTCAGGTAGGTGAGGAACCCTACTAGATCGGTCGGAGAGGCTGAGGTTCGTTGGAAACTATTGAATCCTTTGGTTCTACCAAATCATCTTCTGTAGTTTGTATAGCTGGAACCTTTTCCAGTTCTAGAGAACTGACTTTGCCTCGAGCTTGTCCGGATTATACTTTTAGACATAGGCTGGACAACCCCAAATCTTAACATACTTAAGATATGGGGTCTTCCCATTCCATATCACATATGAAGTGGTAGGCTACTGATTTGATTGGAACCCTATTCAATAGGTATGCAACTTCTCAAGTGCATAACTCCCAAAAGGAAATAGGAAACTCAGTAGTACTCATCATAGAGCACACCATATCATATAGGGTGCTATTGCTCCGCCCCGATATACCATCGTTCTATGGTGTATACGGAGGAGTAATGCTGAGAGAGAATCTCATTCTCCTTTAGAACAGTCCAGAAATTCCGTGCTCAAGTATTCTCCTCCTTGATCTCATCAAAGGACATAATACTTATACCCGTTTTTGGTTCTCTACTTCTAACTTATATTCAGTGATTATCTCAAAAGTTTCGGGCTTGAGTTTCAACAGGAACATATGTCTGAATCTTGAGAGATCATCAGTGAATTTAATGAAGTACAAAGAACCGGTCTTGGCATGTGTTGACAGGGGACCTTCATAAATCAGCATGTATCAATCCCAAGAGTTCACTAACTCTTTCTCTATTTCCAATAAACAGAGCTATGGTCATCTTATCTTTGTCACATGACCGGCAAGTTTCACAAGATGTAAATTCAAACAAATTTAAATATGCATCTTAATGTAACTTCAGCTAGTCGGGTCGCATTGATATGACCTAGTCTACAATGCCTCAAGAAGGATTCGTTCATTTCTGAACTCTTCCTCTCGTGTGTGTTCTGTATACTAAGAACTGTAGTTTGATTTAGAACGTCAATACTTTTAGATAACGTGCCTGAACCGATCAACTCTTTATATAGAAAATGTTCAAAACATTATCCAACAATACAAAATTATATCCTTTCTTTACTAATAAAGAGACTGATATGATGTTGTATATCAGGTTCGGTATCTAATAACATTCGTTCAGAATCAATGTATTCTGCTAATACAAGGTGATAGTGACCAACAAACTTGGCTGCAACACTTGCACCGTTTTCTGTCTCATGAAACTTATTACCCTTTCTCAGTTCTCTACCTATCTGTAGCCCATGTAACAAATTACATATGCGGGATCCTGATCTGGTATCTCATACCCAGGACGTTAAGGATACTGAGAAACAGTTCTATGTAATGAACACACCCGAAGAAGATGCATCAGCATGCACTTTCTTCGTTTGGGCGGCACGGGAATTCTGGTAATCCCCTATTTCTGCTCTGTCTTATAACAATTATAAGTTGGAGCGGGACCAACGTTCCCCAGCTCAGTATAACAAGCGGGTTCGGTCAATATATCCGTATTATTATCTTGATTAAGGCGTGATATGGTCGCAACCTGGAGAGAGGAAGAAGAAAACACTCAGCGTATGCTCTTGCAAGATTAGATTGGTTATCTAATATATCTAATCAGGATGTCTCCCACTGTTTTAATCAAATCTTCCTTCAAACCCTAAAAGGAAAGACTAGCCGGGATTAATTACACGCTACAAGTTCGCCAATCTTTCAGCCATGCCAGTGTCTGTAGTTTGAGGGAGGTGCACCGTGCTTTCGCATGGACCTAATTAAAGTAAATCTCGTTTTCCCAGGGGCGTAACCCCGTTAACACCTTTCTAGACACTTACTTGATCGGCTAATTGTAATGTGCAAAACTTTCCCATGAGTAACTCTTACTCGCAGCGGGTATCGGGATCCAACTATCTCATAGAAGGTATGCAATCTTATTGCAAATTTCAACACTTGAAATTCCCAATAATATTTTACCCGTAGCATCCTATGACCTTGACGAATGCCAAACCACCCATAGTCCGCTAGTCAAGTTCAACCCGTACATTTCCTGATTGAATTAAACCCACCCGCACGACCCTTGATGAATGCCAAACAATGCCGCACGAATACCCTAATCCAATCGCATCGTATGCTAGCAGATAAGCACTAGTTAGCTACCGTACAGTACGCCTTGACGAATGCCAAACTACCGCAGCACGAATACTATGTAGTACTTATCTGAAATGACGGAGGGCTACGACAGGCTTTTAAGAAAACCCTTTGCGTAATGAACTTGATATCGTTGTAGAATCGAGTGATTTTAAATGGAGTGTTTTTGAGGCTTTTCTAGTTTTGCTAAAGTGGTCACTCCCGGTGAAGGGATCGTCGGCTTTTTCCTCATCGAATAAGGTGCAGGATATTTCATAAATACCACCATGCAAAACAAGAACTATAGAAGCAATCAAAAGACAGACCGAGTTTGTAGCATCTGCTAGTTTCACTAAAGAGGTCACTCCCGGTGAAGGGATCTCGGCTCTTTCCTTATCGAATAAGGTGCTGGATGTTCTACAAGGAACACCGCTATGGAAAGCAAGAACTAGAGCTACCAGTTTTTAAACAAGTTTCTACAACATCTTTAGGTTTCTTTTAGTTTCATTAATCTCATTAATGAAGTCCCATTTTGTTATGCTTCACAAGTATCTCTTTTGAAACGAAATCTGCAATATAACATATATCTCATATATATAATATAAACATTCGTCTCAGGCAGTAATATGATCTCATCACAGAACATTGCAGCAGAAGAACATATATGAAATATTGGATATACTAGGACGTCCGTGTTTTCAATACGAGCCTGTATAAAACACGGATTCCACGGTCGCGATGAATAGCCAAACCCACATCCCTAGACCCTACGAGAGCGGCAAGCAACACTGCCAATTCTAGGGTTAGGAGACCCGGTCTCGACTCCTCGAGATAGTCTCCCACTGGACCCCAGAACCCGGTTACTTGTGCTCCCCGCCTTAGGTCTACCTAATGCGAAAAAGTAAATAATATATAATGGTGATATCATCCTCAGCCCGGAAGTGCCCCAATAAAAGAATATTACATACAAATGAAATTTACATGAATGAAAAAGAAAAAACTCTCATCTCACATAAAACCCCTGGCTATTCAAAACGCGACGATCCAATATAACATATCACAGCAACACATAATATCTCATATCATCAACATAAGCAAGTATGCGTATCCCGATTGTCGTTGATGTATAGAAACGAAGCCGGCGATACATCACATACTACGCTTACGGTCACAGAAAAGAAAGTGAAAAACTACAACAGTTGGAATCCGCAACCTCCTTAGACATCGCATGCTTAACCAAATGAATTCCTTAGACATCGCATGCCTAACAATTATAAACCCCGCATATTAGTCTCTTTATCGAAAACATTTTTCAATATCTAGTCGGGCAATTCAACAAGATTCCCGACATCCAGATCGAATGCTCGTCGCAAACTTCAGTAGATGGCCGCACCCCCGATGCCGTCGAAGAAGTAAACTAAGGCGGAACAACGCTGCCGCGAGCACCCGAACGGATGCTTTTGGCGATGGGGTTCTCCTAAGTCACTTGGTTGGGGCTATGGGGCGTGGCTGTCTATTAAGTTTACCCGGCGAGTATCCGCGTACGCTACGTGATTGCGACAGACTTTTGATCACATCAAAATTCCGTGGCAACCGATCATCTGAGATTAAACTGCTATGTTTATAATATTCAAATCATTTATCTCATAACTTTTTGTGGATTCCAAATATCGTATCACATTCCAGATAAATAGACAATGTTAAACTTTCCGATCGAATAATCAAACACCCAAGTTTTCCCAAATAGTTCTCAACACTTTAAATTAGTTTTAAAACATCCATCACATGCCACATTACCAATGGTCCAGCCGTAGAAGGGTCAAGCCAACGCCTCACATGTGGCACGCCGTACTGCCCCAAACCCTAAGATTTAGAGGCAGTTTAAGACGGTCACATAATCGAGTTAAGCTTTGTTGTCTTCTAGAGGGTCCATCGTGTTACTTGCACGACTTAGAACATTCTTAAACTCGAGAAAAAATCCAACTTTTGAAAAATTTTCCGACAGGGGAAAAAGTGAGTTATTGATATACGTTCGAACTTTTTAACAGTTTCTAAAATTATCCGGGAAAAATAAACGAAGTTAAATTATCCGATCGAATCAACGAGTCCCCAATACAACCCTAGAAAACTCAACAGTTGAGTATAATTAAAAATTTCCTAGAAAAAATGACAAGAAATGACCTAAGAATAAATATATGAATTTCCAGGGACTAATTCAAAATTTGGGCCGCGGAACCTTGGTCAAACCATGTGTTTGGTGGTGGTTCCGCGGCCAAATGTGCGAATTAGTGGGCCGTACTTCACAGTAATTCTTATTTTTTCCTCCTTGTTTTTCTGAGCAATTTTAATTCATAAAAAATCACATTTTTGAAAATTGTCCAGAGAAGGGTTCGTATCGGTGTATCCTGATTCGATCGGATTTTAAACTTCGCTCAGACTTCGCCTAAACCTCTAGCTTGTCTCTGATACCACTGTAGGGTTGCTAAGCACGCTCACAAGGGTCAACGAGCCATCAACCATTCCCAATTTAAATTTTAGCCGTGCCGAACAACCGAAAGACGGATCTTTAAACTAGAGTTTATGCGAAAACAAACATGTTAAACACTTTAACACTAAGTGAGAGGGATTACAACCTTTGTAGATCCGGTCCTTCACTTCTTAAGCTCCTTGTTGAAGTCCCTTAGCTGCGATCATCGTTTTCCGGACTCTCGAGAGGCTCCACGAAGAGAAAGATGCAAGCTTGCTTCCGATCTTCGATAACAAAGATGATCTACCTTGAAGTTTCATTAACACAAGCTAACACTAACTAAATGAAGTGAACACTCTCATCTAAAGGGCAAGGGTAGATGAGGATGATGCAGTAGGATTTTTGCACTCTTTTATTTTCTTATTCTCACTCATTTTCATCACTTGGAAAAAAGCTAGTAAGCTTTTTCCGTGAAAAGAAGAAGGAAGAAGAAGAAGAATCATTCATCATTCTTTTTATGATGAATAATGCAAAGTACTCATAAGGTTAGAAATGCAACCATGGTTCAAGTAACCATTGTAGAGAATTAACCAAGATTAAAGGGTGTGGTTGGGTTAAGGAAATATCATGCAAAAATATCTAAACAAATATCTTTGCACAAAACAAAAAGAAAGCTTCTAGAATAACTTAACCCTAATCAAACCATAACCATGTTTAATCTCCACTAAACATGTTATATTAATAACCACATCATGTTACAATATTATATATCACATATATAATATTTATTGTAACAAAATAAAATAATACAATTAACATATATCGCATATATATCAATGTATTACCCGAGTAAGAAAAAGAATCTTTTAGTGAGCAAATATTAGTTAATGTAATTTAATATATCATATATATTATTATACATTAAATTATCGAATCAACACTTGATCCGAAAATCCGGCTATATCGCATATAACCGACTAATATTTATCCGTACCGATTCATCGAATCAACACTTGATCCGATGACCCGGCTGATATCAAATATCGCGAGAATAGAATACGGTATCTCATATTGCATTATCCTCGGTCCCGCACATATCACATACGTGCCCCTACTCCGTTTTGCCTGAGTCAAGAAACCTCTGCGTAGGACTCTAAAGAATCGTCAATACGCCGACAGTAGGTGATGATCATATCAAACACCTACATGCTGCAAGCGGTCAGCTAAACGTAACAGCTACCCAGGTATTGAGCGCTCAAAAGATCAACAAGCAAGCCTATACATTCTCCTGTGAATCCAAACAGTAACACTCCCGTACAGTCCGGTCTCGTCGTCTGATATGTCGCATATCTCGCCTAGGGGTGGTAAACGTCAGACTCGATAAGTCGTGTCGGTATAAGGTCCATAACAGTTCGAGAAACTACTGATAACACTTACCAGTAAATCTCAGCAACCCTGGCCAGGGATTTCCAGTCATAACCAATCAAACACAGCACAACATCAACTCCCTATACCGGGAGAGACGAATCCCCTCCTATCGCTCATTGCCTCCATGTGATTCGGGATTGTACCCAAAAGCCACCTTTTTACACGCCCTCTTGGACGTGGTATGATGGAAATCAAAGCACTGTGGGAATCACACAAGACTCTATGACGATCTCGGGTCAACAGACTACTCTGTACCAGTGTCACCGGAGAACTGCCATCTGACGTGAGGTATAATACCATCTGAGAGTTCTCGGTGAGTCCGTCCAGAGTAGCCAGTCTTCACTGAGCACCCGTACACCATCCTTGATGTCAAACACCGATGGATATGGGATCATCCATCGCCCATCATATGGGTCAAGATGCGCATACGCTAGTCAACTCTTGTGTATCGATGCTCTGTCTCGATACACCCTCGACTAGGAACTGTTATAGGATGTACTCGTCGACTACCGTGGCCCCAGTAGTATGATCTCATCATAGTCCCAGTAGTCGAGTACATACCCTAAGGGCTTTACCAACATGTATCATAGAGACAATCAGAGTACATGTTAAGATAAAGTACAACCGGATAGCCTACTATCATGTCGAGCAAGAAAGGCCTCCCTATATATGTCCAAGCATCCATTACAATATACATCATATGTACGGTAATGGCCTCTAGGGCATACATATAACTAACACGTCACATCAAAAATTAGATGATCTATCTCCGATATATGTGATTTAATCTATAAATAGACAGCTACTTATCCACTACTCTTCCGCTGCTCCCACTGATTACAACAACCCTCTGGCAGAGTCATATATACGTGCACTTCTAAATCTAGTTTAGAATGATGCTATACTCATCCTCCTGTTGGGTCTCATAGTCTGGAACAACAGTAGTGTCAAGTATGAGTAAACAAGAACATCCCTGTGACCGTCCTTGAGGCCACTGAAGTACCTCTCGGGTGCCGGAGGTTATCCACCATATCTGCGAAGTGGATAATAGAATGCCAAACCTAATTGAATCTTTAGGTTCTTATTAAATTTTCAGTAATTGTTTGTGGTTCTGGAATCACTTCCAGTTCTACCATACCCCCACCACTGTTTTCTGAAAAAGTCCATTTTACTAAAACTGTGGTGAGTCCAGAACAATATCACTATTGATCTTCTAGATGGTAGAAAATTAACCCTCGTCAAATGCCCGGGTTAACCTACAAACTTCCATTACATAAACGTGCCTTGAGTTATCCTGAGTCTGGTTTTATGCATAAGCCGGACAACTCCCCGTATCTTAACATCATTAAGATATGAACAATTTTATATACAATAAAGAAATAGAGGCACTAATTTAATTGGAACCAGATTCAAATCATGAAGCTGTCTCCAGTGCATGTCAATCAAATGGAGAGAGACCGATCAGCATTACTCAACTTAGGAGTACATCCAATTACGAGTAACCTGAAAGGGAAACAAGTTTCTCAAAACCATTACTATCAACTGAATACCATACACAAGTATCTACATCTTCGATCACCTTGAAGAATCCAGATACTTGAAACACATGGTTCTCTACTTTATTCTTGTACCCATAACTTCTCAAGACTTAGATTTTGTATTTCTACGAAACACGTGTCTAAAACTGAAGAAGTCACAAGTAAGTAGAATATAGTACGAGTACCATCCCCTCTGTCCTAATAGACACTGGACAATATACAATACATTGTATAAGTCTCCTGAGTATAATAACTCAAACCCTGTGCGTCGTAGGTTGAAAACTGTACTATAGTTATAAAGAATTACACCGCTGTTAAATTCTCCTTACCTAACCATCAAGTGATATAGGTAAATATCATGGATATAATTTCAAAAAGTTACATCTCACTTTATTAAAATAAACGTACAGATATATGAGTTTGAAATTGGTGCATAACAGCGGATATTCAAAACCAAATACTTGCCGTCCGGCAAACAATCCAGGCGATTTCCTCAAATATCACCAATTACAATGAATTCCGATATAATGAGGATGGTCACCCAATTCCCAATAACTTACTCCCACTCATCATCTGTAAAACTATACAGATGTGAGAATCAAACCTGGTAAATATAAACCCTGGTGTAAGGACCTAATTAGGAAATCAGTTTTCAATTAACAAGGCATAGTGTTATGTAGGGATTCCTTGGTATTCCTGGTAATGCCTCTTCCATTATCCATATTCATGACCGAAACAATGTATTTCATTGCCATCTCTCCAAATCCCTTTATTCGTCTTCAGTCGTTACCTTCTGTACACCTTCGTTAGGCTTAAATGGTTTTCTTCATTCCCTACCGTTCGGCACCAGCCAACTCTGGAGGAAGACAATCCAATAAGCGTAATAGGTGTACTCTCCTTATCCTAGGAGTACTCGCAACCTGAGAGAAGGTAAACATAAAAGACAACTGAATAAACCTTATTCTATTTCTCCTGAACCAGAATCCATCCTCGAAAAAGTTCCTTCGAGTTCATATGTAATTATATGATGGATTTATCCAATAGGATTGGATGTTCGTAGTGATACGGGATGTTCTAGAGAAATACAAAGGTGAAGTAGGAGTGGCATTGAAAGACTTGGTTTGGTCGTGAATAGCAGTCGTAATTTACTTTGCCCTCTTTCTAATCCTTTTATTTATCTTTACTCATTAGCTTCTGTACACCACACTTAGGCTAATTAGTTTTCTTCATTCCCTACTGTTCGGCAATAGCCTATGGTTTGGAAGAAGACTATCCAATAAGCGTAATAGGTGTACCGTCTCCTAATCCTAGGAGTCCTATTCATTTTTCTCCAAAACCAGAAACCATCCTCGAAAAGGTTCCTTCGAGTTCGTATATAACCATACGATGGTTTTATCCAATGGAAGTGGATGTTCGTAATAATACGGGGTGTTCTGGAGAAATACAAAGGGAAGAAGAAGGAGCGACAATGATGTATGCAACTCGGACAATCCAAAAGCCAATGTTTTTAAGAAAGTTCAGTTAACTTGGTCATTGCGTTATTGCCTAGGGTCAGGCCATGGTCGCTGCCAAAGAGAGAGAGAGAGAGAAGAAACACTCAGCGTACACTCTAACCAAGATCAGAATGGATAATCAGTTTATTTAATCTGGATGGCTCCCACTGTTTTCTCGAATTCTCTTCCAAACTCAAAAGGAGAATTAGTCAGAATCACCCGAGGAGTAATCATACTCATCAGTGGGAATTGGGATCCAACTATCATCGCATGATAACTTGATGGAAGCCACTCAAGTTATCACACTCCAGAAGGTATGCGCATGCGTGGCAAGTTTCCTGTATATTTGAAACTCCCGATGTGAATTTTTAACCCATGCTCTTATGACCTTGACGTAGGCCAACAAATCATAAGTCACATGTAAAGTTCTACTCGTTATTGCCAAGGTTAATTTGAACCCACCGTACATACCCTTGACGTAGGTCAACAAGGTAGTACGACTGTCCCAAACCAACACATCTATCTATGCAACAGAAAAATAACACATAGCTACCATACACTATGCCTTGACGTAGGCCAACAAACATAGCATGAATACTAAGTGCTACCCGTCTGAAATGACGGAGGACTACGAATGGTTTTTGGAGAAAAACCTTTAACGTAATGAACTTGATATCGTTGAAGGAACCGGATAGCTTTTATAAATATATAGCTTCAAAAACCTTTGCTAAAGAGGTCACTCCCAGTGAAAGGATCCCGGCTCTTTCCTCGTCGAATGAGGTGCGGGATATTCCAAATTGAATACCACGATGCAAAGCAAAGATAATCGTCTATAGTGAAGTTATTACGTTGACGCAAACTCTTACTCAAGGGGTTACTCCCGATGAAGGGATCTCGGCCCTTGCCTCGTCGAATGAGGTGTTGGATATTCCAAATTGAATACCACTGTGCAAAGCAAAAGCGTACGTCTGTAATGTCAGTTTTTAAAATTGGTTCCAACAACATCATATATATAGGTTTGTTTTCCTTGCATTTATAAGAATCAACATAGTCCCATCAATTAATCACACCAGAAAAGAACGAAAATAAAATTTATGTATATGCCATCCGCATTCGCCACTGGGTCCCGTCATCACCCGTTAGGTTACTTAACTAACGACAGAGCGGGGACTTAGCTAGCGCGGGTGCAAAACATATACAACATCTACTAGTATATATATAAATATATAATAATCGCTCGAGGCATGATAGATGCAACATCACAGAGAAGTATTAATCATCACAGAGCAATACAGATAATCTGGGATCCCCGGGTTTCCTTTGAGCCACAACTGAAAACCCGACGTTCCCCTGGTCGCGTGGATAGCCTGTGCAATGAAATCCTAGACCCCTACGAGTGCGGAAAGTTACCCGTAAAACCAGAAGCGAGGCAGCCCCCTTCAGCAACGTGAATGGGCCACCCTGCACTTCACGGAATCCGATAACTTGGGCACCCCTCCTTGGGTCAACCTATACCCCCTATGAGTGCGGCGAATAGCCCGGCAATTCTAGAGTAAGGTCCCCTCTGTCTCAATGCCATGAGATGCGGATCTGTTGCCCTCTAGAACCCAGCTATCCATGCACTCCACTACGGGGTAATCCTAGTACAAAAAAGAAAATAATATACAAGGGTGACATCGACCTCAGTACGGTCGTGCCCTAAAAGAATAATATACAAACAGGCAGTGACGGCTGTCCACATGTCGGATGCTCTCCCCGCAATATCAAATGTACAAATAAATCCAAACTGCACTACCATTGCACACAAGCTATCCACCACGACAAATCCGCAAAATCACAGCACAACACAGAACATCAACGTGAATGTCACGTTCGCAAATCCGTCTAAAGGGACTATAGAGATTAGACAAGATTTACCGATCAAATGACATTCACGGTCAAAGATAGAAATGTTATGTACTGTTAACTTTAAAAAATATTAAAACTTATCGACTTCGAAATAACACTCGAATAGCCCCAAGAAAACTGATAAAACAATATCCAAATTTGGCTAAACAAACAATACCACTGCATAGAGATTCAAGAGACATGATAACACCCCAAAAACCAAAGCCTGGATCCACCAAAAAACCGGCCACACTGGAATTTCTAGCCTTGTGCTCGGCCAAAATTCGGCGACAGGGTCTGGGGTTTGGGGTGTGGTCTTGTGTTCATGTTAGTAGTCTTCTGCAGTTGTTTAAATAATTTTTTGAAGAAACATTAAAATCGACAGAGAAGGAAATGTGCAGGGCAACATGTCGACGTTTTTCCGATTTCGATATGTTGATGTTGTTTAAACAAGCTAGATTACGGGTTAATAGGTGGCTCTGATACCATGTAAGGTTATAGGAGTGCTCCGGCCTTCGAATCGTGGCCAAATGCGGAACAAAAATTTGATGAAACCCAGCGCTACCATTACCCAATTCCAAGATCAAAACCATTAACCCTAAAACTAGCAAACCAAACACAAAGAGATAGAATGGTTATACCTAACGAGTAAAGTCCTTCGGGTCTTCAACCATTTCCAAGCTCCAACTGATGCGGATCGACTTTGGTCGCCGGTTTTCCTTCATCTCCGATGATCCACCCGAGGGAAACGGCGCAAGCTCCAGTTCGTTAAACGGACCAACCGACCCTCCAAGATCGCTAGTAGTGGAGAGTGGGGGTGTAGGATAGTCTCACCATAAGTTTCTCTCAAAATATTATGCTCATAGAACAACCATGGAAGATGTAGAGGTGATGATCAAAGGCATGAGTTAAAAAATGGCTTCTTTTGGGTGTATGAATGAATGAGAGTGAGAGAGTGTGATGATAACCAAAAGAGCAAGCCCCATCCCCTTACCAAAAGTGGCCGGCCCCACACTCGCCTCACTCCAAAATGCACACACAAAATATCTCACCAATTTTGCAATAAACAAATCTTAAAGCTATACCA
This sequence comes from Agapanthus africanus, assembly GCA_030015575.1. Taxonomy (NCBI): domain Eukaryota; kingdom Viridiplantae; phylum Streptophyta; class Magnoliopsida; order Asparagales; family Amaryllidaceae; genus Agapanthus; species Agapanthus africanus. The sequence continues at coordinate 251,127,109 of CM057343.1, forward strand.
ATCACTACATGTTCAACCCATGCTTTGACTCAAGTCCATACCCATGCCATGTCACCATTTCAACCTCAATTTAAACATGTGATTTTCTACAGAAAATCAATAATGTGGTGGCCTCTTCTAGAAGCCATTCCGTATAAATACGGAATGCTTCCCGGTACATGTATCGAAATACACATACACGTATTCATACGAAAATACGAATATCCAAGATAGAAAATGAATAGCGAGCAATAATACTAGAATACATATATACAAATACATATATCAATTATTAAATCAAAACTTTATTTAACAATCCAGCTTAATCCTAAGCTGCTAGTATTATCAACTGCCTGATTAATGTCTGTGCACATATTCAATCGGACACCTGTATGTATCAACATACGTCACCTACACCATATTGCCTGAACCGTGAAAACCCTCTGTGTGGGACTCTAAAGACTCGTCAATACGCCGGCAGTGGGTTTAACCACAAGCACGTCAGCGGCACTAGCTTTACGTAACGGCTATCCAGGTATTGAGCGAAAGGAAGGCCGACGAGCAAACTCATCCAAAGCCCTACTGAGCCTGTCAGTGACAATATCCGTACAGTCCGGTCTATTCGTCTATGAGTATCGCATATCGAGTCTAGAGGGGTGGATAAAGTCAGACCCCTAATAACGCGATAATTCATGTTGGTATTAAAACCCATCACTACCTGAGAAACTATCGATCCTGGATCTGTAATTCTCACATACCCCGGCCGAAGATTTCTAGTGATGGCCACCCATGCACTACATGACATCAACCCCTAATACCGGAAGAGATGAATCCCTGACGATCCGCTTACTGCCTCCATATGGCTCGGGACTGTACCCAACTAAAACCTTTTTACACGACTCCTTTGAGCCATGGTAGGGAAGTAATCAAAGTACAGTAGGAACTCACACGAGACAAATGACGATCCTAGGTCGACAGACTAATCTGTACACATGTCACCAGGGAACTGTAATCTGACAATAGGTATAATACCAACTAGCATGTTCTCGGCGAGTCCGTCCAGTATACTCATAACCCAATGAGCACATGTATACTATCTTAGGTGAACAACTAACACCAATGGCTTGTGAGACCGGCCACCTCCCCTCGTCAGGGTCCAGATAAGTATACACCAGTCTACACTGGAGTATCGATGCCTAGTCTCGATACTCCCATGACTAGGGACATTTAAGGATGAGCTTATAGACCCTCAACTCCACGTATATGATCTCCATCATAATGCTGGTGGTCAAGCAAGAATCGTATGGGCTCTATCAACATTTACATGATGATAAAGACAAACCAGATAGCATACTATCATCTCGCGTAAGACTGTTTTATCGGTATAGGCCCTTCTTCAATCATCATAATCACGTGCCTACGACTACGATAATTGCCTTGAGGGCATTATAGCCAACAACATGCGTATATGCCACTTGTGCATCCATACCTACATACATACTTATGGCACATACATAGATGATGCTGGCTTTGGTTTTGGAGAATTGGGGACCGCATGAGATATTTTGAAAACTGTGTAAGTCTACGGTAGCGCCCCAGCCGTCGATCCGAGGCCAAAATACGGAAACGAAAACTTTTTCTAAACTAGAAACCGGCGCTATCGCAGACTTTAAACCCGGCAATCCGTGTCCTTCCGTCTTTGGCCACCATCCCAAGCTCCTCACGGCATCTCCGATCTCCGGTCTCCTCGTCGGAAAGGACACCACATCTTCGAGTCTTTTTACGGGCTCCCGCTTCGTCCGAAGTAACTCGGGCACGAAGTTCGCTAGCCGACGTGTCCAAGGCGATGTAGAGAATGTGTGTAATCACTTTGTCTCAAGCATCCATTGATTCTCATCACATGAGAGTGTATGGATGGAGGTTAGAGATGATTCCATTAATAGAGGTTGTGAACTAGAGGAAGAAGAAGAAGAAGGAGCCTTTCTCTTTTGTGGTGTATGATAATGAGAGTGAGAGAGTTTTCACAAAAAAATACAAGAGTAAACTCTATCATGGCTGCCCTTCTCTCTCTTCCTCTCATTTCAAACCGCAAATCAATCAAATAATATGACATTAGCACAAGAAAAGAGACCATGAGTCATTAATGAAGTCTATGTCACATTAAATGCACAAAATGATGATTTAAGCTCACAATTTCCATTTGCAAACATTAATCTAAATGTTTGTAACAATAAAAAGATACGGCGACATCTAAAGTAAACTCGTGACGGATCACAAGGATACCCCTCACCTGTATATACATACCTGCATCCGCATTCTGACTGAATGCGAAAGCGATGAGACGAAAATAATCCAACAAATCTAATACTAGGATCCGGCTTAAACCAAAGCCCACTAGTATGATCCGTCCGATCATGATCCGTGCACTACTGCACATATATGATCGAACCCTGCTATAATACCATACGGCCTCTACAACGTTTCGTCCGAAACTTGAGAAACTGTCTGTGGGGGACTCTAAAGACTCGTCAATACTCTGGCTGTGGATTTAACCACCAGCACATCAGTGGTACTAGTCGTACGTAACGGGCTACCAGGTATTGACCAAAAGGTAGGTCGATGAGCGAACTCATCCTGACACCCTACTGAGCCTGTCAGTGACAATATCCGTACAGTCCGGTCCGTTCATCTATGAGCATCGCATGTCGGGCCAAGGGGGTTGGTAAAAGTCAGACCCCAAAAAGCGGTACAAGTCATGTCGGAGTGTAGCCCAGATCACCCTGAGATACTACTGGAACACCTACCAGTAAATCTCCTACCTTGGCCAAGGACTTCGTGTAATGGCTCTCTTAGACACAGCGCGATCTCACCCCCAATACCGGGAGAGACGAAACCCCTGCCGATCCGCTCACTGCCTCCATGTGGCTCGGGACTGTACCCAACTAAAACCTGTTTGCACGATTTCTTTGAGCCGTAGTTGGGTAGTAATCAAAGCACAGTGGGCACTCACACGAGACAAATGACGATCTTAGGTCGATGAACTAACCTGTACACATGTCACCAGGGAACTGATATCTGACATCAAGTATAATACCAACTAGCATGTTCCCGGCGAGTCCTGTCCGGTGTACTCATAACCCAATGAGCACCTGTATACATCTTAGGTGAACCAACTGACACCAATGGCTTGTGAGACCGGCCACCGCCCCTCGTCGGGGTCTCGACTGTATACACTAGTCTACTAATAGAGTATCGATGCCCAGTCTCAAAACTCCCACTACTAGGGACCATTTAAGGATGTGCGTATAGACCCCAGCTCCCATGTATATGATCGCCATCATACTGCTGGTAGTCAAGCAAGAATCCTAAGGGTTCTATCAATGTGTAATAGTGACCTGTAAGGTCATCTAAAGCATGTACACGATGATAAAGACAAACCATGGTAGCATACTATTCTCTATCAATGTGTAATAGTGAACAACAATGTCACCTAAAGCATGTACACGATGATAAAGACAAGCCAGATAGTATACAATCATCTTGAGTAAGACTGTCCTACCGGTATAGGTCCTCACTCAATCATTGCAATCACATACCTGTGATCCAATAATTGACTCTGAGGGCACTATATCCAACAATCTCCCACTTGCACTCAAGGCTAATTATTGCGATGTCGCATACTCACAGCCCGTGTGATACCGAACACCCAACTCCTCTACTAATCAGTTTCACAAAGCCCGTTTACGAAACTATTGCGTTCGAGGAATAGCCTCAGTGAGTGGATCCGCCCTGATGTTTCTTTCTATGTCTCTCTTTATCTCAAGTTCGCGGAGAAAGCCATCTCCCGAATTGAGCAATACCTGTCTTAGAATATGTCTGAATATCTGATGGGACCTAGTTCATAAATGAACTCCAAATCCAAACTTCTTAGACTATATCATCAACTAAACTTAATCAGTATCCTGCGTCATGCCTCCCTCAGTGTCCGCTTGGATCACCTGTCCAAGCCACTGCCCCTCGTCAGAGGGAAAACTACAACTTTGACAGTCACTCTGTCATCCAGGTCACCTTGAAAGCCTGGAATGATAACCGTCTCCTAAAAGAGGCTGTTGTTATCATATCCCTAGAACATCCACTTATGTTCTAAAACTGCTTCCGAACGTTTCTCTAGGATAGGATTAATATCAACTTATTGCATCTAGTGCAAAAACAACATCTGGTGTGGTACTTGACATCTCATGATTGACTCAATTTCCTAAGCAAGTGATCTGCCAATCATGCACATCCCTCTCCCCTTTAGTCTATAAGACACCTTTAGAGAGGGTGACTCCATCACCTGCAGGTACACTACCGTGCCAGGAGTCGTCCATTCTAAAACACCTTTAGAATACTGTCTAAGTACCCAGATTGGAAAACTACCCAAAATCTAGATCTAAAACCATAGATCTAGTAACCAGAATGTCAGATATTATATCTATATCCTTTATGGAGAAACCACTGTGTGACAACCAAAGTATAACCGATCGTAGTATAGGAATTTCACTTCCTACTCTGTGTATGTCATCCAAATACCAGGACATCACACCCTACTACATTCTTAACAGATCTATCCCCTATTCTGATGAAGTCAAACCTATGACTGTCACATCAGAAATAGATGATCTATCTCCGCTATATCTGCTTTTAGTCCATAAATAGACATGAGCTACTTGACCACTATGCTTCCGCTGCTCCCACTGACTACGACAACCCTTTGGCAGAGTCATATACATGTACACTTCTAAATCTAGTTTAGAACGACGCTATACTCATCCTCCTGCCGGGTCTCACAGTCTGGAACAACAGCAATGGCAAGTCTGGGTAAACAAGAACCTCCCTGTCACCGTCCTTGAGCATACCGAAGTACCTCTCGAGTGCCTGAGGTTACCCACCATATCTGCGAAGTGGCCAAAGAAATGTCAATCCAGATTGAATGATTAGGTCCTATTAAATTTTCAATAATCGTTTGCAGTTATGGAATTACTTCCAGTTCTACCATACTCCCACTACTGTTTTCTGAAAAAATCCATTTTTATTAAAACTGTGGTGAGTCAAGAAAAATATTACTATTGATCTTCCAGATGGTAGAAAGTCAACCTTCGTCATAGCCCGGGTCAACCCACAAACAACCATTATAGAAACGTGCCTTGAGTTATCCAGAGTCTGGTTTTGAGCATAAGCAGGAAAACTCCCCGTATCTTAACATTGTTAAGATATGACCTATTCTATATCCAATATAGAAACAGAGACACTGATTTAATTGGAATCAGATTCAAATCATGCAGCTGTCTCCAGTGCATGTCAACTAAATAGAAAGAGGCCGATCGGCATTACTCAACTTAGGAATACATCCAGATATGAGTAATCTGAAAGAGAAGCAAGTTCTCATAATCATTACTATCAACTGAATACCATACACAAGTATCTACATCTTCGATCACCTTTAGGAATCCTGATACTTGCAACACCTGGTTCTCTACTTTATTCTTATACCTATAACTTCTCAAAACTTAGACCTTGCATTTCTACGAAACACATGTCTAAGAACTAGAGAAGTCACAAGTAAACAGAATATAGTACGAGTACCAACCCCTCTATCCTCATGGACATTGGACAACATACAATACTCTGTATAAATCCCTTGAGTCTAATAACTCATTCCCTGTGTGTCGTAGGTTGAAAACTGTACTTATGGTTAAGAAGAATTACACCGCTGTTTAATGCTCCTTACCTAACCATCCACTGATATAGGTAAATGTCATAGACATAATTTCAAAAAGTTATATCTCACTTTATAAAAATAAACGTACAGATATATCAATTTGAAATTGGTGCATAACAACGGATATTCAAAACCAAATATTTGCCATCCGGCAAACAACCCAGGCGATTTCCTCAAATATCACCAATTACAACGAATCCCGATATAATGAGGATGATCACCCAATTCCCAATAACTTACTCCCACTCATCATCTATAAAACCATACAGATGTGAGAATCAAACCTGGTAAATACATATCCTGGAGCAAGGGCTAATTGGGAAATCAGTTTTCTTTTAACAATACACAGCGAAACTGAAACAAGTAAATGTTTCGAAGGGGTATCCGGGTATTCCTAGTAATGCATCTTCCATTATCAGATTCACAACTGTAACCGTATATTTCTTTGCCATCTATCCAAATCCCTTTATATGTCTTTAGTCATTACCTTCTGTACACCTCCTTTAGGCCAAATGGTTTTCTTCCTTCCCTACCGTTCGGCACCAGCCTATGGTTTAGAAGAAGACTATCCAATAAGCATAATGGGTGTACTCTCTTAATCCTAGGATTACTCGTAACCCGAGAGAAGGTGAAGATAAAAGTGTTAGTTGTATGTATGCCCTAGAGGCCAGTATTGTACAGATGATGTATATTATATTGGATGCTTGGACATATATAGAGATGACTTTCTTGCTCGACATGATAGTATGCTATCTGGTTGCTCTTTATCTTAACATGTACACTAGTCTCTTTATACTGTCTTATAGTTACATGTTGGTAAAGCCCTTAGGATTTGTACTTGACTACCTGGACTATGATGCAGATCATACTAGTGGGGACATGGTAGTCCATAAGTACATCCTTCAAGGTCCCTAGTCGTGGGTGTATCGAGACGGGGCATCGATATACCAGTGTAGACTAGCATATACGCTTCTCGACCCATGTGATGGGCGATGGATGATCCCATATCCATTGGTGTTTGACATTAGAGATGGTATACGGGTGCTCAGTAGAGACTGGGTACACTGGACGGACTCGCCGAGAACTCCCAGATGGTATTATACCTCACGTCAGATGGCAATTCTCAGGTGACACTTGTACAGGTTAGTTTGTAGACCCGAGATCGTTATAGAGTCTTGTGTGATTCCCACTGTGCTTTGATCTCCACCTTACCACGTCCATGAGGGCGTGCAAAACGGTGGTCTTTGGGTACAGTCCCAAGTCACATGGAGGCAATGAGCGATAGGAGGGGTTTCGTCTCTCCCGGTATTGGGGGTTGATGTTGTGCTGTGCTCGATTGGCCGTAACAGGGAAGTCCCTGGCCAGGGCTGTTCAGAGATTTTCTGGTAAGTGTTACCAGTAGTTTCTCGACCCGTTATGAGCCTCACATCGGCACGACTTATCGGGTTATTGGGGTCTGACGTTTACCACCCCTAGACTTGATATGCGACATATCAGACGAAAAGACCGGACTGTATGGTAAGTGTTACTGGTTGGATTCACAGGAGTGTGAGTGGGCTAGCTCGTCGATCTTCTGATCGCTCAATACCCGGATGGCCGTTACGTTTAGCAGACCGCTTGCGGCTTGTGGGTGCTTGATATGATCATCATCTGCTACCGGCGTATTGACGAGTCTTTAGAGTCCTACACAGAGGTTTCCTGGCTCAAGCAAAACGAAATAGGAGCGTATATGAGATATGTGCGGGACCGAGAATAATACCAGTATGTGATACTGTATTCGATTCTCGCGATTTGTAACATTGATCGGTTATATGCATTATAGCCGGGTTTTCGGATCAAGTGTTGATTCGATAAGTTGTTACTATTGATATTAGTCGGTTATATGCGATATGACCGGGTCGTTAAATCAAGTGTTGATTTAATGATTTAATGTATAATTATATGTTTGATATATTACTTTACATTAACTAATATGGGTTCACTTTAAATGGATTTTCTCACTTGATGTGCATGATGTATATGTGATATACTTTTGTGCACTTGTTTGTATCATATTAGATGATGCATGTTTATTTGGTTAAGTGTAAAGAATAAACCCATGGTTAAGAGGATAATTAGGGTTTTGATTTTATCACACATTTATTTATCCATTCCTTTTTATTTAAATTGTTTTATAAAAACAAAATGGTTTTCTTTTGTCATGAAGCTTAATGAAGCTTCATGAAGGTTTGACTCAAAGACCATTTTGTCTTTATACTAAACCCTAACTATTCCCACTTACCATGGTTTGCTCTCTACACTTAACCCATGTTAGATCAGGATAAGTATCAATTTTATTTCATTATTGAAAAATACTTATCATAATACTAGCTCATCTTCTTCTTCATCTTCAAGTTAGAAACCTTGAGGCCATTAATGGCAACTTGAGCTTGAGAGTGAGAAATCCAATTCTAAAGAGAACCCACCTCCTATTTCTTCACCCTCTACCTCTAGCCAAGTTGTAGAGTGTGTTTTCTTCACAAGTTTCATCACTTTGTGAAGTCGGAGCTTGAACTTGCGATGCCTCGACGTAGATCGTCTTTGACACGAAGCCGGCGACCTAGCTCACCCGTTTCTCCGACGAAGCCGACACTTGAGCCCGGGGTTCAACATGGACAGTGAGGAGACTTCGTTGCGGAGCCGTGGAGGTGGATATCCGGATCTACAAAGGTTGTAATTTCCATATCCAAGTAGTTAAGTGTTAACTAGTTTACTTTTCGCCTAGAATTCTAGCAACGATCCGTAGTCTAGGGTTTCTCGGCACCATATTTTTTGAAATTGGCATGTTCGATGCCTTATGAGACCTCTTTAGGGTGCCTAGGAACCTTTCACTGGTATCAGAGCCTAGCTAGAGCCTTAGGCGAAATCTTGACGAAGTTTGAAACCCGGACGAACCGAAAACCCAACACCAAAATAGCTCTCTGGAAATTTTTCAAATTTGTGACTTTTTGTCAATTAAAATTGCCTAAAAAAATCAGCAATAAAATCTAAGAATTACTGTGCAAATCGTTTCCTGTGAACAGTACAAACGGCGGCGGAACCGCGGCAGAAGCATGGCTTCTGCGGCGGTTCCGCGGCTCGTTGATGACGTCAGCCCCACTTCTTTGCACAGTAATACCTGATTTATTATTCTGAGTTTTCTGGGAATTTTAATTTGAGTCCAGGGTTGAGTATTCTGGGGTTGTATTGGGAATCGTCGATTCGATCGGATTATCGAACTTTGTCTTAGTGCTTTCCGGATAATTTTTTGAATATGTTAAAAACTTCGACCGGATAAAAATACCTAACTTTTTCCCTACCGTATTATATCCAAGTGTTGGATTTTTGTGTGGTTTAAGGACGTTCTGAGTAGTGCAAGTAATGCGATGGTCCCTCTAGAAGACAACAAACCTTAACTCGATTTTGTGACCGTCTTGAACTGCCCTTTGAACCTTCGGGTTTGGGGCAGTACGGCGTGCCACATGTGAGGCATTGGCTTGACCCTTCTACGGCTGGACCGTTGGTACTGAGGCATGAAACGAATGTCTTGGAACCTATTTCATGTGTTGGACGGTTTCGGGAAAACTTGGGTGTTCGAATGTTCGATCGGAAAGTTTAAAATATTCTATTTATCTGGAATGGGATACAATAATTGGAATTCACAAACAGTTATGTTATAACTGAATGAATGTTATAAATCTAGCGGTTTAGTTTCACTTTATATTGAAAAGTGTTTTCGATAATGAGACTAAAATGCGGGATTTATAACTGTTAGGCATGTGATGTCTAAGTATTTCATTTGATTAGGCATGTGATGTCTAAAGAAGTTGCGGATTCCAATTGTTGTAGTTTTACACTTTCTTTTCTGTGACCGTAAGTGTAGTATGTTCATATCGCCGGTTTCGTTGCTATACGTCAACGACAATTGGGGTATGCATACTTACTTACGTTGATGACATGTGATGTTATGTGTTGCTGGATATGTTATATTGGATCGTCGTGTTCGAATAGCCGGGGGTTTTTATGTGAGATGAGTGTTTTTCATTTTCATTCATGTAAAAACTTGTATGTAATATTCTTTTATTTGGGGCACTTCCAGGTAGCGGAAGTTGTCACCCTTTGTATATTATTTACTTTTCCGCATTAGGATAGACCCAAGGAGGGGAGCATAAGTAACCGGGTTCTGGGGTCCAGTGGGAGACCAACTCGAGGAGTCGAGTCCGGGTCTCCTAACCCTAGAATTGGCAGGGTTGCTTGCCGCTCTCGTAGGGGTCTATGGGTGTGGGATTGGCTATTCATCACGACCGTGGAATCCGTGTTTTATACTGGCTCGTATTGAAAACACGGACGTCCTAGTATATCCAATATTTCATATGTTTATTCTGCTGCGATATCTGTGATATGATTCTGTGATGGATATGATATATATGATATATTATATAGACGTTACTTATGTTTTACACCCGCGCTAGCCCTGCCCTGCTCTGTCGTTAGTTACCTAACCTAACGGTGCACGAGGGGACATCGAGGCGAATGCGGATGGCATAAGTGTACGTCATATCTATCTGTGATGTTTAGGTATTTAAATGATGGGACTTCATTAATGTGATTAATGAAAGATAAGAAACCTAAGATGTTGTGGAATCGAATTTTAAAATAAAACAGGTAGCTACAGTTCTTGCTTTGCATAGCGGTATATATGATATACCCCGCACCTTATTCGATGAGGAAAGGACCGAGATCCCTTCACCGGGAGTGACTCCTTTAGCAGTAACTGGCAGATGCTACACATTCGGTTTGCTTTTGACTGCTTTTGGGTTTTTGCTTTGCACAGCGATATATATGATATATCCCGCACCTCATTCGACGAGGAAAGGACCGAGATCCCTTCACCGGGAGTGACTCCTTTAGCAAAACTAGAAAAGCCTCAAAATCACTCCATTTCAAAACTTCATTTGATTCTACAACGATATCAAGTTCTTTACGCTCATGGTTTTTATGAAAAACCTGCGTAGCCCTCCGTCATTTCAGATAAGTATTAGTTAGTATTCGTTCTGCGGTAGTTTGGCCTCCGTCAAGGCGCAGTGTACGGTAGCTAACTAGTGCTTATCTGCTTGCATATGATGCGATTGGATTAGGGTATTCGTACGGCGTTGTTTGGCCTCCGTCAAGGGTCGTGCGGGTGGGTTTAATTCAATCAGGAAATGACGGGTTGAACTTGACTAGCGGACTATGGGTTGTTTGGCCTCCGTCAAGGTCATAGGATGCTAGGGGCAAAATATTATCGGGAATTTCAAGTGTTGAAATTTGCAATGAGATTGCATACCTTCTATGAGATAGTTGGATCCCGATACCCACTGCGAGTAAGAGTTACTCCTGGGAGAGTTTTACACATTACAATTAGCCGATCAAGTAGGTGTCTAGAAAGGTGTTAACGAGGTTACGCCTCTGGGAAAACGAGGTTTACAGTAATTAGGTTCGTGCGAAAGCACGGGGGACCTCCTTCAAAGTACCGACACTGGCCTGGCTGAAAGATTGGCGAACTTGTAGTGTGTAATTAATCCCAGCTAGTCTTTCCTTTTAGGGTTTGAAGGAAGATTTGATAAAAACGGTGGGAGCCATCCTGATTAGATAAGATAATAACCAATCTGATCTTGCACGAGCATACGCTAAAGTGTTTTCTTCTCTCTCTCTCCAGGTAGCGACCATTTCATGCCTTAATAAAGATAATAATATGGATGTATTGACCGAACCCGCATGTTATACTGTGCTGGGGAACGTTGGTTCCGTTCTTTCCTATAAGAGTTATAGGAATGAACAGGATATAGGGGAATACCAGGATTCCCATGCCACCCGAATGAAGAAAGTACATGATGATGCATTTTCTTCGGGTGTGTTCGTTACTGAGAACTGTTTCTCCATTTGCTCTACGTCCTGGGTATTGGATACCGGGTCAGGATCCCATATATGTAATCAGTTACATGGGCTTAGGAAAGGTAGAGAACTTGGAGAAGGTGATAAAGACATTAGAGTTGGAAATGGTGCAATTGTTGCAGCTAAGACTGTCGGGGAATATCACCTTGTATTACCAACTGGTAATACATTGGTTCTGAACGAATGCTATTACATGCCGAACCTGATATGCAACATTATATCGGTTTCTTTGCTAAGTAAAGAAGGATATAATTTTGTATTACAGGACAATGTTATGAACATTTTTCATAACCAAAAGTTGGTTGGATCAGGCACGTTATGCAATGGCATTTATGTTCTAAATCAATCAACAGTTCTGAGCATAACAAACACACACAAGAGGAAGAGTTCTGAACTCAACGAATCCTTCTTGTGGCATTGTAGACTGGGTCACATCAATGCGACACGACTAGCTAAGTTGCATAAAGATGGATATTTAAATCCGTTTGAATTTTCATCTTATGACACTTGCCAGTCATGTCTCAAAGGCAAGATGACCAAAACTCCGTTTACGGGACACGGAGAAAGAGTTACCGAACTCTTGGGACTGATACATAGTGATGTATGCGGTCCCATGTCTACACATGCCAGGGATGGTTCTTCGTACTTCATTACATTCACTGACGATCTCTCTAGATTCGGATATGTGTTCCTGATGAAACACAAATCAGAAGCTTTTGAGAAATTTAGGGAATATAAACAAGAAGTTGAGAACCAAACCGGTAAAAGTATTAAAATCCTACGATCTGATCGAGGAGGTGAATACTTGAGCAATGAATTCCGGGACTTCCTAAAAGAGAATGGGATTCTCTCTCAGCTGACTCCTCCATATACACCACAGCACAACGGTGTATCGGAGCGGAGAAATCGCACCCTATTAGATATGGTGCGCTCTATGATGAGTACAGCTGAGTTACCTATTTCCTTCTGGGGATATGCGCTGGAGACTGCTGCATACCTACTGAATAGAGTTCTGACCAAATTAGTGCCTACCACTCCATATGAGATATGGAATGGCAAGAGACCATGTCTTAATTTTATTCAGATATGGGGTTGTCCGGCCTATGTTAAAACACAAAATCCGGACAAGCTCGAGGCAAGGTCTGTTCTATGTAAGTTTGTTGGATATCCCAAACATTCGCGAGGGTATATCTTCTACCACTCCGAGGAACAAAAAGTGTTTGTTTCTCGACATGCCACTTTCTTAGAAAAAAGTTTTCTTATGAAACAGATAAGTGGCATTGAGGTAGAACTGGAAGAGGTTCCAGCAATACAGACTGCAACAGAAGATTTGGTTGAACCAGAGGATTCCGTAGTTCCCGATGAACCCCAGCCTTTCCGCCGATCTAGTAGGGTTCCTCGCCCACCTGAGAGATACTACGGTTTTCTTATGGATGGTGGGAGCGAGGATTGCATCATGGAGGATGATGACCCAACTAGCTTCGAGCAGGCCATCACGAGTGGGGACTCAGTGAAATGGCTAGATGCTATGCGGTCCGAGATGGAATCCATGTACACCAACAAAGTATGGACTTTGGACGTTGCTCCTGAAGGGGTAAAATCCATTGGGACCAAGTGGATCTTTAAGAAGAAACTTGGTGTAGATGGGAAAGTGGAGACTTTCAAAGCTAGACTTGTAGCAAAGGGTTTTCGTCAAAGACCAGGTGTGGACTATGACGAGACCTTTTCTCCAGTGGCTATGCTTAAATCCATCCGGATCATGCTTGCCATCGCTGCATATCATGATTACGAAATCTGGCAAATGGATGTTAAGACCGCCTTTCTAAATGGTGATTTAGAAGAGTGCATGTACATGACTCAGCCAGAGGGCTTCGTAGACAGTGGGAGCAGCGGGAAGGTGTGCAAGCTGCTTAAATCCATTTATGGATTAAAGCAAGCATCGCGGAGTTGGAACATCTGCTTTGACGTCGTTATCAAAGAGTTTGATTTCGTCAAAAATCCAGATGAACCTTGTATCTGCAAGAAGGTGGCAGAGAGTAAGGTTGTCTTCCTCGTATTGTACGTGGACGACATACTCTTGATAGGAAATGATATTCCTATGCTACAAGCGGTCAAGCTCTTCTTATCACAAAGATTCTCAATGAAAGATCTTGGTGATGCCTCCTGCATATTGGGAATTAGGATCTATAGAGATAGATCCAAACGGATTTTGGGATTGTCCCAATCCAGGTACATTGACACCATACTAAAGAGGTTTAGTATGGAAGAGTCCAAGCGTGGGAACTTACCCACGATCTCTGGAGTCACTCTCTCCAAAGAGATGTCTCCCAAGACTGATTTGGAGAGAGCTCGCATGCAAGGGATACCCTATGCTTCGGCAGTAGGCTCTATCATGTATGCGATGCTATGTACCAGACCCGATGTAGCATACTCACTAAGTGTAGTGAGCAGGTATCAAGCTGATCCTGGAGAGAGTCACTGGACAGCTTTGAAGAGCATTCTCAAGTACTTGCGAAGGACTAGAGATATGTTCTTGGTGTATGGTAACGGAGAACTCCAAGTGGAGTCCTTTACCGATTCGAGCTTCCAGAGTGATAAGGACGACTCTAAGTCGCAGTCGGGCTTTGTCTTTACCCTTTACGGAGGGGCGGTTAGCTGGAAGAGTTCCAAGCAGGAAACCGTGGCAGACTCGACGATGGAGGCTGAATACATCGCTGCCAACGATGCTGCTAAAGAAGCTGTCTGGATCAAGAAGTTCATTTCTGAACTTGGAGTGGTTCCATCCATTGAGCATCCAATACCTTTGTATTGCGATAACAATGGAGCGGTGGCTTTGGCCATGGAACCCAGGTCCCATCAGCGATCCAGGCATATTCTGAGGCGGTATCACCTGATCCGGGAGATAGTTGATCGCCGGGAGATCGAGGTCAGGAGGGTTGACACGAAGAACAACACGGCGGATCCACTCACGAAGGCCATTCCCCAGATACAGTTTGAGAGACTCTTCGGGATGCTCGGTATGCGATACTACAGCAGCTGGCCCTAGTGCAAGTGGGAGATTGTTAGTTGTATGTATGCCCTAGAGGCCAGTATTGTACAGATGATGTATATTATATTGGATGCTTGGACATATATAGAGATGACTTTCTTGCTCGACATGATAGTATGCTATCTGGTTGCTCTTTATCTTAACATGTACACTAGTCTCTTTATACTGTCTTATAGTTACATGTTGGTAAAGCCCTTAGGATTTGTACTTGACTACCTGGACTATGATGCAGATCATACTAGTGGGGATATGGTAGTCCATAAGTACATCCTTCAAGGTCCCTAGTCGTGGGTGTATCGAGACGGGGCATCGATATACCAGTGTAGACTAGCGTATACGCTTCTCGACCCATGTGATGGGCGATGGATGATCCCATATCCATTGGTGTTTGACATCAGAGACGGTATACGGGTGCTCAGTGGAGACTGGGTACACTGGACGGACTCGCCGAGAACTTCCAGATGGTATTATACCTCACGTCAGATGGCAGTTCTCAGGTGACACTTGTACAGGTTAGTCTGTAGACCCGAGATCGTTATAGAGTCTTGTGTGATTCCCACTGTGCTTTGATCTCCACCTTACCACGTCCATGAGGGCGTGCAAAACGGTGGTCTTTGCGTACAGTCCCGAGTCACATGGAGGCAATGAGCGATAGGAGGGGTTTCGTCTCTCCCGGTATTGGGGGTTGATGTTGTGCTGTGCTCGATTGGCCGTAACAGGGAAGTCCCTGGCCAGGGCTGTTCAGAGATTTGCTGGTAAGTGTTACCAGTAGTTTCTCGACCCGTTATGAGCCTCACATCGGCACGACTTATCGGGTTATTGGGGTCTGACGTTTACCACCCCTAGACTTGATATGCGACATATCAGACGAAGAGACCGGACTGTATGGTGAGTGTTACTGGTTGGATTCACAGGAGTGTGAGCGGGCTAGCTCGTCGATCTTCTGATCGCTCAATACCCGGATGGCCGTTACGTTTAGCAGACCGCTTGCGGCTTGTGGGTGCTTGATATGATCATCATCTGCTACCGGCGTATTGACGAGTCTTTAGAGTCCTACACAGAGGTTTCCTGGCTCAAGCAAAACGAAATAGGAGCGCATATGAGATATGTGCGGGACCGAGAATAATACCAGTATGTGATACTGTATTCGATTCTCGCGATTTATAACATTGATCGGTTATATGCATTATAGCCGGGTTATCGGATCAAGTGTTGATTCGATAAGTTGTTACTATTGATATTAGTCGGTTATATGCGATATGACCGGGTCGTTAAATCAAGTGTTGATTTAATGATTTAATGTATAATTATATATTTGATATATTACTTTTACATTAACTAATATGGGTTCACTTTAAATGGATTTTCTCACTTGATGTGCATGATGTATATGTGATATACTTATGTGCACTTGTTTGTATCATATTAGATGATGCATGTTTATTTGGTTAAGTGTAAAGAATAAACCCATGGTTAAGAGGATAATTAGGGTTTTGATTTTATCACACATTTATTTATCCATTCCTTTTTATTTAAATTGTTTTATAAAAACAAAATGGTTTTCTTTTGTCATGAAGCTTAATGAAGCTTCATGAAGGTTTGACTCAAAGACCATTTTGTCTTTATACTAAACCCTAACTATTCCCACTTACCATGGTTTGCTCTCTACACTTAACCCATGTTAGATTATGATAAGTATCAATTTTATTTCATTATTGAAAAATACTTATCATAATACTAGCTCATCTTCTTCTTCATCTTCAAGTTAGAAACCTTGAGGCCATTAATGGTAACTTGAGCTTGAGAGTGAGAAATCCAATTCTAAAGAGAACCCACCTCCTATTTCTTCACCCTCTACCTCTAGCCAAGTTGTAGAGTGTGTTTTCTTCATAAGTTTCATCACTTTGTGAAGTCGGAGCTTGAACTTGCGATGCCTCGACGTAGATCGTCTTTGACACGAAGCCGGCGACCTAGCTCACCCGTTTCTCCGACGAAGCCGACACTTGAGCCCGGGGTTCGACATGGATAGCGAGGAGACTTCGTTGCAGAGCCGTGGAGGTGGATATCCGGATCTACAAAGGTTGTAATTTCCATATCCAAGTAGTTAAGTGTTAACTAGTTTACTTTTCGCCTAGAATTCTAGCAACGATCCGTAGTCTAGGGTTTCTCGGCACCATATTTTTTGAAATTGGCATGTTCGATGCCTTATGAGACCTCTTTAGGGTGCCTAGGAACCTTTCAAAAAGACAACTGAATAAAACCTTATTCCTATTTCTCCTGAACCAGAATCCATCCCCGAACTGGAACAAATTCCTTCGAGTTCGTATATAACCATACGATGGAGTATCCAATAAACTGTGGATATTCGTAGTGATACTAAGTGTCCTGGAGAAATACAAAGGTGAAGTAGGAGTGGCGATGAAATACTTGGTTTGGTCGTGAATAGCAGTCGCAATTTACTTTGCCCTCTTACTAATCCCTTTATTTGTCTTAACTTATTACCTTTTGTACACCATCATTAGGCTAATTAGTTTTCCTCATGTAAGTCCACATTACCTCTCCCGGTACTTACGGGCTTGCGGAAATGATGAAAAACGATTTTTCTTTTGGTGGTAACAGGGACACAAAATACGGATCTTTGTTAAACAACTATCTAACAATCCTAACAAGAGTTTTACCTACTTGGTTAGGGGTTATACCTTAACTTGAACTCTTTCGTCTTCAACTCCTTGCGGTGGTCGGATCGGCCTCTCCTCGTCGTCTCCTCACGCCGAAGATGGATCCACCCAAAAGCTTCTACCTTTGGCTTCACTTCAAACTAGAAGAAACTAGAACACTTGGCTTGCTAGACCTTGTGAACTAGGATGAGTAGAGGAGCGTGTTGGGTTTTATCTCTATGGTTCTTGCTTCTCAACACATGAGACAAGTGAACCATGAACTAGAGAAAGAGAGCAAGAGGAAGAGGGATTGCTCAAGCATGAGAGAGAAAGGAAATGAAAGAATGAGCAAGCCTTTTGCCATCCAAGCTCTCATAATCCAAAATCATGATAACAAGAAATAATAATTGAGTATTATGTGATGGTTGTTATCATATCAAATGGCAATATCATTTCTTGAATTAAATGCTATTTGTGAACCAACAAGCAAGCCAAGGTCAATGCCAAGAAATGATAGCCATTGTCATGATGATAGTCAACTAGTCCAACCTAGTCAACCGGTCAACAAAGTCAACAAGTCAACAAAGTCAACTCTTCAACCCAACCATGGCACAATAATACTAAATTAATATTATCATTAATCATATTTCTTATTCTCATTAGGGTTTAGCAAAAGTCAACAGTCAACAACCCTAATGAGAATCCTTTGCCTCCGTCTCTCTGTCAACTGTGTATACACACCCGCATCCGCGTTCCGAGGAACATGAATACAAACGAGATAAAACCAATCCCAAAATGTACACTAGGATGTGGCTTAAACCAAAGCCCACTAGTGATAACTGCCCGGACACTAAACGTGCACAAGTGCACGGATGTGACCGAATCCTGTCGCAAAACCATGCGACCTCTACTCTTTTGCCTAAAGGCGAATAGCTTTCTGTGTGGGACTCTAAAGACTCGACACTACGCTGACAGTGGGTTTAACCACAGACCGCAAGAGGCACTAGCTGTGTGTAACGGCCCCCAGGTAGATGCCGATAAGAAGACGGATGAGGTGAAACCCATCTGAACTCCTACTGAGCCTGAATGTGACAGTCTCCGTACAGTCCGGTCTATTCGTCTGAGAATATCGCATGGCTGGCCTAGGGGGCGGTAAACGTCAGTCCCCTAATAGCGGTACAAGTCGTGTCGGAGTGTAGCCCAGAACACCCTGAGATAACACTGGAAACCTACCAGCATATCTCGCTTGCCCTGGCCAGGGACTTTGTGTAATGGCTCTCCTAAACACAGCGCGATATCAACCCCCAATACCGGGAGAGACGAATCCTGTCTAACCGTCACTGCCTCCAAGTGCTTCGGGACTGCACCCAACTACTACTTGTTTTCATGACTCCTTTGAGCCGTGGTAGGGTAGTAATCAAAGTACAGTGGGAACACACTCGAGGCGAAGTGACAGTGTCAAGTCAGCGGACTAAGCTGTACTCATGTCACCTGGGAAGTGACAACTGACGATAGGTATAGTACCAACCAATCAGTTTCCGACGAGTCCTGTCCAGTGTACTCGTAACCTAACGAGCACCCGCACACTATCTTAAGTACGACGTACTGACGGCTGTGGGACAGACCGTCTCCCCTGCTGGGATGAGAAGCGCATACGCTAGTCTACTCCGGAGTATCGATGCCCTGTTTCGATAGTCCTACGACTAGGGACCTGCATAAGGATGTGCTTGTGGATTACGCAGCCCCCACGAGTGTGACTGCCATCACAACGTTGGTAATCAAGCAAAAATCCTAAGGGCTCCACTAATGTGTATAGGCAATATGTTAAAAGAAACACATGTACACACATTGAAGTAGAAACAAACCAAGTAGCATACTACTATTTTGAGCAAGATTATCTATACAATGGTGAATATCCCAAGCTTCTATTAAGTAATATACAAACTAGTATGATACAGTAATGGCCTCTAGGGCATATACACTAACAATCTCCCACATGCATTAAGGCCATGTACTGGCGTATCGAAGACCTATCATCTCGATCAGCCGCTCGAACTGAGTCTGGGGCAAGGCCTCTGTAAGTCCATGTTACGCACCCCACGAACTTGTAGGGAGGCGGAATATATGAAAAACGATTATCAAAGTTTCGTAACACGGACTTGAGCGCATGAATCGTTATCTAAACCATTGCTAGCTATCTACTAGAGGTTTAACTACTCGGATACGAAGTTATACCTCACGTTACTTCTCTTTCGGGTCTTTATCGCGGTCCTCCACTCCTTGTAGGCTCCTTGGAACATCGGCACCTCAACGACCTCCTCGAATCAAAGACGATCCACCCGAAAGCTCCTACGCCAAGCTTAATCTCAAACTTGAGATAACTAGGTTGCTTAAAGTGCTAATCTAAGCTACCTAGGGGATATAGAGTGAGGTTATAGATGTATTAGTCTAGCTAACCCTTGATCTCAACTCATGAGAGGTTAGGGTTAGGTTTTGACGAGAGAGTGAGCTTGAGGAGAGAGAAGGTGAAGATGAGAATGAAATGAGATAATGATCTTATCATAATATATATGAAGCATTATTATTTATCCAAAAATGAAATAATAGAATTAACAACCATGCTTCATAAATATCTATGAGTGATTCATCTCCATGAGTCATTAAGTATTTATGATGCATTAATGACTTGGATGAATCACGCAAATGAGTCACTAATCTCATTTAATGCAATGCCACCTTAACCCCTTAGTCACCACTCTTCTAGAAGCTTTCCGACAAATTACGAGAACGCCCCTCCAATCCGTGAAAACACGGAAAAACTTTAGACTGTATAAATCCAGTAACCCGATACTAGAATCTGGCTTAAACCAAAGGCGGCTAGTAAAAACTGTCCGAAAAAGTCGTACGTGCACAAACACACGTATGCGTCCGAACCCTTGTCGTAAAACCATACGACCTCTATACCGTTTCGCATGGAGTAGGGAAACACTCTGTGTGGGACTCTAAAGACTCGACACTACGCTGGCAGTGGGTTTAACCACAGACCGCAAGCGCCACTAGCTGTACGTAACGGTCCCCAGGTAGATGTCGATAAGAAGGCCGATGAGAAAAATCATCCGAACTCCCACCGAGCCTGATGTGACAATCTCCATACAGTCCGGTCTGTTCGTCTAAGACTATCGCATATCAAACTTGGGGGCGGCAAGCGTCAGTCCCTTAATAGCTGTATAAGTCGTGTCGGAGCGAAGCCCATTACACCCTTAGAAGCTACTGGAACCTACCAGTATATCTCGCTTGCCCTGGCCAGGGACTTTGCGTAATGGCTCTCTGACACAGTGCGATATCATCTCCCAATACCGGGAGAGACGAATCTTATCTAACCACTACTGCCTCCAAGTGCTCGGGACTGCACCCAACTGCTACCTGTTTGCACGACTCCTTTGAGCCGTGGTGGGGTAGCAATCTAAGAACAGTGGGACACACTCGAGGCGATGTAGCAGTGTCAAGTCTGTGGACTATGCCGTACTCATGTCATCTGGGAACTGTTAACTGACGACGGGTATAATACCAACCAATCAGTCCCCTACGAGTCCTGTCCGGTGTACCCGTAACCTAACGAGCACCTGTATACTATCTCCAGTACGACGTACTGATGGCTGTAGGACAGACCATCTCCCCAACTGGGATGAGAAGCGTACACACTTAGTCTACTCTGGAATATCGATGCCCTATCTCGATAATCCAACGACCAGGGACCTGTATAGGATGTTGCTTATAGGCTACCCAGCCTCCACTAGTGTGACTGCCATCATAACGCTGGTAATCAAGCAAAGGTCCTATGGGCTCTACTAATATGTATAAGTGATACGTTACAAGAAACATATGCACATATTAAAGTAGATACAAACCAGTTAGCATACTACCATTTTTAGCAAGACTGTATATACACCTGTGAATATCCCAAGCTTCCATTAAGTAATATATATACAAGTATGATACAATAATGTACCCTAGGCCATATACACTAACTATAGGGTTCCTAGGCATTCCCAAGAGGTCTCACAAGGCATCGAACATGCCAATTTCAAATTTTACGGTGCCTACAAACCCTAAACTACAGATCGTCGGCTAGATGTCTAGGCGAAAAACTAACTAGTTAACACTTAACTAAAAGTTTAACGGAAATACAACCTTTGTAGATCCGGTGCTCCACCTCCATAGCTCCGCAACGAGGTCCTCTCCGCTGTCCAAATCAAATCCGGGCTCAAGCGTCGGCTTCGTCGGAGAATGGGCAAGCTAGGTCGTCGATGTCCATGCCGAAGATGATCTACGTCGAGGCATCGCTAAATCAAGCTCCACCTTCATCAAGTCGTGAAAACTTGTAAAGGAAACACACTCTACTACTTGGCAAGAGGTAGAGGATGAAGAAATAGGAAGTGGGTAGACTTTAGTTTTGGATTTCTCACTCATTTCCATCACTTGCCATTGATGGAGCTTGGTTTTCTTCACTTGAAGAATGAAGAAGAAGAAGGAAAATAGTTATGATAAGTTAATTAGAAAAAGAAAAGAATAATCAAAACTTATCATAATCTAAACCATGGTCAAGTGTAGAGATTGAACTAGGGTTAAATCAAATGGTTAGGTTAAGCATGAGATAAGAATGGTGGACAAAGTCAAAGGTTCATGAATCTTCAACTACAAACAAAGAAAGCCACCATTCTTCTCATTTCTTTTTCCAAAAAGAAAATAAATGAATAAATAAATAAATAGATATGAAAAACAAAATCCTAACCATTTGAATAACCATGGTTTAATCTTTACACAAACTCAAGTTAGCATGCATCATCAAACATGATACATACTAGTGCACAAAAACATATCGCATATGCAATGCGCACGAACCAAGTGAGAAAATCCGTCTAAAGTGAACCGATACTAGTTAATGCAAAGTAATATATCAAATATATAATTATACATTAAATCATTAAATCAACACTTGATTCAATGATCCGGTCATGTCGCACATAACCAACTGGTATCTATAGTAACAACTTATCGAATCAACACTTGATCCGATAACCCGGCTATATCGCATATAACCGATCAATGTCACATCGCGAGAATCGAATCCAGTATCACATACTGGTATTATTCTCGGTCCCGCACATATCTCATATGCGCTCCTATTTCGTTTCGCTTGAGCCAGGAAACCTCTGTGTAGGACTCTAAAGACTCGTCAATACGCCGGCAGCAGATGATGATCATATCAAACACCCACAAGCCGCAAGCGGTCTGCTAAACGTAACGGCCACCCGGGTATTGAGCGATCTGAAGATCGACGAGCAAGCCCGCTCACACTCCAGTGAATCCGACCAGTAACACTACCGTACAGTCCGGTCTGATCGTCTGATATGTCGCATATCTCGCCTAGGGGTGGTAAACGTCAGACCCCAATAGCTCGATAAGTCGTGTCGATATGAGGTCTATAACTATTCAAGAAACTACTGGTAACACTTACCAGTAAATCTCAGCAACCCTGGCCAGGGATTTCCTGTTATAGCCAATCGAACACAGCGCAACATCAACCCCCTATACCGGGAGAGACGAATCCCCTCCTATCGCTCATTGCCTCCATATGACTCGGGACTGTACCCAAAAACCACCGTTTTGCACGCCCTCTTGGACGTGGTAAGATGGAAATCAAAGCACAGTGGGAACCACACAAGACTCTATGACGATCTCGGGTCAACAGACTACTCTGTACCAGTGTCACCAGAGAACTGCCATCTGACGTGAGGTATAATACCATCTGGGAGTTCTCGGCGAGTCCGTCCAGTGTACCCAGTCTCTACTGAGCACCCGTATATCATCTCTGATGTCAAACACCGATGGATATGGGATCATCCATCGCCCATCTGTATGGGTCGAGAAGGTACACGCTAGTCTACTCTGGTATGTCGATGCCCCGTCTCGATACACCCACGACTAGGGACTTTAAAGGATGTACTTACGGACTACCATGTCCCCACTAGTATGATCCGCATCATAGTCCAGGTAGTCAAGTACAGATCCTAAAGGCTTTACCAACATGTAACAGAGAGACAATCAGTATACACGTTAAGGTAAAGTTCAACCAGATAGCATACTATCATGTCGAGCAAGAAAGTCCTCCCTATATACGTCCCAGCATCCACTACAATATACATCCTATGTACAGTAATGGCCTCTAGGGCATACATATAACTAACAATCTCCCACTTGCACTAGGGCCATCTGATAGCAGTGGTTGCAGTATCTCATACTCAACCATCCCATAAAAGTCTCTCTCTGGGAACAGGCCTTTGTGAGTGGATCCGCTGTGTTGTCCTCTGAGTCTACTCTCCAAACCTCGATCACCCTGGAGATCAACCATCTCCATGATCAAGTGATACTGCCTTAGAATATGTCTGGATCACTGATGGGACCGGCGTTCCATGGCATGAGCCACAACTCCATTATCACACAATGGGAGGAACATAGTTCATCTCATGAACCAATATACACCCAAACAGCCTCTTTGGTAGCATCTTAAGTAGCGATGTATCCTGCCTTTATCGTCTAGTATGTCACGGTATCTATCTTGGAACTCTTCCAATATACCGTCCCTTTACTGAGGGTTAAGACAATGCCTGCGACTGACACTCAGTCGTCTTTATCACCCTGGAACCCTTCCAGTGATTCTCCCCAGGATCATGTGATACCATCTCACTTCGACAAGTAAGAATCCTAACATCCATTTAGATCTATCTCATAGATCCAAAATCCAGGAGTTAGTAGGTATCACTTTAATCCTATATGGAGAATCTTTGTGATAAGCGGAGATTGATCGAGCGTAGCATAGGAAACTCCTTCCCTATCAAGAGTATGTCATCCACGTACTCTACGAGGATCGTCACCATACTCCCTACTACCTTTTTGTTTATACAAGGTTCATCTACCATTTTGATGATGTCAAACTCTTTGACTATTTCATCAAAACAGATGTTCCAACTCCGCGATGCCTGCTTTATCCTATAAAGCATCTTGCACACGTTTCCGCTGCTCCCACTGTCTACGAAGCCCTCTGGCTGTGTACTTATAGACGCACTCTTCTAAATCATCATTTAGAAAAGCAGTCAAGACACACAACCACCAGATATCGCAGTCATGGTATGTAGCCGTGACAAGTAGGATCTGGATGGACTTAAGCATAGCTACTGGAAAAGGTTTCATCATTATCCACGCCTGGTCGATGACGAAAACCTTTAACAATTCTAGCTTTGACAGTCTCAACTTTTCCATGTACACCAAGTAATCTTCTCAAGATATACTTGCTCCTGATGGGGATTTAACCCTTCAGATATAGCAACTAAAGTCCATACTTTGTTGGTGTATAAGGATTCCATCTCAGATCGATAAACATCCAGCCATTCTTACAGAGTCTTACTCTCGATGGCCTGCTCGAAGCTAGTTGGGTCATCATCTCATGATGCAATCCTCGCTCCCACTGTCATAGAGAAACCGAAGTATCTCTCAGGTGGGTGAGGAACCCTACTACATCGGCGGAGAGGCTGAGGTTCGTTGGAATCTACTGAATCCTTTGGTTCTATCAAATCATCAGCTGTAGTTTGTATAGCTGGAACCTTTCCAGTTCTACATAACAGACCTTGCCTCGAGTTTGTCCGGATTTTGCTTTTAGACATAGGCCGGACAACCCCAAATCTTAACTAGCTTAAGACATGGGCTCTTCCCTTTCCATATCACATATGAAGTGGTAGGCAACTGATTTGATTGAAACCCTATTCAATAGGTATGCAGCTTCTCAAGTGCATAACCCCCTTAAAAGGAAATAGGTAACTCAGTAATACTCATCATAGAGCGCACCTTATCATATAGGGTGTGATTGCTCCACCCCGATATACCATCGTGCTATGGTGTATACAGAGGAGTAATGCTGAGAGAGAATCTCATTCTCCTTTAGAATGATCCAGGATTTTCGTGCTCAAGTATTCTCCTCCTTGATCTCATCATAGGACATAATACTTATACCCGTATTGGTTCTCTACTTCTAACTTATATTCTGTGAACATCTCAAAAGGTTCGGACTTGTGTTTCAACAGGAACATAGGTCCGAAACTCGAAAGATCATCAGAGAACGTAATGAAGTATAAAGAACCATTCCTGGCATGTGTAGACAGGAGACCTTACATACATCATCATGTATCAGTCCCAAGAGTTTACTAACTCTTTCTCTGTTTCCAATAAACAGAGCTGTGGTCATTATATCTTTGTGACATGACTCGCAAGTTTCATAAGATGTAAATTCAAACTGATTTAAATATGCATCTACATGTAACTTCAGCTAGTCGGGTCACATTGATATGACCTAGTCTACAATGCCTCAAGAAGGATTCGTTCATTTCTGAACTCTTCCTCTTGTGTGTGTTCCGTATACTAAAGAACTGTAGTTTGATTTAGAACATCAATGCTTTTAGATAACGTGCCTGAACCGATCAACTTTTGATATAGGAAATGTTCAAAACATTATCCAACAATACAAAATTTTATCATTTCTTTACTAATAAAGAGACTGATATGATTTTGTATATCAGGTTCGGTATCTAATAACATTCGTTCAGAATCAATGTATTGGTAATACAGGGTGACAGTGACCAACAGACTTGGCTGCAACATTTGCCCCGTTTTCTGCCTCATGAAACTTATCACCCGTTCTCAGTTCTCTACCTATCTGTAGCCCTATGTAACAGATTACATATCTGGGATCCTGATCTGGTATCACATACCCAGGACGTAAAGGATACTGAGAAACAGTTCTTTGTAACGAACACACCCGAAGATGATGCATCATATGCACTCTCTTCGTTTGGTCGGCACGGGAATTCTGGTAATCCCCTATTTCCTGCACTGTCTTATAACAATTATAAGTTGGAGCGGGACCAACGTTCCCCAGCTCAGTATAACAAGCGGGTTCGGTCAATATTCCGTTTTATTATCTTGATTAAGGCGTGATATGGTCGCTACCTGGAGAGAGAGAGAAGAAAACACTCAGCGTGCGCTCTTGCAAGAATAGATTGGTTATAATTTTATCTAATCAGGATGGCTCCCACTGCTTTTTATCAAATCTTCCTTCAAACCCTAAAAGGAAAGACTAGCCGGGATTAATTACACACTACAAGTTCGCCAATCTTTCAGCCAGGCCAGTGTCGGTACTTTGAGGGAGGTCCCCCGTGCTTTCGCACGAACCTAATTACTGTAAACCTCGTTTTCCCAGAGGCGTAACCCCGTTGACACCTTTCTAGACACCTACTTGATCGGCTAATTGTAATGTATAAAACTCTCCCAGGAGTAACTCTTACTCGCAGCGGGTATCGGGATCCAACTATCTCATAGAAGGTATGCAATCTCATTGCAAATTTCAACACTTGAAATTCCCGATAATATTTTGCCCCTAACCTCCTATGACCTTGACAAAGGCCAACAAACCATAGGATGCTAGTCAAGTTCAACCCGTCATTTCCTGATTGAATTAAACCCACCCGCACGGCCCTTGACAAAGGCCAACAAGGTCGCACGACTACCCTAACTCAATCTGCATCATATGCATAAGCAGATAAGCACCAGTTAGCTACCGCACACTGCGCCTTGACAAAGGCCAACAAACGCAGCACGAATACTAACTACTACTTATCTGAAATGACGGAGGGCTACGTCAGGTTTTTCTGAAAACCTATTGCGTAATGAACTTGATATCGTTGTAGGATCGAATGAATTTTGAAATGGAGTGTTTTTGAGGCTTTTCTAGTTTTGCTAAAGGAGTCACTCCCGGTGAAGGGATCGTCGGTCCTTTCCTCGTCGAATGAGGTGCGGGATATATCGTATATATCACTGTGCAAAGCAAAAACACTTAAAAGCAATCAAGAGACAAACCGAGTGTGTAGCATCTTCCAGTTATTGCTAAAGGAGTCACTCCCGGTGAAGGGATCTCGGTCCTTTCCTCATCGAATAAGGTGCAGGATATATCACATATACCGCTGTGCAAAGCAAGAACTGTAACTACCTGTTTTATTTTGAAATTCGATTCTACAACATCTTAGGTTTCTTTTATTTCATTAATCATATTAATGAAGTCCCATCATTTAAAGTACCTAAACATCACAGATAAATACGACGTACACTTATGCCATCCGCATTCGCCTCGATGTCCCCTCGTGCACCGTTAGGTTAGGTAACTAACGGCAGAGCGGGGCAGGGCTAGGACGGGTGTAAAACATAAGTAACGCCTATATAATATATCATATATACTATATACTGTATCTATCACAGAACATCACATGATCATATCACAGATATCGCAGCAGAAGAAACATATGAAATATTGGATATACTAGGACGTCCGTGTTTTTAATACGAGCCAGTATAAAACACGGATTCCACGGTCGTGATGAATAGCCAAACCCACACCCCTAGACCCCTACGAGAGCGGCAAGCAACCCTACCAATTCTAGAGTTAGGAGACCCGGACTTGACTCCTCGAGTTGGTCTCCCACTGGACTCCAGAACCCGGTTACTTGTGCCCTCCTCCTTGGGTCTATCCTAGTGCGGAAAAGTAAATAATATACAAACGGTGACAACTTCCGCAACCTGGAAGCGCCCCAATAAAAGAATATTACATACAAGTTTTTACATGAATGAAAATGAAAAACACTCATCTCACATAAAAACCCCCGGCTATTCAAACACGACGATCCAATATAACATATCCAGCAACACATAACATCACATGTCATCAACGTAAGTAAATATGCGCATCCCAATTGTCGTTGACATATAGCAACGAAACCGGCGATATCACATATTACACTTACGGTCACAGAAAAGAAAGTGTAAAACTACAACAGTTGGAATCCGCAACCATTTCAGACATCGCATGCCTGACCAAATGAATTCCTTAGACATCGCATGCCTAACAATTATAAACCCCGCATTTTAGTCTCTTTATCGAAAGCACTTTTCAATACCAAGTCGGGCAATTCAACAAGATTCCCGACATTCTGATCGAATGCTCGTCGCAAACTTCAATAGACGGCCGCACCCCCGATACCGTCGACGAAGTGCACCAAGGCGGAACACCGCCACCGCGAGCACCCGGACGGATGCTTTCGGCGACGGGGTTCTCCTACAGTCACTTGGTCGGGGAAATGGCGTGAGGCTGTCTATTAAGTTTACCCGGCGAGTATCCGCGTACGCTACGTGATTGCGACGGACTTTTGATCACATCAAAATTCCGTGGCAACCGATCAAGTGAGACTAAATTGCTACGTTTATAACATTCATTCAGTTATCTCATAACTTTTTGTGAATTCCAATTATTGTATCCCATTCCAGATAAATAGAAAATGCTAAACTTTTCGATCGAACAATCGAACACCCAAGTTTTCCCGATACAGCTCAACACATGAAATAAGTCTAACAACATTCCGTTCGTGCCTCAGTACCAACGGTCCAGCCGTAGAAGGGTCAAGCCAACGCCTCACATATGGCACGCCGTACTGCCCCAAACCCGAAGGTTCAAAGGGCAGTTCAAGACGGTCACATAATCGAGTTAAGGTTTGTTGTCTTCTAGAGGGACCATCGCGTTACTTGCACTACTTAGAACGTCGTTAAACTACGGAAAAATCCAACGCTTGGAAATTTCCCGACAGGGGAAAAATTGGGTATTTATATCCGGTCGAACTTTTTAACATATTCTAAAATTTATCCGGAAAGCCACACAGACAAAATTTGATACCCCGATCGAAACACCGAATCCCCAAAACAACACAGAAAATTCAACTCTGTAAAAATTATTAAAAATTTCCAGAAGACTCAGCAGCTCAAAACATGAATTACTGTGCAAGCCACGTGGGGTAACTCAACATTGTAGCCGCGGAACCGCCGCTAGTACTATGGTGGGGGCCGCGGATCCGCGCTTCTGTCGGCGAGTTACTGTCACGTGCTTCACAGTAACTCATGCAATTACCTGCTGAATTTTTTGGCAATTTTTAATACACAAAAATCCACATTTTTGCAAAAAGGACAGAGAGCAATATTGGTTCGGGGTTTCGGGTTCGTTCGGACTTCAAATTCCGTCTGGACTTCGCCTAAGGCTCTAGCTAGGCTCTGATACCACTGTAGGGTTCCTAGGCACTCCCAAGAGGTCTCACAAGGCATCGAACATGCCAATTTCAAATTTTACGGTGCCTACAAACCCTAAACTACGGATCGTC
Source organism: Agapanthus africanus (assembly GCA_030015575.1). Classification (NCBI taxonomy): domain Eukaryota; kingdom Viridiplantae; phylum Streptophyta; class Magnoliopsida; order Asparagales; family Amaryllidaceae; genus Agapanthus; species Agapanthus africanus. The sequence continues at coordinate 251,156,812 of CM057343.1, forward strand.
GGCTAGATGTCTAGGCGAAAAACTAACTAGTTAACACTTAACTAAAAGTTTAACGGAAATACAACCTTTGTAGATCCGGTGCTCCACCTCCATAGCTCCGCAACGAGGTCCTCTCCGCTGTCCAAATCAAATCCGGGTTCAAGCGTCGGCTTCGTCGGAGAATGGGCAAGCTAGGTCGTCGATGTCCATGCCGAAGATGATCTACGTCGAGGCATCGCTAAATCAAGCTCCACCTTCATCAAGTCGTGAAAACTTGTGAAGGAAACACACTCTACTACTTGGCAAGAGGTAGAGGATGAAGAAATAGGAAGTGGGTAGACTTTAGTTTTGGATTTCTCACTCATTTCCATCACTTGCCATTGATGGAGCTTGGTTTTCTTCACTTGAAGAATGAAGAAGAAGAAGGAAAATAGTTATGATAAGTGTAAGTGCACGGCGGCGCCCCGGCCGTCAATCCGACGCCGGAATGCGGAAGCGGTGAAAAACTTAAATTTTGCGGACTTAGCAAACCGGCACCACCGCGCACTAAACACCCGGATCGAACCACTAACAAGTCTAAGCTAACAAGAAGATGGGTTAGAGATATACCGACGATCCAAGTCCTCCGGTCTTCTCGTTATGGTCCCGATCTCCTGCGGAAAAGTCCCGTCTCCTCCTCGTCGCCGGAAGTGCACCACATCGCCTTCTTTGTTTACGGGCTCCCACCTCAATGCCGAGGCAACTCGGGCACGAAGCCGGCTACTCGACGTGCCCAAGGTTCGTCGTAGAATCTATAGTAGTGCTTGTGTCTCACTTTTGGGGTATTGGAGAAGCCATTGTGGTGGAGGGATGATGCAAGGAGTTTTGTGGAGGAACTTGTGAATTTTGGAACATGAAATCAACAACAAAAACCCCCCCTACAATTTTGGACAGCCCAAGAAGGACTTGGCCGGCCATGCACCCCTCAAGAATGGAGAGAATGAGAGAGTGAGCTAAAAGAATGGGGGGGAAACTCTATCATGCAAAAGAGAGGAAAAGACAATCATGTGAACCAATGATAGCAAGGTGAAAACCACACTCTTCTATCACTCATCAACCATGATGATATCCAAAGTCAATCCATCATGAAGAATGAAGTCAAGCAAGTCAATGGATGGTGCTATAATCATGACATGATAATAAGCAAGGACCCCCTTCCACAAAAGTCTATTTGCAACAATGCAAATAAACCCTCCTCCACCAAACTTCGGCCAATGAACGGAACAATGGAAATTGGCCGAAACGGAAAGCAAACTGGCAACTCCAGAAAACTGGTCCCGTAATAAATTACAGGAAAACCCCGATACTGTGCATACACACCCGCATCTGTATTTCGACCGAAATACAAATGCAATGAGACAAAATCTCCACTGTACTATACTAGAATCCGGCTTATACCAAAACCGGCTAGTAATATCTGTTCGATCCTGATCCGTGCAATACCGCACGTATCTGATCGAACCCTGCCATATAACCATACGGCCTATAGTACAGACTGTCCGATCCTGATCCGTGCAATACCGCACGTATCTAATCGGACCTTGCCATATCTCCATACGGCCTCTACAACCTTTCGCCCGAAAGCTGAGTAACTGAATGTGGGGGACTCTAAAGACTCGTCAACACCTTGGTTGTGGATTTAACCACTAGCACGTTAGAGGTATAAGCCAATACATAACGGGCCACCAGGTATTGACCAAAAGGGATGTCTGTGAGCGAACTCAGCCTGACAACCCTACTGAGCCTGTCAGTGACAATATCCGTGCAGTCCGGTCCGTTCGTCTATGAGTATCGCATGGCGGGCCTAGGGGGTTGGTAAAAGTCAGACCCCCAAAAGCGGTACAAGTCGTGTCGGAGTGTAGCCCAGAACACCCTGAGATACTACTGGAATACCTACCAGTAAATCTCCTTGCCTTGGCCAAGGACTTTGTGTAATGGCTCTCCTAGACACAGCACGACCTCACCCCCAATACCGGGAGAGACGAACCCCTGAAGATACGCTCACTGCCTCCATGTGGCTCGGGACTGTACCCAACTAAAACCTGTTTGCACGACTCCTTTGAGCCGTGGTAGGGTAGTAATCAAAGTACAGTGGGAACTCACACGAGACAAATGACGATCCCCAGGTCGATGAACTAACCTGCACACATGTCACCAGGGAACTGCCATCTGACGTCTGGTATATGACCAACTAGCATGTTCCCGGCGAGTCCTGTCCGGTGTACTCATAACCCAATGAGCACCTGTATACATCTTAGGTGATCCAACTGACACCAGTGGCTTGTGAGACCGGCCACCGCCCCTCGTCGGGGTCTCGACTGTATACACTAGTCTACTAATGGAGTATCGATGCCCGGTCTCGAAACTCCCACGACTAGGGACCTTTTAAGGATATGCTTGTAGACCCCCAGCTCCCACTTATATGATCGCCCTCATACTGCTGGTGGTCAAGCAAGAATCCTAGGGGCTCTATCAACGTGTAATAGCGACGTGTCAGGTCACCTAAAGCAGTACACGATGATAAAGGTAAACCAGATAGCATACTATCATCTCGAGTAAGACTGTCCTACCGGGATAGGTCCTCCCTCAATCATTACAATCGCGTACCTGTGACCTAATAATTGACTCTGAGGGCACTATCTCCAACAATCTCCCACTTGCACTCAAGGCTAATTATTGCGATGTCGTATACTCACAGCCCGTGTGATACCGAACATCCAACTCCTCTACTAGTCAGTCTCACAAAGCTCGTTTGCGGAACTATTGCGTTCGAGGAATAGCCTCAGTGAGTGGATCCGCTTAGTTGTTTCTTTCTATGTCTCTCTATATCTCAAGTTCGCGGAGAAAGCCATCTCCCGAAAAGAGCAATACCTGACTCAGAATATGTCTGGATGTCTGATGGGACCTAGCTCATAAATGAACTCCAAATCCAAACTTCTTAGACTGTATCGTCAACTGAACTTAATCAGTATCCAGCGCGCCAAGCCTCCCTCAGTATTGCCTTGGACCACCTGTCCAAAATACTGCCCCTCATCAGAAGGAAAAACTATAACTCTGACAACCTCCTTGTCGTCCATGTCACCTTGGAAGCCTGGAATGATAACTGTCTCCTGAATGAGGCTGTCGTTATCATATCCCTAGAACATCCACTTATGTTCTAAAACTGCTTCCGACTGTTTCTCCAGGATTGGATTAATGTCAACTTATTGCATCTAGTGCAAGAACAACATCTGGTGCGGTACTTGACATCTCACGATTGACTCAATTGCCTGAGCAAGTGATCTGCCAATCATGCCCGTCCCTCTCCTCTTTAGTCTGTAAGACACCTTTGGAGAGGGTGACTCCATTACCTGCAAGTACACTACCGCGCCAGGAGTCGTCCATCCTAAATACTCTTAGAATGCTGTCAAGTACCCTGATTGGGAAACCACCCAAATCTAGATCTAAGACCATAGATCTAGTAACCAGTATGTCTGATATAATGTCCAAGTACTGTGTGGAGAAACCACTGTGTGACGACCAAAGTATAACCGATCATAGTGTAGGAGTTTCTTTTCCTACTCTGCGTATGTCATCCAATACCAGGATACCACACCCTACTACCTTCTTAATAGATCCATCCCCTATTCTGATGACGTCAAACCCATGACTGTCACGTCAGAAATAGATGATCTATCTCCGCTACATGTGCTTCAGTCTATAAATAGACATAAGCTACCTGTCCACCAATGCTTCCGCTGCTCCCACTGACTACGACAACCCTCTGGCAGAGTCATATAGACGTACACTTCTAAAACTGGTTTAGAACGACGCTATACTCATCCTCCCGCCGGGTCTCGTAACCTGGAACAACAGCAATGGCAATTGTGGGTAAACAAGAACTTCCCTGTCGCCGTCCTTGAGGCTACCATAGTGCCTCTCGGGTGCCTGAAGTTACCCACCTTATCTGCGGAGTGGCCAATGGAATGTCAAACCGGATTGAATCTTTAGGTTCCTTATCAAATCTTCAGTAATCGTTTGTGGTTCTGGAATCACTTCCAGTTCTACCATACTCCCACTACTGTTTTCTGAAAAAATCCATTTTTAATAAAACTGTGGCGAGTCTAGAATAATATTGCTATTGTTCATCCAGATGGTAGAAAGTCAACCCGCGTCATAGCCTGGGTCAACCCACAAACAGCCATTACAGAAACGTGCCTTGAGTTGTCCAGTGTCTGGTTTTAATCATAAACCGGACAACTCCCCGTACCTTAACAACGTTAAGATAAGAACTGTTCTATATCCAATATAGAAACAGAGGCACTGATTTAATTGAACCAGATTCAAATCATGCAGCTGTCTCCAGTGCATGTCAACTTAATGGAAGGAGGCCGATCAGCGTTACTCAACTTAGGAATACTTCCAATTATGAGTAATCTGAAAGAGAAGCAAGATCTCTTAATCATTACTGTCAACTGAATACCATTGACAAGTATCTACATCTTCGATCACTTTGAAGAATCCCGATACTTGCTACACCTGGTTCTCTACTCTATTCAAATACCTGTAACTCCTCAAAACTTAGACCCTGTGTTTCTACGAAACACATGTCTAAGAACTAGAGAAGTTAAAAGTAAACAGAATATAGTATGAGGACCAACCCCTCTGTCCTAATGGACACTGGACAACATACAATACTCTGTATAAGTCCCTTGAGTCTGATAACTCTTTCACTGTGTGTCGTAGGTTGAAAACTGTACTTATGGTCAAGAAGAATTACACCGCTGCTTAATGCTCCTTACCTAACCATCCACTGATATAGGTAAATGTCGTAGACATAATTTCAGAAAGGTATATCTCACTCTATTCAAATAGACGTACAGATATATCAATTTGAAATTGGTGCATAACAGCGGATATTCAAAACCAAATATTTGCCGACCGGCAAACAGCCCAGGTGATTTCCTCAAATATCACCGATTACAACGAATCCCGATATAATGAGGATGATCACCCAATTCCCAATAACTTACTCCCACTCATCATCTGTAAAACCATACAGATGTGAGAATCGTACCCGGTAAATACATACCCTGGAGTAAGTATCTAATCGGGAAATCAGTTTTCTTTTAACAGTGCACAGTGAGACTGAAACATTGAAATGTTCCGATGGGGTATCCTGGTATTCCTAGTAATGCCTCTTCCAGATTCACGACTGTAACCGTATAATTCTTTGCCACCTCTCCAAATCCCTTCATATGTCTTTAGTCTTTACCTTCTGTACACCCCTTTAGGCCAAATGGTTTTCTTCCTTCCCTACCGTTCGGCACCAGCCTATGGTTTGGAAGAAGACTATCCAATAAGCATAATGGGTGTACTGTCCCAATCCTAGGAACACTCGCAATGCGAGAGAAGGTGAGGATAAAAGACAACCGAATAAACCTTATTCCTATTTCTCCTTAACCAGAATCCATCCCCGAACTGGAACCAGTTCCATTCGAGTTCGTATATAACCATACGATGGAGTATCCAAATAAACTGTGGATCTTCGTAGTGATACGGAGTGTCCTGGAGAAATACAAAGGTGATGTGGGAGTGGTAACGAAATATTTGGTTTGGTCGTGAATATCTGTTGCAATTTACTTTGCCCTCTTACTAATCCCTTGCTTTGTCTGAACTTAATACCTTCTGCACACCATCGTTATGCTAATTGGTTTTCTTCATTCCCTACCGGTCGGCACCAGCCTAAGGTTTGGAAGAAGACAATCCAATTTGCGTAATAGGTGTACTACCCCTAAACCAAGGAGTACTCGTAACCTGAGAGAGGGTAAAAGGAAAAGACAACTGAATAATCCTATCCGTTTTCTCCAGAACCGGAAACCATCCTCGAATAAATTCTTTCGAGTTCGTATCTAACCATACGATGGTTTTGTCCAATGGAAGTGGACGTTCGTAGTAAAACGGGGTGTCCTGGAGAAAAGGGTAAAAGTAGGAGTGGCAATGAGGTTTGCAACTCTGACAATCCAAAAGCCGGTGTTTAAGAAGGTTCGGTCAACTTGGTCACTGAGTCAAAGTCTTAGGGTCGGGTCAAAGGTCGCTGCCAAAGAGAGAGAGAAAAGAAACACTCAGCGTGCACTCTAACCTAGATCAGAATGGTCACCAATTTATCTAATCTGGAATCCTCCCACTGTACCTCAAATTCTCCTCCAAACCTGAAAGAAGAATTAGTCGGGGTCACCCGAGGAGTAAACTAACTCATCAGTGGGAATCGGGATCCAACTCTCATCGCATGACAACGTGACGGAATCCGTTCACGGTATCACACTCCAGAAGGTATGCGCATATCTGGCAAGTTTCAGTACTTTTGAAACTCCCGATGTGATTTCTGCCCCATGCTCTTATGACCTTGGCGTGAGGTCAAAATATCATAAGTCACATGTCAAGTTCTGCCCGTCATTATCCAGGTTAATTTGAACCCACCCGTACATACCCTTGACGTAGGCCAAAATAGTAGTACGACTGTCCCAAACCAACGCATCTATCTATGCAACAGATAAATAACCGGCAGCTACCAAACACTATGCCTTGGCGTGAGGTCAAAATACATAGCTTGAATACTACCGAATATTTAACTGAAATGACGGAGGGCTACGAATGGTTTCTGGCGAAAACCTTTAACGTAATGAACTTGATATCGTCGAAGGAACGGATAGCTTTTAAAAATATAGTGACGAAAACCGTTGCTAAAGAGGTCACTCCCTATGAGGGGATCTCGGCTCTTTCCCCGTAGAATGGGGTGCAGGATATTCCAAATGAATACCGCGATGCAAAGCAAAAGTAATCGGCTATAGTGAAGTTAATGCCCTGACGCAAACTTCTGTCCAAGGGGTCACTCCCGGTGAAGGGATCTCGGCCCTTGCCTCGTCGACTGAGGAGCAGGATATTCCAATGAATACCACGATGCAAAACAAAAGTAAACGTCCTTGCAATAACAGCTTTTTGAAAAGTGTTCCAACAACATCAGATTAGGTTTGTTTTTAACTTGCATTGATCCGAGTCAATGCAGTCCCATCAATTGATCACACCACAAAGAACGAAAATATACTGATGTACGTATATGCCATCCGCATTCGCCACTGGGTCCCGTCATTACCCGTTAGGTTAGCTAACTAACGACAGAGCGGGGACTGGACTAGCGCGGATGTAAAACATATACAACATCTACTAATATATATACCAATATATTATATTTCGCTCAAGGCGTGAATAAAATGCAACATCACAGAAATGTACAGCATCACAGAAACAATACAGATATCTGGGATCCCCGGGTTTCACAGAGCCACTGCTGAAACCCGACGTTCCCCTGGTCGTGTGGATAGCCTGTGCAATGAGAACCTAGACCCCTACGGGCGCGGCAAGTCACCCGCCAAAACCTGAAGCGAGGCAGCCCCCTTCAGCGCCGTGAATGGACCACCCAGCACTTCACGGAATCCGGTAACTTGGGCACCCCTCCTGGGTCAACCTGTACCCCCTACGAGTGCGGCGAATAACCTGTCAATCCTAGAGTGAAGCCCCCTCCGTCCCAATACCATGAGATGCGGGCTTGTTGCCCTCTAGAACCCGGCTATCCGTGCACCCCTCCGCGGGGCAATCCTAGTACAGAAAGTAAAATATACATACAACGGGTACATCGACCGCAACCTGGCCGTGCCCCTAAACAATAATACAATCAGGCAGTGACGGCAGTCCACATGTCGGACGCTCGCCCCGCAATATCAAATGTACATAATACAACCACAACTGTACTAGCATTGCATCCAGGCTATCCCCCACGACCGATCCGCAACATCACAGTAAAAACAGAACATCAACGTGAAAGTCACGTTCGCAAATCCGTCTAACCGGGCTATAGCAGTTAGACTGGATTTACCGATCAAGTGACATTCACGGTCGCAGATATAATGTAAATACTGTGAAATAATGTGTTTAAAATATCCGATCAATCAAATTTTAACAAGTGGGCCCCCAAACAATACTGTAGCAGATCAAGAAATTCTGGGCCCAATATTAATGTTCCAAAACCCCAATTTTAAGCCCAAAAAGACACTGTAGAAATTTGGTGCAGTGATCTCCACAGTGCGCGGCGGAACAGCGGCAAAAAGGGGGTTTGTGCGGCGGTTCCGCGCTCCCACAGTGGAATCACTTCATCGAATTTTTACAGAGCTCTTAGATTTTCCAGTACATCAATATTTTACAACCTGAAAAATTTTTCGAGACCAAAAATTTTCAACAGAAAACTGTCGATAGGAAAAACACGGTTTTGGAACTTTTTGATCGATCGGAAATGCAAACACATTAAACCAAGCTAGACTAAGTTAATGGCGAGGCTCTGATACCAGTGTAAGTGCACGGCGGCGCCCCGGCCGTCAATCCGACGCCGGAATGCGGAAGCGGTGAAAAACTTAAATTTTGCGGACTTAGCAAACCGGCACCACCGCGCACTAAACACCCGGATCGAACCACTAACAAGTCTAAGCTAACAAGAAGATGGGTTAGAGATATACCGACGATCCAAGTCCTCCGGTCTTCTCGTTATGGTCCCGATCTCCTGCGGAAAAGTCCCGTCTCCTCCTCGTCGCCGGAAGTGCACCACATCGCCTTCTTTGTTTACGGGCTCCCACCTCAATGCCGAGGCAACTCGGGCACGAAGCCGGCTACTCGACGTGCCCAAGGTTCGTCGTAGAATCTATAGTAGTGCTTGTGTCTCACTTTTGGGGTATTGGAGATGCCATTGTGGTGGAGGGATGATGCAAGGAGTTTTGTGGAGGAACTTGTGAATTTTGGAACATGAAATCAACAACAAAAACCCCCCCTACAATTTTGGACAGCCCAAGAAGGACTTGGCCAGCCATGCACCCCTCAAGAATGGAGAGAATGAGAGAGTGAGCTAAAAGAATGGGGGGGAAACTCTATCATGCAAAAGAGAGGAAAAGACAATCATGTGAACCAATGATAGCAAGGTGAAAACCACACTCTTCTATCACTCATCAACCATGATGATATCCAAAGTCAATCCATCATGAAGAATGAAGTCAAGCAAGTCAATGGATGGTGCTATAATCATGACATGATAATAAGCAAGGACCCCCTTCCACAAAAGTCTATTTGCAACAATGCAAATAAACCCTCCTCCACCAAACTTCGGCCAATGAACGGAACAATGGAAATTGGCCGAAACGGAAAGCAAACTGGTAACTCCAGAAAACTGGTCCCGTAATAAATTACAGGAAAACCCCGATACTGTGCATACACACCCGCATCTGTATTTCGACCGAAATACAAATGCAATGAGACAAAATCTCCACTGTACTATACTAGAATCCGGCTTATACCAAAACCGGCTAGTAATATCTGTTCGATCCTGATCCGTGCAATACCGCACGTATCTGATCGAACCCTGCCATATAACCATACGGCCTATAGTACAGACTGTCCGATCCTGATCCGTGCAATACCGCACGTATCTAATCGGACCTTGCCATATCTCCATACGGCCTCTACAACCTTTCGCCCGAAAGCTGAGTAACTGAATGTGGGGGACTCTAAAGACTCGTCAACACCTTGGTTGTGGATTTAACCACTAGCACGTTAGAGGTATAAGCCAATACATAACGGGCCACCAGGTATTGACCAAAAGGGATGTCTGTGAGCGAACTCAGCCTGACAACCCTACTGAGCCTGTCAGTGACAATATCCGTGCAGTCCGGTCCGTTCGTCTATGAGTATCGCATGGCGGGCCTAGGGGGTTGGTAAAAGTCAGACCCCCAAAAGCGGTACAAGTCGTGTCGGAGTGTAGCCCAGAACACCCTGAGATACTACTGGAATACCTACCAGTAAATCTCCTTGCCTTGGCCAAGGACTTTGTGTAATGGCTCTCCTAGACACAGCACGACCTCACCCCCAATACCGGGAGAGACGAACCCCTGAAGATACGCTCACTGCCTCCATGTGGCTCGGGACTGTACCCAACTAAAACCTGTTTGCACGACTCCTTTGAGCCGTGGTAGGGTAGTAATCAAAGTACAGTGGGAACTCACACGAGACAAATGACGATCCCCAGGTCGATGAACTAACCTGCACACATGTCACCAGGGAACTGCCATCTGACGTCTGGTATATGACCAACTAGCATGTTCCCGGCGAGTCCTGTCCGGTGTACTCATAACCCAATGAGCACCTGTATACATCTTAGGTGATCCAACTGACACCAGTGGCTTGTGAGACCGGCCACCGCCCCTCGTCGGGGTCTCGACTGTATACACTAGTCTACTAATGGAGTATCGATGCCCGGTCTCGAAATTCCCATGACTAGGGACCTTTTAAGGATATGCTTGTAGACCCCCAGCTCCCACTTATATGATCGCCCTCATACTGCTGGTGGTCAAGCAAGAATCCTAGGGGCTCTATCAACGTGTAATAGCGACGTGTCAGGTCACCTAAAGCAGTACACGATGATAAAGGTAAACCAGATAGCATACTATCATCTCGAGTAAGACTGTCCTACCGGGATAGGTCCTCCCTCAATCATTACAATCACGTACCTGTGACCTAATAATTGACTCTGAGGGCACTATCTCCAACAAGTTAATTAGAAAAAGAAAAGAATAATCAAAACTTATCATAATCTAAACCATGGTCAAGTGTAGAGATTGAACTAGGGTTAAATCAAATGGTTAGGTTAAGCATGAGATAAGAATGGTGGACAAAGTCAAAGGTTCATGAATCTTCAACTACAAACAAAGAAAGCCACCATTCTTCTCATTTCTTTTTCCAAAAAGAAAATAAATGAATAAATAAATAAATAGATATGAAAAACAAAACCCTAACCATTTGAATAACCATGGTTTAATCTTTACACAAACTCAAGTTAGCATGCATCATCAAACATGATACATACTAGTGCACAAAAACATATCGCATATGCAATGCGCACGAACCAAGTGAGAAAATCCGTCTAAAGTGAACCGATACTAGTTAATGCAAAGTAATATATCAAATATATAATTATACATTAAATCATTAAATCAACACTTGATTCAATGATCCGGTCATGTCGCACATAACCAACTGGTATCTATAGTAACAACTTATCGAATCAACACTTGATCCGATAACCCGGCTATATCGCATATAACCGATCAATGTCACATCGCGAGAATCGAATCCAGTATCACATACTGGTATTATTCTCGGTCCCGCACATATCTCATATGCGCTCCTATTTCGTTTCGCTTGAGCCAGGAAACCTCTGTGTAGGACTCTAAAGACTCGTCAATACGCCGGCAGCAGATGATGATCATATCAAACACCCACAAGCCGCAAGCGGTCTGCTAAACGTAACGGCCACCCGGGTATTGAGCGATCTGAAGATCGACGAGCAAGCCCGCTCACACTCCAGTGAATCCGACCAGTAACACTACCGTACAGTCCGGTCTGATCGTCTAATATGTCGCATATCTCGCCTAGGGGTGGTAAACGTCAGACCCCAATAGCTCGATAAGTCGTGTCGATATGAGGTCTATAACTATTCGAGAAACTACTGGTAACACTTACCAGTAAATCTCAGCAACCCTGGCCAGGGATTTCCTGTTATAGCCAATCGAACACAGCGCAACATCAACTCCCTATACCGGGAGAGACGAATCCCCTCCTATCGCTCATTGCCTCCATGTGACTCGGGACTGTACCCAAAAACCACCGTTTTGCACGCCCTCTTGGATGTGGTAAGATGGAAATCAAAGCACAGTGGGAACCACACAAGACTCTATGACGATCTCGGGTCAACAGACTACTCTGTACCAGTGTCACCAGAGAACTGCCATCTGACGTGAGCTATAATACCATATGGGAGTTCTCGGCGAGTCCGTCCAGTGTACCCAGTCTCTACTGAGCACCCGTATATCATCTCTGATGTCAAACACCGATGGATATGGGATCATCCATCGCCCATCTGTATGGGTCGAGAAGGTACACGCTAGTCTACTCTGGTATATCGATGCCCCGTCTCGATACACCCACGACTAGGGACTTTAAAGGATGTACTTACGGACTACCATGTCCCCACTAGTATGATCCGCATCATAGTCCAGGTAGTCAAGTACAGATCCTAAGGGCTTTACCAATATGTAACAGAGAGACAATCAGTATACACGTTAAGGTAAAGTTCAACCAGATAGCATACTATCATGTCGAGCAAGAAAGTCCTCCCTATATACGTCCCAGCATCCACTACAATATACATCCTATGTACAGTAATGGCCTCTAGGGCATACATATAACTAACACTAACAATATCCCACTTGCACTAGGGCCATGAGCTGGCATATCGCAGACCTATCACCTCGAATAGCCTCTCGAACTGCGTCTGAGGAAGGGCCTTTGTGAATAGATCAGCAATGTTATTCTCCGTCTCTACTCTCTTCACCTTGATCTCCCGGCGATCTACGATCTCCCTGATCAGGTGATACCGCCTTAAGATGTGTCTGGACTTCTGATGGGACCTGGGTTCCTTCGCTAAAGCTATAGCGCCGTTGTTGTTACAATACAGAGGTATTGGACCAACACTGGAAGGAACCACCTGAAGTTCTGTGAGGAACTTCTTCTTCCAGACAGCTTCTTTTGCGGCATCACAAGCAGCTATGTGCTCCGCTTCCATTGTTGAGTCAGCAACGGTCTCCTGCTTGGAACTCTTCCAACAGACCGCCCCTCCATTGAGGGTAAAGACATAACCCGACATGGACTTGGAGTCATCTTTGTCACTCTGGAAGCCTGAGTCGGCAAAGGCCTCTATTTGGAGGTCTTTTCCGCCATACACCAAGAACATCTCCTTAGTCCTCCTCGGGTACTTGAGAATGTTCTTCACTGCTATCCAGTGCTTCTCCCCTGGGTTTGCCTGATACCGGCTTACAACGCTCAATGCGTATGCAACATCTGGTCTGGTACATAACATCGCATACATTATAGAGCCTACCGCAGAAGCGTAGGGTATAATCGACATGCCATCCCTTTCCAAATCAGTCTTGGGAGACATCTCTTTGGAGAGGGTGATTCCGTGACAAGCCAGTAGGTTACCGCGTTTAGAATCATCCATACTGAATCTCTTCACTATGGTGTCTATGTACCTGGACTACGAAAGTCCCAATATCCTCTTTGATCTATCACGATAGATCCGGATCCCCAGATTGTAGGTGGCATCACCCAGGTCTTTCATGGAGAATTTATGTGACAAGAATCTTTTGACTGACTGTAACATAGGAATATCATTTCCTATTAGGAGAATGTCATCCACGTACAAGACGAGGAATACTACAGCTCTCCCTACAATCTTACTGTATATGCATGGTTCATCTGGATTTTTGATAAAGTCAAATTCTTTGACAGCATCATCAAAACAGATGTTCCAACTCCGCGATGCCTGCTTTTGTCCATAAATGGACTTAAGCAGCTTGCATACTTTACCGCTGCTCCCACTCTGAATGAATCCCTCTGGCTGATCCATATAGACGCTCTCTTCCAAATTACCATTTAGAAATGCCGTCTTTACGTCTATCTGCCAGATCTCATAATCGTGGAAGGCAGCAATAGCAAGAAGGACCCGAATAGTTTTAAGCATAGTCACTGGAGAAAAGGTTTCGTCATAGTCCAAACCAGGTCTTTGACGGAAACCCTTTGCAACAAGTCTACCCTTATAGGTTTCAACCTGTCTATCTACACCAATCTTCTTTTTGAAGATCCATTTGCATCCTACGGGTTTTACCCCATCTGGAGCAAAGTCCAAAGTCCATACTTTGTTAGTGTACATGGACTCCATTTCGGTCCGCATTGCATCCAACCATTTTACCGAGTCGCCACTCTGAATGGCTTGCTGGAAGCTATTAGGCTCATCATAGTCAATAGTGCAATCCTCTCTATCCCCGTCTATGAGAAAACCGTAGTATCTCTCAGTCGGATGAGACTGCCTACTACTCCTACGGAGTGGCGTTGGGATGTCCGGTTCTTCTCAAACCTCTAGTTCTACCATACTTTCAGTAGTAGTTTGTGGTTCTGGAATTTCTTCCAGTTCTATTTCGCTCCCACTTGTTTCCTTTTCTAAAAACTGATATTCTAGAAAATGGGCATTACGAGAAACAAAAACCTTTTGTTTCTCTGCGTAATAGAAAAAATACCCCTGGAGTTCTTTGGGTATCCCACAAACTTACACAGTACTGAGCGTTCCTCGAGCTTGTCCGGATGCTGCTTTTTTACAAAAGCTGGACAGCCCCATGTCTTCAGGTACTGAAGACAGGGTTTCTTCCCACTCCATATCTGATATGGTGTGGTAGGCAACGTTTTGGTTGGAACCTTGTTCAAAAGATATGCAGCTGATTCTAGTGCATAACCCCAGAGAGATCGCGGTAACTCAGTCTTACTCATCATGGAACGAACCATATCCAATAGGGTTCGATTCCTTCTTTCCGATACACCGTTGTGTTGTGGTGTGTATGGAGGAGTAAGCTGGGATAGAATTCCATTCTCTTTTAAGTAACCTAGGAACTCGGTACTTAAGTATTCACCACCTCGATCAGATCACAGTGTCTTGATACTTTTTCCTGTTTGGTTTTCCACTTCATTCTTGTATTCCTGGAATTTCTTAGAGGCCTCAGATTTATGCTTCATCAAGAAAATATGTCCATACCTAGAGAAATCATCCGTAAAAGTAATGAAGTAGGAATAACCACCTCGCGCATGTGTAGACATTGGACCACATACGTCACTGTGTATGAGTCCTAAGAGCTCGCTTGCTCTTTCTCCGTGTCCAGTGAACGGAGTCTTTATCATCTTTCCCATGAGACAAGATTCACAAGTGGCATAAGACTGATACTCGAACGGATCCAAGCATCCCTCTCTATGTAACTTTGTTAATCTTCTCTCATTGATGTGACCCAGTCTACAATACCATAAGAAAGCCTGATTTGTTTCCGGAGACTTTCTTTTAAGTGTGTTCTGGACACTGAAAATCTGAACTTGATTTAATACGTATAGTCCGTTTTCTAATGTACCTGACCCAATCACAACTTGATTTAGGTGGATGTGAACCACATCTCTTGTAAAAGTAAAATCATATCCTTCCTTAGATAGTAAGGGTACAGATATGATATTACATGTCGTACCTGGTACATTAAAAAAGTTACGCAGAATCAATATCTGCCCAGTTGTCATTCCAAGATGATATTCCCCAATGGATTCAGCCTTCATGCTCATTCCGTTAGCAACTATGAGGGTCATATCACCTATCCCGATAACCCTACGGTTTCTCAGAGTCTGTAATGAATTACAGATGTGAGTTCCTGATCCGGTATCCAATACCCAGGAAGTAGGGTTAACTAACATACAGTTCTCTATCATAAATACACCCGAAGTCGAAGCCACAACATGCTTCGTATCCTGGCTACTGGCTTCTAAAGCCCTGCAATCATGCTGCCTATGCCCAATCCCATAACAATAGGAACGTCCCTCTTTTACTATTTTAAGTCCCGAAACTTTTGCCCTTCTCTTTCCTTCTACTTCCCTGGTTTCTTTCAGGATAGAAGGTAGAGACAGTAGAATCAGGTCAGTATTTGACTCGTTTCCTATCGCGGTCTCCAGGTCCTGGAGCTCATCAATACAGCTAGTCATTGTAAGGACGTTGTCCCCTACAGATGACCCGTCAGCCAACCTCGCTTGAATTAATTCGTTCGAGGTTTCATATCTAGTGATATGAGATTGCTCTCCATATAAATCTTTATTATGGAGAAAGATGGAAAATAAGACCATCTTCTCGTGCTGCTTCTGGTATACACCATCAACTGAAGCTAACATGAGGCACTTAGCTTTCGCTTTATCTTTTTCCCTTGTCTTACGGATATCCATATCCGCGACAGTGGAAACTAGACCTGGGACGGCGAGATCTTGAGTAGTAATAGGGTGGTCCAGCTTCTCATAGCCAATGGACATCTGGACAGACCTTTGCCAGTCATATAAGTCAGATTCAGTCAATTTGTTATCTAGATGTAACCTATGTGTGGTCACAAGGTCTCTGAAATTAAGAGAGAGAGAAGAAAACATTTTAGCATGATGCTGTTGCAAGTTTAGATTGGTTTTAAGTTTATCTAAACAGGATGGCTCCCACTGTTTCTCGAATCCCTCCTCAAACCATAAAAGAAGAATTAGCCAGGACTATTCTCACCGTACAATTCTTGCTTAACCGTTCAGCCAGGCCGGTGTCGATACTTCGAGGGAGGTTTTCCAACGCTTTCGCGAAGTTCCTTAATTAAATAACCTCTTTTCTCTGGGGGAGTAGCCCCGCTGACACCTTTCTTGGCACCTACTTAGTTTATAGCATTGATCGTTAAGTGACGAATCTCCTGATAATTAGCATGTACTCACAGTAAGATCGGGATCCAAAATATCATTGTATGATAATGTTGAAGGAATCCTACCAACATTCATCAAACTCCAAAATGGTATGCATCTCTCAGCAAATTTCAGTTTCTTTAGAAATTCCCGATGTGGATTTTTGCCCCATGCTCTTATGACCTTGACGATATCATAAGTCACATGTCAAGTTCTACCCATCATTATCCAGGTTAATTTGAACCCACCCGTACATACCCTTGACAAAGGCCAAAATAGTAGTACGACTGTCCCAAACCAACGCATCTATCTATGCTACAGATAAATATCCAGCAGCTACCAATCACTATGCCTTGGCGAAGGTCAAAATACATAGCTTGAATACTACTGAATATTTAACTGAAATGAAGGAGGGCTACGACTGGTTTTGGCAAAACCGTGAACGTAGTGAACTTGATATAATCGAAGGAACCTGATACTTTTTAAAAGGAGTGGTTAAAGCTCCGCAATTTAAAAAATCTGATCTTTTAAAATAACCGAATGGTTTCTTTTAAGTTTGTTCCAACGATTAAACTTTGGTTTATTTTCTTTGCATTATAATAATGCATCCCATCTTTTATTCTATCATTGCAGAAAACAACGAAAATACCACGTCCTCGTATGCCATCCGCATTCGCCACTGGGTCCCGTCATCACCCGTTTGGTTACATAACTAACGATAGAGCGGGGGCTGGGCTAGTGCGGGTGTAAAACATAAGTGACGTCTAATAGCTATCATATATAGATATTGTACATTCGTCAGACGCAATAATAAGCATTCCAGATCACAGATAAACTTTATTGGATTTACTAGCAATCTGCATTTGCTTTGAGCCTGCAATAAAAGACGGATTACACAGTTGTGATGAATAGCCATTACCCCACCCTAGACCCCTACGGGTACGGCAAACTACCCGCCAAGTACCCGAAGTGAAGCGGTCTCCCTCAACTACGTGAGTAGGCCACTAAACACTTCAACGTACCCGGTAGTTTATGTACCCTATCTTGGGTCTATCCTAGGAGCAAAAACAGTAAAAAGAAATAATAATACAATGGTGGCTACAACCGCAACCTGGATGTGCCCCGCAAAAGAATATTACATCAAATTACATTTATATTGAATGAATGAATATTAAACACATCTCAAACCACGGCTAATCATCACAACAGTCCAACACAGTTCATATACACAAACAGTAAATATTTCAGAAATGTGCAACCCCCTGCCAACCGACATACTAGCAGTTAGAGGAGGTTTACGAACACATTAAACATTACAGATACAAACCCAATTAGCAAACATCTTAGAACATCGATCGAATACCATATTCCGTGTTTACCCCAAAAGAAAACCTGCACTGAAGCAACCTGCGTAGAAACAGAGCATACAGGAAACCAAAACAACAATAAATATGAATAACAGAGCAAATCCGAGTCAACTCGGCGTTGACTCGGCGGCGGATCCGCGGCCAAAAGCACCTTATTGCCGCGGATCCACGGCCGTCTTGTCGAGTTAGGGGCTCGTATTTTCCCAGTATTCTTATATTTCCCTGCTGTGAATTTTAAGGCATATCAAATAATTTTTCAGACATGTTTAAAATTAACAGAAACTTAGGGATCCCGGGGTTTCATTTTCGTGTTTTCCGTCGATCGAACTTCTAACTACTTGCTAACAAGCTAGTAATGGTTTAGTTGGCTCTGATACCATTGTAAGTCCATGTCATGCACCCTACGAACTTGCGGGGAGGCGGAATATAAGAAAAACGATTATCAAAGCTTCGTAACACGGACTTGAGCGCATGAATCGTTATCTAAACCATTGCTAACTATCTACTAGAGGTTTAACTACTCGGATATGAAGTTATACCTCACGTTACTTGTCCTTCGGGTCTTTATCGTGGTCCTCCACTCCTTGTAGGCTTCTTGGAACATCGGCACCTCAACGGCCTCCTCGAATCAAAGACGATCCATACGAAAGCTCCTACGCTAAACTTAATCTCAAACTTGAGATAACTAGGTTGCTTAAAGTGCTAATCTAAGCTACCTAGGGGATATAGAGTGAGGTTATGGATGTATTAGTCTAGCTAATCCTTGATCTCAACTCATGAGAGGTTAGGGTTAGGGTTTGAAGAGAGAGTGAGCTTGAGGAGAGAGAAGGTGAAGAGGAGAATGAAATGAGATAATGATCTTATCATAATATATATGAAGCATTATTATTTATCCAAAAATGAAATAATAGAATTAACAACCATGCTTCATAAATATCTATGAGTGATTCATCTTCATGAGTCATTAAGCATTTATGATGCATTAATGACTTGGATGAATCACACAATTGAGTCACTAATCTCATTTAATGCTATGCCACCTTAACCCCTTAGTCACCACTCTTCTAGAAGCTTCCCGACAAATTACGAGAACGACCCTCCAATCCGTGAAAACACGGAAAAACTTTAGACTGTATAAATCCAGTAACCCTATACTAGAATCTGGCTTAAACCAAAGCCGACTAGTAAAAACTGTCCGAAAAAGTCGTACGTACGTAAACACACGTATACGTCCGAACCCTTGTCGTAAAACCATACAACCTCTATATCGTTTCGCCTGGAGCAAGGAAACCCTCTGTGTGGGACTCTAAAGACTCGACACTACGCTGGCAGTGGGTTTATCCACAGACCGCAAGCGGCACTAGCTGTACGTAACGGTCCCCAGGTAGATGTCGATAAGAAGGCCGATGAGAAAAATCATCCAAACTCCTACTGAGCCTGATGTGACAATCTCCGTACAGTCCGGTCTATTCGTCTAAGACTATCGCATATCAAGCTTAGGGGCGGCGAGCGTCATTCCCCTAATAGCTGTATAAGTCGTGTCGGAGCGAAGCCCATTACACCCTGAGTAGCTATTGGAACCTACCAGTATATCTCGCTTGCCCTGGCCAGGGACTTTGCGTAATGGCTCTCTGACACAGTGCGATATCATCTCCCAATACCGGGAGAGACGAATCCTATCTAACCACTACTTCCTCCAAGTGCTCGGGACTGCACCCAACTGCTACTTGTTTGCACGACTCCTTTGAGCCTTGGTAGGGTAGCAATCTAAGAACAGTGGGACACACTCGAGGCGAAGTAGCAGTGTCAAGTCTGCAGACTATGCTGTACTCATGTCATCTAGGAACTGTTAACTGACGACGGGTATAATACCAACCAATCAGTTTGCCTGCGAGTCCTGTCTGGTGTACCCGTAACCTAACGAGCACCTGTATACTATCGCCAGTACGACGTACTGATGGCTGTAGGACAGACCATCTCCCCAACTGGGATGAGAAGCGAACACACTTAGTCTACTCCGGAATATCGATGCCCTATCTCGATAATCCAACGGCCAGGGACCTGTATAGGATGTTGCTTACAGACTACCCACCCCCCACTAGTGTGACTGCCATCACAACGCTGTTAATCAAGCAAAGATCCTATGGGCTCTACTAAAATGTATAAGTGCTACGTTAGAAGAAACATATGCACATATTAAAGTAGATACAAACCAAGTAGCATACTACCATTTTTAGCAAGACTGTATATACACCTGTGAATATCCCAAGCTTCCATTAAGTAATATATATACAAGTATGATACAATAATGGCCCCTAGGGCATATACACTAACAGCCTTGGTGAATTGATCTGCAGTGTTATCTTCTGAAGCAACCCTCCGAACCTCGATCTCCTGGCGATCCACGATCTCCTTGATCAGGTGATACCGCCTCAAGATGTGTCTGGATTTCTGATGGGACCTGGGTTCCTTCGCTAAAGCTATAGCCTCGTTGTTGTCGCAATACAGAGGTATTGGATCAACAATGGAATGAACCACCTGAAGTTCTTTCAAGAACTTCCTCATCCAGACGGCCTCTTTTGCGGCATCAGCAGCAGCGTTGTATTCCGCTCCCATCGTTGAGTCAGCAACGGTTTCCTGTTTGGAACTCTTCCAACACACCGCCCCTCCATTGAGGGTAAAGATAAAACCCGATATAGACTTGGAATCATCCTTGTCACTCTGGAAGCTGGAGTCAGCAAAAGCCTCGATCTAGAGGACTTTTCCGCCATACACCAAGAACATCTCCTTAATCCTTCTCAGGTACTTGAGAATGTTCTTTACCGCTATCCAGTGTTTCTCCCCAGGGTTTGACTGATACCGGCTTACCACACTCAGTGCATAAGCTACATCCGGTCTGGTACACAACATCGCATACATTGCCTACCGCAGAAGCCTAGGGTATAATAGACATGCGATCTCTTTCCAAATCAGTCTTGGGAGACATCTCTTTGGAGAGGGTGATCCCGTGACAAGCCGGTAGATTACCTCACTTGGAATCTTTCATACTGAATCTTTTCAGTATGTTGTCGATGTACCTGGACTGCGAAAGTCCTAACATCCTCTTGGATCTGTCACAAAAGATCCGGATCCCCAGAATGTATGAGGCATCACCCAGGTCTTTCATGGAGAACCTGTGTGACAAGAACCCTTTGACAGATTGCAGCATAGGAATGTCATTTCCTATGAAAAGAATGACATCCATGTACAATACGAGGAATACGACAGTTCTTGCTACAAATCTACTATAGATGCATCGTTCATCTGGATTTTTGATAAAGCCAAATTCTTTGACCGTCTCATCAAAACAGATGTTCCAACTTCGTGATGCCTGCTTTAGTCCATGGATGGACTTAAGCAACTTGCACACCTTTCCGCTGCTCCCACTCTGAATGAAACCCTCTGGCTGGTCCATATAAATACACTCATCTAAATTTCCATTTAGAAAAGCGGTCTTTACGTCCATCTGCCAAATCTCATAATCGTGGAAGGCAGCAATGGCAAGAAGGATCTGAATGGATTTCAGCATAGCCACTGGTGAAAAGGTCTCGTCATAGTCTAATCCAGGTCTTTGACGAAAACCTCTTACAACAAGTCTAGCCTTATAGGTCTCAACCTGTCTATCTATACCAATCTTCCTTTTGAAGATCCACTTGCATCCTACGGGTTTTACCCCATCTGGAGCAACGTCCAACGTCCATACTTTGTTGGTGTACATGGACTCCATTTCGGTCTGCATTGCATCCAGCCATTTTACCGAGTCAACGCTCTGAATAGCCTGCTGGAAGCTAGTCGGATCATCATAATCAATGATGCAATCTTCTCTATCACCGTCTGTGAGAAAACCGTAGTATCTCTCGGGCGGATGAGACTGCCTACTACTCCTGCGGAGCGGCGTAGGAATGTCATGTTCTTTTGAACCCTCTGGTTCTACTAAGCTTTCAGTAATAGCTCGTCGTTCTTGAATTTCTTCCAGTTCTACTGCGCTTCCACTTATCTGATTTTCCAAAAACTCAGTTTCCAAGAAGCAGGCATGACGAGAAACAAAAACCTTTTGTTCCTCTTCGCAATAGAAGAAATATCCCTTAGAGTTCTTTGGATATCCCACAAACTTGCACTGTACTGAGCGTGCCTCGAGTTTGTCCGCATGCTGCTTTTTGACGAAAGCTGAACATCCCCATGTCTTAATGTGCTTAAGATAGGGTTTCTTCCCACACCACATCTGATATGGTGTAGTAGGCACAGTCTTAGTTGGAACTCGGTTCAAAATACATGCAGCTCATTCTAGCGCATATCCCCAGAATGATCGCGGTAACTCAGCGTTACTCATCATGGACCGTACCATATCCAATAGGGTTCGGTTCCGTCTCTCCGATACACCGTTATGTTGCGGAGTGTATGGAGGAGTAAGCTAAGAGAGAATTCCATTCTCTTTTAGGTAATCCAGGAACTCGGCACTCAAGTATTCACCACCTCGATCAGATCTCAGTGTCTTGATACTTTTGCCGGTTTGTTTTTCTACTTCATTCTTATATTCCTGGAATTTTCCAAAAGCTTCGGATTTATATTTCATTAAGAAGACATATCCGTACCTTGAAAAATCATCCGTAAAAGTAATGAAGTAAGAATAACCGCTTCGTGCATGTGTAGACATTGGACCGCATACGTTGCTGTGTACGAGTCCCAAGAGCTCGCTCACTCTTACTCCGTGTCCAGTGAACGGAGTCTTTGTCATCTTTTCTTTGAGACAGGATTGTCAAGTTGCATATGATTGATATTGGAACGGATCCAAATATCCTTCTGTATGTAACTTCGTCAACCTTCTCTCATTGATGTGACCCTGTCTACAATGCCATAAGAAAGCCTGATTAGTTTCCGGAGACTTTCTTTTGTGTGTATTCTGGACATTGAAAATTTGTGGTTGTTTTAATACGTATATACCATTGCTTAATGTACCTGACCCAATCAGAACTTGATTAAGGTGAATGTTCGCAACATTACTTACAAATGCAAAGTCATAACCTTCTTTAGATAATAAAGATACAGAAATGATATTACAAGTTGCATTGGGTACAAAATAGCAATTACGCAAGACCAAAACGTGTCCATCTGACAATCCCATGTGATAGTCCCCCACGGACTCAGCATCCATGCCAGCTCCGTTTGCATCTCTGAGGGTCATATCACCTGCCTTCAAAACCATACGCTTTCTCAGTGCCTGCAAAGAATTACAGATATGAGATCCTGATCCAGTATCCAATACCCAGGAAGCAGAGTTTATTGAAAGACAGTTTTCAATAACATACACACCTGAAGCCGAAGCCGCAACTTGCTTCGGATCCTGATTTTTGGCCTTCCAAGCCCTGCAATCTTTCTTCCAGTGTCCTTTCTTATGATAATAGAAGCACTCTTCCTTCCCCACAAGCTGTCCCGCTATCTTTGTTGCCTTTGCTTTTCCCTTCATTTCCACTTTACTAACACCGCCCTTTGGTTTGGCGGGGGTTTTCTTCTTCTTTCGCTTGGCTTTCGCCTTGGACTTAGAAGAGGAAGATCCTCCTACAAACAAAGTGGATGTTTCCCTACCTTTCTGTAGGGTTCCCTCTGCACTCCTCAGCAGGTTGAGGAGTTCTGAAAGTTCAACTTCTTTTTCTTGCAAGTTGAAGTTCAGGATAAACTGGGCGTAAGTGGAAGGAAGGGATTGGAGAATCAAGTCAGTATAGAGCTCGTTCTCTAACGTGGTCCCAAGGTCCGTGAGCTTTTTAATATAGCCAATCATCTTAAGCACGTGTTCTACTACCGATGATCTGACGGCCAATCTCGCCGAAAACAGCTTTTTCGAGACTTCGTATCTGGCGATACGGGATTGCTCTCCATAGAGTTCTTTTGTATGGAGAAATATGGATTCAAGGTGTTAGTTATATGTATGCCCTAGAGGCCATTACTGTACATAGGATGTATATTATAGTGGATGCTTGGACATATATAGGGAGGACTTTCTTGCTCGACATGATAGTATGCTATATGGTTACTATTTACCTTAACGTGTATACTGATTGTTCGCTGTTACATGTTGGTATAGCCCTTAGGATATGTACTTGACTACCTGGACTATGATGCGGATCATACTAGTGGGGACATGGTAGTCCATAAGTACATCCTTCAAAGTCCCTAGTCATGGGTGTATCGAGACGGGGCATCGATATACCAGAATAGACTACCGTATACCTTCTCGACTCATACAGATGGGCGATGGATGATCCCATATCCATTGGTGTTTGACATCAGAGATGATATACGGGTGCTCAGTGGAGACTGGGTACACTGGACGGACTCGCCGAGAACTCCCAGATGGTATTATACCTTACGTCAGATGGCAGTTCTCTGGTGACACTGGTACAGAGTAGTCTGTTGACCCGAGATCGTCATAGAGTCTTGTGTGATTCCCACTGTGCTTTGATTTCCACCTTACCACGTCCAAGAGGGCGTGCAAAATGGTGGTTTTTGGGTACAGTCCCGAATCACATGGAGGCAATGGGCGATAGGAGGGGATTCGTCTCTCCCGGTATAGGGAGTTGATGTTGCGCTGTGTTCGATTGGCTATAACAAAATCCCTGGCCAGGGTTGCTGAGATTTACTGGTAAGTGTTACCAGTAGTTTCTCGAACTATTATAGACCTCATATCGACACGACTTATCGAGCTATTGGGGTCTGACGTTTACCACCCCTAGGCGAGATATGCGACATATCAGACGACGAGACCGGACTGTACGGTAAGTGTTACTGGTTGGATTCACAGGAGTGTGAGCGGGCTTGCTCGTCGATCTTCTGATCGCTCAATACCCGGATGGCCGTTACGTTTAGCAGACCGCTTGCGGCTTGTGGGTGTTTGATATGATCATCGCCTGCTGCCGGCGTATTCACGAGTCTTTAGAGTCCTACACAGAGGTTTCCTGGCTCAAGCGAAACGAAATAGGAGCGCATATGAGATATGTGCCGGACCGAGAATAATGCCTGTATGTGATACCGTATTCTATTCTCGCGATGAATGTATCGATTGGTTGTATGCGATATAACCTATTTATCGAATCGAAGATTGATTCGATAAGTCGATACATTGGATACTAGTCGGTTATATGCGACATGACCGGATCATTGAATCAAGTGTTGATTTAATGATTTAATGTATAATTATATATTTGATATATTACTTTGCATTAACTAGTATTGGTTCACTTTAAATGGATTTTCTCACTTGAAGTTCACAAGTTGTATATGTGATATACTTTTGTGCACTTGTTTGTATCATATTTGATGGTACATGCTCACTTGGGTTTGTGTAAAGAATTAAACCATGGTTAAGTTAATGATTAGGGTTTACATTTTTCTTATTCATTTATTTATTTTTTCATTTTGGAAATGATAAATAAGGAATGGTGGCTTTCTTTGTTTGCTTGTTGAAGCTTCATGAAGCTTTGAACAAGTCCACCATTCTTGTCTCATGCTTAACCCTAACCATTCAAATTAACCATAGTCTATTCTCTACACCTAACCATGGTTAGTATATGATAAGTATTCATATTATTTTCCTTTTTGAAAATAACTTATGATATTCTTTTTCTTCTTCTTCTTCTTCATCAACAAGAAGAAAAGCTTGCCTCCATCAATGGCAACTTGAGAAAAAAAGTGAGAAATCCAATTCTAAAGTGAACCCACTTCCTATTTCTTCATCCTCTACCACTTGCCAAGTAATATAGGGTGTTTTATTCACAAGTTTCATGGCTTGGTGAAGTTGGAGCTTGATCTTGTGTTGTCTCGACGTAGATCATCTTCGGCATCGAAGTCGACGACCTAGCCCGCCCATTTCTCCGATGAAGCCGACGCTAGAGCCCGGGATCCGATGATCGCAGCAAGCGGACTTCATCACGGAGCTTTGGAGGTGGAGGACCGGATCTACAAAGGTTGTATTTCCGTTCACTTAGCACTAAAGTAGTTCAGTAGCTTGTAGTTTCGCCTAAACTCTAGTCAACGATCGCATTAGGGTTTCTCGGCACCGTAATTTTTTGAAATTGGCATGGTTGATGCCTTGTGAGACCTCATTAGTGTGCCTAGGAACCCTACACAAGGTCCATATTCTCGTGCCTCCTCTGATGTTCATTGTCCATAGAGGCAAGCACGAGGCACTTGGCCTTTGCGCAGTCGATCTCCCAGGTCTTACGGATTTCCTTATCCACGATGCTAGAGGTGGGACCTGGGACAGGGGGAGCTTTGGTGGTAAGAAGATACCCCATCTTGTCGTAAGTGATTGCCATTTTGACATTCCTGAGCCAATCTTTGTACTTTGGCCCTGTCAGTATGTTTTTATCTAGTAATAACTTAAGTCCGGTCATGACGATTGGTCGCTGCAATTAGAAGAGAGAGAAGAAACACTCAGCATGATGCTCTTGTAAGTTTAGAGTGGTTTTTAATTTGTCTAAACAGGATGGCTCCCACTGTCTCTCGAATCCCTCCTCAAACCAAAAAGGAAGAATTAGTCAGGATCAATCTCACCGTACAATACTTGCTTAACCATTCAGCCAGGCTAGTGTCGGTACATCGAGGGAGGTTTTCCAACGCTTTCGCGAAGTTCCTTAATTAAATAACCTCCTTTCCCTGGGGGCGTATCCCCGCTAACACCTTTTTAAACACCTACTTGGTTTATAGTATTGATCGTTAAGTGAGAAATTTCCCGAGGAGTAGCATATACTCACAGTAGGATCGGGATCCAAATATCATCGCGTGAAAAAACTGAAGGAATCCTAGCAGAATCATCACACTCCAAATGGTATGCAGCGCTAGCAAGTTTCTGGTTCTTTAGAAAATCCCGATGTGGATTTTTGCCCCATGCTCTTATGACCTTGACTTTGGCCAACAAATCATAAGTCACATGTCAAGTTCTACCCGTCATTCTCTAGGTTAATTTGAACCTACCCGTACCTACCCTTGACTTTGGCCAACAAGGCAGTACGACTGTCCCAAACCAACGCATCTATCTATGCTGCACATGAATATCCAATAGCTACCAATCACTATGCCTTGACTTTGGCCAACAAACATAGCTTGAATACTATTGACTATCCATGTGAAACGACGGAGGGTTACGAATGGTTTTGGCGAAACCGTGAACGTAGTGAACTTGATATAATCGATGGAACGAGATAGCTTTTAAAAGGAGTGGTTCAAACTCCGCATTTAAAAATTGGTTTTTGAAAAGAACCGAGTGGTTTTGAAAGTGTTCCTACGACTTTTACTTGGTTTATTTTCTTACATTAATTTTAATGTGTCCCATCATTTAATCCTGCCATTGCAGAAAACAACCAAAATATGACGTACGCTTATGCCATCCGCATTCGCCACGGGGCCCCGTCATTACCCGTTAGGTTACTTAACTAACGACAGAGCGGAGGCTGGACTAGCTCGGATACAAAACATAAGCAACGCCTAAATAGATATCATATATAGATATATAGCAATGATAGCCATTACAGATCATAGAAGAACACATTGGATATACTAGGAATCCGCATTACGTACGAGCCTGTAACGGAAAGCGGATTACACAGTCGCGGTGAATAGCCAACACCCCACCCTAGACCCCTACGGGTGCGGCAAACTACCCACCAAGTACCCGAAGTGAAGCAACCTCCCTCAACGACATGAGTAGGCCACTCGGCACTTCGAGGTACCCGGTAGTTTGTGCACCCCTTCCATGGGTCTATCCTAGGAGCAAAAACAGTAAAAGAAATTATACAATGACAGCTACAACCTCATCCCGGTCGTGCGGCCATATAAATAATATTACATCAATTACAAATTACATGAATTGAAAGAAAAAATAAAACTCTCATCTCACAACCCCCGGCTATTCACCCGCGACGATCCAATGAATTCATATACACATACCATCAACATTACAGATCACAGATATGTATAACCCCCACTAATCGACGTATAGCGATTAGCAGACGTTCAATACATATATCACATCACAGAAATTTACCCGTTAGCTTAAGTCTTTAGAAGTTCGATCAAAATACGGATTTTTAAGCCCCAAAAACAAATTTTGCTTTCTGGAAAATCTGGGCAGAAAAAACATATTGTAAAAATCCCAAACACCCCACAGAACACACTGCAAGAAAATTCGCCCACGGCCGAGACAACTCGGCCGCGGATCCGCGGCGGGAGCATGCTCCTGCGGCAGTTCCGCGGCGGTTTGACCGAGTCCCTGGACCAATTTTCTACAGTGTGTAATAAAAAGCCTGAGCCGATTTTTAGTGTAAGATTTATTATTTTCTGAACAAGAAAAAAAATCGGCAGAAACTATACTTTTCGTGCATGTTTCGTGACTTTTTCTCCGATCGAACTTCTAGTTACTTTGCTAACATGTTAGATAGTGTTTAACTAGGCTTTAATACCACTGTAAGTCCACGATACCTCTCCCGGTACTTACGGGCTTGCGGAAATGATGAAAAACGATTTTTCTTTTGGTGGTAACATGGACTCAAAATACGGACCTTTGTTAAACGACTATCTAACAATCCTAACAAGAGTTTTACCTACTCGGTTAGGGGGTTATACCTTAACTTGAACTCCTTCGTCTTCAACTCCTAGCGGTGGTCGGATCGGCCTCACCTCGTCGTCTCCTCGCGCCGAAGATGGATCCACCCGAAAGCTTCTACCTTTGGCTTCACTTCAAACTAGAAGAAACTAGAACACTTGGCTTGCTAGACCTTGTGAACTAGGATGAGTAGAGGAGTGTGTTGGGCTTTATCTCTATGGTTCTTGCTTCTCAACACAAGAGACAAGTGAACCATGAACAAGAGAGAGAGCAAGAGGAAGAGGGAGAGCTCAAGCATGAGAGAGAAAGGAAATGAAAGAATGAGCAAGCCTTTTGCCATCCAAGCTCTCATAATCCAAAATCATGATAACAAGTAATAATAATTGATTATTATGTAATGGTTGTTATCATATCAAATGGCAATATCATTTCTTGAATTAAATGCTATTTGTGAACCAACAAGCAAGCCAAGGTCAATGCCAAGAAATGATAGCCATTGTCATGATGATAGTCATGTAGTCCAACCTAGTCAACCGGTCAACAAAGCCAACAAGTCAACAAAGTCAACCCTTCAACCCAACCATGGCACAATAATACTAAATTAATATTATCATTAATCATATTTCTTATTCTCATTAGGGTTTAGCAAAAGTCAGCAGTCAACAACCCTAATGAGAATCCTCTTCCTCCGTCTCTCTGTCAACTGTGCATACACACCCGCATCCGCATTCCGAGGAACACGAATACAAACGAGATAAAACCAATCCCAAAACGTACACTAGGATGTGGCTCAAACCAAAGCCCGCTAGTGATAATTGCCCAGACACTAAATGTGCACAAGTGCACGGATGTGACCGAATCCTGTCGCAAAACCATCCGACCTCTACTCTTTTGCCTAAAGGCGAATAACTTTCTGTGTGGGACTCTAAAGACTCGACACTACGCTGGCAGTGGGTTTAACCACAGACCGCAAGCGGCACTAGCTGTGCGTAACGGCCTCCAGGTAGATGCCGATAAGAAGACGGACGAGGTGAAACCCATCTGAACTCCTACTGAGCCTGAATGTGACAGTCTCCGTACAGTCCGGTCTGTTCGTCTGAGAATATCGCATGGCGGGCCTAGGGGGGCGGTAAACATCAGTCCCCTAATAGCGGTACAAGTCGTGTCGGAGTGTAGCCCAGAACACCCTGAGATAACACTGGAAACCTACCAGCATATCTCGCTTGCCCTGGCCAGGGACTTTGTGGAATGGCTCTCCTAAACACAGCGCGATATCAACCCCCAATACCGGGAGAGACGAATCCTGTCTAACCGTCACTGCCTTCAAGTGCTTCGGGACTGCACCCAACTACTACCTGTTTGCATGACTTCTTTGAGCCGTGGTAGGGTAGTAATCAAAGTACAGTGGGAACACACTCGAGACTAAGTGACAGTGTCAAGTCAGCAGACTAAGCTGCACTCATGTCACCTGGGAACTGACAACTGATGATAGGTATAGTACCAACAAATCAGTTCCCGACGAGTCCTGTCCAGTGTACTTGTAACCTAACGAGTGTTAGTTATATGTATGCCTTATAGGCCATTACTGTACATACGATGTATATTGTAGAGGATGCTAGGACATATATAGGGAGGACTTTCTTGCTCGACATGATAGTATGCTATCTGGTTGTATTTTATCTTAACATGTACTCTGATTGTCTCTAAGTTACATGTTGATAAAGCCCTTAGGATATGTACTCAACTACTGGGACTATGATGAGATCATACTAGTGGGGCCACGGTAGTCGACGAGTACATCTTATAACTGTTCCTAGTCGAGGGTGTATCGAGACAGGGCATCGATGCACCAGAGTAGACTAGCGTATACGCATCTTGATCCATATGATGGGCGATGGATGATCCCATATCCATCGGTGTTTGACATCAAGGATGGTGTACGGGTGCTCAGTGGAGACTGGGTACACTGGACGGACTCGCCGAGAACTCCCAGATGGTATTATACATTACGTCAGATAGCAGTTCTCCGGTGACACTGGTACAGAGTAGTCTTTTGACCCGAGATCGTCATAGAGTCTTGTGTGATTCCCACTGTGCTTTGATTTCCATCATACCACATCCACAAGGGCGTGCAAAAAGGTGGCTTTTGGGTACAGTCCCGAATCACATGGAGGCAATGAGCGATAGGAGGTGATTCGCCTCTCCCAGTATAGGGAGTTGATGTTGTGCTGTGTTCGATTGGCTATAACCAGAAATCCCTGGCCAGGGTTGCTGAGATTTACTGGTAAGTGATATCAGTAGTTTCTCGAACTGTTGTAGACCTCATATCGACACGACTTATCGAGCTACTGGGGTCTGACGTTTACCACCCCTAGGCGAGATATGTGACATATCAGACGACGAGACCGGACTGTATGGGAGTGTTACTGTTTGGATTCACAGGAGAATGTACAGGCTTGGTTGTTGATCTTCTGAGCGCTCAATACCTGGGTAGCTGTTACGTTTAGCTGACCGCTTGCAGCTTGTTGGTGTTTGATATGATCATCACCTACTGCTAGCGTATTGACGATTCTTTAGAGTCCTACACAGAGGTTTCTTAGCTCGGGCAAAACGGAGTTGGAGCACATATGTGATATGTACGGGACCGAGGATAATACGGTATATGATACCGTATTGGATTCTCGCGATATGAGATATCGGCCGGGTATATGTGATATACCCGGGTCATCGTATTAGTCGGTTATATGCGATATACCCGGATTATCGGATCAAGTGTTGATTCCATAATTTAATGTATAATAATATATATGATATATTAAATTACATTAACTAATATTTGCTCACTAAAAGATTCTTTTTCTCACGGGATAATACATTGATATATATGCGATATATGTTAATTGTATTATTTTCTATTGTTACAAAATATATTGTATATATGATATATAATATTGTAACATGTTAGGATTACAAATTTAACATTGGATTAGGGTTTAAACTTGGTTAAGGTTTGGATTAGGGTTAGCTTTTGCATGAAGCTTCATGAAGCTTTGACTTTATGGTTGCTTGATATTATTTGTTTGATATTATGTTAACCCAATCCAAACCATTAACTCTAGTTAACTCTCGACAAGGGTTAACTCTCTCATGCTTAACCCTTGGTTAGATTTGTAACCACTACAATAATTCATTGTTCATCACAAAAGGATTAAGGTTATCTTCTTCATTCTTCTTCTTCATGCTTGAGTTCTTTGATGAAAAAGCTTTCTTTTGTGATGAAAGTGAGTGAGAAAAAGATGATAAATGAGGGAAAAAATCCTACTTCATCATCCTCATCTATCCTTGCCATTTAGATGAAGGTGTTCACTTCATATTATGAGTGTTATCTTGTGTTATCGAAACTTCAAGGTAGATCATTTTTGTATCGAAGATCGGAAGCAAAGGTTGCATCATTCTCTTCGTGAAGCCTCTCGAGAGTCCGGAACACGATGATCGCAACGAAGGGACCTCAACATGGAGCTTAAGAAGTGAAGGACCGGATCTACAAAGGTTGTAATCCCTCTCACATAGTGTTAAAGTGTTTAACACGCATGTTTTCGCCTAAACCCTAGTTTAAAGATCCGTATTCGGGTTGTTCGGCATGGCTAAAATTTTAATCGGGCATGGTTGATGCCTCGTAGTCCCTTGTGCGCATGCCTAGCAACCCTACAGTGGTATCAGAGCCAAGCTAGAGTTTTAGGCGAAGTCTAGCCGTAGTTTAAAGTCCGATCGAACTCCGAAACCCCGATATGGAACCCTCTATGGACAATTTTCAAAAAGTTGTTTTTTTCTGAATTAAAAATGCTCAGAAAAATCAGAAGGAAAAACTAAGAATTACTGTGAAGTACGGATCTCTGAGTCAACAATTTGACCGCGGAACCGCGGCAAAACCATGGTTTTTGCGGCGGTTCCGTGGCCAAAATTTGGACTTAGTCTCTGGAATTTCACTTAATTATTCTTAGGACCTTTCTTGGCAATTTTTTCTGGGAATATTGTAATTCCACTCAAGTGTTGAGTTTTCTAGGGTTGTATTGGGGACTCGTTGATTCAATCAGATAATTTAACTTTGTTTAGTTCTTTCCGGATAATTTTAGAAACTGTTAAAAAGTTCGACTGGATATCAATAACTCACTTTTCCCCCTGTCGGAAAATTTTTCAAAAGTTCGACTTTTTCTCGAGTTTAAGAACGTTCTAAGTCGTGCAAGTAACGCGGTGGACCCTCTAGAAGACAACAAACCTTAACTCGATTTTGTGACCGTCTTGAACTGCCTCTGAACCTTAGGGTTTGTGGCAGTACGGCGTGCCACATGTGAGGCGTTGGCTTGACCCTTCTACGGCTGGACCATTGGTACTGTGGCATGTGATGGATGTTTTTAAACTGATTTCAAGTGTTGAGATATATCGGGGAAATCTTGGGTGTTTGATTATTCGATCGGAAAGTTTAACATTGTCTATTTATCTTGAATGTGATACAATATTTGGAATCCACAAGAAGTTATGAGATAACTAATTTGAATATTATAAACCTAGCAGTTCAGTCTCATATGATCGGTTGCCACGAAATTTTAATGTGATCAAAAGTCCGTCGCAATCACGTAGCGTACGTGGATACTCGCCGGGTAAACTTAATAGACAACCACGCCCCATAGCCCCGACCAAGTGACTGTAGGAGAACCCCGTCGCCAATAGCATCCGTTTGGGTGCTCGCGGCAGCGGTGTTCTGCCTTAGTGTACATCGTCGACGGCATCCGGGGGTGTGGCCGTCTACTAAAGTTTACGACGAGCATTCGATCATGATGTCGGGAATCTTGTTGAATTGCCCGACTTGATATTGAAAAGTGTTTTCGATAAAGAGACTAAAATGCGGGGTTTATAATTGTTAGGCATGCGATGTCTAAGGAATTCATTTGGTTAGGCATGCGATGTCTAAGGAGGTTGCGGATTCCAACTGTTCTAGTTTTACACTTTCTTTTATGTGACCATAAGCGTAGTATGTGGTGTATCGCTGGCTTCGTTGCTATACATCAACGACAATCGGGATACGCATACTTGCTTACGTTGATGATATGAGATATTATGTGTTGCTGTGATATGTTGTATTGGATTGTCGTGTTCTGAATAGCCGGGGGTTTTATGTGAGATGAGAGTTTTTATTTTCATTCATGTAAAATTCATTTGTATGTAATATTCTTTTATTGGGGCACTTCCAGGTAGCGGAAGATGTCACCTTTTGTATATTATTTACTTTTCCGCATTTGGTAGACCCAAGGCGGGGAGCACAATTAACCGGGTTCTGGGGTCCAGTGGGAGACCATCTCGAGGAGTCGAGACCGGGTCTCCTATCCCTAGAATTGGCAGTGTTACTTGCCGCTCTCGTAGGGGTCTAGGGATGTGGGTTTGGCTATTCATCATGACCGTGGAATCTGTATTTTATACAGGCTCATATTGAAAACACGGACGTCCTAGTATATCCAATATTTCATATATGTTCTTCTGCTGCAATGTTCTGTGATGAGATCATATTACTGTCTGAGACGAATGTTTATATTATATATATGAGATATATGTTATATTGCAGATTTCGTTTCGAAAGAGATGCTTGTGAAGCATAATAAAATGGGACTTCATTAATGAGATTAATGAAAATAAAAGAAACCTAAAGATGTTGTGGAATCGAATCTTCAAAAACTGGTAGCTACGGTTCTTGCTTTGCATCGCGGTGTTCCTTGTAGAACATCCTGCACCTTATTCGATAAGGAAAGGGCCGAGATCCCTTCACCGGGAGTGACCCCTTTAGCAATGACTGGCAGATGCTACACCCCTCGGTTTGTCTTTTGATTGCTCCTATAGTTCTTACTTTGCATAGTGATATATATGATATATCCTGCACCTTATTCGATGAGGAAAGGGTCGACGATCCCTTCATCGGGAGTGACCCCCTTAGCAAAACTAGAAAAGCCTAAAAAACACTCCACTTAAAAATCACTCGATTATACAACGATATCAAGTTCATTACACAAAAGGTTTTCTTAAAAACCTGTCGTAGCCCTTCGTCATTTCAGATATGTACTGGTTAGTATTCGTGCTACGTTTATTGACCTCTGTCAAGACGTAGTGTGCGGTAGCTGATTAGTGCTTATCTGTATAAGCTTATGATGTGATTGATTTAGGGTAGTCGTGCGACCTTGTTGACCTCTGTCAAGGGTCGTGCGGGTGGGTTTACTTCAATCAGGAAATGACGGGTTGAACTTGACTAGCAGCCTATGGTTTGTTAACCTCTGTCAAGGTCATAGGACGCTAGGGGCAAAATATTATTGGGAATTTCAAGTGTTGAAATTTGCAATGAGATTGCATACCTTCTATGAGATAGTTGGATCCCGATACCCGCTGCGAGTAAGAGTTACTCCTGGGAGAGTTTTACACATTACAATTAGCCGATCAAGTAGGTGTCTAGAAAGGTGTTAACGGGGTTACGCCTCTGGGAAAACGAGATTTACTTAATTAGGTTCGTGCGAAAGAACGGGGGACCTCCCTCAAAGTACCGACACTAGCCTGGCTGAAAGATTGGCGAACTTATAGCGTGTAATTAATCCCGGCTAGTCTTTCCTTTTAGGGTTTGAAGGAAGATTTGATTAAAACAGTGGGAGACAACCTGATTAGATATATTAGATAACCAATCTAATCTTGCAAGAGCATACGCTGAGTGTTTTCTTCTCTCTCTCTCCTGGTAGCGACCATATCACGCCTTAATCAAGATAATAATACGGATATATTGACCGAACCCGCTTGTTATACTGAGCTGGGGAACGTTGGTCCCGCTCCACTTATAATTGTTATAAGACAGAGCAGGAAATAGGGGATTACCAGAATTCTCGTGCCGCCCAAACGAAGAAAGTGCATGCTGATGCATCTTCTTCGGGTGTGTTCATTACAGAGAACTGTTTCTCAGTATCCTTTACGTCCTGGGTATGAGATACCGGATCAGGATCCTGCATATGTAATTTGTTACATGGGCTACTGATTGGTAGAGAACTGAGAATGGGTGATAAGTTTCATGAGACAGAAAACGGTGCAAATGTTGCAGCCAAGTCTGTTGGTCACTATCACCCTGTATTACTAGAATACATTGATTCTGAACAAATGTTATTAGATACCGAACCTGATGTACAAAATCATATCAGTCTCTTTATTTGTAAAGAAAGGATATAATTTTGTATTGTTGGATAATGTTTTGAACATTTCCTATATCAAGAGTTGATCGGTTCAGGCATGTTATCTAAAAGCATTGACATTCTAAATCAAACTACAGTTCTTAGTATACAGAACACACACGAGAGGAAGTGTTCAAAAATGAACGAATCCTTCTTGAGGTATTGTAGACTAGGTCATATCAATGCGACCCGACTAGCCAAGTTACATTTAGATGCATATTTAAATTAGTTTGAATTTACATCTTATGAACCTTGCCGGTCATGTCACAAAGATAAGATGACCATAGCTCTGTTTATTGGAAACAGAGAAAGAGTTAGTGAACTCTTGGGATAGATACATGCTGATGTATGAAAGTCCCCTGTCTACACATGCGAAGACCGGTTTTTTGTACTTCATTACATTCTCTAATAATCTCTCAAGATTCAGACATATGTTCCTGTTGAAACACAAGTCCAAACCTTTTGAGATATTCACAGAATATAATTTAGAAGTAGAGAACCAAAACGGGTATAAGTATTATGTCCTTTGATGCGATCAAGGAAGAGAATACTTGAGTACATAATTCTTGGACTATTCTAAAGGAGAATGAGATTCTCTCTCAGCATTACTCCTCCGCATACACCACAGCACGTCGGTGTATCGGGGCGGAGCAATAGCACCCTAAGTGATATGGTGTACTCTATGATAAGTACTACTGAGTTTCCTATTTCCTTTTGGGAGTTATGCACTTGAGAAGCTGCATACCTATTGAATAGGGTTCAAATCAAATCAGTTGCCTTTCATTTCATATATGATATGGAAAGGGAAGAGCCAATATTTTAAGTTTGTTAAGATTTGGGGTTGTCCGGCCTATGTCTAAAAGCAAAAATCCGGACAAGCTCGAGGCAAGGTCTGTTATGTAGAATTGGAAAGGTTCTAGCTATACAAACTACAGCTGATGATTTGGTAGAACCAAAGGATTCAATAGTTTCCAACGAACCTCAGCCTCTCCGCTGATCTAGTAGGGTTCCTCACCCACCTGAGAGATACTTCGGTTTCTCTATGACAGTGGGAGCGAGGATTGCATCATGAGATGATGACCAAACTAGTTTCGGACTGGCCATCAGGAGTGGGACTCTGTAAGAATGGCTGGATGCTTAGCGATCTGAGATGGAATCCTTATACACCAACAAAGTATGGACTTTGGTTGCTTTATCTGAAGGGTTAAATCCCTATCAGGAGCAAGTATATCTTGAGAAGATTACTTGGTGTACATAGAAAAGTTGAGACTTTCAAAGCTATGCTTACGTCCATCCAGATCCTACTTGCCACGGCTACATACCATGACTACGATATCTGGCGGTTGGGTGTCATGACTGCTTTTCTAAATGATGTTTTAGAAAAGAGCGTCTATAAGTACACAGCCAGAGGGCTTCGTAGACAGTGAGAGCAGCGAAAACGTGAGCAAGAAGTTTTATATGATAAAGCAGGCATCGGGGAGTTGGAACATCTGTTTTGATGTGGAAGTCAAAGAGTTTGACTTCATCAAAATGGTAGATGAACCTTGTATATACAAAAAGGTAGTAGAGAGTATGGTGGTGATCCTCGTAGAGTACGTGGATGACATACTCTTGATAGGGAAGGAGTTTCCTATGCTATGCTCGGCCAATCTCCGCTTATCACAAGGATTCTCCATATAGGATCAAAATGATACCTCCTAAATCCTGGGTTTTGGATCTATGAGATAGATCTAATTGGATGTTAGGATTCTCACTAGTTGTAGTGAGATGGTATCAATCGATCCTGGGGAGAATCACTGGAAAGGTTCCAGGGTGATAAGGACGACTGAATGTCAGTCGCAGGCATTGTCTATACCCTCAGTGGAGGGAAGGTATGTTGGAAGAGTTCCAAGCTAAATACCGTGACATACTAGATGATTAAAGGCAAGATACATCGTTACCAAGGATGCTACCAAAGAGGCAGTCTGGATATATATAAGTTCATGAGATGAACTTCGTTCCTACCATTGTGTGACAATGGAGTTGTGGCTTTAGCCAAGGAACTACCGTCCCATCAGAAATCCAGATATAATTCTTAGGCAGTAGCACCTGATCATGGAGATGGTTGATGTCCAGGGAGATCGAGGTTAGGAGAGTAGACACAGAGGACAACAGCGCGGATCCACTCACAAAGGCATTTTTTCCCAGTAGAGACATTTATGGGATGGTTGAGTATGAGATACTTCAACCGCAGCTAATTGTTGGGTATATGATACCACAACAGATGGCCCTAGTGCAAGTGGGAGATTGTTAGTTATATGTATGCCCTAGAGGCCATTACTGTACATACAATGTATATTGTAGTGGATGCTAGGACATATATAGGGAGGACTTTCTTGCTCGACATGATAGTATGCTATCTGGTTGTACTTTATCTTAACATGTACTCTGATTGTCTCTATGTTACATGTTGATAAAACCCTTAGGATATGTACTCAACTACTGGGACTATGATGAAATCATACTAGTGGGGCCATGGTAGTCGACGAGTACATCCTATAGCTGTTCCTAGTCGAGGGTGTATCGAGACAGGGCATCGATGCACCAGAGTAGACTAGCGTATACGCATCTTGACCCATATGATGGGCGATGGATGATCCCATATCCATCGGTGTTTGACATCAAGGATGGTGTACGGGTGCTCAGTGGAGACTGGGTACACTGGACGGACTCGCCGAGAACTCCCAGATGGTATTATACCTTACGTCAGATGGCAGTTCTCCGGTGACACTGGTACAGAGTAGTCTGTTGACCCGAGATCGTCATAGAGTCTTGTGTGATTCCCACTGTGCTTTGATTTCCATCATACCACATCGACAAGGGCATGAAAAAAGGTGGCTTTTGGGTACAGTCCCGAATCACATGGAGGCAATGAGCGAAAGAAGGGGATTCGTCTCTCCCGGTATAGGGAGTTGATGTTGTCCTGTGTTCGATTGGTTATAACCAGAAATCCCTGGCCAGGGTTGCTGAGATTTACTGGTAAGTGTTATCAGCAGTTTCTCGAACTGTTATAGACCTCATATCGACACGACTTATCGAGCTACTGGGGTCTGACGTTTACCACCCCTAGGCGAGATATGCGACATATCAGACGACGAGACCGGACTGTACGGGAGAGTTACTGTTTTGATTCACAGGAGAATGTACAGGCTTGCTTGTTGATCTTCTGAGCGCTCAATACCTGGGCAGCTGTTACGTTTAGCTGACCGCTTGCAGCTTGTGGGTGTTTGATATGATCATCACCTACTGCCAGCGTATTGACGATTCTTTAGAGTCATACACAGAGGTTTCTTAGCTCAGGCAAAACGGAGTAGGAGCACATATGTGATATGTGCGGGACCGAGGATAATACGGTATATGATACCGTATTGGATTCTCGCGATATGAGATATCGGCCGGGTATATGTGATATAGCCGGGTCATCGTATTAGTCGGTTATATGCGATATACCCGGATTATCGGATCAAGTGTTGATTCGATAATTTAATGTATAATAATATATATGATATATTAAATTACATTAACTAATATTTGCTCACTAAAAGATTCATTTTCTCACGGGATAATACATTGATATATATGCGATATATGTTAATTGTATTATTTTCTATTGTTACAAAATATATTGTATATGTGATATATAATATTGTAACATGTTAGGGTTACAAATTTAACATTGGATTAGGGTTTAAACTTGGTTAAGGTTTGGATTAGGGTTAGCTTTTGCATGAAGCTTCCATGAAGCTTCATGAAGCTTTGACTTTGTGGTTGCTTGATATTATTTGTGAGATATTATGTTAACCCAATCCAAACCATTAACCCTAGTTAACTCTCTACAAGGGTAAACTCTCTCATGCTTAACCCTTGGTTAGATTTGTAACCACTACAATAATTCATTGTTCATCACAAAAGGATTAAGGTTATCTTCTTCATTCTTCTTCTTCATGCTTGAGTTCTTTGATGAAAAAGCTTTCTTTTGTGATGAAAGTGAGTGAGAAAAAGATGATAAATGAGAGCAAAAATCCTACTTCATCATCCTTTTCTATCCTTGCCATTTAGATGAAGGTGTTCACTTCATATTATGAGTGTTAGCTTGTGTTATCGAAACTTCAAGGTAGATCATCTTGGTATCGAAGATCGGAAGCAAAGGCTGCATCATTCTCTTCGTGAAGCCTCTCGAGAGTCCGGAACACGATGATCGCAGCGAAGGGACCTCAACATGGAGCTTAAGAAGTGAAGGACCGGATCTACAAAGGTTGTAATCCTTCTCACTTAGTGTTAAAGTGTTTAACACGCATGTTTTCGCCTAAACCCTAGTTTAAAGATCCGTATTCGGGTTGTTCGGCACGGCTAAAATTTTAATCGGGCATGGTTGATGCCTCGTAGACCCTTGTGTGCGTGCCTAGCAACCCTACAACGAGCACCAGCATACTATCTCAAGTACGACGTACTGACGGCTGTGGGACAGACCGTCTCCCTTGTTGGGACGAGAAGCGCATACGCTAGTCTACTCCGGAGTATCGATGCCCTGTCTCGATTGTCCTAAGACTAGGGACCTGCATAAGGATGTGCTTGTGGATTACCCAGCCCCTACGAGTGTGACTGCCATCACAACGCTGGTAATCTAGCAAAGATCCTAAGAGCTCCACTAATGTGTATAGGCAATATGTTAAAAGAAACACATGTACACACATTGAAGTAGAAACAAACCAAGTAGCATACTACTATTTTGAGCAAGATTGTCTATACAATGGTGAATATCCCAAGCTTCCATTAAGTAATATACAAACTAGTTTGATACAGTAATGGCCTCTAGGGAATATACACTAACACCTCATGCCCTACCTTTCGGCACCTACCTATGGTTTGGATGAAGACGATCCAATAAGCGTAATAGGTGTACTGTCCTAATCCAAGGAGTACTTGCAACCTGAGAGAAGGTAAAAGGAAAAGACAGCTGAATAGTCCTCTTCATTTTCTCCAGAACCAGAAACCATCCTCGAATCTGGAACAAGTTCCTTCGAGTTCGTATATAACCATACGATGGCTTTATCCAATAGAAGTGGATGTTGTAGTAATACACGATGTTCTGGAGAAAAGAGTAAAATTAGGAGTGGCAATGAGGTATGCAACTCAGACAATCCAAAAGCCAGTGTTTTAAGAAGGTTCGGTCAACTTTGTCACTGAGTCTGTCACGACCCGAAAGAGCACGTCACTGGCCCTTGAACCATATGAAGTCTATAGGACCCCATCTGATCCAAGTAAGCCAAAAGCCCAGAAATCTAAAACCATTTAAAGAGTAAATAAGGAAAACTGGTTTTAAGAAGTAAGAAATCATGTTTCAAAAATCAAAGTTTTTAAATAACTAAGCCGAATATGTATTTTTAAAATGTGTAACCTTTCCTGAAAATTTCGGCAGTGTTTCCTTTATAAAAACTAGCCCCGAACGGGGTACAACAAGAATAATATATATGAATGATAAAAGGCATCCCCAAGCGGGAGCTAGCTCTTCGTCAATCGACGGTCACAACCACGCAAGCAATAATAATATACAACGCCAAAGGGAGAGGATCAAAACCCAAAAAGAACTCAAAACAGCTAGAAAACCGTAATACTACAAGCACGACTCTAAGGTCGAAATAATACAACACTGTTTTCTAAGTCTGAAACAATATACAAGTTTTGGTTGATGAAATTTCTAGATACAATAACTAATACATGAACAATGGCGGTTCTGATACAAAAGAACCCACCTACCCAAGCAAGTCACCTATAAGGAAGCAGTGTACCAGAAATGCCGCTATGGAATCTGTACGGCAAAACCTGCAAGAACTGTGGCACAATGGGGGTGTGTTGCTAACTCGTGAAAAGAAAATATCTACAAGCAGAGATCGAATGCACGACATAATCTAAGTCAAACGGTCAGTATATATAAACTACAAGAGAACGTCAGAAGCATAATAAGGTGGCAATGTA
This sequence comes from Agapanthus africanus, assembly GCA_030015575.1. Classification (NCBI taxonomy): domain Eukaryota; kingdom Viridiplantae; phylum Streptophyta; class Magnoliopsida; order Asparagales; family Amaryllidaceae; genus Agapanthus; species Agapanthus africanus. The sequence goes on from CM057343.1 coordinate 251,198,508, forward strand.
ACATCTAAACATGTATGTAGTGCCAAGTACTCAGGTAATAACATGTCATCAGTATAAGGTATGTCTGCATGAAGTAAATATGATGAATTATCAAATGGATGTCAATACACATATATTAGCGTCCCATTCCACTAATATTGGTGTAAGGGTATATATAACAGCGCTCTCATACCCTGTTATATATACAAATGAAATATAATCATGTAAATCCATTCTGTATGTGATCAAGTCTGCATGTACGTGGATCCCATCCACTCGTCACCCAATGACAATAACCATCATGCATGTAAATATCATAAAGCATGTGCATGGGAATAATATGAGGATATAAACCATCTGTGTCCCTCGCGACACGTCAAAATCATGGAACCGGAGTGCCCAGCATCGACACTCGAAAACATCATGAAAACTGTGCCCAGCATTAGCACGTAAATCCTCATATATCGGGCTCCGTCAGTCCGGATCGGCCCACGGACTCTGTCTGCGGTACGGCCCTCGGCCCCGGCAGTACGTCCATATCCATCTATCGACTCTGGTCAGTATCCTCCGGATAACCGCCAGGTCCAACCATTCAACGGTAGGTACTCGCCACCCTGCCAGGCTCATCGTCTACTCCACGAAAAACATTTCTTGCCCCGGGGAACCATACTGGGTCCACCATGTACCCACAATCGGTCTCATCCGCCTCCTCGAATCGGGTTTCACATGTCGCTCTCAGCACCGAGAAAACACATGGTGGACGTACTGAACAACATATCAAGGGTAACCGGGTTTTGAAACAATTACATATTCTTTTTTTGAAACACCCACGGTTCCCAAAAGCAAGAAATATCATGGAAACAACATATCTCAATGCGTATAATCAGAAAGCATGATGTATGCGACATGTAAAGAAATATAAGCAACATTCACTGAATGCAACAGTACTACAGTGTAGTGACATGGCAATTATCGATAATGAAGTGCGTGAGCCGGCAAACAAGTGTACGTAGAACATACGCATCATCGATAATGGTGCTGGTGTCCTAGCAGCATGACTGAAATATATCAACAATACAAGCGATGCAATGCAAATAGCATGAATATGCGGAATCGAGTAATCAACGCAACAGTGAAGAACCTGCCTCAATAGATATATCATTCAACCTTGCCTTTTGAAATAAGACGAATCAGGGCTTTTGGTAAAATAAGGGCTACGGTGTTTTAAGAAAAGATGCGTCGTTTGAAAATATCCATATAAACCCTTCTGCCTATCTTTAAAATATCCCCGATTCGTTAGTTTTGAAATAGGTATGACTCGGGTCTAGTGTAACGCCTACTATGTGAACTACGAACCCAACAATCAAGTCAATCGGGAGGAGTATGGAAACCACCTAAATCTAAGTCGATATATATATATATATATATATATATATATATAGTCGGTGATCTCGCCTCAATAGTATCACGTACGATACAATATATCATATAACATCATCGAGTCTTGAGTGCGGATCTAACATCAATATAAAGCTCGTACGGTAAATCATCGTACGACATCCCAATAGCTGGATACGGGTCAATAACACATTCATCTCATCACATATCCGGTATCACTACCATCATATCACATCACAAACCTCATCGACTCATCTCAACCCCATGCATCATCCTCAATCCCGTATATGAACGCATAGTCCCATACCCATGTGTAGATATACACACCTCTATATGCGCACAGATAAATGAAAGAATGCATGCAAGTATATGTGTAAGTGTAGGTGAGGGTGCAACCACTACTCTAGGGTTTCGCGCTATACTGAGCCAATACATCCTTATCACCAATAATACCAATATTACCATCAATAATCTTAAACAACACATAGTAAATATATGTGTGTATACGTATTCGTATACATCACCACGGACTACGGGGGTGCTATACGCCATCCACTCGACTTCTCCCCGTAGATATAATCTACTCACCTTGCTTCTCGTGTGCCAATGCCGATGTCGCTATCTTCATCTTCTTTACCTCAACATCACGTGGGGTACCTACAAGGATATCATAAACGCTAAAGCACATGAAAATCACATCGGAAACCAAAACGGCACACGCTACGCCTATAGGTAAAAACCTATAACCTCGCATGCAAACACGATCAATATCCACTTGTCGTTGACGTCAAAACGCCACCCGACAGGAACGAAACACCAAATGCCAAAATCCATGCTAAAACAAGTCGTAAACCATGCACCAACATAGGAAAATCAACCCAGATTTTACCCTAGATGGAATCAGTCAAAACTAGACATACCCAAGGTCAAGAATAGAGGAAATAGGGCCATGCACCAAAATTTAGACGGTTTCATCCTGCTCTGGCCGCAATTTGCGGCCAGAAGGAATAAATTGGCGGCCGTACATTTGAGTTGGGGTCTAGGGTTTGGTGTGGTGGTTCTGTGGTGCTTGCACATCTCACTGTCAACTCAGTTTTATTTTTGGGGTCTCGGGGTGATAGCAGATTCCTAATTACGATCACAGATTCACAGTTTTCCCCGATATCGATTCCGTAATTCCGTATTCTGTGTTCTAGCTCAGGTTTGGGTCCAAATTAGCATCACACAAGGGGTTCTAAGGTCACAACAAGCCTCAATTTCACTTTGATTTCAGGTCTAACCCTAAACCCTAACTTGATGTTTCACAAAACCACCAAACAACACCATATCGATACAAACTAGAATAGATGCACAAGGAAATAAAATACTACTCTAATAGGTGCAGAAATTACCTCCTTTGGCAACTCAAGAAAATTCTTGAGTTGCTCAAAGTCCTCCAAATCCAATCTTGCTAGGTTCAATGTGTAGCTAGTGAGCTTGGGAGCAAGTTTTGTGAAGTGGGAATGGGGTTTTGGGGTTGATTTCATTGTGGATCTAGGGTTTCATGAAGAGGGAGAGAAAGGGAAAGGGAGCAGCAGCAGCTCAAGGTGAGGAAGAGGAGAGAGAATGAGAAAGGGAAATGATGGGAGCATGGTTCAAAAAGTGGGGGTTGACTTGGTCTCTCTCTCTCATCATCACTTACTTTTTCCTTTTCTTTTCTTTTCCTTCACACTCCAATAGTGAACCCAAATGAACAACCATGGCAATGAAATGTAATACAAGTGTAACAAGTGTGGAAAATGATAAGTGCACATTTTTGCACAAAAATGCTAAAAATCCAATTAGCGATTTTTAATCACGATTAACACTAAATTAGCATATAACTAGTCTTAAAAACTTTAAAATGGCATAATTCCATAAAATATCCTATTTTAGAATTTTCCATAATTTTCCAAAAATTTTCCCCATTTATTTGTATTTAATTATACCGGAATATTAAAATATTTATTAAAATAATATTAAATTGTAAAAATTCCCGAAAATAATATTTTATTATTTTGGAAACGTTACAATCTACCCCCCTTAAAGAAATTCGGTTCCCGAATTTAAATTTAAACCCCCAAATACTAAAATAGTTCTATACAAATTCCAAGTCGTCAGGGCTCCGAAATCAGCAATACATAAAACGTATCATAGCGCAATGCAAGCGCATGAGCACTGAGCAGATAACTCAAAAGCAACACTCCTTCAAGCATCCCGCAATCATCGGAGTCATAGTAAAGACACAAACGTCAAATCCAATACAAAACCAATATGATATAGATCAGAACTATACATGTAGACATCCAATCTATACATGTAAATAGCTGATGTAAATGCATGCCAAAATATATCCAGGTACTGTCCTCTGACTAGTCCTGCTTAGTATGAAAACAATATCCAATATCATAAAAGTGTACTGCTCCAAAAGGAATAAGTCCCAAAAATGCACATAACACCACCCTGTGCGTCTGGTGCGCACGGAAATCAAAATCCATATATGTGCCATACAGGTGCACAAAACAATATCTAGGTGCAACGGGTGTGCACGAAGCATCTGTCATAGGCAACTTGTGTGCCTGACAGCCAAAATCCGGTGCATCTGACATGCACGAAGAATCTCGATTTAGTGCATCGGGTGTGCACCAAAATCGTATCTCAAAATATGCGCCCAACATGCGCGAAAATCCAAATCGGTGCATCCATCGTGCACGAATCAAATCAAAACACTAAAAGTACATGAAAACTACGCTGGAAACGTAAATCAAATCACCGGCATAAAATAGGCATGAAATCACAATCAATACCTCAAGAGTAATAACTCCGCACAAAATATGAATACCCAGTAAGTGCAACCATGGTGCACAAAATCAAATATCATGGAACTCAGTCATCAAGACTAAATCATGCAAATAGATCTCCAAAATACCGAAATCTCAAGTGACGGATACGTGATAATCACATCACAAAATCATAAATCATAAATCATAAATACCGTCGTCGGTATATCCTCATTCGAGGTCGAGAAGGTGCCGGTACATCCGATGCTAGCGGCGCAAGATATCTACTTGCCTTTTGCTCGCGGCTGGCGTCCTCTGCCTCTGGTTCCTGATCTTTCCTGTAGATTACCAATCTCGCAATCCATCGGCTCATCGGCCCGGTCAGGTGTGCTGACAGGAACGATTCCGTTCTGGCACTTTTCAGGTCATCACTCGGTCAATCCTCGCGACCGCTCGTAAAGCAGCACATCTCTGGCGCCGACCTCTAGTCCTCTAAATGCACTTCACACATCGGCTCCTGATGCAAATCTTCTTGCAGCAGTGTATTGGAAGGAATCCCTGCTCAAGGTCTCTTCTGATCTCGCCTAAACCAAACTGTACGGAGGCTGGTACTCTGGCGTAATCTTTCCTCGCTTTCTGGACATCTGCGCCCTTAGTACAACATCTCCTCGGAAGCTGGTCACATCCCTGCGCCTCTGTATGCATATCCGACCTTTAATCTTAATAGGGTGTAGCACCAGCTCGTCTGCATCTCGCACGAACTTCTTGTCCCGCTTGGCTGTATCATCGACCATTTCGACATCGCGTCTCTATCTGCGTACTGCAATGTCCTCGGCTACGGTCCCTCCGACGTCTCTAACACGGACTCGAAATCATGAACTCGGTATCTTCATCACTCAGTAGGAGATATCTAGCTGATCACGTCCTCAGCGTGCGTATCGCATCTCTGATGTCAGCGAAGTGGAACGTCATCTCGTCGAAATCTCATGCGAACATCTTCTCCACTCTGCTTCAATATCAACCGATTCAGACTCATCTCCTCGGCTACACAGACTGCGCTCCAACGGCTATGCTCGCATCTGGAGTCTCCCAAGCAGTGTCCCATCACGATATCCAAAAGATGTCGAACCATCCGATCGACTCGTCAGAACCTCACAATCCCCCAAGAGCTCAACATCTCGGGTACAGTTTAATAGTATGGAGTACATAGCACAGCATCGGTGGTTCAGCCGTAGAAGGGCAAACCCAAGCCTCACTAATGGCGCCGCGGAACTGCCGCAAACCCTAAGGTTCAAAGGCTTTCACACGGTCATTATGTCGGGTTAGGGTTTCATTCTTCTAGAGGGTCCATAGAATTGCTTGCATGTCTTTCCGAATACTTTAAACTTGGAAAATGGGTCCCTGACATTCGATCGTCTCAATCGACTCTCAACGAATCTGCGTGAAGTCGCCTCTAGCTGGAATCAATCTATCGATGACCTTGCATCGGGGTAAGCGAACGAACCATATATCCGAGTCATTAATCCTCGGTGACTAGCGACTCACTATCATACCTCTACGAATATGCTCATGCTGCAGTAGCTCCGATCATCTGGGCGATATCTCATCTTCCGCAGCAGCAACTGGCTCCTTCGTCCGTGCGCGGAACAATGCCTCGATCGTCCTGGATAAGCGATAATATCAACGGTCATCACATCCTGGCTGGCCTCTATCAGTGGCTCAATCCTCTGGTGTCGATCAGCACTTCCGGAAATCTCATAAAAGCGATCAATCCAACGCTCATGTCGCGAAAACACAAAAAGACGACTCCTCAATTGCAATCGTATGTCTCTGGAATCATGCCCTGGTCAGTCCTCGTCCACGACGAGCTCATGCTGACGCAACTCGAGCTGTAGCTCACTTTGCCCGTGCAATCGTGGCGGCAAAACCATAACCAGTATCGATGAGGATAGATCATAGGAAGGAATATAATACGGTGCAAGGAAATGTGCAACCTAAGGTTTCTTAAGCGGAGTGGCGTGTCGTAAGTATGCCGCGGAACATACCCATGGTACGGCACTCTACTTTAGTCACCTATTCCATCAACCAAGGGTCATCCTACACGAAGAAAGTTCGGGTCTAATACCCCCTCGACTAGGTCTAAGTTCCGTAAGGTCAAGCCTAAGTTCTGTATATAGATAACACCCTAGGCTCCACATAGTCAAACTTAGACTCGAACTAAGGTCAACCTAGCGCTCTGATACCAACTTTGTCACGACCCGAAAGAGTACGTGACTGGCCCTTGAACCATATGAAGTCTATAGGACCCCATTTGATCCAAGTAAGCCAAAAGCCCAGAAATCTAAAACCATTTAAAGAGTAAATAAGGAAAACTGGTTTTAAGACGCAAGAAATCATGTTTCAAAAATCAAAGTTTTTAAATAACTAAGCCGAATATGTATTTTTAAAATGTGTAACCTTTCCTGAAAATTTCGGCAGAGTTTCCTTTGTAAAAACTGGCCCCGAACGGGGTACAATAAGAATAATATATATGAAATGATAAAAGGCATCCCCAAGCGGGAGCTAGCTCTTCGTCAATCGACGGTCACAACCACGCAAGCAATAATAATATACAACGCCAAAGGGCGAGGATCAAAACCCAAAAAGAACTCAAAACAGCCAGAAAACCGTAATACTACAAGCGCGACTCTAAGGTCGAAATAATACAACACTGTTTTCTAAGTCTGAAACAATATACAAGTTTTGGTTGATGGAATTTCTAGATACAATAACTAATACATGAACAATAGCGGTTCTGATACAAAAGAACCCACCTACCCAAGCAAGTCACCCATAAGGAAGCAGTGTGCCAGAAATGCCGCTATGGAATCTGTACAGCAAAACCTGCAAGAACTGTGGCACAACGGGGGTGAGTTGCCAACTCGTGAATAGAAAATATCTACAAGTAGAGATCGAATGCACGACATAATCCTAAGTCAAACGATCAGTATATATAAACCACAAGAGAACGTCTGAAGCATAATAAGGTGGCAATGTAACATCTAAACATGTATGTAGTGCCAAGTACTCAGGTAATAACATGTCATCAGTATAAGGTATGTCTGCATGAAGTAAATATGATGAAGTATCAAATGGATGTCAATACACATATATTAGCGTCCCATTCCACTAATATTGGTGTAAGGGTATATATAACAATGCCCTCATACCCTGTTATATATACAAATGAAGTATAATCATGTAAATCCAGTCTGTATGTGATCAAGTCTGCATGTACGTGGATCCCATCCACTCGTCACCCAATGACAATAACCATCATGCATGTAAATATCATAAAGCATGTGCATGGGAATAATATGAGGATATAAACCATTTGTGTCCCTCGCGACACGTCAAAATCATGGAACCGGAGTGCCCAGCATCGACACTCGAAAACATCATGAAAACTGTGCCCAGCATCGGCACGTAAATCCTCATATATCGGGCTCCGTCAGTCCGGATCGGCCCACGGGCTCTGTCTGCGGTATCGGCCCTCGGCCCCGGCAGTACGCCCATATCCATCTACCGACTCTGGTCAGTATCCTCCGGATAACCGCCAGGTCCAACCAATCACCGATAGGTACTCGCCACCCTGCCGGGCTCATCATCTACTCCACGAAAAACATTTCTTGCCCCGGGGAACCATACCTGGTCCACCATGTACCCGCAATCGGCCTCATCCGCCTCCTCAAATCGGGATTCACATGTCGCTCTCAGCACCGAGAAAACACATGGTGGACGCACTGAAATATCATATCAAGGGTAACCGGGTTTTGAAACAATTACATATTCTCTTTTTGAAACACCCACGGTTCCCAAAAGCAAGAAATATCATGGAAACAACATATCTCAATGCGTATAATCAGAAAGCATGATGTATGCGACATATAAAGAAATGTAAGCAACATTCACTGAATGCAACAGTACTACAGTGTAGTGACATGGCAATTATCGATGATGAAGTATGTGAGCCGGCAAACAAGTGTATGTGGAACATACGCATCATTTCAGATATGTACTGGTTAGTATTCGTGCTACGTTTATTGACCTCTGTCAAGACGTAGTGTGCGGTAGCTGATTAGTGCTTATCTGTATAAGCTTATGATGTGATTGATTTAGGGTAGTCGTGCGACCTTGTTGACCTCTGTCAAGGGTCGTGCGGGTGGGTTTACTTCAATCAGGAAATGACGGGTTGAACTTGACTAGCAGCCTATGGTTTGTTAACCTCTGTCAAGGTCATAGGACGCTAGGGGCAAAATATTATTGGGAATTTCAAGTGTTGAAATTTGCAATGAGATTGCATACCTTCTATGAGATAGTTGGATCCCGATACCCGCTGCGAGTAAGAGTTACTCCTGGGAGAGTTTTACACATTACAATTAGCCGATCAAGTAGGTGTCTAGAAAGGTGTTAACGGGGTTACGCCTCTGGGAAAACGAGATTTACTTAATTAGGTTCGTGCGAAAGAACGGGGGACCTCCCTCAAAGTACCGACACTAGCCTGGCTGAAAGATTGGCGAACTTATAGCGTGTAATTAATCCCGGCTAGTCTTTCCTTTTAGGGTTTGAAGGAAGATTTGATTAAAACAGTGGGAGACAACCTGATTAGATATATTAGATAACCAATCTAATCTTGCAAGAGCATACGCTGAGTGTTTTCTTCTCTCTCTCTCCTGGTAGCGACCATATCACGCCTTAATCAAGATAATAATACGGATATATTGACCGAACCCGCTTGTTATACTGAGCTGGGGAACGTTGGTCCCGCTCCACTTATAATTGTTATAAGACAGAGCAGGAAATAGGGGATTACCAGAATTCTCGTGCCGCCCAAACGAAGAAAGTGCATGCTGATGCATCTTCTTCGGGTGTGTTCATTACAGAGAACTGTTTCTCAGTATCCTTTACGTCCTGGGTATGAGATACCGGATCAGGATCCTGCATATGTAATTTGTTACATGGGCTACTGATTGGTAGAGAACTGAGAATGGGTGATAAGTTTCATGAGACAGAAAACGGTGCAAATGTTGCAGCCAAGTCTGTTGGTCACTATCACCCTGTATTACTAGAATACATTGATTCTGAACAAATGTTATTAGATACCGAACCTGATGTACAAAATCATATCAGTCTCTTTATTTGTAAAGAAAGGATATAATTTTGTATTGTTGGATAATGTTTTGAACATTTCCTATATCAAGAGTTGATCGGTTCAGGCATGTTATCTAAAAGCATTGACATTCTAAATCAAACTACAGTTCTTAGTATACAGAACACACACGAGAGGAAGTGTTCAAAAATGAACGAATCCTTCTTGAGGTATTGTAGACTAGGTCATATCAATGCGACCCGACTAGCCAAGTTACATTTAGATGCATATTTAAATTAGTTTGAATTTACATCTTATGAACCTTGCCGGTCATGTCACAAAGATAAGATGACCATAGCTCTGTTTATTGGAAACAGAGAAAGAGTTAGTGAACTCTTGGGATAGATACATGCTGATGTATGAAAGTCCCCTGTCTACACATGCGAAGACCGGTTTTTTGTACTTCATTACATTCTCTAATAATCTCTCAAGATTCAGACATATGTTCCTGTTGAAACACAAGTCCAAACCTTTTGAGATATTCACAGAATATAATTTAGAAGTAGAGAACCAAAACGGGTATAAGTATTATGTCCTTTGATGCGATCAAGGAAGAGAATACTTGAGTACATAATTCTTGGACTATTCTAAAGGAGAATGAGATTCTCTCTCAGCATTACTCCTCCGCATACACCACAGCACGTCGGTGTATCGGGGCGGAGCAATAGCACCCTAAGTGATATGGTGTACTCTATGATAAGTACTACTGAGTTTCCTATTTCCTTTTGGGAGTTATGCACTTGAGAAGCTGCATACCTATTGAATAGGGTTCAAATCAAATCAGTTGCCTTTCATTTCATATATGATATGGAAAGGGAAGAGCCAATATTTTAAGTTTGTTAAGATTTGGGGTTGTCCGGCCTATGTCTAAAAGCAAAAATCCGGACAAGCTCGAGGCAAGGTCTGTTATGTAGAATTGGAAAGGTTCTAGCTATACAAACTACAGCTGATGATTTGGTAGAACCAAAGGATTCAATAGTTTCCAACGAACCTCAGCCTCTCCGCTGATCTAGTAGGGTTCCTCACCCACCTGAGAGATACTTCGGTTTCTCTATGACAGTGGGAGCGAGGATTGCATCATGAGATGATGACCAAACTAGTTTCGGACTGGCCATCAGGAGTGGGACTCTGTAAGAATGGCTGGATGCTTAGCGATCTGAGATGGAATCCTTATACACCAACAAAGTATGGACTTTGGTTGCTTTATCTGAAGGGTTAAATCCCTATCAGGAGCAAGTATATCTTGAGAAGATTACTTGGTGTACATAGAAAAGTTGAGACTTTCAAAGCTATGCTTACGTCCATCCAGATCCTACTTGCCACGGCTACATACCATGACTACGATATCTGGCGGTTGGGTGTCATGACTGCTTTTCTAAATGATGTTTTAGAAAAGAGCGTCTATAAGTACACAGCCAGAGGGCTTCGTAGACAGTGAGAGCAGCGAAAACGTGAGCAAGAAGTTTTATATGATAAAGCAGGCATCGGGGAGTTGGAACATCTGTTTTGATGTGGAAGTCAAAGAGTTTGACTTCATCAAAATGGTAGATGAACCTTGTATATACAAAAAGGTAGTAGAGAGTATGGTGGTGATCCTCGTAGAGTACGTGGATGACATACTCTTGATAGGGAAGGAGTTTCCTATGCTATGCTCGGCCAATCTCCGCTTATCACAAGGATTCTCCATATAGGATCAAAATGATACCTCCTAAATCCTGGGTTTTGGATCTATGAGATAGATCTAATTGGATGTTAGGATTCTCACTAGTTGTAGTGAGATGGTATCAATCGATCCTGGGGAGAATCACTGGAAAGGTTCCAGGGTGATAAGGACGACTGAATGTCAGTCGCAGGCATTGTCTATACCCTCAGTGGAGGGAAGGTATGTTGGAAGAGTTCCAAGCTAAATACCGTGACATACTAGATGATTAAAGGCAAGATACATCGTTACCAAGGATGCTACCAAAGAGGCAGTCTGGATATATATAAGTTCATGAGATGAACTTCGTTCCTACCATTGTGTGACAATGGAGTTGTGGCTTTAGCCAAGGAACTACCGTCCCATCAGAAATCCAGATATAATTCTTAGGCAGTAGCACCTGATCATGGAGATGGTTGATGTCCAGGGAGATCGAGGTTAGGAGAGTAGACACAGAGGACAACAGCGCGGATCCACTCACAAAGGCATTTTTTCCCAGTAGAGACATTTATGGGATGGTTGAGTATGAGATACTTCAACCGCAGCTAATTGTTGGGTATATGATACCACAACAGATGGCCCTAGTGCAAGTGGGAGATTGTTAGTTATATGTATGCCCTAGAGGCCATTACTGTACATACAATGTATATTGTAGTGGATGCTAGGACATATATAGGGAGGACTTTCTTGCTCGACATGATAGTATGCTATCTGGTTGTACTTTATCTTAACATGTACTCTGATTGTCTCTATGTTACATGTTGATAAAACCCTTAGGATATGTACTCAACTACTGGGACTATGATGAAATCATACTAGTGGGGCCATGGTAGTCGACGAGTACATCCTATAGCTGTTCCTAGTCGAGGGTGTATCGAGACAGGGCATCGATGCACCAGAGTAGACTAGCGTATACGCATCTTGACCCATATGATGGGCGATGGATGATCCCATATCCATCGGTGTTTGACATCAAGGATGGTGTACGGGTGCTCAGTGGAGACTGGGTACACTGGACGGACTCGCCGAGAACTCCCAGATGGTATTATACCTTACGTCAGATGGCAGTTCTCCGGTGACACTGGTACAGAGTAGTCTGTTGACCCGAGATCGTCATAGAGTCTTGTGTGATTCCCACTGTGCTTTGATTTCCATCATACCACATCGACAAGGGCATGAAAAAAGGTGGCTTTTGGGTACAGTCCCGAATCACATGGAGGCAATGAGCGATAGAAGGGGATTCGTCTCTCCCGGTATAGGGAGTTGATGTTGTCCTGTGTTCGATTGGTTATAACCAGAAATCCCTGGCCAGGGTTGCTGAGATTTACTGGTAAGTGTTATCAGCAGTTTCTCGAACTGTTATAGACCTCATATCGACACGACTTATCGAGCTACTGGGGTCTGACGTTTACCACCCCTAGGCGAGATATGCGACATATCAGACGACGAGACCGGACTGTACGGGAGAGTTACTGTTTTGATTCACAGGAGAATGTACAGGCTTGCTTGTTGATCTTCTGAGCGCTCAATACCTGGGCAGCTGTTACGTTTAGCTGACCGCTTGCAGCTTGTGGGTGTTTGATATGATCATCACCTACTGCCAGCGTATTGACGATTCTTTAGAGTCATACACAGAGGTTTCTTAGCTCAGGCAAAACGGAGTAGGAGCACATATGTGATATGTGCGGGACCGAGGATAATACGGTATATGATACCGTATTGGATTCTCGCGATATGAGATATCGGCCGGGTATATGTGATATAGCCGGGTCATCGTATTAGTCGGTTATATGCGATATACCCGGATTATCGGATCAAGTGTTGATTCGATAATTTAATGTATAATAATATATATGATATATTAAATTACATTAACTAATATTTGCTCACTAAAAGATTCATTTTCTCACGGGATAATACATTGATATATATGCGATATATGTTAATTGTATTATTTTCTATTGTTACAAAATATATTGTATATGTGATATATAATATTGTAACATGTTAGGGTTACAAATTTAACATTGGATTAGGGTTTAAACTTGGTTAAGGTTTGGATTAGGGTTAGCTTTTGCATGAAGCTTCCATGAAGCTTCATGAAGCTTTGACTTTGTGGTTGCTTGATATTATTTGTGAGATATTATGTTAACCCAATCCAAACCATTAACCCTAGTTAACTCTCTACAAGGGTAAACTCTCTCATGCTTAACCCTTGGTTAGATTTGTAACCACTACAATAATTCATTGTTCATCACAAAAGGATTAAGGTTATCTTCCTCATTCTTCTTCTTCATGCTTGAGTTCTTTGATGAAAAAGCTTTCTTTTGTGATGAAAGTGAGTGAGAAAAAGATGATAAATGAGAGCAAAAATCCTACTTCATCATCCTTTTCTATCCTTGCCATTTAGATGAAGGTGTTCACTTCATATTATGAGTGTTAGCTTGTGTTATCGAAACTTCAAGGTAGATCATCTTGGTATCGAAGATCGGAAGCAAAGGCTGCATCATTCTCTTCGTGAAGCCTCTCGAGAGTCCGGAACACGATGATCGCAGCGAAGGGACCTCAACATGGAGCTTAAGAAGTGAAGGACCGGATCTACAAAGGTTGTAATCCTTCTCACTTAGTGTTAAAGTGTTTAACACGCATGTTTTCGCCTAAACCCTAGTTTAAAGATCCGTATTCGGGTTGTTCGGCACGGCTAAAATTTTAATCGGGCATGGTTGATGCCTCGTAGACCCTTGTGTGCGTGCCTAGCAACCCTACAACGAGCACCAGCATACTATCTCAAGTACGACGTACTGACGGCTGTGGGACAGACCGTCTCCCTTGTTGGGATGAGAAGCGCATACGCTAGTCTACTCCAGAGTATCGATGCCCTGTCTCGATTGTCCTAAGACTAGGGACCTGCATAAGGATGTGCTTGTGGATTACCCAGCCCCTACGAGTGTGACTGCCATCACAACGCTGGTAATCTAGCAAAGATCCTAAGAGCTCCACTAATGTGTATAGGCAATATGTTAAAAGAAACACATGTACACACATTGAAGTAGAAACAAACCAAGTAGCATACTACTATTTTGAGCAAGATTGTCTATACAATGGTGAATATCCCAAGCTTCCATTAAGTAATATACAAACTAGTTTGATACAGTAATGGCCTCTAGGGAATATACACTAACACCTCATGCCCTACCTTTCGGCACCTACCTATGGTTTGGATGAAGACGATCCAATAAGCGTAATAGGTGTACTCTCCTAATCCAAGGAGTACTTGCAACCTGAGAGAAGGTAAAAGGAAAAGACAGCTGAATAGTCCTCTTCATTTTCTCCAGAACCAGAAACCATCCTCGAATCTGGAACAAGTTCCTTCGAGTTCGTATATAACCATACGATGGCTTTATCCAATAGAAGTGGATGTTGTAGTAATACACGATGTTCTGGAGAAAAGAGTAAAATTAGGAGTGGCAATGAGGTATGCAACTCAGACAATCCAAAAGCCAGTGTTTAAGAAGGTTCGGTCAACTTTGTCACTGAGTCTGTCACGACCCGAAAGAGCACGTCACTGGCCCTTGAACCATATGAAGTCTATAGGACCCCATCTGATCCAAGTAAGCCAAAAGCCCAGAAATCTAAAACCATTTAAAGAGTAAATAAGGAAAACTGGTTTTAAGAAGTAAGAAATCATGTTTCAAAAATCAAAGTTTTTAAATAACTAAGCCGAATATGTATTTTTAAAATGTGTAACCTTTCCTGAAAATTTCGGCAGTGTTTCCTTTATAAAAACTAGCCCCGAACGGGGTACAACAAGAATAATATATATGAATGATAAAAGGCATCCCCAAGCGGGAGCTAGCTCTTCGTCAATCGACGGTCACAACCACGCAAGCAATAATAATATACAACGCCAAAGGGAGAGGATCAAAACCCAAAAAGAACTCAAAACAGCTAGAAAACCGTAATACTACAAGCACGACTCTAAGGTCGAAATAATACAACACTGTTTTCTAAGTCTGAAACAATATACAAGTTTTGGTTGATGAAATTTCTAGATACAATAACTAATACATGAACAATGGCGGTTCTGATACAAAAGAACCCACCTACCCAAGCAAGTCACCTATAAGGAAGCAGTGTACCAGAAATGCCGCTATGGAATCTGTACGGCAAAACCTGCAAGAACTGTGGCACAATGGGGGTGTGTTGCTAACTCGTGAAAAGAAAATATCTACAAGCAGAGATCGAATGCACGACATAATCTAAGTCAAACGGTCAGTATATATAAACTACAAGAGAACGTCAGAAGCATAATAAGGTGGCAATGTAACATCTAAACATGTATGTAGTGCCAAGTACTCAGGTAATAACATGTCATCAGTATAAGGTATGTCTGCATGAAGTAAATATGATGAATTATCAAATGGATGTCAATACACATATATTAGCGTCCCATTCCACTAATATTGGTGTAAGGGTATATATAACAGCGCTCTCATACCCTGTTATATATACAAATGAAATATAATCTTGTAAATCCATTCTGTATGTGATCAAGTCTGCATGTACGTGGATCCCATCCACTCGTCACCCAATGACAATAACCATCATGCATGTAAATATCATAAAGCATGTGCATGGGAATAATATGAGGATATAAACCATCTGTGTCCCTCGCGACACGTCAAAATCATGGAACCGGAGTGCCCAGCATCGACACTCGAAAACATCATGAAAACTGTGCCCAGCATTAGCACGTAAATCCTCATATATCGGGCTCCGTCAGTCCGGATCGGCCCACGGACTCTGTCTGCGGTACGGCCCTCGGCCCCGGCAGTACGTCCATATCCATCTATCGACTCTGGTCAGTATCCTCCGGATAACCGCCAGGTCCAACCATTCAACGGTAGGTACTCGCCACCCTGCCAGGCTCATCGTCTACTCCACGAAAAACATTTCTTGCCCCGGGGAACCATACTGGGTCCACCATGTACCCACAATCGGTCTCATCCGCCTCCTCGAATCGGGTTTCACATGTCGCTCTCAGCACCGAGAAAACACATGGTGGACGTACTGAACAACATATCAAGGGTAACCGGGTTTTGAAACAATTACATATTCTTTTTTTGAAACACCCACGGTTCCCAAAAGCAAGAAATATCATGGAAACAACATATCTCAATGCGTATAATCAGAAAGCATGATGTATGCGACATGTAAAGAAATATAAGCAACATTCACTGAATGCAACAGTACTACAGTGTAGTGACATGGCAATTATCGATAATGAAGTGCGTGAGCCGGCAAACAAGTGTACGTAGAACATACGCATCATCGATAATGGTGCTGGTGTCCTAGCAGCATGACTGAAATATATCAACAATACAAGCGATGCAATGCAAATAGCATGAATATGCGGAATCGAGTAATTAACGCAACAGTGAAGAACCTGCCTCAATAGATATATCATTCAACCTTGCCTTTTGAAATAAGACGAATCAGGGCTTTTGGTAAAATAAGGGCTACGGTGTTTTAAGAAAAGATGCGTCGTTTGAAAATATCCATATAAACCCTTCTGCCTATCTTTAAAATATCCCCGATTCGTTAGTTTTGAAATAGGTATGACTCGGGTCTAGTGTAACGCCTACTATGTGAACTACGAACCCAACAATCAAGTCAATCGGGAGGAGTATGGAAACCACCTAAATCTAAGTCGATATATATATATATATATATATATATATATATATATATATATAGTCGGTGATCTCGCCTCAATAGTATCACGTACGATACAATATATCATATAACATCATCGAGTCTTGAGTGCGGATCTAACATCAATATAAAGCTCGTACGGTAAATCATCGTACGACATCCCAATAGCTGGATACGGGTCAATAACACATTCATCTCATCACATATCCGGTATCACTACCATCATATCACATCACAAACCTCATCGACTCATCTCAACCCCATGCATCATCCTCAATCCCGTATATGAACGCATAGTCCCATACCCATGTGTAGATATACACACCTCTATATGCGCACAGATAAATGAAAGAATGCATGCAAGTATATGTGTAAGTGTAGGTGAGGGTGCAACCACTACTCTAGGGTTTCGCGCTATACTGAGCCAATACATCCTTATCACCAATAATACCAATATTACCATCAATAATCTTAAACAACACATAGTAAATATATGTGTGTATACGTATTCGTATACATCACCACGGACTACGGGGGTGCTATACGCCATCCACTCGACTTCTCCCCGTAGATATAATCTACTCACCTTGCTTCTCGTGTGCCAATGCCGATGTCGCTATCTTCATCTTCTTTACCTCAACATCACGTGGGGTACCTACAAGGATATCATAAACGCTAAAGCACATGAAAATCACATCGGAAACCAAAACGGCACACGCTACGCCTATAGGTAAAAACCTATAACCTCGCATGCAAACACGATCAATATCCACTTGTCGTTGACGTCAAAACGCCACCCGACAGGAACGAAACACCAAATGCCAAAATCCATGCTAAAACAAGTCATAAACCATGCACCAACATAGGAAAATCAACCCAGATTTTACCCTAGATGGAATCAGTCAAAACTAGACATACCCAAGGTCAAGAATAGAGGAAATAGGGCCATGCACCAAAATTTAGACGGTTTCATCCTGCTCTGGCCGCAATTTGCGGCCAGAAGGAATAAATTGGCGGCCGTACATTTGAGTTGGGGTCTAGGGTTTGGTGTGGTGGTTCTGTGGTGCTTGCACATCTCACTGTCAACTCAGTTTTATTTTTGGGGTCTCGGGGTGATAGCAGATTCCTAATTACGATCACAGATTCACAGTTTTCCCCGATATCGATTCCGTAATTCCGTATTCTGTGTTCTAGCTCAGGTTTGGGTCCAAATTAGCATCACACAAGGGGTTCTAAGGTCACAACAAGCCTCAATTTCACTTTGATTTCAGGTCTAACCCTAAACCCTAACTTGATGTTTCACAAAACCACCAAACAACACCATATCGATACAAACTAGAATAGATGCACAAGGAAATAAAATACTACTCTAATAGGTGCAGAAATTACCTCCTTTGGCAACTCAAGAAAATTCTTGAGTTGCTCAAAGTCCTCCAAATCCAATCTTGCTAGGTTCAATGTGTAGCTAGTGAGCTTGGGAGCAAGTTTTGTGAAGTGGGAATGGGGTTTTGGGGTTGATTTCATTGTGGATCTAGGGTTTCATGAAGAGGGAGAGAAAGGGAAAGGGAGCAGCAGCAGCTCAAGGTGAGGAAGAGGAGAGAGAATGAGAAAGGGAAATGATGGGAGCATGGTTCAAAAAGTGGGGGTTGACTTGGTCTCTCTCTCTCATCATCACTTACTTTTTCCTTTTCTTTTCTTTTCCTTCACACTCCAATAGTGAACCCAAATGAACAACCATGGCAATGAAATGTAATACAAGTGTAACAAGTGTGGAAAATGATAAGTGCACATTTTTGCACAAAAATGCTAAAAATCCAATTAGCGATTTTTAATCACGATTAACACTAAATTAGCATATAACTAGTCTTAAAAACTTTAAAATGGCATAATTCCATAAAATATCCTATTTTAGAATTTTCCATAATTTTCCAAAAATTTTCCCCATTTATTTGTATTTAATTATACCGGAATATTAAAATATTTATTAAAATAATATTAAATTGTAAAAATTCCCGAAAATAATATTTTATTATTTTGGAAACGTTACAATCTACCCCCCTTAAAGAAATTCGGTTCCCGAATTTAAATTTAAACCCCCAAATACTAAAATAGTTCTATACAAATTCCAAGTCGTCAGGGCTCCGAAATCAGCAATACATAAAACGTATCATAGCGCAATGCAAGCGCATGAGCACTGAGCAGATAACTCAAAAGCAACACTCCTTCAAGCATCCCGCAATCATCGGAGTCATAGTAAAGACACAAACGTCAAATCCAATACAAAACCAATATGATATAGATCAGAACTATACATGTAGACATCCAATCTATACATGTAAATAGCTGATGTAAATGCATGCCAAAATATATCCAGGTACTGTCCTCTGACTAGTCCTGCTTAGTATGAAAACAATATCCAATATCATAAAAGTGTACTGCTCCAAAAGGAATAAGTCCCAAAAATGCACATAACACCACCCTGTGCGTCTGGTGCGCACGGAAATCAAAATCCATATATGTGCCATACAGGTGCACAAAACAATATCTAGGTGCAACGGGTGTGCACGAAGCATCTGTCATAGGCAACTTGTGTGCCTGACAGCCAAAATCCGGTGCATCTGACATGCACGAAGAATCTCGATTTAGTGCATCGGGTGTGCACCAAAATCGTATCTCAAAATATGCGCCCAACATGCGCGAAAATCCAAATCGGTGCATCCATCGTGCACGAATCAAATCAAAACACTAAAAGTACATGAAAACTACGCTGGAAACGTAAATCAAATCACCGGCATAAAATAGGCATGAAATCACAATCAATACCTCAAGAGTAATAACTCCGCACAAAATATGAATACCCAGTAAGTGCAACCATGGTGCACAAAATCAAATATCATGGAACTCAGTCATCAAGACTAAATCATGCAAA
The DNA here is from genome assembly GCA_030015575.1 of Agapanthus africanus. NCBI lineage: Eukaryota > Viridiplantae > Streptophyta > Magnoliopsida > Asparagales > Amaryllidaceae > Agapanthus > Agapanthus africanus. The sequence continues at coordinate 251,218,214 of CM057343.1, forward strand.
TAGATCTCCAAAATACCGAAATCTCAAGTGACGGATACGTGATAATCACATCACAAAATCATAAATCATAAATCATAAATACCGTCGTCGGTATATCCTCATTCGAGGTCGAGAAGGTGCCGGTACATCCGATGCTAGCGGCGCAAGATATCTACTTGCCTTTTGCTCGCGGCTGGCGTCCTCTGCCTCTGGTTCCTGATCTTTCCTGTAGATTACCAATCTCGCAATCCATCGGCTCATCGGCCCGGTCAGGTGTGCTGACAGGAACGATTCCGTTCTGGCACTTTTCAGGTCATCACTCGGTCAATCCTCGCGACCGCTCGTAAAGCAGCACATCTCTGGCGCCGACCTCTAGTCCTCTAAATGCACTTCACACATCGGCTCCTGATGCAAATCTTCTTGCAGCAGTGTATTGGAAGGAATCCCTGCTCAAGGTCTCTTCTGATCTCGCCTAAACCAAACTGTACGGAGGCTGGTACTCTGGCGTAATCTTTCCTCGCTTTCTGGACATCTGCGCCCTTAGTACAACATCTCCTCGGAAGCTGGTCACATCCCTGCGCCTCTGTATGCATATCCGACCTTTAATCTTAATAGGGTGTAGCACCAGCTCGTCTGCATCTCGCACGAACTTCTTGTCCCGCTTGGCTGTATCATCGACCATTTCGACATCGCGTCTCTATCTGCGTACTGCAATGTCCTCGGCTACGGTCCCTCCGACGTCTCTAACACGGACTCGAAATCATGAACTCGGTATCTTCATCACTCAGTAGGAGATATCTAGCTGATCACGTCCTCAGCGTGCGTATCGCATCTCTGATGTCAGCGAAGTGGAACGTCATCTCGTCGAAATCTCATGCGAACATCTTCTCCACTCTGCTTCAATATCAACCGATTCAGACTCATCTCCTCGGCTACACAGACTGCGCTCCAACGGCTATGCTCGCATCTGGAGTCTCCCAAGCAGTGTCCCATCACGATATCCAAAAGATGTCGAACCATCCGATCGACTCGTCAGAACCTCACAATCCCCCAAGAGCTCAACATCTCGGGTACAGTTTAATAGTATGGAGTACATAGCACAGCATCGGTGGTTCAGCCGTAGAAGGGCAAACCCAAGCCTCACTAATGGCGCCGCGGAACTGCCGCAAACCCTAAGGTTCAAAGGCTTTCACACGGTCATTATGTCGGGTTAGGGTTTCATTCTTCTAGAGGGTCCATAGAATGCTTGCATGTCTTTCCGAATACTTTAAACTTGGAAAATGGGTCCCTGACATTCGATCGTCTCAATCGACTCTCAACGAATCTGCGTGAAGTCGCCTCTAGCTGGAATCAATCTATCGATGACCTTGCATCGGGGTAAGCGAACGAACCATATATCCGAGTCATTAATCCTCGGTGACTAGCGACTCACTATCATACCTCTACGAATATGCTCATGCTGCAGTAGCTCCGATCATCTGGGCGATATCTCATCTTCCGCAGCAACAACTGGCTCCTTCGTCCGTGCGCGGAACAATGCCTCGATCGTCCTGGATAAGCGATAATATCAACGGTCATCACATCCTGGCTGGCCTCTATCAGTGGCTCAATCCTCTGGTGTCGATCAGCACTTCCGGAAATCTCATAAAAGCGATCAATCCAACGCTCATGTCGCGAAAACACAAAAAGACGACTCCTCAATTGCAATCGTATGTCTCTGGAATCATGCCCTGGTCAGTCCTCGTCCACGACGAGCTCATGCTGACGCAACTCGAGCTGTAGCTCACTTTGCCCGTGCAATCGTGGCGGCAAAACCATAACCAGTATCGATGAGGATAGATCATAGGAAGGAATATAATACGGTGCAAGGAAATGTGCAACCTAAGGTTTCTTAAGCGGAGTGGCGTGTCGTAAGTATGCCGCGGAACATACCCATGGTACGGCACTCTACTTTAGTCACCTATTCCATCAACCAAGGGTCATCCTACACGAAGAAAGTTCGGGTCTAATACCCCCTCGACTAGGTCTAAGTTCCGTAAGGTCAAGCCTAAGTTCTGTATATAGATAACACCCTAGGCTCCACATAGTCAAACTTAGACTCGAACTAAGGTCAACCTAGCGCTCTGATACCAACTTTGTCACGACCCGAAAGAGTACGTGACTGGCCCTTGAACCATATGAAGTCTATAGGACCCCATCTGATCCAAGTAAGCCAAAAGCCCAGAAATCTAAAACCATTTAAAGAGTAAATAAGGAAAACTGGTTTTAAGACGCAAGAAATCATGTTTCAAAAATCAAAGTTTTTAAATAACTAAGCCGAATATGTATTTTTAAAATGTGTAACCTTTCCTGAAAATTTCGGCAGAGTTTCCTTTGTAAAAACTGGCCCCGAACGGGGTACAATAAGAATAATATATATGAAATGATAAAAGGCATCCCCAAGCGGGAGCTAGCTCTTCGTCAATCGACGGTCACAACCACGCAAGCAATAATAATATACAACGCCAAAGGGCGAGGATCAAAACCCAAAAAGAACTCAAAACAGCCAGAAAACCGTAATACTACAAGCGCGACTCTAAGGTCGAAATAATACAACACTGTTTTCTAAGTCTGAAACAATATACAAGTTTTGGTTGATGGAATTTCTAGATACAATAACTAATACATGAACAATAGCGGTTCTGATACAAAAGAACCCACCTACCCAAGCAAGTCACCCATAAGGAAGCAGTGTGCCAGAAATGCCGCTATGGAATCTGTACGGCAAAACCTGCAAGAACTGTGGCACAACGGGGGTGAGTTGCCAACTCGTGAATAGAAAATATCTACAAGTAGAGATCGAATGCACGACATAATCCTAAGTCAAACGATCAGTATATATAAACCACAAGAGAACGTCTGAAGCATAATAAGGTGGCAATGTAACATCTAAACATGTATGTAGTGCCAAGTACTCAGGTAATAACATGTCATCAGTATAAGGTATGTCTGCATGAAGTAAATATGATGAAGTATCAAATGGATGTCAATACACATATATTAGCGTCCCATTCCACTAATATTGGTGTAAGGGTATATATAACAATGCCCTCATACCCTGTTATATATACAAATGAAGTATAATCATGTAAATCCAGTCTGTATGTGATCAAGTCTGCATGTACGTGGATCCCATCCACTCGTCACCCAATGACAATAACCATCATGCATGTAAATATCATAAAGCATGTGCATGGGAATAATATGAGGATATAAACCATTTGTGTCCCTCGCGACACGTCAAAATCATGGAACCGGAGTGCCCAGCATCGACACTCGAAAACATCATGAAAACTGTGCCCAGCATCGGCACGTAAATCCTCATATATCGGGCTCCGTCAGTCCGGATCGGCCCACGGGCTCTGTCTGCGGTATCGGCCCTCGGCCCCGGCAGTACGCCCATATCCATCTACCGACTCTGGTCAGTATCCTCCGGATAACCGCCAGGTCCAACCAATCACCGATAGGTACTCGCCACCCTGCCGGGCTCATCATCTACTCCACGAAAAACATTTCTTGCCCCGGGGAACCATACCTGGTCCACCATGTACCCGCAATCGGCCTCATCCGCCTCCTCAAATCGGGATTCACATGTCGCTCTCAGCACCGAGAAAACACATGGTGGACGCACTGAAATATCATATCAAGGGTAACCGGGTTTTGAAACAATTACATATTCTCTTTTTGAAACACCCACGGTTCCCAAAAGCAAGAAATATCATGGAAACAACATATCTCAATGCGTATAATCAGAAAGCATGATGTATGCGACATATAAAGAAATGTAAGCAACATTCACTGAATGCAACAGTACTACAGTGTAGTGACATGGCAATTATCGATGATGAAGTATGTGAGCCGGCAAACAAGTGTATGTGGAACATACGCATCATCGATAATGGTGCTGGTGTCCTAGCAGCATGACTGAAATATATCAACAATACAAGCGATGCAATGCAAATAGCATGAATACGCGGAATCGAATAATCAACGCAACAGTAAAGAACCTGCCTCAATAGATATATCATGCAACCTTGCTTTTTGAAATAAGACGAATAAGGGCTTTTGGTAAAATAAGGGCTACGGTGTTTTAAGAAAAGATGCGTCGTTTGAAAATATCCGTATAAACCCTTCTGCCTATCTTTAAAATATCCCCGATTCGTTAGTTTTGAAATAGGTATGACTCGGGTCTAGTGTAACGCCTACTATGTGAACTACGAACCCAACAATCAAGTCAATCGGGAGGGGTATGGAAACCACCTAAATCTAAGTCGATATACATATATATATATATAGTCGGTGATCTCGCCTCAATACTATCACGTACGATACAATATATCATATAAAATCATCGAGTCATGAGTGTGGATGTAACATCAATATAAAGCTCGTACGGTAAATCGTCGTACGGCATCCCAATAGCTGGGTACGGGTCAATAACACATTCATCTCATCACATATCCGGTATCACTACCATCATATCACATCACAAACCTCATCGACTCATCTCAACCCCATGCATCCTCCTCAATCCCGTATATGAACACATAGTCCCATACCCATGTGTAGATATACACACCTCTATATGCGCACAGATAAATGAAAGAATGCATGCAAGTATATGTGTACGTGTAGGTGAGGGTGCAACCACTACTCTAGGGTTTCGCGCTATACTGAGCCAATACATCCTTATCACCAATAATACCAATATTACCATCAATAATCTTAAACAACACATAGTAAATATATGTGTGTATACGTATTCGTATACATCACCACGGACTGCGAGGGTACTATACGCCATCCACCCGACTTCTCCCCGTAGATATAATCTACTCACCTTGCTTCTCGTGTGCCAATGCCGATGTCGCTATCTTCATCTTCTTTGCCTCAACATCACGTGGGGTACCTACAAGGATATCACAAACGCTAAAGCACATGAAAATCACATCGAAAACCAAAACGGCACACGCTACACCTATAGGTAAAAACCTATAACCTCGCATGCAAACACGATCAATATCCACTTGTCGTTGACGTCCAAACGCCACCCGACAGGAACGAAAGACCAAATACCAAAATCCATGCTAAAACAAGTCGTAAACCATGCACCAACATAGGAAAATCAACCCAGATTTTACCCTAGATAGAATCAGTCAAAACTAGACATACCCAGGGTCAAGAATAGAGGAAATAGGGCCATGCACCAAAATCGAGACGGTTTCCTCCTGCTCTGGCCGCAATTTGCGGCCAGAAGGAATAAATTGGCGGCCGTACATTTGAGTTGGGGGCTAGGGTTTGGTGTGGTGGTTCTGTGGTGCCTGCACATCTCACTGTCAACTCAGTTTTATTTTTGGGGTCTCGGGGTGATAGCAGATTCCTAATTACGATCACAGATTCACAGTTTTCCCTGATATCGATTCCGTAATTCCGTATTCTGTGGTCTGCTCAGGTTTGGGTCCAAATTAGCATCACACAAGGGGTTCTAAGGTCACAGCAAGCCTCAATTTCACTTTGATTTCAGGTCTAACCCTAAACCCTAACTTGATGTTTCACAAAACCACCAAACAACACCATATCGATACAAACTAGAATAGATGCACAAGGAAATGAAATACTACTCTAATAGGTGCAGAAATTATCTCCTTTGGCAACTCAAGAATATTCTTGAGTTGCTCAAAGTCCTCCAAATCCAAACTTGCTAGGTTCAATGTGTAGCTAGTGAGCTTAGGAGAAAGTTTTGTGAAGTGGGAATGGGGTTTTGGGATTGATTTCATTGTGAATCTAGGGTTTCATGAAGAGGAAGAGAAAGGGAAAGGGAGCAGCAGCAGCTCAAGGTGAGGAAGAGGAGAGAGAATGAGAAGGGGAAATGATGGGAGCATGGTTCAAAAAGTGGGGGTTGACTTGGTCTCTCTCTCTCTCATCATCACTTACTTTTTCCTTTTCTTTTCTTTTCCTTCACACTCCAATAGTGAACCCAAATGAACAACCATGGCAATGAAATGTAATACAAGTGCAACAAGTGTGGAAAATGATATGTGCACATTTCTAAAAATCCAATTAGCGATTTTTAATCGCGATTAACACTATATTAGCATATAACTAGTCTTAAAAACTTTAAAATAGCATAATTCCATAAAATACCCTATTTTAGAATTTTCCATAATTTTCCATAATTACCCCCCATTTATTTGTATTTAATTATACCGGAATATTAAAATATTTATTAAAATAATATAAATTATAAAAATTCCCGAAAATAATATTTTATTATTTTGGAAACGTTACAGAGTCATAGTCAAGGTCAGGTCATGGTCATTGCCAAAGAGAGAGAGAAAAGAACCACTCTGCGTGCACTCTAACCTAGATCAGAATGGTTTTCACTTTATCTAATCAGGAAACCTCCTACTGTATCGTCAAATTCTCCTCCAAACCTGAAAGAAGAATTAGTCGGGATCACCCAAGGAGTAAACCAACCCATCAGGGGGAATCGGGATCCAACTATCATCGCATGATAACGTGATGGAATCTACTCACGTTATCACACTCCAGAAGGTATGCGCATATCTCGCAAGTTTCAGTTTCTTTAGAAACTCCCGATGTGATTTTTATCCCATGCTCTTATGACCTTGACGAAGGCTAACATATCATAAGTCACATGTCAAGTTCTACCCGTCATTATCTAGGTTAATTTGAACCCACCCGTACATACCCTTGACGAAGGCCAAAACAGTAGTACGACTGTCCTAAACCAACGCATCTATCTATGCTGCAGAAAAATAACAAATAGCTACCATACACTATGCCTTGACGAAGGCCAACATACATAGCATGAATACTAAGTGCTACCTTTCTAAAATGACAGAGGGCTACGAATGGTTTTTGGCAAAAAACCTTAAACGTAATGAACTTGATATCGTTGAAGGAACCGGATAGCTTTTTATAAAAATATAATGGCGAAAACCTTTGCTAAAGAGGTCATTCCCGGTGAAGGGATCTCAGCTCTTTCCCCGTAGAATGAGGTGCAGGATATTCCAAATGAATACCGCGATGCAAAGCAAAAAGCAATAGACTATAGTGAAGTTATTACCCTGACGCAAACTTCTGTCCAAGGGGTCGCTCCCGGTGAAGGGATCTCGGCCCTTGCCTCGTCGACTGAGGTGCTGGATATTCATAACCGAATACCACTGTGCAAAACAAAAGAGAACGTCCTTGCAATAACATCTTTTTTTTGAAAAATGTTCCAACAACATCAGAATAGGTTTGGTTAGCTTGCATTGATCCGAATCAATGCAGTCCCATCAATTAATCATACCACAAAAGAACGAAAATATGATGTATGTATATGCCATCCGCATTCGCCACTGGGTCCTGTCATCACCCGTTAGGTTACTTAACTAACGACAGAGCGGGGACTGGACTAGCACGGGTGTAAAACATATACAACATCTACTAGTATATATATCAATATATAATATTCGCTCATGGTGTGATAAAATGCAATATCACAGAAATGTAATAAGCATCACAGAATAATACAGATAATCTGGGATCCTGGGTTTCATAGAGCCGCTACTGAAACCCGACGTTCCCCTGGTCGTGTGGATAGCCTGTGCAATGAAATCCTAGACCCCTACGGGAGCGGCAAGTTACCCGCCAAAACTTAAAGCGAGGCAGCCCCCTTCAACAAAGTGAATGGACCACCCAGCACTTCACGGAATCCGGTAACTTGAGCACCCCTCCTTGGGTCAACCTGTACCCCCTACGAGTGCGGCGAATAGCCCGCCAATTCTAGAGTGAAGCCCTCTCCGTCTCAAAGCCATGAGATGCGGGCCCGTTGCCCTCTAGAACCCGGCTACCCGTGCACCCCTCCGCGGGGTAATCTTAGTACAGAAAGTAAAATATACAACGGGTACATCGACCTCTGCCCGGTCGTGCCCCAAAATAATAATATATAAATAGGCAGTGACGGTAGTCCACATATCGGACGCTCGCCCCGCAATATCAAATGTACAAATACAACCAAACTGTACTACCATTGCATCCAGGCTATCCACCACGACAAATCTGCAACATCACAGCACAACACAGAACATCAACGTGAATGTCACGTTCGCAAATCCGTCTAAAAGAGCTATAGCAATTAGACAAGATTTACCGATCAAATGACATTCATGGTCGCAGATATAATGTAAGTTCTGTAAACTAACATATTTAAATTTTTCGATCGACAAAATTCCCGAAGTGGGCCCTAAGTACAATACCCAGTACTCAAAATAATCTGGGCCAAAAAAAAATTACCAGAAACCCCATTTCCAAGTCAGAAACCAGTGTAGGAAAATTGGTGGACTGATGCTACAGTACGACGGCGGAACCGCGGCCAAAACATGGGTACGGCCGCGGTTCTGCGCTGCTACAGTGGAATCAGTGAACCAATTTTTCTCAGATTTCTTAAAAAAGCCTGCCTGATTTTCTGCAATACTCAAAATAATTTTTTGACCAAAAAAAAATTCGACAGAAACTGCAGAATTGGGAATGCGGTTTTGGAAAATTTCGTTCGATCGATGTTTTAAATACGTTAGAGGAAGCTAGTAAAGGTTAATGGCATGCCTTTAATACCATGTAAGTCTACGGTAGCGCTCCGGCCGTCGATCCGAGGCCAAAATGCGGAAATGAAAACTTTTTCTAAACTAGAAACCAGCACTATCACAGACTTCAAACCCGGATCGAACCATTAACCTACAACTAGCAACTAGAGAAAGGGTTGGAAAGCTATACCGATCGATCCGTGTCCTTCCGTCTTTGGCCACCATCTCAAGCTCCTCGCGGCATCTCCGATCTTCGGTCTCCTCGTCGGAAAGGGCACTACATTTTCAAGTCTTTTTACGGGCTCCCGCTTCGTCCGAAGCAACTCGGGCACGAAGTTCGCTAGCCGACGTGTCCAAGGTGATGTAGAGAATGTGTGCAATCACTTTGTCTCAAGCATCCATTGATTCTCATCACATGAGAGTGTATGGATGGAGGTTAGAGATGATGCCATTAATGGAGGTTGTGAGCTAGAGGAAGAAGAAGAGGGAGGAGACTTTCTCTTTTTTGGTGTATGACAATGAGAGTGAGAGAGTTTTCACAAAAAAATACAAGAGTAAACTCTATCATGGCTGCCCTTCTCTCTCTTCCTCTCATTTCAAACCACAAATCAATCAAATAATGTGACATTAGCACAAGAAAAGAGACCATGAGTCACTAATGAAGTCTATGTCACAATAAATGCATAAAATGATGATTTAAGCTCACAATTTCCATTTGCAAACATTAATCCAAATGTTTGCAACAATAAAAAGATACGGCAACATCTAAAGTAAACTCGTGACGGATCATAAGGATACCCCTCACCTGTATATACATACCTGCATCCGCATTCTGACTGAATGCGAATGCGATGAGACGAAAGTAATCCAACAAATCTAATACTAGGATCCAGCTTAAAACAAAGCCCACTAGTATGATCCGTCCGATCATGATCCGTGCACTACTGCTCATATATGATCGAACCCTGCCATAATACCATATGGCCTCTACAACGTTTCGCCCGAAACTTGAGAAACTGTCTGTGGGGGACTCTAAAGACTCGTCAATACTCTGGCTGTGGATTTAACCACCAGCACGTCGTGGTACTAACCGTACGTAACGGGCTACCAGGTATTGACCAAATGGGAGGTCGATGAGCGAACTCATCCTGACACCCTACTGAGCCTGTCAGTGACAATATTTGTACAGTCCGGTCCGTTTGTCTATGAGCATCGCATGTCGGGCCAGGGGGTTGGTAAAAGTCAGACTCCTAAAAGCGGTACAAGTTGTGTCGGAGTGTAGCCCAGAACACCCTGACATACTACTGGAATACCTACCAGTAAATCTCCTGCCTTTGCTAAGGACTTCATGTAATGGCTCTCCTAGACACAGCGCGATCTCACCCCCAATACCGGGAGAGACGAAACCCCTGCCGATCCGCTCACTGCCTCCATGTGGCTCGGGACTATACCCAACTAAAACCTGTTTGCACGACTCCTTTGAGCCGTGGTTGGGTAGTAATCAAAGCACAGTGGGAACTCATACGAGACAAATGAAGATCTCAGGTCGATGAACTAACCTGTACACATGTCACCAGAGAACTGCTATCTGACGTCAAGTATAATACCAACTGGCATGTTCCCGGCGAGTCCTGTCTGGTGTACTCATAACCCAATGAGCACCTGTATACATCTTAGGTGAACCAACTAACACCAATGGCTTGTGAGACCGACCACCGCCCTTCGTCGGGGTCTCGACTGTATACACTAGTCTACTAATAGAGTATCGATGCCCAGTCTCAAAACTCCCACTACTAGGGACCATTTAAGGATGTGCTTATAGACCCCAGTTCCCATGTATATGATCGCCATCATACTGCTAGTAGTCAAGCAAGAATCCTAAGGGCTCTATCAATGTGTAATAGTGACCCGTAAGGTCACCTAAAGCATGTACACAATGAGAAAGATAAACCATGGTAGTATACTATTCTCTATCAACGTGTAATAGTGAACAACAATGTCACCTAAAGCATATACACGATGATAAAGACAAATCAGATAGTATACAATCCTCTTGAGTAAGACTGTCCTACCGGTATAGGTCCTCCCTTAATCATTGCAATCGCGTACCTGTGATCCAATATTGACCTTGAGGGCACTATATCCAACAAACTTGACACTTTTAAAAGAGTGGTTTTCCCTTAATATGTCATATCATTGTTCCATGTTGCATGATATACGGATATGCTTACAATTTTATCATATGCAGTATACATCATGCTTTATGATTTTAAGCATTAAGATATGCTGTTTTCATGAGATTTCTGAATTTGAGAACCGTAGCTATTTCAAAAGAAAGCATGTACTGTTTTAAAAACCCGGTTTCTCTTGATATGATATTTCAGTACGTCCACCATGCGTTTTCTCGGTTCTGAGACGTGTGACAGGTGAAACCCGAGTCGAGGAGCTGGATGAGGCCGATTGCGGGTACATGGTAGACCCAGCATGGTACCCCGGGGCGAGAACGGATTTGATGTGCAGTAGACGGTGAGCCTGGCAGAGGGAATACATACCTACCGGTGATTGGTTGGACCTGGCGGTTATCCGGAGGATACTGACCAGAGTCGAGAGATGGATATGGGCTGACCCATACTGCAAGGGCCGAATGTCGATTCCTCAGACGGAGCCCGTGGGCCGATACGGACTGAAGGAGCCCGATATATGAGAATTTGCGTGTCCATGCTGGAAACGAGTATTTCATGATGTTTTTGGGTGCCGATGTTGGGCACCCCGTTTATATGAGATTTACAGGATGGAGGGCCGGATAGAGTGACGGCGCCTGAGTTATCGGGATTTTGATGTGTTTCTGGTAGACACCAGGGTTCTCAACGATGATGACTCGGGTAGATGATATTTTATCCCATACTCAGCATTCATTGTTTTGTATTGCATCATGTAGTCGTAGTACCTGATAGAGTACTTTGCTTGATTACAGCGTACCCAGTTCATCATATAGATGTTATTAGACTGCACATGTTAGAGTATCGCAGTACGTGCATATTCGCGATTACCTTTATATGTTATTTATTATTCACGAGTTGGCAACTTACCCCCATTGTGCCACAGTGTTTGCAGGTTGCCCCTCAGAGTAGTCGCGGCAGGGCTACTTCCTTTTATCTTTTTGCTACGGATACCACTGCAGTTGGTGTGTGAGCCGTTTGCTTATAGGTGGGTTTTTTTGGTATCCGTTTATTTTCCATTTGTACACACTGTTGTATCTAGTACTCTCCATCTACCATTTAATGTATTGACTTAGAGACCAGTTGTGAGGATGATGTATATTATTTTGTACTCTGGATGTCGAGCTCGTGTGAGCCGGCTTTATTTATGCAGTTTTATTTTTTATGTTGTCTTCACTTATTTTGCTCATTCTTCGCTACGGCGTCGTATATTATTCTTGTGGTGGTTGTTTCCGCCGTTGGGTGTGATTGCTCCCGTTTGGGGATGCTTTATTCTTATTATCAGTCATTTTATTTATATCATGTGTTGTACCCATTTCGGGGCTAGTTTTTACAAAGGTGGTGCTGCCGAAATTTTTAAGAAAATAACTTAAACTTTAAAAAAATTTACTCAAGGTTTTCTAAATGTTTTAAACTAATGTTTTCATTACTCACTATTTTTAATGGTTTTGATTTCTGGGTTTCGGTTTACTTAATCGCATTACGCCTGTAGACGTTACGTGGTTAAGTGCCGGTAACGGGCCGAACTTTGGGTCGTGACACTAGTATGGGTTCACAAGGTGAAAGGAACAAGCTTGCTTGAAGTCTTCGAGGCCGAAGATGATCTACGTCGAGGAATCTCCAACTCAAGCTATCTTTTCACTAATTGGGAATTAGTGAAGCAAACAACCTAAACTAAATGTCAAATCTAGTGTAGGTTGATGAAGTAGGATTTTTTTTCACTTTAGAATTATTTTTCTCACTAATATTCTCTACTTCTTGAAAACCCAGAGAGCTTTTTAGAGATGAAGAAGAAGTTGAAGTGTAGAATAATTAGAATGGCAACCATGGGTGAGAAATATCTCATATAACTCATGTAGCGACTTAACCATAGATTTAGATAATAGTTAGGTTAATAAATATCTAAGGTAAGACAAAATTAGTGGACTAAATCAATGGTTCCACAAGCTTCTCCAAGCTTCATTAACCATTACAATTTTCCGCCTAAATTTGATTTACCCTTAATAATTAAAACCTCATATTATCTCAAGTATGGTGTGAGTCTCATACACCCATGTCCAATGTATCATCTAGCATGACACATAAATACATTAATATATATCACATATATATTAAATGCATAATGAGAAAACATTTTCTTAAGTGAGCTAATATTAGATAATGTATATTACTATATCAAACATATAATTGCACATTAAATTATTAAATCAACACTTGATTTAATAACCCGGCTATATCACATATAACCGACTAATATCATTTATATGCATATCACATATACATATAACAAATCATTGAATCAACACTTGATTCAACAATCCGGTTATATCACATATAACTTGTATCGTGAGATTGGAATACGGTATCACTTATACGTATTAATCTCGGTCCCGCACATATCACATATGTGCCCTACTTCGTTTCGCATAAGCTAGGAAACCTCTGTGCAGGACTCTAATGACTCGTCAATACGCCGGCAGTAGGCGATGATCATATCAGTCACCCACAAACCGTCAGCGGTACTAGCTGAACGTAACGGCTACCCGGGTATTGAGCGATCAGAAGATCAACAAGCAATCTTTTCCATACTCCTGTGAATACAACAGCAACACTACCGTACAGTCCGGTCTCTTCGTCTAATATGTCGCATATCGAGTCTAGGGGTGGTAAACATCAGACCCCAGTAACTTGATAAGTCATGCTGATATGAGGCTGATAACGCGTCGAGAAACTGCTGATAACACTTACTAGTAAATCTCAGTATCATCCCTGGCCTGGGACTTCCTGTTATGGCCAATCGAGCACAACGCAACATCAACCCCCAATATCAGGAGAGACGAATCCCCTCCTATCGCTCATTACCTCCATGTGACTCGGGACTGTACCCAAAAACCACCATTTTGCACGCTAAACGTGGTAAGGTGGAAATCAAAGCACAGTAGGAATCACACAAGATTCTATGACGATCTGACGTTAGGTATAATACTATCTAGGAGTTCTCGCCGAGTCCTGTTCAGTGTACCCAGTCTCCACTGAGCACCCGTATACCATCTTTGATGTCAAACACCAATGGATATGTGATCATTCATCCTCCATCAAATGGGTCAAGAAGCGTATACGTTAGTCTACACTGGAATATCGATGCCCCGTCTCGATAGACCCTCGACTATGAACAATTAAAGGACGAACTTGTGGACTACCCTGGCCCCACTAATATGATCTGCATCATAGTCCTGGTAGTCAAGTATATATCCTAAGCGCTTTATCATCATGTGAGAGCAAGACAGTATCATAATACTAGTCTACATGTTAAGATAAAGAGCAACCAGATAGTATACTATCATGTCGAGCAAGAAAGTCCTCCCAATATATGTCCAAGCATCCACTGTAATTTACAATCAAGTACAACAATGGCCTCTAAGGCATACACAACGGTGAGTAACAACAGCTTGTTGATATCTTGCAAGAACTTATTTTTCCACCCGTCTTCATTATCATCCACATCGAAATCACGTCTTGTTGGCTGCGTTCTGCAATTCATTCTCGGCTACAGTCAAATCCGGAGTCTCTCACAAGGACTCGAAACTACGAACTCAAGTATCTTCACCACTCTCTGGAAGATATCTAGTCGATTACATCTTCGGGAACTCGTCTAATTTATCGGAGGAATACGCTTCATTCCTTCATTCTCGATCAACTCACAACGCATCTAGGTGAGGTCCTTCTATCCGAAACTGGTCAACTTAGCGATATCACATCGGAACATCCAACAAACAACGTCCTTTCTAGATCGATTTACTCTAGATCTGAGTAAGTTTCTCCAAACTGGAATTCTTCAACTCAACTGAGCCTGCGTTGGCTCATCAGATTAGATGAATCATCTCAGTCGCTCAACTCAAGATAGACTGGCTATCTTCTGTCACATCTCTGTCTGAAAGCTCCAGCGGTTTCAGCTCATAAACCCTGGAGGCGACATCCCATCAATCTCAGAAACAGCTGGGTCATCTGTTTGCACGGTAGACAATATCGCGACCTCTTGGGTAGGCTGTACATCAGCAGTCCTCTCAATCTAGCGGCCTCTATCAATGGCCCGATTATCCAGTACAGATCCGAACACTCGCCTCAACGAGAGATCTCAACACAAACACTATAACGATACGTTCCTATGTCACCAAAAAAACATAATGGTCAGTCATCGTCCGTGACGAGCTCGCTCTGACCGCATCTCTAGGAGCAGCTCTCTCTGTGCTCAAAACCCTGGTGACAGGAACCTCAAGCAAGTACCGAAGAAGATTGATCAAAGAAACGAAAGGAATCAACATGTCCAAAATGGATATATCATCATAAGAAAGAATGAAATCAATGGGAGTATGATCATAGGAACGAATAAAATCACGGATCCCAAGAAATCAACATCCTAAGGTAACTTAAGCGGAGCAGCGTATCGTAAGTATACCGCGGAACATACACACGGTACGTCACTCTACTCAAGCTACCTACTCCACAACCAAGGTCAACCTACGCGACGAAAGTTCGGGTCTAATACCCCCTCAGTCAAGTCTAAGTTCCGTAAGGTCAAGCCTAAACTTAAACCAAGGTTAAACCTAACGCTCTGATACCAACTTTGTCACGACCCGGAATTTAGCTCGTGACCAGCACTTAAATCACGCAACGTCTAAAGGCGTAACGTAATTCAAGTAAGCCAAAGCCCAGAATCTAAATCTTTTAAGGGAAAATAATAGAGGTGAAGTTTTTAAAATAAAGGTATAATGAAATCAAATTTTTCTTTAAATGCATAGGTAATGATATATGGAAATGCAGGTGGATTATACTCTTGTAGAAAACATTTTTCCGTCTTTAAAAATTTAGATAGCTGTAGGGTTACCTAGCACGACAGCAAGGTTCAGGGAGACATCGTCCATGCCATTTTAAAAAAATTGCCATACTACTTAAGCCTAACCCTAGAATCTTAACTAAAGATTTAGACGAAACAAAGTGTAAATAACTTTACAACTAAGTGAACAAAGAATACAACCTTTGTAGACCGGTCCTTCACTTCAATAGCTCCAAGTAGTGGTCCCTTCGCTGCGAGTATTGATCTCCCGAAATCTTAAGAGTCTCCACAAGGTGAAAGATGCAAACTTACTTAAATTCTTCAATGCCGAAGATGATCTACGTCGAGCAGACACCGACTCAAGCTACCTCTTCACTAATTAGGGATTAGTGAAGCTAACACCCTAAACTATATGGCTAATCTGATAGAGGATGATGAAGTAGGAATTTTGCTCACTTTAGAATTTATTTTCTCACCATTTTTGTTCACTTTATCAAATGCAAGAGAGCTTGAAGGATATGAAGAAGATGATGAATGAATAAGAGTGATGTTAAAAATGAAACCATGGGTGAGTTCATATCATATACTAAACCATGTAGAGAATAAACCATGGCTAAGTGATAATGGTTAGGTTAATAAATATCTTAGATAAAACAAAATTAGTGGACTAAGTCAATGGTTCTACAAGTTTCCATCCAAGCTCAACCATGACTAATTTCCAAATAATTTTGAATTAGTTATATAAATAAAAACCCATATATTATCAATAGCATGATGTAAGTCTCATACACCCATGTTTCATGTATAACCTAGCATGCCACAATAATATATATCACATATATATTATTTGTGCACAAAAGAAAACAAAACAATTAACATATATCACATATATATTAAATGTATCATAAGTGAGAAAAAAGAAATACTTAAGTGAGAAAATATTAGTTAATGTAATTTAATATATAAAATATATAATTATACATTAAATTATTAAATCAACACTTGATTTAATAATCTGGCTATATCGCATATAACCGACTAATATCATATGTATTATTTTATCAAATCAACACTTGATCCGATAATCCGGCTATATCACATATAACCGAACGATATAACATATCGCGAGAATAGAATACGGTATCACATACTCGTATTAATCTATGTCCCGCACATATCACATATGTGCCCCTACTACGTTTTGCCTGAGCCAGTAAACCTCTGTGTAGGACTCTAAAGACTCGTCAATACACCGGCAGTAGGTGATGATCACATCAAGCACCCACAATCCGTTAGTGGTACTAGCTGGACGTAATGTTTACCCGGGTATTGAGTGATCAGAAGATCAAAATGAAAGCCCGCTCTAACTCCTGTAAATCCTGTCAGTAACACTACCGTAAAGTCCGGTCTCTTCGTCTGATATGTCGCATATCTAGTATAGGGGTAATAAACGTCAGACCCCAGTAACCGATAAGTCATGCCGATGTAAGGCTTATAACGGGTCGAGAAACTACTGATAACACGTACTAGTAAATCTCTATATCAGCCCTGGCCAGGGACTTCCTGTTATGACCAATCGAGCACAGAGCAATATCAACCCACTATACCGGGAAAGACGAATCCCCTCCTATCTCTCATTGCCTCTATGTGATTTGGGACTATACCTAAAAGCCATTGTTTTGCATGTTCTCTTGAACGTGGTAACGTGGAAATCAAAGCACAGTGGGAATCACACAAGACTCTATGACGATCTCGGGTCTACAGACTAACCTATACCAGTGTCACCAGAGAACAGTTATCTGAAGATAGGTATAATACCAACTAGGAGTTCTCAGCGAGTCCGTTCAGTATACCCAGTCTCCACTGAGCACCCGTACACCATCTTTGATTTCAAACACCAATGGATGTGGGATCATCCATCGCCCATCATATTCGTCAGGATGCGCATACGCTAGTCTACTATGGAATATCAATGCCCTGTCTCGATACACTCTGGACTAGGAACAATTATAGGATGTACTTGTGGACTACCCTTTGCCCTACTAGTATTATCTCCATCATAGTCCTGACAGTCAAGTACACATCTAAGGGCTTTACCAACATGTGAGAGAAAGACGGTATCACAATACTAATCTACATGTTAAGACAAAGAGCAACCAGATAACATACTATCATGTCGAGCAAGAAAGTCCTATCTATATATATCCAAGCATCCACTATAATATACATCATATGTACAGTAATAGCCTCTAGGGCATATACATAACTAACAATCTCCCACTTGCACTAAGGCCAGTTGTTGTAGTATCTCATACCCAACATCCCAAAGAGTCTCTCAAATTGTATCTAGGGTATGGCCTTCGTGAGTGGATCTGTTGTGTTGTTCTTCGTTTCAACTCTCCTGACCTCGATCTCCCGGCGATCAACTATCTCCCGGATAAGGTGATACCGCCTCAGAATATGCCTGGATCACTGATGGGACCTAAGTTCCTTGGCCAAAGCCACTGCTCCATTGTTATCACAATACAAAAGTATTGGATGCTCGATAGATGGAACCACTCCAATTTCGTTTATGAACTTCTTCATCTAGACAGCCTCTTTGGCAGTATTGATGGCAGCGATGTATTCAGCCTCCATCGTCGAGTCTGCCATGGTTTCCTGTTTGGAACTCTTCCAACAAACGGCCCCTCCATTGAGGGTAAAGACAAATCCCGAAACCTACTTAGAGTCGTCATTATCACTCTGGAAGCTCGAATCGGTAAAGGACTCCACTTGGAGTTCTCCATTACCATACACCAAAAACATCTCTTTAGTCCTTCTCAAGTACTTGAGAATGTTCTTTACAGCTGTCCAGTGACTCTCTCCTGGATCTGCTTGATACCTACTCACTACACTTAGTGAGTATTCTACATCGGGTCGGGTACATAGCATCGCGTACATGATAGAGCCTACTGCCGAAGCATAAGGTATCCCTTGCATGCGAGCTCTCTCCAAATCAGTCTTAGGAGACATCTTTTTAGAGAGAGAGGGTCCTGTGATCGTGGGTAAATTCCCACGCTTGGATTCTTCCATACTAAACCTCTTTAGTATGGTTTCAATGTACCTGGATTGGGACAATCCCAGTATCCATTTAGATATATCTCGCTATAGATCTTAATCCCCAAAATGCAGAAGGCATCACCTAGATCTTTCATTGAGAATCTATGTGATAAGAAGAGCTTGACCGAGTGCAGCATAAGAACATCATTTTCTATCAAGAGTATGTCATCCATGTACAATACGAGGAAGACAACCTTACTCTCTGCCACCTTCTTGTATACATAAGGTTCATCTACATTCTTGATGAAGTCAAACTCTTTGACTACAACATCAAAACAGATGTTCCAACTCCACGATGCCTGTTTCAACCCGTACATGGATTTAAGCAGCTTGTACACATTTCTACCGCTCCCACTGTCTACGAAGCCATCTGGCTGAGCCATGTACACGCACTCTTCTAAATCACCGTTTAGAAAGGCGGTCTTAACATCCATTTGCCAAATTTCGTAGTCATGGTTTGCAGCGATGGTAAGTAGGATCCGGATCGACTTAAGCATAGCCACTGGAGAAAAGGTTTCATCATAATCAACACTAGGTCGTTGGCAAAAACCTTTTGCAACAAGTATAGCTTTGAAAGTATCAACTTTTCCATCTACACCAAGTTTCTTCTTAAAGATCCATTTGCTCCCAATAGGTTTTAACCCTTCGGGAGCAACTTCCAAAGTCCATACATTGTTGGTGTACATGGATTCCATCTCAGATCGCATTGCATCCTGCCATTTCACAGAGTCCCTACTCGTGATGGCCTGCTCGAAGCTAGTTGGGTCATCATCTTTCATGATGCAATCCTCGCTCCCACCATCAACAAGGAAACCGTAGTATCTCTCAGGTGGATGAGGTACCCTACAAGATCGGTGGAGAGGCTGGGGTTCGTTGGAGACTACTGAATCCTCTGGTTCTACTAAATCTTCTGTTGCAGTTTGTGTAGCTGGAACTTCTTCCAGTTCTACCTCATTGCCACTAATTTCATTCATAAGAAAACCCTTTTCTAAAAAGGTGTCATGTCGAGAAACAAACACCTTTTGTTCCTCGGAGTGGTAGAAGATATACCATCATGAATGTTTAGGATATCCAATAAACTTGCACAGAACAGACCTTGCCTCGAGCTTGTTCGGATTTTGTATTTTCCCATAGGCCAGACAACCCCATATCTGAATAAAATTACGATATGGCGTCTTCCCATTCCATATCTCATATGGAGTGGTAGGCACTGATTGGTTGGAACTCTATTCAATAGGTATGTTACTGTCTCCAGCACATATCCCCAAAAGGAAATAGGTAACTCAGCGGTGCTCATCATAGAGCGCGCCATATCCAATAGGGTGCGGTTCCTCCGCTCCAATACACCATTGTATTGTGGTGTATACGGAGGAGTATGCTAAGAGAGAATCCCATTCTCTTTTAGATAGTCCCGGAACTCATTACTCAAGTATTCTCCTCCTCGATCAGATCGAAGGATTTTAATACTTTTACCCGTTTGGTTCTCTACTTCGTGGTTATATTCTTTGAATTTCTCAAAAGCTTCAGACTTGTGTTTCAACAGGAACACATGTCCATATCTATAGAGATCATCAGTGAATGTAATGAAGTACGAGGAACCATTTCTGGCATGTGTAGACATGGGACAACATACATCACTATGTATCAATCCCAAGAGTTCCGTAACTCTTTCTCCGTGACAAGTAAACGGAGTTTTGGTCATTTTGCCTTTGAGACATGACTGGCAAGTGTCATAAGATGAAAATTCGAACGGATTAAAATATACATCCTTATGTAACAGCTAGTCGTGTCATACTGATATGACATAGTCTACAATGCCACAAGAAGGATTCATTCATTTCTGAACTCTTCCTCTTATGTGTGTTTTGTACATTAAGAACTGTGGTTTGATTTAGAACGTATATGCCATTATTCAACGAGCCTGATCCAATCAACTTTTTATTTAGGAAGATGTTCATAACATAATCATGTACTCCATTATTATATCCTTCTTTACTTAATAAAGAAACTGATATAAGATTGCATATCAGGGTCGGTATGTAATAGCATTTGTTCAGAATCAATATATTACCATTTGGTAATACAAGGTGATATTCGCCAACTGCTTTGGCTGGAACCTTTGCAACATTCCCTACTCTTACGGAATGATCACCCATTCCCAGTTCTCTACCTTTACTTAGCCCATGTAACATATTACATATATGGGATCCCGATCCGGTATCTAATACTCAGGACGTAGGGTGAACCGAGAAGCAGTTCTCGATAACTAAAACACCCGAAGAAGATGCATCAACATGCTTATTCTTCGTTTGGGCGGCATGGGAATCCGGATATGTCCCTATTCCCTGCTCTGTCTTATAACATTTATAAGAAAGAACGGAACCAACGTTCTCCTGCTCAGTATAACAAGCGGGTTTGGTCAATACATCCTTATTATTATCTTGATTAAGGCCTGACATGGTCGCTACCTGGAGAGAGAGACAAGAAAACACTTTAGCGTATGCTCTTGCAAGATTAGATTGGTTATTATCTTATCTAATCAGGATGACTCCCACTATTTTTATCAAATCTTCCTTCAAACCATAAAAGGTAAGACTAGCTGGGATTAATTACACTTTAAAAGTTCGCCAATCTTTTGGCCAAGCCAGTGTTGGCACATTGAAGGAGGTTCCCCGTGCTTTCGCACAGACCTAATTAAAATAAACCTCATTTTCCCACGGGGCGTAACCCTGTTAACACCTTTCTAGACACCTACTTGATCGGCTAATTGTAATGTGTAAAACTCTCTCAGGAGTAACTCTTACTCACAGTGGGTATCAGGATCCAACTATCACATAAAAGGTATCAATCTCATTGCAAATTTCAACATTTGAAATTCACGATAATACTTTTTACCCCTAGCATCCTATGACCTTGACGGAGGCCAAACTACCCATAGGGCGCGAGTCAAGTTCAACCCATTCATTTCTTGATCAAATTAGACCCACCCACATGACCCTTGACAGAAGCCAAACAACGCCGTACGAATACCATAATCCAATCGCATCTCATGCTACAGATAAGTACTAATCAGTTACCATACACTATGCCTTGACGGAGGCCAAACTACCGTAGCACGAATACTAAATATTAATTATCTGAAATGACGGAGGGCTACGACAGGTTTTTATGAAAACCTTTTGCGTAATGAACTTGATATCGTTGTAGAAATAAGTGATTTTGAAAAATAGTGTTTTTGTGACTTTTACTAGTTTCGCTAAAGAGGTCAATCCCGGTGAAGGGATCTCGGCTCTTTCCTTATCGAATAAGGTGCAGAATATTTCAAAAATACCACTGTGCAAAGAAAGAACTATAGTAGCAATCAAAAAATAAAACCGAGTGTTGTAGTATCTGCTAGCTTTTGCTAAAGAGGTCACTCCCGGTGAAGGGATCTCAGATCTTTCTTTATCGAATAAGGTGTTGGATATTCTACAAGGAATACCGCTATGCAAAGCAAAAACTAGAGCCACTCTTTTTGAAAATTTGATTCTACAACAATTTTTAGGTTTCTTTTTCTTTCATTAATCTCATTAATGAAGTCCTATCATTTATGCTTCCTAAGCATCACAGAAGAAACGAAAATACAATGTACGCTTATGCCATCCACATTCGCCACAGTGTCCCGTTATGCTCCGTTAGGTTACTTAACTAACGGCATAGCGGGACGGGACTAGCGCGGGTGCAAAACATAAGCAACGTTTATTAAATATCATCAATATAATAATAAAGCATTCGTCTCAAGCATATAAAGTGATCACATCACAGAATATCAGCAGCAGAAGATAACATATGAAATATTGGATATACTAGGAATTCCGTGTTTTAAATTAAGCCAGTATAAAACACGGATTCTAAGTTCACGATGAATAGCCAACCCCATATCCCTAGACCCCTACAAGAGTGGCAAGCAACCCTACAAATTCTAGAGTTAGTAGACCTAGTCTCGACTACTCGAGATGGTCTCCCACTGGACCCTAGAACCCGGTTACTTGTGCTCCCCTCCTTAGGTCTATCCTAATGCGGAAAAGTAAATCATATATAACAATGGTGACATCATCCTCAACCCGGAAGTGCCCTAATAAAATAATATTACATACAATGAATTTTACATGAATAAAAATAAAAACTCTTATCTCATATAAAACCCCTGGCTATTCAAAATACGACGATCTAATATAACATATCACAGCAACACATAACATCACATGTCATCAACGTAAATAAATATGTGTATCCCAATTGTAGTTGGCGTATAGCAACGAAACCGGCGATACACCACATATTACACATACAGTCCCAGAAAAGAAAATGTCAAACTACAACATTTGGAATCCACAATCACGTTAGACATCATAAATCCGAAATATCACATACCTCGGATTTCATGCCTAACAATATGAATTCCAAATATTGTATCACATTCGAGAAAAAGCTACACGATGTTAAACATTCCGATCGAATCAACAAACACCCAAAATTTCCCAAAAAGCTCAACACTTAAGCGCAGTTTAAAAATACTCAAAACTTGCCACTGTACCTGTGGACCAACCGTAGAATGGTCAACCCCTGCCTCACTTATGGCGCCATGGAACTACCGTAAACCCTAGGGTTTGGCGGCAGTTCTTACAGTCATAGAATTGAGTTAGGGTTTCGTTCTTCTAGAGGGTCCATCGAATCACTTGCATGATATTTGAATGTTCTTTAACTGTGAAAAAATGCAACTCTTGGAAAATTTTCCGGCGAGGGTTATAGTGGGTATTTGATATCCGTTCGAACTTTTTAATGCCGTCTAAATAACTAGAAATAAAGTTAGAATTACGACTATGAAACACTTCGAATTGCCTTTATAGAAAAATTAACATCTCATGAAATTTTAGAAAAAACAAGCAACACCTGAGACACCAAAACCCAGAGACTGGAACACCAAAAAATTTTGAAGCCAAAATTCCTTCACAAAACTAGCCAGCTCGGAATTTTGATGCTTGTGGTCGGCCAAAAATAGGTGGGTTTGCTTCAAATTTCGATGGTGTTCATGTTATATCACATACAACATTCTGCAGTTGCTAAAAAAATTTTAGGGCCCATTTAAAATTCGACAGAAACTTGATTTCAATGTTTCAAGTTACGGAGTAGTTTCGGTTTCGTAATCTAACACACATTGACTAATTCTCTAGCTTGGCTCTGAGACAACTGTAGGGTTACCTAGCATGACAGCAAGGTTTCGGGAGGCATCGTCCATGCCATTTTAAAAAATTTGCCTTGCTACTTAACCCTAACGTTAGAATCTTAACTAACGATTTGGACGAAACAAAGTGTAAACAACTTTACAACTAAGTGAACAAGGAATACAACCTTTGTAGACCGGTCCTTCACTTCAATAGCTCCAAGTAGTGGTTCCTTCGCTGCGAGTAATGATCTCCTGAAACTTGAGAGGCTCCACAAGGTGAAAGATGCAAACTTTCTTGATGTCTTCAAAGCCGAAGATGATCTACGTCGAGGAGACACCGACTCAAGCTACCTCTTCACTAATTAGGGATTAGTGAAGCTAACACCCTAAACTAAATGGATAATCTAGTAAAGGATGATGAAGTAGGAATTTTGCTCAGTTTAGAATTTATTCTCTCACTATTTTTCTTCACTTTACCAAAAAGAAGAGAGCTTGAAGGAGATGAAGAAGATGATGATTGAATAAGAGTGAGGATAGAAATGCAACCATGGGTGAGTTCATATTATATACTAACCCATGTAGAGAATAAACCATGGCTAAGTGATAATAGTGAGGTTAATAAATATCTTAGATAAAACAAAATTAGTGGACTAAGTCAATGGTTCTATAAGCTTCCATCCAAGCTCAACCATGACTAATTTCCAAATAATTTTGAATTACTTATATGAATAAAAACCCATACATTATCAATAGCATGGTGTAATTCTCATACATCCATGTTGCATGTATAACCTAGCATGCCACAATAATATACATCACATATATATTATTTGTGAACAAAAGAAAACAATACAATTAACATATATCATATATATATTAAATATATCATAAGTGAGAAAAAAGAAATACTTAAGTGAGCAAATATTAGTTAATGTAATTTAATATATCAAATATATAATTATACATTAAATTATTAAATCAACACTTGATTTAATAATCCGGCTATATCACATATAACCGACTAATATCATATGTATCATTTTATCGAATCAGCACTTGATCCGATAACCCGGCTATATCACATATAACCGGCCAATTGTAGGGTTACTTAGCACGACAGCAAGGTTTAGGGAGGTATCGTCCATGCCGTTTTCAAATTTTTGCCATTCTAAAGAATCCTAACCCTAGAATCTTAACTAGGGATTTAAACAAACTAGCAATGTAAATATCTTAACAACTAAGTGAATGCAGAATACAACCTTTGTAGACATGTCCTTCACTTCAAATACTCCGTGTAGAAGTCCCTTCGCTGCGAGTAATGATCTTCCGAACTCTTGAAAGGCTCCACAAGGTGAAAGATGCAAACTTACTCGAAGTCTTCGAAGCCGAAAATGATCTACGTCGAGGAGACTCGAGCTCATGCTACCTCTTCACTAAATTAGGGTTTAGTGAAGCAAACACCCTAAACTAAATGGCTAATAGTAGAGGATGATGAAGTAGGAATTGGGATCTCTTTAAATTTCTTTTTCTCACAATATTTCATCACTTAAAAAAAAACTAGCAAGCTTTTTTTCAAATGAGGAAGAAGATGATGAATGAAACTCATAAGGTTAGAAATGCAACCATAATGAGTATATGACATACACTAACCTTTGTAGAGACTAAACCATAGTGTAGGGTAATGGTTAGATTAATAAATATCTTAAGCATGACAAAACAAGTGGACTAAGTTAATGTTCTACAAGTTTCCACTAATCAACCATGACAAATTCCATTTGTTTTGAATTACTTAAAAACAAATAAAACCTCACCTTAACCCTAAGCATGGTGTGAGTCTCATACATCCATGTTGCATGTATAACCTAGCATGACACACTGATATTTATTACATATATATTTTGTGTGCTATGAAAGAAAACAATACAATTAACATATATCACATACATATTAATGTATCAAAAGTGAGAAAGAGAAATGCTTAAGTGAGCTAATATTAGTTAATGTAATTTAATATATCAAATATATAATTCTACATTAAATTATTAAATCAACACTTGATTTAGTAATCCGGCTATATCACATATAACCTGACTAATATCAAATGTAACAACTTATCGAATCAACACTTGATCCGATAACCCGGCTATATCACATATAACTGACCGATGTCATATATCGTGAGAATAGAATGCGGCATCACATACGCACATTAATCTCTGTCCTGCACATATCACATATGTACTCCTACTTTGTTTCGCATGAACCAGGAAACCTCTTTGTAGGACTCTGAAAACCCGTCAATACACCGGCAGTAGGTGATAATCATATCAAACACCCACAAGTCGCAAGCGGTCTGCAAAACGTAACGGCCACCCAGGTATTGAGCGATCAGAAGATCAACAAGTAAGCCTGCTCATACTCCTGCGAATCCAATCAGTAACACTACCGTACAGTCCGGTCTCTTAGTCAGATATGTCGCATATCACAGCCTGGGGTGGTATAAGTTCAGACCCAATAGCCTGATAAGTCATGCCGATGCAAGGTCCATAATGGTTCAAAAAACTACTGATAACACTTACCAGTAGATCTCAGCAATCCTGGCCAGGTATTTCCTGTTATGGCCAATTGAGAATAGCGCAACATCAACTCCCAATACCTGGAGAGATGAATCCCCTCCTATCGCTCATTGCCTCCATGTGACTCGGGACTGTACCCAAAAACCACATTTTTGCACGATCTCTTGAACATGGTATGGTGGAAATCAAAGCACAGTAGGAATCACACAAGACTCTATAACGATCTCGGGTCGACAGACTAACCTGTACCAGTGTCACCAGAGAACTGCTATCTGACGATTGGTATAATACCATCTAAGAGTTCTCGGCGAGTCCGTCTAGTGAACCCAGTCTCCACTGACCACCCGTATACCATATCCAATGTCAAACACCAATGGATATGGGATCATCCATCGCCCATCATATGGGTCAAGAAGCGCATACGCTAGTCTACTATGGAGTATCGATGCCCTGTCTCGATACTCCCACGACTGGGAACATTTGAATGATGTACTTGCCGACTACCACTACCCTAGTAGTGTGATCTCCATCATTGTCCTGGTAGTCAAGTATACATCCTAAGGACTTTATCAACATGTGAAAGCAAGACAGCATCACTTATACAAGTCAACATGTTAAGACAAAGAACAACCAGATAGCATACTATCATATCGAGCAAGAAAGTCCTTCCTATATATGTCTAAGCATCTACTACAATATATATCCCATGTACAGTAATGGCCTCTTGGGCATACATATAACTAACAATCTCCCACTTGCACTAAGGCCATCTGTTGTAGTATCCAATACCCAACAATATAGCAGTGGTTGTAGCATCCCATACTCAACCATCTCAATATCTCTCAAATAGTATTTGGTGAAGCAGGCCTTGGTGAGTAGATCCTCCGTGTTATCCTTCGTGTCAACTCTCCTGACCTCGATTCCTTGGGGATCAACCATCTCCCTGATCAGGTGATACTTGCCTCAGAATATGTCTGGAACACGGATGGGACCGGCGTTCCTAGGCCAAAGCCACAACTCCATTGTTTTCATAATAACAGTTATTGGACGCTCAATGGTAGGAATCTTGTTCATCTCATGAACAAGAAATGTCCAAAAAGCCACTTTGGTAGTATCGTTGGTAGCAATGTATTCAGCTTTTATCATCTAGTATGCCACGGTATCTAGCTTTGAACTTTTATAACATACCGTCCCTCCACTGAGGCTAAAGACAATGCCTGTGACTGACATTCAGTCTACCTTATCACTCTGAAAGCTTGAATAAAGAACATTCTTTTAGTGCTTCTCAAGTACTTAAGAATGTCCTCCACAGCTGTCCAGTAATTCTCCCAAAACCCGATTGATTCCTGATCACTACGCCTAGTGAGTAAGCTACATCTGGTCTAGTACATAACATCACACAAATGATAGAGCCTACTTCCGAAGCATAGGGTATCCATTGCATGCGAGCACTCTCCAAATTAGTCTCAGAAGACATCTTTTTGAAGAGAGTGATTCCTGAGTAAGTGGGCAAACCACCACGCTTAGAATCCTCCATACTAAACCCCTTTTATATGGTGTTAATGTACCTGGATTTGGGACACTCCCAACATCCACTTAGATCCATCACCATAGATCATAATCCCAAAGATGTAGTAGGTATCATCCAGATTTTCCATGGAGAATCCTCGTGATAAGGGGAGCTTGACCAAGTGCAGCATAGGAAACCATTTCCTATCAAGAGTATGTCATCTATGTGCAATACGTGGAAGACAACCTTACTATCTACAACCTTTTTGTATATACAAGGTTTATCTACCTTTTTGATGAAGTCAAACTCTTTGACTGCCACATCAAAACAGATGTTCTAACTCCGCGATGCATGCTCTAATCCTGATGGACTTAAGCATAGCTTTGAAAGTCTCAAATTTTCCATCTACACCAAGAATCTTCTCAAGATCCATTTGCTCCTAATGGGCTTTACCCCTTCAGGTGCAACATTCAAAGTCATACTTTGTTGGTGTACATTGATTACATCTCTTATTGCATAGTATCCAGCCATTTCACAAAGTCCCCACTCATGATGGCATGTCTGAACCTGGTTAGGTCATCATCTACAATGATGCAATCCTCGCTCCCACTGTCACCGAGAAGACAGTAGTATCTCTCAAATGGATGAGGAACCCTACCAAATTCGCGGAGAGGCTAAGGTTCGTTGGAGACAATTGAATCCTTTGGTTTTACCAAATCATCAGCTGTTAGTTGGTCTAGCTGGAACTCCTTCCAGTTCTATCTCATGACCACTAATTTTTTCACAAGAAATTCCTTTTCTAAAAAGGTGGCATGCTGAGAAAAAAAACACCTTTTGCTCCTGTAGAAGATATTCCCTTGCAAATGTTTGGGATATCCTAACAAACTTATACAGAATTGACCTTGCTTCGTGCTTGTCCGGATTTTGCTTTTCAACATAGGCCGGACAACCCCATATCTTAATACGTTTAAGGCATGGTCTCTTCCCATTCCATATCTCATATGTAGTGGTAGGCACTGATTTGAATGGAACCCCATTCAATAGGTATGCAGCTTCTCAAGTGCATAACTTCATAAAGAAACAAGTAACTCAGCATTACTCATCATAAAGCGCACCATATCTCATAGAGTACGATACCTCCGTCCCGATACACCGTTGTGCTATGGTGTATTCAAAGGAGTAAGTTGAGAAAGAATCTCATTCTCCTTTTAGAATCTCCAGAAACTCCTCGTGCAAGTATTCTCCTCCTCGATCACATCGTAGGACTTCAGTACTTCTACCCGTCTGGTTCTCAACTTCAAGCTTATATTCTTTGAATTTCTCAAAAGTTTTAGACTTGTGTTTCAACAGGAACATATGTCCAAATCCTGAAAGAAGATCAGTGAATATAATGAAGTACGAAGAACCAACCTTGGCATTTGTAGACATAAGACCATATACATCATCATGTATCCGTCCCAAGAGTTCAGTAACTCTTTCTCTGTTTCCAGTAAATAAAGTATTGGTCATTTTACCATTGAGACAAGACTGGCAAGTAGCATAAGATGAAAATTCGAACAGATTCTCATATTTATCCTTATGTAACTTAGCTGGTCGTGTCGCATTGATATGACCTAGTCTACAATGCCACAAGAAGGATTCATTCATTTCTGAACTACTCTTCTTCTGTGTGTTCTAGATACTTTGAACTATGGTTTGATTTAGACCGTATATGCCATTACAAAACGTGCCTGATCCAATCAACTCTTGATTCAGGAAAACGTTCACAACATTATCCTCCAATACAGAATTATATCCTTCTTTAACTTAATAAAGAATCTGATATAATGTTATATATCAGGTTCGATATGTAACAACATTCGTTCAGAATCAATGTATTAATACAAGGTGATATCTGCCTACTGATTTGGCTACAACACTTGCACCATTCTCTACACTTAGAGATATATCACTCATTCTCAGTTCTCTACCTATCTATAGCCCATGTAACAATTACATATGCGGGATCCTGATCTGGTATCATATACCCAGGACATAGAGGATACTGAGAAACAGTTCTCGGTAATGAACATACCCGAAGAAGATGCATCAACATGCACTTTTTTCGATTGGGTGGTATGGGAATCCGGATATTCCCCTATTTCCTGCTCGGACTTATAACAATTATAAGATAGAGCGGAACCAACGTTCCCCAGCTCAGTATATTAAGCCGGTTCGGTCAATGCATCCATATTATTATCTTGATTAAGGCGTGACATGGTCTTTACCAGGAGAGAGAAAGAAGAAAACACATTGCGTGTGCTCTTGCAAGATCAGATTGGTTATTATTTTATCTAATCAGGATGGCTCCCACTATTTTTATCAAATCTTCCTTCAAACCCTAAAAGGTAAGATTAGCCGGGATTAATTACACCCTACAAGTTCGCCAATCTTTTGGCCAGGCCAGTGTCGGTAGTTTGGGGGAGGTTTCACGACCCGAAATATTAGCTCGTGACTAGCACTTAAATCATGCAACGTCTAAACGCGTAACGTAATTCAAGTAAACTGAAACCCAGAAATCTAAACCTTTTAAAGAAAATAAAGGAGGTGAAGTTTTGAAATAAAGGTATAATGAAATCAAGTTTTCTTAATGCACATAAAAGGAACATAAAAATGCAAGTGAAATTAACTAGTTTGAAAATGTGTTTCGTCTTTTTTTAAAATTTGGGCAGCACCTCCTTTGTATATTTTGATCCAAAAACACGAATACATAACAAGAATAATGGCATCCCCAAACAGGAGCTAGCTCTTCGCCAACCGGCGGATCACAACCACGCAAGACTGTAAATATAAGTATACGACGCCCAACGACGAAGATCACCACAAAGATAAAGAAAAGAAAGACATAAAAACCATGAGTAGCGGAAAACCTCTTGCTCTAAGTCTCGCAACCACAATCCCACCAAGTCTCATTACTTATATAAATTACTAATTTTGATTGATGGGGTTAACTAGATACAATGTGAAATATAAATACAAGAGTGGGTACGATACAAATAACCCACCTACCAATGCAAAACGCCCAAATGAAGCTATGTGCGAGCGATGCTGCTACGGATCCATGCGGTCAACCTGCAAGAACTTTGGCACAACGGGGGTGAGTTGCCAACTCGTGAGTAGAAAAACATCTACAAGTAGAAATCGAATAAACAACGACTCCTAGGTCAACTATATCATAAAGGTAACACTATGATATCTAGGGTGACCGGGTCATCATATTTGCCAACAATGTAATCAATACCTATATGCATGTGGATATCATCCAACCATATAATCAATGTATGTATGTGGATCTCGTCCAACCATATAATCAATATATGTATGCATGTGGATCTCATCCAACCATAATCAATGTATGTATGTTGTTCCCCACCGAAACGCGGCGACGCGACCGCGCGGGTCCGTCTTGCCTGAATTTCGGGACAGATGCTAATTAGTGCTATCCGTCCACCTCTCCGAAGATGCCAAGTTGATTTATGACACCGTATATCAGAGGTTTAAACGGATGCGGTCGATGTAGCAGACTTCGTCAGATTCCCACTCATTTGAAGGGTTTTTTATTGTGGGGACGCTATTCCCTGCAGGCGCAAGCCCCTGCAGTTAATTACGCTACCGCATCGCGGTAACCAATTTCACCTTCTCGAGATGTTCACTGCGTGTCGTGTGTATTTGTTTTGTTTTTTGGTTGCCCGTGGATTGTATACGGAGACTAATTTATGTTGTCGCCCGTAGGGCGTGAATTAGTCCAAATCTGTATCTTCTTAGATTTGGGTTTAGGGGTTGGGATTTAAGGATACGTTAACCTCATTTGAAACTAAGATCAACTTAAACATTTGTTAAGGATACGTTAGTCTCATTTTAGACTAAGATCAACTTAACGGGATCATTTAGATCCGACAAAAGAGCATTTGGACTTTATTGTTTAGTTTAGGGACATTGCGGTCGATTAGTTTAAGGACATTACAGTCCGGCGTTAGTTTAAGGACATCTCGGTCCAGGTTAAGGACATCATAGTCCATGAATTAAAGACATCACAGTCAAGGTTAAGGACATCATAGTCCGTGAGTTTAAAGACCTCGCAGTCAAGTTTAAGGACATCATAGTCCGTGAGTTTAAAGACCTCACAGTCAAGGTTAAGGACATCATAGTCCGTGGGCTTAAGGACCCCACAATCCAGTTTAAAGACATCATAGTCTATGAAATGTATGGTTGTCGGGACCCGTCGCCTCTCTGAAGACGTCGAAGGATTACAACGACATATATCAGAGGAGTGAAGAGATGTACCCTTGAACCAATTTTGGTTGGTAGATCTGTAGTCCAATTTGGAACTAAGATCTGTTAAAAGAATTACGAGCATATGGGCTTAGTTAATCTGCATTTGAGGACTTGGGTCCAATCTTGGGCTAAGTCAAATCAAGTTAAAATGTCTTAACAATTGTTTTGGGCTGTTGAGATTTTATTTGGGCATGAACCCTTTTAACAATGCTGAGCATTGATTTTTATCTTGACAATGATTTTGTCTTTTATTGAATGTTGAGCATTCAATCATAACTCAGGGATTTTATTAAAGAACAATTTATGTTCTGGCAATGCAACACATGGTGCGCTTGGTGCTTTGCTCCAGTCAAAGAGCGCAGTGCGCTTCTGCCAAGTAGCGCACATATAAGGGACACGTGTCGCGCTTGGCGCTAAGTGCCAGATGATGGGAGCATGATGCCAATTTATGAGCGCAGAGTGCTAGTTCATGAGCGCATTGCGCTTTCAGTTTATCGGCTCACACGTGAGTGACACGTGGTGCGCTTGGCGCTGAGCGCCAGCCCATGAGCGCAGTGCGCTATTTCAGGAGCGCAAAGCACTAGTTATTAATTGGCTCATATGTGATTGACACGTGGCGCATTTGGCGCTGAGCGCCAGTCTAGAGAGCACAGAAGCGCAGTTGAAGAGAGCAAAATGCATCTGATCAATTTTATGATTGAGAAACAATTAATGTTTTTTAAAAAGAGATTTCGTCTCAAGATCTAAGAACGACCGTTCTTATTTTGTAGGAGATGTTTCAATCTCTTATATTGATGAAAGGCTTTGCCTTTATGGATCTATGATCCTTAAGAGAATT
Source organism: Agapanthus africanus (assembly GCA_030015575.1). Classification (NCBI taxonomy): domain Eukaryota; kingdom Viridiplantae; phylum Streptophyta; class Magnoliopsida; order Asparagales; family Amaryllidaceae; genus Agapanthus; species Agapanthus africanus. The sequence continues at coordinate 251,251,416 of CM057343.1, forward strand.
GAATTATTCTCCCCCCTTTGAGATGTTCATGATCTCTTTGAGAAAGACTTTAGTCTTGTAGATCTATGATCTGTGGGAAGTTAGTTCTTCTTTTATTTTATGATGAGATCTTTTGATCTCTTTGTGAAAGACTTTTTGTCTTTGTAGATATATGATCTTTTTAAAGAAATGAATTTTTCTTTCTTAATCATGAGATGATTTCATCTCTGTGTTCATCATCATTCATTCTTACCTTGAAGAAAAATCTTCTTGCAAGAGCTTGCTCTTTGAACTTTCTCAAAGTTTTTGGGGAAGTTTCTCTCTCTTTCCGCATATATCAGACATGAAGTCTAGGGGCCTTTTTATTGGGTAGGTTGATTTGTTGAATCAGTTAAAGAGATATTTCTCTGATTCATTTGTGGATGTTTCCCCACTATTGGATCTTTGATCCTAGGGCTTCTGTTTTACAGAAGGCAATCGTCTTGTTTTTAACAAGATTGGAAAATCATTCCATACAGAATTTATTCTGTCTTTTGGAAATTTATATTTACCATTGGATCATTGATCCAACGGTGCTCTAATTTACAGTGCACAATCTTGTTATTTGGAAATATTTTGAGGAATCTTTTCTTAACAGAATTTAATTCTGATTAATTAATGATTCATCATTATTATTAGATCTTTGATCTAACGGTGGGGAGCTTTTAGTTCCAGCGCTAGCGCACCCGTGCTTTGCACGCCGTGCGCTGCTAAGAATGCAGCGCACCTAGCGCTAGCGCATCCGTGCTTCGCACGTGGTGCGCTGCTTAGAGCGCAGCACACCTAGCGCTAGTGCACATATGCTTTGCACATGGTGCGCTGCTTAGAGCACAGCGCATTTCGCGCTGCATCTGAAGTGTTGCTTCATTTCAAACAGAGCTTTGCTCTGATCAGGGGAAACAAATGCCCCCACCGTTGCGCTCACGTGGCCCACATGTGAGTGCGGCGGTGGCAGCATCTGCGCTCTTAGATCAACTCAGAAGTTGAAACGGCACTCAGTGCCTATAAATAGGACCTTTGGTCCTCAGGATGATTTCTGTTCATCTTTTTCCTTATTTCTGTGAATTTTTATTCTCTCACAGAGCATAGCTCTCCATCTTAAGAATTTTCTTAAGGACAAAAACTCTGTCAAAATTTAGGTAAAAATTAAATCTTTTAATAATCTAGGGTTTTACCCATTAACAGAGCCTTGCTTTTCATAGATCTTTGATCTAAAGAAAACCCCTTCAGGGTCTCATTAACAGAGCTTTGCTCTCTTAGAATCATAGATCTAAAGAAATCTCTTTCAAGGTTTCTTAACTCATTAACAGAGCTTTGCTCTCTTCAAATCATGTAGATTAATTAATCTCTTATGAAGAACTCTTAAGAGTTTGTTCACGGATCTTGAAGATCTCAGAATTTATTATTCATAAAATTTGATTTCAATTTTTCTGACGGATTATTCCATCATCATTTTTTTCAGAACAAAGCTCTTAAGGAAATTTTATTCTTTCATGATTATAGTTTGACAAGTGTCACTCTGTCACAGAGCACTGCTCTCAAAGGGAGATTTACTCCTCTGTCCGAGGGATTTCTCATTTAATGAGAATTTCTTGAGGATTTCCTCATTTAATGACAGCCTCATCAAATGATGAGGCTGTTTTATTAATGATGAACCATCATCTAGATTTTGTGGGCCCCCTTTGGTTCCTCTCCACTGCATTGCAGTGTGGTACAAATTCTAAAGTACCAAGAGTCAGAATTTAAATTAAATTATAGCACTGACAGTTGACTTTTGTCCCTTTTCGCGCAGGCGACATGTCTTTCGATCCCTTTTTCCCATTTGTTCGTTCAGAAAAAGGATTCCCTGGAGCGCCTGTGGACCGGCAAGTCTTAGCATTAATCAAAGGTCATGACCCGGGACATAAGAATCTTCACCTCTGGGGGACATGGTACAATCAAATTATTAAGGGTCGGTAGAGCTTTTCGTACGTGGTACCCTCAGAGCCCATCATTGCGATCCATTATGCCGACCCACACACGGTGAACTATACCGTGGAAGAAGTCAACTGGACTTCGGGAGGTCTTCTTCAGCCTGCTATGGCTTCGATACCTGTGCAGCCTCCAATGGCTTTGGATACCCTGGGTTGATGTATTTGTCAAGGCGAGGCGCGACCGTGGGGACAACCATATATGATTAGCTTAATTCCTCGTCATCCAGCTGGCTATCTGCAATGGGCCTGCTACATTCTGTCAGCGAAGAAGTCACAGTTTCTGAGGCTTGGGTTGTATCCCGCCATTTATGCTTCTCTCTTCCAGTATTCTACGCTTCCCGCCTGGTGGGATAAGGCCTTTCTGGGGCAGTGGAATATTCCTACTCACACCTTCCTTTCGCTGGACCGAGAAGTATCAATTTCCTTAAAGGAATTTGCAGAAGTTTCTGGTTTCCCGGTTATGAGGGAGCATTATGAGGAACTGCTTCCTACAGATGAATACGTTTTTGGTGCCAAGCCAGTGATGACAGGCCTTACCCCGGAGAACGCCATTCAACACCAGTTCCCTAGTTTAATCAAAGTGTTGAATATTTATGAGGGCCTTTTTCTCGAATCTGGGAGCCGCGGGATTAATTTCGAGGATTTCATTGCTCGTTTTCTCCATCCGGAAGTCCCCTCGAAGGAGGCTGCTAAATTCTCCAAACTTGACCACCCTTTCGGCTTAGGGTTAAACAACTTCCCAACGGCGGAGGCAGATCAAAAGAGTATCTTCCTTCCAAACACTCCAGTTGTTTCTTTCGCGGAGGTCGCAGTCCCTGGGATTGATGAGGAAACGTTATTTTTAGGGTTTCTTGGGCTATGGCTGAGCTGGTTTGCGCTCCCGATGCACCCTCGCCGTATGAGGCTGTCTGTCTTCTATCCGGATCACCGAATGATTATCAGGGTGAAAGTGGCTGTCGGGGTTGCTGGGTTAGCTCATTTGTATTACGGCCTCATCCAAGCGGCGGATACTACTGAACCAGGAGTGCAGCATGTGAAATTTTTGATGCATTACTTCATGTCATAGCTCGAGCTACATGCACATAGCATTTTCGGTATCCATAAAAGGCCGTCCTTCTACGACAGGTGCGGCTTCCCCCGGATTATACGATTAGTCGACGCATCTATTGTAAATCCGTCACCATGGGAAGCTAGAGGTTTGCTCCTTCGTCCTCGCACGGTTGGAGATGGTATAACATTCACCGACAAGATCCTGACTATCGGCAAAGAGTCTGCAACATCGGTGCAGCCATTGCGGGACATTTTTAAAGATGGGGCCTCTGTTTTGAAAGCTCGGGAAATCCTTCATTTATATTCCATCAGACCGGGCTTTCTAGTGTTTAGGAAAAATGATGCGGCGTTATTCATGAGGTACAATCCGCATCCTTTCGCCCAGTAGTTGAGCTACAATCAGGGAGTCTCGCATGAGGCTTTCTTGTTAGAACTTGCTGTCACCAAAGAGGGAATGAAAAACGCGCTGCATCATTTTATGCGCGTGAACACGGGGTCCAACTTCTTTATCAGCGAACCGAGCTGTTTCCCGAAGGCCCTTAGTGTGTACGTGGCGTGGTATTAACATTCAATGGGCGCCGTCATCAGGGAGGAGAAGAGACGGCTGCTCGATAGCAAAGGTGCACCCCCTGCTGGTGATCGAAACGTCCCTCTGAAGCGACGGACCATTGTCCCACCTCCCTTAAGAGAAGCTGCCATGATCGAAGTCCCACACGACCAGCCCGAGCTACCGATACCCCGGGCTCCTGAAGGAACGGCGACTGTAGCTTCCCCCGATTCTGGCGTGGGTTCAGATATCGACACACGTCATCCTAAAGTGCCTACCAAGCGTAAGCTTGCGCTAGCTGTGACTGGAGCTCTCTCGCAGAAGAGGAAGAAAAAGTCGATCCTTTCTGCCGACGTTGTACTCGGCCTGGAGCCTCATACTCTTTATGGCGAGGGCCTGAGCGAGTATAGGATAAACGAGGGTCTATTCATGCCGCCAGATGATACTGATCTAGTGGCTGCCATTGGAGCTTTTAAGCAATTGGCAACCCACGAAGCGGGACGGGCCATCCTCGCGCAATCAGGTAACTATCAGCTGTATCTTTCATCATTGCATTATATTTTTATCATCATGTTTTGACTGACACTTTTCCCCTTTTTTAACAGGCATTTCCACCGAAGAAGCTCTCGCAGCTTCTCTCAAGACTTTTGAGGAAGAGGAAAGACTTCGAGCATTCTTAGGCATCGGTACATTTCGGTTCACCGCGTCTCCGCTCCCATTTCTTATGGGTAATCTGACCCCTCCTTTTCATCTTATTATTGGAACTACCTCTACTCAGGTTATTCTTGGTGTGGCACTGACTTCGCAGGGCGGTGCGAAGACGCTTCCCGGGTCGGCTATCGAAGTCTCAGTTCCACCGGTATTGCCGAAAGAAGCTTCACATAAGCAACCGATGACGGATGCCCTAACGGCTCTAGAGGTAATCCTTGGCACGGACGATGACGTCCCATTGACAGAGGTTTTTAGAAGATCCGCTCTCACGGCCCGAGCGGAAAGGAAGCATAGAATGCGCGTGGCAATGGAGCGTACCGCCGCCTTGGCTGCGGGTGCAGGTCCAAGCGCTGCTACCCCTACCCCTACACCTTCAGAGGATACTTCGGCTGCCTTATCTCCCGCCTATAGACAGGCAGCTCATGCGGCTCGGGAAGCAATCGAAAAACCGACCTAAGATATCGTAACATTAGGTTCTTTTGTCAAAGTTTTAATTTTCAGGTTCTCACATATCCTACCTTGCAGGGCCGAGTTTTGCCGAGGAAGTGACTGGTGACGTGGTGGCAACCACTAAGCCTGAAATAGCGGTAGGTGAGACGGCTATAATCGCCGAGCTCGAGGTAGCAGTAGGTGAAATGGCTACAATCGCCGAGCCCGAGGTAGCCACTCTTTCTCAAGAGTCGGGCACTGCTCCAATCGTCACTCTTTTCCCCTGCGGCTCCTTGCCGTTGCCGGGCGCTGCGAGTGTCATGAAGATTCTCATAGGGTCGGGGGATGAGGCTATGGGTGGCGAGACCGTTCCGATGGAGGAGGGTGAAGCATTCGCTGCATCTAGTGATGCCCTTGTCGCGGTCTCGACCGGCGACTCACCAGGTAGATTTTGGGTCATTACTCTCCCCTTTATTCTGCAATCCCTTTCAATTTCTTTTTGACAGTGTTTCTCTTATTTCTAATGCAGGTGTGATGACCGTTGGGGTTGTGCCACCCGAGGAAGCATCTCCAGTTGCTGCTTTGAAGGTGATCGCTCCTCTACCTTCTCTCATCCCATCTCAAATGCTGGAAGGTGCGGATTTGTGACCCATCAGTTTCATTGTAGGCAGTATATTTTATGTACTGATATTGAATTATTACATCCTTGCAGGAATCCTTTTTGATCACCTGTATCAGGTACTACACCCACACTTCTCCTTTCAGTCTGACATTGCCTCTTCCAGTGGAGTTGGTGAGTACAGCCTTTAGCTAACGTCTCTTCTTTCTTTTACGGGTAGTCAAATCGTTTCTAATTCTTCTTTGTTTTAATTGCAGCCCTATAGATCGAAGGAGGAGATGAAAGAACTGTTGTACCACCAGTACTCCCGGTCTTGCCACCTGCTGCAGCCGGTATCGTAAACTCTGTTGTTCATGAACCTCCTTTATTTCTTGAACAGTTATTTAACTGTGATTTCCTTTGTAGCTGTGAAACCGACTTCAGCTCCGTTTGAGTCTCAAATTATGATGCCAGCAGGGCCCTTCTCTCTACGTCCCTCTTCCAAAAGTGCTGTGAATAGCCTGCGCACGTTGATCGATCATCTCGAGGAGCTTGATGCGGAGACTCCTGCCCTTGCTGCAGATTTCGCCGCTGAGGTTAATCCCATGCTGGAGACGCTCGTGCACTTTCATAATGAAGGCGTCGTGGAGTCCTGGGTTAATCATTGCAGAAAAATCGAGGCCTGTCTTCATGAGCCTGAGTTTAGATGTCCTACCCCTGAGGTCTTGGCTGTTAACTCCCAGCAGGCTGCATGGGTCGAGGAGAGCACCCCTTACTTCCACCATCTTAAACAAAAAGCGGCTTTGAGGCGTAAGGAGTGCGAGGAGGCTTTAAACGAATCTTCTCATTTGCATGCTCAAGTTGATGCAAACGCTGCACAGCTGAAAGTGATCTTTGAAAGCCTTCTACGATGTATTTCTGATGGGTTAACGCTGAGGTAGAAACTCGACCTCATTGAACGAGATGCACAAGGTCGTGAGGTAGCTCAGTGGGTGATTGATGAGCAACTTTCGTCTTATCTGCAGAAACGAGCTTAGGTTAAAGCAGAGTTGGCCGTGGCAGCTGACCATGAAAATGTGATTTCTTTCGCATTGTCTCGTGTCATCTCTTTGCTTTCTTCTTTTCTTTGTTATCAGCATGTCACTTTAGTAAGTATAGCCTGCAGATGATAGAGAGAGGATTCCGTTTTGAATTCTTCGAGAGGTAGTGATGGCTTAGAAAGCAGGTTCAGATCTGCTGTCTAAGACTTTTCAATTTCATGAGCCGTAAGGGTCTCATAAAGACTTTTCTCCCTACGAGTCGAGAGGATCTCATAGGTGTATTTTTTCCTTAGGAATCGTGAGGATTCCTAAGTTCGTTTTCTCTTATAAGTCGTAAGGATCTTATAAGAGAGGTTTCTTCCTTACGGGTCGAGAGGACCTGTAAGTGATTGATGGTGTTGCCATTATCCGCACTTCACGGAGTCAGGATCCGTTCTGGACGTTTCCCACGGGGTCAGGATTGACATAAGCCGCATTCCACATGATCAGAAATTTGCTCTGGATGCTTCCCACGGGGTCTGATTGACATAGCCGTGTTCTGCGAGGACCAGGCTTTCCACTAGACGTTTCCCACGGGGTCAGGATTGACATAAGTCGCGTTCCACGTGACCAGGAATTTGCTCTGGATGCTTCCCACGAGGTCTGATTGACATAGCCGTGTTCTGTGAGGACCAGGCTTCGCTCTGAACATTTCTCACGGGGTCAGGATTGACAAAGGCCATGTTCCACGTGACCAGGAACTTTCTCTGGATGCTTCCCACGGGGTCTAATTGACATAGACGTGTTCTGCGAGGACCAGGATCCGCTCTGGACGTTTCCCATGGGGTCAGGATTGACATAGGCCGTGTTCCACGTGACCAGGAATTTTCTCTGGATGCTTCCCACGGGGTCTGATTGACATAGCCGTGTTCTGCGAGGACCAGGCTCCGCTCTAGATGTTTCCCATGGGGTCAGGAATGACATAGGCCGTGTTCCACATGACCAGGAATTTGCTCTTGATGCTTCCCACGGGGTCTGATTGACATAGCCGTGCTCTGCGAGGACTAGGCTCCGCTTTGTACATTTCCCACGGGGTCAGGATTGTTATAGGCCGTGTTCCACATGACCAGGAATTTGCTCTGGATGCTTTCCACGGTGTCTGATTGACATAGCCGTGTTCTGCGAGAACCAGGCTCCGCTCTGGACGTTTCCTACAGGGTCAGGATCGACATAGGCCGTGTTCTACGTGACAAGGAATTTTCTCTGGATGCTTCCTACGTGGTCTGATTGACATAGCCGTGTTCTGCGAGGACCAGGCTCCGCTCTGGACTTCCCACAGGGTCAGGATTGACACAGGCCGTGTTCCACGTGATTATGAATTTACTCTGGATGCTTCCCATAGGGTCTGATTGACATAGCCATGTTCTGCGAGGACCAGGCTCCGCTCTGGACGTTTCCCACGGGGTCAGGATTGACATAGGTCGTATTCCACATGACCAGGAATTTGCTCTGGATGCTTCCCACGGGGTCGGTTTAACATAGCCGTGTTCTGCGAGGACCAGGATCCGCTCTGGACGTTTTCCACGGGGTCAGGATTGACATAGGCCGTGTTCTACGTAACCAGGAATTTGCTTTGGATGCTTCCCACGGGGTCGGTTTGACATAGCCGTGTTCTGCGAGGACCAGGATCCGCTCTGGTCATTTTCCACAGGGTCAGGATTGATATAGGTCGTGTTCCACGTGACCAGGAATTTGCTCTGGATGCTTCCCACGGGGTCGGTTTGACATAGCCGTGTTCTGCGAGGACCAGGATCCGCTCTGGACATTTTCTACGGGGTCAGGATTGACATAGGCCGTGTTCCACATGACCAGGAATTTTCTCTAGATGCTTCCCACGGGGTCTAATTTACATAGCCGTGTTCTGCGAGGACCAGGCTCCGCTTTGGACGTTTCCCACGGGGTCAGGATTGACATAGGCCGTGTTCCATGTGACCAGGAATTTGCTCTGGATGCTTCCTACGGGGTCGGTTTGACATAGCCCTGTTCTACGAGGACCAGGATCCGCTCTGGACGTTTCCCACGGGGTCAGGATTGACATAAGCTGTGTTCTACGTGGCCAAGAATTTGTTCTGGATGCTTCCCACGGGGTCTGATCGACATAGCCGTGTTCTGCATGACCAGGAAGTTGCTATGGATGCTTCCCACGGGGTCGGTTTGATATAGATGTGTTCCTCGAGAACTAGGCTCCGCTCTGGACGTTTCACACGTGGTCAGGATTAACATTAGCCGCATTCCACGAAACCAGGATTTTGCTCTAGATGCTTCCCACGGGGTCAGGATTGACATAGGCCGTGTTCTGCGAGGACCAGGCTCCGCTCTGGACGTTTCCCACGGGGTTAGGATTGACATAGGCCGTGTTCCACGTGACCAGAAAAGGTTGACTTTCGGTTGTTTGTGCATTGTCGAGTCATGGAACTGGGAATTTTGCCGCAGCTCAGATTTGTTGATGTCGTGTCTGTTGAAATGAGACGGATATTGAGATGATCTCTAGTCTGTCTGTGAACCATTGAGATTTGGCTTCTTCTTCTGATGGAGCCTGGGGAGGGAATGTGTGATTCCTTCTTTGTTTGCGCCCCTGGATTGTATACAGAGATTGATGTGATTTCACCTGTAGGGCAAAAGGTTTCATTTTACATATATTTTTTTCCGCGATGCCCTATCATTTCAGCTTTTATATCGCGAAGGTCACGATTGCCCAATCATTTCGGCTATTTTTCGCGGTGCCCAATCATTTTTGCTAATTGTTTTATTTTTACTCGCTGCTTTTTATTGCGAGTTGCCCAATCATTTCGGCTATTTTTGTATGCATACATTTTTACTTGCTGATTTTGTTGCGAGTTGCCCCATCCTTTCGGCTATTTCGTATGCATGTGTGGCTCGCTGGCTTTTTGCTGCAAGCTTGGAATTAGACACCAATTTCGGCATCAGCACCGCTACAACTGGGATATTGCCAGGAGCGAATCATCATTTGCCTTCGTCGATATCGAACAAAGGTGGCTTAGTAGACAGGGTTAGGATTCTGTCAACTAAGGATTTTGACTTCATGAGCCGTAAGCATCTCATAAAGGTATTTCTCCCTACGAGTCGTGAGGATCTCATAGGTGCGTTTTCTCCTTAGGAATCGTGAGGATTCCCAAGTGTATTGCTTCTTGTAAGTCATAAGGATCTTACAAGAGTATTTTCTCCTTCTAAGTCGAGAGGACTTTACAAGGGCTGCTCACCATGTAGACATATCCCTAGTCACGGATGGGACTTTGTTAGGGAAATTTTTATTCACGCCCATGGATTGTATACAAGGGTCAGCATTGAGCCGCTTGTAGGGTAGCATTGGAGGTTGTGGTGGCTGCTTAAAAATAGGTTCAGATCCCTATAGCCTATGGCTTTTGAATCCTATGAGCCGTGATGGTCTCATAGGGGGGTTCTCCTTACGAGTCGTGAGGATCTCGCAAGTGTAATTTCTTCTTAGGGATCACGAGGATCCCTAAGTGTGTTGCTCCCTTGTGAGTCGTAAGGATCTCACGCAGGTGGTTTCTCCTTACAGGGTCGAGAGGACCTTGCAAATGTCTTTTAACGAGGTTGCGCCCTTTTGGGTTTTCACAAAACTCGACGGTAGCCCTGTTGTTTTTACTCACGGAGCCCTTTCGGGTTTTCATCCGTGCTCATTTTGCTTATGTACATACCTTTTTTTTTATGTCAGCCTTAGGATGCTGCGGTCCGTAGTAGTTTATCGACGTCTCAGTCAACAGCCAGTTTTAGGACATAGTGGTCCGTCGTTAGTTTAAGGACGTTCTGGTCCGACGTAAGTTTTAAGACATAGTGGTCCATTGTTAGTTTAAGGACGTTTCGGTCCGTCGTTAGTTTAAGGACGTTTCGGTCCATTGTTAGTTTAAATACGTTTCGGTCCATTGTTAGTTTAAAGACGTTTCGGTCCGTCGTTAGTTTAAGGACATTTCGATTTGACCAAAAGGAAGCCAGCTACTACTTACAGAGTTTAGGCTTAGGAAGATAGCGAGCGGACATAGGTGTCGTCATCTATCGTTGACCTAGGCCGTTGCTCGTCAGGCATAGTATTTCTTTAGGAAGCGACCGTTTATAGGCCTGAATGGTCTTTCACCATACATGTCCATAAGTAGATAGGCTCCACCTTGGTAGACTTTGTCTATGATATACGGGCCTTCATAGTTCGGCTCGGATTTCCTACGCTTGGCACGATTAGGGATCATAGGTCTCTTAACCACTAGTACGAGTTCACCTTGGCGGAATGTTCTCAGCCTAGTCAATCTCTCATACGAGCGCATCATCTTTGCTTTATAAGCCTCCAGATTTTTTTGCGCTATGAGCCGAGTTTCATCAAGAGCATCGAGCTCCTCAAGCCGAAGGTAAGCATTTTCTTCGTCTGTTAACTCGCAGTGAACTGCCATTCATAGAGAGGGTAGCTCTATCTCGAGGGGGAGTACGGCTTCCGTTCCGAATACCAATGCGTACGGCGTTGTATTCGTGGCCATTTTGAACGTAGTTCGATACGCCCAGAGAGCTTCATGCTATCTCTCGTGCCAGTCCTACTTATTTTGAGACACCGTCTTTTTCACGATCTTCGTCAAGGTCTTGTTGACAGCCTCAGCTAGACCGATAGCTCGAGGATTATTGACTGAAGAGTATCTCCAGTCTATGTTATGCTGTTCTGCGAAGCGGCTGACCTTGTGGCTTCTGTAGGCTGGTCCGTTATCGGAGATAATCTGTCGCGGAGTGCCGAACCTGTAAATGACGTGTGTCTTGAAGAAATAAAGGATATTCTCTGTCTTCACTTCTCTTAGCGATACTGCTTCTGCCCATTTGGTGAAGTAATCAGTTGTCGCCAAAATGAATCGATGTCCTCTGGACGATGCTGGTTCGATAGACCCGATTATGTCGGTTCCCCACATTTTGAACGGCCAGCTAGCCACTGTCGGATGTAGCGGATTTGGATGATGGATAAAGTCCCCATGAATCTGGCATGAGTGGCATTGCTTCGCGTATTCGAGGCAGTCCTGGATCATCGTGGGCCAATAGTAGCCCATCCTTTTGATCTTCAGCTTCATTTTCGATCCAGCTTGGTGAGAACCGCAGAGTCCGTCGTGAGTTTCTTGGACGACTCTCTTTGCCTCTTCAGGTCCCAGGAATCTCAGCCACAGGGAATTAAATGATCTCTTATACAAAGTATCATTAACAAAGGCAGAGGATAGAGCTCGTTTCATGAGCTGATGCCTTGAGGATGCATCTTCAGGTGTTTGACGGGATTTGAAGTAGTCTATAAAGACTTCTCTCCAATCCATAGTCTTTTCCTGATCTTTTATTCGTAGGGCCATTTCCTCGGTCTCTCCCTTTTCTTCGGACGACTCCGGAGATATTTCTTCCGGTGCAAGAACACGACGACTTTGTACCACGATCCTTATGTCATCGAGGTTCTCATTGGCCAGTTCTTTAGCGAGCTTGGCTAATGCATCCGCTTAGCTATTTTCCGCACGCGGTATGCTTTCCAAGGTGTAGGAAGGAATTTGAGTCAGTAGTTGCTGCACTCTCTCGCTGTATTTCACTAGCTCTGGTTTGCACGTCTGATAGTCGCCGTTTACTTAGCTAATGACCAGTTGGGAGTCTCCGTATATGAGGAGGTTTTCAATTCCCATGTCAATAGCGATCTCGAAACCTGCTATCAAGGCTTCATATTCAGCTTCATTGTTCGTCCTCGGCTCTATTAAGGAGAAGGCAAAGCGCATTATCCTTCCTTGTGGACTCATAAAGATTAGGCCTACCCCTGATTTGATTATGGTGGTGCTTTGTTTGCGCTTCTTCATGGAAGATGCTTCATCGAAGTAGAGTTCCCAATAGGTATCATTCTCTCTTCTCTCCCCGTTGATCGTGTCAAACGCGTACTCGTCAGGCAATTCGCTGTTCAAGGGAGAGTCGGCAGGTATCGGATGCTCAGCGAGGAAGTCGACGATGGCCTGGCCTTTCACTGCCTTAAGAGGCCGATAAGTTATCGAGAACTCCATCAAGAGCAGGGCCCATTTAGCGAGCCGCCCTGTTAATTTAGTCTTCGACATCAAGTATTTTAGAGGATCCACTTTTGATTTGAGATGGACCTCATGTGCCAACGCATAGTGTCTGAGCTTCGTTATTGTGAAGATCAACGCCAGGCAGTGTTTTTCAATAGGAGAGTAATTGCTTTCTGCCCCCACGAGAACTCGACTCAGATAATAAAGGGGTCTCTCTTTCCCTTGGTCAATCTCTTATACCCACAGCGCACCTAAAGAACCTTCGAGGGCTGTTGTGTACAAGATTAGAGGCTTTCCCTTGACTGGAGCGGTTAGCACCGGTGGGTTCTTCAGGTATTGCTTGATTTCTTCCAAGGCGCTTTGGCATTTGTGATCCCAGACGAAAGGAGTCCCTTTCTTCATCAGGTGACTATAAGGGCAGCACTTTCCAGAGTGGTTAGCCATGAACCGCCGGATATACGCGAACTTTCCTTGGAAGGACCGCAGTTGCTTAAGAGTCCTTGGCGGTGGCATTTCCATGATCGCCTTGATCTTCGACGGGTCTATTTCGATGCCTCGGTGTCGTACAATGAATCCTAGGAATTTGCCCGAGGAAACTCCGAACGCGCATTTGAGAGGGTTCATCTTCAAGTTGTAGAGTTACTAGGCACTGTCACAAGGGTCTATAAGGTATCAACCATGCCCGATTTAAAATTTAGACGTGCCGAACAACCCTAACCAAGATCTTAGACAAGAGATTAGGCGAAACAAAGCATGTAAACAACTTTACATCTAAGAGTTTGGGATTACAACCTTTGTAGTCCGGTCCTTCACTTCAAAAGCTCCGTGTTGAGGTCCCTTCGCTGCGATCATCGAGTACCCAGACTCAAGAGAGGCTCCATGAAAAGAAAGATGCAAGCTTACTTCCGATCTTCGATAACAAAGATGATCTACCTTGAAGAAACTCAAGCCCAAGATTTTGCTTTGCTAATCAAGTATTAACAAAGCAAACACCCTAATCTAAGCGGCTAGAATTGATGAGGATGATGAAGTAGGAATTTAGCTCTCATTTGTTTTCAATTTCTCACATATAAACATCACAAATGAAAAGCTAGAAAGCTTTTCATCAAAGGAAGAAGAAGAAGAAGATCAAAACCTTTTGTGATGAATAATGAATCATGTGAGGTTAGAAATGCAACCATGGGTTAAGTATGAAGACTTAACCCATGTAAAAATTTAACTATGGTTAAAGGGTTGGGTTGGGTTAAAGAAATATCTTTGCAAAATATCACAAAATATAAAAGTCAAAGTCAAAGCTTCAAGAAGCTTCTTAAAAGCTTCATGAAAGCTTAACCCTAATCCAAACCCTAACCATATTTAAACTCCACAAATCATGTTGCATTTATAACCACAATATGTTACAATATTATATATCACATATACAATATTTATTGTAACAAAATAAAATAATACAATTAACATATATCGCATATATATCAATGTATTACCCGAGTGAGAAAAAGAATCTTTAAGTGAGCTTATATTAGTTAATGTAATTTAATATATCAAATATATAATTATACATTAAATTCGAATCAACACTTGATCCGATAATCCGGCTATTTCACAAATAACCGACTAATATAATCTGTATCAGTTCATCGAATCAACACTTGATCCGATGACCCAGCTATATCACATATACCCGGCCGATATCTCATATCGCGAGAATCTAATAGGTATCACATACACGTATTGTTCTCGGTCCCGCACATATCATATATGTGCTCCTACTCCGTTTTGCCTGAGCCAGGAAACCTCTGTGTAGGACTCTAAAGAATCATCAATACGCCGGCAGTAGGTGATGATCATATCAAACACCCACAAGCTGCAAGCGGTCAGCTAAACGTAACAGCCACCCAGGTATTGAGCAATTAGAAGATCAACAAGCAAGCCTGTACATTCTCCCATGAATCTAACCAATAACACTCCCGTGCAGTCCGGTCTCTTCGTCTGATATGTCGCATATCTCGCCTAGGGGTGGAAAACGTCAGACCCCAATAGCTTGTAAGTCGTGTCGATAAGAGGTCCATAACAGTTCGAGAAACTACTGATAACACTTACCAGTAAATCTCAGCAATCCTGGCCAGGGATTTCTAGTTATAGCCAATCGAACACAGCGCAACATCAACTCCCTATACCGGGAGAGACGAAACCCCTCATATCGCTCATTGCCTCCATGTGATTCGGGACTGTACCCAAAAGCCACCTTTTTGCACACCCTCTTGGACGTGGTATGATGGAAATCCAAGCACAGTGGGAATCACACAAGACTCCATGACGATCTCGTGTCTACAAACTAACCTGTACCGGTGTCACCAGAGAACTGCCATCTGACGTGAGGTATAATACCATCTGCGAGTTCTCGGCGAGTCCGTCCAATGTACCCAGTTCCCACTGAGCACCCGTATACCTTCTCTGATGTCAAACACCAATGGATATGAGATCATCCATCACCCATCATATAGGTCAAGAAGCGAATACGCTAGTCTACTCTGGAGTATCGATGCCCTGTCTCGGTACTGCCACGACTAGGAACATTTGAAGGATGTACTTGGCGACTACACTGTCCCCACTTGTATGATCTGCATCATAGTCCTGGTAGTCAAGTAATCATCCTAAGGTCTTTATCAACATGTGACATAGAGACAATCAGAATACATGTTAAGATAAAGAGTAACCATATAGCATACTATCATGTCGAGCAAGAAAGTCCTCCCTATATATGTCCAAGCATCCACTACAATATGCAACGTAGGTACAGTAATGGCCTCTAGGGCATACATATAACTAACAATCTCCCACTTGCACTAGGGCCATCTGTTGTAGTATCTCATACCCAACAATAAGCTATGGTTGAAGTATCTCATATTCAACCATCCCATAAAAGTCTCTACTGGGAAATAGGCCTTTGTGAGTGGATCCACGCTGTTTTCCTCTTTGTCTACTCTCCTAACCTTGATCTACCTTGAGATCAACCATCTCCATGATCAGGTGATACTGCCTAAGACTATATCTGGATCACAGATGGGACAGGGGTTCCTTGGCTTAAGCCATAACTCCATTGTCACATAATGGCAGGAACGAAGTTCATCTCATGAATGAAAATATATATCCAGACTGCCTCTTTGGTAGCATCTTTGGTAACGATGTATCTTGCCTTTAATCGTCTAGTAAGTCACGGTATCTAGCTTGGAACTCTTCCAACAAACCGTCCCTCCACTGAGGGTAAAGACAATGCCTGCGACTGACATTCAGTCGTCCTTATCACCATGGAACCTTTCCAGTGATTCTCCCCCGGATCGATTGATACCATCTCACTACAACTAGTGTGTATCCTAACATCCAATTAGATCTATCTTATAGATCCATAACTCAGGATTTAGGAGGTATCACCTTGATCCTATGTGAAGAATCTTTGTGATAAGAGGAGATTGACCGAGCGTAGCATAGGAAACTACTTCCCTATCAAGAGTATGTCATCCACGTACTTTATGAGGATCACCACCATACTCTCTACTACCTTTTTGTATATACTTGGGTCATCTACCATTTTGATGAAGTCAAACTCTTTGACTACCACATCAAAACAGACGTTCCAACTCCGCGATGCCTGATTTATCCCATAAAACATTATGCTCACGTTTCCGCTGCTCCCACTGTCTACGAAGCCCTCTGGCTGTGTACTTATAGATGCTCTTTTCCAAATCAATATTTAGAAAAGCAGTCATGACACCCAACCGCCAGATATCGTAGTCATGGTATGTAGCCATGGCAAGTAGGATCTGGATGGACTTAAGCATAGCTTTGAAAGTCTCAACCTTTCCTTGTACACTAAGTAATCTTCTCAAGATATACTTGCTCCTGATGGGGATTTAACCCTTCAGATAAAACAACCAAAGTCCATACTTTGTTGGTGTATAAGGATTCCATCTCAGATCACTAAGCATCTAGCCATTCTCACAGAGTCTTCACTCCTGATGGCCTGCTCGAAACTAGTTGGGTCATCATCTCGTGATGCAATCCTCGCTCCCACTGTCATAGAGAAACCGAAGTATCTCTCAGGTGGATGAGGAACCCTACCAGATCGGGGGAGAGGCTGAGGTTCGTTGAAAACTATTGAATCCTCCGGGTTTACTAAATCATCAGCTGTAGTTTGTATAGCTGGAACTCCTTCCAGTTCTACCTCATGACCACTAATTTCTTCACAAGAAATTCCCTTTTACTCAAAAAGTGGTATTCCGAGAAATAAAACATCTTTTGTTCCTCAGTGTGGTAGAAGATATTCCCTTGCGAATGCTTGGGATATCCAACAAACTTCCACAGAACTGATCTTGTCTCGAGCTTGTCCGGATTTTGCTTTTGACATAGGCCGGACAACCCCAAATCTTAACATCTTTAAGAGATGAGCTCTTCCCATACCATATCACATATGGAGTGGTGGGCATCTGATTTGGTTGGAACCCTATTCAATAGGTATGCAACTTCTCAAGTGCATAACCCCAAAAGATAAATAGGTAACTCAGTAGTACTCATCATAGAGCACACCATATCATATAGGGTGCGATTGCTCTACCCTGATACACTGACGTGCTGTGGTGTATTCGGAGGAGTAATGCTGAGAGAGAATCTCATTCTCCTTTAGAATAGTCCAGGAATTCCGTGCTCAAGTATCCTCCTCCTTGATCTCATCAAAGGACATAATACTTTTACCCGTTTTTGGTTCTCTACTTCCAACTTATATTCATTGAATTTCTCAGAAGTTCCAGACTAGTGTTTCAACAGGAACATATGTCCGGATCTTGAGAGATAATTAGTGAAAGTAATGAAGTACAAAGAACCGGTCTTGGCATGTGTAGACAGGGGACCTTCATACATCAGCATGTATCAATCCCAAGAGTTCACTAACTCTTTCTCTGTTTCCAATAAACGGAGCTGTGGTCATCTTATCTTTGTGACATGACAGGCAAGTATTTACAAGATGTAAATTCAAACAAATTTAAATATGCATCTTTATGTAACATCAGCTAGACGGGTCGCATTGATATGACCTAGTCTACAATGCCTTAAGAAGGATTCGTTCATTTCTGAACTCTTACTCTTGTGTGTGTTCTGTATATTAAGAACTGTGCTTTGATATAGAACGTCTATGATTTTAGATAATGTGCCTGAACCGATCAACTCTTGATATAGGAAATGTTCAAAATATTATCCAACAATACAAAAATATATCCTTCTTTACTAATAAAGAGACTGATATGATGTTGTATATCAGGTTCGGTATCTAATAACATTCGTTCAGAATCAATGTATTCTGATAATACAGGGTGATAACTGCCAACAGACTTGGCTGCAACACTTGCATCATTTCCAACTCTTAAAACTTATCACCCGTTCTCAGTTCTCTACCTTTCTGTAGCCCATGTAACAGATTACATTTGCGGTATCCTGATCCGGTATCTCATACCCAGGACGTAAAGGATACTGAGAAACAGTTCTAGGTAATGAACATACCCGAAGATGACGCATCAGCATGCACTTTCTTCGTTTCGGCGGCACAGGAATTCTGGTAATCCCCTATATCTTGCTCTGTCTTATAACAATTATAAGTTGGAGCGGGACCAACGTTCCCTAGCGCAGTATAACAAGCGGGTTCGGTCAATACATCCGTATTATTATCTTGATTAAGGCGTGACATGGTCGCTACCTGGAGAGAGATAGAAGAAAACACTCAGCGTAAACTCTTGCAAGATTAGATTTGGTTATTAATATATCTAATCAGGATGTCTTCCACTATTTTAGTCAAATCTTCCTTCAAACCCTAAAAGGAAAGACTAGCCGGGATTAATTACACTCTACAAGTTCGCCAATCTTTCAGCCAGGCGTGTGCCAGTACTTTGAGGGAGGTTCCCCATGCTTTCGCACGGACCTAATTAAAGTAAACCTTGTTTTCCCAGGGGCGTAACCCTGTTGACACCTTTCTAGACACCTACTTGATCGGCTAATTGTAATGTGTAAAACTCTCCCAGAAGTAACTCTTACTCGCAGTGGGTATCGGGATCCAACTATCTCATAGAAGGTATGCAATCTCATTGCAAATTTCAACACTTGAAATTCCCAATAATATTTTACCCCTAGCAACTTATGTCCTTGGCTAAGGTCAATAAATCATAAGCGCTAGCCAAGTTCAACCCGTCATTTCCTGATTGAATTAAACCCATCCGCACGACCCTTGGCTAAGGTCGACAAAGTCGCACGACTACCCTAACTCAATCGCATCATATGCTTATACAGATAAGCGCTAATTAGCAACCGCACACTACGCCTTGGCTAAGGTCAACAAACATAGCACGAATACTAAGTAGTACTTATCTGAAATGACGGAGGGCTACGACAGGTTTCTAAGAAAACCTTTTGCGTAACGAACTTGATATCGTTGTAGAATCGAGTTATTTTAATTGGAATGTTTGTGAGGCCTTTTCTAGTTTTGCTAAAGAGGTCACTGTAAGTCCACGTTGCCCACCCCGGTGCTTGCGGGGAGGCGGAAAACGGTATAAAAATCGTATCTTTATCGAACTAGGCAACATGGACTAACTAAAGGAGGATCTTTGCTAAACAAAAACTAACTACAAGCTAACTGTTCCCCTCCGAAGGACGGCGCACAGGACCGCTGAGCCCTGGCGCTGAGATTCGGGGCAGATGCTATATGGTTTTACCCGTCTACCTCTTCGAAGATGCCAAATTGATTTATGGCACCGTGTACGAAGGTTTAGACGGATGCGGCCGATGTAGCAGACTTTGTCAGATTCCCCCTCGCTTGAGGGGTTTTTGATTGTGGGGACGCTCTTCCCTGCAGGCGCAAGCCCCTGCAGTTAATTACGCTACCGCCTCACGGTAGCCACTTTCTCCTTCTCTAGAATTTCACTTCGTGTCGTATGTGTTTGTTTCGTTTGTGGTTGCCCGTGGATTGTATACGGAGACTGAGTAATGCCGTCGCCCGTAGGACGTGGATTAGTCCAAATCTGTATTTATTTAGATTTGGGTTTGGTGTTTTAGTTTAAGGATGCGTTAGTCGCGTTGCGGCTAAGATCAACTTAAACGTGATTTGTTTAATATATGGTCGTCGGGACTCGTCACCTCTCTGACGTCGTTGAAGGATTACAACGATAAGTGTCAGAGGAGTTCAGAGGTGTACCCTCGAACCGAAGTTGATTTAGGGTTTTGCATTCTATTTGAATGTTTAAGGATACGTTAGCCATGTTTGGGGCTAAGATCAACTTAAACGGGACCGTTTAGATCCGGCAAAAGTGCATTTGGAAGCTCTATTGTTCCAGTTTTAAGGACGTAGTCGTCCATAGGTAGTTTAAGGACGTTGCGGTCAATATTCCAGTTTAGAGACGTGGTGGTCCATTATTAGTTTAAGGACGTTTCGGTCCAACGCCAGTTTAGGGACGTAGTGGTCCGTTATTAGTTTAGGGACATTTCGGTCCGATATTAGTTTAGGGACGTTTCGGTCTAATATTCCCATTTAGGGACGAATATTAGTTTAAGGACGTCTCGGTCCACGAGTTTAAAGACCCCGCAGTCCATATCGATGTGTGGTCGTTGGGACCCGTCACCTCTTTGACGTCGTTGAGGAATTACAACGATGGATGTCAAAGGAGTTCGGAGATGTACCCTCAAACCGGATGTGAATTGATTTAGGAGGAGCAATCTTGCTCAGTTAATTTAATTTAAGGACTTACGGCCAAAATTGGGCTAAGTCCAGTTGAGAATATTCAACGTTCCGTTTGCATTTGGCCTGTTAGGCCTTTTACTAGGGCTGCTCATTTATTTTGGGCTTTGCTCAAACAAAGTATCAATTTAAATGGGGACCTGCCTTTTTATTGCTTTGCAATTTATTTAGACCTGTTAGGTCTTTTTGACTTGAGCCTGGCCCTTTAAGTAATGCATTGCATTTGTACGAAGCACTGAGAATCTTTGTAGATTCAAGAAGTGCAAAGCACTTTTTATCCCTTAATCTAAATTTGGATCAAAGAAAAACTAGTTTTTTCTTGTTTCAGGGAACCAAAGGTTCATAGCAAGTGCAAGGCACTATTTTTATTATTTTTATTTGTTTATTTATTTATTTATTTATTGAAAATCACTGATCTTGTTCTTAGATCAATGATCTATTCCTAAGAGAATTTTCTCTTATTTTAATGGTTTTTTTACCTTTTTTTGTATTCTCAAGGAGTTCTCCAGAGTTCTCTTCTCTTTTTTTTAGTCTGATCTCAATGATTTTGAAATGAGGCCTGGGGTCCTTTTTATAGTGCTCATAAATTAGTTAGATTTGTTACATAAATATTTTTCTGAGTGATTTGGGGAATTTTCCCCACCGTTGGATCTTTGATCCAAAGGCCCCTGCCTTATACAAGAAAATCTTCTTGTTTCAACAAGATTTATTCTGTTTTGCGCAACTCCCCCAGTGAGTGACACGTGTCGCACAATGAAGCGCTTGCGCAACTGCGCTTGCGCAACTGCGCAGACACGTGTCGCGCAGCGGTGCGCTTGCGCAGTCGTGCTTGCGCAACTGTGCAGACACGTGTCGCGCAGCGGTTTCGCGCAACTGCGCAGACACGTGTCGCGCAGCGGTGCGCTTGCGAAACAGTGTTCGCGCAACTGCCCAGACGCGTGTCGCGCAGCGGTGCGCTTGCGCAACTGAGCGTTGCTTTTGTTTTTTAAAGAGCCTTGCTCTGATTGGACGCACTGCCTTAGGCGTTGTGCTGCCGTATCAACTTCTGACACGTGGCGCGTTGCGCGCAGCGCACGGGATCTGAAGCGTTGCTTCAAAAATTTGAATTTTCAAAATTCAAACAGAGCCTTGCTCTGATTAGGGGAACAAATGCCCCCCCACTGTTGCGCTCACGTGGTGCGCACGTGAGTGCAGCGGTGGCGAGATCCTGACCATCGGATCAAAGGGGTCAGGTGAAAAGGCACAGGCGCCTATAAATCGGACCCTTGGTCCTTGGTAACTCTTTACTAATTTCAAGAATTTGAATTTCAGAGCCTTGCTCTTGCTTAAGAACTTCCAGAGCCTTGCTCTTGTGAGAACTTCAAAGTTCTAGTTTTAGAATCACTCTAGATAAAATTAATTAAATTAAATTAATTTAAATTAAATTTAATTAACAGAGCCTTGCTCTTATAGATCTTTGATCTAAAGGAAAACCCTTTTGGGGTTTCTTCAACAGAGCCTTGCTCTCAAAAAAATTACAGATTTACAGAGATCTGATCCATGTGTTCTAACCCATGAACAGAGCATTGCTCTTAGATCAAATGTAGATCTTTTTAGATCTGATAAACGGAGAAAATTTTTGTTTTATAAGTTTTCATGGATTTTTCAAGATTCCAAAACTCTAAAGATAAAATTGATGGATCTTTCCACCATTACCATAGAGCTATGCTCTTTTAAGGAATCTTGTTCCCCTGAGACCAGAGTTTGACAAATGTCACTCTGTGACAGAGCTTTGCTCTGAAAGAGAATATTTCTCCTTGTCTCTAAGGATTTCCCATCAGTGAGGATATTCTTTTGGGGACCTTTTCATTAATTGACAGTCTCATCTAATGATGGGGTTGTCTTATTAAATGATGTACCGTCATCCAGATTTTGTGGGTCCCTCTTTTTGTCCCCTACCCATTACATCACAGTGTTGAGTAAGATTTCAAAATGCCAAGTGTCAGAACACTAACGGTTATTTCGTCTTTCAACAGGAAACATGTCCGGTGACTTGTCTTTCCCCTTTGTTCGCTCGGAAGGAGGGTTCCCCCATTCGCCAGTGGACCGGGTGGCATTCGCTTTGATTAAAGATCATGACCCCGAGTGCAAGAAACTCCACCTGTGGGGAAGGTGGTACGGCCAAATCATCCAAGGCCGTCGCAGTTTCAGCTCCGCCTCGCCCTCTGAGCCCATAGTTACGATCCCTTATGCGGACGAGCCCCCGGTGAAGTATGCCGTGGAGGTTAAAAACTGGAATTCTGACGACCTCCTCCAGCCTGCGATCGGTGCCATCCCAGTGCAGCAGCCGCCGGCGATAGACATCTTGGGGAGGCGAATCTGTCAGGGTGAAGCACGCCCTTGGGGACAGGCTTACAATATTGGATTAATCCCGCGACCGCTTGCCGGATATTTGCAGTAGGCCCGGTACATCTTATCGGCGAAAAGGACTCATCTAATGAGGATTGGTTTATATTCGGCCATCTACGTTTCGCTTTTCGAGTATCCCTCTCTTCCAATGTGGTGGGTCAAGGCCTTTATCGAACAATGGAATATCCCCACTCACACCTTCCTGATGGCGGATAGGGAAGTCTCTATCTCCTTGGAGGAATTCGCTGAGATTTCGGGTCTACCAATGAGGGGAGAGCACTACGAGGAGCTGCTTCCTCCTGACGAGTACGTCTTTGCCACCAAGCAGCTGGTGTTTGACTTAACTCCGGAAAATGCCATTCAGCATCAGTATCCGGGCTTGGTGAAGGTGTTGGAGATCTATGAGGAACTCCATTTGGGATCGGGCGAGCGGGGCGTCAGTTTCGCAGATTTTAATGCTCGCTTTATTCGCCCGGAGTTCCTATCAGAGCAGGGCGAGAAGTTCGCTCAGCTTGCTGACCCTTTCGGTTTCGGCTTGGACCGCCGACCTATATCGGAAAATAACCAGCGGGATTTTTATCTCCCCGGCATTGCCAACGTACCTTTCTCAGAGATCGCCGTTCCTGGCATGGACGAGGAGACCTTTTTTATAGGGTTCTTGGGTTTATGGTTATGCAGCTTCGCGCTTCCCACGCACCCACGCCTCATGCGGCCCTCCGTCTTTTATCCGGCGCATCGAATGGTGGCTGGTTTGCAGTTATCGGTAGGGATCGCCGGGCTGGCTTACCTCTATAATGGACTTAGTGTAGCGGCGGACGCTAATGAGCCTGGAGTACAGCCTGCCAACTTCCCGATGCACTATTTTACTTCTTGGATGGAGATGCACGTGCAAGGGGTGTTTGGTGCCCATAAGACTCCTCCGTTCTTTGAGAAATGCAGACTTCCGAGAATCATGCGGTTGGTCGGGGCTTCAATTGTGGTCGCATCCCCGCGGGATTCTAGGGGACTGCTCCTGCGTCCACATCTGGTCGGAGCGAAGATTTCTTTTATGGATAAGGTCATCACCATAGGCTCAGAGACCACTAAGTCAGTGGTGCCACTACGTGATGATTTTAAGGGCGGGGCTTCTGTACTGAAGGCTCGGGAAATCCTCCACCTCTACTCCATTCGGCCGGGCTATCTAGTGTTTAGGCAGAATGAGACAGCTCTATTTATGAGGTATAACCCACACCGATTTGCCCGGCAATCGAGTTACAACCAAGGGATCCCGATGGAAGCTTTTCTGGAAACACCCGTGGCCAACCAAGAGGGGATAAGGAATGCGATGCATCATTTCACACGGCTTAACACGGGTTCCAATTTCTTTATCAGCGAACCCAGCTGTGCCCCCAAGATGCTCAACACATACGTGGCTTGGTATGCGCACGTGATGGGCCCAATTATCTTAACGGAGAAGCGTATGCTGGTTGACCGTAGGGGTGCGCCTCCCGGCGGCGATCGCAAGGCCCCTTTGCAGCCAAGGCTCCAGGTCATCCTCCCGATAAAAGATGCTGGAGTTGACCGACCATGCGTGTTGAGCCCCCCGCGTGGATTGCCACTGCCTACTACGGTGGATGCACCACCGGCGCCCCGTGCTCCCATAAAGACGGTTAATGTGGTATCGCCAGGGTCCGGCGCAGGAGCAGATATCGGGACCCGCCGCCCTGAAGTGACTGCCAAGCGCAAATCTACTCCGGATGGATCTAAAGCTGGCGGACAGAAGAAGAAGAAGAAGTCCACCCTTTCCCTCGATGCGATCCTCAGCTTAAAGCCTGCGGCTCCTCCCACCGAAGGCATATGTGAATATGGCAGCAACGAGGGCTTCTTGGTAGACCCTGCGGACACCAATTTGGCTGCCGCCATTGCAGCTTCGGAGCGATCGGCGAGGCTCGAAGCGATGTTAAGCAAACTCGCTGAGTCAGGTAATCATCAGCCGCTTTATTTGTCATTTTATTGAACTTTTTATTATTATCTTTAACTAATATTTGCTCCCTTTTCAACAGGTGTCTCTACTGAAGAGGCTATCGCTGCCTCTTTGAAAACCTTCCAAGAGGAGGAGGAGAAGCGCGCTCTAGCAGGCGTTGGTATGTCTCACCCCTTTCTCTTTTATAAGGAAATTTTGTCATCTTTTCTGATGGTCAACCTAACCTTCTTTTGTTTCTTTGTAGGGGTTGTATCAATTGATGCGGGGATCCTTCCCGAGGCCGTTACTGAAGTCCCGATCTCGTCGAGGCTGCTGCAGGAGCCTCGACTTGACAAAACGACAAGGGATGCCTTGAAAAATCTGGAGGCAT
Organism: Agapanthus africanus; assembly: GCA_030015575.1. Lineage (NCBI taxonomy): Eukaryota > Viridiplantae > Streptophyta > Magnoliopsida > Asparagales > Amaryllidaceae > Agapanthus > Agapanthus africanus. The sequence continues at coordinate 251,276,348 of CM057343.1, forward strand.
CCCTATTCACGGACGAGGACGCCTCAATTAAAGAAGCCCTAGTGGCATCCATCTCAACGGCTCGGGAGAATCGAAAGTGGTTGAGACACGAAGCAAAGGCGCACAGAGCTGCTTTGGCCACGGGAGCAGGCCCTAGCACTATTCCTCACGCTGACACTCCTTCTGAAGAGGCCCCTGTCGCCCTATCTACTGCTCATAGCTGAGTGGCGCGCGCGGCCCGAAGTGCAAACGATAAATCCTCTTCAGGTAGCATTTCTTTCAGAACCTTGTTGTAAGAATTATAAAGCCATTGGCTCATATGCATTCCATCTTGCAGGGCCAAGTCCGATTGAGGGGGGGCGGAGACCGTTGAACCCAGGGGAGCGGAGGAGCGGTACTTGCCGAACCCGAGCTGACAGTGAGCAACGTCGTCGGGGCTACGGGGCCTGAAACAGAGGTTGAGGGATCCGCCGCCGAGAGGGTGATTGATGCCGCACCTGAAGTGGCGACAGATGAAATGATTGTCTTAACCGAGCCGAAGGCAGTAGAGGGCGAGGCGCTTGAGGCTGGAGACCTCGTGGTGCCGATGGACGAGACAACCGCGACCGCAGAACCCGAGGGAGTATCGGGTGAGGCGGCCACGATTCCTGAGGAGGAGCTAACCGCTCTTTCCCAGGAATCTGGCAATACTCCAATCATAGCCCTCCCCGCGTATGGTTCCTTGCCGTCTCCAGGGCTTGTGAGCACAACAACGGTTCCCATCGAGTCGGGTGATGAGGCTACGGGCGGCGGTCTCATGTCAACGGAGGAGGGGATTGCTTCAGTTTCGGCTGGCAGCTCGTCCGGTAAATTTTGAGTTACTAGCGTTCTTCTTTTTATATATCTCGCAATCTCCTCTAACAAGTTTGTCTTTGCAGGTGCGGCCAGTGCCGACGCTCCATTGCTCGAAGGAGCACCGTCAACTACTGCTTTGGCGGTGGTCACCTCCCCGCCTTCCCTTGTACCATCGCGGATGTTGGAAGGTATGGAATTACGACTCATGCGTTAATCTTTTAAACGTGTAGCTTTTGTACTAACGTTATACCACTGTGCCCTTTCAGGAGCGCTCTTTGATCATCTATACCAAGTGTTGCTCCCACACTTCTCCTTCCCGTCCGAACTCGCTTCTCCCTCTAGTGGTGCCGGTGAGTACATTTTCCTTTTGATGTCTTTGTTCCCCCCCTTTTTTTTAGCAACAGGATTATTTCTGACTTTTCCTCTTCCTTATTGTAGTGCCACAAATCGAAGGAGGGGACGCAAGACCTACCACGCCACCGGTCCTTCCGGCTTTGCCGTCCCTTGCAGCTGGTATAGTAAATTTCCTTTTTGATGACCCTTCAACATCTCTTGCACCGTCGCTTAACCATGTTTTGTTTTGCAGCTATCGTTCCGGCTCCGGTCCCTCTTGAGTCTCGTGTCCTTTCACCGGCAGGTCCCTTCTTGAAACGTCCATCTTCAAAGGGTGCCGTGATGAGTTTGGGCATGCTGAGCGGGTATATCGAAGAGCTTAACGTGGACGCACTCCCCTCTGCTGCAGATTTCGCTGTCGAGGTTAACCCAATGTTGGCGGCGCTCGTAAACTTTCACAACGAAGGCGTCGTCAACTTTTGGGTTAACCACTGCAGGGAGATCGAGGCCTGCTTACATCGGCTGGAGACGACGCGCCCTTCTCCTGAAGTTTTGGCCATGAGCACCGAACGGACAGCCTGGCTCGAGCAGAGCGCTTCTTATCTCCGCCATTTGGAGCAGGAAGCAGCTTTACGGTTGAAGGAGCGTCGGGAATCTTCAAGCGCAACCGCTCGCCTGCGCGCTGAAGTTAGGACGAATGCTGCTGGAGTGAAAGCCGTATTTGAAGGCCTCCTGGAGCGTATCTCTAATGGGCTAGCACTGAGGCGGAAGCTTGATGCCGCCGAGCGTGATGCCCGAGGCTGTGAAGCAGCTCAGCAGGTTGTTGGGGAAAAGCTTGCATCCTTCAGGCAGCAGCGGGCTCAAGCAGAGGCCGAACTGGCGATGGCAGCTGATCAAGAGAAGGCGTGGAAGGAAGTATGCGAGCAATTGCTAAATCTATGCAAGACGCTTCCTTCTCAGTAATTCTCCTTGTATCGTTTGTACTTATAAAATAGATGTATATACATTTTTTTATTCTTTAGTGCAATGTATCCTGTACTCGATCAATATTTATGAATAAAAGGTGCACATTTTTGTAATGTCTTGTGTCATTTCTCCGCCCCCCCCCCTTTTTTTTGCATGATATCTTTGATGAACCTCATTGGCCGATAACTTCATTTCTCCCAGAGATAGCGATGGCTTAGGCCGCAGGTTCAGGTCTACCGCCTAAGACTTTTCAACTCTATGAGCCGTGAGGGTCTCATAGAGGCTTTTCTCCCTACGGATCGAGAGGATCTCGTCGGTGGGTTTTCTCCTTAGGAATCGTGAGGATTCCTAAGTGTGGTTTTCTCTCATAGGTCGTAAGGATCCTACAAGAGAATTTTTCCCTCTTATGAGTCGAGAGGACCCGTAAGTGGTTGTTTCCTTTCTTGTCGAAAATCGACTTCGGAGAGTGAGACCCGTGAATAGTATGCAAGAGACCATTTCGGATTGACTTGCAGGGCCCCATTTTTCAGGAAGCAAGTTTTCCCACCTCTGCTGCCTGAGGCTTCATCTTGCAAGTTGGGACGAACCGGGAATTCTCCTGCGGAGACAGCGGTGGCTCTGCGAGTTGACGTGGGTCAAGAGGCTCTCGTCACGGAGTGTTTGTATCCGTGAGTCGAGGAATTTTGCTAGGGATTATTTGTTTCCCAAGCCCTAAGGATTATTTGTTTCTTTGGGGTTTGAAACGAGTCGAGGGTTCCCACGGAGGCACTGGTGGCTCTGCGAGTCGACGCGAATCAGAAGGCTCTCGTCAAGGAGTGTTTTTATCCGTGAGTCGAGGAGTTTGCTAGGGATTATTTGTTTCCCGAGCGCCAAGGATTATTTGTTTCCTTGGGGTTTGAAATGAGTCGAGGGTTCCCACGGAGGCACTGGTGGCTCTGCGAGTCGACGCGAATCAGAAGGCTCTCGTCAAGGAGTGTTTGTATCCGTGAGTCGAGGAATTTGCTAGGGATTATTTGTTTCCCGAGCGCCAAGGATTATTTGTTTCCTTGGGGTTTGAAACGAGTCGAGGGTTCCCACGGAGGCACTGGTGGCTCTGCGAGTCGACGCGAATCAGAAGGCTCTCGTCAAGGAGTGTTTGTATCCGTGAGTCGAGGAATTTTGCTAGGGATTATTTGTTTCCCAAGCGCCAAGGATTATTTGTTTCCTTGGGGTTTGAAACGAGTCGAGGGTTCCCACGGAGGCACTGGTGGCTCTGCGAGTCGACGCGAATCAGAAGGCTCTCGTCAAGGAGTGTTTGTATCCGTGAGTCGAGGAGTTTGCTAGGGATTATTTGTTTCCCGAGCGCCAAGGATTATTTGTTTCCTTAGGGTTTGAAACGAGTCGAGGGTTCCCACGGAGGCACTGGTGGCCTTGCGAGTCGACGCGAATCAGAAGGCTCTCGTCAAGGAGTGTTTGTATCCGTGAGTCGAGGAATTTTGCTGAAGTCACTGGCTTCTTCGGTTGAAATGAACCGTTAAGGTTTGGCTTCGTCGTCTGACGGAGCCCGCTGGGAAAGTATGGTTTCCTCTTTGTTTACGCCCTTGGATTGTATACAGGGATCGATGTGATCCTAACTGTAGGGCCAAAGTTTTATCGTCATCATTTTTTTATTCATTTTTTTTGTTTCCGTGATGCTCTATCATTTCAGCTTTTATATCGCGAAGGTCGCGATTGCCCAATCATTTCGGCTATTCTTCGCGGTGCCCAATCATTTCGGCTATTTATTTTATCTTTACTCGCTGCTTTTTATTGCGAGTTGCCTCATCATTTTGGCTATTTCGCATGCATACATTTTACTTGCTGCTTTTTTTTTATTGCAAGTTGCCCCATCATTTCGGCTATTTCGTATGCATGTGCGGCCTAGCGGTTTTTTGCCGTAACCCTAAAAATGGACACCGATTTCGGCATCAGCACCGCTATAACTGGGATATCGCCAGGAGGGAATCATCATTTGCCTCTGTCATTGTCGAACAAACGAGGCTTAGCGACTAGGGTTAGGGTCCTGTCGGCTAAGGCTTTTGACCTTATGAGCCGTAAGGGTCTCACAAAGCTATTTCTCCCTACAAGTCGTGAGGATCTTATAGGTGTATTTTCTCCCCAGGAATCGTGAGGGTTCCTAAGTGTATTGTTCCGCTGTAAGTCGTAAGGATCCTACAGGAGGGTTTTCTCCTTGTAAGTCGAGAGGATTTACAAGGGTTGTTTACCATGCAAACATATCCCTAATCTCGGATGGGACTTAGTTAGGGAAATGTTTATTCGCGCCCGTGGATTGTATACAAGGGTCAGTATTGAGCCACTTGTAGGGCAATATCGGAAGTTGTGGGGGTTGCTTAAGCACAGGTTTAGGTTTCTGTAACTTAAGACTTTCAACTCTTATGAGCCGTGAGGGTCGCATAAGAGAGTTCTTCTTACGAGTCATGAGGATCTCGCAAGTGTATTTTCTCCTTAGGAATCATGGGGATCCCTAAGTGTGTTGTTCCCTTGTGAGTCGTAAGGATCTCACGCAGGTGGTTTCTCCTTACAAGGTCGAGAGGACCCTATAAGTGTCTTTTAACGAGGCTGCGCCCTTTCGGGTTTTCACAAACACTCGCCGGTAGTTCTGCTGTTTTTACTCACGGAGCCCTTTCAGGTTTTCATCCGTGCCCATTTTGCTTATGGACATACCCCCCCTTTTTTTTATTATTCTTTTTATTTTCTTTTTCTCTTCTTTTTTTTTTAAACGAGGTCGCGCCCTTTCGGGTTTTCACGAACACTCGCCGGTAGCCCTGCTGTTTTTACTCACAGAGCCCTTTCGGGTTTTCATCCGTGCCCCTTTTGCTTATGGACATACCGTTTTTTTTTATTTTATTTTTATATGTTTTTTTTATCTCGTCAGCCTAAAGATGCTGCGGTAGTAGTTTAAAGACGTTTCGGTCTGCTATTAGTTTAAGGACATTTCGGTCCACTGTTAGTTTAAGGACATTTCGGTCCGCTGTTGAGAAGCTGGCTACTGCTTATAAAGCTTGAGCTTAGGAAGATAGCGAGCGAACATAGTCGTCGTCATCTATCATTGACCTAGGCTGTGGCTCATTAAGCGTAGTATTTGTTTAGGAAGCGACCGTTTATTGGTCTGAAAGGCCTTTCACCGTGCATGTCCATGAGTAGGTAGGCCCCACCCTGGTAGACCTTATCTATGATGTACGGGCCTTCATAGTTTGGCTCGAATTTTCCCCGCTTGGCGCGATTGGGGATCATAGGCCTTTTGACCACTAGCACGAGTTCGCCTTGGCGGAATGTCCTCGGTCGGGTTAATCTTTCGTATGAGCGCATCATCTTTGCTTTATAAGCTTCCAGATTTTGCTGCGCTATGAGCCTAGTTTCATCAAGGGCGTCAAGCTCCTCAAGCCGAAGGTGGGCATTTTCTTCGTCCGTCAGCTCATAGTGGAATGCCACTCGTAGAGAGGGTAACTCTATCTCGAGGGGCAGTACTGCTTCCGTACCGAACACCAACGCGTACGGCGTTGTGTTCGTGGCCATCTTGAATGTAGTTCGATATGCCCAAAGAGCTTCTTGCCGTCTTTCGTGCCAATCTTTCTTATTACGGGACACTGTTTTCTTTATGATTTTTGTTAATGTCTTGTTGAAGGCTTCAGCTAGTCCATTGGCTCGTGGATTATAAACCGAGGAATATCTCCAGTCTATATTATGCTGTTGCGCGAAGCGACTGATCTTGTGGCTTCTGTAAGCTGGCCCGTTATCGGAGATGATCCGTCGCGGAGTTCCAAACCGATATATGACATGCGTCTTGAAGAAGTGGAGGATATTTTTCGTTTTCACCTCTCTTAACGGTACTGCTTCTGCCCATTTAGAGAAGTAGTCAGTCGTCGCCAGGATGAAACGATGTCCCCTAGACGATGCTGGTTCGATAGGGCCAACTATGTCAGTCCCCCACATTTCGAATGGCCAGCTAGCCACCGTTGGATGCAACGGATTTGGGTGCTGGTGGATGAAGTCCCCATGAATCTGGCATGAGTGACATTGCTTCGCATATTCGATGCAGTCTTGAATCATCGTGGGCCAGTAATAGCCCATCCGTTTGATCTTCGACTTCATCTTTGGACCTGCTTGGTGAGAACCGCAGATTCCGTCATGAACCTCCTGAACGATCCTTTTCGCTTCGTCAGGTCCTAAGCATCTCAGCCACAGAGAATCAAATGACCTCTTGTACAGAGTATTGTTGACGAAGGCGAAAGACAGGGCTCGTTTCATGAGCTGATGTCTTGTGGACGCTTCTTTAGGCATTCGGTGGGACTTGAAGTAGTCTATGAAGACTTCCATCCAATCCTTGACCTTCTCATGATCTTTTATTTGCAAGGTCGCTTGTTCAGTCACTCCCTTCTCTTCGGGTGATTCCGAAGGTATTTCTGCGGGGGCGAGCACCCGACAACTTTGTACCATGATTCTAACGTCATCGAGGTTCTCGTCAGCCATTTCTTTAGCAAGTTTAGCCAACGCGTCCGCTTTGCTGTTATCCGCGCGTGGTATGCTCTCCAAAGTATAGGAGGGAATTTGGGTTAGCAGTTGTTGCACCTTTTCACCGTATTTTACCAATTCCGGTTTGCATGTTTGGTAATCGCCGTTTACTTGACTAATGACCAGTTGAGAATCTCCGTATATGAGGAGGTTTTCAATTCCAATGTCAATAGCGATCTCGAGGCCTGCTATCAGAGCTTCATATTCAGCTTCATTATTCGTTCTCGGTTCTGTTAAGGAGAAAGCGAAGCGCATTATTCCTCCTTGTGGAGTTATAAAGATGAGTCCTACCCCCGATTTGATTATAGGGGTACTTTGTTTGCGCTTCTTCACGGAAGATGCTCCGTCGAAATAAAGCAACCATCGGGTATTATCACCGTCGATCGCATCAAACGCATGTTCGTCTGGAAGATCGCAGTTTAAAGGAGAGTCGGCCGGTATCGGGTGCTCAGCAAGGAAGTCGGCGATGGCCTGTCCTTTCACTGCTTTGAGTGGTCGATATGTTATCGAAAACTCCATTAAGAGCAGGGCCCATTTAGCGAGTCGTCCCGTCAATATGGCCTTTGACATTAGATATTTGAGAGGGTCCACCTTTGAAATGAGATGGACTTCATGCGCTAATGCGTAATGTCTAAGCTTTGTTATTGCGAAGATCAACGCCAGGCAGTGTTTTTCAATGGGGGAGTAATTGCTTTCTGCCCCCAGCAGCACTCGACTTAAGTAGTAAAGTGCTCTTTCTTTCCCCTGGTCATTCTCTTGTGCCCATAATGCGCCCAAAGAACCTTCAAGGGCGGCCGTGTAAAGAATGAGAGGCTTTCCCTTAACTGGAGCAGCCAACACTGGAGGGTTTTGCAGATACTGCTTAATCTCATCCAGTGCGCCTTGGCATTTGCGATCCCAAACGAATGGGGTTCCCTTCTTCATCAGGTGACTGTAAAGACGACACTTTCCTGAAAGATTAGCGATAAACCGCCGAATGTATGCGAGCTTTCCCTGGAGAGATCGCAACTGTTTAAGAGTTCTCGGCGGAGGCATTTCCATGATCGCCTTGATTTTAGACGGATCTATTTCAATACCTCGGTGTTGGACGATGAATCCCAGGAATTTGCCCGAGGAAACCCCGAATGCACATTTAAGAGGATTCATCTTCAAATTGTATTGTCGAAGGCGTCGAAATACAGTCTTCAGATGCTCGAGATGTTCCTCATATGATTTGCTTTTAACAACGAGGTCGTCGATATAGCATTCGACGCTCTCATGTATAAGGTCATCGAAGATCTTCGTCATGGCCCTTTGATAAGTGGCACCGACATTCTTTAAACCGAAGGGCATCACTTTATAACAAAATATCCCTAGAGGAGTCCTGAAGGCTGTGTGCTTCTGGTCTTCGGGATGCATCTTTATCTGGTTATACCCCGATGAGCCGTCCATGAAGGAGAAAATCTCATGCGTGGACGTATTGTCTATCATCAATTCGGTGACTGGTACTGGGAAATCATCCTTTGGGCAAGCTTTATTAAGATCCCGAAAATCCACGCATATGCGCACCGTCCCATTTTTCTTCATCACCGGGACGATATTAGCAATCCATTCAGGGTATTGAACCTCCTGGATAAAGCCAGAGTCTATCAGCTTTTTGACTTCAGCGTTGATGCTCATCTCGAGTTCGAGCCGCATTCTTCTCGGCGCTTGTTTAACTGGATTGACACCCGGGGATATTGCTAGTCTGTGTACAGCAACTTCTGGATCTAGTCCTGGCATCTCGGAATAGTTCCATGCGAAGCAATCTTTATGCTGCACAAGGACGTCTTTTAACGCAGCCACCCTTTCTTCAGATAGTAGCTCGCTGACAAACGTCGGTCGCGGATCGTTTATCGTCCCCAACTCGATTTTCTTGAGGTTATCTGCAGTGGTATGTATTCCATCCTCCAGTTCTTTCGGAGCTGGGGGAAATTCTGAAATTACCTCATCATTGCTGTTTTCGAGGCACCAAGGAAGGCTGTCCATGTTCTCGGGTTCTCCTTTTAGTATTATTATCATGTGACAGGTACGAATTCGCTTCCAGTCCCAATGTGGAACTGGTTTTTCTTTCGTGGCCTTGGGTTCGTGCTTTTGTGGTGGTGCTACCCTCCAGTTGTCGGACAGAGCGAATTTACCAAGCTGGTACTGATCTTCAACCCAATTCTTGAAGGTGAAGCAATCTTCAAGAGGATGACCTATCACTCGATGGTAAGAGCAATAGTCCGGGTGTGAGGCTCCGCCCGCTTGTTCGGGGTGTTTAGACTCCGGCAATGTAAGCATTTGATGCTTTAGGGCAAGATCGAGTATCTTCTTCGTCTTTTCCCGAGGAAACGAGTACGCTCGACCCATTTTCTTCATGAGGGACAGATCAATAACGCTCGATTCCCGTTTGTGTGGCTTCTTAGCCCTGCTTTGTTGCTGTTGAGCGCCTCTTTGGCCTTTCGACTTGTTTCTGCCTCCGCGTTGAGCCCTTTTTATATCAGGTTGACATGGGGCAGCCTCTTCGTCCTTTACTGCCTGTCGAAGGAGGCGCTGCATTTTGGCTTTCTCATAGATTGCCATTTCACGATTGTGATCATCTCGGACTTTTTGACCCGCTTCCCTTATAAGTTTGCCCATTTGGTCTTCAAATGATGGACTGGGCAATTTTTCATCAGGAACTTTTATTGGTTCAGGATTAGCGTCTTCCCCTTGAGCATCTGCTTCTTCATCAAAATTATGCATGACGTAACAGTCGCGGAGCGGCTCTCGTTTCCTGGAGCGAATGTATCCGAGCCCGATCGTCTCCATCCTCCCATTAGGTAGCTTGTGCTGAGTTCCGGGGACGTTCCAAACCCTGTCATAGAATTTGGCCTTCCTAACGGTCTGTTCGAAGGGTATCCCCTGGCGTTTCAGCAGCCTCCTCAAGCCCTCCATATAATATCTGGGTAGACGGATGGGCTGAAGTCTGTCCAGCGTTGGATCCGCACCGTGCCAAATCTCCTTTTCCACCTTGTTTTCTTTGGAACGGTAGAATAGGATTGCCCTCTCGCCTTTTCGTCCGGGAGGGATATAAAATGTCTGCAATTCCTCCACGCTGTCGGTGTCGAGCGCATCCAGTTCTTTATAATGTTCAAGCGGCACCATAGCTATCTGCAGACTTCGCTCTTCATCAGCAGAAGCTCGTATTGAAAGCCGAGCAGGGAATACAGCATGGACTTCATCCTCCGCATCACTACCAAAGATCAGTGAAGGGGCGGATGGTCCCGGCTTGGTGTATTGGGGTGAACCCGAATAAATTATATCCTCCTCCTCCTCGGTATCACTGCCGAAGACAGGGATGGTTGCGTTAGTTTTGTTCTCCGGCCTGTGACACCTTTCCGTGTCTTTGAAACTCAGCAAGAAGTATTTGGCATCTTCATACTTGCGAACTTCATTCACGGAAAACAGATTCAATTCTCCTACCGCAGTGTACTCGAGGCCATCCCTACAATACTTCATACACTGATGCTGTGTAGAAGGGATGATATTGTACTCGTGTAGCCATGGTCGGCCGAGCAGAGCATTATAGCACGTCTTGGCGTCTATAACATGGAATTTGATATCTATGACGAGCAACCCGAAGCGTAGCGTCAATATCACAGATCCAAGAGTTTTTGACGATTGGGAGTCGAATCCGGAGATGGTGATTTTGTCTCGGGCGAGGTGTTGGACACTCATGCAAATTTCCTTTAACACCCGCACATTGAGCAAATTAACAGACGATCCGTGATCGACCAAGATTTTACCTATCTTTATGTCATGGCAGTATCCTGAGACATAAAGGGGACGATTGTGTTCGCATGTTCCGAGGAGAAGGTCTTCATCACCAAAAGCAACGTCGGCCGTGTGCACCTCTTCTAGTTCATCCTTCATCTTTTCTTCGGCTAGGAAGGCTTGGAACTGGTCCGGATCATGTAGCGCCTTAATCAAAGAATCTCTCGCCTCTTTTGATAGCAATAAGGCATCAAGGATGCTGAGTTGAGAGGGTAGTTTTCTCAGATGCGCCAAAACGTTGTAATCCATCTTATTTCTCTTCGGTGGGTTCTTAGCGGTTAACTCTTCCGCAACTTAGTCATCGAGAGTAATATCCTCAGAGACCTTCTCTTTCCCTTTATCTCTTTTGTTTAAGGGTCTGAGATTCTTTTCAGGTAGCGTCCGATTGCGTAGCTGGATATTCTCGCAAACCTTCGGTTCTTCTTCTTTTCCCAAAACGGACTCTTTAAAGAGAGGGGCAAGTTCTAGTTCTTCATCAGAATCACTCCCAAATGTAGGCACTTGTGATCTACCGGTGTGAACCATGCAACAATCGCCAGCAGTTCTTTTAATCCCTTCGGTCGTATTTCTTTGCTCTCGACGAGTTTTACGCTTTTCCCGCTTAAAGCGTTGTCGATGAGCAACGTATCCTTGCCACCATCTATCGAAAGCTTTGCACTCTTGAGTGGGGTGCGAAATCTTTTGATGATATAAGCAATAGGAGGGGTGCGTTTCCGTCTCACCAGTGATGTTTCCTTCAGAGGACGGTAGCTTCATGCCCATTGATATGGCCTTAGCAAACTTTTTCCTCATCTTGAATTGGTTTTTGTCGGTAGCGGAGGTGTTTAGCTCTAACAGGATCGTCTCAGCTCCTTCATCAAGTCGTTGGCGTTTGGCCCTTTCGAATATAACCGTCTCGCGCTCCCGATCAGCTTTACTTTTCACCCGAGCTTCATTAAGGAATGCGTCAATTACTTCATCTAATGGCCCCAGAACTTTTGGTTCAGAGTCTGCCCCCAGCGTTTCAGTACAAGGGGTCTCCTCATCGTTCGATTGGGAAATCATATGATAGCTCGCCACGCATTCTTCAGATTCATCTGACGAACTTTCTCCCTCAGCTTCCTCTTGAAAGATGTGGTTGAGGAACTCTTGGAGCGTAATGGGAGTCCGTGCCTTTTGGTTGTATTCATCCAGCGCGTCAATTTGCTTTTGTAAGTCCGTGCGCTTGCCGCCAAGCTTCACGGGCTTTTTAGATTTCTTCTTCTTCTTTTTCGAAGATTTTGACGGCTGGCTGCAAGTGCTTGAACCGCCACCATCGGTTTTCTGAGTTGGACATGGTTTCAACATCCCTTCAATGACTTGCGGTTCCAACGGGTTCCTCCACTTGATTGCTGGACATGTCTGAAGATCGTTTAGCATCCTCTTTGTCTTGGCTGATAATACGACCTCCCAAGGAGCTTCCTCAACGACCGAACATGTTGCCCCCTGCGTATTCGTCTCTTTAGAGGTGTGTGGCTCCGGGGGATTCACCTTCCATTTGTCAGATAGCGCAAATTTGCCCTGATGGTATTGGTTTTCAAGCCAATTTTTGAAAACGTAGCAATCCTCGATCGGATGGCCTAGCACTCGATGGTAAGGGCAGTAGTTGGGCTCGTTGACATCATTCGGTTGCAACGGGCGTTTTGGATCTGGCAGGTTTATGAGTCTGTTGCGTAACGCCAGCTCAAATAACCTCCTCGTTTTATCACGGGGAAAAGAGTAAGGACGCCCTAGTCTCTCCTCAAGGTCTACGTACGGACGCGTATTACCTTGACGCACAACCGGCTTCGCGTTATTCGGCTGTTGTTGAGTATTAGCGACAACGATCGCTTTTCCCTTCCCTTTATCATTTCGGGAGTCCGGCTTTGGGAGAGGGGGTTTATGGCCCATCTGGTCCATCTGCGCTAGTTTGTCAATCAAAGCCTGGAAGGTAGTTGGCTTGAAGAACATCATAAATTGCGAGATGGTTGCTTGTGGATCGAGGGTTCCCACAAACATACCCACTGCGGGAGCTTCTTCAATACGCTGCTCGCATTTTGACCATAAATTACGCCACCGTATAGCGTATTGGACCCACGTCTCACCTGGTTTTACCCTGGCGTTAATCAGTGTTGTCATCGGGGTACGTTCACTGGCGCTTGCAAAACGTTGGGTAAACAGCAGCTCCATCTCCGTGAAGGTCTTAATAGAGTCATTAGGGAGCTCAGAGTACCATTCGAACGCTGTATCTGATAAACTTCCAACGAACTGGCGAAGCAACAACTTGTCGTCACCACCGGTATTGCCGCAGAGGGCCCTGAACTGGGCGACATGCTGGTGAGGATTGCCCGTTCCCTTGTAGACATGGAATTTGGGAATCGTGTAACCAGGCGGGTACCTGATCTGATCGTACCAACCTGGATACGGCCGCCCCGTTTTTATGACCTGGCTGGCTGCCTCAGCCGCATGATGAACCCGTATTTGTTGGGCTATATATTCGTCCAGGTCCGTTTTAGAAATAGTATCCTCTTTAGCCGTTGATAGAGCGGGCTGAGGATTCGATGTTTCTCCTCTATCATCTCCAAGGACGATCGGGGGCTCTTCAGCGGGAGGATCTTGTTATATCATCATCCCTATCATGTCCTGGAAGAGGAGGCCCATACGCTGTATGTTGGCTGCCTGTTCGGCAGCCTCTTTGTCCTTCTTCTCCAATACTCGGCGAAGGAACTCAGCGTCAGTCTCTTGTTCCTGACGTTCATCTAAAGAGGTTCCAGGGCTTTCTTTTGGCCCTGTAAGTGCAGCCATAGCGTTCATCATCTCTTGGAGCTTCTGTTGTTGCTCCTGAGCCTTGGTCACTGACCGTGTAAGCGGTCTATGACCCGTTGATGCACGGCTGTCTTCTTTTCCCGAAGCCATGTAAATCGTGTGAACTGTAATGCCCCCTGACTTGGGGCGTTTAGGTTCATCATTCTTAACCTTCGTTGCTGACGCGGGAGCTTTCTCCGGCCTTCTTCTTTTGTGGGCCGTTGAAGTTGAAGGGGCCGTTGCAGTGGGCATCTTGGTGATCGTTGTCCTCTGCTGTTTAATAGGACGGTCCTTTGCTTTTTGCACCTTCATCTTCTTTCGTTGACGGGAGTGATCCGTGTCGATCACGGAGTCTTGAACCCTCCTCCAAACTTTATAAATTCTCGAGGACAGCCGTTGAGGGGGCTGTTCTTGCTTTGTTTCTGGGACTCTCTCCGTAGGCGGAGGAGATCTTTTTAGTGTAGCGGTTGGAGAATTCTTCCGTACCCTCCTCAGCAGTTCAAAACTGTTCCCAGTTGGAACAGCAACGTTGACTTCCACCATTGGAGCAGGTGGAGTTATCCCTGAAGGGGAGTTGCCCCCTGCTTTCCTCACTCGTTGCCAATGTCGACGTCGAGCACGGCGAGTCATGGGGATTGGCTCAGACATTGAGATGGTTTCCTTTTGCCTCCTGTTTGAGTGCGGGGCGATTGCCGGTGTCAGCCTGTCGAAGACTGATGTCTTTTGACCAGCAGGGGCAAGAGTGGGAATCGTCAGTCTTGCAAAGACTGAATCTTTGATGGGAGAAGACGCCTTAACGACTTCTGGAGCAACGGCCGTTGCCCTCCTTGGGATAGCCACTTTAGAGTTCTGATCTAGCCTGGTGAAAACAGAGGCTGTTGGTTTGGTAGTGGGCGACCCGTTGACAGGGGTCGTAGTAGCAGTAAGCCGGTCGAAGACCGACATCTTATTCACTTCCGATGCAGGTATTGGATCAGGGAAGCTTGTAGATGGGATCATGGTCCTGAAGAACAGGCCAGTGGTGGCTTGAGTCACCTGATCTAACGGCAGAGCGAGGAAGGAAGCCGCTTGGGGCCCATATGCTACACCTCCCGGTGAGGTGGAGCGTCCGTTGCAGTGGCACTTCGAACAGTTGGTGCAGTTAGATGCCATTGAATCTTGAGTTCTCTGCCAGGCAATAAACCCAATCTTAGTAACTTGAAATCCGGAGGCAACCATTTAACAAACCGCGATTGGTTCGCGAGGACGACACACGAAGTGTGGAGTGGAAAGAGGAAGAGGTCCCACCGGGCGTGCCAGAATCTGTTCCCCTCCGAAGGACGGCGCACAGGACCGCTGAGCCCTGGCGCTGAGATTCGGGGCAGATGTTATATGGTTTTACCCGTCTACCTCTCCGAAGATGCCAAATTGATTTATGGCACCGTGTATCGAAGGTTTAGACGGATGCGGCCGATGTAGCAGACTTTGTCAGATTCCCCCTCGCTTGAGTGGTTTTTGATTGTGGGGACGCTCTTCCCTGCAGGCGCAAGCCCCTGCAGTTAATTACGCTACCGCCTCGCGGTAGCCACTTTCTTCTTCTCCAGAATTTCACTTCGTGTCGTATGTGTTTGTTTCGTTTGTGGTTGCCCGTGGATTGTATACGGAGACTGAGTAATGCCGTCGCCCGTAGGACGTGGATTAGTCTAAATCCGTATTTATTTAGATTTGGGTTTGGTGTTTTAGTTTAAGGATGCGTTAGTCGCGTTGCGGCTAAGATCAACTTAAACGTGATTTGTTTAATATATGGTCGTCGGGACTCGTCACCTCTCTGACGTCGTTGAAGGATTACAATGATAAGTGTCAGAGGAGTTCAGAGGTGTACCCTCGAACTGAAGTTGATTTAGGGTTTTGTATTCCATTTGAATGTTTAAGGATATGTTAGCCATGTTTGGGGCTAAGATCAACTTAAACGGGACCGCTTAGATCCGGCAAAAGAGCATTTGGAAGCTCTATTGTTCCAGTTTTAAGGACGTAGTGGTCCATAGGTAGTTTAAGGATGTTGCGGTCAATATTCCAGTTTAGAGACGTGGTGGTCCATTATTAGTTTAAGGACGTTTCGGTCCAACGCCAGTTTAGGGACGTAGTGGTCCGTTATTAGTTTAGGGACGTTTCGGTCCGATATTAGTTTAGGGACGTTTCGGTCCAATATTCCCATTTAGGGACGAATATTAGTTTAAGGACGTCTCGGTCCATGAGTTTAAAGACCCCGCAGTCCATATCGATGTGCGGTCGTTGGGACCCGTCACCTCTTTGACGTCGTTGAGGAATTACAACGATGGATGTCAAAGGAGTTCGGAGATGTACCCTCAAATCGAATGTGAATTGATTTAGGAGGAGCAATCTTGCTCAGTCAATTTAATTTAAGGACTTACGGCCAAAATTGGGCTAAGTCCAGTTGAGAATATTCAACGTTCCGTTTGCATTTGGCCTGTTAGGCCTTTTACTAGGGCTGCTCATTTATTTTGGGCTTTGCTCAAACAAAGTATCAATTTAAATGGGGACTTGCCTTTTTATTGCTTTGCAATTTATTTAGACCTGTTAGGTCTTTTTGACTTGGGCCTGGCCCTTTAAGTAATGCATTGCATTTGTACAAAGCACTGAGAATCTTTGTAGATTCAAGAAGTGCAAAGCACTTTTTATCCCTTAATCTAAATTTGGATCAAAGAAAAACAAGTTTTTTCTTGTTTCAGGGAACCAAAGGTTCATAGCAAGTGCAAGGCACTATTTTTATTATTTTAATTTGTTTATTTATTTATTTATTTATTGAAGATCACTGATCTTGTTCTTAGATCAATGATCTATTCCTAAGAGAATTTTCTCTTATTTTAAAGGTTTTTTTTACCTTTTTTTGTATTCTCAAGGAGTTCTCCAGAGTTCTCTTCTCTTTTTTTTAGTCTGATCTCAATGATTTTGAAATGAGGCCTGGGGTCCTTTTTATAGTGCTCATAAATTAGTTAGATTTGTTACATAAATCTTTTTCTGAGTGATTTGGGGAATTTTCCCCACCGTTGGATCTTTGATCCAAAGGCCCCTGCCTTATACAAGAAAATCTTCTTGTTTCAACAAGATTTATTTTATTTTGCGCAACTCCCCCAGTGAGTGACACGTGTCGCACAATGAAGCGCTTGCGCAGCTGCGGTTGCGCAACTGCGCAGACACGTGTCGCGCAGCGGTGCGCTTGCGCAGCGGTGCACGTGTCACGCAGCGGTGCGCTTACGCAGTCGTGCTTGCGCAACTGCGCAGACGCGTGTCTCGCAGCGGTGCGCTTGCGCAACAGTGCTAGTTGTGCAAACACGTGTCGCACAGCGGTGCGCTTGCGCAACAGTGTTCGCGCAACTGCGCAGAAACGTGTCGCGCAGCGGTGCGCTTGCGCAACTGAGCGTTGCTTTTGTTTTTTAAAGAGCCTTGCTCTGATTGGACGCACTGCCTTGGGCGTTGTGCTGCCGTATCAACTTCTGACACGTGGCAGGTTGCGCGCAGCGCACGGGATCTGAAGCGTTGCTTCAAAAATTTGAATTTTCAAAATTCAAACAGAGCCTTGCTCTGATTGGGGGAACACTAACTAGTCTTAGCTACATGGAAGAAAGGTTATACCTTGGGCTTTATGTCCTTCTCTCCTTGCTCCTTGGAGTGAAAGAAAGTGTTCACCTTGTCGCCTTCTCTAGTCGAAGAAGGATCCACCCGAGAGCCTCAACCTTTGGCTTCAACTTCAAGCTAGAAGTAACTAAGGTGCTAGAAGTGCTAATCCTAGAACCTTAGATGAGAGTAGAGATTACTTTAGAGAGGTTTATCTCAAGCTCATGTGTTTCTCAATTCATGAGAGGGGAGAGCTTGAGAGAGAGGAAGAGGAGGAGAGAGAATCTATATGATAGAATGAGGAGAATAATGAACCATTCTCACATATATGTGTGAATTATGTAAATTAGATAATTAGCTAGATAATTGTCATGGTTAATCAAGAATTGATCATTATCATTTCATATTTAATGCAAATTGCAAGGATCAAAGAGCATCTTTTATATGGAATGATGATGGTCAAAGTGTCAAGCTAGGTCAACAAGTCAAGTATGGTCAAAAGGTCAACAACCCTAACCATGCACAATTATTTAACTAATATCAATTATTCATAATACACACATAAGTATTAGGGTTAAGAAAATGACAATGGTCATTAACCCTAATCAAAGTCCTCTGCCTCTGTCTCAGTCAACTGTGCATACGCACCCGTATTCGTGATCCGAGGAACATGAATACAATGAGATAAAACCAATCCCAAATCATATACTAGGATCTGGCTTAAACCAAAGCCTGCTATTATAAGCTGTCCGGACAGCAAACGTGCACAAGTGCGCGGATGTGTACGAACCCTGTCGCAAAACCATGCGACCTCTACTCATTTTACCTAAAGGCGAATAACTCTCTGTATGGGACTCTAAAGACTCGACACTACGCTGGCAGTGGGTTTAACCACAGACCGCAAGCGGCACTAGCTGTACATAACGGTCCCCAGGTAGATGTCGATAAGAAGACTGACGAGGTGAACCCATCTGAACTCCTACTGAGCCTGTATATGATAGTCTCCGTACAGTCCGGTCTGTTCGTCTGGTACATCGCATGGCGGGCCTAGTGGGTGGTAAACGTCAGTCCCCTAATAGCGGTACAAGTCGTGTCGGAGTGTAGCCCAGAACACCCTGAGATAACACTGGAAACCTACCAGTATATCTCGCTTGCCCTGGCCAGGGACTACTTGTGTAATGGCTCTCCTGGACACAGCGCGATGTCAACCCCCAATACCGGGAGAGACGAATCCTGTCTAACCGTCACTGCCTCCAAGTGCTTCGGGACTGCACCCAACTACTACATGTTTGCACGACTCCTTTGAGCCGTGGTAGGGTAGTAATCAAAGTACAGTGGGAACACACTCGAGGCGAAGTGACAGTGTCAAGTCAGCGGACTAAGCTGTACTCATGTCACCTGGGAACTGATAACTGACGATAGGTATAATACCAACCAACAGTTCCCGATGAATCCTGTCCAGTGTACTCATAACCTAACGAGCACCGGCATACTATCTCAAGTACGACGTACTGACGGCTGTGGGACAGACCGTCTCCCATGCTGGGATGAGAAGCGCATACGCTACTCTAGTCCGGAGTATCGATGCCCTGTCTCGACAGTCCTACGACTAGGGACCTGTATAAGGATGTGCTTATGGATTACCCAGCCCCCATGAGTGTGAGCGCCATCACAACGCTGGTAATCAAGCAAAGATCCTAAAGGCTCCACTAATGTGAATAGGTGATATAAAAGAAACACATGTACACATTAAAGCAGAGACAAACCAAGTAGCATACTACCATTTCGAGCAAGATTGTATATACAACTGTGAATATTCCAAGCTTCCATCAAGTAATATACATACTAGTATGATACACTAATGGCCTCTAAGGCATATACACTAACAATCTCCCACTTGCACTAAGGCCATGTACTGGCGTATCGAAGACCTATCATCTCGATCAACCGCTCGAACTGAGTCTGGGGTAAGGCCTTCGTGAATGGATCTGCAGTGTTATCTTCTGAAGCAACCCTTCGAACCTCGATCTCCTGGCGATCCACGATCTCCCTGATCAGGTGATACCACCTCAAGATGTGTCTGGATTTCTGATGGGACCTGGGTTCCTTCGCTAAAGCTATAGCCCCGTTGTTGTCGCAATACAGAGGTATTGGATCAACAATGGACGGAACCACCTGAAGTTCTTTCAAGAACTTCCTCATCCAGACAGCTTCTTTTGCGGCATCAAATGCAGCGATGTATTTCGCTTCCATAGTCGAGTCAGCAACGGTTTCCTGTTTGGAGCTCTTCCAACACACCGCCTCTCCATTGAGGGTAAAGACAAAACCCGACATGGACTTGGAATCATCCTTGTCACTCTGGAAGCTGGAGTCAGCAAAGGCCTCAATCTGGAGGTATTTTCCGCCATACACCAAGAACATCTCCTTAGTCCTTCTCAGGTACTTGAGAATGTTCTTTACCGCTATCCAATGTTTCTCCCCAAGGTTTGACTGATACCTGCTTACCACACTCATTGCATAAGCCACATCTGGTCTGGTACACAACATCGCATACATTATAGAGCCTACCGCAGAAGCGTAGGGTATAATAGACATGCGATCCCTCTCCAAATCAGTCTTGGGAGACATCTCTTTGGAGAGGGTGATCCCGTGACAAGCCGGTAGATTACCGCGCTTGGAATCTTCTATACTGAATCTTTTCAGTATGGTGTCGATGTACCTGGACTGTGAGATTCCTAAAATCCTTTTGGATCTGTCACGGTAGATCCGGATCCCCAAAATGTATGAGGCATCACCCAGATCTTTCATGGAGAACCTGTGTGACAAGAACCCCTTGACAGATTGTAGCATAGGAATGTCATTTCCTATTAAGAGAATGTCATCCACGTATAAAACGAGGAATACTACAGTTCTCGCTACAAATCTACAATAGATGCATGGTTCATCTGGATTTTTGATAAAGCCAAATTCCTTGACCGTCTCATCAAAACAGATGTTCCAACTCCGCGATGCCTGCTTTAGTCCATAAATGGACTTGAGCAACTTGCACACCTTTCCGCTGCTCCCACTCTAAATGAAACCCTCTGGCTGGTCCATATAGACACACTCCTCTAAATGTCCATTTAGAAAAGCGGTCTTTACGTCCATCTGCCAAATCTCATAATCGTGGAAGGCGGCAATGGCAAGAAGGATCCGAATGGATTTCAGCGTAGCCACTGGAGAAAAGGTTTCGTCATAGTCCAAACCAGGTCTCTGACGAAAACCCTTTGCAACCAGTCTAGCTTTATAGGTCTTAACCTATCCATCTACACCAATGTTCCTTTTGAAGATCCACTTGCATCCTACAGGTTTTACCCCATCTGAAGCAATGTCCAACGTCCATACTTTGTTGGTGTACATGGACTCCATTTCGGTCCGCATTGCATCCAGCCATTTTACTGAGTCAACGCTCTGAATGGCTTGCTGGAAGCTAGTAGGCTCATCACAATCTATGATGCAATCCTCTCTATCCCCGTCTATGAGAAAACCGTAGTATTTCTCGGGCGGATGAGACTGCCTACTACTCCTGCGGAGTGGCGTGGGAATGTCCTGATCTTTCGAACCCTCTGGTTCTACTAAGCTTTCAGTAATAGCTCGTGGTTCTGGAATTTCTTCCAGTTCTATTACGCTCCCACTTATTTCTTTTTCTATGAACTGGTGTTCTAGAAAGTGGGCATGGCGAGAAACAAAAACCTTTTGTTCCTCTTCGCAATAGAAGAAATATCCCTTGGAGTTCTTTGGATATCCCACAAACTTGCACTGTACTGAGCGTGCCACAATCTTGTCCGCATGCTGCTTTTTGACAAAAGCTGGACATCCCCATGTCTTAATGTGATTAAGATAGGGTCTCTTCCCACACCACATCTGATATGGTGTAGTAGGCACAGTCTTAGTAGGAACTCGGTTCAAAAGGTATGCAGCTGATTCTAGCGCATATCCCCAGAACGATCGCGGCAACTCAGCGTTACTCATCATGGACCGTACCATATCCAATAGGGTTCGGTTCCGTCTCTCTGATACACCGTTATGTTGCGGAGTGTATGGAGGAGTAAGCTGAGAGAGAATTCCATTCTCTTTTAAGTAACCCAGGAACTCGGCACTCAAGTATTCACCACCTCGATCAGATCTCAGTGCCTTGATACTTTTGCCTGTTTGTTTTTCTACTTCATTCTTATATTCCTAGAATTTTTCAAAAGCCTCGGATTTATGTTTCATTAAGAAGACATAACCGTACCTTGAAAAGTCATCCGTAAAAGTAATGAAGTAAGAATAACCGCTTCGTGCATGTTTAGACGTTGGACCGCATACGTCGCTGTGTACGAGTCCCAAGAGCTCGCTCGCTCTTACTCCGTGTCCAGTGAACGGAGTCTTTGTCATCTTTCCTTTGAGACATGATTGACAAGTTGCATACGATTGATATTCGAACGGATCCAAATATCCTTCTGTATGTAACTTAGTCAATCTTCTCTCATTGATGTGACCCAGTCTACAATGCCATAAGAAAGTTTTATTGATTTCTGGAGACTTTCTTTTGTGTGTATTCTGGACATTGAAAATCTGTGGTTGGTTTAATACGTATATACCGTTGTTTAATGTACCTGACCCAATCAAAACTTGATTAAGGTGAATGTTCACTACATTACTTACAAATGCAAATTCATAACCTTCTTTAGATAATAAAGATACAGAAATGTTATTACAGGTTGCATTTGGTACAAAATAACCACTACGCAAAACCAAAAAGTGTCCATCTGACAATCCCAGGTGATAGTCCCCCACGGCCTCAGCATCCAAGCTAGCTCCGTTTGCAACTCTGAGGGTCATATCACCTGCCTTCAAAACTCTACGCTTTCTCAACGCCTGCAAAGAATTACAGATATGAGATCCTGATCCGGTATCCAATACCCAGGAAGTAGAGTTTATTGATAGACAGTTTTCAATAACATACACACCTGAAGCTGAAGCCGTAACTCGCTTCAGATCCTGGGTTCTGGCCTTCCAAGCCTTGCAATCCTGTTTCCAGTGTCCACTTTTGTGACAGTAAAAGCATTCTTCCTTCCCCACAAGCTTTCCCGCTACCTTTGTTGCCTTTCCTTTTCCCTTCGTATCCACTTTACTGACACCGCCCCTTGGTTTGGCGGGGGCTTTCTTCTTCTTTCCCTTGGCTTTCGCCCTGGACCTAGAAGAGGAAGATCCTCCTACAAACAAAGTGGATGTCTCCCTACCTTTCTGTAGGGTGCCCTCAGCACTCCTCAACATATTTAGAAGTTCGGAAAGTTCAACCTCCTTTCCTTGCATGTTGAAGTTAAGGATAAACTGGGCGTAAGTGGAAGGAAGGGACTGGAGAATCAAGTCAGTGTAGAGTTCATTCTCCAACGTGGTCCCAAGGTCCGCGAGCTCCTCTATGTAGCCAATCATCTTAAGCACGTGTTCCGCTACCGATGATCCGACGGCCAACCTTGCCGAAAACAACTTCTTCGACACTTCGTATCTGGCGATACGAGACTGCCCTCCATACAGTTCTTTTGTATGAAGAAATATGGACTCTAGGTCCATATTCTCGTGCCTCCTCTGATGTTCGTTGTCCATCGAGGCAAGCACGAGGCATTTGGCCTTCGCGCAATCTATTTCCTAGGTCTTATAGATTTCCCTATCTACGACACTTGTTTTGGGACCTGGGACAGGGGGAGCTTTGGTGGTAAGGAGATACCCCAACTTGTCGTAAGTGATTGCCATCTTGACATTCCTGACTCAATCTTTGTAGTTTGGCCCTGTCAATATGTTTTTATCTAGTAATAACTTAAGTCCGGTCATCTTGATTGGTCGCTGCAATTAGGAGAGAGAAAAGAAAACTTTAGCATGATGCTCTTGCAAGTTTAGAATGGTTTTTAGTTTGTCTAAACAGGATGGCTCCCACCGTCTCTCGAATCCCTCCTCAAACCATAAAGGAAGAATTAGTTGGGATCAATCTCACCGTACAATACTTGCTTAACCGTTCAGCCAGGCTAGTGTCGGTACTTCGAGGGAAGTTTTCCAACGCTTTCGCGAAGTTCCTTAATTAAGTAACCTCTTTTCCCTGTGGGCGTAGCCCCGCTAACACCTTTCTAGACACCTACTAGGTTTATAACATTGATCGTTAAGTGAGAGGTTTCCCGAGGAGTAGCATATTCTCACAGTAGGATCGGGATCCAAATATCATCGCGTGATAAAACCGAAGGAATCCTACCAGAATCATCACAATCCAAATGGTATGCAGCGCTAGCAAGTTTCAGTACTTATGAAACTCCCGATGTGGATTTTTGCCCCATGCTCTTATGACCTTGACTTTGGCCAAAATATCATAAGTCACATGTCAAGTTCTACCCGTCATTCTCCTGGTTAATTTGGACCCCGTACCTACCCTTGACTTTGGCCAAAATGGCAGTACAACTGTCCCAAACCAACGCATCTACCTATGCTGCACATGAATACCCAATAGCTACCAATAACTATGCCTTGACTTTGGCCAACATACATAGCTTGAATACTTTTTGACCATTCATGTGGAATGACGGAGGGCTACGAATGGTTTTGGCGAAACCGTGAACGTAGTGAACTTGATATAATCGATGGAACGAGATAGCTTTTAAAAGGAGTGGTTCAAGCTCCGCATTTAAAAGTTTGGTTTTGAAAAGAACCGAGTGGTTTTCAAAGTGTTCCAATCGACTTTTACTTGGTTTATTTTCTTGCATTAGTTCTTTTAATGCGTCCCATCATTTAATCCTACCATTACAGAAAACAACCAAAATATGACGTACGCTTATGCTATTCGCAATCGCCACGGGGCCCCGTCATCACCCGTTAGGTTACTTAACTAACGACAGAGCGGGGGCTGGGCTAGCGCGGCTGTAAAACATAAGCAACGCCTAAATAGTTATCGTATATAGATATATAGCAATGATAGACATTACAGATCACAGATGAATACATTGGATATACTAGGAATCCGCAATCCGTTCGAGCCTGCAACGAAAAGCGAATTACACGGTCGCAGTGAATAGCCAATACCCCACCCAAGACCCCTACGGGTGCGGCAAACTACCCGCCAAGTATCCGAAGCGAAACAACTTCCCTCAACACCGTGAGTAGGCCACTCGGCACTTCGAGATACCCGGTAGTTTGTGCACCCCCTCCATGGGTCTATCCTAGGAGCAAAAACAGTAAAAAGAATTATACAACGACGACTACAACCCCGACCCGGTTGTGCGGCCATACAAATAATATTACATCAATTTACATGTTACATGAATTGAAAGAAAAGAAAACTCTCGTCTCATAAAACCCCCCGGCTATTCACCCGCGACAATCCAACGCATTCATATACACATACCATCAACAAACACAGATCACAGATATGTATAACCCCTACTAATCGATGTATAGCGATTAGCAGATGTTCAATACATATAAACATCACAGATATAACCCATTATTCAAAGTGTAGTGAAGTTCGATCAAAAATACGGATTTATAGGCACCCAAATACAAATTTCTATTCTGTAAAATCTGGGCAGAAATAAAATATCTTAAAAATCCCAAAACCATTACAGAAAAACACTGCACCAAACTCGGTCCAGAACCGAGTCAAATCGGCTGCGGATCCGCGGCAATATCATGCTATTGTCGCTGAACTGCGGCGGTTTGAACGGTTCACTGGATCATTTTTGGTGTGCTTCTTAAAAAACCCTGAGCCGATTTTTGAAGTATGATTTATTATTTTTTGAGCAGAAAAAAAATCAACAGAACCTTAGGGTTTTGAAACTTTGGTTTTGCGATTTTTACCGATCGAACTTCTATACACTTTACTAACTAGCTAGTTTATGTTTAGTTAGGCTCTGATACCACTGTAAGTCCACGTTGCCCACCCCGGTGCTTGCGGGGAGGCGGAAAACGGTATAAAAATCGGATCTTTATCGAACTAGGCAACATGGACTAACTAAAGGAGGATCTTTGCTAAACAAAAACTAACTACAAGCTAACTAGTCTTAGCTACATTGAAGAAAGGTTATACCTTGGGTTTTATGTCCTTCTCTCCTTGCTCCTTGGAGTGAAAGAAAGTGTTCACCTTGTCGCCTTCTCTAGTCGAAGAAGGATCCACTCGAGAGCCTCAACCTTTGGCTTCAACTTCAAGCTAGAAGTAACTAAGGTGCTAGAAGTGCTAATCCTAGAACCTTAGATGAGAGTAGAGATTACTTTAGAGAGGTTTATCTCAAGCTCATGTGTTTTTCAACTCATGAGAGGGGAGAGCTTGAGAGAGAGGAAGAGGAGGAGAGAGAATCTATATGATAGAATGAGGAGAATAATGAACCATTCTCACATATATGTGTGAATTATGTAATTAGATAATTAGTAAGATAATTGTCATGGTTAATCAAGAATTGACCATTATCATTTCATATTTAAGGCAAATTGCAAGGATCAAAGAGCATCTTTTATATGGAATGATGATGGTCAAAGTGTCAACCTAGGTCAACAAGTCAAGTATGGTCAAAAGGTCAACAACCCTAACCATGCACAATTATTTAACTAATATCAATTATTCATAATACACACATAAGCATTAGGGTTAAGAAAATGACAATGGTCATTAACCCTAATCAAAGTCCTCTGCCTCTGTCTCAGTCAACTGTGCATACGTACCCGTATTCGTGATCCGAGGAACACGAATACAATGAGATAAAACCAATCCCAAATCATATACTAGGATCTGGCTTAAACCAAAGCCCACTAGTATAAGCTGTCCGGACAGCAAACGTGCACAAGTGCGCGGATGTGAACGAACCCTGTCGCAAAACCATGCGACCTCTACTCATTTTGCCTAAAGGCGAATAACTCTCTGTGTGGGACTCTAAAGACTCGACACTACGCTGGCAGTGGGTTTAACTACAGACTGCAAGCTGCACTAGCTGTACGTAACGGTCCCCATGTAGATGTCGATAAGAAGACTGACAAGATGAACCCATCTGAACTCCTATTGAGCCTGTATGTGACAGTCTCCGTACAGTCCGGTCTATTCGTCTGATACATCGCATGGCGGGCCTAGGGGGCGGTAAACGTCAGTCCTCTAATAGCGGTACAAGTCGTGTCGGAGTGTAGCCCAGAACACCCTGAGATAACACTGGAAACCTACCAGTATATCTCGCTTGCCCTGGCCAGGGACTACTTGTGTAATGGCTCTCCTGGACATAGCGCGATGTCAACCCCCAATACCGGTAGAGACGAATCCTGTCTAACCGTTACTGCCTCCAAGTGCTTCGGGACTGCACCCAAGTACTACCTGTTTGCACGACTCTTTTGAGCCATGGTAGGGTAGTAATCAAAGTACAGTGGGAACACACTCGAGGCGAAGTGACAGTGTCAAGTCAGCGGACTAAGCTGTACTCATGTCACCTGGGAACTGATAACTGACGATAGGTATAATACCAACCAACAGGTCCCGACGAGTCCTGTCCAGTGTACTCGTAACCTAACGAGCACCCGCATACTATCTCAAGTACGACGTACTGACGGCTGTGGGACAGACCGTCTCCCACCCTAGGATGAGAAGCACATACGCTAGTCTACTCCGGAGTATCGTTGCCCTGTCTCGACAGTCCTACAGCTAGGGACCTGTATAAGGATGTGCTTATGGATTACCCAGCCCCCACGAGTGTGAGCGCCATCACAACGCTGGTAATCAAGCAAAGATCCTAAGGGCTCCACTAATGCGTATTGGTGATATAAAAGAAACACATGTACACATTAAAGCAGAGACAAACCAAGTAGCATACTACCATTTCGAGCAAGATTGTATATACAACTGTGAATATCCTAAGCTTCCATCAAGTAATATACATACTAGTATGATACACTAATGGCCTCTAGGGCATATACACTAATAGTCACTCCCGGTGAAGGGATCGTCGGCTCTTTTCTCATCGAATAAGATGCAAGATATTTCACAAATATCACTATGCAAAGCAAAAACTATAGAAACAATCAAAAGACAAACCGAGTTTGTAGCATCTGCTAGTTTCACTAAAGAGGTCACTCCCGGTGAAGGGATCTCGGCTCCTTCCTTATCGAATAAGGTGCTAGATGTTCTACAAGGAACACCGCTATGCAAAGAAAGAACTAAAGCTACCTGTTTTTGAGACGAGTTTCTACAACATCTTTAGGTTTCTTTTAGTTTCATTAATCTCATTAATGAAGTCCCATTTTATTATGTTTCACAAGCATCACATTTGAAACGAAATCAGCAATATAACATATATCTCATATATATAATATAAACATTTGTCTCAGGTAGTAATATGATCTCATCACAAAACATTGCAGCAGAAGATAACATATGAAATATTGGATATACTAGGATTTCCGTGTTTTATGCGATCCTGTATAAAACACGGATTCCACGGTCGCGATGAATAGCCAAACACACATCCGTAGACCCCTACGAGAGCAGCAAGCAACACTGCCAATTCTAGGGTTAGGAGACCTGGTCTTGACTCCTCGAGATGGCCTCCCACTGGACCCTAGAACCCGGTTACTTGTGCTCCCCGCCTTGGGTCTACCTAATGCGGAAAAGTAAATAATATACAATGGTGACATCATCCTCATCTCGGAAGTGTCCCAATAAAAGAATATTACATACAATGAATTTTACATGAATGAAAATAAAAACCCTCATCTCACATAAAACGCCCGGCTATTCAAAACGCGACGATCCAATATAACATATCACAGCAACACATAACATCACATGTCATCAACGTAAGTAAATATGCGTATCCCAATTGTCGTTGATGTATAGCAACGAAACCGGCGATACACCACATATTACACTTACGGTCGTAGAAAAGAAAGTGTAAAACTACAACAGTTGGAATCCGCAACCTTCTTAGACATCTCATGCCTAACCAAATGAATTCCTTAGACATCGCATGCCAAAAAATTATAAACCCCGTATTTTAGTCTCGATCTCGAAAACGCTTTTCAATATCTAGTCGGGCAATTCAACAAGATTCCCGACATCCTGATCGAATGCTCGTCGCAAACTTTAGTAGACGGCCGCACCCCCGATACCGTCGACGAAGTGCACTAAGGCGGAACACCGCTGCCGCGAGCACCCGAACGGATGCTTTTGGCAACGGGGTTCTCCTATAGTCACTTGGTCAAGGCTATGGGGAGTGGCTATCTATTAAGTTTACCCGGCGAGTATCCACGTACGCTACGTGATTGCGATGGACTTTTGATCACATCAAATCCCGTGGCAACCGATCAAATGAGACTAAACTGCTAGATTTATGATATTCAAATTAGTTATCTCATAACTACTTGTGGATTCCAAATATTGTATCACATTCCAGATAAATAGACAATGTTAAACTTTCCGATCGAAAAAACAAACACCCAAGATTTCCCAAATAGCTCAAGACTTGAGCGGAGTTCAGAAAATATCCATCACATGCCACAGTACCAATGGTCCAGCCGTAGAAGGGTCAAACCAACGTCTCACATGTGGCAACGCCGTACTGCCCCAAACCCTAAGGTTTAGAGGCGGTTCAGACGGTCACATAATCGAGTTAAGGTTTGTGTTCTTCTAGAGGGTCCACCGCGTTACTTGCATGATTTTCCGGAAATTTCAAACTCGTGAAAAGATCCAACACTTGAAAATTTTCCGACAGTGGAGAAAGTGAGTTATTGATATCCGTTCGAACTTTTTAACCTATTCTAAAATTACCCGGAAAAACTTAAACGAAGTTAAACTTTCCGATCGAATCAACGAGTTCCCAATACATCCCAGAAAACTCAACACTTGAGTATAATTAAAAATTCCCAGAAGCACATGTTAACACCTTCGGATCAACAGTAGAAAATACGATCCCTCAATTCTCAAGTATTGCCGCGGAACCGCCGCCAATACCCTGGTTTGGCCGCGGTTCCACGGCTCTTTGAGGGATTCAGCGGTTCGTTTTTCTCCTATATCCATAAAATTACTTGCTTAATTTTTTGAGTATTTTTAATATGAAACATGTCAAATTTTGAAAAAATTTCCAGAAACTAGGATTTTACGGGTATTCGGAGTTCGATCGGACTTTAAAATTCATCTAGACTTTGCCTAAAGCTCTAGCTTGGCTCTGATACAACTGTAGGGTTACTAGGCACTGTCACAAAGGTCTATAAGGCATCAACCATGCCCAATTTAAAATTTAGACGTGCCGAACTACCCTAACCAAGATCTTAGACTAGAGATTAGGCGAAACAAAGCATGTAACAACTTTAAACCTAAGAGTTTGGGATTACAACCTTTGTAGTCCGGTCCTTCACTTCAAAAGCTCCGTGTTAAGGTCCCTTCGCTGCGATCATCGAGTACCCGGACTCAAGAGAGGCTCTATGAAGAGAAAGATGCAAGCTAGCTTCCGATCTTCGATAACAAAGATGATCAACCTTGAAGAAACACAAGCCCAAGCTTTTGCTTTGCTAATCAAGTATTAACAAAGCAAACACCCTAATCTATGCGGTTAGAATAGATGGGGATGATGATGTAGGAATTTAGCTCTCATTTGTTTTCAATTTCTCACATATAAACATCACAAATGAAAAGCTAGAAAGCTTTTCATCAAAGGAAGAAGAAGAAGAAGATCAAAACCTTTTGTGATGAATAATGAACCAAGTGAGGTTAGAAATGCAACCATGGGTTAAGTATGAAGACTAAACCCATGTAGAGATTTAACTATGGTTAAAGGGTTGGGTTGGGTTAAAGAAATATCTTTGCAAAATATCACAAAATATCAAGGTCAAAATCAAAGCTTCAAGAAGCTTCTTGAAAGCTTCATGAAAGCTTAACCTTAATCCAAACCCTAACCATATTTAAACTCCACAAATCATGTTGCATTTATAACCACAATATGTTACACTATTATATATCACATATACAATATTTATTGTAACAAAATAAAATAATACAATTAACATATATCGCATATATATCAATGTATTACCCAAGTGAAAAAAATAATCTTTAAGTGAGCTTATATTAGTTAATGTAATTTAATATATCAAATATATAATTATACATTAAATTATCGAATCAACACTTGATCCGATAATCCGGCTATTTCACAAATAACCGACTAATATATTCTGTATCAGTTCATCGAATCAACACTTGATCCGATGACCCAGCTATATCACATATACCCGGCCGATATCTCATATCGCGAGAATCTAATACGGTATCACATAAACGTGTTGTTCTCTGTCCCGCACATATCATATATGTGCTCCTACTTCGTTTTTCCTGAACCAGGAAACCTCTTTTGGGACTCTAAAGCATCGTCAATACGCCGGCAGTAGGTGATGATCATATCAAACACCCACAAGCTGAAAGCGGTCAGCTAAATGTAATAGCCACCCAGGTATTGAGCAATCAGAAGATCAACAAGCAAGCCTATACATTCTCCCGTGAATCCAACCAGTAACACTCCCGTGCAGTCCGGTCTCTTCGTCTGATATGTCGCATATCTCGCCTAGGGGTGGAAAATGTCAGACCCCAATAGCTTGATAAGCCGGGTCGATATGAGGTCCATAAAAGTTCGAGAAACTACTGATAACACTTACCAGTAAATCTCAGCAACCCTGGCCAGGGATTTCTAGTTATAGCCAATCGAAACAGCGCAACATCAACTCCCTATACCGGGAGAGACGAAGCCCCTCCTATCGTTCATTGCCTCCATGTGATTCGGGACTGTACCCAAAAGCCACCTTTTTGCACGCCCTCTTGGACGTGGTATGATGGAAATCAAAGCACAGTGGGGATCACAAAAGACTCCATGACGATCTCAGGTCTACAGACTAACCTGTACCAGTGTCACTAGAGAACTGCCATCTGACGTGAAGTATAATACCGTCTGGGAGTTCTCGGAGAGTCCGTACAGTGTACCCAGTCTCCACTGAGCACCCGTATACCATCTCTACTGTCAAACACCAATGGATATGAGATTATCCATCACCCATCATATGGGTCAAGAAGCGCGTACACTAGTCTACTCTGGAGTATCGTGCCCTGTCTCGGTACTCCCACGACTAGGAACATTTGAAGGATGTACTTGGTGACTACATTGTCCCTACTAGTATAATCTACATCATAGTCCTGGTAGTTAAGTACTTATTCTAAGGGCTTTATCAACATGTGACATAGAGAAAATCAGAATACATGTTAAGATAAAGAGTAACCAGATAGCATACTATCATGTCGAGCAATCCCTATATATGTCCAAGCATCCACTACAATATACAACGTAGGTACAGTAATGGCCTCTAGGGATACATATAACTAACACAAGTTGTATTTCCGAAGGCGTTACAACACGGTCTTCAGATGCTCTAACCGTTCCTCATATAATTTGCTTTTAACTACGAGGTCGTTGATATAGCATTCGATGATTTCATGTATGAGGCCATCGAAGATCTTCGTCATGACCCTCTGATAGGTGGCACCGGCGTTCTTTAGACCGAAAGGAATCACCCTGTAGCAGAATATGCCCAAAGGGGTTCGGAAAGCGATATGCTTCTGGTCTACGGGATGCATCTTTATCTGATTGTATCCTGATGAGCCGTCCATGAAGGAGAAAACTTCATGAGTTGACGTATTATCTATCATCAGCTTAGTGACTGGTACTGGGAAGTCGTCCTTCAGACAGGCTTTATTGAGATCCCGAAAGTCCACACATATGCACACCGTCCCATTTATCTTCATCACCGGAACGATGTTGGTGATCCAGTCAGGATATTGAACCTCTTGGATGAATCCGAAGTCGATTAGCTTCTTGACCTCGGCGTTGATGTTCATCTCAAGCTCGAGCCGCATTCTTCTCGGTGCTTGTTTGATCGGCTTGACGTCCGGGGATATTGCCAATTTGTATACAGCAATCTCTGGATCTAGTCCTGGCATCTCAGTATAGTTCCATGCGAAGCAATCTTTATGCTGCATGAGCACGTCCTTTAGCGTAGCCACCCATTCTTCAGACAACAGCTCACTGACGAACGTCGGCCGCGGGTCACTTGCTGTCCCCAAATCAATTTTCTTTAGATTATCTGCAGTAGTATGTATTCCATCTTCCAGCTTTTTTGGCGCCGATGGAAACTCTAAGATTACCTTGTCATCATCGTTTTCGAAGCACCAGGGGAGGTCATCCATATTCTCGGGCTCTTCTTCTGATAGCGTTATCACGTGGCAAGTACGAGATCGCTTCCAAGACCAATGTTGGTCTGGCTCTGCTCTCGTGTCTTGTGTGCCTTTTGGTTCTTGCTTCTGTGGCGGAGTTACCCTCCAACTGCTGGATAGAGCGAACCTGCCGAGCAACCCAGTTCTTGAAGGTGAACCAGTCTTCGAGAGGATGCCTTATTGCTTCGTGATAAGAGCAATAGTCTGGGTGAGAGACCTTGTCTGCTTGCTAGGGAAGCTTGGACTTCGGGAGTGTCATCATCTGGTGTTTCATAACAAGATCGAATATCTTCTTTGTCCTGTCTTGAGGAAAAGAATATTCTTGACCTATCTTCTTTATAAGAGACGAATCTTGGTCGCTCGATTCTCTATCACGTGGCTTCTTGGTCCCGCTTTGTCGCTGTCGAACGCCTTTCCCGCTCTTTGATTTATTTTTGCCTCTGCGTCGGGCCTTTTGTATGACGGGTTGACGAGGAAGAGTATTTTCATTTTTTGTAGCCTGCTGAAGGAGGCGTTGCGTCTTGGCTTTCTCGTAGATGTCCATTTCGTGATTATGATCCTCTCGAACCTTTTGACCCGCTTCCCTTATAAGCTTGTCCATCTGTTCTTCGAACGAAGGACTTGGTATTTTCACGGCGGGAGCTCGTTCTGGTTTAGGGTTAGCATCTTCCCACAGAGCATCTCCTTCTTCGTCAAAGTCATGTATGAAGTGGCAGTCGTGGAATTGCTCCCGTTTCTTGGATCGAACATATCCAAGCCCGATCGTTTCCATTCTCTCATTGGGCAACTTTCGTTGAGTTCCGGGGACGTTCCAGATCACGTTATAGAACCGTCCTTGTCAAGCAGTTTGCTTAAGGGATACACCTTGGCATCTCAAGTGCATCTTCAGTCCTTCTGTGTAGATCTGGGCAGTCGGATGGGCCGAAATCTGTCAAGTATCGAGTCAGCACCATGCCGGACATCTTTTTCCACTTTAGTTTCCATGGATTGATAAAAGAGGATTGCCTTTTCATTTCTTCGCCTGGGAGGGACGCAGAATGTCTGCATTTCTTCCACACTATAGGTATCAAGCGCGTCAAGCTCTTTGTAATGCTCTTGCGGAACCATGGCAACTTGCAAACTTTGATCTTCATCGGCGAAGGTTTGTATCGATGGCCAAGCAGAGAATACAACATTGACCTCATCTTCCGAGTTGCTGCCGAAGACCAACATAGGGGTGGACGGTCCCGGCTTGTTGCATTGGGGCGGCCCTAAATAAACTATTTCTTCTTCGTCCTCGGTGTCACTCCCAAAGACCGGAATAGCGGTGATAGCTTTGTTCTTGTCCTCCGGTTTGCGACATCTTTCATTGTCTTCAAAATCTGGTAAGAAGTATTTTGCATCTTAGTACTTTCGGACTTCATTCACGGAGAATGGGTTCAACTCCCCTGTCACAGTGTACTCGAGACCATCTTTGAAGTACTTCATACACTGATGTTGTGTAGAAGGGATAATGTTGTACTCGTGTAACCAAGGCCTGCCGAGCAAAACGTTGTAGCAAGTCTTGGCGTCAATGATGTGAAACTTAATGTCAGTGACTAGCAGCCCAAAGCGCAGCGTCAGTATCACAGACCCGAGCGTCCGTGATGACTGGGAGTCGAACCCGGAGATGGTGATTTTATCACAAGCGAGGTGCTGAACGCTCATGTAGATTTCCTTCAACACTCTAACATTGAGGAGATTGACGGAGGACCCATTGTCAACCAGGATCTTGCCTATCTTGATATCATGACAGTATCCGGAGACATAAAGGGGACGGTTATGCTTGCACGTCCCGAAGAGGAGACCGTCATCGCCAAAGGTGATATCGGCTGTGTGTACATCTTCCAACTCGTCCTTCATCTTTTCTTCGGCGAGGAAAGCTTGGAACTGTTCAGGCTCTTGTAATTCCTTGATCAAAGACTCTCTTGCTTCTTTTGATAGCAGAAGGACGTCAAGAATGCTGAGCTGCGAGGGTATCTTCCTCAGGTGTGCCAGAACGTTGTAATCCACCTTACTTTTCTTGGGCGGGTCCTTGGCTGCAAGCTCTTCGACGACTCGATCATCGAGGGCGATATCTTCAGGGATCTTTTCTTTCCCCTTATCCTTTTTGTCTGAACCTTTGTTCACAGGTCCGAGATTCTTTTTAGGTAATGTGCGATTGCGCAGCTGAATATTTTCATATGTCTCCGGTTCTTCCTCTTATCCCGAGGTGGATTCTTTGAAGAGAGGGCCGAGAGTCATTTCTTCGTCAGAATCGCTCCCGAAGGTAAGAACTTGCGATCCCCCAGCGTCAACCATGTGACAGTTGTCGGTAGTTCTTTTACGCTCCTCGGTCTTATTTCTTTGCTCCCGACGAGTTTTGCGCTTCATCCACTTGAAATGTTGCCGGTGAGCAACATATCCCTGCCACCATCTTTTAAAAGCGTTGCACTCTTCAGTGGGGTGCGCAATCTTTTGATGATATAAGCAGTAGCTAGGATGTATATCCGCTTCACTAGGAGTGTTTCCTTTGTAGGGTGGCAGCTTCATTCCCATCGATATGGCATTGGCGAACCTCTTCCTCGTCTTGAACCGTCTTTTATTTGCTGCGGATGTATTTTGATCTGGCGAGAGTGTTTCAACCCTTTCGTCCAATCGCCGACGTTTGGCTTTTTCAAATATGGCCATCTCACGCTCTTGAGCAGCTTTGCTTTTAAGAAGAGCTTCGTCCAGGAATGAATCAATCATTTCGTCTGATGGCCTTAGAAGTTCCCGCTTAGGATCTGCCCCCAGTTTCTCTGTGTAAGGAGTTTGTTCATCATCTATCGACGAGTGAGAAATCACATGGCAACTTGCCACATAATCTTCAGATTTATCCGACGAGTCTTCTCCATTGTCATCATCTCTGTCCTCGAGGACGTGGTTGAGAAATTCTTGGAGTGTGACTGGAGTCCGTGATTTTTGATTATATTCTTCCAATACGTCAATCTGTTTTTGCAAGTCCGTGCGCTTGTCATTAAGCTTCACAGGCTTTTTGGTCATCTTCTTCTTCTTCGAAGACTTTGACGGTTGGGTGTGAGCGCTTCGGCTATCACCACCGACCTTTGGAGTTAGGCGCGGCTTCAGCATTCCCTCGATAATCTCGGGTTCCAGTAGATTCTTCCACCTGGTTGCCGGGCATGTTTGGAGATCCTTCAGCATTCTTTTAGTCTTGGCTGAAAAACAACCTCCCATGGAGCTTCTTCAACAAAAGAGCACGAAACCCCCGGTGTGTCCGTCTTCTTGGGAGCGTGCGGTTGTGGCGGGGTTACTTTCCACTTCCCAGACAGTGCGAATTTGCCCTGTTGATACTGGTCTTCAATCCAGCCCTTGAACACGAAGCAATATTCAATTGGATGGCTTACTGTTTGATGATAGGGGCAATAATTGGGATTACTAGCCTCGCCGGGTTGCAACGGTCATTTTGGATTCGGCAGATTGATGAGCCTGTTGCGCACCGCTAGCTCGAACAATCTCTTCGTTTTTTCACAAGGAAACGAATAAGGGCACTTCATCTTCTCATTGTAGAATTGCCGCCTCTCGTCTTTGGCAATCGGTTAGTTTTGGGCCATTGGGCTGCTGTTGAGTATTCGCGACGAAGGTCGCCTTCCCTTTACCCTTTTTGCTCCGCGGCTCCGGGTTTGAAGGAGACGGTCTATGACCCATCTGGTCCATTTAGGCCAGTTTGTCGATCAAGGCCTGGAACGTGGTCGGCTTGAAGAACATTATAAATTGGGAAATAGTTGCTTGAGAGTCAAGAGTGCCCACGAACATGCCCACTGCCGACACGGCCCTTTATATACAAGAAATTTAGGGACGTGCTGATTAGGACTGGAAATAGTTGCTTGAGGCTCTGAATTGAGCAACGTGCTGATGTGGATTCCCCGTCCCTTTATATACATGAAATTTAGGGATCGTATATCCCGGCGGGTACCTTATTTGGTCATACCAGCCTGGATAAGGTCATCCAGTCTTAACGAATTGTCCAGCCGCTTTGTTTGCCTGGTGAGCTCGTATTTGCTAAGCAATGTAATCATCCAGAGCGGCCTTAGAGATAGTATCCTCTTTGGCTGTTGAAAGAGCCTGAGGAGGGTTCGATGTCTCCCCTCTGTCGTCTTCAATGATGATCGGGAGGTGTTCAGCTGGAGGTTTCGGCTGTAACATCATCCCAGCCATGTCTTGGAACAAAAGAGCCATTCGTTTAATATTGGTGCTGCCTCTTTTTCTTTCCTCTCGAGCATCCTTCAGAGGAACTCGGTATCAGTTTCTTATTCCCGGCGCTGCTCCGAGGTCTCTGGATTTTCTTTTGGCCCAGTGAGCATGGCCATTGCAGTCAGCATCTCCTGAAGTTTCTGCTGCTGTTGTTCCTGAGCCTTTGTTATCGATCGGGTAAGCAGTTGATGACCCGTGGAAGCACGGCTTTCCTCTTTTCCGGAAGCTATATAAACGGTATGTATTACCATGACTCCAGACTTGGGGCGTTTAGATTCCGTGTTCCTGCGGTTTGCCGTAGTCACAGGGGCTCTCTCCGGCCTCCTTCTCTTGTGAGCAGTTGAAGTCGAGGGAGCCGTTGCAGCAGGCACCCAGACGCATGTCGCCTTTTGTGGCTTGACAAGATGGTTTTCTCCTTGTCTAGCTTCAAGCTTCTTTGATCGGCGAGAGTAGTCCTGGTCAATCACCGATTCCTGGACCTGTTTCCAAACTCTGTAAATTTTCGAGGACAGCCGCTGAGGGGGCTGCTCCGGCTTCTTTTCTGTAGCAATCTCCATAGGTGGAGGAGATCTCTTCAGCACGGCAGTCGGAGAGTTTTTGCGAACCCTCTTAAGCGGTTCAAACCTGTTCCTAGTTGGAACAGCAGCATTGATTTCCACCATGGGAGCTGGCGGAGTTAGTCCAGAAGGGGAGCTGCCCCCAGCCTTCCTTATTCGTCACCAGTGACGACGGTGAGCATGTCGTGCGGATGGGATTGTCTCAGCCGTAGGGGTGACTTCCTCATGCCCTCTGTTTTGGCGAGGGTTTGTCGTTGTCAGCCTCTCGAAGACCGATGTCCGTTGAGCAGCAATGTCCAATCTGTCAAAGATAGACCTCTGGGCAGGGAAGCAGCTTTGAGGACTTCGCCTAGAGCGGGAGCCGAAATAGTCAGTCTTGTGAAGACCGACCCTTTGGCAGGAGAAGCCGCCTTGGCGACATCGGGAGCAGGAATGGCTATCCTTTTTGGGATAACCCCTTTCTTGTATCGCGGGCTTCTTTACAGGCCCATTAGAGTTTTGGCCCAATCTATCAAAGACTAAGGAGTTAGAGCTGGACGACCCGTTGAGAAGGGCCACAGTAGTTGTAAGACGATCGAAGACCGACTTCTTTTGAACTTCTTGTGTTGGTACAGGAGCGCTGAAGCTTGTTGGTGGGAGCATGGTCCTGAAGAACAATCTAGTGGTTGCCTAAGTAACATGTTCTATCGGCATAGCGAAGATAGAGGCCACTAGGG
Organism: Agapanthus africanus; assembly: GCA_030015575.1. Taxonomy (NCBI): domain Eukaryota; kingdom Viridiplantae; phylum Streptophyta; class Magnoliopsida; order Asparagales; family Amaryllidaceae; genus Agapanthus; species Agapanthus africanus. The sequence goes on from CM057343.1 coordinate 251,314,054, forward strand.
GCCTATAAGTCACTCCTCCGGACGGGACGGAGCGAGAGTTGCAGTTGCAGTTAGTGCAGGTTGAAGCCATTGATCTTCTGTTTTCTGCACGGAGCAAGACACCAAATCTTAGTACCTCCAACCTAAGGGCAACCATATCAAACCACGATTCGTTCACGAACACGACACACGAACTGTGGAGTGGAAAGAGGAAAAGGTCCCACCAGGCGTGCCGGAATCTGTTCCCCGCCGAAACGCGGCAACGCGACCGCGCGGGTCCATCTTGCCTGAATTTCGTGGCAGATGATAATTGGTGCTATCCGTCCACCTCTCCGAATATGCCAAGTTGATTTATGACACCGTATATTATAGGTTTAAACGAATGACGCCGATGTAGCAGACTTCATCAGATTCCTCCTCATTTGAGGGGTTTTTGATTGTGGGGACGCTCTTCCCAACAGGCGCAAGCCCTTGCAGTTAATTACACTACCGCATCGCGGTAACCACTTTCTCCTTCTCCAGATGGTCACTTCGTGTCGTGTGTGTTTGTTTTGTTTTTTGGTTGCCCATGGATTGTATACGGAGACTAATTTATGTTGTTGATCTTAGAGCGTGAATTAGTCCAAATCCGTATCTTCTTAGATTTGGGTTTGGAGGTTGGGGTTTAAGGATACGTTAGCGTCATTTGAGACTAAGATCAACTTAAACGTTTGTTAAGGATACGTTAGTCTCATTTTAGACTAAGATCAACTTAACGGGATCATTTAGATCCGAAAAAGAGCATTTGGACTCTATTGTTTAGTTTAGGGACATTGCGATCGATTAGTTTAAGGATATTATGGTCCGGCGTTAGTTTAAGGACATCTCGGTCCAGGTTAAGGACATCATAGTCCGTGAGTTTAAAGACATCACAGTCAAGGTTAAGGACATCATAGTTCGTGAGTTTAAAGACCTCACGGTTAAGGTTAAGGACATCATAGTCCGTGAATTTAAAGACCTCACAGTCAAGATTAAGGACATCATAGTCCGTGGGCTTAAAGACCCCACAATCCAGTTTAAAGACGTCATAGTCTGTGAAATGTATGGTAGTCGGGACCCGTCGCCTCTCTGAAGACGTTGAAGGATTACAATGACATATATCAGAGGAGTGAAGAGATGTACCCTTGAACCAATTTTGGTTGGTAGATCTGTAGTCCAATTTGGAACTAATATCTGTTAAAAGATTTACGAGCATATAGGCTTAGTTAATCTGCATTTGAGGACTTAGGGCCAATCTTGGGCTAAGTCCACTCAAGTTAAAATGTCTTAACATTTGTTTTGGGCTGTTGAGCTTTTATTTGGGCTCGGACCCTTTTAACAATGCTGAGCATTGATTTTTATCTTGACAATGATTTTATCTTTTATTGAATGCTGAGCATTCAATCATAACTCTGGGATTTTATTAAAGAATAATTTATGTTCTGTCAACGCAACACATGGTGCGCTTGGCGCTTTGCGCCAGTCAAAGAGCGCAGTGCGCTACTGCCAAGTAGCACACATGTAAGAGACACGTGTCGCGCTTGGTGCCAGGCGCCAGATGATGGGCACATGACGCCAATTTATGAGCGCAGAGCGCTAGTTCATGAGCGCATTACACTTTCAGTTTAGTGGCGCACACGTGAGTGACGCATGGTATGTTAGTGTATATGCCGTAGAGGCCATTACTGTATCATACTAGTTTGTATATTACTTGATGGAAGCTTGGGATATTCACAGTTGTATATACAATCTTGCTCGAAATGGTAGTATGCTACTTGGTTTGTCTCTGCTTTAATATGTGCATGTTTTTCTTTTAGCATATCGCTGATATACATATTAGTAGAGCCCTTAGGATCTTTGCTTGATTACCAGCGTTGTGATGGCGCTCACACTCGTGGGAGCTGGGTGATCTATAAACACATCCTTATACAGGTCCCTAGTCGTTGGACTATCGAGACAGGGCATCGATACTCCGGAGTAGACTAGCGTATGCGCTTCTCATCCCAGCGTGGGAGACGGTCTGTCCCACAGCCGTCAGTACGTCGTACTTGAGATAGTATGCGGGTGCTCGTTAGGTTACGAGTACACTGGACAGGACTCGTCGGGAACTGTTGGTTGGTATTATACCTATCGTCAGTTATCAGTTCCCAGGTGACATGAGTACAGCTTAGTCCGCTGACTTGACACTGTCACTTCGCCTCGAGTGTGTTCCCACAGCACTTTGATTACTACCCTACCATGGCTAAAAGGAGTCGTGCAAACAGGTAGTTTTTGGGTGCAGTCCCGAACACTTGGAGGCAGTGACGGTTAGACAGGATTCGTCTCTCCCGGTATTGGGGGTTGACATCGCGCTGTATCCAGGAGAGCCATTACACGAGTAGTCCCTGGCCAGGGCAAGCGAGATATACTGGTAGGTTTCCAGTGTTATCTCAGGGTGTTGTGGGCTACACTCCGACACGACTTGTACCGCTATTAGGGGACTGACGTTCACCGCCCCCCTAGGCCCGCCATGCGATGTATCAGACGAACAGACCGGACTGTACGGAGATTGTCACATACAGGCTCAGTAGGAGTTCAGATGGGGTTCACCTCGTCAGTCTTCTTATCGACATCTACCTGGGGACCGTTACGTACAGCTAGTGCCGCTTGCGGTCTGTGGTTAAACCCACTGCCAGCGTAGTGTCGAGTCTTTAGAGTCCCACACAGAGAGCTATTCGCCTTTAGGCAAAATGAGTAGAGGTCGCATGGTTTTGCGACAGGGTTCGTTCACATCCGCGCACTTGTGCACGTTTGCTGTCCGGACAGCTTATACTAGCGGGGTTTGGTTTAAGCCGGATCCTAGTATATGATTTGGGATTGGTTTTTCTCATTGTATTCGTGTTCCTCGGATCACGAATACGGGTGCGTATGCACAGTTGCTTGAGACAGAGGGAGAGGACTTTGATTAGGGTTAATGACTATTGTCATTTTATTAACCCTAATGCTTATGTGTGTATTATTGTTAATTGATATTAGTTTAATAATTGTGCATGGTTATGGTTGTTGACCATTTGACCTTCTTGACTTGTTGACCTTGGTTGACACTTTGACCATCATCATTTCATTTGGAAGATGCTCTTTAATCCTTGTAATTTGCATTAAAATGAAATGATAATGGTCATGTCTTGATTTAGCCATGACAATTATCTCACTAATTATCTAATTACAATAATTCACATATATGAGAGAATGCTTCATATTATTCTCTCATTCTATTATTCACATTCTCTCTCTTGTTCTTCCTCTCCCTCAAGCTCTCCCCTCTCATGTGTTGAGAAACACTTGAGCTTGAGAAAAACCCTCTCTTGATAATCTCTACTCTCATCTAGGGTTCAAGGATTAGCACTTCTTGCACCCTAGTTACTTCTAGCTTGGAGTTGAAGCCAAAGGTCGAGGCTTTCGGGTGGATCTTTCTTCGATGTGAGAAGACGACTATGGTGACCTCCTTCCACCACTCCAAGGAGCAAGGAGAGAAGGACATAAAGCCCAAGGTATAACCTTTCTAGCACTTAGCTAGTTTCTAGTTAGCTTTAGCTTGTTTTTGTTTAGCAAAGATCCTTCTTTATCTAGTCCATGTTGCCTAAGCTCATAAAAATTCGATTTTTATTCCGTTTTCCGCCTCCCCGCAAGTACCGGGGTGGGCAACGTGGACTTACAGTGGTATCAGAGCCTAACTAAACATAAACTAGCTAGGTAGTAGAGTGTATCGAAGTTCGAAACGGAAAAATCGAAAAACCGAGTTTTCAAAACCTTAAGCTTCTGTTAAATTTTTTTCTGTTCAAAACAAAATAAATCATACTCCAGAAATCATCTCAGGGTTTTTTAAAGAAATCCACCAAAAACGATCCAGTGATTCGACCAAAGAGCCGCGGTTCCGCGGCAATAGCAAGCTATTGCCGTGCAACCGCGGCCGTCTTGGCTCTTCACTGGGTCGAGTTTGGTGCAGTGTATTTCTGGCTTGGTTTTAGGATTTTTAAGATGGTTTATATGTGCCTAGATTTTCCAGAATAGAAATTTGTTTTTGGGGGCATATAAATCCGTTTTTTTTTTCGAACTTCAATACACTTTGACTAAAAGGTTATATCTGTGATGTTTATATGTATTGAACGTCGGCTAATCGCTATATGTCGATTAGTCGGGGTTATACATATCTGTGATCTGTGATTGATGATGGTATGTGTATATGAATGGGTTGGATTGTCGCGGATGAATAGCCGGGGTGGATGTGAGATGAGTGTTGCTTTTTCTTTCAATCATTGTAATATGTAAATTGATGTAATATTATTATTTGTTTGGCCGCACAACCGGGTCGGGGTTGTAGCCGTCATTGTATAATTCTTTTTACTGTTTTTGCTCCTAGGATAGACCCATGGAGGGGGTGCACAAACTACCGGGTATCTCGAAGTGCCGAGTGGCCTACTCACGGTGGTGAGGGAGATTGCTTCGCTTCGGGTACTTGGCGGGTAGTTTGCCGCACCCGTAGGGGTCTTGGGTGGGGTATTGGCTATTCACTGCGACCGTGTAATCCGCTTTTCGTTGTAGGCTCGAACGGATTGCGGATTCCTAGTATATCCAATGTATTCATCTGTGATCTTTAATGTCTATCATTGCTATATATTTATATATGATAACTATTTAAGCGTTGCTTATGTTTTACAGCCGCGCTAGCCCAGCCCCCGCTCTGTCGTTAGTTAAGTAACCTAACGGGTGATGACGGGGCCCCGTGGCGAATGCGAATGGCATAAGCGTACGTCATATTTTGGTTGTTTTCTGCAATGGTAGGATTAATTGATGGGACGCATTAAAAGAACTAATGCAAGAAAATAAACCAAGTAAAAGTCGATTGGAACACTTTGAAAACCACTCGGTTCTTTTCAAAACTAAACTTTTAAACGCGGAGCTTGAACCACTCCTTTTAAAAGCTATCTCGTTCCATCGATTATATCAAGTTCACTACGTTCACGGTTTCGCCAAAACCATTCGTAGCCCTCCGTCATTCCACATGAATGGTCAAAAAGTATTCAAGCTATGTATTTTGGCCAAAGTCAAGGCATAGTGATTGGTAGCTATTGGGTATTCATGTGCAGCATAGATAGATGCGTTGGTTTGGGACAGTCGTGCTGCCATTTTGGCCAAAGTCAAGGGTAGGTACGGGTGGGTCCAAATTAACCAGGAGAATGACGGGTAGAACTTGACATGTGACTTATGATATTTTGGCCAAAGTCAAGGTCATAAGAGCATGGGGCAAAAATCCACATCGGGAGTTTCATAAGTACTGAAACTTGCTAGCGCTGCATACCATTTGGAGTGTGATAATTCTGGTAGGATTCCTTCGGTTTTATCACACGATGATATTTGGATCCCGATCCTACTGTGAGTATATGCTACTCCTCGGGAAAACTCTCACTTAACGATCAATGCTACAAACTTAGTAGGTGTCTAGAAAGGTGTTAGCGGGGCTACGCCCACAGGGAAAAGAGGTTACTTAATTAAGGAACTTCGCGAAAGCGTTGGAAAACCTCCCTCGAAGTACCGACACTGGCCTGGCTGAACGGTTATGCAAGTATTGTATGGTGAGATTGATCCTGACTAATCCTTTCTTTACGGTTTGAGAAGGGATTCGAGAGACAGTGGGAGCCATCCAGTTTAGACAAACTAAAAACCACTCTAAACTTGCAAGAGTATCATGCTAAAGTGTTTCTTTTCTCTCTCCTAATTGCAGCAACCATTCAACATGACCGGACTTAAGTTATTACTAGATAAAAACATATTGACAGGGCCAAACTACAAAGATTGGCTCAGGAATGTCAAGATGGCAATCACTTATGACAAGTTGGGGTATGTCCTTACCACCAAAGCTACCCCTGTCCCAGGTCCCAAAACCAGTGTCGTAGATAGGGAAATCTACAAGACCTGGGAAATAGATTGCGTGAAGGCCAGATGCCTCGTACTAGCCTCGATGGACAACGAACATCAGAGGAGGTACGAGAATATGGACCTAGAGTCCATATTTCTTCATACAAAAAAACTGTATGGAGAGCAGTCTCGTATCGCAAGATACGAAGTGTCGAAGAAGTTGTTTTCGGCAAGGTTGGCCGTCGGATCATCGGTAGCGGAACACGTGCTTAAGATGATTGGCTACATTGAGGAGCTCGCGGACCTTGGGACCACGTTGGAGAATGAAATCTATACTGATTTGATTCTCCAGTCCCTTCCTTCCACTTACGCCCAGTTTATTCTTAACTTCAACATGCAAGGAAAGGAGGTTGAACTTTCCGAACTTCTGAACATGTTGAGGAGTGCTGAGGGCACCCTACAGAAGGGTAGGGAGACATCCACTTTGTTTGTAGGAGGATCTTCCTCTTCTAGGTCCAGGGCGAAAGCCAAGGGCAAGAAGAAGAAAGCCCCCGCCAAACCAAGAGGCGGTGTTAGTAAAGTGGATACGAAGGGAAAAGGAAAAGCAACAAAGGTAGCGGGAAAGCTGGTAGGGAAGGAAGAATGCTTCTATTGTCACTAAAGTGGTCACTGGAAACAGGATTGCAAGGCTTGGAAGGCCAGAACACAGGATTTGAAGCGAGTTGCGGCTTCAGCTTCAGGTGTGTATGTTATTGAAAACTGTCTATCAATAAACTCTACATCCTGGGTATTGGATACCGGATCAGGATCTCATATCTGTAATTCTTTGCAGGCGTTGAGAAAGCGTAGAGTTTTGAAGGCAAGTGACATGACCCTCAGAGTTGCAAACGGTGCTAGCATGGATGCTGAGGCCGTGGGGGACTATCACCTGGGATTGTCTGATGGACACTTTTTGGTTTTACGTAGTTGTTATTATGTACCAAATGCAACCTGTAATATCATTTCTGTATCTTTATTATCTAAAGAAGGTTATGAATTTGCATTTGTAAGTAATGTAGTGAACATTCACCTTAATCAAGTTTTGATTGGGTCAGGTACATTGAACAACGGTATATACGTATTAAACCAGCCACAGATTTTCAATGTCCAGAATACACACAAAAGAAAGTCTCCAGAAATCGATAAAACTTTCTTATGGCATTGTAGACTGGGTCACATCAATGAGAGAAGGTTGACTAAGTTACATGCAGAAGGATATTTGGATTCGTTCGAATATCAATCGTATGCAACTTGTCAATCCTGTCTCAAAGGAAAGATGACAAAGGCTCCGTTCACTGGACACGGAGTAAGAGCGGGCGAGCTCTTGGGACTCGTACACAGCGACGTGTGCGGTCCAATGTCTACACATGCACGAAGCGGTTATTCTTACTTCATTACTTTTACGGATGACTTTTCAAGGTACGGTTATGTCTTCTTAATGAAACATAAATCCGAGGCCTTTGAAAAATTCCAGGAATATAAGAATGAAGTAGAAAAACAAACAGGCAAAAGTATCAAGGCACTGAGATCTGATCGAGGTGGTGAATACTTGAGTGCCGAGTTCCTGGGTTACTTAAAAGAGAATGGAATTCTCTCTCAGCTTACTCCTCCATACACTCCGCAACATAACGGTGTATCGGAGAGACGGAACCGAACCCTATTGGATATGGTACGATCCATGATGAGTAACGCTGAGTTACCGCGATCGTTCTGGAGATATGCTCTAGAAACACCTGCATACCTTTTGAACCGTGTTCCCACTAAGACTGTGCCTACCACACCATATAAGTTATGGAGTGGGAAGAAACCCTATCTTCAATACTTGAAGATTTGGGGATGTCCAACTTTTGTAAAAAAGCAGCATGCGGACACGCTCGAGGCACGCTCAGTACAGTGCAAGTTTATGGGATATCCAAAGAACTCCAAGGGATATTTCTTCTATTGCGAAGAGGAACAAAAGGTGTTTGTTTCTCGCCATGCCCACTTTCTAGAACACCAGTTCATAGAAAAAGAATTAAGTGGGAGCGCAATAGAACTGGAAGAAATTCCAGAACCACGAGCTATTACTGAAAGCTTAGTAGAACCAGAGGGTTCGAAAGATCAGGATATTCCCACGCCACTCCGCAGGAGTAGTAGGCAGTCTCATCCGCCCGAGAGATACTACGGTTTTCTCATTGACGGGGATAGAGAGGATTGCATCATAGATTTTGATGAGCCTACTAGCTTCCAGCAAGCCATTCAGAGTGTCGACTTGGTAAAATGGCTGGATGCAATGCGGACCGAAATGGAGTCCATGTACACCAACAAAGTATGGACGTTGGACATTGCTCCAGATGGGGTAAAACCCATAGGATGCAAGTGGATCTTCAAAAGGAAGATTGGTGTAGATGGACAGGTTGAGACCTATAAAGCTAGACTGGTAGCAAAGGGTTTTCGTCAGCGACCTGGTTTGGACTATGACGAAACCTTTTCTCCAGTAGCTATGCTGAAATCCATTCGGATCCTTCTTGCCATTGCTGCCTTCCACGATTATGAGATTTTGCAAATGGACGTAAAGACAGTTTTTCTAAATGGACATTTAGAGGAGTGTGTCTATATGGACCAGCCAGAGGGTTTCATTCAGAGTGGGAGCAGCGGAAAGGTGTGCAAGTTGCTTAAGTCCATTTATGGACTAAAGCAGGCATCGCGGAGTTAGAACATCTGTTTTGATGAGACGGTCAAGGAATTTGGCTTTATCAAAAATCCAGATGAACCATGCATCTATTGTAGATTTGTAGCAAGAACTGTAGTATTCCTCGTTTTATACGTGGATGACATTCTCTTAATAGGAAATGACATTCCTATGCTACAATCTGTCAAGGGGTTCTTGTCACACAGGTTCTCCATGAAAGACCTGGGTGATGCCTCATACATTCTGGGTATCCGGATCTACCGTGACAGATCCAAGAGGATATTAGGACTTTCGCAGTCCAGGTACATCGACACCATATTGAAGAGATTCAGTATGGAAGATTCCAAGCGCGGTAATCTACCGGCTTGTCACGGGATCACCCTCTCCAAAGAGATGTCTCCCAAGACCGATTTGGAGAGGGATCGCATGTCTATTATACCCTACGCTTCTGCGGTAGGCTCTATAATGTATGCGATGTTGTGTACCAGACCGGATGTGGCTTATGCACTGAGTGTGGTAAGCAGGTATCAGTCAAACCCTGGGGAGAAACATTGGATAGCAGTAAAGAACATTCTCAAGTACCTGAGAAGGACTAAGGAGATGTTCTTGGTGTATGGCAGAAAAGACCTCCAGATTGAGGCCTTTGCTGACTCCAGCTTCCAGAGTGACAAGGATGATTCCAAGTCCATGTCGGGTTTTGTCTTTACCCTCAATGGAGGAGCGGTGTGTTGGAAGAGCTCCAAACAGGAAACCGTTGCTGACTCGACTATGGAAGCGGAATACATCGCTGCATCTGATGCCGCAAAAGAAGCTGTCTGGGTGAGGACGTTCTTGAGAGAACTTCAGGTGGTTCCGTCCATTGTTGACCCAATACCTCTGTATTGCAACAACAACGGGGCTATAGCTTTAGCGAAGGAACCCAGGTCCCATCAGAAATCCAGACACATCTTGAGGCGGTATCACCTGATCAGGGAGATCGTGGATCGCCAGGAGATCGAGGTTCGGAGGGTTGCTTCAGAAGATAACACAGCAGATCCATTCACCAAGGCCTTGCCCCAGACTCAGTTCGAGCGGCTGATCGAGATGATAGGTCTTCGATACGCCAGTACATGGCCTTAATGCAAGTGGGAGATTGTTAGTGTATATGCCCTAGAGGCCATTACTGTATCATACTAGTTTGTATATTACTTGATGGAAGCTTGGGATATTCACAGTTGTATATACAATCTTGCTCGAAATGGTAGTATGCTACTTGGTTTGTCTCTGCTTTAATATGTGCATGTGTTTCTTTTAGCATATCGCTGATATACATATTAGTAGAGCCCTTAGGATCTTTGCTTGATTACCAGCATTGTGATGGCGCTCACACTCGTGGGAGCTGGGTAATCTATAAGCACATCCTTATACAGGTCCCTAGTCGTTGGACTATCGAGACAGGGCATCGATACTCCGGAGTAGACTAGCGTATGCGCTTCTCATCCCAGCGTGGGAGACGGTCTGTCCCACAGCCGTCAGTACGTCGTACTTGAGATAGTATGCGGGTGCTCGTTAGGTTACGAGTACAGTGGAAGGACTCGTCGGGAACCGTTGGTTGGATTATACCTATCGTCAGTTATCAGTTCCCAGGTGACATGAGTACAGCTTAGTCTGCTGACTTGACACTGTCACTTCGCCTCGAGTGTGTTCCCACTGCACTTTGATTACTACCCTACCACGGCTCAAAGGAGTCGTGCAAACAGGTAGTTTTTGGGTGCAGTCCCGAAGCACTTGGAGGCAGTGACGGTTAGACAGGATTCGTCTCTCCCGGTATTGGGGGTTGACATCGCGCTGTGTCCAGGAGAGCCATTACACGAGTAGTCCCTGGCCAGGGCAAGCGAGATATACTGGTAGGTTTCCAGTGTTATCTCAGGGTGTTGTGGGCTACACTCCGACACGACTTGTACCGCTATTAGGGGACTGACGTTCACCGCCCCCCAGGCCCCCCATGCGATGTATCAGACGAACAGACCGGACTGTACGGAGATTGTCACATACAGGCTCAGTAGGAGTTCAGATGGGGTTCACCTCGTCAGTCTTCTTATCGACATCTACCTGGGGACCGTTACGTACAGCTAGTGCCGCTTGCGGTCTGTGGTTAAACCCACTGCCATTGTAGTGTCGAGTCTTTAGAGTCCCACACAGAGAGCTATTCGCCTTTAGGCAAAATGAGTAGAGGTCGCATGGTTTTGCGACAGGGTTCGTTCACATCCGCGCACTTGTGCACGTTTGCTGTCCGGACAGCTTATACTAGCGGGCTTTGGTTTAAGCCGGATCCTAGTATATGATTTGGGGTTGGTTTTTCTCATTGTATTCGTGTTCCTCGGATCACGAATACGGGTGCGTATGCACAGTTGCTTGAGACAGAGGGAGAGGACTTTGATTAGGGTTAATGACTATTGTCATTTTATTAACCCTAATGCTTATGTGTGTATTATTGTTAATTGATATTAGTTTAATAATTGTGCATGGTTATGGTTGTTGACCATTTGACCTTCTTGACTTGTTGACCTTGGTTGACACTTTGACCATCATCATTTCATTTGGAAGATGCTCTTTAATCCTTGCAATTTGCATCAAAATGAAATGATAATGGTCATGTCTTGATTTAGCCATGACAATTATCTCACTAATTATCTAATTACAATAATTCACATATATGAGAGAATGCTTCATATTATTCTCTCATTCTATTATTCACATTCTCTCTCTTGTTCTTCTTCTCCCTCAAGCTCTCCCCTCTCATGTGTTGAGAAACACTTGAGCTTGAGAAAAACCCTCTCTTGATAATCTCTACTCTCATCTAGGGTTCAAGGATTAGCACTTCTTGCACCCTAGTTACTTATAGCTTGGAGTTGAAGCCAAAGGTCGAGGCTTTCGGGTGGATCTTTCTTCGACGTGAGAAGGCGACTATGGTGACCTCCTTCCACCACTCCAAGGAGCAAGGAGAGAAGGACATAAAGCCCAAGGTATAACCTTTCTAGCACTTAGCTAGTTTCTAGTTAGCTTTAGCTTGTTTTTGTTTAGCAAAGATCCTTCTTTGTCTAGTCCATGTTGCCTAAGCTCATAAAAATTCGATTTTTATTCCGTTTTCCGCCTCCCCGCAAGTACCGGGGTGGACAACGTGGACTTACATGGTACGCTTGGCGCTGAGCGCCAGCCCATGAGCGCAGTGCGCTATTTCAGGAGCACAAAGCGCTAGTTGTTAATTGGCGCATATGTGATTGACACATCGCGCATTTGGCGCTGAGCGCCAGTCCAGAGAGCGCAGAAGCGCAGTTCAAGAGCGCAAAGCCCATCTGATCAATTTTATGATCTGAGAAACAATTTTTGTTTTTTTAAAAGAGATTTCATCTCAAGATCTAGGAACAACCGTTCTTATTTTGTAGGAGATGTTTCAATCTCTTATATTGATGAAAGGCTTTGCCTTTATGGATCTATGATTATTAAGAGAATTGAATTATTCTCCCCCCTTTGAGATGTTCATGATCTTTTTGAGAAAGACTTTAGTCTTATAGATCTATGATCTGTGAGAAGTAAGTTCTTCTTTTATTTTATGATGAGATCTTTTGATCTCTTTTTGAAAGACTTTTTGTCTTTGTAGATCTATGAACTTTTTAAAGAAATGAATTCTTCTTTCTTAATCATGAGATGATTCCATCTCGGTGTTCATCATCATTCGTTCTTACCTTGAAGAAAAATCTTCTTGCAAGAGCTTGCTCTTTGAACTTTCTCAAAGTTTTTAGGGAAGTTTCTCTCTCTTTCTGTATATATCAGACTTGAAGTCTAGGGGCCTTTTTATAGGTAGGCTGATTTGTTGAATCAGTTAAAAAGATCTTTCTCTGATTGATTTAGGGATGTTTCCCCACTATTGGATCTTTGTTCCTAGGGCTTCTGTTTTATAGAAGGCAATATTCTTATTTTTAACAAAATTGGAAAATCTTTCCATACATAATTTATTGTATCTTTTGATAATTTTTATTTACCATTGGATCATTGATCCAACGGTGCTCTGATTTACAGTGCACAATCTTGTAATTTGGAAATATTTTGAGGAATCTTTTCTTAACAGAATTTAATTCTGATTAATTAATGATTCATCATTATTATTAGATCTTTGATCTAATGGTGGGGAGATTTTAGTTCCAGCGCTAGCGCAGCCGTGCTTTGCACGTGGTACGCTGCTTAGAGCGCAGCACACCTAGCGCTAGTGCATCGGTGCTTTGCACGTGGTGCCCTACTTAGAGCACAGCGCACCTAGCGCTAGCGCACATGTGCTTTGCACGTGGTGCGCTGCTTAGGGCGCAGCGCATTTGGCGCTGCATCTGAAGCGTTGCTACATTTTAAATTTTAAATTTCAAACAGAGCTTTGCACTGATTGGGGGAAATATATGTATGTGGATCTCGTCCAACCATATAATCAATGTATGTATGCAAGTAAGTATGAGGATATAAATCAACGGTGTCCCTCGCAACGCATCAAAATCATAGAACCTAGGTGTCCAACATCGACACCCGAAAACATCATGAAACCCGTGTCCAGCATCGACACGTAAATCCTCATATCTTGGGCTCCGTCAGTCCGGATCAGCCCACAGGCTCCGTCAGTCCGGATCGGCCCACAGGCTCCGTCAGTCTGGATCGGCCCATATCATCTCTAGACTCTGGTCGGTATCCTTCGGATATCCGCCAGGCCCAACCAATAACCGGTAGGTAGTAGTCCCTCTGGCAGGCTCATCGTCATCCATACGAAATCTCTCTCTCGCCCCGGAGTACCATACCGGGTCCACCATGTACCCGCAAACAGAATCATCCACCTCCTCAAATCGGGTTTCACATGTCACACGTCTCAGAACCGAGAAAACGTATGGTGGACGCACTGAAATATCATATCAAAAGAAACCGGGTTTTTAAAACAGTACATACTTTCTTTTGAAATAGCCACGGTTCTCAAATCCAGAAATCTCATGAAAACAGCATATCTCAATGCGTAAAATCATAAAGCATGATGTATGAGACATATGATAGAAATGTAAGCATATCCGTATATCATGCAACATGGAACAGTAATATGACATATTAAGGGAAAACCGCCTTTTTAAAATGATTCCAGTTTTTAAAATATAACATGTGGTTCCCAATTTCCCAATAAAACCAGTTATCTATGTAGGTACAATGTGTATATGCGCAAGTATAGAGGTACCAATGTGTATATGCGCCAATATGGGTATGCAATGTGTACATGCGCAAGTATGGATGTACCAATGTATGTGTGCACCAATATGGATATACAAACGCGTATGTGCGCAAGTATGGATGTACCAATGTATATGTGCACCAATATGGATATACGATGTGTTTGTGCGCAAATATGGATGTATCAATGTATATACGCAAGCATGAGTGTACAATATGTATGTGCGCCAATATGGGTGTGCAAGTTGTATATACGCAAGAATGAGTGTACAATATGTATGTGCGCTAATATGGTGTACAAGTGGTATATACGCAAGCATGAGTGTACAATATGTATGTCTGCCAATATAGGTATACAAATGGTATATGCGCAAGCATGAGTGTACAATATGTATGTGCGCCAATATGGGTGTGCAAGTGGTATATACGCAAGCATGTTATGCAAAGAGTCGTATCATGATGCAGCAATCCTACTGTGTAGTGACATGGCAATTATCGATGATGAAGTGTGTGAGCCTACAATCTGCGTACGTGTAACATACGCATCATCGATAATGGTGCAGGTGTACTATCACAGGTATAAGTAATGCAATGCGAATAACATGAAGGCGGCATAAGGTAAATCATGTGCAAATGCTGATGGGTATATATATCTAACATGACCGAGTCGGTGAATCTAACAATCGGCATCTAGCCACACCACATCGCATACGGTACAATCCATCATACGACATCCTCTAGTCAAGGGTATGGATCAATCATCAAGTCAAACTCATCACACACGGAAAATCATCGTACGGCGGCATTAAGCTATCAGGGATCCTATCAACCTATAAGACGGGGAGGGTACGGACCTAACGTCACGTACTGCTAACACTCACGATTCACAACATATATAAATATCTCTATATACTTATGTCCCAGGTCACATCCGCAACAATCTCATATCAGGGGACCGGCAGCGTATCAATCATCTCAATCGACTCGTATCAGTATACCAACATATCATCAATCATCATATTACATCGTCTTATCTTTTCATCGCATTTATCTCCCACATTAAGTCAATTTCACATATCCAATCTATCTTTGCTATAAGCATACATATCTAATCTAACACATACCTGAACCATACAATCAGTTTTCAAAGGGGCGAATCGTAGTTTTGAAAGTAGGGGCTAAGATGTTTTACAAGAAAAAGATATCATTTGAAAATCCATAACGTCCCTTAAGGTATTTGTTTAAAAGATGCATATGATTCTTCATTTTAGAAATAGGTATGGTTCGGATGACACATCTACGCCGACTATCTAGTCCTATAGTACCCTCAACGGCAATATCGTCAAATGTCATCCTCAAATTCCGTCACCACATACTAGTCGTATCAAAACACTTCTAACTATCCTTTAACTCTAACCCTAGTTTCCTAATCTAGGTTTTCTTAACCATATGCTACAAATCAGTTTCCACCAAAACTTTGCGGGGGTGCTATACGCCATCCACCTGACTTCCCCTGTAGATATAGATCTACGCACTTTGGTTTTCGCTTGCCGAAGTCGATGGTGCCACCGTCACCTCGGAATCTACGTAAAGGTACCTATAATAACAATACATATCGCAACGCTATAAAAATCAAGTTCTGAAATCCAAAACGGCACACGAATCGCCTATAAGTTGAACTTATAGCCCACGTATGCAAAACCAAAAATTTACCCCTAGTCATTGATGTACAAACATCCAACAACCAAATACAAACCTAAATATCAAAACTTAGTATTTCAAAATACGGAAAACATAGCCAAAACCACAACAAACTGCTCCTAGATTCTCTCTCAGGTAAAATTGGCGAATTCTGCACATATAGGAAGTCTAGTTTACAGCTAAAGGGACCACAGAACAAATACGAAGGCAATCCCTCCTACCCTGGCCAGAAATTACGGCCTGAAGGGATAAATTTGCAGCCACACTAAGGGTAAAGGGGCTGGGGTCTTTAGGGTATACTCCCGGTTTCCTGCACGACTCCCAGTAATCGCTAAAAAATTTTCAGGTCACCCGGGTTATAGCAGATCACCAAAATGTTGGATATAGTGCCCTCAAAGTCAATTATTGGATCACAGGCACGTGATTATAATGATTGAGGGAGGACCTATGCCGGTAGGACAGTCTTACTCAAGATGATAGTATGCTATCTGGTTTATCTTTATCATCGTGTACTGCTTCAGGTAACCTTACAGGTCACTATTACATGTTGATAGAGCCCTTAGGATTCTTGCTTGACGACCAGCAGTATGATGGCGATCATATACGTGGGAGCTGGGGTCTATAAGCACATCCTTAAAAGGTCCCTAGTCGTGGGAGTTTTCGAGACAGGGCATCGATACTCCAGAGTAGACTGGTGTATACAGTCGAGACCCCGACAAGGCATATACGTGGGAGCTGGGGTCTATAAGCACATCCTTAAAAGGTCCCTAGCTGTAGGAGTTTTCGAGACAGGACATCGATACTCCAGAGTAGATTGGTGTATACAGTCGAGACCCCGACGAGGGGCGGTGGCCGGTCTCACAAGCCATTGGTGTCAGTTGGTTCACCTAAGATGTATACAGGTGCTCATTGGGTTATGAGTACACCGGACAGGACTCGCCGGGAACATGCTAGTTGGTATTATACCTAGCGTCAGATAGCAGTTCCCTGGTGACATGTGTACAGGTTAGTTCATCGACCTGAGATCGTTATTTGTCTCGTGTGAGTTCCCACTGTGCTTTGATTACTACCCTACCACGGCTCAAAGGAGTCGTGCAAATAGGTTTTAGTTGGGTACAGTCCCGAGCCACATGGAGGCAGTGAGTGGATCAGCAGGGGTTCGTCTCTCCCGGTAATGGGGGTGAGGTCGCGCTGTGTCTAGGAGAGCCATTACATGATGTCCTTGGCCAAGGCAGGTGATTTACTGGTAGGTATTCCAGTAGTATCTCAGGGTGTTCTGGGTTACACTCCGACACGATTTATACCGCTTTTGGGGGCCTGACTTTTACCAACCCCCTAGGCCCGCCATGCGATGCTCATAGACGAATGGACCGGACTGTACGGATATTGTCACTGACAGGCTCAGTAGGGTGTCAGGATGAGTTCGCTTATCGACCTCCCTTTTGGTCAATACCTGGTAGCCCGTTACGTATAGCTAGTACCTCTGACGTGCTAGCGGTTAAATCCACAGCCAAATTATTGATGAATCTTTAGAGTCCCCCACAGACAGTTTCTCAAGTTTCGGGCGAAACGTTGTAGAGGCCGTATGATATATGGCAGGGTTCGATCTTATACGTGTGGTATTGCATAAATCATTATCGGACGGATCATATTAGAGGGCTTTGGTTTAAGCCGGATCCTAGTATTAGATTTGTTGGAATACTTTAGTCTCATCGCATTCTCATTCAGTCGGAATGCGGATGCAGGTATGTATATACAGGTGAGGGGTATACTTATGATCCGTCATGAGTTTACTTTAGCTGTTGCTGGATCTTTTTGTTGGACCAAACATTTGGATTAATGTTTGGATAATGGAATTAGTGAGCTAGAATTTCATCATGAGTTGCATTAATGTGATATAGACATTTATCATGACACATGGTCTTTTTTTTAGCAAAAATGTCACATTAGTGGATTGATTTGTGATGATAAGAGAGGAAGAGAGAGAGAGGGGCTGCCATGGTGGTAGTTTTTGTCTTGTAATTTTATCATTTCACACTCTCTCTTACTCTCTTTCCATCATAAGAAAAGAAAAGAGAAAGCCTTCTCTTCTTCTTCTTCTTCCTCTAGTTTGCATTCTCCATTAATGGCAATAACTCTAACCTCTATCCAAGCAATGGATGCAAGAGGCAAAGTGATCACAAACATTCTCTACAACATCTTGGACACGTCGGCTAGCACACTTCGTGCCCGAGTTGCTTCGGACGAAGCGGGAGCTCGTAAAAAGACTTCTCGATGTGGTGCCCTTTCCGACGAGGAGATGAAGACCGAAGTTGCCGCGGGGAGCTTGGGATGGTAGCCAAAGACCGAAGGACACGGATCGATCGGTATAGCATTCTATCTCTTCTCTAGTTAGCTAGTTATAGGTTAATGGTTCGATGCGGGTTATAAGTACACGATAGCGCCGGTTTTCAAGTTAAGAAAAGTTTTCGTTTCCGCATTTTGGTCTCGGAAAGAGGGCCGGGGCGCTATCGTAGACTTACATGGTATCAGAGCCACGCCATTAATCTTTACTAGCTTGATCTAATGTGTTTAGAACTCGATCGAACGAAATTTCCAAAAACCACAGTTTCAAATATGCACTTTCTGTCGAATTTTATTTGTGCTCTAAAAATTATTTGGAAGATTGCGGAAATACGTGCAGGCTTTTCTAAAAGATCTGTGAAAATTTGGTTTCATCTTGCCACTAATCCGCTGCGGAACCGCGGCCATACCCATGCATTGGCCGCGGTTCCGCCGCCATTCTAAGTCAACAGTCAACCAAAATTTCTACTGTTCTTTCTGTGTTGGAATTGGGGTTTTTGGTATATTCTGTTTGGGCCCAGATTTATTTTGAGTGCTACAGTTGTGTTTGGGGCCCACTTCGGGAAATTTAGTCGATCGAAAATTTTAAACATGTTAGTTCACAGTATTTACAATATATCTGCGACCGTGAATGTCATTTGATCGGTAAATCCTGTCTAATTGCTATAGTTCTTTTTGACGGATTTGCGAACGTGACATTCACGTTGATGTTCTGTGTTGTGCTGTGATGTTGCGGATTTATCGTGGTGGATAGCTTGGATGCAATGGTAGTACAGTTTGGTTGTATTTGTACATTTAATATTGCGGGGCGAGCGTCCGACATGTGGAGTGCCGTCACTGCCTATTTGTATATTATTCTTTTGGGGCACGACCGGGCTGAGGTCGATGTACCCGTTGTATATATTTTTACTTTCTGTACTAGGATTACCCCACGGAGGGGTGCACGGATAGCCGGGTTCTAGAGGGCAACGGGCCCACATCTCATGGCTTTGAGACGGAGGGGGCTTTACTCTAGAATTGGCGGGCTATTCGCCGCACTCGTATGGCGTACAGGTTGACCCAAGGAGGGGTGCTCAAGTTACCGGATTTCGTGGAGTGCTGGGTGGTCTATTCACGTTGTTGAAGGGGGCTGCCTCGCTTCAGGTTTTGGCGGGAAACTTGCCGCGCCCGTAGGGGTCTAGGATTTCATTGCACAGGCTATCCACACGACCAGGGGAACGTCGGGTTTCGGTAACGGCTCTATGAAACCCGGGATTCCCAGATTATCTATATTGTTCTGTGATGCTTATTACATTTCTGTGATTTTGCATTTTATCACGCCTTGAACGATTATTAAATATTGATATATATACTAGTAAATGTTGTATATGTTTTGCATCCGCGCTAGTCCCGTCGCCGCTCTGTCGTTAGTTAAGTAACCTAACGGGTGATGACGGGACCCAGTGGCGAATGCGGATGGCATATACGTACATCATATTTTCGTTCTTTTGTGGTGTGATTAATTGATGGGACTGCATTGATTCGGATCAATGCAAGCTAAACAAACCTATTCTGATGTTGTTGGAATATTTTTTCAAAAAGTTGTTATTGACGTTCTCTTTTGTTTTGCACAGCGGTATTCGGTTATGAATATTCAGCACCTCAGTTGATGAGGCAAGGGCCGAGATCCCTTCACCGGGAGTGACCCCTTGGACAGAAGTTTGCGTCAGGGTAATAACTTCACTATAGCCGATTGCCTTTTGCTTTTCATCTTGGTATTCAGTTAGAATACCCTGCACCTCATTCTACGGGGAAAGAGCTGAGATCCCTTCACCGGGAGTGACCTCTTTAGCAAAGGTTTTCGCCACTATATTTTTATAAAAAGATATCTGATTCCTTCAACGATATCAAGTTCATTACGTTAAAAGTTTTTTGCCAAATACCATTCGTAGCCCTCCGTCATTTCAGACGGGTAGCACTTAGTATTCATGCTATGTTTGTTGGCCTTAGTCAAGGCATAATGTACGGTAGCTATTTGTTACTTTTCTACAGCATAGATAGATGCATTGGTTTGGGACAGTCGTACAGCCTTGTTGGCCCTAGTCAAGGGCTTGTACGGGTGGGTTCAAATTAACCTGGACAATGACGGGTAGAACTTGACATGTGACTTATGATTTGTTGGCCTTAGTCAAGATCATAAAAGCATGGGGTAAAAATCACATCGGGAGTTTCTAAAGAAACTGAAACTTGATGGATACGCACATACCTTCTGGAGAGTGATAACGTGAGTGGATTCCATCATGTTATCATGCAATGATAGTTGGATCCCGATTCCCACTGATGAGTCGGTTTACTCCTCGGGTGATCCCGACTAATTCTTCTTTGAGGTTTGGAGAAGAATTTAAGGTTACAGTGGGAGGTTTCCTGATTAGATAAAGTGATAACCATTCTGATCTAGGTTAGAGCGCACGCTGAGTGTTTTTTTTCTCTATCTCTTGGCAGCGACCATGTGCCGACCCTTGACTATGACTCAGTGACCAAGATTAACCGAACCTTCTTAAACACTGGCTTTTGGATTGTCAGAGTTGCATACCTCATTGCCACTCCTACTTTTACCCTTTTCTCCAGAATACCCATATTACTACGAACATCCACTTCCATTGGATAAAACCATCGTATGGTTATGTACGAACTCAAAGGAACTTGTTCCAGATTAGAGGAAGGTTTCCGGTTCTGGAGAAAACGAATAGGACTATTCAGTTGTCTTTTCCTTTTACCTTCTCTTAGGTTGCGAGAGCTCCTTGGATTAGGACAGTACACCTATTACGCTAATTGGATAGTTTTCTTTCAAACCATAGGCAGGTGCCGAACAGTAGGGAATGAAGAAAACCATTAGCCTAAACGGTGTACAGAAGGTATTAAGTGAAGACAAATAAAGGGATTAGTAAGAGGGCAAAGTAAATTGCGACTGCTATTCACGACCAAACCAAGTATTTCATCGCCACTCCTATTTCACCTTTGTATTTCTCCGGGACACTCCGTATTACTACGAAGATCCACAGTTATTTGGATACTCCATCGTATGGTTATATACGAAGTCGAAGGAACTTGTTCCAGTTCTGGGATGGATTCTGGTTCAGGAGAAATAGGAATAAGGTTTATTCAGTTGTCTTTTATCTTCACTTTCTCTCAGGTTACGAGTAATCCTAGGATTAGGAGAGTACACCCATTATGCTTATTGGATAGTCTTCTTCCAAAACATAGGCTGGTGCCGAACGGTAGGGAAGGAAGAAAACCATTTAGCCTGAGAGGGTGTACAGAAGGTAATGACTAAAGACATATAAAGGGATTTGGAGAGATGGCAAAGAAATATACGGTTACAGTTGTGAATCTGATAATGGAAGAGGCATTACTTAGAATACCCGGATACCCCTTCGAAACATTTACATGTTTCAGTTTCACTGTGTATTGTTAAAAGAAAACTGATTTCCCAATTAGCCCTTGCTCCAGGGTATGTATTTACCAAGTTTGATTCTCACATCTGTATGGATTTATAGATGATGAGTGGGAGTAAGTTATTGGGAATTGGGTGATTATCCTCATTATATCGGAATTCGTTGTAATTGGTGATATTTGAGGAAATCGCCTGGGTTGTTTGCCGGACGGTAAATATTTGGTTTTGAATATCCGTTGTTATGCACCAATTTCAAATTGATATATCTGTACGTTTATTTTCATAAAGTGAGATATAACTTTTTGAGATTATGTCGATGACATTTACCTATATCAGTTGATGATTAGGAAAGGAGCATTCAACAGCGGTGTAATTCTTCATAATCATGGTACAGTTTTCAACCTACGACACACAGGGATTGAGTTGTTAGACTCAGGGGACTTATACAGAGTATTGTATGTTGTCCAGTGTCCATCAGGACAGAGGGGTTGGTACTCATACTATATTCTGTTTACTTATGACTTCTCTAGTTCTTAGACATATGTTTCGTAGAAATGCAATGTCTAAGTTTTGAGAAGTTATAGGTATAAGAGTAAAGTAGAGAACCAGATGTTACAAGTATCGGGATTCTTCATAGTGATCGAAGATCTAGATACTTGTGTATGGTATTCAGTTGATAGTAATGATTAAGAGAACTTGCTTCTCTTTCAGGTTACTCATAAATGGAAGCACTCCTAAGTTCAGTAATGCTGATCGGCCTCTCTCCATTTAGTTGACATGCACAGGAGACAGCTGCATGATTTGAATCTGGTTCCAATTAAATCAGTGCCTCTGTTTCTATATTGGATATAAAATAGTTCATATCTTAACAATGTTAAGGTACGGCGAGTTGTCTGGCTTATGCTTAAAACCAGAGTCTGGATAACTCAAGGCACGTTTCTGTAATGGTTGTTTGTGGGTTGACCCAGGCTATGACGAGAGTTGACTTTCGACCATCTGGAAGATCAATAGTGATTTGTTCTTGATTCGACACAGTTTTAATAAAAATGGATTTTTTCAGAAAACAGTAGTGGGAGTATGGTAGAACTGGAAGTGATTCCAGAACCGTAAACGATTATTGAAAATTTAATAGAACCTACAGATTCAATCTGGATTGACATTCCATTGGCCACTTCGCAGATATGGTGGGTAACCTCAGGCACCCGATATGTACTCCGTTAGCCTTAAAGACGGTGACAGAGAGGTTCTTGTTTACCCAGACTTGACACTACTGTTGTTCCAGACTATGAGACCCGGCGGGAGGATGAATATAGCGTCGTTCTAAACTAGCTTTAGAAGTGCACGTGTATATGACTCTGCCAGAGGGTTGTCGTAGTCAGTGGGAGCAGCAGAAGCATAGTGGACATGTAGCTTATTTCTATTTATGGACTAAAGCAGATATAGAGGAGATAGATCATCTATTTCTGATGTGACAGTCATAGGTTTGACTTCATCAGAATAGGGGATGGATCTGTTAAGAAGGTAGTAGGGTGTGATGTCCTGGTATTTGGATGACATACATAGAGTAGGAAGTGAAATTCCTATACTACGGTCGGTTATACTTTGGTTGTCACACAGTGGTTTCTCCACAAAGGACTTGGATATTATATCAGACATTCTGGTTACTAGATCTAGATTTAGGAAGTGTCCCAATCAGGGAACTTAGACAGCATTCTAAAGGTATTTAGAATGGACGACTCCTGGCACGGTAGTGTACCTGCAGGTCACCCTCTCTAAAGGTGTCTTACAGACTAAAGGGGAGAGGGATGTGCACACTACTAAAATAGGGGGTTGCCCCTACGGATATTCAAATCCGTAGGGGCAGATTTATGTTGGCCTTACGGATTAATCCGTAGGTCTAGAAGGTTGCCCCTAAGGTCCAAGATGTTCAAGAATAAAAATATTAATTCTTAATTTGGTGTTTGCCCCTACGGAGCCGCAAACCAAGGACCTACGGACAAATCCGTAGGGGCAACTAAATAGCGATTTAATTAAAAAGGCACAGATCGCCTACGCCCCTTATCTCTTTCTCTCTCTCTCTCTCGATCGCGCGTGAACCAAAATCCCCAAATCATTCCCGCCGTTCTCATCGTCGCCACCGCCGTTCTCGTCGTCGCCACCGCCGTTCTCGTCACCGTTCTTCCTCGTCGCCGTTTTCGTCGTCGCCTCCGTTTCGTCGTTGCCACCGATCGATCGTCTCCTCAATCGCACAGGTTAGTAAATCTTCAACTAAACAAATTTTTGATTATTTAGGGCTAGGGTTCATAACTAGGGCTGGGGTTGCGGTTGGAGTTGGGGTTCGGCAGGGGTTGCGGTTGGGGTTGGGGTTGGGGTTAGGGTTAGGGTTGGGGTTCGGCTAGGGCTGGGGCTGGGGCTAGGGTTAGGGTTGGGATTGGGGTTGGGGTTTAGCTGGGGCTGGGGCTGGGGCTGGGGTTAGGGTTAGGCTGGGGCTGGGCTGGGCTACGGCTGGGGCTGGGGTTAGGTTGGGGTTGGGGTGGGGCTGGGCTGGGGCTGGGTCTGGGGTTAGGGTTAGGTTGGGGTTGGGGTTTGCTGAATTTGGAAAACCTGAGAGGAATTTCCAGCAATTTTAGCCTAGTTTGATTACTAAAATTATTGTTGATCAAGAAAATCTTGGGTCTTTCTAATTAAACATTGTTTGTTACTATATGTCAACGAGTACTGATAAAAGAAAAAACCGATTTCAAGTGGAAATTAGGTATGTACAATGTTCTAATATAATTTGTGTTTCTTGCCATCATCAAACATATAAAAGTACTAATATGAAATGGAAAATAAATAAATAAATAATCAAAACTTTGGCATGTATGTAAAATCCCTTGTTACTTTTTTTTGGTTGCCCAACTTTGAAAATTCTATCAATTAAATTAGACATACTCTAAAAAGAATGATATTGCAAGAATTTGACTTGGTGGAGACTTGCATCATTAATAGAAATATGAAAGAGTAAGGACGTTCTTTACCTTCGATAGGGTTCGGTTGGGGTGGGGCTGGGGCTAGCTAGGGCTTGGGCTTCATCACCTGATATAGCGAAATACAAAGCGTACTTCAGTACACCCGACCTCATTGAGTTTCCTATTGAAGCTCCCGATCAAACGGCATATGCATATTTTTATTCGCCATGAAATCCCAATTATCAAGCTACCGAGGACGAAAAGCCACCTTTGTTAGTCAAGAGTCATGGTAATAGACTTGTCATTATAGATCATAGTCAATTGTTTTTCCTATCATTTTCTTGATACAGATGCTAATCAACTTGTTATTAGTTACTGTTTTTATGACGTATTTGTCTATATTTGTTGACAGTGGCCTTTCTTTTGGATGAACATGTTTTTTTGATGCATGTTTCAGTCATGTGAATTCATATGTTGCGTATAACGATGTATGATATCAGTATCCTACATTTGTAGTTTTAATTGTTGATTGTTATAGATGAATGCCATTGCAATAATAGTTTTTGGTTGATGAATGCCATTGCAATATAGGATGATCAGTTCTATCAAGCTTGATCTCAATGGTTTAAAATCATGTTACACATACAACAAGAATACACACAAACGCATCATTAGAGAGTGATTCGAGATATTCAAGTTAAAACCAATAAATGATACTCGATGATAATATGAAACCTTCATATTCTCATCGATACTCATATATGAAACTAAAAGCGCCACTTAGTCCCCGTCTATCGGTTAACATACGTGCGATGCTCGTCGTGACATAGAACTATACGAAGGTTGTTAAATATCGGACGGTATAGCTCGATACTAACAACCGTCGTATAGTCTACGCGACGAGAAAATTCAATCGTATGGTAACCCATAGATTTGTCCCGTGTGGACAAGTTAAGAATGTATAAAGTAAACGCCTTCATTCACCTGTGTTTTCATCCGATTCGAGATATTTCGTCGGTATCTTTCCGCTGGTTCTCCGTGTACAAAGATAGATTAGATGTTCATTTCAACGTTGTTTCACAGCTTTGAAATGATTATCTATTCTATTACAGTGTACTCGGAGAACAGCGGGGAGGTGCTGCCGAAATTTACTCGAAACGGTTAAAAGCACAAGCGATGGGTGTTCGCTCTATACATTCTTAATGGGATAGAAGCCTACCCCCCACAGCCGGAGCATACACATACAACAAAAATACACAACAAACACATAATTAGATAGTGATTCGAGATGTTCAAGTTAAAACCAATATATGATAATATGAAACCTTCATATTCTCATCGATACTCATATATGAAACTTAAAGCGCCACTTAGTCCCCGTCTATCGGTTAACATACATGCGATGCTCGTCGTGACATAGAACTATACGAAGGTTGTTAAATATCGGACAGTATAGCTCAATACTAACAACCGTCGTATAGTCTACGCGACGAGAAAATTCAATCGTATGGTAACCCAAAGATTTGTCCCGTGTGGACAAGTTAAGAATGTATAAAGCAAACGCCTTCACTCACTTGTGTTTTTATCCGTTTCAAGATATTTCGTCGGTACCTTTCCGCTGGTTCTCCGTGTACAAAGATAGATTAGATGTTCATTTCAACGTTGTTTCATAGCTTTGAAATGATTATCTATTCTATTACAATGTACTCGGAGAACAGCGGGGAGGTGCTGCCGAAATTTACTCGAAACGGTTGAAAGCACAAGCGATGGGTGTTCGCACTA
This sequence comes from Agapanthus africanus, assembly GCA_030015575.1. Taxonomy (NCBI): domain Eukaryota; kingdom Viridiplantae; phylum Streptophyta; class Magnoliopsida; order Asparagales; family Amaryllidaceae; genus Agapanthus; species Agapanthus africanus. Next base: position 251,340,098 of record CM057343.1, read on the forward strand.
TACATTCTTAATGGGATAGAAGCCTACCCCCGACAGCTGGAACACACACATACAACAAGAATACACAACAAACGCATAATTAGATAGTGATTCGAGATGTTCAAGTTAAAACCAATATATGATAATATGAAACCTTCATATTCTCATCGATACTCATATATGAAACTAAAAGCGCCACTTAGTCCCCGTCTATCGGTTAACATACGTGCGATGCTCGTCGTGACATAGAACTATACGAAGGTTGTTAAATATCGGACAGTATAGCTCGATACTAACAACCGTCGTATAGTCTACACGACGAGAAAATTCAATCGTATGGTAACCCATTGATTTGTCCCGTATGGACAAGTTAAGAATGTATAAAGCAAACGCCTTCATTCACTTGTGTTTTCATCCGTTTCGAGATATTTCGTCGATACCTTTCCGCTGGTTCTCCGTGTACAAAGATAGATTAGATGTTCATTTCAACGGTGTTTCACAGCTTTGAAATGATTATCTATTCTATTACAGTGTACTCGGAGAACAGCGGGGAGGTGCTGCCGAAATTTACTCAAAACGATTGAAAGCACAAGTGCTGGGTGTTCGCTCTATACATTCTTAATGGAATAGAAGCCTACCCCCGACAGCCGGAACACACACATACAATAAGAATACACAACAAACGCATAATTAGAGAGTGATTCGAGATGTTCAAGTTAAAACAAATATATGATAATATGAAACCTTCATATTCTCATCGATACTCATATATGAAACTAAAAGCGCCACTTAGTCCCCGTCTATCGGTTAACATACGTGCGATAATTTATTCTTTTCAATGACAAACGCACAAACAAAGCATATACACGGATTTTCTCTCCTTTTTTAGTAACTATCTCGTTCTTATATTTCTCAATATAGTCAGCATAACCTACAATTTATATGTTATACAGTCTAACATGGCCCATGAGTACGTCAGAGTTAAGGACTGGATGTATGTGGATTGGAAACAACGTATGCAACCTAAGTTTGTCGCAGGAGTTGCTGCTTTCGTTGAATTTGCACGCGCACATAATAAGATTATAATAGAGAAGATTCTTTGTCCGTGCGATAGATGTGGCAATAAGTACTGGCAGAAGGTAGAATTGGCAGAGCTTCATATTGTAAAACATGGGTTTACTAGACTTTATACAACTTAGAAATATCACGGGGAAGGAGAAGAATGCAGTACTGCGGCAGAAGAAGAAGGAGAACACGATAATGCGGCAGGAGAAGAAGAAGAATTCGGTAATGCGGCAGAAGGAGAAGACGGTAATTTATTTCCATCAGAAGAAATGGAGGATATGGTAGAGGCTGCCCTAGGTGAATCTATTCGTACCGAAGATGACATTCCTTCCGGTCAAGGACCGCGTGTGGATAAATATGAAAATTTCATGAATGATGCTAGGAAACCAATTTATGAGAATACGAAGTATTCCACCCTCTCATGGTCCGTCCAACTTTTCCAGATTAAGTGCCTAAATGGATGGAGCAACAAGTCATTCACAATGCTTCTTTCGTTCTTGAAAGATTCTATGCCTCTGGGAAATAACGTGCCCGACAGCTGGTACGGAGCCCAGAAGATGATGTCTGATTTGGGTCTAAAGTGCGAGAAGATTCAAGCATGTCCTAAAAATTGCGTGTTGTACCGGAAAGAGAATTCAGATCTGAAAGAGTGTCCGACATGCGGAGAGGCCAGGTATAAGCCGAAAGATTCTGATAAGAAGCCCGATATACCTGTCAAGATAGCACGATACTTTCCCATAACACAGAGGCTACAGAGGCTATTCAGGTGCAAGAAAACAGCCGAGGCAATGATTTGGCATCACCGTGCTCCTCCAAGTGAAGATGGAAAAATGAGCCATCCAAGAGATTCACCGGCATGGAAGGATTTCGATAGGAGGCACGCAATATTCAGTAGCGATCCTCGCAATGTCCGGCTCGGACTGGCTACTGATGGCTTCTGCCCATTCAACTATATGGCTGGAAGTCACAGCACATGGCCCGTTGTAATGATAATTTATAATCTATCGCCTTGGTTGGCTATGGACCAATCATACTTTATGATGCCTCTTCTTATCGATGGACCAAACTCACCGGGGAACAATATTGACGTCTATCTCCGATCTCTGATCGAGGAGTTGAAATCTTTGTTCATTGATGGTGTAGAGACATATGATGCAAACACAAATACAACCTTCATACTGCGTGCGGCTCTAATGTGGACAATGAATAAATTTCCTGCGTATGGAATGCTATCAGGTTGGTCCGTACATGGTCATAAAGCATTTCCTCATTGCCATGAACACACAACATCGAAATTCTTTAATTTTAGCAGGAAGGTTTATTATTGCAGCCATCGACGTTTCCTGCCTCCAGACCACCCTTATAGGTTAGACACAGTTCACTTTGATGGTCATCAAGAGCTTCTTGGACCTCCATCCCCATTGTCCGGAGAGGACGTGACTGCTAAATGGGATGGTTACAATAATGTGACCTTCGGGATGGATCCGACGAAACAGGTCAAACCACCATTTTGGAACAAGTTAAGCATTTTCTACGAGCTTCCGTACTGATCTACAAATTCAGTGCGTCATTGTCTGGACGTCATGCATATAGAGAAGGGAGTATCAGAGCACATTCTTAACTTGCTTCTTTGTAAAGACGGGAAATCGAAAGATAACCTGAATGCTCGGATGGATCTACAAGAGTGGGGAATAAGAAGTTAATTGCACCCTAGACCGGTAGCGGGTAAACCGGGCAAGTTTATACTTCCCAATGCCGCTTATCATGTCATAACCGGAGAAGAAAAGATTCCTGCAGGTGTTGCATGATTTGAAAGTTCCCACAGGTTTTTCAGGATCATTCAGCAAGAAAATAAAAATTGTGAAGGGCAAGATCAATGGGCTGAAAAGTCATGATCACCATGTTATCGTGGAGCACCTTCTTCCATTAACCCTCAGGACTTCCCTCCCCGAATCGGTTGGTCTAGTAATCAACGACTTATGTTGTTTTTTCAGGGAGTTGTGTGCTAAAACACTGGAGGTTGTGACGCTGGATAAACTAGAAAATTCTATTGCGTTGATACTTTGCAAGTTTGAGCGTATTTTCCCACCGTCATTCTTCGATATCATAATACACTTGACGGTTCATCTTGCAACTGAGGCGATGTTAGCCGGACCGGTACAATATCGATGGATGTATCCCGTCGAGAGGTACGTGTAATTTTTCGTTTCGCGCAATTTATAAATTTATTGTTGTCCTGTATGCCCGTATTTATTTATTCAATATATTTTCATTAGGTACCTCTACACTTTTAAGAAGTATATACGCAATAAAAATCGACCAGAGGGTTCTATCATGCAAAGTTATCTTCTTGATGAAGCAACCATATTTTGTTCCCGCTATCTGGACAAGAACATTGAGACAAGGCTTAACCGGCCACGAAGAATTCAAGACGGGCCATATGGTAAAGCCGAGTATAAGAGGGTAGACACTATGTTTATCAACAAGATATACCGGTTTATCTTGCTTAATTGCACATGTCTTGAACAAATTAGAGAGTAAGTTTATTTGGATTAATTGTTATATCTGTGTTTGTATGTGTATGAAATGATATAATATTAATGTCACCATTATTTGTCGAAAACAGAATTCATTTTAACGAGGTACGTGAGGGGCATCCTGATTGGAACGAAGAACAATTGGAAAAATTTCATCAGGATAATTTTTGTGATTGGGTCACAGATCATGTAAGTTATTCGAATAACATTTTATTGCTAGCAGTTTTAATCTAAACATGTATCGTTATGTATTTGTCGTAAAATTTGTTTTGTTAGATCCACGATCCGAACTTGTCTGCATCATTTGAGAGTGATTCAAGATGTTTAGCTCAATTTCCTAGTACAGAGGTTGCATATTACAGAGGATTTGGTGTCCTTGGATGCAAATTCGAAGTTAAGGACATAGAAACATCTAGAACCACTCAGAATAGTGGGATTGCGGCGGTAGGATCGGACGGTGTGATTTATTATGGGTACTTAAATTGTATACTCGGCATCCACTATCCCGGATGATCAGAACCCTTTTATATATTCCAGTGTACTTGGTACGATACGCGAACCGATACGGACAAGTGGAGAAGCAATCTTGGGACTTGGAAAGATGAATATGGATTGACCAGTGTGAACACACTTCGATTTTACGGTCAGGAAGATCCGTTTATCTTTCCAAACCAAGCGTTCCAAGTATACTACTCACAGTGTCTGAAGCATCCGGGATGGAGTGTTGTATGCCGATGGAAACCCAGAGATGTCTACGATGTCCCAGAATTCGAGGACAGCGATAAGGATGAAGAAGAAAGAAGGCTTAAAGTGCTCCGACCGTCTGTTTCGAAGGACGGGTTGTCTTCAACCGATCATGAAGTTACGTGGGTTAGAAATGACATCGACGATGAAATACAAGTAGATATGTATAATGCGCCCACGAAACGAAAAAGGTTATCAGTAATGTTATATTATTACTTCACATTTTACGCTCTATACATATATAGTCAATACTTTTAATGATTGTCTAATGCGTCCACGAACCGTTTATCTAGATTTGATGACGATGTCGGGAGCAGCGAGGGGCGACAGGAGCTCCATCCGCGGCAGAGGCAGAGCGATTCTGCAGCCCGGAGAGCTTCGTAAGGAGCTTTAGAGGGCCGGTCTTGCACCCAGATCGGAGACCCCTTCGGATGCCTCCTTCCGTGTGGATTTTGCCACACCTCCAGGTATATTGCATGCATATCCATTTTGAATGTAATATTACAGATATTCATGCCTGTTTATGTCAAAATTACTTATATTGTCGATGTTTGATTGTCTAGTTGTTGGTGATGCGTCCACATCTGGGACAGAGGCCACTCCCGCTCCTCCAGGTATGTTTATATATCATATAGTGCATGTATATTGATTTAGAATGCTATATCATAAATATACACACATTCCTTTTGCTCTTACTTAGCAATTTTTATTATTGTCTAGCTGTAGGTGGTGACACCACCGCACCTGCGGGTATGTTTATATATCCTATAGTGCATGCATATTGATTTAGAACGTTATATTATTGATCTACACATTCTTTTTGGAATTACTTATATAATCTATTTTTAATTGTCTAATTATAGGTGGTGCGTCCACATCTTCCGCAAGGGCCACTCCTGCCGCTTCCATACCATCCGCATCGTCTGCAGGTTATTATGAATAAATATAAAATATTTATTCATTTTACATATGCTCTATAGAATAAATATGAACTTCATGGAAATTTAGCGTCAATGTTTATTTTCGAGTTGGAGGGGATGCTTCCGCATCCGGGACCCCGGTTGTTCCTCATCGGAGGAACTATCGTCCCGCTCGTGCTGCTGCCCGGGCCCAGGCTCGTGCGATAGTCACCGGAGGTATATATCACACTTCAATTTTCGTTTAAGCTTGATTTCTTAATACAACTTTGTCTTAATATTGATTGTCTTGATATTTCTTGCAGACGCAGGGCCTCTCCATCCCCAGAGGGGGACTCGAGGCCCGAATCAGTCCCATAGGCAGAGGCCTGACAGAGTTGGGGGGAGGCAGCATTCCCCCTCTTTTTTACCCTTGACTATCGCTATACCGGTCCTCCTGCCGAGAGGTTCGGCCGGTATATGGGGGACGAGAGCCGGCTCGTGAAGAACTATCAACTTCACGTTGAGTGGGGCGAGCAGCACCGGCGCTCATTCGCCCTCTTCTTTGATCAGGCTCGGGTACGTATTAATATATATTTTCATTTGATTTATCCAATATATTTATTATTAACACTTGCAATCTAATAACAATGTTTTTTTTGTATTTTCAGTCGGATTATAATTTTCATCCTGTACCCGACCCTGATCACCCTGGGAGGGTGCTCGACCTTCATGCTCTGTACAATGGCCTGATGAAGAACATGCAGACCAAGGTCCGATAAAACAGGAATGAGCTGAAGGCCGACTGCTACTCCCTGTGGATGGCGACCCCCGAGGCAGAGAGAGCGGCCCTCCTATCTACTCCGGCGTTTGCGAGAGTCGACGTAGAGACATGGCCTCTATTGTATGAATATTTCGACTCCCAACGCAAACATGTATGTATTTTAAATGTAATTCATTGTTTAGGATATAATTTATTTTTTTGGGTTCCTTAATTAGAAAACTAAATGTTATTGCGTTGTGCAGAAACAGGCCGCTCAGAATACAGAGAACAGGAAGTCGGCGAAGAGGGGTCGCCCCACTTACGCAGGTGGCTCGAGGAATATTACTCGAGCCATGGAGTTATCGGTAAATTACAATAGACCGACCTTTGTGATATTCTGCAATATTAAGAGTTATTTTTTAATATTTCTAATATTAAGAGTTATTTTCTAATATTGCAGACAGCTTAGACCGTGGCACAACGTGGTACACCGAGCATGCTGTCCGCATATCTTGCCGTCCACGGCACCTCGACAGATCCCGCCACGGGCGAGCTTCGATATCCCGACGTCGCTACCTAGGAATATTGCGTAAATGTTAATATTTATTCTATCCATATTTGAAATTTTAGTTTTGGAAGGTTCAAGTTTAAATTTTATACTTATACTTTACTGCTTAATGTAGGTGTAGGAGCGGGTGGTTGAGCAGGCCGAGGCCTCGGGGATCGATTTTACAGGACAGAGCGATCCGAGGCTGCTGACCCCTGTTCTGGACGCCGCACACGGAGGGCACCACGGAGGTTGGGAGAGAGGCCGGGGACTGGGCCCTAGCAGGGCCCATATGAGGTTGGACTCCACCCTGGCGGTTACTTCCTCCGTCTCCAGTGAGCGACGTGTCCAGCAGGAACTGGAGAGCTTGAGGGCCACCGTTCAGGAGTTGAAGGAGATGCTGGTATGTATACTACTTTATAGTAAAATATCATGTCATATTATTGATATCAACATATCCACAATTAGTACGTAGCTTGATCTTATTTGGTTTTAGACTTAGGTTTGATTAATCATACATACATATTTAATTAAAATAAACAACGGTTTTCCAAACTTGATATCCAAATAACTTGATAATGATACGAATTCGAATAATACACAGTTCTTACACGCTTCTTACACACGTTAGGTCCAGACACGACAGGGTACATGGCATGCATCTTCTTCGGCAGCGGCTCCGCAAGTCACTACATCGGCTGCGGTTCCGCAGACAGCTCCTATAGCTCCACCGCCCGCTCAGACTCCCGCAGCCGCGGCTCCGCATGCGACTCCCTCGACAGCGGCTGCGCAGACCACATCGCCAGCTCTACAGGATGCTCAGACTCCCGCTCGCGCCGAATTGCATGGTTTATTGACCGAGGAGCAGGCGCGCCTTATTCTATCGTTTATCAGAGGTGGAGCTGGACCGAGCTAGGGTAGCTTTTTGATTCTTATTTTTTGAAACATGTATTTATTTATATCATACATATTGTACTACATTTTGAAACGATATTCATATTGATATTGTTTTTTTTGTATCATATTCAGTATTTGGGTTTCTTTTGTATATTATATGCGTGAGATGTGATTATGAATACTGGGATATATGTTATGTGATGATTAATTTTATATTTTATTGATATATATATTATTGTGCACAGGGCGAGAAAAAATCAGGCAGCCCATTTTTAAAAAAAACAGATAATGTGTACCTACGGATTAATCCGTAGGTACACATGTTGCCCCTACGGTTTAAACCGTAGGGGAAAAATATCAGCATTAACTGATATGTCCCCCCTGATCTCAGTATCAGGGGGTTGGGCTTGCCCCTACTGATATGTCCGTAGGGGCAAACAAAGACCCCTACAGATATATCCGTAGGGGCAAAATATCAGTATTTCTGATATTTTGCCACTACGGATATGTACCTACGCATATATCCGTAGGGGATAGTACTTTGCCCTACGGATAAATCCGTAGGTACAGTTAATATAATTAAAATAACCGTAAATAAAATAACTTTTTTTCCCCTATGCCCTAATCCGTAGGTGAAAATGTACCTACACAGAACTCCGTAGGGGCAAGTTTTTGCCCGTAGGGGCAAGTTCAGGGCTTCAACTTGCACCTACGGTGTTTGCACCTACAGATTATTTTTTCGCCCCTACGGACATATCCGTAGGGGCAGTGGTTTGCCCCTACGGTTAAATCCGTAGGGGCAACCCTTGTTTGTAGTAGTGGCATGATTGGCAGATCACTCGCTTAGGCAATTGCGTCAATCATGAGATGTCAAGTACCACACCAGATATTGTTTTTGCACAAGATGTAGTAAGTTGATATTAATCCCATCCTGGAAAAACATTCAGAAGCAGTTTTAGAACATAAGTGGATGTTCTAGGGATATGATAACAACAGCCTCTTTTATAAGACAGTTATCATTCCAGGCTTTCAAGGTGACTTGGATGACAGAGTGGCTATCAGAGTTATAGTTTTCCCTCTGACGAGGGGCAGTATTTTGAACATGTGGTCCAAGCGGATACTGAAGGAGGCATGGCGCAGGATACTGATTGGTTTCAGTTAACGATACAGTCTAAGAAGTTTGGATTTAGAGTTCATTTATGAACTAAGTCCCATCAGATATCCAGACATATTCTAAGATAGGTATTGCTCATTTCGGGAGATGGTTTTCTTCGCGAACTTGAGATAAAGAGAGACATTGAAAGAAAAATCAGGGCGGATCCACTCACTGAGGCCATTCCTCGAGCACAATAGTTTCGCAAACAGGTTTTAAGTGGATGTTCTAGGGATATGATAACAACAGCCTCTTTTATAAGACAGTTATCATTCCAGGCTTTCAAGATGACTTGGATGACAGAGTGGCTATCAGAGTTATAGTTTTCTCTCTGACGAGGGGCAGTATTTTGGACATGTGGTCCAAGCGGATACTGAAGGAGGCATGGCGCAGGATACTGATTGGTATCAGTTGACGATACAGTCTAAGAAGTTTGGATTTAGAGTTCATTTATGAACTAAGTCCCATCAGATATCCAGACATATTCTAAGACAGGTATTGCTCATTTCGGGAGATGGTTTTCTTCGCGAACTTGAGATAAAGAGAGACATAGAAAGAAAAATCAGGGCGGATCCACTCACTGAGGCCATTCCTCGAGCACAATAGTTTCGCAAACTGGTTTTGTAAGACTGATCTGTAGAAGAGTTGGGTGTTCGGTATCTCACGGGCTGTGAGTATGCGACATCGCAATAATTAGCCTTGAGTGCAAGTGGGAGATTGTTGGATATAGTTCCCTCAAAGTCAATTATTGGATCACAGGCACATGATTGCAATGATTGAGGGAGGACCTATGCTGGTAGGACAGTCTTACTCAAGATGATAGTATGCTATCTGGTTTATCTTTATCATCGTGTACTGCTTCAGGTGACCTTACAGGTCACTATTACATGTTGATAGAGCCTTTAGGATTCTTGCTTGACGACCAGCAGTATGATGGCGATCATATACGTGGGAGCTGGGGTCTATAAGCACATCCTTAAAAGGTCCTAAGTCGTGGGAGTTTTCGAGACAGGTCATCGATATTCCAGAGTAGACTAGTGTATACAGTCGAGACCCCGACGAGGGGCGGTGGCCAGTCTCACAAGCTATTGGTATCGGTTGGTTCACCTAAGATGTAGACAGGTGCTCATTGGGTTATGAGTACACCGGACATGACTCGCCGGGAACATGCTAGTTGGTATTATACCTAGCGTCAGATAGCAGTTCCCTGGTGACATGTGTACAGGTTAGTTCATCGACCTGAGATCATCATTTGTCTCGTGTGAGTTCCCACTGTGCTTTGATTACTACCCTACCACGGCTCAAAGGAGTTAAAAAATCAGGCAGCCCATTTTTAAAAAAAAACATCCATCTTCTCGTGCTGTTTCTGATGGATGCTGTCCATAGAAGCCAGTACGAGGCATTTGGCCGTGTTGCAGTCAATATCCCATGTTTTTCGGATCTCCCTATCCGAAACAGATGATTCAGGTCCTTGGACGGGTGGGGGTTTGGTAGTGAGGACATACGATATTTTATCATATATGAGTGCAATGTTCAAGTTCCTCAACCATTCTTTATAGTTCGGTCCAGTCATTTTGTTTTTCTCTAGTAGAAGATTAAGTCCTATCATCGGTATCTGCTATTAGGAGAGAGAAAAGAATACACTCAGCGAAATGCCCTTGCAAAGAATTAGATTTGTTATTATCTTATCTAATCGATGTCTCCCAATGCTTTAATCAAGTTTTTCTTTCAAACCATAAAAAGAAAACTAGGCAGGATTAATTACAGTCTACAACATCACTAACCGTTCAGTCAGGCCAGTGTCGGTACTTGAGGGAGGTTCCCCGTGCTTTCGCACGGACCTAATTAATATAAAACTCGTCTTCCCAGAGGCGTAGCCCCATTTAACACCTTTCTAGACACCTAATGAGTAAGCTAATTGTAAACTGCAAAATTCTCCTGGGAGTAGCTCTTACTTACAGTGTAATCGGGATCCAACTATCATATAGAAGATATGCAATCTCATTGCAAATTTCAACTCTTGAAACTCCCGATATTGTTTTTACCCCTAGATGCTTATGACCTTGGCTATAGTCAACATATCATAAGCACTGGTCAAGTTCTACTTGTCATTTCGTGATTAATTAGGCCTACCCATATGACCCTCGGCTATGCTCGACATAATGATGTGACTGTCCTAACTAATCGCATCATATGCGGTGTAGGAAGACATCACTTAGCTACCGTACACTACGCCTCGGCTATAGTCGACATACGTAGCACAAATACTAAGTACTCTGCTTCCTAAAATGACGGAGGGTTGCGGATGGTTTTTATGAAAACCTTTAACGCTTTGAACTTGATCTCGTTGTAGAATCAAAAACAGTTTAGAAAAGGAGTGGCTTAGGCTCTGCATCTTTTGAAACTTGAATTTTTCATAAAAAGGCCGAGTGGGTTTCAAATCTGATTCTACAACATCTTTAAGTTTCTTTTACTTTACATTAATCTCATTAATGTAGTCCCATCATTTAAGTTCCTAAGCCATCACAGAAAAGAAACGAAAATAGAACGTATACTTATACCATCCGCATTCGTCACAGTGTCCAGTTATGCACCGTTAGGTTACTTAACTAACGGCAAAGCGGGGCGGGACTAGCACAGGGGTAAAATATAAGCAACGTTTATTATATATCATATATATAATAATAATCCATTCGTCTCAGATACTAAGTAATCACATTACAGAATATCAACAACAGCAGAAGCACATATGAAAATAAAAAAGATATCTAGGAGGTCCGTATTTTGTACTCAGCCAGCAATAGAAAATACGGATTCCATGGTCGTGATGAATAGCCAAGCCCACACCCCTAGACCCCTACGAGAGCGGAAAGTGATCCTGCCAATTCTAGAATTTAGGAGACCCGGTCTCGACTCCTCAAAATGGCCTCCTACTGAACCCTAGAACCCGATCACTTGTGCTCCCCTCCTTGGATCTATACTAATGCGGAAAAGTAAATAATATACAATAATGGTGACATCATCCTCAACCCAGAAGTGCCCCAAATAAATGAATATTAAATACAATTAACTTTTTACATGAATTAAAATTAAAACTCTCATATCACATAAAACCCCCAGCTATTCAATCGCAACAATCCTGCATCATATCTCAGCAACACATAATATCTCATATCATCAACGTAAGCAAGTATGCGTATCCCGATTGTCGTTGATGTATAGCAACGAAGCCGACGATACCCCACATACTACGCAAACGGTCGCAGAAAAGAAAGTGTAAAACAACAATTGCGATCACAGAAATCAAGACGATGTTTAACGCTTCGATCGAATCAACAAACACACACGTTTTACCCCAAGAGCTCAACACTTGAGCAAAGTTACAAATACTGAAAATCGCGCCACAGTGCCTTATGGTCCAGCCATAGAAGGAGTTAACCAACGCCTCACCTATGACACCATGGCACTACGGCAAACCCGAAGGTTCATTCACGGTTCCATGGGCATAGAATCGAGTTATGGTTATTATGATCTTCTAGAGGGTCCATAGGATACTTGCGCTACTATTGAATATAAAGTTAACTTAGGAAAATCACAACACTTGGAAATTTCAGCGAGGTAGAAAGTGGGGTGTCCGATGTTCGTTCGAAATGCTAAAAATAGTCTAGGTTACCAATTTAGTGTTAAAAATACGACTACGAATCACTACGAATTAGCCCCAAGTCTAAACAGTCATCACATGAAAACTGGGCTAAAATAAACAATACAAAAAAACCCAAAATATACCCATAAGAGCACTGGAGGAATACGGGGGGGGGGGGTTCTTGGCACAAGGGGTCGGCCAAGCCGGAAATTTTGCTAGGGTGGCCGGCCAAAATCCGATGATCCCCCTCTATTTCACCTGTGTGCTTATATCTGTCCAAATATGACTCTGTACCTGTTTGAAAAATTTTTAGACGACTTTCAAAAAAAATTCCAGAATTCTAGCTTGGCTCTGATACCATTGTTAGGGTTCCCTAGCACCTTCTTTGAGTATGGAAGCATCACACATGCCACTTTAAAATTTCTAGAGGCGCTAAGCAAACTGAGCATGGATCTTTAACTAGAATTTCTAGGGTAACAACAAAAGTATCACATACTAAAACTATATTTACACTAAGTGAAAGGAATACAACCTTTGTAGTGACTCCTAGGATCGTTGAGAGTTGGAAAAGCTTGCAAGTGAGCTCCTTTGTCCACGATGATCCACCCGAAGTCCACTTAGTCCAAGCTCCTAGCTTCGAATGATCAAACAAGATGATGAAGCTAAACACTCTAAACTAATTGGCTAGATTAGAGTAGAATGATGAAGTGGTGAGTTTTCTTTTGTCAAAACCCTTTCTTTTTATCTCTCTCTCACTATGAAAAAACCTAGAGAGTAAGGAAGAGGAAGAAGATGAAGGCAAAAGCGTTTTTGTGAAGTGATAAACTTGTGAAAGAAAAATAGAAAATATAGTATATATATTTTCTATCTCTCTCTCAACCATGGTTGCTATAATATCTAGATATTTAGTAAATGAGTTAAAAGACAAAAGAAAATTTAATCCATGGTTAAAAAGTGGGTGAGCTAGGTTAAGTTCAAGAAGATTGTAGAAAGTCAACCATGAATTAATCTTTTCTTTTCCTTTTGTTTTTAAAACAAATACAAATAAATATCCATATATTATATAACCATTTAAGTCTTATATTGCCACCAAAGTTGTATCAACAACCATGATACTTTGCATGTATGTTTCTATGCACATCAACATGTGCATACATGCACATCAACATGTGCATCCATGCATGCATTCTTCCTCTTTAATAAAAAGGGTTTGACTAAAGAATTAAAATAAAAATAAAAGTTAAAATGCTAAATCAACAATTGATTTAACAATCCGGTCATATCGCATACGACCCGACTAATAGAAAAATGCCCGACTAAAATACGGCATCATATAGTCGTATTCAATCGGGTCCCCACGCATATCTCATATGCAAACCACATCTTCTTGCCTGGGCTAGGAAACTTCTGTGTGGGACTCTAAAACTCATCAATAGGCCGGCAGTGGGTGATGATCATATCAAACTCCCATAAGCCGCAAGCGGTCACCTAAACGTAACGGCCACCCAGATATTGAGCGATCAAAAGAAAACCAGCAAAGTTGTCAAAACTCCCATCGAGCCATCTGGCAACGCATACCGTACAGTCCGGTCTCCTCGTCAAATATCTTTCATATCAAGTCTGGGGATGGTGTCGTCGATCCCAATAACTCAATAAGTCATGCCGGTATATAACTGATAACATATCGAGAAACTACTGATAACACTTATCAGTAAATCTCAACAGCCCTGGCCAGGGACTTCCTGTTATAGCCAATCGAGCATAGCACAACATCAACCCCTAATACCAGGAGAGACGGATCCCCTTCTATCGCTCATTGCCTCCATATACCTCGGGACTGTACCCAAAGACCACCTATTTGCATGACTCAGTAGAACTGTGGTAGGGCGGAGATCAAAGTACAGTGGGAGGACACGCAAGACTCTATGACGATCTCGGGTCTACAAACTAACCTGTACCAGTGTCACCTGAGAACTGCTATCCGACGATAGATATAATAGCACATAGGAGTTCTCTGTGAGTTCGTTCAGTGTACCCAGTCTCCACTGAGCACCCGCATACATTCTTTGGTGTCACCTCACCAGATGGATATGGGAACATCCATCGCCCATCATATGGGATAAGAATAGTATACGCTAGTCTACTCTGGAATATCTATGCCCCATCTCGATACACCTACGACTAGGAACAATTCAAGGATATGCTTATAAACTACACGTGCCCTACTAGTATGATCCGCATCATAGTCACAGTAGTCAAGCAAATATCCTCTAAGCTTTATCAACATGTGCAAATGAATAAAACCATGATCAAATCTACATGTCAGATAAAGTAAACCAGATAGCATACTATCATGTCGAGCAAGAAAGTAATCTATATATATAAATACATGTCCAAGCATCCACTATACATATAATGGCCTCTAGGGCATACATATATCCAACAGATGGCAGCTTTCGAGGCCTTCTATGGGAGGAGATGGAGATCGCCCATCTGTTGAACAGAGCTCAGCGAGAGCAGTATTTTGGGGCCATAAATTTTTGAGGAGATGACAGCGAAGATATAGTTGATTCAAGACCGGATGAGAGAAGCCTAGAGCAGGCAGAAATCGTATGCGGACAGACACCGTCACAGACTAGAGTTCGCAGTTGGCGATCATGTTTTTCTGAGGGTCTCTCCGATGAAGGGTGTGATGCGATTTGGGAGAAAAGGAAAGCTTAGTCCCAGATTTGTGGTTCCCTTCGAGATCCTCGAGCGTGTCGGCGCAGTTGCGTATCATTTAGCTCTTCCACCCAGCTTTCCTGATGTTCACCCCGTCTTCCACATTTCGAAGCTCCGCAAGTACCTTCACGACCCTTCTCATGCGATTCAGCACCCGACGGTCCAGCTGGAGCGTGACCTTTCTTTTGCAGAGCAGCCGGTGGTCATCCTGGATCGACAGGTGAAGAAATTGAGATTGAAAGTTATACTAACCGTCAAGGTCCTTTGGCGTGGCCGAGCAGCGAGGAAGTCACCTGGGAGACAGAGGGCGAAATGAAGAAGAAATATCCCTATCTCTTTGAAGGTACGCGTAACTAGATTTTTTTTAAATTTGGGGACCGAATTTCTTTAAGGGGGGAAGATTGTAACGCCTTGAAAAGTCGTTTTAGTATTTTCCCGAAAATCGATAAATATTTGGTATTTTTCCGTAAATCGTCATTATAATTATTTTTCAATATAGGCCTATTTATACCTAATTTTGATAGGTAATTTGTAGTTTTTAGTAGCTAATGAGTTACTTATAAATTTCTGGTCGTTTAAAATTTTTCCCTAATTTACTATTTTTAATATTATTTTAAGCTGTTAAAAATATATTAAATTAGCGATAAATACAAATTTGAATGGGCTAATTACATGCTTTAGAACCATGAAAACTAAAATCTAGTGAGTAATATAAATTTTTAGTATTTTATTACAAGTTCTAATTAGTTATAATCAAAGGAAATTAAAATTTTAAATAAATTAAACTAAAACTTTCAATTTTGTAACTTGAGGGGTTCTTTTTGCATAGAATTTTTTGTGTACACTCTCTCACACACCCTCACTCCTCATGGCCGGCCCCACCACCACAGCAGCAACCCACTTTTCTCCCCCACAAAATTTTCTTTAACCCTTGCGAATGAAATGGTATGAAAAGGATTAAAATATGTTAATTTGATGTATGGGATTTATTTGATATGATATGGCTTTGACTTGGAGAAAATTCCACAATCCCACACCATTCTCCCCCGCTCCTCTTCCTGGCCGAGCTCCTACAGCTGCTCCCCAATTTTCCCTTCTCATTTTCTTTCCAAACTCATCAAAAAAATCCATCAAAATCTAATTTTTGCCTCACAATTTCAAGCCAATTCTTCATCCCATTCTCCTTAGCTTCTCTAGCTTGAATCTTGGTGCTATGAGGCTATCATTGGAGGCAAATTCTCTTGCTAGATACCTAGGAAATTGAGGTATAATTTTGACCCATTTAAATACTTATGGTTTGATTCCTTGAATGAAATTGTTTGTGTTAAGTTTAGTGTTAATTTCTAATCTAGTTTTTTTAAAGTGAATGGTTTGACTTTAAACTAGGGTTTTAGAAAACCATTACTAGCTTAATTAAATTATTTTGCTATCTAATTGTTTTGCTAACCTAATCTAAGAGGTTAATTTGCTTAAGTGGGTTTTAATTGGTGTTATTTTAGAGTTTTTCATGTATGGAATGGATTAAATTGCTAGTTATGAAATTCTAGAAAGGTTTATTTATGGAAAATAGGATTTGAAGCATTGCTAATGTGTCGGAAATTAGTATAGTGGCTATCAATGGTTTAACTTGGGTGATTGTGCTGGATAGTAGTCTTTTGTAGCAAATCTACAATATTTGCACCGATTTTGGAATACTAATGTTTACTAAGTTTTTTTTATAAAATTATGTGATGAATTAATTGTGATATCTTGATGATATTATTGGCATCTCCTATGAATTTTAGAGTATGTGAATGCGAAACTTGGTTTGATCGGGTTTTGTTTTGGCGGTAGGTCCGAAACAGTAATTTTAGTTAAGGTTGTAGTGTTTGTCGTGTGTCTTCCGCGCACCGAGTGCACCATGTGCCAAACTCGTTGACGTCGACCCTTTCATTTTGTGACTTGGCATCATTTCAAGATATGTAATCTGATGTTTTGTGTTGTGCAAATTCCAGGATCGGTCGCGGAGACTTCGGACGCGGCACGAAAAGAGAAAGCGGTGATTGGATCAAGCTAGTTGGGGACTTTCGGTGAGTAGATCTACACATCTACGGGGAGAACCGTTTGGATGGCGCGAGGCGCCCGATAAATTTAGAATTTCTAGTAATACCAGCTTGTTGCATGTTGTCCCTAGTTACCTATTTTACGGTATTGCATGACCTGTATATCCATATTTGTGTTAAATTCATTGTATAAAAAAAATTAAAACCACTAAATGAGATATGCGAAACAGAAAATAATTGGCTTGCTTAATTCATTATAAATAATTATGAAATTTCATCTCATAGGCATTTGCACCATTACCAGGGTTTTATGCAGCACGAGCACTTTTCATGTGGACACACACGCCTTGGTAATTGCCATGCCACAAACACTAGATAACTTGTTTAAACCGGAATTTAGAATAATTTCACTATATAAGACATACAAACTAGTACTAATATAGTAAATTCCGCAAGATGAACATGTAGAATTGCTAGTCATATGCATGTACCTCGTTACATCATTCGATCATACATAGTTTTTATGTCATATATTGCATTTCGTACTGTTGATACCATAGGCATTCATCATCATTGACATGCACACTTATGATACTTTCTTCTGGAGGATTTCAGTATTTGAGATTTATGAGATTTTGGAGAAACCGCAAGGATTTAATAAAATTGATATCATTTTAAATGTGGCAAGTTGCGGTTTTCTCGTGACATGATATTTGTGTCGTCCACCATGAGTTTTCTATTGGTTTTCGAGACCCGTTTCGAGTAGTTGGATAAACCGTCTCGGGTACAAGGTGGGCCCGGTAAGATACCCCGGGGCAAGAAGTTCGAGTAGTAGACGATGAGCCTGGCAGGGGCAGACTACCTACCGGTGATTGTTGGCGTGGCAGATATCCAGAGGATACCGACCGTGGTCGTGAGATGTTGAGATATTGATATTTTGAGATGGACCAGCCGGACAGCTAGGGCCGAGATGCTGGATACCGATACTTTGGGACACTAAGATATTCATTTGAGGTGCCGATGCTGGGCACGGATTTTTGTTGATTTCATATGATATTTCCTCGGATATTTCACAAAAATTTTCCTAAGATAAAACTAATAATTTCGTCATATCAGCATATTCAGATCACGTGTTAAATTGCATTCATGTTGCATACATGGCAGTGCATCATACCATATCAATATTGTAGAATTGTGACACTTTGCGTATATCCTTACAATAGTCTTTATAGATGATACATATTACTCACAAGTTGGCAACTAACCCCCGTTGTGCCACAACCTTTTTGCAGGTCCGATCCGTCAGTACTGTACCGGCGGACACACTTCCTCCTTTTGCTTGGATTTGAGGCTTTTGCTCGTAGGTGGGTTATATGATTATTTTTGTTTCCACCTTGTATATTCATTGTATCTAGTGTACTCCATCTACTGTATCATCTACCAAAACTGATGTATATTGACTTAGAGGCGAAACAGTGAGAATTGTGGGCATGTATATTGTTTCTTTGGGTCGCGCTCACTTGAGCCGACGTGTTGCTTATTACTTGTGCCTTTTATGCTTATTTTGCACATTGCTGATTTATATTGCGTGGGATTTGTGTCCACCTTGGGGCGAAGAGCTAGCTCCCGCTTGGGGATGCCTTATTTCATGTTATTGATATATTACTATTTTGTACCCGTTTGGGGGCCAGTATTTACAAAGGAGACTCTGCCGAAATTTTCGGAAAAATTTTTTGCTTTAATAAAATGTTTAATGCGACTTGTTTTGGTTTCAAATCGCTTTCAATGAGTTGGTTTTCCTTCACTCTACTGCTTATTTGGTTTTGATTTCTGGGATTTGGCTTACTTAGATTACGTACGCCTTGAGACATTCGTAATTTAAGTGCCAGTCACGTTCTGTACCTTTCGGGTCGTGACAAAACACCTCTCAAGTCTAAGTAAACACCCACTACTGGTTATAGGTCAACAAAGTAACCCATCCCTTCTCTTGAATTTCCAAACATCACAATACCACAATAAAACAACTCCTAAACTAAACTAAAATTCTTGGAATACATAACTAAACTAAATGGAATGGATTTTACCTCATGGGTGCAGCTCAAGAAAAATCCTAGCTCTCCAAAGTCATCAAAATCCTACTTTGCTTGGTCTAAAGTGTAGAGGATGGGGAGGGGATCATTTATTGTGAAAGGGGTTCAGGGTTTTGATGGAGTTTTTGAGGTGGATCTTGGGGTTGATGGTGGAGGGAAGTGAGGTTGAAGGAGATGAGGAAAAGATGAAGGAAATAATGGGGTGAACTATAGATAGTAGCCCCCCTCTCTCACTCTCTTATTCTCACCCTCTCTCACTATTATTTACCCTTTTACCCTTTCTCTTCTAAATTTTAAAATCAAATCACATAATACCCATAAAACAACACAAATGCAACCAAATGTAACCAAATGCAACATGACATGGTGCACTAGCCACGGAAAACTGTAGAAACACGGATTTGGCTTAATCGCGATTAGCAGTGTACTAATCGGGTTTTTATCCAAACTGCATATAATAAATTTTAAAAATGCCAAATCCTTTAAATATATTTTTAAATGAATAAATCATTTTAATTTCCAATTATTTCATAATTATTGGTATATATTTATACCCTTTTTCGAAAACCCCAATTTCATAAATCGGCAGTTTTCGAGAAATATATTATTTTAATATTAAATTCCAAAAATAATATTTTATAATTTCTGAAATGTTACATGTAACATATTACATATGCGAGATCCTAATCCGGTATCACATACCCAGGACGTAGAGGATACTGAGAAACAGTTCTCGGTAATGAACACACCCGAAGAAGATGCATCAACATGCACTTTTTTCGATTAGGTGGCATGGGAATCCAGATATTCCCCTATTTCCTGCTCGGACTTATAAAAATTATAAGATAGAGTGGAACCAACGTTCCCCAGCTCAGTATAATAAGCAGATTCATTCAATGCATCCATATTATTATCTTGATTAAGGCGTGACATGGTCTCTACTAGGAGAGAGAAAGAAGAAAACACTCTGCGTATGCTCTTACAAGATCAGATTGGTTATTATTTTATCTAATCAGGATGTCTCCCACAGTTTTTATCAAATCTTCCTTCAAACCCTAAAGGCTAAGATTAGCCGGGATTAATTACACCATACAAGTTCGCTAATATTTTGGCCAGGCCAGTGTCGATAGTTTGAGGGAGGTTCTCCATGTTTTCGCACGGACCTAATTAAAATAAAGCTCTTTTTCCCAGGGACGTAACCCCGTTAACACTTTTCTAGACACCTACTTGATCGGCTAATTGTAATGGGTAAAACTCTTCCAGGAGTAACTCTTACTCGCAGTGGGTATCGGGATCCAACTATCTCATACAAGGTATGCAATCTCATTGCAAATTTCAACATTTGAAATTCCCGATAATATTTTACCCCGAGCGATCTATGACCTTGACAAGGTCAACAAACCATAGACCGCAAGTCAAGTTCAACCCGTCATTTCATGATTGAATTAAACCCACCCGCACGACCCTTGACAAGGTCAACAAGGCCGCACGACTACCCTAATCCAATCGCATCATATGCTTTACAAATAAGCACTAATCAGCTATCGCACACTACGCCTTGATAAGGTCAACATTCGCAATACGAATACTAAATTCTACTTATTTGGAATGACGGAGGGCTACACCAGGTTTTTAAGAAAACCCTTTGTGTAATGAACTTGATATCGTTGTAGAATCGAGTGAATTTTAAAAAAGGAGTGTTTTTTTTAGGATTTTACTAGTTTCGCTAAAGAGTCACTCCCGGTGAACGGATCTCAAATCTTTCCTCATCGAGTGAGGTGTATGATATTTCTTAAATACCACTATGCAAAGAAAAAACTAGAGAAGCAGTCAAAAGACAAACCGAGTGGGTTGTAGCATCTGCCAGTTTCGCTAAAGAGGTCACTCCCGGTGAAGGGATCTCGGCTCTTTCCTTATCGAAAAAGGTGTTGGATATTCTACAAGGAATACCGCTATGCAAAACAAGAACTAGAGGTACCAGTTTTTAAACATGTTTTTACAATATCTTTCGGTTTCTTTTATTTCATTAATCTCATTAATGAAGTCCCATCAATTATGCTTCCTAAGAATCACAGAAGAAACGAAAGCAGCAATAGTTATTATATATCATATATATAATAATAATATAAGCATTCGTCTCAGAATATCAAGTGATCACATCACAGAATATCAGCAGCAAAAGATCACATATGAAATATTAGACATACTAGAAATTCCGTATTTTAAATTAAGTCTGTATGAAACACGGATTCCACGGTCGCGGTGAATAGCCAAACCCACATCCCTAAACCCTCAGGAGAGCGGCAAGCAACCCTACCAATTCTAGAGTTAGGAGACCCGGTCTCGACTCCTTGAGATGGTCTCCCACTGGACCCTAGAACCCGGTTACTTGTGCTCCCCGCCTTGGGTCTATCCTAATGCGGAAAAGTAAATAATATAAATCAACGGTGACATCATTCTCAACCCGGAATTGCCCCAATAAAAGAATATTACATACAAGCTTTTACATGAATAAAAATGAAAAACTCTCATCTCACATAAAAAACCCCGGCTATTCAAAACTCGACGATCCACAGCAACAAATAACATGTAATCAACGTAAGTAAATATGTGTATCCCAATTTTCGTTGACATATAGCAACGAAACCAGCGATACACCACATATTACATTTACTGTCGCAGAAAAGAAAGTTAAAAACTACAACAATTGGAATCCGCAACCACCTTAGACATCATAAACCCAATGTATCATATACTTTGGATTTCATGTTTAACGAAATGAATTCCTTAGACATCACATGCCTAAAAATTATAAACCCCGCATTTTAGTCTCGATATTGAAATCACTTTTCAATAACCTATCGGGTAATTCAACAAGATTCCCGATAACCTGATCGAATGATCGTTGGAAACTTTAGTAGACGGCCGCACCCCCGATGTCGTCGACAAAGTGCACTAAGGCGGAACACTGCAGCCGCGAACACCCGAACGGATGCTTTTAGCGACGGGGTTCTCCTACAGTCACTTAGTCAGGGCTATAGGGCATGGCTATCTAGTAAGGTTACCCGGCGAGTATCCGCGTACACTACGTAATTGCGACGGACTTTTGATCAACATCAAAATCTCGTGGCAACCGATCAAATGAGACTAAACTGCTGCATTTATAAAATTCAAACTAGTTATCTCATAACTAATTATGTGAATTCCGTACATTATATTACAATCACAGATAGCTAGACGAAGTTAAACTTTTTGATCGAATAAGCAAGCACCCAAAATTTTCCAACAAGCTCAACATTTGAGCGGAGTTCAAAAAGTACCCAGAAACTGCTACAGCTCATATGAACCATCCGTAGAAAAGCCGACCCATGCCTCACTCATGTCGCCACGAAACTACGGCAAACCCTAGTGTATGACCGCGGTTCCGCGATCCAAAAAGTCGAGTTTGGGTATCTTTCTTCTATAGGGTCCACATAATCGCTTGCAAGATTTTCTGAAGATTTTAAACTCGGAAAAAATCCAACTCTTGAAAATTTCCAGCGAGGGAAAATATGGGTTATTGATATCCGTTCGAACTTTCTAACATCATCTAAATAACCCGAATACATATTAGAATTAGGATTATGAAACACTCCAAATTGCCTTTGCAGAAAGATAAAATCACATGCAAATTTAGCAAAAACTAGCAACACCTGAAACACCAAAACCCAGAGACTGGAACACCATGAAAATTTGAAGCCAGAATTCCACCATTGACCCGGTGAGCTCGGTTTTAAACCCTATGTGGCCGGCCACAATCTTGCCAAATTGCTTCAAATTTTGATAGTATTCATGTTATATCACATACAATATTCTGCAGTTGCTAAAAAAAATTTTAGAGCCCTTTAAAAATTTGATAGAAACTGGAAATTGGCGTTGCATGTTTCGGAGTAGTTTCGGTTTCATAATCTAACAAACATCGTTTAAATCTTTATCTTGGCTCTGATACCACTGTAGGGTTACTTAGCGTGGCAGCAAGGTTTCGGGAGGCATCGTCCATGCCGTTTCAAATTTTTGTCGTTCTAAAGAACCCTAACCTTAGAATCTTAACTAGAGATTTAAACAAACCAGCAATGTTAACATCTTAACAACTAAGTGAATGTGGAATAGAACCTTTGTAGACCGGTCCTTCACTTCAAATGCTCCGTGTAGATGTCCCTTCGCTGCGAGTAATGATCTCCCGAACTCTTGAGAGGCTCCACAAGGTGAAAGATGCAAACTTGCTCGAAGTCTTCGAAGCTGAAGATGATCTACGTTGAGAAGACTCAAGCTCATGCTACCTCTTCACTAAATTAGGGTTTAGTGAAGCAAACACCCTAAACTAAATGACTAATAGTAAAGGATGATAAAGTAGGAATTGGGCTCTTTTTAGATTTCTTTTTCTCACAATATTTCATCACTTAGAAAAAAACTAGCAAGCTTTTTCTCAAATGAGGAAGAAGATGATGAATGAAACTCATGAGGTTAGAAATGCAACCATGGTGAGTATATGACATACACTAACCTTTGTAGAGATTAAACCATGGTGTAAGGTAATGGTTAGATTAATAAATATCTTAAGCATGACAAAACAAGTGGACTAAGTCAATGTTCTACAAGTTTCCACTAATCAAGCATGACAAATTACATTTGTTTTGAATTACTTAAAAACAAATAAAACCTCACCTTAACCCTAAGCATGGTGTGAGTCTCATACATCCATGTTGCATATGTAACCTAGCACGACACACTAATATATATCACATATATATTTTGTGTGCTAAGAAAGAAAACAATACAATTAACATATATCACATATATATTAATGTATCAAAAGTGAGAAAGAGAAATGCTTAAGTGAGCTAATATTAGTTAATGTAATTTAATATATCAAATATATAATTCTACATTAAATTATTATATCAACACTTGATTTAATAATCCGGCTATATCACATATAACCTAACTAATATCAAATGTAACAACTTATCGAATCAACACTTGATCCGATAACCCGGCTATATCACATATAACCGACCGATGTCATATATCGCGAGAATAGAATACGGTATCACATACGTGCATTAATCTCAGTTCTGCACATATCACATATGTGCTCCTACTCCGTTTCGCCTGAACCAGGAAACCTCTGTGTAGGACTCTAAAGACTCGTTAATACTCCGGCAGTAGGTGATTATCATATCAAACACCCACAAGCCGCAAGCGTTCTGCTAACGTAACGGCCACCCTGGTATTGAGCGATCAGAAGATCAACAAGTAAGCCTGCTCATACTTATGCGAATCCAATCAGTATTACTACTGTACAGTCCGGTCTCTTCGTTAGATATGTCGCATATCACAGCCTGGGGGTGGTATAACGTCCAACCCCAATAGCCTGATAAGTTATGCTGATGTAAGGCCTATAACGGTTCGAGAAACTACTGATAACATTACCAGTAGATCTCAGCAACCCTGGCCAGGGATTTCCTGTTATAGCCAATCGAGCATAGCGCAATATCAACTCCTAATACCGGGAGAGACGAATCCTCTCCTATCACTCAATGCCTCCATGTGACTCGGGACTGTACCCAAAAACCACCTTTTTGCACAATATCTTGAACGTGGTATGGTGGAAATCAAAGCACAGTGGGAACAGTGGGAATCACACAAGACTCTATGACGATCTCGGGTCGACAGACTAACTTGTACCATTGTTACCAGAGAACTGCTATCTGACGATAGGTATAATACTATTTAGGAGTTCTCAGAGGGTCCATCCAGTGTACCCAGTCTCAACTGAGCACCCGTATACCATCTCTGATGTCAAACACCAATGGATATGGGATCATCCATCACTCATCATATGGGTCGAGAAGCACATACGCTAGTCTACTCTGGAGTATCGATGCTCTGTCTCAATACTCCTACGACTAGGAACATTTGAAGGATGTACTTGCCAACTACCGCTGCCCCACTAGTATGATCTCCATCATAGTCCTGGTAGTCAAGTACACATCTTAAGGGCTTTATCAACAAGTGAGAGCAAGACAACATCATTTATACAAGTCAACATGTTAAGACAAAGAGCAACCAGATAGCATACTATCATATCGAGCAAGAAAGTCCTCCCTATATATGTCCAAGCATCCACTACAATATACATCCCATGTACAGTAATGGCCTCTAGGGCATACATATAACTAACACCAATATCACATATCGCGAGAATAGAATACGGTATCACATACTCGTATTAATCTTAGTCCTGCACATATCACATATATGCCCCTACTTCGTTTTGCCTGAGCCAGTAAACCTCTTTGTAGGACTCTAAAGACTCTTCAATACGCCGGCAGTAGGTGATGATCATATCAAGCACCCACAAGCCGTCAGCGGTACTAGCTGGATGTAACGGCTACCCGGGTATTGAGCGATCAGAAGATCAACAAGCAAGCCCACTCTAACTCCTGTAAAGCCTATCAGTAACACTGTCGTACAGTCCGGTCTCTTCGTCTGATATGTCGCATATCTAGTCTAGGGGTGGTAAACGTCAGACCCTTGTAACCGATAAGTCGTGCCGAAGTAAGTCTCATAATGGGTCGAGAAACTACTGATAACACTTACTAGTAAATCTCCTTATCTGCCCTGGCCAGGGACTTCTTGTTATAACCAATCGAGCATAGCGCAACATCAACCCCTATACCGGGAAAGATGACTCCCATCCTATATCGCTCATTGCCTCTATGTGATTCGGGACTGTACCCAAAATCCACCATTTTGCACGTTCCCTTGAACGTGGTAAGGGGGAAATCAAAGCACAGTGGGAATCACACAAGACTCTATGATGATCTCGGGTCTACAGACTAACCTATACCAGTGTCACCAGAGAACTGCTATCTGACGATAGGTATAAGACCAACTAGAAGTTCTCAGCGAGTCCGTTCAGTGTACCCAGTCTTCACTGAGCACCCGTACACCATCTTTGATGTAAAACACCAATGGATGTGGGATCATCCATCGCCCATCATATGGGTCAAGATGCGCATACGCTAGTCTACTCTGGAATGTCGATGCCCTGTCTCGATACACCCTCGATTAGGAAGAATTATAAGATGTACTTGTGGACTACCCTTAGCCCCAATAGTATGATCTCCATCATAGTCCTGGTAGTCAAGTACACATCCTAAGGGCTTTATCAACATGTGAGAGCAAGACAGTATCACAATACTAATCTACATGTTAAGACAAAGAGCAACCAGATAGCATACTATCATGTCGAGCAAGAAAGTCCTCTTTATATATATCCAAGCATCCACTATAATATACATCATATGTACAATAATGGCCTCTAGGGAATATACATAACTAAAAGTAGCACCTCCCTTGCATATTTTTTATCCAATACCACATACAAGCAATATATATATAGGCATCCCCAAGCAGGAGTTAGCTCTTCGCCAATCGGCGGAAACACAACCATACTAGTAAGCAATATATACGACGCCCAACGGCAAAGATCAACACAGAAAGTATAAATAAAGCAATACATCATCATCTCAAATAAGCGAACACACACCCATCGCTCTAAGTCTCGCAAATACACAAGTCTGACTAGGTCTACCAATATACAAATTCTAGTTTCTGATTGATGGAGTTTATCAAGATACAATAGAAATAATAAGTATAAGAGTGGGCACGATCCAATGTGTCCCACCTACCATAGCAAAACACCCTAGATGAAGCTGTGTGCCAGCGATACCGCTACTGATCCAAAGCGGTCAAACCTGCAAGAAACTGTGGCACAATGGGGGTGAGTTGCCAACTCGTGAGTAGAAAACATCAGCAGGTAGAAATCGAATAAACAGCGATTCCTAAGTCATACTGTATCATGAAGGTAATACTATAATATCTAGGGTGACTATGTATGCATATATATCAACAATAGAGTCAATGCAAATGACATATACAAATAAACATCTGAAATCCTATGCATGTATGCATGTAGATATCATCCACATGTGTCCATCAACGACACAAAAACATCATGGAACCTGAGTGTCCAACACCGACACTCAAAACATCATGAAACCCGTGTCCTGTATCAACAAGTAAATCCTCATTTTTTCAGGTGCCGCATCATCGGATCGGCCCTCATATCCATCTCACGACTCCAGTCGATATCCTCCGGATAACCGCCGGGTCCAAACTATCACCGGTAGGTAATACTCCCCCTGCCAGGCTCATCGCCTAACTCTACGAGCTTCCCGCCCCGGGGTACCTCACCGAGTCCACCATATACCCGCAGACGGTTCATCCAACTCCTCGAATCGGGTCTCGAAAACAAGCTCAGAACCGAGAAAACTCATGGTGGACTCCTCGAAATCACATCAGGAGAAACCGCATTTTTAAAACAATTCATAATTTCCTTTGAAATATTACCACGGTTCTCAAATCCAGAAATCTCATGAAAACAGCATCTAATGCATATAACCATAAAGTACGATGTATGCAAACATGGAACAGTAATGTGAACATATCAAGTCCATCATGCAATCTGTTATGTGATGGTACTGAACAATGGGTGTGCTTTACAATTGAGATGAATATCATGATATGGCAGTTCTACTGTACAAGTGGAATGGCAATTACCGATGATGAATGTGTGTGAGCCGGCAAATCCGTATAAGTGTAACATGCGCATCATCGATAATTGTGCAGGTGTACTAGCAGATGATATAATATAACGATAGATACCGGGAACATAACACGCAAGCCATGAGGAATAAGTCAACATAAACATGAACTATAATAAGGTATACATCTACACATGAACCATACGACCAGTTTAAAAGATACGAATCGTAGTTTTGAAAGTGGGGGCTACGGTGTTTTAAGGAAAAGACACCATTTGAAAATCCGTAGCATTCCCTTGTGGTTTCCATATAAAAGTGCATACGATTCGTCGGTTTTGGAAATAAGTATGGTTCAGGTGACACTTTTACGTCGGCGATCCAGCCTCATAGTATCCGATATGGTAATATCCTCGATCATCATCCTCAAATCATGAGCGCGGATCAATCATCCGGTACAACACATCGCGTACGGTAATCCATCATACGGGGTTATCAAACAGATTAGGGATTCTATCGCCCTATTCATCAACAAGGGTACGGATCTATGGTCTCGTACATCATATCTTATCGATCTCATAACACATTTATCTCAATCTTATATCGTATTTATCGATCTTATATCATATCGATATCGATCTCATATCATACCACTATAAATATCATACTTGTCCTCTTTCAATTACATATATATCACGATTCACATCCATATATATATATATATATATATATATATATATATAACATAAATCTCATGTCATCACTATATTAATCTCACTATATATCTTGGCACATGTCTTTGTGCATCTATACCGCCTCACATCCTCATATCAATCGTACCCGCTCGTATCATCTTATATCATCATATTGATATCTCAATTCTCGTCATCACGTATTAATCATATCATCTCTTACTAACTCCTTGATCATATCCGTAGGTTCCTAGTATAGGTTTTCCCGACTATATTCAATATATCGGTTTCCATTTTAATTGCGGGGGTGTTATACGCCATCCAACCGACTTCCACCGTACATACAAATCTACTCACCTGCTAAACTCCTCGCTTAGCCAAAGTCGATGTGTTGTGTCGTCTCGGAAGTCTACGCGAAGATACCTACAATTCAACACATATCGTAACGTTATTAAAACCAAGTTCGAAAACCGATACGGCATACAAATTGCTTATAGGTTAGAACCTATAACTTACGCATGCAAAAACAACCAAATAACCCTCGTCGTTGATGTACAAACATCCAATGGTCGAATCACATCAAGAAATTCATAAATCCAAGTTTCAAATATCGAAAAACATAATATGACAACTGAGGAAATCACTCCCAGATTTTTGCTCAAGTATATAGGGACTAAACTAACAATACAGGGGCTAAGTTATAAGGTGTATGAGCTACAGACCAAAATTCAACACCAGAACCCAACAAATGGCTGGCGAGAATGATGAAATGCCCGGTGTCGCCGGTTTTCCTATGGAATTAGTGTCTAGTCCTTCTGTGGTGATCTTCTAATGGTCTAACCAGGTCAATGTAGCTGTTTGATTTTCTTATAAACATCCCAAGTTGCTCCAGATTCCATCTGAGCATCATAATTCAAAAAAATCAACAGCGGGAAATTCTAAGTTCGTGTATGGTTTCAAGTCTCTGGTCCAGGCGAGTAAACATCACTAAGGTCTTGTAAACCCTCACTAAACCTCAATTTACCACTTACAAGCCTATACATCTACTAAACATCAACCTAGAACTTTCTAAGATCACAAACATGCACAAGTCAAGTCTCCTACTATAGGATACACTAAACACAAATAACCTAACTAAAAGTGTAGGGATTACCTCATTTGGCAACTCAAGAAAATTCTTGGGTTGCCCAAAATGTTCAAAATCTCTACTTGATGCATCCATAGGGTTTGTAGAGAGGTTGTGATCATTTTTAGTGAAAAGAGTATAAGTTTTTTGGCTTAGTTTTTGGAGTGATTTGTGAAGGAAGAGGAGGTGGAGGAAGGAGGGAGAATGAAGAGGAGAAGAAGAGGAAATGAAGTGAAGGGTGAGGATGAACCATGGTCAAAAGAAGACACCCCCCCCTCCCTCTCTCATCCTCACTCAAGTCCATACCTAGGTGTCCCTTCTCACACAAAATATCTTCTCATGTTCATTTTCTTTTATTTCTCATTTTAAAAAAAACAAATCATATATGCACAAATGAAGCCATGGGTAAAATAAAAATGAAACAAGTGTTTGCAAACATTACATGTTGCATGTCATAAACGAAGTTAATGCATAATTAGTGAAATCTTAATCAAGTTTAGTATTAAAATTGTATACGATCAATTGTATAATAATTTGTAAACTGCCCAATTCCAAATAAATACCTTTTAAATAAATAAACCATATTAATCTCCAATTATTTTCCAAATATTGGTATATAATTATACCATTTTACGAAAAACCTCTATTCGCAAATCAAATAGTTTTTCTGAAATATATTATTTTATTATTTGAATTCCAAAAATAATATTTTATTTTTCTGAAATCTTACAAACACATAACATCATATGTCATCAACGTAAGTAAATATGCGTATTCCTGATATCATTGACGTATAGCAACGAGATCAGGAATACACCACATATTACATTTACGGTTGCAGAAAAAAATAAAAAATACAATAATTAGAATCCGCATTCAAAGCTTAGACATCATAAACCTGGAATATCTCATATCTCGGATTTCATGCCTAACCAAATAAATCTTGCATTTATGTCTTGAATTGAAAACACTTTCCAATATCAAGTCGGGTAATTCAACAAGATTCCCCGTTTAATGATCGAATGCTCGTCGGGAACTTTAATAGATTGTCGCACCCTCGATGCCTTCACCGAAGTGCACTTGGGCGGAACACCGCGGCCACGAGCACCCGAGTGGATGTTTTTGGCTATGGTGTTCTCCTATAGTCACTTTGTCGACGCAATGGGGCGTGGCTATCAACTAGTGTTTTCCGGCGACTATTCGCGTACAATACGAGATTGCGACGGAATTTTGATCCGAATCTTGATCCGAATCGAAACTCCGTGGCAATCGATCAAAAGAGACTAAAACATGAGATTTACAAAACACAAACTAGTTTTCACAAAACTAATTAATGTGGATTCCAAATATTGCATCACATATCATAAAAATCTAGATGATGTTAAACTTTTCGATCAATTCATCAAACACCCACAAATCACAGAGATCTCAACAACTTGAGCTTTACTAAAAATACCCAGAAAGTGGCACATGTCAGAATAGAGCAGCACAAGAAGCGCGATCCCTCAATCCCCAAAACTTGCGGCGGAACCACGGCCAAACTAGGGTTTAGGCCGCGGTTTCGCGGCGGTTTACAGGAATTGGGACCTCGTGCTTCTTGGGGCTCCATCAAATACCCTGCACGATTTTCTGCATATTTTTAATCTGAAAAATATCAACTTTTGAAAAATTGGACAGAAACTATGAAATTAGGGTTTCGAAAAAATCAATCGAACACTTAAACATCTTTTAGACCTTGCCTAATGCTCTAGCTTGGTTCCGATACCATGAAGGTGTTTCTTGGCACTACCACTAGGTTTAGACAAGTATCAAGTACGCAATTTTTAAAAATCTAGAGTGCTAAGCTATACTAACCTAGAGTCTAACTAGAGAATTAGGGTTTTATAAGCAAGTAAAGATAATCTAAACTAAGTGAAGAGGGTTACAACCTTTGTATACCGGTCCTTCACTTCTAAAACTCCAAGTAGTAGTCCGTACGCTCCAAGTAGTGGTCCGTAGAACTCTTCTTGGATCCACTTGAAGAAAGAATCGAGCTTGCTACGTCGTCTTCGAGGCCGAAGATAATCCACCTTGAAGTTTCTCTAACTCAAGCTATCTATTCACTAATCAAAAAATTAGTGAAGCAAACAACCTAATCTAATGGGCTAGATGAGAGTAGGTTGATGAAGTAGGAATTTTGCTCATTTTAGAAATTCTTTTCCCTTTTTATTTTTCCTACTCAAGAAAATCTAGAGAGGAAGAAGATGAACTTGGGTGAGAAAAATCTCAAGTAGTGAAGTGAGAGAGTGAACCTTGGTTTAAAGATAAGTGTTGGGTGAGAAAAATATCTGGGGTAAAACAAAAAATAGTGAGATGAGTCATGGCTTCTGCATGCTTCTGCAAGTATCTAAGTCATGCTTATTTCCACTTCATTTTGAATTTACTCTAATTAAATAATTATCCAAATTATCTTTATCCTCGGTGTGAGTCTCATACACCCATGTTCAATGCATCATCTACGATGACACAAAAGAATTTTATATATAAATAAATATATACACATATCATATATATATATATATATATATATCATTATATATAACAAGAGAATAAAAACTTTAGTGAGCACAATATTAGTTAATATATAAATATATCATATATAAATATATATTAAATTATTAAATCAACACTTGATTCAATAATCCGTTTATATCATATATAACCAACTAATATTATTTATGTGTATATCAATTTATCAAATCAACACTTGATTTAATAACTCGGTCACATCACATATAACCTTATCGATAAATATCGCGAGATTAGAAAACGGTATCACATACTCGTATTTAATCAAGCAGCCGCACATATCACCATATGTGCCCTACTTCGTTTCGCTTGAGCTGGGAAACCTCTGTCTAGGACTCTAAAGACTCGTCAATATGCCAGCAGTAGGTAATGATCACATCAGTCACCTGCAACCCGTCAGCGGTACTAGCTGGACGTAACGACAACCAAGGTATTGAGCGAATAGAAGATCAACAAGCAAGCTTGTCCAAACTCCTGCAAAGCCTATAAGCAACACTTACCGTACAGTCTGGTATCTTCGTCTGATATGTCGCATATCAAGTCTAGGGGTGGAATCGTCAGACCCTAGTATCTTGATAAGTCATGCCGATGTGTGGCCTATAACCGTTCGAGAAACTACTAATAACACTTATCAGTACATCTCATCAGCCCTGACCAGGGACTTGCTGTTATAGCCAATCGAGTATAGCGCAATATCAACTCCCTATATCGGGAGAGACAAAACCCCTCCTATATCTCATTGCCTCCATGTGACTCGGGACTGTACCCAAAATCCACCTGTTTGCACGACTCTTTTGAGTCGTGGTAGGGAGGAAATCAAAGACAGTGGGAACCACACAAGACTCTATGACGATCTCGGATCTACAGACTAACCTTTACAAGTGTCACCAGAGAACTGCTATCTGACGATAGGTATGGTACCAACTAGGAGTTCTCGACGAGTCCTCTTCGGTCTACCCATTCTATAATGTGCACCTGTGTACAATATTTGATGTCAAACACCAATGGCCGTGGGATCAATCATCACTCCATACAGGGTCAAGAAACGTACACACTAGTCTACTCTGGAATATCGATTCCCTATCTCGATACTCCTTCAACTAGGAACTGTTAAAGGATGTGCTTACGGACTACACAAGCCCTACTAGTATGATCTGCATCATAGTCTTGGTAGTCAAGCTAACATCCTAAGGACTTTATCAACATGTATCAGAGGTACAGTATAATAATACAAGTGTACATGTTAAGATAAGGAGCAACCAGATAGTATACTATCATGTCGAGCAAGAAACTCCTCTATATATATGTCTAAGCATCCACTATATCATACAATAATGGCCTCTAGGGCATACATATTCCTAACATAAAATCCCATCATTTGGTTTGTTTTTATTTTCAACACTTCCCCTCATATGCAACCAACACTTTTTTCTTTGGTGTAGTTGTCACGTGGAAAGTACAACACCTGACAGTATTATCGAGTCGAGTTTGGATCGAGCCATTAGCTCTGATACCATGTCAAAGTTATTTTTACCATGTCAAAGTTATTCATAACACAATCAATAACTCTTGAGTTACAATTTGGTTTTCATTATTGATTTCTCCTTTCCCCAGGTTTCAATTTCATGTCAAGTATCAATAGTATGTTACCTAATGCTAACACCCGAACATCAATACTTGGACAAGTCGTGTCAGTCGATGCAATGCTGTCAATCAATCAATATCAGGAATTGTTGGCAGTTCGGTAAACATTACAATACAAGAGGTTTGACATGATAAGAATACAATACAATATCAATATCATGATTACATGTGAACAATCAATAACAGGGTAGTAACAATACATGTCATCAATTATGAATACATATGTACAATCAATAACTAGCTTGTCAGGAATATCACAATATCGGTCAGGTAACTGTAAGTGCACGGCAGCGCCCCGGCCGTCTGAACGAGGCCAAAATGCGGAATCAAAAACTTTTCTATAAACTAGAACCGGCGCCACCGTGGACTTTGAAACCCGGATCGGGCCATTAACCTAATCCTAGCAAACTAAAGAACGGGTAGAGAGATATACCGAGCGATCCGTGTCCTTCGGTCTTCTCGTCGTAGTCCCGATCTCCCCGCGGAATCTCCGGTCTTCATCTCCTCGTCGGAAGGGCACCACATCGCCGGGGTTCTTTTACGGGCTCCCACCTCTGGACCGAGGTAACTCGGGCATGAAGTTGGTGAGTCGACGTGTCCAAGAATGCTGTAGGCTAAGTGTAGATCACTATGTCTCTAGGGGTTGTTTGTGAAGTTGCCATTTTGGAAGTGGAGATGAAGGAGAAAGTTTTTTGGAGAGGGTTAGGAATTTTGTTGCAAGCCAAGAATGAGAACCATATTTTCCCACATCAAAAATGAAGTGAATGAAAATCCCCACCTCCCCAACAGTGGCCGGCCATCATATTATGCAAGGGAAAAATGAATGGGGTTGATCAATCATCCAAGAGAGTGAAAAAGGTGATGATGAGGAATCATCATCACAACAAGTCTCATCCAAATCCCATCAAAAGCAATGATGAACAAAAAGGAGGTCAATGGAAGCTAGAATCATGATAAACCAACCATGAGCCACAAAAATTCTTCTCCTTTATTAATTGCACATTTACAAATAGCCCCCTCCACACCAATTTTCAGCCAAAGAAGGAACAAAGGGAAAATGGCCGAAACGGAAAGCAAACTGGCAACTTCAGAAAACCGATACCGTAATAAATTACAGGAAAACCCCACGACTGTATATACATACCCGCATTTGTATTGCGACCGAATACAAATGCAATGAGACAAAATCTACACTGTACAATACTAGGATCCAGCTTAAACCAAACCCCGCTAGTATTATCCGTCCGATCATAATCCGTGCAATATCGCACGTATATGATCGAACCCTCCCATATCTCCATACGGCTTCTACAGTGTTTCGCCCGAAACTTGAGAAACGGCCTGTGGGGGACTCTAAAGACTCGTCAATTCCCTGGCGGTGGATTTAACCATTAACACGTCAGAGGTATTAGCCATACGTAACGGGCTACCAGGTATTGACCAAAAGGGAGGTCGAAGAGCGAACTCATCCTGACACCCTACTGAGCCCGTCAATGACAATATCCGTACAGTCCAGTCCGTTCGTCTATGAACATCGCATGGCGGGCCTAGGGGGTTGGTAAAAGTCAGACCCCCAAAAGCGGTACAAGTCGTGTCGGAGTGTAGCCCAGAACACCCTGAGATACTACTGGAATACCTACGAGTCAATCTCCTGCCTTGGCGAAGGACTTCGTGTAATGGCTCTCCTAGACACAGCGCGACCTCAGCCCCAACACCGGGAGAGATGAACCCCTGCAGATCCGCTCACTGCCTCCATGTGGCTCGGGACTGTACCCAACTAAAACCTGTTTGCACGTCTCCTTTGAGCGTGATAGGGTAGTAATCAAAGTACAGTGGGAACTCACACGAGACAAATAACGATCTTAGGTCAATGAACTAACATGTACATATGTCACCAGGGAACTGCTATCTGACGTCTGGTATAAGACCAACTAGCATGTTCCCGGCGAGTCCTGTCT
Organism: Agapanthus africanus; assembly: GCA_030015575.1. NCBI lineage: Eukaryota > Viridiplantae > Streptophyta > Magnoliopsida > Asparagales > Amaryllidaceae > Agapanthus > Agapanthus africanus. The sequence goes on from CM057343.1 coordinate 251,375,811, forward strand.
GGTGTACTCATAACCTAATGAGCACCTGTATACATCTTAGGTGAACCAACTGACACCAGTGGCTTGTGAGACCGGCCACCGCCCCTCGTCGGGGTCTCGACTGTATACACTAGTCTACTCTGGAGTATCGATGCCCTGTCTCGAAAACTCCCACGACTAGGGACCTTTTAAAGATGTGCTTATAGAGCCCAGCTCCCATGTATATGATCGCTATCATACTGATGGCCGTCAAGCAAGAATCCTAAGGGCTCTATCAGCGCGCAATAATGACCTGTAAGGTCACATAAAGCAGTACACGATGATAAGGATAAACCAGATAGCATACTATCATCTTGAGTAAGACTGTCCTACCGGCATAGGGCCTCTCTCAATCATTGCAATCATGTGCCTGTGATCCAAAAATTGACTCTGAGGGCACTATCTCCAACAATCTCCCATTTGCACTCAAGGCTAATTATTACGATGTCGCATACTCACAGCCCGTGTGATAACGAACACCCAACTCCTCTACTAATCAGTCTCACAAAACCCGTTTGCGAAACTATTGCATTCGAAGAATAGCCTTAGTGAGTGGAGCCGCTCTGATGTTTCTTTCTATGTCTCTTTTTATCTCAAGTTCGTGGAGAAAGCCATCTCCCGAAATGAGCAATACCCGTCTTAGAATATGTCTGGATATCTGATGGGACCTAGTTCATAGATGAACTCCAAATCCAAACTTCGTAGACTGTATCGTTAACTGAATTTAATCAGTATCCTGCGCCATGCCTCCCTCAGTATCCGTCTGGATCACTTGTCCAAAATACTGTCCCTCGTTAGAGGGAAAACTATAACTCTGACAGTCACTCTGTCATCCAGATCACCTTGGAAGCCTGGAATGATAACTGTCTCTCGAATGAGGCTGTCGTTATCATATCCATAGAACATCCACTTATGTTCTAAAACTGCTTCCGATCGTTTTTCCAGGATTGGATTAATATCAACTTATTGCATCTACTGTAAAAACAACATCTGGTGTGGTACTTGACATCTCATGATTGACTCAATTGCCTAAGCAAGTGATCTGCCAATCATGCACATCCCTCTCCCCTTTAGTCTGTAAGACACCTTTAGAGAGGGTGACTCCATCACCTGCAGGTACACTACCGTGCCAGGAGTCGTCCATTCTAAAGCACCTTTAGAATGCTGTCTAAGTACCCAGATTGGGACACTTCCCAAATCTAGATCTAAAACCATAGATCTAGTAACCAGAATGTCTGATATAATATCCAAGTCCCTATGTGGAGAAACTACTGTGTGACAACCAAAGTATAACCGATTGTAGTATAGGAATTTCACTTCCTACTCTGTGTATGTCATCCAAATATCAGGACATCACACCCTACTACCTTCTTAACAGATCCATCCCCTATTCTGATGAAGTCAAACCTATGACTGTCACATCAGAAATAGATGATCTATCTCCGCTATATCTGCTTTAGTCTATAAATAGACATAAGCCACTTGTCCACTATGCTTCCGCTGCTCCCACTGACTACGACAACCCTCTGGCAGAGTCATATAAACGTACACATCTAAAGCTTGTTTAGAATGACACTATACTCATCCTCTTGCTGGGTCTCACAGTCTCGAACAACAGCAATGGAAAGTCTGGATAAACAAGAACCTCCCTGTCACCGTCCTTGAGGCTACCGTAGTACCTCTCGGGTGCCTGAGGTTACCCACTTTATCTGCGGAGTGGCCAATGGAATGTCAAATCAGATTGAATCTTTAGGTTCTTATCAAATTTTCAGTAATAGTTTGCGGTTCTGGAATCACTTCCAGTTCTACCATACTCCCACTACTGTTTTCTGAAAAAATCCATTTCTTTTAAAACTGTGGCGAGTCAAGAACAATATCACTATTGATCTTCCAGATGGTAGAAAGTTAACCCTCGTCATAGCCTGGGTCAACCCACAAACAGCCATTACAGAAACGTGCCTCGAGTTATCCGGAGTCTGGTTTTAAGCATATGCCGGAAAACTCCCCGTACCTTAACAATGTCAAGATATGAACTGTTCTATATCCAATACAGAAACAGAGGCACTGATTTTATTGAACCAGATTCAAATCATGCAGCTGTCTCCAGTGCATGTCAACTAAATGGAAAGAGGCCGATCAACATTACTCAACTTAGGAATACTTCCAATTATGAGTAACCTGAAAGAGAAGCATGTCCTCTTAATCATTACTATCAACTGAATACCATACACAAATATCTATATTTTTTATCACCTTGAAGAATCCTGATACTTGCAACACCTGGTTCTCTACTTTATTCTTATACCTATAACTTCTCAAAACATAGAACTTGTGTTCTACGAAACACATGTCTAAAAACTAGAGAAGTCACAAGTAAACAGAATACGGTACGAGTACCAACCCCTCTGTCCTGATGGACACTGGACAACATACAATACTCTGTATAAGTCCCTTGAGTCTAATAACTCATTCCCTGTATGTCGTAGGTTGAAAACTGTACTTATGGTTAAGAAGAATTACACCGCTGTTTAATGTTCCTTACCTAACCAGCCACTGATATAGGTAAATGTCATGGACATAATTTCAAAAAGGTATATCTCACTCTATAAAAATAGACGTACAGATATATCAATTTGAAATTGGTGCATAACAGCGGATATTCAAAACCAAATATTTGCCATCTGGCAAACAACCCAGGTGACTTCCTCAAATATCACCAATTACAACGAATCCCGATAAAATGAGGATGATCACCCAATTCCCAATAACTTACTCCCACTCATCATCTGTACAACCATACAGATGTGAGATTCATACCTGGTAAATACATGCCCTGGAGCAAGTGTCTAATTGGGAAATCAGTTTTCCTTCAACAGTACACAGTGAAACTGAAACATTGAAATGTTTCGTAGGGGTATCCTGGTATTCCTAGTAATGGCTCTTCCATTATCAGATTCACAACTGTAACCGTATATTTCTTTGCCATCTCTCCAAATCCCTTCATATGTCTTTAGTCATTACCATCTGTACACCCCCTTAGGCTAAATTGTTTTCTTCCTTCCCTACCGTTCGGCACCAGCCTATGGTTTAGAAGAAGACTATCCAACAAGCATAATGGGTATACTGTCCTAATCCTAGGAGCACTCGCAATGCGAGACAAGGTGAAGATAAAAGACAACCGAATAAACCTTAATCCTATTTCTCCTGAACCAGAATCCATCCACGAACTGGAACAAGTTCCTTTCGAGTTCGTATATAACCATACGATGGAGTATCCAAATAACTGTGGATCTTCGTAGTGATACGGAGTGTTCTGGAGAAATACAAAGGTGAAGTGGGAGTGGTAATGAAATACTTGGTTTGGTCGTGAATAGCAGTCGCAATTTACTTTGCCCTCCTACTAATCCCTTTATTTGTCTTAACTTAATACCTTCTGTACACCACACTTAGGCTAATCGGCTTTCTTCATTCCCTACCATTTGGCACCAGCCTAAGGTTTGGAAGAAGACTATCCAATAGGCGTAACAGGTGTACTATCCCGTAATCCAAGGAGCACTCGCAACATGAGAGAAGGTAAAAGGAAAAGACAACTGAATAGTCCTATTCGTTTTCTCCAGAACCAGAAACCATCCTCGAATAAATTCCTTCGAGTTCGAATATAACCATACGATGGTTTTATCCAATGGAAGTGGACGTTCGTAGTAATACGGGGTGTCCTGGAGAAAAGGGTAAAAGTAGGAGTGGCAATGAGGTATGAAACTCTGACAATCCAAAAGCCAGTGTTTAAGAAGGTTCGGTTAATTTTGGTCACTGAGTCATAGTCAAGGGTCGGGTCATGGTCGCTGCCAAAGAGAGAGTGAAAAGAAACACTCAGCGTGCACTCTAACCTAGATCAGAATGGTTATCACTTTATCTAATCAGGAAACCTCCTACTGTAACGTCAAATTTTCCTCCAAACCTGAAAGAAGAATTAGTCGGGATCACCCGAGGAGTAAACCAACTCATCAGTGGGAATCGGGATCCAACTATCATCGCATGATAATGTGATGGAATCCACTCACGTTATCACACTCCAGAAGGTATGCGCATATCTGGCAAATTTCAGTTTCTTTAGAAACTCCCGATGTGATTTTTACCCCATGCTCTTATGACCTTGACGAAGGTCAACAAATCATAAGTCACATGTCAAGTTCTACCCGTCATTATCCATGTTGGTTTGAACCCACCCGTACCTATCCTTGACTTTGGCCAACAAGGCAGTATGACTGTCCCAAACCAACGCATCTATCTATGCAGCGGAAAAGTAACAAGCAGCTACCATACACTATGCCTTGACGAAGGCCAACAAACACAGCATGAATAGTACGTGCTACCCGTCTGAAATGATGGAGGGCTACGAATGGTTTTTGGCGAAAAACCTTTAACGTAATGAACTTGATATCGTTGAAGGAACCTGATAGCTTTTTATAAAAATATAGTGGCGAAAACCTTTACTAAAGAGGTCACTCCCGGTGAAGGGATCTCGGCTCTTTCCCCGTAGAATGAGGTGCAGGATATTCCAACTGAATACCATGATGCGAAGCAAAAGTAATCGACTATAGTGAAGTTATTGCCCTGACGCAAACTTCTTTCCAAGGGGTCACTCCCGGTAAAGGGATCTCGGCCCTTGCCTCGTCGACTGAGGTGCTAGATATTCATAACCGAATACCACTGTGCAAAATAAAAGAGAACGTCCTTGCCATAACAGCTTTTTGAAAAATGTTCTAACAACATCAGAATAGGTTTGTTTAGCTTGCATTGATCCGAATCAACGCATTCCCATCAATTGATCACACCAATAAAGAACGAAAATAATGATGTACGTATATGCCACCCACATTCGCCACTGGGTCCCGTCATTACCCGTTAGGTTACTTAACTAATGACAAAGCGGGGACTGGACTAGCGCGGATGCAAAACATATACAACATCTACTAGTATATATATCAATATATAATATTCGCTCAAGGCATGATAAAATTCAACATCACAGAAATGTAATAAGTATCATAGAACAATACAGATATCTGGGATCCCCAGGTTTCATAGAGCCGCTACTGAAACCCAACGTTCCCCTGGTCGTGTGGATAGCCTGTGTAATGAAATTCTAGACCCCTACGGGCGCGGCAAGTTACCTGCCAAAACCTGAAGTGAGGCAGCCCCCTTCAACAATGTGAATGGACCACCCAGCACTTCACGGAATCCGGTAACTTGGGCACCCCTCCTTGGGTCAACCTATACCCCCTACGAGTGCGGCGAATAGCCCGCCAATTCTAGAGTGAAGCCCCCTCCGTCTCAATGCCAAGAGATGCGGGCCCGTTGCCCTCTAGAACCCGGCTATCCGTGCACCCCACCTTGGGCTAATCGTAGTACAGAAAGTAAAATATACATACAGCGGGTACATCGACCTCAGCCCGGTCGTGCCCCAAAAGAATAATATACAAACAGGCAGTGACGGCAATCCACATGTCGGACGCTCGCCCCGCAATATCAAATGTACATAAAAAACCAAACTGTACTACCATTGCATCCAGGCTATCCACCACGACAAATTCGCAACATCACAGCACAACACAGAACATCAACGTGAATGTCACGTTCGCAAATCCGTCTAAAAGGGCTATAGCAGTTAGACAGGATTTACCGATCAAGTGACATTCACGGTCGCAGATATAATGTAAATACTGTGAACTAACATGTTTAAAATTTTCGATCGACTGAATTTTCCGAAGTGGGCCCCAAGCACAACTGTAGCACTCAAAAACATCTGGGCCCAAAAAGAATATACCAGAAACCCTATTTCCATGTCAGAGAGCCACTGTAAAATTTGATGCAGTGAAGCCAAAATTCGGCGGCGGATCCGCGGCCAAAACGTGGTTTTGGCCACTGATCCGCCGCGCTACAGTAACTTTAGCCTACCAAATTTTCACAGAATGCATAAAAAGCCCTGCACGTATTTTTACAATGTACCAAATAATTTTTAAAGCACTGGAAAAATTCGACAGAAACTTGACATGGAAACGCGGTTTTTTGAAAATCCGTTCGATCGAACTTGTAAACACGTTAGAGCAAGCTAGACTAGGTTAATAGCGTGGCTCTGATACCAGTATAACTGCACTTCAGCGCCCCGGCCGTCTGAGCGAGGCCAAAATGCGGAATCAAAAACTTTTCTATAAACTAGAACCGACGCTACCGCGGACTTTGAAACCCGGATCGGGCCATTAACCTAATCCTAGCAAAGTAAAGAATGGGTAGAGAGATATACTGAGCGATCCGTGTCCTTCAGTCTTCTCGTCGTCATCCCGATCTCCCCGCGGAATCTCCGGTCTTCATCTCCTCGTCGGAAGGGCACCACATCGCCGGGTTCTTTTACGGGCTCCCACCTCTGGACCGAGGCAACTCGGGCACCAAGTTGGCGATTCGACGTGTCCAAGAATGCTGTAAGCTAAGTGTAGATCACTATGTCTCTAGGGGTTGTTTGTGAAGTTGCCATTTTGGAAGTGGGGATGAAGGAGAAAGCTTTTTGGAGAGGGTTAGGAATTTTGTTGCAAGCCAAGAATGACAACCATATTTTCCTACATAAAAAATGAAGCGAATGAAAATCCCTACCTCCCCAACAGTGGCCGGCCATCATATTATGCAAAGGAAAAATGAATGGGATTGATCAATCATCCAAGAGAGAGATAAAGGTGATGATGAGGAATCATCATCACAACCAAGTCTCATCCAAATCCTATTAAAAGCAATGATGAACAAAAGGGAGGTCAATGGAAGCTAGAATCATGATGAACCAACCATGAGCCACAAAAAGTCTTCTCTTTTATTAATTGCACATTTAAAAATAACCCCCTCCACACCAATTTTCAGCTAAAGAAGGAACAAGGGGAAAATGGCCGAAACAGAAAGCAAACTGGCAACTTCAGAAAACCGATCTCGTAATAAATTACAGGAAAACCCCGCGACTGTATATACATACCCGCATTTGTATTGCGACCGAATACAAATGCAATGAGACCAAATCTACACCGTACAATACTAGGATCCGGCTTAAACCAAAGCCCGCTAGTATTATCCGTCCGATCATGATCCGTGCAATACCGCACGTATATGATCGAACCCTGCCATATCTCCATACGGCCTCTACAGCGTTTCGCCCGAAACTTGAGAAACGGTCTATGGGGGACTCTAAAGACTCGTCAATTCCCTGGCTGTGGATTTAACCACTAGCACGTCAGAGGTATTAGCCATACGTAATGGGCTACCAGGTATTGACCAAAAGGGAGGTCGATGAGCGAACTCATCCTGACACCCTACTGAGCCTGTCAGTGACAATATCCGTACAGTCTGGTCCGTTCATCTTTGAGCATCGCATGGCGGGCCTAGGGGATTGGTAAAAGTCAGACTCCCAAAAGCGGTACAAGTCGTGTCGGAGTGTAGCTCAGAACACCCTGAGATACTACTGGAATATCTACCAGTAAATCACCTGTCTTGGCCAAGAACTTCGTATAATGGCTCTCCTAGACACAGCGCGACCTCACCCCCAATACCGGGAGAAACGAACCCCTGCAGATCCGCTCACTACCTCCATGTGGCTTGGGACTGTACCCAACTAAAACCTGTTTGCACGTCTCTTTTGAGCGTTGTAGGGTAGTAATCAAAGTACAGTGGGAACTCATACGAGACAAATGACGATCTCAGGTCGATGAACTAACCTGTACACATGTCACCAGGGAACTGCTATCTGACGTCTGGTATAAGACCAACTAGCATGTTCCCGGCGGGTCCTATCCGGTGTACTCATAACCCAATGAGCACCTGTATACATCATAGGTGAACCAACTGACAACAGTGGCTTGTGAGACCGGCCACCGCCCCTCGTCGGGGTCTCGACTGTATACACTAGTCTACTCTGGAGTATCGATGCCCTGCCTCAAAAACCCCCACGACTAGGGACCTTTTAAGGATGTGCTTATAGACCCCAGCTCCCACGTATATGATCGCCATCATACTGCTGGCCGTCAAGCAAGAATCCTAGGGGCTCTATCAGCGTGCAATAGTGACCTGTAAGGTCACCTAAAGCAGTACACGATGATAAGGATAAACCAGATAGCATACTATCATCTTGAGTAAGACTGTCCTACCGGCATAGGTCCTCTCTCAATCATTGCAATCACAAGCCTGTGATCCAATAATTGACTCTGAGGGCACTATCTCCAACAGTAACATGATCATGCAATATAACTCGAATTCATGAAATATATCTACATATCAGTTCATGTGTCGGGTTTCAGTTTAGTTGAGACGGCTCACAAGTTAATTCAAATCAATATTTGTTCTCTGGTTGTGAGAGACGGCTCAAGATGGACATGAGAAGGCTCATCCCTATCTTGAGATGGTTCAAAGTATTTTGAGATGGCTCAAGTCATGCTTGGAACGATGTTTAGTTCTATGTGTACATGAGACGGTTCGAGTGATGTTTAGCCGGCTCGTCACCTATTTTATGAGTCGTTCAGGTATTTTATTTAAGGTTTTGATCTAAAATCTGTGCATGCGATAACCATTACAATTTCATTGAATTCTCCGAGTTAAATTATAACATCCTGAACAACATAAAAGTGACATCTTTAGCAATCAATAACAAGTATTATACTAGATCAAGTTTATCGACAGGTCGTGATTCAGATCTCGACATGTCGTTATTTAGGGTTAACTAAAACATATATATACACAAGAAAATTTATGACAATAATTATGTTACATATCCGGCCGTAACTAGAATGTAACAAGTATCTAGAGATACTAGCCTCGATACGATCTCACGATTCAAAGCGACGATGACGATGAAAACAAGATCTCGACTTGGATGATCTGTAACAACAATTGCGATGTTGGTCTCCTCTTGAACGTTCTCGGTAGGTGATCCAACCGCAAGAGAAAAGAAGATGTGATCCCCGTGAGACGATGCAAATGATGGTGGCAGCTTAACGATGAAGGGATCTAATAACTAGGGTTTGCTCGGTTATGAAATTAAGGTTTAAGGTTTGGTTTTGATGAGAAAAGGAAGGAGAGTACGGCTAGGGCTTTAGAGGGATAATAATCAATTAAGGTTTTCCTGAAAATCTTATGGTTTAAATAGGATGGGTTATGAATGGGTCGGGTATTGTAATAAATCTTATATTGAATAGGAATAGGGCTAGAGATAAGGTAATATTAATTTAGTATCAAACCATACATATGTTTTATCGATTTAATATTTTACCATGTCCCAATAATAACCAATAACAAAACCCAATGAAACAATAACCCAGAATCAGTCAATAAACAATATCAGTCGCATGTCAGGTTTTGAGACGGCTCAATATATGCCTGAGTCAGCTCACAAGTGTATCCAAGCAATCAGTTAGCCTCTGGGTGTATGAGACAGCTCAACCCTTCCTTGAGCTGGTTCATGATGTCCCAAAGCCAAAACACAGCCAGCAAAATTAATCAATTCAATTTATTAATTCAAATACGTACGATCGTTTTAGGGTGTTACAATTGTTTTGATAAGAAATTGTTGTATCTTGCAAAATAATATAAGAACCCACTCATATATATATATATATATATATATATCCGGGCAATTGAAAAGTACTAGAAAATAGATTATAAATATTACTCGCATTAATAATTAATTGCCCATTGATACAATTAAATGTTGCAATGGCTATAAGCCTAACAAACAAAAATAAGGCTTTAAATGCAATGGTTTTAATTTGAAAAAGGATTTAATCACTCAAATCATCGCTAAGGATTAACGTAAATATAAACCACATAATTAGTAATTAAAACACATGTGCAACCGTTTATTACCATTGATGAAAAAAATATTATTATTAGAATTAAATATTTTAATAAAATTTCCAACAGTTTGATCGGTTTGCTATAGGTTATTAGCTTATTATGGTTAATTTGACATCATTTGCAACTTTAGATATCATTAATTATAAAAGAATCTAACATATTGTTTATAGTTAATTTAAATGCTTGTGTAAAAAAATTCTTTATTCTTAAAAGTTATTTTTCTCAAAGAATATAAAATCCGATATTCTGATCCGATACAGCCGATATGGCCGAGATTGCTAATTCTGATCCCAAAAGTGACCGTCTGATGCCAAACCAAATACTGAGATTTTGGACCTTGTTTGTATTAGATGGGACTTTTATATGGTGCACTTGTTCGTTTAACATAAAATGAAATGGCTCACTTTAAATATTGTTCCATTGCCATGAAATGCAGACATATCACCTCAAGTCCTTGCGAGGATGGAGGTAGGAAATAGCCATTGGGTGATATCATGATCAACATGAAACTTAATTTTAGAAACATATACATTCATATATGTACATGTTATGAATATAATTAATTATTACATATATAATTAGTTATTAGATATTAGTTATTACCTTTAGCCCCCATATCGGCTATTATTGTAGAGGTGGTCTATGACCCTCTATATATATATGTATATAGAGACTCATAATTTCTTAAGCCAATAGATATTTTCCTCTTGATCATCTCCATGGTATCAGAGCTTTGAAAATAATTAAGAGAAAACCCTTATTTCCCAAAACCCTGACCATAATTTCCCTAGCCACTGCCAACCCCCTCGACAGCCCTCACTAGCCTTTGAGCCCCTTCTCCAGCCCTCAATTTACATCCAACCCCCCTCGACAGCCCTCGCTGACCCTCATGCCCCCTCCAGCCCTCGCTGACCTTCGTGCCCCCTCTCCAGCCCTCGATCCCCTTCCAGCCCCTCTCAACAGCCCTCGTCGACCCACCAGCGCCCCTCTCAAACCCCTCCAGCCCCTCCCTCAGCCCTCAACAGCCCCTTCAACACTTTGCACCCTCCAGCGTCTCCATGGCCCCCTCCGGCCCCTTCGAAGCTGTAACATTTTGAAAATTCTAAATATTATTTTATAATTTAAATATGGATATTATAAGTTTACGAAAATAATATCATGTATGGATTTTGGGTTTTCGGATTCGGTATCCGTAAAAATATAATTATTTTGGAGGAAATGAAAAATATGAGATATTTTAAAGATAGCATGTATTTTGTTTTGAGAAAAGATATGTGATTTAAATAATTTGTGTATGTTTTATTTGGTTTTGTGAGAGAGAGAGGGGGGGATATGTTAACTTATATTATACCTCATGTACACCACAACACCTCATAAATATCCTAACATAATATCCTACATATATGGCTTTCTCTCTCTTATTCTCTCATTTATTCTCTACACAAATTATCTCTAAGTCCCTTAAGCCCCACCCAAAGCTTAGCCTCTCTTCACCAAATCACCATGAAACTTGATGGTTCCTTCACATATATCATTCAAGATACCAAGCTAGACCTATTCCTCTTCAAAAATCCTCACCAAGTCATCCCTTAAGCTGGATTCCTCTTCCCTTCTCCATAAGAGGTAAAAATCCTATTTTTGTTCTAGTTTTCTTGTTGTAGTGATTCTAGTAGGGTATAGTTGTTAATCACTACTTGTTAGAAGGAGATGGTGGTGCTTTGATACTTGGAGATTAAGTTTTGAATATGTTTTGAGTTTTAAAACATGGATTTCATGAAATTTTTTATATTCAAAATGAATCTGAAGCAAGTAAGGTTCTCTGAAAAATAAATTAGGAGTACTATGATATGATGGGACCTGTAGAAGACTACCCTTGAAGCCCAAGCCCCTAACTCCATAATTTGGCCACAGTTTTTTCCCCAAACCGTAATTTGCGACCCTATGATGAGTTAGGTATTGATTTTTGTTCTGTAGCTTCATCTTGTGGTAATTAAGCCACTGTATTGTGGTTTTTGTTACAGGTTACTTGTAGAGAAATCCGGGAGAGTTTTAGTGTGGTTTTAGCGATATTTTCTGGTTTCTAAAACTTGGTTTTATATATTTCTATATCTTGACTTGATCGTTCGACGTTTGTACGTCGACGTAGGGGGTATTTGGTCGTATTTAGTGTATCTTGGCCATAGATTCTAACTTATATTCGCTTCGCTCGTTGTATCGTTTCGATTTGGATATTTATACCGCTGTGCCATGATTTCGATTGTAGGTACGATCACAGGGATTTCTGAGATGGCAAGGATGGATTGTTGGATATATATGCCCTAGAGGCCTTCATTGTATAGGATACGGGGGATATGTATGTACATAACAGTCTTTCTTAATATGATAGTACGCTATTTGGTTTGTCTTTATCTTAACGTATGATATATTTGCGTAGTATTCATATATATATACGTGTTGATAAAGCCCATTAGGTGTTTGCCTGACTTCCGGCGTTATGGTGGCAGTCATACTAGTGGGAGCTGGATAGTCAATAGGCACATCCTCAGATGTCCCTGGTCGCAGGAGTATCGAGACTGGGCATCGATACTCCGGAGTAGACTGGTGTATACATATCTAGACCCTGAGGAGGGGCGATGGATTGGTCCCGCAGCCATTGGTGGAGTGCACCTAAGATTGTATACAGATGCTCACTGGGTGTGAGTACACCGGACAGGACTCGCCGAGAACTGACTGGATGGTTTTTATACCTAACGTCAGATAGCAGTTCTCAGATGACATGTGTGCAGATAGTCCGTTGACTTAAAGTCGGCATTTGTCTCGTGTGAGTTCCCACTGTGCTTTGATTACTACCCTACCACGGTTCAAAGGAGTCGTGCAAACAGGTTTTAGTTGGGCACAGTCCCGAGCCACGTGGAGGCAGTGAGTGACTGTTAGGGATTCGTCTCTCCCGGTATAGGGAGTTGATATCGCATAGTGATCGGTTGGTGATTACCATAAGTCCCTGGGCAGGGCTGATTGAGAATTACTGATAGATTGATCAGTAGATTCTCGGATGGTGATAGAGCCATACCGACACGACTTGTACGGTTATTAGGTGTCTGACGTTTACCACCTCCCTAGACCATACATGCGATACTCTTAGACGAACAGACCGGAATGCACGAATATTGTCACGCACAGGCTCAGTAGGAGTTCGGATGGGTATCCTCACCGGCCTTCTTATCGACATCTACCCGGGGACCGTTACGAACAGCTAGTGCCGCTTGCGGTCTGTGGTTAAACCCACTGCCAGCGTAGTAGTCGAGTCTTTAGAGTCCCACACAGAGTTGTCCCAACTCCAGGCGAAAAGATATAGAGGTCGTACGGTTTTACGACAAAGGGTTCGGACGCATACGTGTTTAAACGCACGTACGACATTCGGACAGTTTATACTAGCCGGCTTTAGTTTAAACCAGATTCTAGTATCCGGTTATTAGATTTATACAGTCTAAAGTTTTTCCGTATTTTCACGGATGCGAGGGGCGTTCTCGTAATTTTCCGGGAAGCTTCTAGAAGGATGGTGACTAAGGAGGTTAAGGTGGCATTTTCATTAAATGCAAATTGTGACTCATTTGTGTGATTCACTATGTCATTAATGCATCATTCATTGCTTAATGACTCACATAGTGAATCACTCATATTGAATTAATGAAGCATGGTGAATAATCATTTAAATTCATTTATTTGATAATTCATTATGTTTCATATATTCAAGTGAGAAGCTTTTCTATTTTCATTATCATCTCCACCTTCTCTCTCCTCAAGCTCACTCTCTCTTCAAACACTAATCCTACCACTCATGAGTTGAGACTAAGGATTAGTATAGACTAAACACTACATAACCTAAATCTATATCATCTTAGTTACTTTGATTAGCAACTAGAGAAACTAAGTAACCTCAAGTTTAGAGGTTATAGATTGGATTAGGGTTCTCGGGTGGATCATCTATCACGGATAGGAGGCCGAGGAGGACTTAGAGATCATAAAGACGAAGGACTAGAATCATTTGGTATAATCTCTTTACATAATAGCTTAGAACTCTATGCTTGTTGTTAATTATCGTTTAGTAAAGATCTTCGGTTAGTCGATGTTTACATACGAGACAAGATCGTTTTTCATATTTCCGCCTCCCCGCAACTCGTGGGGTGTTGTACATCGACTTACAATGGTATCAGAGCCTCACTAAACTATAATTAACTCACTTGCAAAGTCGTATGAATTTCGAACGGAAAACAAACCGGAAAATACACCGATATTGCATAGTTTCTGTCGATTTAAAAATGAGGTCTAAAAATTTTCAGGGACCTCCAGAATGACCGGCATGAAAATATAAGAACACAGAAGAAAAATGGGCTCCTGAATCGGCCACTGAGCCGCGGAACCGCGGCCGATCCCACCGATCCGCCGCGGATCCGCGGCCGAGTTGGGGCCGATTCAGCCCAGTTTTCCTCTGTGCATCTTTTGTGATATTTTGTATTTTCTGGTATTGTTTATTTTCTGCTCAGGTTTCAAATTTATAGAGAAGATTTGGAGTAGAATTTAATGTGTTTAATCGATCGAAATTATACGATGTTTGCTTGTTTGATTATATCTATGAACTGTATTATGTGTTCGTAAACCTCCCCTAACTGCTAGTATGTCGGTTGGCAGGGGGTTGCACATATCTGTAATGTTTTTTTAGCTGTTTGTGGATATGAACTGTATTGGACTGTTGTGATGATTAGCCGGGTTGTGTGATGGGTTATTGTATTAATTCATTCGATATAATTGTAATAAAGCTATAATATTATTTTGCGGGGCACATCCAGGCTGCGGTTGTAGCCACCGTTGTATTATTTCTTTTTACTGTTTTTGCTCCTAGGATAGACCCAAAGTGGGGTGCACAAAATACCGGGTATTTAGAAGTGTTTAGTGTCCTACTAACGTTGTTGAGGGAGACCGCTTCACTTCGGGTACTTGGCGGGTAGTTTGCCGTACCCGTAGGGGTCTGGGGTGGGGTTATGGCTATTCATCACAACTATATAATCCGTCTTTCATTGCAAGCTCAAAAGAAACGTGAATTGCTTGCAAATCCAATATTGTTTATCTGTGATCTGGAATGCCTATTATTGCGTCTGACGAATGTGCAATATTTATAAATGATAGCTATTTAGACGTCACTTATGTTTTACACCCGTGCTAGCCCAGCCCCCGCTCTGCCGTTAGTTAAGTAACCTAACGGGTGATGACGGAAACCAGTGGCGAATGCGGATGTCATAAGAGGACGTTGTATTTTCGTTGTTATCTGTAATGATATGTTAATTGATGGGACGCATTATTATTAATGCAAAGGAAAATAAAACCTAAACTGAATCGTTGGAACAATTTCTAAAACCACTCGGTTTTTCTTCAAAAAGCAAATTTTAAATGCGGAGCTTAAACCACTCCATTTAATAAAAGCTATCATGGTTCTTTCGATCATATCAAGTTCATTACGTTAACGGTTTTTTTGCCAAAAACCAGCCGTAACCCTCCATCGTTTCAAATAGACAGCACATCGTATTCATGCTATGCTTATTGGCCTACGTCAAGGCATAGTGAATGGTAGCAGTGTGGCTTGCTTATTTGTTGCATAGATAGATGTATTAGTATAGGACAGACGTACAGCCTTGTTGGCCTACGTCAAGGGCATGTACGATGTACCTAAATTAATCAGGACAACGACGGGTAGAACTTGACTTGCGTCTTATGACTTGTTGGCCTACGTCAAGGTCTATAAGAGCTTGGGGTATAAAAATCACATCGGGAGTTTCAAACATAAAGGAAACTTGCAGATTTATCATACCTTCTGGAGTGTGGTGACTAGAGTGGCTTCCATCTAGGGCATCATGCAATGATAGTTGGATCCCGATCCCACTGATGAGTAGGATTACTCTCGGGAATTTTTCTCACTTAACAATCAATGCTATAAACCAAGTAAGTGACTAGAAAGGTGTTAGAGGGGCTACGCCTCCAGGGAAAAGAGGTTATTTAATTAAGAAACGTCGCGAAAGCGTTGGAAAACCTCCCTCGAAGTACCAACACTGGCCTGGCTGAAAGGTTAAGAAAGTATTGTAACGTGTGATTAAATCCTGACTAGTTCTTCTTTTAGGTTTTGAAGAAGGATTTGAGGAAACAGTGAGAGCCATCCTGTTTAGATAAACTAATAACCAATCTAAATTTGCAAGAAGCATATGCTGGGTGTTTTCTTTTCTCTCTCTCTGGCAGCTACCATGACAGGACTAAAACTATTACTTGAAAAAAAAATATACTGACCGGGCAGAACTATAAAGATTGGCTAAGGAACGTCAACATTGCACTGACTTATGACAAAGTAGCATATGTTACCACCGCTGTTCCTCCCCTTATCCCTGGACCAGATTCCTCAGTTGTGGACAAGGAAGTTCGCAAAACTTGGGATCTGGATTGTGAGCGAGCTAAGTGTATCGTGCTGGCGTCCATAAACAACGAACTCCGGAAACAGCACGAGAGTATGGATATTGTATCCATCTTTCTCCATGTTAAGGAATTATATGGAGAGCACTCCCGTATCGCAAGGTACGAGACCTCAAGGAAACTCTTCCAGATGAGGTTAGCTCCAGGATCGCCTGTAGGAGAGCATGTCCTCAAAATGATCGGCCTCATTGAGGAACTCGCAAATCTGGGATGCGTGATAGAGAATGATTTGTATATCGACTTGATTTTGCAGTCCCTTCCCCACACCTTCTCTCAGTTCGTGCTTAGCTTCAACATGCACGAAATGGAAGCTGATCTTTCGAAGCTCCTCAACATGTTGAGGGTAGCAGAGACCTCCTTGAAAAAGGAGAAGGCCCCCGTTCTGTATGCTGGCCAATCATCCTTTTCTAAATCTAAAGCGAAAGCTAAAGGGAAGAAGAAGATGAAAGCCATCAAACCGAAATATGGGGTCAAGAAGGTGGAGGGAAAGAACAAGGCAGGAAGGGTGAAAGCGGATATAAACGAATGCCATTATTGTCACAAGGGCACTGGAAGAAGGACTGTATGGCCTTCAAGGCAAAGGACACGAAGCAAGCGGTTGCTTCTGCTTCAGGTGTGTTCGTAATCGAAAATTGTCTTTCAGTAAACTCTACATCATGGGTACTTGATACCGGTTCTGGTTCTCACATCTGTAATTCATTGCAGGATCTGAGAAATAGTAGAGTACTGGGGCAGGTGATTTGACTCTCCGGATGGGCAATGGAATGCATGTAGATGCTGTTGCAATAGGGGAGTATCACCTAGGGTTGACTAGTGGGCACGTTTTGGTGTTGTACAGCTGTTTTTGTATTCCCAGTATGCTGTGTAATATTATATCAGTATCTTTGTTGTCTAATAAAGGATATAATTTTGCGCTTGAAAGTAATGTCATGAACATTCTCCTAAATCAAGAACTGATTGGGTATGGCACACTGGAAAACGGCATATACATACTTAATCAACCTCGAATTTTCAATATTCAAAACACACTTAAAAGAAAGGCTCCAGATTCAAATCAAGCCTTCTTATGGCATTGTAGACTTGGTCATATAAACGAAACAAGGTTGACTAAGTTACATAAAGATGGATATCTAGATCCGTTTGAATATTCATCATATGCAACTTGTCAATCATGTATCAAAGGAAAAATGACCAAATCTCCGTTCTCCGGACACGGAGCAAGAGCTACTGAACTCTTGGGACTTGTACACAGTGATGTATGTGGTCCAATATCTACACATGCGCGAAGCGGTCACTCTTACTTCATCACTTTTACTGATCACTTCTCTAGGTATGGACATGTGTTCTTAATGAAACATAAATCAGTGGCCTTTGAGAAGTTTAAGGAGTATAAAAATGAAGTAGAGAAACAAACTGGTAAAAGCATCAAGACACTTCGATCTGATCGAGGTGGAGAATACTTATGCACCAGTTTCCTTGAATACTTAAAAAAGAATGGAATTCTCTCTCAGCTTACTCCGCTTTATACACCTCAGCATAATGGTGTATCAGAAAGGAGGAATCACACGCTATTAGATATGGTGCGTTCAATGATGAGTAGTGCTAAGTTGCCACTTTCCTTCTGGGATTTGCTCTAGAATCAGCAGCATACTTATTGAATAGAGTTCCAACTAAGTCTGTGCCTACCACTCCATATGAAATGTGGAGCGGGAAGAGACCATATCTCAAGTATATCAAGATATGGGGGTGTCCGGCATATGTTAAAAAGCATAGACCAGACAAGCTCGAGACACGATCGGTTTTGTGCAAGTTTGTAGGATACCCCAAACATTCAAGGGGGTACATGGTCTACCACACTGAAGAACAAAAGGTGTTTGTCGCTCGCCACATTGTCTTCTTAGAGAGCGAATTTCTTGCAAAAGAAATTAGTGGGAGCACGGTAGAGCTGGAAGAAATTCCAGAACCTCAAACTGCTACCGAGGACTTAGAAGAACCTCAGATTTCAATAGAACATAACGAACCAACGCCATTCCGCAGATCTAGTAGGTTTTCTCATC
Source organism: Agapanthus africanus (assembly GCA_030015575.1). Taxonomy (NCBI): domain Eukaryota; kingdom Viridiplantae; phylum Streptophyta; class Magnoliopsida; order Asparagales; family Amaryllidaceae; genus Agapanthus; species Agapanthus africanus. The sequence goes on from CM057343.1 coordinate 251,394,281, forward strand.
CTCCAACGAGATACTATGGTTTTCTTCTAGATGGGGATCGAGAGGATTGCATCATCGATGATGATGAGCCTACTAGTTTTCAGCAGGCTATCACGAGTATTGACTCGATTAAGTGGCTGGATGCTATGAGATCCGAAATGGAATCCATGTACACCAATAAAATATGGACTTTAGAAGTTGCTCCTCCTGGGGTGAAACCAGTTGGATGCAAATGGATCTTCAAAAAGAAGATTGGTGCACTTGGACAAGTGGAAACCTACAAAGCTAGACTCGTTGCAAAAGGTTTACGTCAAAGACCAGGATTGGACTATGATGAAACCTTTTCACCTGTAGCTATGCTTAAATTCATTCGGATCCTGCTTGCCATTCCTGCCTTCCATGACTATGAAATCTGGCAAATGGATGTAAAAACAGCTTTTCTAAATGGACATTTAGAAGAAAGTATTTACATGGATCAACCAGAAGGTTTCTTAGACAGTGGGAGCAGCGAAAGAGTGTGCAGGTTGCTTAAATCCATTTATGGATTAAAGAAAGCATCGCGAAGTTGGAACATCTGCTTTGATGAGACAGTCAAAGAGTTAGACTTTATCAAAAATGTAGATGAACCATGTATTTATAGGAAGATTATAGAAGGAGCAGTAGTCTTCCTCGTTTTGTACGTCGACAACATACTACTGATAGGGAATGATGTCCCTATGCTACAATCAGTAAAGCTTTTCTTGTCACAGAAATTCTCCATAAAAGACTTAGGAGATGCAACATACATTTTGGGCATTAAGATCTATCGTGATAGATCTAATAGAATGTTAGGACTTTCACAGTCCAGGTATATTGACACTATACTAAAGAGGTTTAGTATTGAAGATTCCAAGCGCGGTAACATACCCGCTTGTCACGGGATCACCCTCTCCAAAGAGATGTCTCCAAAGACTGATGAAGAGAGGGATCGCATGAGCATTTTACCCTACGCTTCGGCGGTAGGATCTATAATGTATGCGATGTTATGTACAAGACCGGATGTAGTTTATGCACTTAGTGTGGTAACCAGATATCAGTCTGACCCAGGTGAGAAACATTGGATAGCGATCAAGAACATTCTCAAGTACCTGAGAAGGACTAAGGAGATGTTCTTGATTTAAGGTAATGGGGACCTCCAGGTAGAGGATTTTATCGACTCCGGCTTCCAAAGTGACAAAGATGATTCTAAATCCATTTCGGGTTTTGTGTTTACCCTCAATGGAGGGGCGGTATGTCGGAAGAGTTCCAAACAGGATACCGTCGCAGACTCAACTATGGAAGCTGAGTATATAACTGCTAGTGAAGCCGCAAAAGAAGCTGTCTGGATGAGGAAGTTCATCTCTGAACTTCAGGTAGTTCCATCCATTGCCAATCCAATACCTTTGTATTGTGATAACAATGGGGCCGTAGCATTGGCGAAGGAACCCAGGTCCCATCAGAAATCCAGGCATATCTTAAGGCGTTTTCACCTGATCAGGGAGATCGTTGATCGTCGGGAGATCGAGGTACGGAGAGTGGATACAAAAGACAACATGGCAGATTCATTCACAAAGGCTATCCCTCAAGTTCAGTTCGAGAGGCTGTTTAAGATGTTGGGCATGCGGTACTCCAGCAACTGGATATAGTGAAGACAGTGGGTACTCATTGCGCCAATTATAGGCCTTAGTGCAAGTGGGAGATTGTTGGATATATATGCCCTAGAGGCCTTCATTGTATAGGATACTGGGGATATGTATGTACATAACAGTCTTGCTTAATATGATAGTACGCTATTTGGTTTGTCTTTATCTTAACGTATGATATATTTTGCGTAGTATTCATATATATATATATATATATATATATATATACGTGTTGATAAAGCTCATAGGGTGTTTTCCTGACTTCCGGCGTTATGATGGAAGTCATACTAGTGGGAGCTGGATAGTCAATAGGCACATCCTTAGATGTCCCTGGTCGCAGGAGTATCGAGACTGGGCATCGATACTCCGGAGTAGACTGGTGTATACATATCTAGACCCTGGGGAGGGGCGATGGATTGGTCCCGTAGCCATTGGTGGAGTGCACCTAAGATTGTATACAGATGCTCACTGGGTGTGAGTACACCGGACAGGACTCGCCGAGAACTGACTGGATGGTTTTTCTACCTAACGTCAGATAGCAGTTCTCAGGTGACATGTGTGCAGATAGTCCGTTGACTTAAAGTCGGCATTTGTCTCGTGTGAGTTCCCACTATGCTTTGATTACTACCCTACCACGGTTCAAAGGAGTCGTGCAAACAGGTTTTAGTTGGGCACAGTCCCGAGCCACGTGGAGGCAGTGAGTGACTGTTAGGGATTCGTCTCTCCCGGTATAGGGAGTTGATATCGCACAGTGATCGGTTGGTGATTACCATAAGTCCCTGGGCAGGGCTGATTGAGAATTACTGATAGATTGATCAGTAGATTCTCGGATGGTGATAGAGCCATACCGACATGACTTGTACGGTTATTAGGGGTCTGACGTTTACCACCTCCCTAGACCATGCATGCGATACTCTTAGACGAACAGACCGGACTTCACGGATATTGTCACGCACAGGCTCAGTAGGAGTTCGGATGGGTATCCTCACCGGCCTTCTTATCGAAATCTACCTGGGGACCGTTACGTACAGCTAGTGCCGCTTGCGGTCTGTGGTTAAATCCACTGCCAGCGTAGTCGTCGAGTCTTTAGAGTCCCACACAGAGTTTTCCCAACTCCAGGCGAAAAGATATAGAGGTCGTACGGTTTTACGACAAAGGGTTCGGACGCATACGTGTTTAAACGCACGTACGACATTCGGACAGTTTTTACTAGCCGGCTTTGGTTTAAGCCAGATTCTAGTATCGGGTTATTGGATTTATATAGTCTAAATTTTTTCCGTGTTTTCACGGATGCGAGGGGCGTTCTCATAATTTTCCGGGAAGCTTCTAAAAGGATGGTGACTAAGGAGGTTAAGGTGGCATTTTCATTAAATGCAAATTGTGACTCATTTGTGTGATTCACTATGTCATTAATGCATCATTTATTGCTTAATGACTCACATAGTGAATCACTCATATTGAATCACTCATATTGAATTAATGAAGCATGGTGAATAATCATTTAAATTCATTTATTTGATAATTCATTATGTTTCATATATTCAAGTGAGAAGCTTTTCTATTTTCATTATCATCTCCACCTTCTCTCTCCTCAAGCTCACTCTCTCTTCTAACACTAATCCTACCACTCATGAGTTGAGACCAAGGATTAGTATAGACTAAACACTCCATAACCTAACTCTATATCATCTTAGTTACTTTGATTAGCAACTAAAGAAACTAAGTAAGCTCAAGTTTAGAGGTTATAGCTTGGATTAGGGTTCTCGGGTGGATCATCTATCACGGATAGGAGGCCGAGGAGGACTTAGAGATCATAAAGACGAAGGACTAGAAACATTTGGTATAATCTCTTTACATAGTAGCTTAGAACTCTTTTCTTGTTGTTAATTATCATTTAGTAAAGATCTTCGGTTAGTCGATGTTTACATACGAAACAAGATCGTTTTTCATATTTCCGCCTCCCCGCAACTCGTGGGGTGTTGTACATCGACTTACATGGGTAAGGCGATCGTAGGTTTTGACTAGCTCGAGACGTTGATGAGTAGATTTATATCTATGGGGAATGTCGGGTGGATGGCGTATATCACCCTGCAACCAATTAATTAGGATACATATACTATATACCTAGAGTATAGTGTTATGTTAGATAACTTAGTTTATAACTACATTAGTATATAGTTTGTATCTAGTAGGCTATATATACATGCGTGGATATATATTCATATATGATTATTCTGACATGCGTACGCGACTATAGATCTGTACGATATCGATTGGTATATTGCTATGATGAGGACAGATTGCCGGGTACGGCCGATATATATTTAACTCTCAGAATCTTGCTAAATCCCAATTAAGATATTGTTATGATTGTTGAGCCATACTCTTTTAAAAACTAACGATCTGTTTCCTACTTTTACATGGTAATGCCAAGGATGTTCTACAAATTTCAAATGAATATCTATTTCAAAAACGTTGCAGCCTCCTTATTTCCAAAATAACGTTTCGTTCTATTTTCAACTATAACTGTATAGCTCGTAAGTAATTATCTATAGCGCTTGTTTAGATTACGATTATTCGATTCGTTATACGTTTGCGCGTAGATTGCTTATTTTTATGCTACATTATATTATCCGTATTTATACTTCATACAGTTAGTTTACAATACCAAGCTTATATGAATACACTGATAGAACACTGTACAACTATCAATGATTGCTATGTTGCACAAATTACAGACGCGCATGTTATACTACACCTCATTGGTACTGCCCTTACACTGTTGGATTGCCACGTTTTATAACATTGATATTGTTATATGAATGCGATGATTGACATATCTATGTGATTAATCATCAACTAATGTAGATGCATGACGCATTGTTGATGATTGTGATAGCGATGTATGAACACTTGCACAAATACTAATGATTGCCATATGACACAAGAACAAACACATATACTACACTACACATCATTTTTATTGTCATGACACAGTAGGACTGCCATATTTACTCGTGTTCTAGATATCCATGATAGATGTGATGATACCTATAATAATTTTGATATACGAGTACCATCGATATGTATATTCGTATATGATTGTGCCAATGTGATAAAGATGATATATGCGTTATGTTTTTATGAACTCGAAACAGATTATATATGTGTTCTTCGGAACTTGTTTTTTCCATGGATTTGAGAAGCTGCGGTAGGATTTATAAAACCTGTGAATGTTTTTAAATGTGTTTTTCTCGTGATATGATGATTTGGTGTTCACCATGGGTTTTGGTTCTCATGATATATTCGAATGGAGAGAGGGGTTAACCGAGTACGGGTACATGATGGACCCGGTATGACACTGAGCGGCGGAAAGTCCGTAGGGAGGTATGAGGAGCCTAGCGAGGTGGAACGATACCGGAGAGAGTATTGGAGCACGGCGGATATCCGGGAGATACCAACCGATGATAGTGATATCAGGAGAGGACCGGTCTGACTAGATGGTGCCTACGATATCTGGATTTATGTGTCGGTGATAAACACAAGATTTTTGATGATTTAGAATGTCGATGCTGGATACTCATATACTGATGTTTGCGCGGTCCATCGAGATGCGCTGTTATAGATTATGTTATTTAGTATCCGAACAGGACTGATTCATGGGACAGTACCTGAATAGTATTTTCACATATAGATGCACATAAAGAGGTTTCCTGTAATATTTCAGAAAATATAAAATATTATTTTTGGAATTTAATATTAAAATAATATTTTTCCCGAAAACTGCCCGATTTGCGAAATTGGGGTTTTCGAAAAAGGGTATAAATATATACCAAAAATTATGAAATAAATAGAAATTAAAATTATTTATTCATTTAATAGTATATTTAAAGGATTTGGCAATTTTAAAATTTATTATATGCAATTTTGATAAAAACCCGATTAGTGCACTGCTAATCGCGATTAAGCCAAATCCGCATTTCTTCAGCTTTTCATGGCTAGTGCACCATGACATGTTACATGTTATTTCATGGTGTTGTTTTATTTGGGTGTATGTGTTTTGGTGAGAAAAGAGAGTGAAAAGGGTGTCATGATGAGTGAGGAGAGAGAAAAGGACAAAATGATGACATGAAAAGTGAGTGGGTGAGAACAATAGTGAGAGAGGGGGGGGGGAAGTTGCTGCCTTGACCATTTCCCCATCATTTTCCTTTCCCTCTTCATCTCCCTCAACTCCACATCCCTCCATCTTCTACCTTCTTGATCCACCCCAAAAGCCTTGCCAAAACCCTATGCCCTTTCATAAAAAAATGATCACCTCATCACCCTCATCGCTATGAACCAAGAAAAGTCGGATTTTGACAACTTGAGGATTTCTATGGTTTTGTTTGGGAGTAACCATGAGGTATATCTCTTTCCTTTTAGAACAGTTGTGATTTCCTAGCTTTTGTTTAAGTTTAGTTGCCGTTTAGTGATGGAAGTGTGAACTTTGAAATCCCAAGAGAAGGGCTTGGGAAATTGATGATGTTTGTGGCTGTTAACAAGACTTTTTAGATGATTCATGACCTAGACCAGAGCTTAGAAACCCAAAAACATGGATTTAGAAACCCGACATCGGATAAATGTGTGATTTTAGAGGGTATTTTGGAATCTGGAGCAACCCGGGGACACTAGAAATGATTTTGCAATTACTAGGACTCGTGCAGGCACCTAGGAAGCTACCACAGAGACCTGAGTCCCATCTCCTGCACCCAGGCCGCAGATTTAATCAATCTGGTCGCAATTTGCGGCCAGGGTAGCTTAGAATTGATCCATATTTGTTCTGGGGTCTCTTTAGATGTAAATTAGGCCCTCCATATATGCAAAATTGACCAATTTGGCTTAGGGTAAAATCTGGGACCCTTTCCATGAGTTGGTGCATTGTTTTACGACTTCATTTTGACTTGATTTTGGTATTTGGTATTTTTTTTCCTTCGTGTGGCGTTTGGACGTCCATGACCAGGGTTTTTGGTCGTGTTTTGCACGCAAAGCTATAGGTTTTGACCTATGAGCGAAACGTGCGCCATATCGGTTTTCCGGATTCGATTTTAATACGCATTGTGACTGTTGATTATTGTAGGTACCTTCGCATGGATTCCGAGACGACGAAGCACAGCGTCATCGACTTCAGCAAGTAAGAAGCAAGGTGAGTGGATCTATATCCACGGGGGAAGTCGGGTGGATGGCGTATAGCACCCCCGCAAAGTTTGATGGAAAACTGATTATAGAATATGGTTAGGAAACCTAGATTAGGAAATTAGGGTTATAGTAAAGGATAGTTAGTGATACAATATTAGAAACTAGAGGCTAGTTAGAAGTGATATGTTACTACTATCATAGGTTGACGTTTAGCGATATTGTCGTTTAGGCTACTGTAGAACTAGATAGTTGATGTAGATGCGTCATCCGAACCATACCTTTTTCTAAAACAAATAGTCGTAGGTATCTTTTAAAAATATACCTTGAGGGATGTAACATCTTTAAAAAAAATATAAAATATTATTTTTGGGAATTTTTATAATTTAATAATATTTCAATGAATATTTTAATATTTCGGTATAATTAAATATAGATAAATGGGAAAAAATTTGGAAAAATTTTGGAAAATTCTAAAATAGGGTATTTTATGGAATTATGCCATTTTAAAGTTTTTATGATTAATTGTATGCTAATTTAGTGCTAATCGCGATTAAAAATCGCTAATCGGTTTTTTAGCATTTTTGTGCAAAACATGCACATATAATTTTTTTTACACTTGTGCATTTCTACCATGTTGTTTTGGGTTTACTATTGGTGTGAGAGGGGAATTAGAGAAGAAAAGAAAAGAAATAGAATAGAATATTGAGGTATGGTGAAGAGAGAGAAAAGGAGGGTTTGCCTTGACTTGGACTTAGCCATTCCCTCATGTCTCCAACACTCATTTCTCTCCCTCTCCTTCACTTGCTACTGCTGCTTCCTTCACCTCCCTCCCCTCTTCAACTACTCAAAACACATCCAAAACAACTCCAAAACCCCACTCCCATTTCACTAAAATTGTGCACAAGCTCAAGAGAAGCATTTTGGACTAAGAAAGCAAGGATTTTGGCCACTTGGGGCAACTCAAGAATTTTCTTGAGTTGCCAAATGAGGTATTTTCTGGACCATTAACTTATTTTTTTCATTACTTATACCCCCATGCTAGATTAGAACCGATATTGTATGATGTTATGGACTTAAGGAAAACCTAGTTAGGGTTTATGGGAAATTGAGAGTTGTGTTGTGAAATTGAGCTTAATAGAGGCTACACAAACACGCTAGTGCTTGAATTAAGACCCAAACCTGAGACTTGAAACCCGGAATACGAATTTAGAAACCGATATCGGAAGATTTGTGGAATCTGTGAAGGTTATATGGGATCTGCTATCACCCCGAGACCCTGAAATTTTTTTTGGATTGACAGTGAGATATGCAGGCTCCCAGGAAGCTAACCCCAGACCCTATCTCCTCTTTCTGGCCACAGATTTAATCTGTTTGGACGCAATTTGCGGCCTGGGTCCTACCATTTTGTTTCGTTTTGGTTCTGTAGCTCCTACATCTATAAATTAGACCCCTGACATATGCAAAATTGTCCAATTTGACCTAGAGTGAAATCTGGGACCATTTTCTTAAGTTGTTGTTTTGATTCATGATTCCGTATTTCTTATTTTGAATTCAGGAATTGTGTATCTGTGTTTTACCTTGAATACTTGGCGTTTATACGAAGATATCGAGGATTGTTCGATGGTTTTAAAGGTGTACCCATAGGTTCTAACCTATAAGCCTTTAAGCGTGTCGTTAAGTTTTCGTGTGTCGTTTTAGTTTCGATTTTGTTTTAATGCGATGCGATACGTATGATATGTAGGTACCCCACGGTGATCTGAGGCGATGAAGATGATGGTGGCAACATCGAAACCGACACGCAGGATTCAAGGTGAGTAGATTATATCTACGGGGCAAGTCGGGTGGATGGCGTATAGCACCCCCGCAGTTCGATGTCTAATATACTATATACTATACATATATGATAGCTTATAGTGTGTCGTGGATATTTGAGATGAGATTAGGTGTACTAGGGTTAGATTAGGGCGTAGGAGTAAGCTAGTATAGTTCCTAGTTGCGAATCCTAGAATAGGTTTACACCCACACGCACACACCTGCATATTCGTTATACATATACTTAGGTGACGAGGATAGTGGATGATATTTGGAGATGAGTCGATGACATTAGGCGCAGTGCCATAAGACTGATGATATGATGTGATTCGTATTTTGGATACGATATGTGATTTTAGCGGGCCTTTGGACGTGTATTCCACACACGCATTTATATTTATATAGACGGTATCGATTTTTACTAGACTTAGATCAGTACCTCAGATCACGAGATATGATGATAAGGATACCAGATAATTGATGAGATGAATGTGATATTGACCCGTACCCAGCTATTGGGATGCCGTGCGATGATTTACCGTACGAGCTTTATCTTGATGATAGATCCGCACTCATGAACTCGAGGATGTCATATGATATTGTATCGTACGCAGTACCTTGAGGCGAGATCACCGACTATTATAATTTTATATATATATATATATATATATATATATATCGACTCAGATTTAGGTGGTTTCCATACCCCTCTTGATTGACATGTAGTTAGAACTGTAGTTTTGCTAGTAGATGTTAGGCTAGGTTGATATCATACCTGTTTCAAAATCTAACGAATCGGGAGTATTTTAAAGACAGGCAAAGGGATTCTACGGATATTTTCAAAAGACGTATCTTTTCTTTAAAAAACATCGTAGCCCTTATTTTACTAAAAACTCTGATTCGTCTTATTTCAAATGGCAAACTGTATGACTTCTTATATTGATGCAGATTCGTCACTGTTGCATTTATTAGTCGATTCCTGCATATTATTGTTATTCGCATCGCATTGCATATGCAAATGGTTATTTTTATATTAAACTCATGCTGTTAGGACACCAACACTATTATCGATGATGCATATGTTCCACGTACACCTGCTTGCCGGCTCACACACTTCATCATCGATAATTGCCATGTCACTACACTGTAGTACTATTGCATTCAGGATATGACCCTTGCATAGCATACTTGTGTACCTATATACTATATATTCATACTTGTGCATATATCTACTGTACACTCATACTTGTGCACATACCTATTGTACATACATACGTATTCGCACATACATAGATGATTCTGGCTTGATTAGAGATTTGGGGACCGCAAGATACTCTTTAAAACTGATTCCTTTTGAAAGAGCAGTTTCCCTTAATATGTGCAAATTACTATTCCATGTCGCATGATACACTGATATGCTTACATTTCTTTTACATGTCTCATACATCATGCTTTTTGATTATATGCATTGAGATATGTTGGTTCCATGATATTTCTGGATTTGGGAACCGTGGAAATTTCAAAGAGAGTATGTAATTGTGTTAAATACCCGGTTACCCTTGATATGATATTTCAGTGCGTCCACCATGTGTTTTCTCGGTGCTGAGAGCGACATGTGAAACCCGATTCGAAGAGTTGGATGATCCGCTTGCGGGTACATGGTGGACCCGGTATGGTTCTCCGGGGCAAGAAATGTTTTTCGTGGAGCAGACGATGAGCCTAGCACGGTGGCGAGTACCTACCGGTGATTGGTTGGACCTGGCGGTTATCCGGAGGATACTGACCAGAGTCGATAGATGGATATGGGACGACCCGTACTGCTGGGGCCGAGGGCCGATTCCGCAGACGAAGCCCGATATATGAGGATTTACGTGCCGATGCTAGGTATAGGTTTCATGATGTTTTCGAGTGTCGATGCTTGACACTCAGGTTCCATGATTTTGATATGTCGCGAGTGACACATATTGATTTACATCCTCATATTTCCGTGCATATGCTTTATGATATTTACATGCATCATGGTTATTGTCATTGGGTGACACGTGGACGGGATCCACATACATACAGACTTGATTACATTGATCATACCTCATATTTATGATATGTTATTACCTGAGGCACTGGCACGAGCACTTGGCACTACATACATATATAGATGTTACATTGCCACCTTATCATGCTTCAGATTTATTTCATTTGAGGATATATTATTACTGATCGTATGACCTAGGATTATGTCATGCATTCGATTCCTGCTTGTAGATGTTTTCTACTCACGAGTTGGCAACTCACCCCCGTTGTGCCACAGTTCTTGCAGGTTTTGCCGTACAGGTTGCATGGTGGCATTTCTGTCACACTGCTTCCTTTGCGGGTGATTTGCTTTGGTAGGTGGGTTCTTTTGCATCAGAACCACCATTGTACATGTATTATTCAGTTGTATCTAGTAATTCCATTAACCAAACTTGTATATTGATTCAGACTTAGAAACCAATTATGTATTATTTCGACCTTAGAGTCGCGCGTTGTAGTATTACGGTTTTTCATGCTGTTTGAGTTTCTTTTTTTTTGAGTTTTAATTCTCGCCCTTCGGCGTTGTATATTATATTGGTTGCATGGTTGTGACCGTCGATTGACGAAGAGCTAGCTCCCGCTTGGGGATGCCTTTTATCATTGCATATATATTATTCTTGTTGTACCCCGTTCGGGGCCAATATTTACAAAGGAAACTCTACCAAAATTTTTAGAAAAGACTATACATTTTTAAAATTTCATATTCGGGTTAATTATTTAAAAACCTTACTTTTAAAACATGTTTTCCTTACTTTTTAAAACTATTTTTCTTCATTTACTCCTTAGAAATGGGTTTAGATTTTTGGGCTTTTGGCATACTTGAATTAGATGGGGTCCTATAGACTTTATATGATTCAAGTGCCAGTCACGTACTATTTCGGGTCGTGACAAAGTTGGTATCAGAGCGCTAGATTAACCTTAGTTCGAGTCTATGTTTGACTATGCGGAGCCTAGGGCGTTTATATATATACGGAACTTAGGCTTGACCTTACGGAATTTAGACTTAGTCGAGGGGGTATTATACCCGAACTTTCGTCACGTAGGATGGCCCTTGGTTGATGGAGTAGGTAGCTTGAGTAGAGTGACGTACCGTACGTATGTTCCGCGGAATATTTACGATACGTTACTCTACTTAAGAAACCTTAGGATGTACATTTTCTTGCACAGTATTATATTCATTCCTATGATCTATTCTCATCGATATTGGTTATGATTTTACTGCCACGACTACACGGGCAGAGAGAGCTACGGCTAGAGTTGCGTCAGCGCGAGATCGTCACAGATGAGGACTGACCACGACGTGATTCCAGAGACATACGATTGCATATAGAGGCATCGTTTCATTGTGTTTTCGCGCCATGAGCGTTTGGCAGATCGCTTTTACTAGAGGATCGGGCCACTGCTAGAGGTCAGCCAGAGTGTGATGACCATTGATGTATCGCTTATTCAGGATGATTGAGGCGCTGTTTAGCGTACAGACGAATGAGCCAGTAGTTGCTGCAAATGACGAGATATCGCCGAGATGTGGAGCTACTGCAGCATGAGTATATACTTAGAGTTATGATGGAAGGTCGCTAGTCACCCCAGGATGAATGACTAGGACAGGTGGTTCGTTCGCTTACCCCGATGCGAGGTCATCAGATAGATTGATTCCAGCTAGAGACGACTTCACACGGATTCGTTGAGAGTCGATAGAGACGATCGAATGTCAGGAACCCGAGTTTAAAGTATTCGGAAAGACATGCAAGCGATTCTATGGACCCTCTAGAAGAATGAAACCCTAACTCGACATAATGACCATGTGAAAGCCTTTGAACCTCAGGGTTTGCGGCAGTTCCGCGGCGCCATTAGTGAGGCTTGGGTTTGCCCTTCTACGGCTGGACCACCGATACTGTGATATGTACTCGATACTATTAAACTGTACTCAAGATGTTGAGCTCTTGGGGGATTATGAGGTTTTGACAAATCGATCGGATGATTCGACATCATTCGGATATCATGTGATGGGACACATTGCTTGGGAGACTCCAGATACGAGTATAGCCGTTGGAGCGCAGTCCATGCAGCCACGAGAAGACGAGTCCGAATTAGTCGACATTAGAGCAGAGCGAAGTAAAGAGTTCCCAAGAGATTTCGACGAGATGACGTTCCACTCCGCTGATATCAGAGATGCGATATGCAAACAGAGGCGTTGTGATACGACCAGTTTCCGAGAAAATGCTGTGCTGAGGACACAGATGTCCATCGAGCGAGAAGAGATTATGCAAGAGTACCAGCCTCCGTACAGATCGGCATAGGCAAGATCGGAAGAGACCTTAAGCAGGATTCCTTCCAGGACACTGCTGCAATAAGATTTTCACCCGGGCGCAAAAGTATGATGTGCATTCAGAGGTGTTAGTTATATGTATGCCCTAGAGGCCATTACTGTACATACGATGTATATTGTAGTGGATGCTTGGACATATATAGGGAGGACTTTCTTGCTCGACATGATAGTATGCTATCTGGTTACTCTTTATCTTAACATGTACTCTGATTGTCTCTAATACATGTTGATAAAGCCCTTAGGATATGTACTCAACTACTGGGACTATGATGAGATCATACTAGTGGGGCCACGGTAGTCGACGAGTACATCCTATAACTGTTCCTAGTCGAGAGTGTATCGAGACAGGGCATCGATGCACCAGAGTAGACTAGCGTATATGCATCTTGACCCATATGATGGGCGATGGATGATCCTATATCCATTGGTGTTTGACATCAGAGATGGTATACAGGTGCTCAGTGGAGACTGGGTACACCGGACGGACTCGCCGAGAACTCCCAGATGGTATTATACCTCACGTCAGATGGCAGTTCTCTGGTGACACTTATGCAGGTTAGTCTGTAGACCCGAGATCGTCATAGAGTCTTGTGTGATTCCCACTGTGCTTTGATTTCCACCTTACCACGTTCATAAGGGCGTGCAAAACGGTGGTTTTTGGGTACAGTCCCGAGTCACATGGAGGCAATGAGCGATAGGAGGGGTTTCGTCTCTCCCGGTATTGGGGGTTGATGTTGCGCTGTGCTCGATTGGCCGTAACAGGGAAGTCCCTGACCAGGACTGATTTAGAGATTTACTGGTAAGTGTTACCAGTAGTTTCTCGACCCGTTATGAGCCTCACATCGGCACGACTTATCGGTTATTGTGGTCTAACGTTTACCACCCCTAGACTTGATATGCGACATATCAGACGAGGAGACCGGACTGTACGGGAAGTGTTACCGGCAGGCTTTTACAGGAGTTGGAGCGGGCTTGCTTTGTAACGTTTCAGAAATCGTTTTGCGAATTTTTCCGTTTTAGGGCAAAATTGTCGGTTTTCCCGTTTTAACCCGATTTCGATCAAACATCCGTAGAATCTTGCCGGCACCTTTTTTAGCTAAAATAAAGCTAGTGCGCGAACTTTGGGGGTATATGAGAAGTTTTGGTTCACATGTAATTTTTCCCTAATTAAATATTATTTTATTTATTGGTTGAAATTAATATATCATTTTTGGCCAAATTTCATTCCATCCATTTTATCTAGCCTTGGCCGAATTCAACATATGAGGAGGTGGCATTCATTTGTTGTTGAGTCATTGTTGCTTCTAGAATGAAGCATGGTTCATTTTGTGACTCATTGTTTTCTTTTAATGCTTCTTGTTTGCTTGAAGATATGTACATGGATATTTTTGTTGTGATATTTTCCTTGTGAGTACAACCAGTGAACAATTTTGGGCTAGTGGCCGAACACTATTGGAGTGGAGAGGTGGCTGCCATTTTGTGGAGTGTGCATTGTATATAGGTGGAGGGATTGATTTACTAATTAATTAATATACCTTACTCTTTGACTCACCCACTTGTAGTTTAGGTGGAGGGATTGATTTACTAATTAATTAATATACCTTACTCTTTGACTCACCCACTTGTAGTTGCCCTCTATATATTTCGAAATCCCCAGTGAAGCTCAGATGATGGCAGAGCACTAATTTTTGGGCTTGGGCTGATTTGTATTTCTCATTGCAAGAAAAAAAAATCCTTTGTTCACTTCATCTCCATTCCATAGCAACTTCATTTTTCCTTGTGACAAATTATTTTACACACTCTCTACTTCATTCATGGACATGTCGGTTAGCAAACTTCATGTCCGAGTTATTTCAATTTGAAACGGGAACCCGTATAAAGATTCGTTGACGTGGTGCTATTTCGATGAGGAGATCGGAGAGGCCGCGAGGAGCGTGGAATTATAGATAAAGACCGAAGAACACGAATCGATCGGTATAATTTCTTATACCACTTTACAGTTTACTAGTCTGGGTTGGTGATGGTTAATGGTTAAAATGAGGACTTTGGAAACTTAATCTTGTGAACGAAAATTATTGATAATTCCTAGCTTAACTAATGAAGTTTTGCTTACTAGGTTTTAATAAAACCTAATTGGGTGGGTTTAATTTTATGGAAAACAGTTTGGATAACCTAGTTAAGCCGCTTTGCGATGTTTGGAATCGCTAGATTTGTGTTAGCTTTGTTCTAGTGCGAAATATTGTGATAGGTTGCTTACTTGATTTCGGGGTTTTTCCGACGTGGGTTCGTTTGGTCGTTGCGAGATTATATCTATTGTATTTCTCGTAATTCTTGTATTGTGTTGCGCGATCGGGACGATCGGGGTCCAGACTTGGTGTTTTGTAGTTTAGCGACCCCAGTTAGGGTTTTCAGCCGGTATCGTGCGCGATAGATGCGCTAAGCGCGCAGTGTAAGTTTCCGGGTGTTTTCTTCGCGTTTCGTTGTCTTTTCGTCTTTGTAGGATTTTTTCTTATGTGTTGTTTTTGTGAAATTTTAGGTTCGCAAGCGGGGACTTCGGACGCTACGACAAGGGGAAAACAGGTGGTAGGCTTCACCTGTAAGTCTACGTTAGCGCCCCGGCCGTCTACAGACGCCAAATGCGGAACAAAATCTTTTTAACTGGCGCTATCGTATACTTTAACCCGGATCTGCCATTATTGCTAAACTAACAAACTGTAAAGAGTGTAGAAAGGTTATACCGAACGATCCGAGTCCTTCGTTCTTTAACCATCATCCCACGCTCCGTTGCGGCTGCACCGATCTCTTCGATCTCCGATCTGCTCGTCCAGGTGGCACCACGTCACTGATTCTTTAAACGGGCTCCCGCCTCTTACTTGAGGCAACTCGGTCGTCAAGTTTGCTAAAAGAGACGACCAAGAATGATGTAGAGAATGTGTAGATGACTTTGTCTCACTTCGTCCAAAACCGTGGACGATCGGTTAATGAAGTTGCCGATGGAAATGAAATGGAACAAGAAATGAACTATGAAATTTCCATGCATCCAAAACTTTGGTCTTTTCTTTTTAGCAACCATAATTTTCTCAAGTGAGTGAGTGAGGAGGAGAGAGAGGGCCGGCCACTTTAAAGGAGGGGGGGTGAGTGTAGGAACCAAGTGGTGACCATAACACAAAGCTTATCATGAAGAAAAAGATCTTAACAAAAACAAAATGCATTAATGTAAACTATGACTCACTTAAACCTAGTCATCATATAATAAATGCAATCAAAAGTTCATGAACCTAGTCACCATCCTTGTCATCACATCTAGAAACTTCTAGAACACTAACTCACCTCATCTCAAGAAAAGATAAACCCGTCTTTAACTGAATGTTAAAAGACGGCTGATAGAAAACTGGAAACTGGCAACTTCCAAAAGTGATCCCGAAACGAATTTCAGGATAACCCCGTAACTGTATAAATATACCCGCATTTGTATTACGACCGAATACAAATGCAACTGAAACAAAGATATTATATATACTCAATATAATACTCGGATCCGGCTTAAACCAAAGCCGGCCAGTATCATCTGCCTGAAAACTGACACGTGCGTAAACGAACGTGCATTTTCCAAACCCTGCCATAAAACCATACGGCCTCTACAACGTTTCGCCCGAACTTGGGAAACTGTCTGTGGGGGACTCTAATGACTCGTCAGTACCCTGGCAGTGGGTTTAACCACAAACCGTCAGCGGCACTAGCTATGCGTAACGGCTGCCCATGGACTGACCTCAAAGGAGGCCGATGAGCGAACTCATCCGGAAACCCTACTGAGCCTAACAGTGACAATGTATATACAGTCCGGTCCGTTCGTCAATGAGTATCGCATATCTGCCTAGGGGGCTAGTAACGTCAGACCCCCAATAGCAGTATAAGTCGTGTCGGAGTGTAGCCCAATAACACCCTAAGATACTACTGGAGTACCTACCAGTAAATCTCCTGCCACGGCCGTGGGCTATGTGTAATGGCTCTCCTAGACACAGCACGATCTCGCCCCCAATACCGGGAGAGACGAATCCCCTGCCGATCCGCTCACGTGCCTCCATATGGCTCGGGACTGTACCCAAAAGCTACCTGTTTGCACGACTCCTTTGAGCCGTGGTAGGGTAGAAATCAAAGCACAGTGGGAACTCACACGAGACAAATGACGACCTCAGGTCGATGAACTAACCTGTACACATGTCACCAGGGAACTGCTATTTGATGATATGTATAATACCAACTAGCAGATTCCCGGCGAGTCCTGTCCGGTGTACTCATAACCCAATGAGCACCTGTATACATCTTAGGTGATCCAACTGACACCAGTGGCTTGTGAGACCGGCCACCGCCCCTCATCGGGGTCTCGACTGTACACACTAGTCTACTCCGGAGTATCGATGCCCTGTCTCGAAACTCCCACGACTAGGGACCAAAATTAAGGATATGCATATAAACCACCCAACTCTCACGTATATGATCGCCATCATACTGTTGGTAGTAAAGCAAGATCCTAAGGGCTCTATCAAAGTGTAACATGTAATCAGTCACCTGAACATGTACACGACTGATAAAGGCAAACCAGATAGCATACTATCATCTTGAGTAAGACTGTCCTACCGGTATAGGTCCTCCGCAATCATTGCAATCACGTACCTGCGATCCAATAATTGACTCTGAGGGCACTATCACCAACAATCTCCCACTTACACTCAAGGCTAATTATTGCGATGTCGACTACTCACAGCCCGTGTGAAACCGAACATCCAACTCCTCTACTAATCAGTTTCACAAAGCCCGTTTGTAAAACTATTGTGTTCGAGAAATAGCCTCAGTGAGTGGATCCGCCTAGAAGTATCTTTCTATATCTCTCTAAATCTCAAGTTCGCGGAGAAAGCCATCTCCCGAATCGAGTAATACCTGTTTTAGAATATGTCTGGATATCTGATGGGACCTAGTTCATAAATGAACTCCAAATCCAAACTTCTTAGACTGTATCGATCACTGAACCTAATCAGTATCCGGCACCATGCCACCCACAGTATCCTCTTGGACCACCTGTCCATAATACTGTCCCTCGTCAGAGGGAAAAACTATAACTCTGACAATCACTCTGTCAACCATGTCACCTTTGAAGCCTGGAATGATAATCGTCTCCCGAAGGAGGCCGCCGTTATCAAATCCTTAGAACATCCACTAATGTTCTAAAACTGCATCCTTATGTCTCTCCAGGATTGGATTAATACAAACTTATCGCATCTAGTGCAAAAACAACATCTGGTGTGGTACTTGACACCTCACGATTGACTCAATTGCCTAAGCAAGTAATCTGTCAATCATACACAGCCCTCTCTACTTTATTCTATACGACACCTTTAGAGAGGGTGACTCCATCACCTACAGGTACACCACCATGCTAGGAGTCAACTATTCTAAAAACCATTAGAATATCTGTCAAAGTACCCACATTGGAAAACTACCCAAATCTAGATCTAAAACCATAGATCCAGAAACCAGAATGTCAAATATTATATCCATATCCTGTCTGGAGAAACAACTGTGTGACGACCACAGTACAACCGATCGTAGTATAGGAATTTTACTTCCTACTCTGTGTATGTCATCCATATACCATGACATCACACCCTACTACCTTCTTAACAGATCCATCCCCTATTCTGATTGAAGTCAAACCCATGACTGTCACATCAAAAATAGATGATCTACCTCCGCTATAACTGCTCAAGTCTATAAATAGATATAAGCTACTTGCCCACTATGCTTCTGCTGCTCCCACTGACTACGACAACCCTCCTACCGGGTCTCATAGCCTGGAACAACAGTAGTGTCAAGTCTGGGTAGATAAGAACCTCCCTGTCACCGTCCTTGAGGCTACCGAAGTACCTCTCGGGTGTCGGAGGTTACCCACCATATTTGCGAAGTGGCTAATGGAATGTCAAACCTGATTGAATATATAGGTCCTATTAAATTTTCCGTAATCGTTCGCGGTTCTGGAATCACTTCCAGTTCTACCATACTCCCACTTCTGTTTTCTGAAAAAATCCATTTTACTAAAACTGTGGCGAGTCAAGAACAATATCACTATTGTTCTTCCAAATGGTAGAATATCAACCCTCGTCATAGCCAGGGTCAACCCACAAACAGCCATTACAGAAACGTACCCTGAGTTATCCAGAGTCAGGTTTTAAGCATAAGCTGGACAACTCCCCATACCTTAAATCTTATAAGGTATGATCCATTCTATATCCAATGTAGAAACTTTGGCACTTAATTTAATTGGAACCAGATTCAAATCATGCAGCTGTCTCCAGTGCATATCACCTTAATGGAAAGAGGCTAATCAGCATTACTCAACTTAGGAATCCATCCAATTATGAGTAACCTAAAAGAGAAACATGTTTCTCAAAACCATTACTATCATCTGAATACCAATCACAAGAATCTACATCTTCGATCTCTTTGAAGAATCTCGATACTTGTGATACCTTGTTCTCTACTTTATTCTTATACCCACAACTTCTCAAAACTTAGACCTTGTATTTCTACGAAACACTTGTCTAAATAGAGAAGTCATAAGTAAACAGAACATAGTACGAGGACCTACCCCTTTGTCCTGATGGACACTTGGACAACATACAATACTCTGTATAAGTCCGCTGAGTTAAACAACTCAAAACCTGTGCGTCGTGGGTTGAAAACTGTACCCTGGCGATTTCCTCAAATATCACCAATTACAACGAATTCCGATATAATGAGGATGATCACCGAATTCCCAATAACGTACTCCCGCTCATCATCTGTAAAACCATACAGATATGAGAATGAAACCTGGTAAATACATACCCTTGGAGTAAGTATCTAATCGGAAAAACAGTTTTCTTTTAACAATGCACTGAAACATGAAAATGTTTCGTAGGGGTAACCTGGTATTCATAGCAATGCCTCTTCCATAATCCAATTCATGAATATAACCGTATATTTCTTTGCCTTCTCTCCAAATCCCTTTATTTGTCTTTAGTCGTTACCTTCTGTACACCATTGTTAGGTTAAATGGTTTTCTTCCTTCCCTACCGTTCGGCACCAGCCTATGGTTTGGAAGAAGACTATCCAGTAAGCATAATAGGTGTACCCTCCTAAACCAAGGAGTACTCGCATATTGAGAGAAGGTGATGATAAAAGACAACTGAATAATACCTTATTCCTTTAAAAGTGAAATAGGAGTGGCGATGAAGTACGCGGTTTTGGTCGTGAATGATATCAGTCGCAATTTACTTTGCCCTCTTTCTAATCCCTTTATTTTGTCTTTACATATTACCTTCTGCACACCCTACTTAGGCTAATTTGGTTTTCTTGATTCCCTACCTTTCGGCACCTGCCTATGGTTTGGAATAAGACTATCCAATAAGCGTAATAGGTGTACTCTCCTAAATCAAGGAGCTCTCGCAACCTGAGAGAAGGTGATAATAAAAGACAACTAAATAAACCAATTCTATTTCTCCTGAACCTTGATCCATCCTCGAAGAAGTTCCTTCGAGTTCGTATATAACCATACGATGGATCTATCCAATGGAAGTGGATGTCCGTAGTAATACGGGTGTTCTGAGAAATACAAAGGGTAAAAGAAGGAGTGGCAATGACTTATGCAACTCGGACAATCCAAAAGCCAGTAATTTAAGAAGGTTCGGTCAACAAGGTCACTGAGTGATAGTCTAGGGTCGGTCAAAGGTCGCTGCCAAAGAGAGAGAGAAAAGAAACACTCTGCGTGCACTCTAACCTAGATCAGAATGGTTATCACTTTATCTAATCTGGAAACCTCCCACTGTCCTGTCAAATTCTCCTCCAAACCTGAAAGAAGAATCAATCGGGATCACCCGAAGAGTAAACCAACTCATCAGTGGGAATCGGGATCCAACTCTCATCGCATGATAACGTGATGGAATGCATCCACGTTACTCACACTACAGAAGGTATGCGCATAGTTGGCAAGTTTCAGTTTTTTTAGAAACTCCCGATATAATTTTTGCCTCATGCTCTTATAACCTTGGCTTTGGTCAAAATGCCATAAGTCACATGCCAAGTTCTACCCGTCACTATCTTATCAATTTGAACCCACCCGCACATGCCCCTGACTTTGGCCAATCGGCAGAACGACTGTCCCAAACTAACTCATCTATCTATGCAACAAATGAATACCCAGCAGCTACCAAACACTATGCCTTAACTTTGGCTAAAATGCATAGCTTGAATACTACTGAATACCCAAAAGAAGTGACGGAGGGCTACGGCTGGTTTTTGGCGAAAAACCTTTAACGTAACGAACTTGATATCGCTGAAGGAACCTGATAGCTTTTTAAAATATAGTGGCGAAAACCTTTTGCTAAAGAGGTCATTCCCGATGAAGGGATCTCGGCTCTTTCCTCGTGGAATGTGGTGCAGGATATTCCATTGAATACCGCTATGCAAAGCAACTTGTAATCGACTATAGTGAAGTTATTACCCTGACGCAAACTTCTGCCCAAGGGGTCAGTCCCGGTGAAGGGATATCGGCCCTTGCCCCGTCGAATAAGGTGCAGGATATTCCACTGAATACCTCTATGCATAACAAAAGGAAACATCTTTGCAATAACACTTTTTAAATTGTTCCAACAACATCAAACAGGTTTGTTTTACTTTGCATTGATCAGAATCAACGCAGTCCCATCAATCAATCACACCAGAAAAGAACGAAAATAAAATGTACGTATATGCCATCCGCATTCGTCACTGGGTCCCGTCATCACCCGTTAGGTTACTTAACTAACGACAGAGCGGGGACTGGACTAGCGCGGGTGTAAAACATATACAACATCTAATAGTATATAAACCAATATACAATAATCGCTCCAGGCGTGATAATATGCAACATTACAGAAAAGTAATAAGCATCACAGAACAATACAGATAATCTGGGATCCTCGGGTTTCACAGAGCCGCTGCTGAAACCCGACGTTCCCCTGTCGTGTGGATAGTCTGTGCAATGAAACCTAGACCCCTACGGGTGCGGCAAGTCACCGGCCAAAACCTGAAGCGAGGTAGCCCCCTACAGCAAAGTGAATGGACCACCCAGCACTTCACGAAATCCGGTAAGCTTGGGCACCCCTCCTTAGGTCAACCTGTACCCCTTATGAGTGCGGCGAATAGTCTGCCAATTTTAGAGTAAGGCCCCTCTGCCTCTCAAAGCCATGAGATGCGGACCCGTTGCCCTCTAGAACCCGGCTATCCGTGCACTCCGTCACGGGGCAAAACCTAGTGCAGTAATAAAAAATAGTACAACAAGTACATCGACCGCAACCTGGTCGTGCCCCAAAAGAATATTATACAACAGGCAGTGACGGCAGTCCACAAGTTGGACGCTCGTCCCGCAATATCAAATGTACAAATAAATCCAAACTGCACTATCATTGCACACTGCTATCCAACACGACAAATCCGCAACTTCACAGCACAACACAGAACATCAACGCGAATGTCATGTTCGCAAACTCGTCTCAAAAAACTATAGAAATCAGACGCGGTTTACCGATCAAATGACATTCCCGGTCGGAGATATAATGCAAGTACTGTAAACTAACATGTTTAAATTTCGATCGACTAAATATCACAAAGTGGGCCCCACGAACAACTGGTGAACAGTAACAAAATTTGGGCCCAAAAGATATATACTAAAAACCCCAATTACCAGAGGAGAACACACTGTACAAATTTGGGAGCATGATCTTACCAAATGGCCGCGGATGCGCGGCCAAACCATGGGTTTGGCCGCGTTTCCGCGGCGGTTTGGTGGAATCACGTGCCCAAATTTTGTCGGTGCTCTTATAAAACCCTGCACAGATTTCTGTTATATGTGGAATATTTTTAGGACACCATTTAAAATCGACAGAAACTGTGAAAATGAAAAATGCGGTTTTTGATTTCCGGTTCGATCGATGTTTTAAACGCGTTAGCACAAGTTAGTATAGCAAAATGGTGAGGCTATGATACCACTGTAAGTCTACGTTAGCGCCCCGGCCGTCTACAGACGCCAAATGCGGAACAAAATCTTTTTAACTGGCGCTATCGTATACTTTAACCCGGATCTGCCATTATTGCTAAACTAACAAACTGTAAAGAGTGTAGAAAGGTTATACCGAACGATCCGAGTCCTTCGTTCTTTAACCATCATCCCACGCTCCGTTGCGGCTGCACCGATCTCTTCGATCTCCGATCTGCTCGTCCAGGTGGCACCACGTCACTGATTCTTTAAACGGTCTCCCGCCTCTGACTTGAGGCAACTCGGTCGTCAAGTTTGCTAAAAGAGACGACCAAGAATGATGTAGAGAATGAGTAGATGACTTTGTCTCACTTCGTCCAAAGCCGTGGACGATCGGTTAATGAAGTTGCCGATGGAAATGAAATGGAACAAGAAATGAACTATGAAATTTCCATGCATCCAAAACTTTGGTCTTTTCTTTTTAGCAACCATAATTTTCTCAAGTGAGTGAGTGAGGAGGAGAGAGAGGGCCGGCCACTTTAAAGGAGGGGGGGTGAGTGTAGGAACCAAGTGGTGACCATAACACAAAGTTTATCATGAAGAAAAAGATCTTAACAAAAACAAAATGCATTAATGTAAACCATGACTCACTTAAACCTAGTCATCATATAATAAATGCAATCAAAGGTTCATGAACCTAGTCACCATCCTTGTCATCACATCTAGAAACTTCTATAACACTGACTCACCTCATCTCAAGAAAAGATAAACCCGTCTTTAACCGAATGTTAAAAGACGGCTGATAGAAAACTGGAAACTGGCAACTTCCAAAAGTGATCCCGAAACGAATTTCAGGATAACACCGTAACTGTATAAATATACCCGCATTTGTATTACGACCGAATACAAATGAAACTGAGACAAAGATATTATATCTACTCAATATAATACTCGGATCCGGCTTAAACCAAAGCCGGCCAGTATCATCTGCCTGAAAACTGACACGTGCGTAAACGCACGTGCATTTTCAAAACCCTGCCATAAAACCATACGGCCTCTACAACGTTTCGCCCGAACTTGGGAAACTGTCTGTGGGGGACTCTAATGACTCGTCAGTACCCTGGCAGTGGGTTTAACCACAAACCGTCAGCGGCACTAGCTATGCGTAACGGCTGCCCATGGACTGACCTCAAAGGAGGCCGATGAGCGAACTCATCCGGAAACCCTACTGAGCCTAACAGTGACAATGTATATACAGTCCGGTCCGTTCGTCAATGAGTATCGCATATCTGCCTAGGGGGCTAGTAACGTCAGACCCCCAATAGCAGTATAAGTCGTGTCGGAGTGTAGCCCAATAACACCCTGAGATACTACTGGAGTACCTACCAGTAAATCTCCTGCCACGGCCGTGGGCTATGTGTAATGGCTCTCCTAGACACAGCACGATCTCGCCCCTAATACCGGGAGAGACGAATCCCCTGCCGATCCGCTCACGTGCTTCCATATGGCTCGGGACTATACCCAAAAGCTACCTGTTTGCACGACTCCTTTGAGCCGTGGTAGGGTAGAAATCAAAGCACAGTGGGAACTCACACGAGACAAATGACGACCTCAGGTCGATGAACTAACCTGTACACATGTCACCAGGGAACTGCTATCTCACGATATGTATAATACCAACTAGCAGATTCCCGGCGAGTCCTGTCCGGTGTACTCATAACCCAATGAGCATCTGTATACATCTTAGGTGATCCAACTGACACCAGTGGCTTGTGAGACCGGCCACCGCCCCTCGTCGGGGTCTCGACTGTACACACTAGTTTACTCCGGAGTATCGATGCCCTGTCTCGAAACTCCCACGACTAGGGACCAAAATTAAGGATATGCATATAAACCACCCAACTCTCACCTATATGATCGCCATCATACTGTTGGTAGTAAAGCAAGATCCTAAGGGCTCTATCAAAGTGTAACATGTAATCAGTCACCTGAACATATACACGACTGATAAAGGCAAACCAGATAGCATACTATCATCTTGAGTAAGACTGTCCTACCGGTATAGGTCCTCCGCAATCATTGCAATCACGTACCTGCGATCCAATAATTAACTCTGAGGGCACTATCACCAACATCACCTAGCTTGGAGCGTCGGTGAGTAGATTTAACATCTACAGGGGAATCTCCCGCATGGCGTTATGCGTCTGGGCTAGAGATTTTTTTTACTTGTCGCATATTCTATGTCATGTTTAGAATTGCGTATTTACCCTATTAATTAGATGTAGTGTGCCTGGACTGGTAGTAGTAGGACACTGCATATATTATTGACGATTTATGTTGCACATGCACTGTTTGTATGCTACACACACCGTCAATAATTACCATGTCACACACAAACTACTTATAGATGTTATATTGCTTGGTTAGGGACATTGTGACAGTGATTCATATTTCTTATCGCATTTGACATATAGTTACCTGTATACCTATAGGGTATTATACCATTAGTGATACGTACATACACACCGAAGGACATAGCTACTGGTGTGCTTTACATTTCATACTTCACTTATACCTGATAGGTATATCATCTCATTACAAATTGGTAGATACCTATATTTTCTGCTATACCTTCATGTGTTTACATATTTCTGGTTATAGCTATGTATTTACCCTTATTGTTGTATTATTAAGAATTGGAGATATTAGGAACCACATGATATTTATATTAACTGGTTGCAGTTAATTAGCGGCTTTTCCTTTATACGCTTACATTACAGTTTTTATGTTGCGTATACTTTATTTATGGATTTTCGCATTTGTTATATGGATTTTCATGATGTTTTCTGGATTCGGGAACCGTGGGAGTTCATGAAATTATGCATTATTTGAAAAACCCGGTTTCCTTGATATGATATTTTAGCAGCCACCATGAGATTTGTCGTTTACGATGTGTATACCCCACGCGAGGAAAGGAGGGATCCGTGTGCGGGTACATGGTGGGGCCCGGAGGTACCCCGAAGCAAGAACGATGTCGTGGTGTCAGGCGATGAGGCTTAGGGGAACCATACTATCCGGTGACAGGACCTATGACTCAGCAGCTATCTTGTGGATACCGATGGGAGTCATGTACGTATGGATACGTCGAGAGGCGAGGGTCAGAGCTAGGTACTCGAGCTTTCGGGATAGCGTATGATATGTACCTATTAGGGAGCCAGTCATGGTGACAGCACCTGATAGATCAGTATTTCTGTGTCGATGTTTGGCACATTGGTTTCATGATATTTCTAATTACTCTTTTGTATATATAACAGGGGATTGAGCCGCTGTTATATATGCCCTTACACCAATATTAGTGGAATGGGACGCTAATATATGTGTATTGACCTCATCATATTTATTTATGTCATTATATTTAGAATGTTAGAATTTTTCTGGAGAATTGATTCTGGATATAAGAGATTCATTTGAGATTGGATACTGGATAGATATGTGAGATCCACTTAATGTTGTACATTCGATATATGTGAGATATACTTGATATTGTACATACGAGATATGTGAGATCCACTTGATATTGTACATTCGAAATATGTGAGATATACTTGGTGTTGTACATACGAGATAGATGAGATCTACTTGCTGCTGTATATTCGGGATATACGAAATATACTTGTTATTATGAAATTGAGGAGATGTGGTACTTAGATAATATGAGAGCCAATTTGGGGGCTGATTTGAGAAATTGGGATTTGAATTGTCTTGCTGGATTGTGATCCTACCACGATGTCAGGATTCCGTGGAAATGACATACTTCACTCCATACCTCACCTTTATCTATTTGTGCACTGCTTCATGTACTAGTAGTACCTGTTAGTGTACCTTTCATGATTGTTGCACATTTACATTCTCATATCCCTGTCGCATGATTATTGCATACTGTTGTCATATCATTTTTGCTTTATATATATTGGTTGTACCTTCTAGTGTACTTTCCATCATTCTGCATTCATATGACATGTTATTACTGTTAATTGCATACCTTAGATTCACGCTTTACGTGCATACTTGCGATTACCTGCATATGTTATTTACTATTCACGAGTTGGCAACTCAGCCCCGTTGTGCCACAAGTATTGCAGGTGTTTCCCCAGAGTAGTCGAGGCAGGCTATTCACCTATCTATCATCTTTCGCTACAGATACCGCATCGGCTCACAGTGTGTTGTTTTGCTTAGGTGGGTTTTGGTGGTTATCTGTATTTTGTATTGTATATTCGTTGTATCTTGTACTCTCCATCTACTACTAGGATGTTGTGACTTAGAGACTTGGTGAGGACGATATTGTATATTATTGTGGATTTGTTGCCTTTTATATAGTTTCCTTTCTTTTGTCTCTTATTTCTGCGCTACGGCGTCGTATATCTGTTGTGGTGTTTGTTTTCCGCCGTTGGGCGTGGATTTTTGCTCCCGTTTGGGATGCTTTACTTTTTATTTATGTTGTACCCACTTTTGGGGTTGGGTTTTTTATAAAGGAGGTGCCGCCAAAATTTTAAGGAAATAAAGTTGGACTTTTAAAGAATTTGGATTGTGATTTTAAAGACTTTTAAACAATAATTCTTATCTTTTCTTGTCTTTTACTGGTTTAGATTTCTGGATTTTGGCTTTCTTTTACTGCATTACGCCTGTAGATGTTGCATAGTATTAGGGCCGTCACGTGCCAATTTCGGGTCGGGACATGCTTGCTGATCTTCTGATCGTTCAATACCTAGGTAGCCGTTACGTCCAGTTAGTACCGCTGACGGCTTGTTGGTGCGTGATGTGATCATCACCTACTGCCGGCGTATTGACGAGTCTTTAGAGTCCTACACAGAGGTTTTTCTGGCTCAGGAAAAACGAAATAGGAGCGCATATGTGATATGTGCGAGACCGAGAATAATGCGTGTATGTGATACCGTATTCTATTCTCGCGACTTTTAGTATCGGTCGGTTATATATGATATGACCGGGTTATCGAATCAAGTGTTGATTCGATAAGTCGATAGGATGAATGTTAGTCGGTTATATGAGATATGACCGGATTATTAAGTCAAGTGTTGATTTAATAATTAAGTGTATAATTGTATATTAGATATACTAGTTTACATTTACTAACACTTGTTCACTTTAGGGTTTTTCTCACATGAGCACAACTTTAATGTATATATGATATATATTAAAATTGTGTTTTCTTTTATTGTATCATGGTTGATGATACACTTGACATGGGTGTAGAAGACATACACCATGCTTTTTGTTATGTTGGGTTTTAACATTTAAAAGTAATTACAAAATTAGTGGTAAATTAGAAAATGCATGAAGCTTGTGGAAGCTTGTGGATGCATTGACTAAAGTCCACTAAATTTGTTTTTACTTTGGGTTTTAACCTAACCTTAACACTTAGCCATGGTAATGTCTCTACAAGAGTTAGTATATGATACTCACTCACCATGGTTAGCACACTCACTTGATCATTATCCTCATCTCTTTCTTTTGTTCTTCTTCTTCATTGTGAAAAAGAAAAAGCTTGCTATGGTTTGATCCAAAGTGAGAAAGATTGTGAGAAACAAAATTCTAAAGAGAACCCACTTCCTATTTCTCCATCCTCTACTAGACTAGCACTTTAGTTTAGGGTGTTTACTTCACAAATTCTCTAGTTAGTGAAGTAGGAGCTTGAGTCGGAATTCCCTCTACGTAGATCATTTTCGGCCTCGGAAACTTCAAGCAAGGCCACATCCTTCGCGTCGTGAAGTCATGCAAGAGCCCGGAAGAACCTTGATCGCAGCGAAGGGACTTCAATAAGGAGCAAATGAAGTGAAGGACCGATCTACAAAGGTTGTATTTCGTATTCCCTTTAGAGTAAAGTTGTTTACTTGCATTTAGTTTCTCCTAAACTCAAGTATACGATCTTGCTTAGGGTTGTTCGGCACATTAAAAATTTAATTTTGGCATGGTCGATGCCTTGTAGAGACTTGTTAGTGTGCCTAGTAACCCTACAGTGGTATCAGAGCCAAGTTAGAGCATTAGGTGATGTGTTAACGAAGTTAAAACTCCGAACGAACCCGAATACGTCGATTTAAACCCCTCTCTGGACATTTTTTAAAAAACTTGGTTTTTTCTGAATTAAAAATACCTAAAAAATTCAGCAGGGTTTTCTAAGAATTGGTGTGCAAAACGATAACCTAAATCGTACGGTCGCCCGCGATTCCGTGGCAAATCCCTGCTTGTGCCGCGGAACCGCGGCAGTATAATGACAATGGGCTTCTCTGTTTGCACAGTAATGTTTACTACTGTTCCTGTATATTTATGGGTATTTTTAAATCTGACTCAAGTGTTGAGTATTTTGGGGTTTATTTTGAAATCGTCGATTCGATCGGAGAATTTAATTTTGTTATGTTATTCCGGATAATTTAGAAAGTACTAAAATGTTCGAACGGATATCATTAACTCAATTTTTCCCGGTACGAAAAACTTTCAAGTGTTGAATTTTTCTCGGGTTTAAATCTTTCGGAAATATATGCATGTGACGCGATGGACCCTCTAGAAGACAACAAACCTTAACTCGATTATGTGACCGTCTTGAACTGCCTTTTGAACCTTAGGGTTTGAGGCAGTACGGCTTGCCACATGTGAGGCGTTGGCTTGACCCTTCTACGTCTGGACCGTTGCTACTGTGACGTATTCTGGAATCTTTGAACTCCGCTCAAGTGTTGAGCTATTATGGAAATCTTGGGTATTTGAATATTCGATCGGAAAGTTTAATACTGTCTATTTATCTGGAATGTGATACAATATGTGGAATTCATACAGTTAGACATGAAATGCGAAGTATGTGATATTTCGGATTTATGATGTCTAAAGAGATTATGGATTCCAAATGTTGTAGTTTTACACTTTCTTTTCTGTGACCGTAAGTGTAATGTGTGATATCGCCGGTTTCGTTGCTATATGTCAACGACAATTGTGATGCGCATATTTACTTACGTTGATGACATGTGATGTTCTGTGTTGCTGGATATGTTATATTCGATCGTCGCGTTCTGAATAGCCGAGGGTTTTATGTGAGATGAGAGTTTTTATTTTCATTCATGTAAAATTAATTGTATGTAATATTCTTTTATTGGGGCACTTCCGGGATGAGGTTGATGTCACCATTTGTATATTATTTACTTTTCCGCACTAGGATAGACCCAAGGAGGAGAGCACAAGTAACCGGGTTCTAGAGTCCAGTAGGAGACCAACTCGAGGAGTTGAGTCCAGGTCTCCTAACTCTAGAATTGGTAGGGTTGCTTGCCGTTCTCGTAGGGGTCAAGGGGTGTGGGTTTGGCTATTCGTCGCGACCGTGGAATCCGTGTTTTATAGAGGCTCAAAATAAAACACGGACGTCCTAGTATATCCAATATTTCATATGTTTCTTCTGCTGCGATATCTGTGATGTGATCATTTGATGTTCTGTGATAAATACTGTATATAGTATATATGATATATTATATAGACGTTACTTATGTTTTACACCCGTGCTAGCCCTGCCCCGCTCTGCCGTTAGTTACCTAACCTAACGGTGCACGAGGGGACATCGAGGCGAATGCGGACGGCATAAGTGTACGTCGTATTTATCTGTGATGTTTAGGTGACTTAAATGATAGGAATTCATTAATATGATTAATGAAAGAAAAAAGAAACCTAATAGATGTTGTGGAATCGAATTTTCAAAAACAGGTAGCTACAGTTCTTGCTTTGCATCGCGGTGTTCCTTGTAGAACATCCTGCACCTTATTCGATGAGGAAAGGGACGAGATCCCTTCACCAAGAGTGACCCCTTTAGCAATAACTGGCAGATGCTACAACACTCGGTTTGTCTTTTGATTGCTTTTGGAGTTTTTGCTTTGCATAGTGATATTTGTGAAATATCCTGTACCTTATTCGATGAGGAAAGGGCCGACGATCCCTTCACCGGGAGTGACCCCTTTAGCAAAACTAGAAAAGCCTAAAAAACACTCCATTTTAAAATCATTTGATTCTACAACAATATCAAGTTCATTATGCAATAGGTTTTCAGAAAAACCTATCGTAGCCCTCCGTCATTTCAGATAAGTTGTATATAGTATTCGTGCTACATTTGTTGGCTTTCGTCAAGGTGTAGTGTGCGGTAGCTATATGCTGCTTATCTGCTGCATATGATGCGATTGGATTAGGGTAGTCGTGCGGCTTTGTTGGCTTTCATCAAGGGTCATGCGGGTGGGTTTAATTCAATCAAGAAATGACGGATTGAACTTGACTAGTACCCTATGGTTTGTTGGTTTTCGTCAAGGTCATAGGATGCTAGGGGCAAAATATTATCGGGAATTTCAAGTGTTGAAATTTGCAATGAGATTGCATACCTTCTATGAGATAGTTGGATCCCGATACCCGCTGCGAGTAAGAGTTACTCCTGGGAGAGTTTTACACATTACAATTAGCCGATCAAGTAGGTGTCTAGAAAGGTGTTAACGGGGTTATGCCTCTGGGAAAACGAGGTTTACTTTAATCAGGTCGGTGCGAAAGCACGGGGAACATCCCTTAAAGTACCGACACTGTCCTGGCTGAAAGATTGGCGAAATTGTAGGGTGTAATTAATCCCGGCTAGTCTTTCCTTTTAGGGTTTGAAGGAAGATTTGATAAAAACAGTGGGAGCCATCCTGATTAGATAAAATAATAACCAATCTAATCTTGTAAGAGCTTACGCTGAGTGTTTTCTTCTCTCTCTCTCCAGGTAGCGACCATATCACGCCTTAATCAAGATAATAATACGGATGTATTGACTGAACCCGTTTGTTATACTGAGCTGGGGAACGTTGGTCCCTCTCCAACTTATAAATGTTATAAGACAGAGCACGAATTTGGGGAATACCAGATTTCCCGTGCCGCCCAAACGAAGAAAGTGCATGTTGATGCACCATCTTCGGGTGTGTTCATTACAGAGAACTGTTTCTCAGTATCCTTTACGTCCTGGGTATGAGATACCGGATCAGGATCCCACATATATAATCTGTTACATGGGCTACAGAAAGGTAGAGAACTGAGAACGGGTGATAAGTTTCATGAGATAGAAAACGGTGCAAGTGTTGCAGCCAAGTCTGTTGGTCACTATCACCCTGTATTACCAGAATACATTGATTCTGAACAAATGTTGTTAGATACCGAACCTGATATACAAAATCATATCAGTCTCTTTATTAGTAAAGAAAGGATATAATTTTGTATTGTTGGATAATGTTTTGAACATTTTCCATATCAAGAGTTGATCGGTTCAGGAACGTTATCTAAAAGCATTGACGTTCTAAATCAAACTACAGTTCTTAGTATATGGAACACACACAAGAGGAAGAGTTCAGAAATGAACAAATCCTTCTTGAGGTATTGTAGACTAGGTCATATAAATGTGGCCCGACTAGCTGAAATTACATTTAGATGCATATTTAAATTAGTTTGAATTTACATCTTGTGAAACTTGCCGGTCATGTCACAAAGATAAGATGACCTTAGTTCTGTTTATTGGAAAAAGAGAAAGAGTTAGTGAACTTTTGGGATTGATACATGCTGATGTATGAAAGTCCCCTATCTACACATGCCAAGACCGGTTCTTTGTACTTTATTATATTCACTGATGATCTCTCAAGATTCAGACATATGTTCCTGTTGAAACACAAGTCTGAAGCTTTTGGGATATTCACAGAATATAAGTTAGAAGTAGAGAACCAAAAATGGGTATAAGTATTATGTCCTTTGATGAGATCAGGGAGGAGAATACTTGAGCACGGAATTTCTGGACTATTCTAATGGAGAATGAGATTCTCTCTCTCAGCAATACTCCTCCGTATACACCATAGCACGATGGTATTGTAAGTCCACGGTAGCGCCCCGGCCGTCTAACAGACGCCAATATGTGGAACAAAAACTTTTACGACTGGCGCTATCGCGTGCTATAACCCGGATCTGCCATTAAAGCTAAACTAACATATTGTAAAGAGGGTAGAATTGTTATACCGAACGATCCGAGTCCTTCGGTCTTTAACCATCATCCCACGCTTTGTTGCGGCTGCTCCGATCTCCTCGATCTCCGGTCTCGTCGTCCAGGTGGCACCACGTCGACGGATCTTTAAACGGGCTCCCGCCTCTGAACCGAGGCAACTCGGTCGTGAAGTTTGCTAAAAGAGACGACCAAGATGAAGTAGAGAATGAGTAAAACACTTTGTCTCGTTACATCCAAAGCTATGGACGAACGGTTAAGGAAGTTGCCAATTGGAATTGGGTAGATGGAAATTGAACTATATGAAATTTCCATGAACTAAGTTTCTTGTATCTTTTCTCAAAAATGAATCCATCATCCTTCCTACAAGGGGCCGTCCACTATATGAAAAGGGGAGGAGGGTGAGTGTAGGAGCAAGGAGGATGATCGTAAGCTTTGATCTTATCATAACATAACATCAAAGCATGACTCACAAATGACACCAAGTATGAACACAATAAATGCACCATTAATGAACAAATGAGTCA
The DNA here is from genome assembly GCA_030015575.1 of Agapanthus africanus. NCBI lineage: Eukaryota > Viridiplantae > Streptophyta > Magnoliopsida > Asparagales > Amaryllidaceae > Agapanthus > Agapanthus africanus. Next base: position 251,427,924 of record CM057343.1, read on the forward strand.
TAAGCCTAATCACCACTTCTAAAACCTTCTAGAAGTATGACTCACCCTCAAGACGAAAAGACAAATCCGTATTTAACCGAATGTTAAATACGGGTGATAGAAAACTGGAAACTGGCAACTTCCAAAAGTGATCCTGAAACGAATTTCAGGATAACCCCGTAACAGTATAAACATACCCGCATTTGTATTACGACCGAATACAAATGCAACTGAGACAAAGATATTATATCTACACAGTATAATACTTGGATCCGGCTTAAACTAAAGCCCACCGTATTATCTGCCCGAAAAATGACACGTGCGAAAACGCACGTGCATTTTCCGAAACCTGCCATAAAATCATACGGCCTCTACAACGTTTCGTCCGAACTTGGGAAATTGTCTGTGGGGGACTCTAATGACTCATCAACACACCGGCACTGGGTATAACCACTAGCACGTCAGAGGTACAAGTTGTACGTAACGGTTGCCTATGTATTGATTGGAAGGGGAGCTGACGAGCGAACTCATCCAGAAACCCTACTGAGTCTGACAGTGACAATATCCGTACAGCCCGGTCCAATCGTCTATGAGTATCGCATATAGGGTCTAGGGGGCCGGTAAACGTCAGACCCCCAATAGCTGTATAAGTCGTGTCAGAGAGCAGCCCAGAACACCCTGAGATACAACTGGAATACCTTCCAGTAAATCTCGATTACCCTGGCCAGGGATTTCGTGTAATGGCTCTCCTAAACACAGCACGATCTCACCCCCAATACCGGGAGAGACGAATCCCCGATGATCTGCTCACTGCCTCCATGTGGCTCGCGACTGTACCCAAAATATACCTGTTTGCACGTCTCCTTTGAGCTTGGTAGGGTATAAATCAAAGTACAGTGGGAACACACACGAGACAAATGACGACCTCAGGTCGATGAACTAACCTGTACACATGTCACCAAGGAACTGCTATCTGACGCTAGGTATAATACCAACCAGCAAGTTCCCGGCAAGTCCTGTCCGGTGTACTCATAACCTAATGAGCACCTGTATACATCTTAGGTGATCCAACTGATACCAGTGGCTTGTGAGACAGTCCACCGCCCCTCGTTGGGGTCTCGACTGTATACACTAGTCTACTCTGGAGTATCGATGCCCTGTCTCGAAACTTCCACGACTAGGGAAACTTTACGGATGTGCTTATAGACCCCAGCTCCCACATATATGATCGCCGTCATACTGCTGGTAGTCAAGCAAGAATCCTATGGGCTCTATCAACTTATACATGATGATAAAGACAAACCAGATAGCATACTATCATCTCGAGTAAGACAGTTCTATCGGTATAGGTCCTCCCTCAATCATTGCAATCATGTACCTGCGATCCAACAATTGACTTAGAGAGCACTATATCCAACAATCTCCCACTTGCACATAAGGCTAATTATTGTGATGTCGCGTACTCACAGCTCGTGTGATACCGAGCATCCAACTCCTTTACTAATTAGTTTCACAAAGCTCGTTTGCAAAACTATTATGTTCGAGAAATAGCCTCAGTGAGTGGATCCGACCTGATGTTTCTTTCTATGTCACTCTTATAATCAAGTTCGCGGAGAAAACCATCTCCCGAATCGAGTAATACCTGTCTTAGAATATGTCTGGATATCTGATGGGACTTAGTTCATAAATGAACTCCAAATCCAAACTTCTTAGACTGCATCAATAACTGAAACTAATCAGTTTCCAGCACTATGCCTCCCACAGTATTCTCTTGGACTATCTGTCCATAATACTGTCCCTTTTCAGAGGGAAAACTATAACTCTGATAATCACTCTGTCATCCATGTTATCTTTGAAGCCTGGAATGATAACTGTCTCCCCAAGGAGGCCACCGTCATCAAATCCGTAGAACATGCACTTATGTTCTAAAACTGCTTCCTAATGTATCTCCAGGATTGGATTAATATAAACTTATCGCATCTAGTGCAAAAACAACATCTGATGTGGTACTTGACATCTCACGATTGACTCAATTGCCTAAGCAAGTGATCTGCCAATCATGCACATCCCTCTCCCCTTTAGTCTGTAAGACACCTTTAGAGAGGGTGACTCCATCACCTACAGGTACACCACCATGCCAGTAGTCATCTATTCTAAAACACTATTAGAACATTGTCAAAGTACCCATATTGGGAAACTACCCAAATCTAGATCTAAAACCATAGATCTAGAAACCAGAATGTCAAATATTATATCCATGTCCTTTATGGAGAAACAATTGTGTGACGACCAAAGTACAACCGATTGTAGTATCGGAATTTCACTTCCTACTCTGTGTATGTCATCAAATACCAGGACATTATACCCTACTACCTTCTTAACAGATCCATCCCCTATTCTGACGAAGTCAAACCTATGACTGTCATATCAAAATTAGATGATCTTTCTCCGCTATATTTGCTCAAGCCTATAGATACTAGCTACTTGCCCACTATGCTTCCGCTGCTCCCACTGACTACGACAACCCTCTGGCAGAATAATATATACGTGAACTTCTAAAACTAGTTTAGAACGATGCTATACTTATCCTCCTGCCGGGTCTCATAGTCTGGAACAACAGTAGTGTCAAGTTTGGGTTAAACAAGAACCTCCCTGTCACCGTCATTGAGGCTACCGGAGTACCTCTCCGGTGCCTGAGGTTACCCACCTTATCTGCGGAGTGGCTATTGGAATGTCAAGCCTGATTGAATATATAGGTCCTATTAAACTTTCCATAATCGTTTGTAGTTCTGGAATCACTTCCAGTTCTACCATACTCCCACTATTGTTTTCTGAAAAAATCCATTTTATTAAAACTGTGGCGAGTCAAGAACAATATCACTATTGATCTCCCAGATGGTAGAAAATCAACCCTCGTCAAAGCTAGGGTCAACCCGCAAACTGCCATTATAGAAACGTGCCTTGAGTTATCCAGTGTCTGGTTTTAAGCATAAGCTGGACAACTCCCCGTACCTTAACATCGTTAAGATATTAACCATTCTATATCCAATATAGAAACTTTGGCAGTTGTTTAATTGGAACCAGATTCAAATCATGCAGCTGTCTCCAGTGCATATCATCTTAATGGAGAGAGGCTAATCAGCATTACTCAACTTAGGAATCTATCCATTTATGAGTAACCTGAAAGAGAAACATGTTTCTCAAAACTATTACTATCAACTGAATACCAATCACAAGTATCTACATCTTTGATTTCTTTGAAGAATCCCGATACTTGCGACACCTGGTTCTCTACTTTATTCTTATACCCGCAACTTCTCAATACTTAGACATTGTATTTCTACGAAACACTTGTCTAAAAACTAGAGAAATTACAAGTAAACAGAATATAGTACGAGGACCAACCCCTTTGTCCTGATGGACACTGGACAACATACAATACTCTGTATAAGTCCGCTGAGTCGAATAACTCAAAACTTGTGCATCTTAGGTTGAAAACTGTGCCCAGGCAATTTCCTCAAATATCACCAATTACAACGAATTCCGATATAATGAGGATGATCACCTAATTCCCAATAACTTACTCCCACTCATTATCTGTAAAACTATACAGATGTGAGAATCATACCTGGTAAATACATACCCTGGAGTAAGTATCCAATCGGGAAATCGGTTTTCTATTAACAATGCACAGTGAATATGAAACATAAATATGTTTTGTAGGGGTATCCTGGTATTCTTAGTAATGCCTCTTCCATAATCCAATTCATGACTGTAACCGTATATTTCTTTGCCATCTCTCCAAATCCCTTTATTTGTCTTTAGTCATTACCTTCGGTACACCATTGTTAGGCTAAGTGGTTTTCTTCCTTCCCTACCGTTCAGCACCAGCCTATGGTTTGGAAGAAGAATATCCGGTAAGCATAATAGGTGTACCCTCCTTAACCTAGGAGTACTCGCAACTTGAGAGAAGATGATGATAAAAGACAACTGAATAAACCTTATTCCTATTTCTCCTGAACCAGAATCCATCCTCGAAAAAATATCCTTCGAGTTCGTATATAACCATACGATGGATTTATCCAATGGAATTGGATGTTCGCAGTGATACGGGTTGTTCTGGAGAAATAAAAAGGTGAAGTTGGAGTGGCGATGAGGTACGCGGTTTGGTCGTGAATGATAACAGTCGCAATTTATTTTGCCCTCTTTCTAATCCCTTTAATTTGTCTTTAGTTATTACCTTCTGTACACACTACTTAGGCTAATTGGTTTTCTCCATTCCCCACCTTTCGGCACCTGTCTAAGGTTTGGAAGAAGACTATCCAATAAGCGTAATAGGTGTACTCTCCTAAACTAAGGAGCCCTCGCAACCTGAGAGAAGGTGATAATAAAAGACAACTGAATAAACCAATTCTATTTCTCCTGAATCTGGATCCATCCTCGAAGAAATCCCTCCGAGTTTGTATATAACCTTACGATGGATCTATCCAATGGAAGTGGATGTCCGTAGTAATACGGGGTATTCTAAGAAATACAAAGGGTAAAAGAAGGAGCGGCAATGACTTATGCAACTTTAGACTATCCAAAAGCCAGTATTTTAAGAGGGTTCGGTCAACTTGGTCACTGAGTTATAGTCTAGGGTCGGTCAAAAGTCGCTGCCAAAGAGAGAGAGAAAAGAAACACTCTGCGTGCACTCTAACCTAGATCAGAATGGTTATCACTTTATTTAATCTGGAAACCTCCTACTGTAATCTCAAATTCTCCTCCAAACCTGAAAGAAGAATTAGTCGGGATCACCCGAAGAGTAAACCAACTCATCAGTGGGAATCGGGATCCAACTATCATCGCATGATAACTTGATGGAAGCCACTCAAGTTAACACACTCCAGAAGGTATGCGCAAGTCTGGAAAGTTTCCTGTATGTTTGAAACTCCCGATATAATTTTTATCCCATGCACTTATGACCTTGACGTAGGCCAACAAATCATAAGCCACATGTCAAGTTCTACCCGTCATTGTCCTGATTAATTTAGGTCATCATACATGCCCTTGACATAGGCCAACAAGGCTGTACGTCTGTCCTAAACTAATGCATCTATCTGTGAAACAAATGAATACCCAGTAGCTACCAAACACTACGCCTTGACGTAGGCCAACAAACATAGCTTGAATACTACTGACCATCCATAAGAAACGACGGAGGATTACGGCTGGTTTTTGGCGAAAAACCTTTAACGTAATGAACTTGATCTCGTTGAAGGAATCTGATAGAATTTTATAAAAAATACAGTAGCGAAAACCTTTTGCTAAAGAAGTCACTCCCGGTGAAGGGATCTCGGCTCTTTCCTCGTAGAATGAGGTGCAGGATATTCCAACTGAATACCGCGATGCAAAGCAACTTGTAATCGATTATATAGAAGTTATTACCCTGATGTAAACTTCTGCCCAAGGGGTCACTCCCAGTGAAGGGATCTCGGCCCTTGCCTCGTCGAATGAGGTGCAGGATATTCTAACTGAATATCACTATGCAAAACAAAAGGAAACGTCTTTGTAATAACTCCTTTTAAAATTTGTTCCAACAACATCAAATATAGGTTTGTTTTATCCTTGCATTGATAAGAATCAATGCATTCCCATCAATCAACCACACCAGAAAAGAACGAAAATAAAATGTACGTATATGCCATCCGCATTCGTCACTGGGTCCCGTCATCACCCGTTAGGTTACTTAACTAACGACAAAGCGGGGGCTGGACTAGCACGGGTGTAAAACATATACAACATCTAATAGTATATAGACTAATATACAATAATCGCTCCAGGAGTGATAATATACAACAATACCGAAAAGTAATAAGCATCACAGAACAATACAGATAATCTGGGATCCCCGGGTTTCACAGAGCCGCTACTGAAACCCAACGTTCCCCTGATCGTATGGATGGCCTGTGTAATGAAACCTAGACCCCTACGGGTGCGGCAAGTTACCCGCCAAAACCTGAAGCGAGGTAGTCCCCATAACATAGTGAATGGAACACCCGGCACTTCACGGAATCCGGTAAATTGAGCACCCCTCCTTGGGTCAACCTGCACCCCCTACGAGTGCGGCGAATAATCTGCCAATTCTAGAGTGAGGTCACTTTGCCTCTCAAAGCCATGAGATACGGACCCGTTGCCCTTTAGAACCCGGCTATCCGTGCACTCCTTCATGGGGTAAACCTAGTACAGAAATAAATATATACAACGGGTACATCGACCTCAGCCCGGTCGTGCCCCAAAAGAATATTATACAAACAGGCAGTGACGACAGTCCACATGTTGGGCGCTTGCCCCGCAATATCAAATGTACAAATAAATCCAAACAACACTACCATTGCACACTGCTATCCACCACGACAAATCCGCAACATCACAGCACAACACAGAACATCAACGCGAATGTCACGTTCGCAAACCCGTCTAAAAGAACTATAGCAGTCAGACGCGGTTTACCGATCAAATGACATTCCCGGTCGGAGATATAGAGTAAGTACTGCAAAACTAACATGTTTAAAATTTCGATCGACTAAATTTCCCGAAGTGGCCCCTGCAAACATCTGCTCTAGAGTAACAAAGTTTGGGCCCAAAAGACATATACTAAAAACTACAGTTTCCCATGGTAAACTCACTGGAAAGATTTAGCGCATTGTTCCCACAAAAGCGCGGCGGATCAGCGGCCAAACCCTGGTTTGGGCCGCCGATCCGCTGCTGTTTTGTGGGATCATGTGACCAAATTTCACCAGTGTGCTAAGAATAGCCTGCTTAGTTTTTTGTGATATGTCAAATAATTTTTAGACCAGATTAAAAATCGACAGAAACTATGAACAGAAAATTGTAGTTTCGCAAAAATCCGTTCGATCGATATTTTAAACGCGTTAGCATAAGTTAGTAAAGCTTAATAGTGAGGCTCTGATACCACTGTAAGTCCACGGTAGCGCCCTGGCCGTCTAACAGACGCCAATATGCGGAACAAAAACTTTTACGACTGGCGCTATCGCGTACTATAACCCGGATCTACCATTAAAGCTAAACTAACATATTGTAAAGAGGGTAGAATTGTTATACCGAACGATCCGAGTCCTTCGGTCTTTAACCATCATCCCACGATTTGTTGCGGCTGCTCCGATCTCCTCGATCTCCGGTCTCGTCGTCCAGGTGGCACCACGTCGACGGATCTTTAAACGGGCTCCCGCCTCTGAACCGAGGCAACTCGGTCGTCAAGTTTGCTAAAAGAGACGACCAAGATGAAGTAGAGAATGAGTAAAACACTTTGTCTCGTTACGTCCAAAGCTATGGACGAACGGTTAAGGAAGTTGCCAATTGGAATCGGGTAGATGGAAATTGAGCTATATGAAATTTCCATGAACTAAGTTTCTTGTATCTTTTCTCAAAAATGAATCCATCATCCTTCCTACAAGGGGCCGGCCACTATATGAAGAGGGGAGGAGGGTTAGTGTAGGAGCAAGAAGGGTGATCATAAGCTTTGATCTTATCATAACATAACATCAAAGCATGACTCACAAATGACACCAAGTATGAACACAATAAATGCACCATTAATGAACAAATGAGTCATAAGCCTAATCACCACTTCTAGAACCTTCTAGAAGCATGACTCACCCTCAAGACGAAAAGACAAATCCGTATTTAACCGAATGCTAAAGACGGGTGATAGAAAACTGGAAACTGGCAACTTCCAAAAGTGATCCTGAAACGAATTTCAGGATAACCCCGTAACAGTATAAACATACCCGCATTTGTATTACGACCGAATACAAATGCAACTGAGACAAAGATATTATATCTACACAGTATAATACTCGGATCCGTCTTAAACCAAAGCCCACCAGTATTATCTGCCCGAAAAATGACACGTGCGAAAACGCACGTGCATTTTCCGAACTCTGCCATAAAATCATACGGCCTCTACAACGTTTCGCACGAACTTGGGAAAGTGTCTGTGGGGGACTCTAATGACTCATCAACACACTGCACTGGGTATAACCACTAGCACGTCAGAGGTACAAGCTGTACGTAATGGTTGCCTATGTATTGATTGGAAGGGGAGCTGACGAGCGAACTCATCCAGAAATCCTACTGAGTCCGACAGTGACAATATCCGTACAGTCCGCTCCATTCGTCTATGGGTATCGCATATAGGGCCTAGGGGGCCGGTAAACGTCAGACCCGCAATAGCTGTATAAGTCGTGTCAGAGAGCAGCCCAGAACACCCTGAGATACTACTGGAATACCTTCCAGTAAATCTCGATTACCCTGGCCAGGGATTTCGTGTAATGGCTCTCCTAAACACAGCGCGATCTCACCCCCAATACCGGGAGAGACGAATCCCCGATGATCTGCTCACTGCCTCCATGTGGTTCGGGACTGTACCCAAAATATACCTGTTTTCACATCTCCTTTGAGCGTGGTAGGGTATAAATCAAAGCACAGTGGGAACTCACACGAGACAAATGACGACCTCAGGTGGATGAACTAACCTGTACACATGTCACTAGGGAACTGCTATCTGACGCTAGGTGTAATACCAACCCGCAAGTTCCCGGCGAGTCCTGTTCGGTGTACTCATAACCTAATGAGCACCTGTATACATCTTAGGTGATCCAACTGACACCAGTGGCTTGTGAGACCGGCCACTGCCCCTCGTCGGGGTCTCGACTGTATACACTAGTCTACTCTGGAGTATCGATGCCCTATCTCGAAACTCCCATGACTAGGGACACTTTAAGGATGTGCTTATAGACCCCAGCTCCCACATATATGATCGCCATCATTCTGCTGGTAGTCAAGAAAGAATCCTATGGGCTCTATCAACTTATACATGATGATAAAGACAAACCAGATAGCATACTATTATCTCGAGTAAGACTGTTCTATCGGTATAGGTCCTCCCTCAATCATCGCAATCACGTACCTGCGATCCAATAATTGACTTAGAGGGACTATATCCAACAGGCATATCGGGGCGGAGCAATAGCACCCTATGTGATATGGTGTGCTCTATGATGAGTACTACTGAGTTTCCTATTTCCTTTTGGGAGTTATGCACTTGAGAAGTTGCATACCTATTGAATAGGGTTCAAATCAAATCAGTTGCCTACCAATTCATATGTGATATGGAATGGGAAGAGCCCATATCTTAAGTATGTTAAGATTTGGGGGTGTCTGGACTATGTCTGAAAGCAAAATCTGGACAAGCTCGAGGCAAGGTCTGTTATGTAGAACTGGAAAGGTTCCGGCTATACAAACTGCAGCTGATGATTTGGTAGAACCAAAAGATTCAATAGTTTCCAACGAACCTCAGCCTCTCCGCCGATCTAGTAGGGTTCCTCACCCACCTGAGAGATACTTCGGTTTCTCCATGACAGTGGGAGCGAGGATTGCATCATGTGATGATGACCCAACTAGTTTCGAGCTGGCCATCAGGAGTGGGACTCTGTAAGAATGGCTGGATGCTTAGCGATCTGAGATGGAATCCTTATACACCAACAAAGTAAGGACTTTTATTGCTTTATCTGAAGGGTTAAATCCCCATCAGGAGCAAGTATATCTTGAGAAGATTACTTGGTGTACATGGAAAAGTTGAGACTTTCAAAACTAGACTTGTTAAAGGTTTGCATCATAGACCAATTGTGGCTAATAATGAAACCTTTTCTGGGGCCTATGCTTAAGTCCATCCAGATCCTACTTGCCATGGCTACATACCATGACTACGATATCTGGTGGTTGGGTATCATGACAGCTTTTCTAAATGATCTTTTAGAAAAGTGTCTATAAGTACACAGCTAGAGGGCTTCGTAGACAGTGGGAGCAGCGGAAACGTGCACAAGTTGCTTTATAGGATAATGCAGGCATCGCGGATTTGGAACATCTGTTTTGATGTGGTAGTGAAAGAGTTTGACTTCATCAAACTAGTAGATGAACCTTGTATGTACAAAAAAGGGTAGTAGGGAGTATGGTGATGATCCTCGTAGAGTACGTGGATGACATACTCTTGATAGGGAAGGTGTTTCCTATGCTACGCTCGGTCTGTTAGTTATATGTATGCCCTAGAGGCCATTACTGTACATAGGATGTATATTATAGTGGATGCTGGGACATATATAGGGAGGACTTTCTTGCTCGACATGATAGTATGCTATCTGGATGAACTTTACCTTAACGTGTATACTGGGTGTCTCTCTGTTACAAGTTGGTAAAGCCCTTAGGATGTGTACTTGATTACCTGGACTGTGATGCGGATCATACTAGTGGGGACATGGTAGTCCATAAGTACATCCTTCAAAGTCCCTAGTCGTGGGTGTATCGAGACGGGGCATCGATATACCAGAGTAGACTAGCGTGTACCTTCTCGACCCATACAGATGGGCGATGGATGATCCCATATCCATTGGTGTTTGACATCAGAGATGATATACGGGTGTTCAGTAGAGACTGGGTACACTTGACGGACTCGCCGAGAACTCCCAGATGGTATTATACCTTACGTCAGATGGCAGTTCTCTGGTGACACTGGTACGGAGTAGTCTGTTGACCCGAGATCGTCATAGAGTCTTGTGTGGTTCCCACTGTGCTTTGATTTCCATCTTACCACATCCAAGAGGGCGTGCAAAACGGTGGTTTTTGGGTACAGTCCCGAGTCACATGGAGGCAATGAGCGATAGGAGGGGATTCGTCTCTCCCGGTATAGGGAGTTGATGTTGCGCTGTGTTCGATTGGCTATAACAGGAAATCCCTGGCCAGGGTTGCTGAGATTTACTGGTAAGTGTTACCAGTAGTTTCTTGAATTGTTATAGACCTCATATCGACACGACTTATCGAGCTATTGGGGTCTGACGTTTACCACCCCTAGGCAAGATATGCGACATATCAGACGATCAGACCGGACTGTACGGTAGTGTTACTGGTTGGATTCACTGGAGTGTGAGCGGGCTTGCTCGTCGATCTTCAGATCGCTCAATACCCGGGTGGCCGTTACGTTTAGCAGACCGCTTGCGGCTTGTGGGTGCTTGATATGATCATCACCTGCTGCCGGCGTATTGACGAGTCTTTAGAGTCCTACACAGAAGTTTCCTGGCTCAAGCGAAACGAAATAGGAGCGCATATGAGATATGTGCGGGACCGAGAATAATGCGTGTATGTGATACCGTATTTCATTCACGCGATGAATGTATCGATTAGGTTATATGTGATATACCCTAGTTATCGAATCAAGGATTGATTCGATAAACCGATACATTGGATACTAGTCGGTTATATACGATATGACCGGATCGTTAAATCAAGTGTTGATTTAATGATTTAATGCATAATTATATATTTGATATATTACTTTGCATTAACTAGTATCGGTTCACTTTAATTGGATTTTCTCGCTCGGATGTGCACATTGTATATTCGATATAGTTTTGTGCACATGATTGTATCATGTTTGATGATGCATGCTTACTTGGTTTGTGTTAAAGATTGATCCATGGTTATTTAAATGGTTAGGGTTTTGTTTTTCATATACATTTATTTATTCATTTATTTCTTTGGAAAATATAATGCATAAAGATAAAATGGTGGCTTTTATTTTTGTTTCTTTCATGAACATTCATGAAGGTTTGAATAAAGTGACCATTTTGTCTCATGCTTAACCCTAACCACTACACCTAACCATGGTCCTCTCTCTACACTTAACCATGGTGTAATTATGATGAGAATAGATTTTATTTTCCATTATTCTTATTCTTAATATATGATTCTTCTTCTTCTTCTTCCTTTCTTCACTTGAAGAAAGCAAGCTCCATCAATGGTGATTGATGGAAATGAGTGAGAAATCCAATTCTAAAGTCTACCCACTTCCTATTTCTTCATCCTCTACCTCTTGCCAAGTAGTAGAATGTGTTTCCTTCACAAGTTTTCATGACTTGGTGAAGTTGGAGCTTGATCTAGCGATGCCTCGACGTAGATCATCTTCGGCATGGACATCGACGACCTAGCTTGCCCATTCTCCGACGAAGCCGACGCTAGAGCCCGGGAACTCATTTGGACAGCGAGGGGACTTCGTTGCGGAGCTATGGAGGTGGAGCACCGGATCTACAAAGGTTGTATTTCCGTATTCTTTATAGTTAAGTTGTTAACTAGTTTCTAGTTTCGCCTAATCTTTAGCCAACGATCCGTATTAGGTTTTCTCGGCACCTAGATTTTTTGAAATTGGCATTGTTGATGCCTTGTGAGACCTCATTAGGGTGCCTAGGAACCCTACAGTGGTATCAGAGCCTAGCTAGAGCCTTAGGCGAAGTCTAGAAGGAATTTGAAACCCGAACGAACACGAAACCCAACTCAAAAATAGCTCTCTGGACAATTTTCAAAATCGTGATTTTTTCCAGATTAAAAATATTCAGAAAAATCAGCAGGAAGATATAAGGTTAACTGCAAAATTCGAGCGCGTGATTCCATAAAGGGGGCGCGGATACGCGGCCTTACAGGAGGCTTATGCGGCGGATCCGCGGCCATTTTGTCGTTTTGTGCTTCGAAATTTGCACCTTAATTCTTAGTTTTCAGTTCTGGTTTTCCTGGGAATTTTTAATATTTTTTCCAGAGTTTTATTTTCTGAGTTGTTTTGGGGATTCGAATGTTCGGTCGGATTATCAAATTTTGTCTGTGTGTCTTTCCGGATAAATTTTAGAATATGTTAAAAAGTTCGACCGGATATAAATACCCAATTTTTCCCCTGTCGGGAAATTTCCAAGTGTTGGATTTTTCCGTAGTTTAACGACGTTCTAAGTAGTGCAAGTAACGCGATGGACCCTCTAGAAGACAACAAACCTTAACTCGATTATGTGACCGTCTTGAACTGCCCTTTGAACCTTAGGGTTTGGGGCAGTACGGCGTGCCACATGTGAGGCGTTGGCTTGACCCTTCTACGGCTGGACCGTTGGTACTGAGGCACGAACTGAATGTTGTTAGACTTATTTCATGTGTTGATGTTTCGGGAAAACTTGGGTGTTCGATTGTTCGATCGGAAAGTTTAACATTTTCTATTTATCCGGAATGTGATCCAATAATTGGAATTCACAAGAAGTTATGAGATAACTGAATGAATGCTATAAACATAGCAGTTTAGTCTCACTTGATCGGTTGGCACGGAATTTTGATGTGATCAAAAGTCCGTCGCAATCACGTAGCGTACGCGGATACTCGCCGGGTAAACTTAATAGACAGCCTCACTCTATAGCCCCGACCAAGTGACTGTAGGAGAACCCCGTCGCCGAAAGCATCCGTTCGGGTGCTCGCGGTAGCGGTGTTCCGTCTTGGTGCACTTCGTCGAAGGTATCGGGGGTGCGGCCGTCTACTGAAGTTTGCGACGAGCATTCGATCAGGATGTCGGGAATCTTGTTGAATTGCCCGACTTGATATTGAAAAGAGTTTTCGATTTTGAGACTAAAATGCGGGGTTTATAATTGTTAGGCATGCGATGTCTAAGTAATTCATTTGGTCAGGCATGCGATGTCTGAGATGGTTGCGGATTCCAACTGTTGTAGTTTTACACTTTCTTTTCTATGACCGTAAGTGTAATATGTGATATCGCCGGTTTCGTTGCTATATGTCAACGACAATTGGGATGCGCATATTTACTTACGTTGATGACATGTGATGTTATGTGTTGCTGGATATGTTATATTGGATCGTCGTGTTTGAATAGCCGGGGGTTTTTATGTGAGATGAGTGTTTTTCATTTTCATTCATGTAAAAAACTTGTATGTAATATTCTTTTATTGGGGCACTTCCAGGTTGCGGAAGATGTCACCCTTTGTATATTATTTACTTTTCCGCACTAGGATAGACCCAAGGAGGAGGGCACAAGTAACCGGGTTCTGGAGTCCAGTGGGAGACCAACTCGAGGAGTCGAGTCCGGGTCTCCTAACTCCAGAATTGGTAGGATTGCTTGCCGCTCTCGTAGGTGTCTAGGGGTGTGGGTTTGGCTATTCATCGCGACCGTGGAATCCGTGTTTTATACTGGCTCGTATTGAAAACACGGACGTCCTAGTATATCCAATATTTCATATGTTTCTTCTGCTGCGATATCTATGATGTGATCATGTGATGTTCTGTGATAGATACAGTATATAGTATATATGATATATTATATAGACGTTACTTATGTTTTACACCCGTGCTAGCCCTGCCCCGCTCTGCCGTTAGTTACCTAACCTAACGGTGCACGAGGGGACATCGAGGCGAATGCGGATGGTATAAGTGTACGTCGTATTTATCTGTGATGTTTAGGTACTTAAATGATGGGACTTCATTAATGTGATTAATGAAATAAAAGAAACCTAAGATGTTGTAGAATCGAATTTCAAAATAAAAAGGGTAGCTACAGTTCTTGCTTTGCACAGCGGTATATATGATATATACTGCACCTTATTCGATGAGGAAAGGACCGAGATCCCTTCACCGAGAGTGACTCCTTTAGCAATAACTGGCAGATGCTACACACTCGGTTTGTCTTTTGATTGCTTTTAAGAGTTTTTGCTTTGCACAGTGATATATATGATATATCCCGCACCTCATTCGACGAGGAAAGGACCGACGATCCCTTCACCGGGAGTGACTCCTTTAGCAAAACTAGAAAAGCCTCAAAAGCACTCCATTTTAAAATCATTTGATTCTACAACGATATCAAGTTCATTACGCAATAGGTTTTCAGAAAAACCTGTCGTAGCCCTCCGTCATTTCAGATAAGTATTAGTTAGTATTCGTGCTGCGGTTGTTTGGCATGCGTCAAGGCGTAGTGTACGGTAGCTAACTAGTGCTTATCTGCCAGCATATGATGCGATTGGATTAGGGTATTCGTACGGCGTTGTTTGGCATGCGTCAAGAGTCGTGCGGGTGGGTTTAATTCAATCAAGAAATATACGGGTTGAACTTGACTAGCAGACTATAGGTTGTTTGGCATGCGTCAAGGTCATAGCGAGCTAGGGGCAAAATATTATCGGGAATTTCAAGTGTTGAGATTTGCAATGAGATTGCATACCTTCTATGAGATAGTTGGATCCCGATACCCGCTGCGAGTAAGTGTTACTCCTGGGAGAGTTTTATACATTACAATTAGCCGATCAAGTAGGTGTCTAGAAAGGTGTCAACGGGGTTACGCCTCTGGGAAAACGAGGTTTACATTAATTAGGTTCGTGCGAAAGCACGGGGGACCTCCCTCAAAGTACCGACACTGGCCTGGCTGAAAGATTGGCGAACTTGTAGTGTGTAATTAATCCCGGCTAGTCTTTCCTTTTAGGGTTTGAAGGAAGATTTGATAAAAAGCAGTGGGAGCCATCCTGATTAGATAAAATAATAACCAATCTATTCTTGCAAGAGCGCACGCTGAGTGTTTTCTTCTCTCTCTCTCCTGGTAGCGACCATATCACGCCTTAATCAAGATAATAATACGGATAATTGACCGAACCCGCTTGTTATACTGAGCTGGGGAACGTTGGTCCCGCTCCAACTTATAATTGTTATAAGACAGAGCAGGAAATTGGGGAATACCAGATTTCCCGTGCCGCCTAAACGAAGAGAGTGCATGCTGATGCATCATCTTCGGGTGTGTTCATTACAGAGAACTGTTTCTCAGTATCCTTTACGTCCTGGGTATGTGATACCAGATCAGGATCCCAGATATGTAATTTGTTACATAAGGCTACAGAAAGATAGAGAACTGAGAATGTTATAAGTTTCATGAGGCAGAAAACGGGGCAAGAGTTGCAGCCAAGTCTGTCGGTCACTGTCACCCTGTATTACCAATACATTGATTCTGAACGAATGTTATTAGATACCGAACCTGATATACAAAATCATATCACTCTCTTTATTAGTAAAGAAATGATAAAATTTTGTATTGTTGGATAATATTTTGAACATTTCCTATATCAAAAGTTGATCGGTTCAGGCACGTTGTCTAAAAGCATTGACGTTCTAAATCAAACTACAGTTCTTAGTATACAGAACACACACAAGAGGAAGAGTTCAGAAATGAACGAATCCTTCTTGAGGTATTGTAGACTAGGTCAGATCAATGCGACCCGACTGGCTAGAGTTACATAAAGATGCATATTTAAATTAGTTTGAACTTACATCTTGTGAAACTCGCCAGTCATGTCACAAAGATAAGATGACCATAGCTCCGTTTACTGGAAACAGAGAAAGAGTTAGTGAACTCTTGGGATGATACATGTTGATGTATGTAGGTCCCCAGTCTACACATGCCAAGACCGGTTCTTTGTACTTCATTACATTCTCTGATAATCTCTCGAGATTCAGATCTATGTTCCTGTTGAAACACAAGTCCGAACCTTTTGAGATATTCACAGAATATAAGATAGAAGTAGAGAACCGATAAGGGTATAAGTATTATGTCTTTTGATGTGATCAAGGAGGAGAATACTTGTGCACGGAATTCCTGGACTATTCTAAAGGAGAATGAGATTCTCTCTCAGCATTACTCCTCCGTATACACCATAGCACGATGGTATATCGGGGCGGAGCAATCACACCCTATATGATAAGGTGCACTCTATGATGAGTATTACTGAGTTACCTATTTCCTTTTAAAGGGGTTATGCACTTGAGAAGCTGCATACCTATTGAATAGGGTTCCAATCAAATCAGTTGCCTACCGCTTCATATGTGATATGGAAAGGGAAGAGCCCATATCTTAAGCTAGTTAAGATTTGGGGTTGACCGGCCTATGTCTGAAAGCAAAATCCGGACAAGCTCGAGGCAAGGTCTGTTATGTAGAACTGGAAATGTTCCAGCCATACAAACTGCAGCTGATGATTTGATAGAACCAAAGGATTCAGTAGATACCAACGAACCTCAGCCTCTCCGCCGATCTAGTAGGGTTCCTGACCCACCCGAGAGATACTTCTGTTTCTCTATGACAGTAGGAGCGAATATTGCATCATGAGATGATGACCCAACTAGTTTCGAACTGGCCATCTAGAGTAAGACTCTGTAAGAATGGCTGGATGTTTATCGATCTGAGATGGAATCCTTATACACCAACAAAGTATGGACTTTGGTTGCTATATCTGAAGGGTTAAATCCCCATCAGGAGCAAGTATATCTTGAGAAGATTACTTGGTGTAGATGGAAAAGTTGAGACTTTCAAAGCTAGACTTGTTAAAGGTTTTCGTCATTGACCAGGCGTGGATAATGATGAAACCTTTTTCCAGTATCTATGTTAAGTCCATCCAGATTCTACTTGTCACGGCTACATACCATGACTATGATATCTGGTGATTGGGTGTCATGACTACTTTTCTAAATGATGTTTTAGAAGAGTGCGTCTATAAGTACACAGCCAGAGGGCTTCGTAGACAGTGGGAGCAGCGGAAACGTGTGCAAGATGCTTTATAGGATTAAAGCAGGCATCGCGGAGTTGGAACATCTGTTTTGATGAGATAGTCAAAGAGTTTGACATCATCAAAATGGTAGATGAACCTAGTATAAACAAAAAGGTAGTAGGGAGTATGGTGGTGATCCTCGTAGAGTACGTGGATGACATACTCTTGATAGGGAAGGAGTTTCCTATGCTACGCTCGATCGATCTCCGATTATCACAATGATTATCCACATAGGATCAAAGTGATACCTACTAAATCCTGAGTTTTGGATCTATGAGATAGATCTAAATGGATATTAGGACACTCACTAGTTATAGTGAGATGGTATCAGTTGATCCTGGGGAAAATCACTGGAAGTGTTCCAGGGTGATAAAGACGACTGAATGTCAGTCGCAGGCATTGTCTTTACCCTCAGTAAAGGGACGGTATGTTGGAAGAGTTCCAAGCTAGATACCGTGACATACTAGACGATAAAGGCAGGATACATCGCTACTTAAGATGCTACCAAAGAGGCTGTTTGAGTGTATAATGGTTCATGAGATGAACTATGTTCCTCCCATTGTGTGACAATGGAGTTGTGGCTTATGCCAAGGAACGGAGGTCCCATCAGTGATCCAGACATATTCTAAGGCAGTATCACCTGATCATGGAGATGGTTGATCTCTAAGGGATCCAGGTTAGGAGAGTATATTCAGAGGACAACACAGCGGATCCACTCACAAAGGCCTGTTCCCAGAGAGTGACTTTTATGGAATGGTTGAGTATGAGATACTACAACCACTGCTACAGATGGCCCTAGTGCAAGTGGGAGATTGTTAGTTGTATGTATGCCCTAGAGGCCATTACTGTACATAGGATGTATATTATAGTGGATGCTGGGACATATATAGGGAGGACTTTCTTGCTCGACATGATAGTATGCTATCTGGATGAACTTTACCTTAACGTGTATACTGGGTGTCTCTCTGTTACATGTTGGTAAATGTCACGACCCGCAGGGTACGGAACGTGACTGGCACTTAAGTTTACGAAACGTCTAAAGACGTCCGTAAAATAAGTAAGCCAAAGCCCAGAAAACAAAACCAATTAAGAAAAAGAGTGAAGAAAACCCAATCAATTGAAAGCGAGTTTATCAAATAAGTCATGTAAAACCCTTTTTAAAAACAATACCAATTTTTCCGAAAATTTCGGCAGAGTCTCCTTTGTAAATACTGGCCCCCAAAATGGGTACAACAAAATATATATGAATCCAACAAAATAGGGCATCCCCAAGCGGGAGCTAGCTCTTCGCCACAAGGCGGTCACAAATCCCACGCAATATAAAATGACAACAAGCAAAATAATCATAATGAAGCATAAGAAAACAGCATGTCGACTCAAGTGAGCTCGACCCCAAAATACAGCATAAAAGTCTACAAATCTCACAGTCTCATCTCTAGGTCAATATACAATAATGCTGGTAGATACAGTAGATGGAGTGCTCTAGATACAAAGAATATACAAGGTGGTGCAAAAATAATAATATAACCCACCTAAGAGCAAAACCTCGAGTCCAGGCAAAGGAGGCAAAAGAACAAGTGCGCCCGCCGCTACTGAACTGACGGAGCGGACCTGCAAAAGACTGTGGCACAACGGGGGTGAGTTGCCAACTCGTGAGTAATAAATAACACCTACAAAGGCTATCGTATGCATGCACACAAGCATCCTAGCATCTAAAATACAGGTATGAATGGGTGCACTAGCAGGTGTGTATACAACATCAGTGTACGAATATGTATGCAACATGAATATCTGAGGTCTCAATAGGTATATATAAGAAACATTTATCTCTTTTTGTTTTTGAAACTCTTTTAGAATGCCAGCATAATACTCAAAGAATCGACGAGAACCGGTGTCCAGCAACGACACCCAAAAGCTGTCTCAAATCTCATAAATGTATCTCTGGCCTCAGCCGTCCGGCTGACCCATCTCAAATATCAATATCTCATCATCTAGCGGCCACGGTCGGTATCCTCTGGATATCCGCCGTCCCAAACAGTCACCGGTAGGTAATCCGTCCCCTGCCAGGCTCAACGTCAACACCACATTCCTCTTGCCCCGGGTACCTTACCGGGCCCACCATGTACCCGTGCCGGTTCCTCCACTCCTCGACACGGATTTCCAAAACCACAGCAAACTCATGGTGGACGACACTTACATCACTAGAAAACCGCAATTTACATATTTTAAAAATATAATAAGTTTAGAAATTTTGCTGCTTTCCCCCGAAATCCAGCAATATCATAAAATCTCAAGAAATCCTCATAAGTGCATATATCAGTGATAATGAATGCATATGGTATCAATAATCAAGTTGCGATGTGTGATTAATGGATTAAGCATGAACAATTAATATGATGAAGTACATGCACATGAATAGCAATCCTACGGTTTCATTTTAAGGAATTAAAGGCAATAGCACAAGTTTAAGTATCAATTAGTAAAAGGTTTAAATTTAAAGGTTATCTAGTGTGGTGGCATGGCAATTACCAGGGTGTGTGTGTAAGCATGAATAGTGCTCGTGCTGCATATAAAAACCCTGGCAATGGTGCAGGTGTCCTATAAAATGGTTTCGTATAGGTATATCAATATAATGCATGGATGCAGCAAATAGTCAAATAAGTATTTCACCCCTAATTACTAACATCACTAAGGATCTTGTAAGTTACTAAAACTATCGGGCGGCTTGCGCCATCCAACGATAGTCCCCCGTAGATGTTACATCTACTCACCGGAATCCCTGGCTAGCTGCGTCCAATCACCGCTTTCCCTTTTCGAGCCGCGTCTGACGTCTCCGCGACCGAACCTGGAATTAACATCAATACAAACATAAGGTTACAAATCAAGAACGACGCAATTCCCTAACGAAAATACCAACGTTCACTAGCTAGGTACAACGTGCACAAGGTGCGCGGAACACACGCGAAAATCGCAAAAACTGCAAAAATCGCCGATTTGGTCGCCCGGCAAAACTAAAACCCGACTACTCAAAACTCCGCGCTCACGCATCCTAAACGTCATAGGAGATGCTAAAATCATCCCCAAGGTATCACAAATAATTCACCAAATAATTTTAATAAAAACCTAGTAAGCACAAACTAGCAATTTTGGTGCAAAAATCGAAATTTAGCGATACGGTTATCACAATCCAACCACACAACAAGCAATCTACAAACACTATAATTACAACACATTAGCAAAGATTCAAAACCTATTTTCCATAAACAACCATTACTTGAATTATATAACCTAGCAATTCTTAATCCAAATTATATATGAAAACCTTAAATTAACACTAATTTATAACTCAATTAGCAAGTTAACCTTCTAGATTAGGTTAGCAAAACAACTAGATAACAAATTAGATTTAATCAACTAAATAATGGTTTCTAAACCCTAATTCAACTCATTTATCATGCCTCACAACCCATTTTCCATACATAAACCCTCTCTTGAATTTCCTAAAACAACAATTTACAACCAAAATCAAACTTTTAAAATTAACTAAATTAGCATAATTTGAAGGCCACATAAACAAGGTAACTTCTTTGATTTGGTTGTGTAGGAACTAGCAAGCAAAATAAATTTAATTAACCACATAATGGTGTGCTAACAAACCCTAGTTTAAAACAACTACTCTTTTATAAACTAGATTAGAAATTAGCTAAACTTTTAACACTAAAACCATATAATTAAAGGAATTTTGCCAAAAGAAATTAACTTGATGGAAATTATACCTCAATTTGAGATCTAGCAAGAATAAATTTTCTCCAAATGATGGCCTCAAGCATCAAGATCCAAGCTAGGGAGGTGAAGGAAAAGAAAGATGAAGGATGGGTTTAATTTGTAAGCTTGAAATTGCAATTTTGTTGAATTAAACATGAAGAATTTTGAAGAAATGAAAAGAAAAGAGATGAAGAGGAGGGAATGCAGGTTTCGGCCAGATGAGGAGGTAAGGGGAGTGGCGTGGGTGTGTGGGAAAGGTCAAGAGTCAACTCCCCAAAAGTCAATGCACCATACTTCAACAACTATATTTAATATAAATTCCTAAACAAAACAATTCCACACATGAAGATAAAGCAAGGTGAGGCCAGAAATTTCTGGACTTGAACAAGGTGGGGCTGTCCTAGGGCTGAGGGATGAGAGAGAGGGGTTTTACAAAAGAAATTTTATGCAAAAAGACCCCCTACAAGTCAAAAATTGCAAGTTTTAGCTTAAAATTCAATAAATTCGTTTCCTATCATAAAAATTAGTTAAAAATCAAAATAAAATACTGAAAATTTATGTTACAACTAGATTTTAATTAACATAATTTTAAAGCTTAAATTTTAGCCCATTTAAATTTGTATTTATCGCTAATTTAATGTATTTTCTTACCGGCTTAAAATAATATAAAAAAATTGAAAAAATTAGGGAAAATTTTTAAACGACCAGAATTTCATAAGTAACTCATTAGCTACTAAAAACAAGCAATTACCTATCCATTTTAGGTATAATTAGTCCTAAACTGCAAAATAACAAAAAGACGGTTTTCGGAAAAATACCGAATTTTCACCGAATTTCAGGAAAACACCAAAACTACTTTTCAAGGCATTACAATCTTCCCCCCTTAAAGAAATTCGGTCCCCGAATTTAAAAATATAGCTACGCGTACCTTCAAAGAGATGGGGGTATTTCTTCCTCATCTCGCCCTCGGTCTCCCAGGTAACCACCTCGCTGCTCGGGCTACGCCAAAGGACCTTGACGGTTGGTATAATCTTCGACCTCAACTTCTTCACCTGCCGATCCAGGATGGCCACCGGCTGCTCTGCAAAAGAAAGGTCGCGCTCTAGCTGGACTGTCGGGTGCTGAATCGCATGCGAAGGGTCGTGAAGGTACTTGCGGAGCATCGAAACATGGAAGACGGGGTGAACATCGGGAAAGCTGGGAGGAAGAGCCAAACGATATGCAACAGCGCCGACACGCTCGAGGATCTCGAAGGGACCTACGAATCTAGGGCTAAGCTTCCCTTTTCGCCTAAAACGCATCACGCCCTTCATCGGAGAGACTTTCAGAAAAACATGGTCGCCAACTGCGAACTCTAATCTGCGACGGCGCCTGTCTGTATAGGATTTCTGCCTGCTCTGAGCCGCTCTCATCCGGTCTCGGATCAACTGTATCTTCGCTGTCGTCTCCTCAACAAGCTGCGGCCCCAAAATGCTGCTCTCGCTGAGCTCTGTCCAACAGACGGGCGATCTGCATCTCCTCCCATACAATGCCTCGAAAGGTGCCATCTGAATAGTATCCTGGAAGCTGTTGTTGTATGAGAACTCCACCAGAGGTAAATGACGATCCCAGCTACCACCAAAGTCTAAAACGCACGCTCTGAGCATGTCCTCGAGAGTCTGAATGGTCCGCTCTGACTGTCCGTCGGTCTGCGGATGAAACGCTGTGCTGAAGCTCAAACGAGTGCCCAAAGCCTCCTGAAGTCTCTGCCAAAGTCGGCTGGTGAACTGAGTGCCTCGATCTGACACGATACAAGTCGGTACGCCGTGTAGTCGCACGATCTCGTCAATATAGAGCTGAGCATACTGAGCGAAGCTGAAAGTGGTCTTCACCGGTAGGAAGTGAGCCGCTTTCGTCAATCTATCCACGATCACCTAAATGGAGTCGTACCCTCGACTGGTCCTGGGTAGACCCACAACGAAGTCCATCGAAATCTGTTCCCATTTCCACTCTGGAATGGGTAACGGCTGTAGCTCTCCTGCGGGCCTCTGGTGCTCGGCCTTGACTTGCTGACAAGTCAGGCATCTCGAAACGAAATCCGCAATGTCCCTCTTCATCCCGTCCCACCAGTAGGTCTCTCTCATATCATGGTACATCTTGGTGGAACCGGGGTGGACACTATACACTGATCGGTGTGCCTCCTCAAGAATGTCGCGCCGCAATCCATCAGCATCTGGTACGCACATTCTAGATCCATATCGTAAAATCCCCTGATCGTCAACCACGAACTCGGAAAATCTGCCATGTCCCATCTGTGCCATGATCTCTGAGCAACGGTCGTCACTGCGCTGTGCCTCACATATACGGTCAAGCAACTGTGGTGTGCACGAACATGCGCGAGCTGTCCCCCTGTCTGAGTGAACTCGAACTCAACTCGGCTGTCGCATAACATCTGCCAATCTGCTGACGACTGCCTCTGCACTGCGCGCAAAAAGGATAGACTACCCCCGGGCCTCCTACTCAGCGCATCTGCCACCACATTTGCCTTGCCGGGGTGATATAAGATCTCGCAGTCGTAGTCTTTCACCAACTCCATCCAACGACGCTGTCTGAGGTTCAGGTCTCGCTGCTGAAATATGTACTTTAAGCTCTTGTGATCGGTGAATATCTGACACAACTCGCCGTAAAGGTAATGTCGCCAAATCTTCAGTGCAAAGACCACTGCAGCCATCTCCAAATCATGAGTGGGGTAGTTCTGTTCATGCTTCTTCAACTGCCGAGAAGCATAAGCGATCACCCGGCCATGCTGCATCAATACGCATCCTAATCCCACTCGCGAAGCATCACAGTAGACAACAAATCCGCCTGATCCCGAAGGCAAAGATAATACCGGCGCCGTAGTCAAACAAGTCCGTAGCTGCTGAAAACTGCGCTCGCACTCCTCTGTCCAAACGGAAGGAACTCCCTTCCGGGTCAAACCGGTCAAGGGTGCAGCTATACGGGAGAAGTCCTGAACAAAACGCATGTAGTAGCCTGCCAGGCCTAGAAAACTACGGATCTCAGTAACCGATGTAGGTCGGGGCCACTGCTGAACGGCCTCAATCTTCTTCGGGTCCACACACATGCCGTCTCTCGTAACCACGTGACCCAAGAATCCGACGCTGTCCAGCCAGAATGCACACTTGGAGAACTTTGCGAACAGCTGGTGCTCCCTCAGAGTCTGTAACGTAATCCGCAAGTGCTGCTCGTGCTCCTCTCTGCTCCGGGAGTACACCAAAATATCGTCGATAAACACGATGATTAACAAGTCAAGATACGGCCTGAAAGTACGGTTCATCAAATCCATGAATGCTGCTGGGGCGTTGGTGAGTCCGAACGACATCACCAAAAACTCGTAGTGGCCGTAGCGCGTGCGGAAAGCTGTCCTCGGTATATCCTCCTGTCGAACTCGCAGCTGATGGTATCCTGATCGCAAGTCGATCCTCGAAAAATACCCCGCACCCTGAAGCTGGTCGAACAAATCATCAATGCGCGGCAACGGATATCTGTTCCGAACGGTAACTTTGTTCAGCTGGCGGTAGTCGATACATAAGCGCAAACTTCCATCCTTCTTCTTGACAAACAGGACCGGAGCACCCCACGGAGAAACACTCGGCCGAATAAGCCCCTTATCTAACAAATCCTGCAACTGATCCTTCAGCTCTCGAAGCTCTGCCGGGGCCATCCGATAAGGCGGTATAGAAATAGGCCCCGAGCCGGGAATCAAATCAATGCAGAACTCAACATCGCGCTCAGGCGGTAGCCCAGGTAGCTCATCAGGGAAAACATCAGGGAACTCACAAACTACCGGGACCCGGTTTAACGGAACCTCTGCAGCTCGAGTATCACAAACATACGCTAAGAATCCCTGACATCCCTTCCGCAAGAGCTGACCAGCGCGAAGAGACGAAATTATGCTGGGAAGGGTGACACTGCGGTCTCCCTGAATAACAAGGACTGGCTCTCCCGGAAAGCTAAATATGACTGCCTTCTCACGGCAGTCCACCGAAGCATAACAAGTGGCTAGCCAATCCATGCCCAGAAGCACATCAAAGTCCAACATATCGAGGAGAATCAAATCAACCGATGAATCGCTCTCCCCGATACGAACGGAACACAAACGAAAAACAAAACGAGCGACAAACGACTCGCCTACCGGAGTAACAACAACAAGCGGCTGATCTAACGACGACGACTCACGGCCCAACATCGGTGCAAAGTGTGTAGATACGTACGAATGTGTGGAACCTGGGTCGAATAATACCTGCGCATCGAAAGAACAAACTGGCAAGGTACCTGTCACAACGGCATTAGATGCCTGCGCATCCTGCGGTGTCAAAGCAAAAACTCGGGCCTGTCCTCCACCGATAGCGGGCTGACCTCGACCTCGGCCTCTGCCTCCTCGTCCTCTCTGAACAGGACCGCCGCATCCACGGCCTCTCGGTGCACCTAACTGGCGTGGAGCATCGCCTGGGGTAGGAAGTAGGGCTCTCTGAGGAGGGGGTGGTGATGGTGGTAGGGTCACATGCGGAACTGTCGCTGCTCCCTGTCGTCTCACCGGACAGTCTCTGACAAGATGGTGCGGACTCCCGCACCCAAAACACCCTGGCGACGGCTGCTGCCCCTGGGGATAAGAACCATATAACTGTCCCTGCCCAAATCCTCTGCCAGGCCTATCTCTCGGAAAGAATCTGGCGCGCTGCCTCTGAGACGGTACATCGGTGCGAATCCTCTTCGGCCCAGAAACGGCCGAAGTCCGTGATATGCGTGCCTCCATCCGCAATGCCGTATCCATAGCAGCTGAATAAGTGTCGTAGTGCTGGGCGCCAATGGCAAGATATAGCTGGGCATCAAGTCCCTGTACGAACCTCTTCACCATCTTCTCCTCGATATCCACCAAATACTGAGCATATCGGGATAACTGTGTAAACTGGATGTCATACTCAGACACCGTCATCCCAGGTGTCTTGACTAAGGCCTCGAAACTGCGAGCTCTGGCGTCACGAACGCTCTCTGGAAGGAAACGAGCTAGAAAGACCGCTGTAAACTCAGCCCAAGTCATAGGCGGTAGACCTGCAGCTCGACCTCTCAAGACTGACTCCCACCATGTCTGCGCGAGACCCTCTAGTCGGAAACTCGCAAGCTCTACCCATCAATCATCCGAACATCTCAGCGAACGGCAGATCCTGGCTAAACTGTCAAGGAACATCTGTGGGTCCTCCGCTGCCTCGGTGCCGGTGAATACTGGAGGTCTCAGCCTCATGAAATCCTGTAGTGAAACCGGGATGGCCACGGTGGTAGTAGTAGGAGCAGGTATCATGGTCGTCTGTGATGTAGTAGGTACGTCATCCGGCCTCGGTGTACGACTGGCTGCAACTAGGGATCCTACCATCTGACGTAGCTCCTGCATGCCTCCCATCATCTGTCGCAACTCCTCCATACCGGTCTCGAGCCTATCCATACGACCTGGGGAAGGTGGATCGGTCTGTCCCTGCGGCGTAGGCATACCACCCTGCTCAGTCCTAGTCTCGGACGAGCCAGCTCGAATCTCGTCTCTGGCGGCAGCCCTCTGTGCCCTCGTAGCCTTCGGCGGCATAGTGGGTGTTACAGGAAAAGGGGTAATAAGAACAGTGCAATAGGATCATAGGATACACGGAATTGAAGAAGGAATTTTCAAGCAAGTATATCCTAAAGTCACTTAGGCGGAGTACCGTATCGCATGTATGCCGCGGACATACATACGCTACGTTACCCTACTTAAGTCACTTACTCCATCTACCAAGGGTCATCCTACACTCAAAAAGGTAAAACCTCTAGCTCTGATACCAACTTTGTCACGACCCGCAGGGTACGGAACGTGACTGGCACTTAAGTTTACGAAACGTCTAAAGACGTCCGTAAAATAAGTAAGCCAAAGCCCAGAAAACAAAACCAATTAAGCAAAAGAGTGAAGAAAACCCAATCAATTGAAAGCGAGTTTATCAAATAAGTCATGTAAAACCCTTTTTAAAAACAATACCAATTTTTCCGAAAATTTCGGCAGAGTCTCCTTTGTAAATACTGGCCCCCAAAATGGGTACAACAAAATATATATGAATCCAACAAAATAGGGCATCCCCAAGCGGGAGCTAGCTCTTCGCCACAAGGCGGTCACAAATCCCACGCAATATAAAATGACAACAAGCAAAATAATCATAATGAAGCATAAGAAAACAGCATGTCGACTCAAGTGAGCTCGACCCCAAAATACAGCATAAAAGTCTACAAATCTCACAGTCTCATCTCTAGGTCAATATACAATAATGCTGGTAGATACAGTAGATGGAGTGCTCTAGATACAAAGAATATACAAGGTGGTGCAAAAATAATAATATAACCCACCTAAGAGCAAAACCTCGAGTCCAGGCAAAGGAGGCAAAAGAACAAGTGCGCCCGCCGCTACTGAACTGACGGAGCGGACCTGCAAAAGACTGTGGCACAACGGGGGTGAGTTGCCAACTCGTGAGTAATAAATAACACCTACAAAGGCTATCGTATGCATGCACACAAGCATCCTAGCATCTAAAATACAGGTATGAATGGGTGCACTAGCAGGTGTGTATACAACATCAGTGTACGAATATGTATGCAACATGAATATCTGAGGTCTCAATAGGTATATATAAGAAACATTTATCTCTTTTTGTTTTTGAAACTCTTTTAAAATGCCAGCATAATACTCAAAGAATCGACGAGAACCGGTGTCCAGCAACGACACCCAAAAGCTGTCTCAAATATCATAAATGTATCTCTGGCCTCAGCCGTCCGGCTGACCCATCTCAAATATCAATATCTCATCATCTAGCGGCCACGGTCGGTATCCTCTGGATATCCGCCGTCCCAAACAGTCACCGGTAGGTAATCCGTCCCCTGCCAGGCTCAACGTCAACACCACATTCCTCTTGCCCCGGGGTACCTTACCGGGCCTACCATGTACCCGTGCCGGTTCCTCCACTCCTCGACACGGATTTCCAAAACCACAGCAAACTCATGGTGGACGACACTTACATCACTAGAAAACCGCAATTTACATATTTTAAAAATATAATAAGTTTAGAAATTTTGCGGCTTTCCCCCGAAATCCAGCAATATCATAAAATCTCAAGAAATCCTCATAAGTGCATATATCAGTGATAATGAATGCATATGGTATCAATAATCAAGTTGCGATGTGTGATTAATGGATTAAGCATGAACAATTAATATGATGAAGTACATGCACATGAATAGCAATCCTACGGTTTCATTTTAAGGAATTAAAGGCAATAGCACAAGTTTAAGTATCAATTAGTAAAAGGTTTAAATTTAAAGGTTATCTAGTGTGGTGGCATGGCAATTACCAGGGTGTGTGTGTAAGCATGAATAGTGCTCGTGCTGCATATAAAAACCCTGGCAATGGTGCAGGTGTCCTATAAAATGGTTTCGTATAGGTATATCAATATAATGCATGGATGCAGCAAATAGTCAAATAAGTATTTCACCCCTAATTACTAACATCACTAAGGATCTTGTAAGTTACTAAAACTATCGGGCGGCTTGCGCCATCCAACGATAGTCCCCCGTAGATGTTACATCTACTCACCGGAATCCCTGGCTAGCTGCGTCCAATCACCGCTTTCCCTTTTCGAGCCGCGTCTGACGTCTCCGCGACCGAACCTAGAATTAACATCAATACAAACATAAGGTTACAAATCAAGAACGACGCAATTCCCTAACGAAAATACCAACGTTCACTAGCTAGGTACAACGTGCACAAGGTGCGCGGAACACACGCGAAAATCGCAAAAACTGCAAAAATCGCCGATTTGGTCGCCCGGCAAAACTAAAACCCGACTACTCAAAACTCCGCGCTCACGCATCCTAAACGTCATAGGAGATGCTAAAATCATCCCCAAGGTATCACAAATAATTCACCAAATAATTTTAATAAAAACCTAGTAAGCACAAACTAGCAATTTTGGTGCAAAAATCGAAATTTAGCGATACGGTTATAACAATCCAACCACACAACAAGCAATCTACAAACACTATAATTACAACACATTAGCAAAGATTCAAAACCTATTTTCCATAAACAACCATTACTTGAATTATATAACCTAGCAATTCTTAATCCAAACTATATATGAAAACCTTAAATTAACACTAATTTATAACTCAATTAGCAAGTTAACCTTCTAGATTAGGTTAGCAAAACAACTAGATAACAAATTAGATTTAATCAACTAAATAATGGTTTCTAAACCCTAATTCAACTCATTTATCATGCCTCACAACCCATTTTCCATACATAAACCCTCTCTTGAATTTCCTAAAACAACAATTTACAACCAAAATCAAACTTTTAAAATTAACTAAATTAGCATAATTTGAAGACCACATAAACAAGGTAACTTCTTTGATTTGGTTGTGTAGGAACTAGCAAGCAAAATAAATTTAATTAACCACATAATGGTGTGCTAACAAACCCTAGTTTAAAACAACTACTCTTTTATAAACTAGATTAGAAATTAGCTAAACTTTTAACACTAAAACCATATAATTAAAGGAATTTAGCCAAAAGAAATTAACTTGATGGAAATTATACCTCAATTTGAGATCTAACAAGAATAAATTTGCTCCAAATGATGGCCTCAAGCATCAAGATCCAAGCTAGGGAGGTGAAGGAAAAGAAAGATGAAGGATGGGTTTAATTTGTAAGCTTTAAATTGCAATTTTGTTGAATTAAACATGAAGAATTTTGAAGAAATGGAAAGAAAAGAGATGAAGAGGAGGGAGTGCAGGTTTCGGCCAGATGAGGAGGTAAGGGGAGGGGCGTGGGTGTGTGGGAAAGGTCAAGAGTCAACTCCCCAAAAGTCAATGCACCATACTTCAACAACTATATTTAATATAAATTCCTAAACAAAACAATTCCACACATGAAGAAAAAGCAAGGTGAGGCCAGAAATTTCTGGACTTGAACAAGGTGGGGCTGTCCTAGGGCTGAGGGAAGAGAGAGAGGGGTTTTACAAAAGAAATTTTATGCAAAAAGACCCCCTACAAGTCAAAAATTGCAAGTTTTAGCTTAAAATTCAATAAATTCGTTTCCTATCATAAAAATTAGTTAAAAATCAAAATAAATTACTAAAAATTTATGTTACAACTAGATTTTAATTAACATGATTTTAAAGCTTAAATTTTAGCCCATTTAAATTTGTATTTATCGCTAATTTAATGTATTTTCTTACCGGCTTAAAATAATATAAAAAAAATTGAAAAAATTAGGGAAAATTTTTAAACGACCAGAATTTCATAAGTAACTCATTAGCTACTAAAAACAAGCAATTACCTATCCATTTTAGGTATAATTAGTCCTAAACTGCAAAATAACAAAAAGACGGTTTTCGGAAAAATACCGAATTTTCACCGAATTTCAGGAAAACACCAAAACGAATTTTCAAGGCGTTACAATCTTCCCCCCTTAAAGAAATTCGGTCCCCGAATTTAAAAATATAGCTACGCGTACCTTCAAAGAGATGGGGGTATTTCTTCGTCATCTCGCCCTCGGTCTCCCAGGTAACCTCCTCGCTGCTCGGGCTACGCCAAAGGACCTTGACGGTTGGTATAATCTTCGACCTCAACTTCTTCACCTGCCGATCCAGGATGGCCACCGGCTGCTCTGTAAAAGAAAGGTCGCGCTCTAGCTGGACTGTCGGGTGCTGAATCGCATGCGAAGGGTCGTGAAGGTACTTGCGGAGCATCGAAACATGGAAGACGAGGTGAACATCGGGAAAGCTGGGAGGAAGAGCCAAACGATATGCAACAGCGCCGACACGCTCGAGGATCTCGAAGGGACCTACGAATCTAGGGCTAAGCTTCCCTTTTCGCCCAAAACGCATCACGCCCTTCATCGGAGAGACTTTCAGAAAAACATGGTCGCCAACTGCGAACTCTAATCTGCGACGGCGCCTGTCTGCATAGGATTTCTGCCTGCTCTGAGCCGCTCTCATCCGGTCTCGGATCAACTGTATCTTCTCTGTCGTCTCCTCAACAAGCTGCGGCCCCAAAATGCTGCTCTCGCTGAGCTCTGTCCAACAGACGGGCGATCTGCATCTCCTCCCATACAATGCCTCGAAAGGTGCCATCTGAATAGTATCCTGGAAGCTGTTGTTGTATGAGAACTCCACTAGAGGTAAATGACGATCCCAGCTACCACCAAAGTCTAAAACGCACGCTCTGAGCATGTCCTCGAGAGTCTGAATGGTCCGCTCTGACTGTCCGTCGGTCTGCGGATGAAATGCTGTGCTGAAGCTCAAACGAGTGCCCAAAGCCTCCTGAAGTCTCTGCCAAAGTCGGCTGGTGAACTGAGTGCCTCGATCTGACACGATACAAGTCGGTACGCCGTGTAGTCGCACGATCTCGTCAATATAGAGCTGAGCATACTGAGCGAAGCTGAAAGTGGTCTTCACCGGTAGGAAGTGAGCCGCTTTCGTCAATCTATCCACGATCACCCAAATGGAGTCGTACCCTCGACTGGTCCTGGGTAGACCCACAACGAAGTCCATCGAAATCTGTTCCCATTTCCACTCTGGAATGGGTAACGGCTGTAGCTCTCCTGCGGGCCTCTGGTGCTCGGCCTTGACTTGCTGACAAGTCAGGCATCTCGAAACGAAATCCGCAATGTCCCTCTTCATCCCGTCCCACCAGTAGGTCTCTCTCATATCATGGTACATCTTGGTGGAACCGGGGTGGACACTATACACTGATCGGTGTGCCTCCTCAAGAATGTCGCGCCGCAATCCATCATCATCTGGTACGAACAGTCTAGATCCATATCGTAAAATCCCCTGATCGTCAACCACGAACTCGGAAAATCTGCCCTGTCCCATCTGTGCCATGATCTCTGAGCAACGGTCGTCACTGCGCTGTGCCTCACATATACGGTCAAGCAATTGTGGGCGTGCACGAACATGCGCGAGCTGTCCCCCTGTCTGAGTGAACTCGAACTCAACTCGGCTGTCGCATAACATCTGCCAATCTGCTGACGACTGCCTCTGCACTGCGCGCAAAAAGGATAGACTACCCCCGGGCCTCCTACTCAACGGATCTGCCACCACATTTGCCTTGCCGGGGTGATATAAGATCTCGCAGTCGTAGTCTTTCACCAACTCCATCCAACGACGCTGTCTGAGGTTCAGGTCTCGCTGCTGAAATATGTACTTTAAGCTCTTGTGATCGGTGAATATCTGACACGACTCGCCGTAAAGGTAATGTCGCCAAATCTTCAGTGCAAAGACCACTGCAGCCATCTCCAAATCATGAGTGGGGTAGTTCTGTTCATGCTTCTTCAACTGCCGAGAAGCATAAGCGATCACCCGGCCATGCTGCATCAATACGCATCCTAATCCCACTCGCGAAGCATCACAGTAGACAACAAATCCGCCTGATCCCGAAGGCAAAGATAATACCGGCGCCGTAGTCAAACAAGTCCGTAGCTGCTGAAAACTGTGCTCGCACTCCTCTGTCCAAACGAAAGGAACTCCCTTCCGGGTCAAACCGGTCAAGGGTGCAGCTATACGGGAGAAGTCCTGAACAAAACGCCTGTAGTAGCCTGCCAGGCCTAGAAAACTACGGATCTCAGTAACCGATGTAGGTCGGGGCCACTGCTGAACGGCCTCAATCTTCTTCGGGTCCACACACATGCCGTCTCTCGTAACCACGTGACCCAAGAATCCGACGCTGTCCAGCCAGAATGCACACTTGGAGAACTTTGCGAACAGCTGGTACTCCCTCAGAGTCTGTAACGTAATCCGCAAGTGCTGCTCGTGCTCCTCTCTGCTCCGGGAGTACACCAAGATATCGTCGATAAACACGATGATTAACAAGTCAAGATACGGCCTGAAAGTACGGTTCATCAAATCCATGAATGCTGCTGGGGCGTTGGTGAGTCCGAACGACATCACCAAAAACTCATAGTGGCCGTAGCGCGTGCGGAAAGCTTTCCTCGGTATATCCTCCTGTCGAACTCGCAGCTGATGGTATCCTGATCGCAAGTCGATCCTCGAAAAATACCCCGCACCCTGAAGCTGGTCGAACAAATCATCAATGCGCGGCAACGGATATCTGTTCCGAACGGTAACTTTGTTCAGCTGGCGGTAGTCGATACATAAGCGCAAACTTCCATCCTTCTTCTTGACAAACAGGACCGGAGCACCCCACGGAGAAACACTCGGTCGAATAAGCCCCTTATCTAACAAATCCTGCAACTGATCCTTCAGCTCTCGAAGCTCTGCCGGGGCCATCCGATAAGGCGGTATAGAAATAGGCCCCGAGCCGGGGATCAAATCAATGCATAACTCAACATCGCGCTCAGGCGGTAGCCCAGGTAGCTCATCAGGGAAAACATCAGGGAACTCACAAACTACCGGGACCCGGTCTAACGGAACCTCTGCAGCTCGAGTATCACAAACATACGCTAAGAATCCCTGACATCCCTTCCGCAAGAGCTGACCAGCGTGAAGAGACGAAATTATGCTGGGAAGGGTGACACTGCGGTCTCCCTGAATAACAAGGACTAGCTCTCCCGGAAAGCTAAATATGACTGCCTTCTCACGGCAGTCCACCGAAGCATAACAAGTGGCTAACCAATCCATGCCCAGAAGCACATCAAAGTCCAACATATCGAGGAAAATCAAATCAACCGATGAATCCCTCTCCCCGATACGAACGGAACACAAACGAAAAACAAAACGAGCGACAAACGACTCGCCTACCGGAGTAACAACAACAAGCGGCTGATCTAACGACGACGACTCACGGCCCAACATCGGTGCAAAGTGTGTAGATACGTACGAATGTGTGGAACCTGGGTCGAATAATACCCGCGCGTCGAAAGAACAAACTGGCAAGGTACCTGTCACAACGGCATTGGATGCCTGCGCATCCTGCGGTGTCAAAGCAAAAACTCGGGCCTGTCCTCCACCGATAGCGGGCTGACCTCGACCTCGGCCTCTGCCTCCTCGTCCTCTCTGAACAGGACCGCCGCGTCCACGGCCTCTCGGTGCACCTAACTGGCGTGGAGCATCGCCTGGGGTAGGAAGTAGGGCTCTCTGAGGAGGGGGTGGTGATGGTGGTAGGGTCACATGCGGAACTGTCGCTGCTCCCTGTCGTCTCACCGGACAGTCTCTGACAAGATGGTGCGGACTCCCGCACCCAAAACACCCTGGCGACGGCTGCTGCCCCTGGGGATAAGAACCATATAACTGTCCCCGCCCAAATCCTCTGCCAGGCCTATCTCTCGGAAAGAATCTGGCGCGTTGCCTCTGAGACGGTACATCGGTGCGAATCCTCTTCGGCCCAGAAACGGCTGAAGTCCGTGATATGCGTGCCTCCATCCGCAATGCCGTATCCATAGCAGCTGAATAAGTGTCATAGTGCTGGGCGCCAATGGCAAGATATAGCTGGGCATCAAGTCCCTGTACGAACCTCTTCACCATCTTCTCCTCGGTATCCACCAAATACTGAGCATATCGGGATAACTGTGTAAACTGGATGTCATACTCAGACACCGTCATCCCAGGTGTCTTGACTAAGGCCTCGAAACTGCGAGCTCTGGCGTCACGAACGCTCTCTGGAAGGAAACGAGCTAGAAAGACCGCTGTAAACTCGGCCCAAGTCATAGGCGGTAGACCTGCAGCTCGACCTCTCAAGACTGACTCCCACCATGTCTGCGCGAGACCCTCTAGTCGGAAACTCACAAGCTCTACCCATCGATCATCCGAACATCTCAGCGAATGGCAGATCCTGGCTAAACTGTCAAGGAACGTCTGTGGGTCCTCCGCTGCCTCGATGCCGGTGAATACTGGAGGTCTCAGCCTCATGAAATCCTGTAGTGAAACCGGGATGGCCACGGTGGTAGTAGTAGGAGCAGGTATCATGGTCGTCTGTGATGTAGTAGGTACGTCATCCGGCCTCGGTATACGACTGGCTGCAACTAGGGATCCTACCATCTGACGTAGCTCCTGCATGCCTCCCATCATCTGTCGCAACTCCTCCATACCGGTCTCGAGCCTATCCATACGACCTGGGGAAGGTGGATCGGTCTGTCCCTGCGGCATAGGCATACCACCCTGCTCAGTCCTAGTCTCGGACGAGCCAGCTCGAATCTCGTCTCTGGCGGCAGCCCTCTGTGCCCTCGTAGCCTTCGTCGGCATAGTGGCTGTTACCGGAAAAGGGGTAATAAGAACAGTGCAATAGGATCATAGGATACACGGAATTGAAGAAGGAATTTTCAAGCAAGTATATCCTAAAGTCACTTAGGCGGAGTACCGTATCGCATGTATGCCGCGGACATACATACGCTACGTTACCCTACTTAAGTCACTTACTCCATCTACCAAGGGTCATCCTACACTCAAAAAGGTAAAACCTCTAGCTCTGATACCAACTTTGTCACGACCCGCAGGGTACGGAACGTGACTGGCACTTAAGTTTACGAAACGTCTAAAGACGTCCGTAAAATAAGTAAGCCAAAGCCCAGAAAACAAAACCAATTAAGCAAAAGAGTGAAGAAAACCCAATCAATTGAAAGCGAGTTTATCAAATAAGTCATGTAAAACCCTTTTTAAAAACAATACCAATTTTTCCGAAAATTTCGGCAGAGTCTCCTTTGTAAATACAGGCCCCCAAAATGGGTACAACAAAATATATATGAATCTAACAAAATATATATGAATCCAACAAAATAGGGCATCCCCAAGCGGGAGCTAGCTCTTCGCCACAAGGCGGTCACAAATCCCACGCAATATAAAATGACAACAAGCAAAATAATCATAATGAAGCATAAGAAAACAGCATGTCGACTCAAGTGAGCTCGACCCCAAAATACAGCATAAAAGTCTACAAATCTCACAGTCTCATCTCTAGGTCAATATACAATAATGCTGGTAGATACAGTAGATGGAGTGCTCTAGATACAAAGAATATACAAGGTGGTGCAAAAATAATAATATAACCCACCTAAGAGCAAAACCTCGAGTCCAGGCAAAGGAGGCAAAAGAACAAGTGCGCCCGCCGCTACTGAACTGACGGAGCGGACCTGCAAAAGACTGTGGCACAACGGGGGTGAGTTGCCAACTCGTGAGTAATAAATAACACCTACAAAGGCTATCGTATGCATGCACACAAGCATCCTAGCATCTAAAATACAGGTATGAATGGGTGCACTAGCAGGTGTGTATACAACATTAGTGTACGAATATGTATGCAACATGAATATCTGAGGTCTCAATAGGTATATATAAGAAACATTTATCTCTTTTTGTTTTTGAAACTCTTTTAGAATGCCAGCATAATACTCAAAGAATCGACGAGAACCAGTGTCCAGCAACGACACCCAAAAGCTGTCTCAAATCTCATAAATGTATCTCTAGCCTCAGCCGTCCGGCTGACCCATCTCAAATATCAATATCTCATCATCTAGCGGCCACGGTCGGTATCCTCTGGATATCCGCCGTCCCAAACAGTCACCGGTAGGTAATCCGTCCCCTGCCAGGCTCAACGTCAACACCACATTCCTCTTGCCCCGGGGTACCTTACCGGGCCCACCATGTACCCGTGCCGGTTCCTCCACTCCTCGACACGGATTTCCAAAACCACAGCAAACTCATGGTGGACGACACTTACATCACTAGAAAACCGCAATTTACATATTTTAAAAATATAATAAGTTTAGAAATTTTGCGGCTTTCCCCCGAAATCCAGCAATATCATAAAATCTCAAGAAATCCTCATAAGTGCATATATCAGTGATAATGAATGCATATGGTATCAATAATCAAGTTGCGATGTGTGATTAATGGATTAAGCATGAACAATTAAAATGATGAAGTACATGCACAAGAATAGCAATCCTACGGTTTCATTTTAAGGAATTAAAGGCAATAGCACAAGTTTAAGTATCAATTAGTAAAAGGTTTAAATTTAAAGGTTATCTAGTGTGGTGGCATGGCAATTACCAGGGTGTGTGTGTAAGCATGAATAGTGCTCGTGCTGCATATAAAAACCCTGGCAATGGTGCAGGTGTCCTATAAAATGGTTTCGTATAGGTATGTCAATATAATGCATGGATGCAGCAAATAGTCAAATAAGTATTTCACCCCTAATTACTAACATCACTAAGGATCTTGTAAGTTACTAAAACTATCGGGCGGCTTGCGCCATCCAACGATAGTCCCCCGTAGATGTTACATCTACTCACCGGAATCCCTGGCTAGCTGCGTCCAATCACCGCTTTCCCTTTTCGAGCCGGGTCTGACGTCTCCGCGACCGAACCTGTAATTAACATCAATACAAACATAAGGTTACAAATCAAGAACGACGCAATTCCCTAACGAAAATACCAACGTTCACTAGCTAGGTACAACGTGCACAAGGTGCGCGGAACACACGCGAAAATCGCAAAAACTGCAAAAATCGCCGATTTGGTCGCCCGGCAAAACTAAAACCCGACTACTCAAAACTCCGCGCTCACGCATCCTAAACGTCATAGGAGATGCTAAAAACATCCCCAAGGTATCACAAATAATTCGCCAAATAATTTTAATAAAAACCTAGTAAGCACAAACTAGCAATTTTGGTGCAAAAATCGAAATTTTGCGATACGGTTATCACAATCCAACCACACAACAAGCAATCTCCAAACACTATAATTACAACACATTAGCAAAGATTCAAAACCTATTTTCCATAAACAACCATTACTTGAATTATATAACCTAGCAATTCTTAATCCAAACTATATATGAAAACCTTAAATTAACACTAATTTATAACTCAATTAGCAAGTTAACCTTCTAGATTAGGTTAGCAAAACAACTAGATAACAAATTAGATTTAATCAACTAAATAATGGTTTCTAAACCCTAATTCAACTCATTTATCATGCCTCACAACCCATTTTCCATACATAAACCCTCTCTTGAATTTCCTAAAACAACAATTTACAACCAAAATCAAACTTTTAAAATTAACTAAATTAGCATAATTTGAAGACCACATAAACAAGGTAACTTCTTTGATTTGGTTGTGTAGGAACTAGCAAGCAAAATAAATTTAATTAACCACATAATGGTGTGCTAACAAACCCTAGTTTAAAACAACTACTCTTTTATAAACTAGATTAGAAATTAGCTAAACTTTTAACACTAAAACCATATAATTAAAGGAATTTTGCCAAAAGAAATTAACTTGATGGAAATTATACCTCAATTTGAGATCTAGCAAGAATAAATTTGCTCCAAATGATGGCCTCAAGCATCAAGATCCAAGCTAGGGAGGTGAAGGAAAAGAAAGATGAAGGATGGGTTTAATTTGTAAGCTTGAAATTGCAATTTTGTTGAATTAAACATGAAGAATTTTGAAGAAATGAAAAGAAAAGAGATGAAGAGGAGGGAGTGCAGGTTTCGGCCAGATGAGGAGGTAAGGGGAGGGGTGTGGGTGTGTGGGAAAGGTCAAGAGTCAACTCCCCAAAAGTCAATGCACCATACTTCAACAACTATATTTAATATAAATTCCTAAACAAAACAATTCCACACATGAAGAAAAAGCAAGGTGAGGCCAGAAATTTCTGGACTTGAACAAGGTGGGGCTGTCCTAGGGCTGAGGGAAGAGAGAGAGGGGTTTTACAAAAGAAATTTTATGCAAAAAGACCCCCTACAAGTCAAAAATTGCAAGTTTTAGCTTAAAATTCAATAAATTCGTTTCCTATCATAAAAATTAGTTAAAAATCAAAATAAAATACTAAAATTTTTTGTTACTACTAGATTTTAATTAACATGATTTTAAAGCTTAATTTTAGCCCATTTAAATTTGTATTTATCGCTAATTTAATGTATTTTCTTACCGGCTTAAAATAATATAAAAAAATTGAAAAAATTAGGGAAAATTTTTAAACGACCAGAATTTCATAAGTAACTCATTAGCTACTAAAAACAAGCAATTATCTATCCATTTTAGGTATAATTAGTCCTAAACTGCAAAATAACAAAAAGACGGTTTTCGGAAAAATACCGAATTTTCACCGAAATTCAGGAAAACACCAAAACGACTTTTCAAGGCGTTACAGTAAAGCCCTTAGGATGTGTACTTGACTACCTGGATTGTGATGCGGATCATACTAGTGGGGACATGGTAGTCCATACGTACATCCTTCAAAGTCCCTAGTCGTGGGTGTATCGAGACGGGGCATCGATATACCAGAGTAGACTAGCGTGTACCTTCTCGACCCATACAGATGGGCGATGGATGATCCCATATCCATTGGTGTTTGACATCAGAGATGATATACGGGTGCTCAGTAAAGACTGGGTACACTGGACGGACTCGCCGAGAACTCCCAGATGGTATTATACCTCACGTCAGATGGCAGTTCTCTGGTGACACTGGTACGGAGTAGTCTGTTGACCCGAGATCGTCATAGAGTCTTGTGTGGTTCCCACTATGCTTTGATTTCCATCTTACCAGGTCCAAGAGGGCGTGCAAAACGGTGATTTTTGGGTACAGTCCCGAGTCACATGGAGGCAATGAGCGATAGGAGGGGATTCGTCTCTCCCGGTATAGGGAGTTGATGTTGCGCTGTGTTCGATTGGCTATAACAGGAAATCCCTTGCCAGGGTTACTGAGATTTACTGGTAAGTGTTACCAGTAGTTTCTCGAATTGTTATAGACCTCATATCGACACGACTTATCGAGCTATTGGGGTCTGACGTTTACCACCCCTAGGCAAGATATGCGACATATCAGACGATCAGACCGGACTGTACGATAGTGTTACTGGTTGGATTCATTGGAGTGTGAGCGGGCTTGCTCGTCGATCTTCAGATCGCTCAATACCCGGGTGGCCGTTACGTTTAGCAGACCGCTTGCGGCTTGTGGGTGCTTGATATGATCATCACCTGCTGCCGGCGTATTGACGAGTCTTTAGAGTCCTATACAGAGATTTCCTGGCTCAAGCGAAACGAAATAGGAGCGCATATGAGATATGTGCGGGACCGAGAATAATGCATGTATGTGATACCGTATTTCATTCTCGCGATGAATGTATCGATTAGGTTATATGCGATATACCCTAGTTATCGAATCAAGGATTGATTCGATAAACCGATACATTGGATACTAGTCGGTTATATACGATATGACCGGATCGTTAAATCAAGTGTTGATTTAATGATTTAATGCATAATTATATATTTGATATATTACTTTGCATTAACTAGTATCGGTTCACTTTAATTGGATTTTCTCGCTCGGATGTGCACATTGTATATTCGATATAGTTTTGTGCACATGATTGTATCATGTTTGATGATGCATGCTTACTTGGTTTGTGTTAAAGATTGATCCATGGTTATTTAAATGGTTAGGGTTTTGTTTTTCATATACATTTATTTATTCATTTATTTCTTTGGAAAATATAATGCATAAAGATAAAATGGTGGCTTTTATTTTTGTTTCTTTCATGAACATTCATGAAGGTTTGAATAAAGTGACCATTTTGTCTCATGCTTAATCCTAACCACTACACCTAACCATGGTCCTCTCTCTACACTTAACCATGGTGTGATTATGATAAGAATAGATTTTATTTTCCATTATTCTTATTCTTAATATATGATTATTCTTCTTCTTCTTCCTTTCTTCACTTGAAGAAAGCAAGCTCCATCAATGGTGATTGATGGAAATGAGTGAGAAATCCAATTCTAAAGTCTACCCACTTCCTATTTCTTCATCCTCTACCTCTTGCCAGGTAGTAGAGTGTGTTTCCTTCACAAGTTTTCATGACTTGGTGAAGTTGGAGCTTGATCTAGCGATGCCTCGACGTAGATCATCTTCGGCATGGACATCGACGACCTAGCTTGCCCATTCTCCGACGAAGCCGACGCTAGAGCCCGGGAACTCATTTGGACAGCGAGGGGACTTCGTTGCGGAGCTATGGAGGTGGAGCACCGGATCTACAAAGGTTGTATTTCCGTATTCTTTATAGTTAAGTTGTTAACTAGTTTCTAGTTTCGCCTAATCTTTAGCCAACGATCCGTATTAGGTTTTCTCGGCACCTAGATTTTTTGAAATTGGCATGGTTGATGCCTTGTGAGACCTCATTAGGGTGCCTAGGAACCCTACACGGTCAATCTCCGCTTATCACAAGGATTCT
The DNA here is from genome assembly GCA_030015575.1 of Agapanthus africanus. Lineage (NCBI taxonomy): Eukaryota > Viridiplantae > Streptophyta > Magnoliopsida > Asparagales > Amaryllidaceae > Agapanthus > Agapanthus africanus. The sequence goes on from CM057343.1 coordinate 251,469,360, forward strand.
CCATATAGGATCAAAGTGATACCTACTAAATCCTGGGTTTAGGATCTATGAGATAGATCTAATTAGATGTTAGAATACTCACTAGATGCAGTGAGATGGTATCAATTGATCCTGGGGAGAATCACTGGAAAGGTTCCAAGGTGATAAGGACAACTGAATGTCAGTCGCAGGCATTGACTTTACCCTCAGTGGAGGGACGGTATGTTGGAAGAGTTCCAAGCTAGATACCGTGACATACTAGATGATTAAAGGCAAGATACATCGTTACCAAGGATGCTACCAAAGAGGCAATCTGGATATATAAGTTCATGAGATGAACTTCGTTCCTACCATTGTGGGACAATGGAGTTGTGGCTTTAGCCAAGGAACTACCGTCCCATCAGAAATCCAGATATAATTCTTAGGCAATATCACCTGATCTTGGAGATAGTTGATCTCCAGGGAGATCGAGATTAGGAGAGTAGACACAGAGGACAACAGCGCGGATCCACTCATAAAGGCCTTTTTCCCAGTAGAGACTTTTATGGGATGGTTGAGTATGAGATACTTCGACTATAGCTGATTGTTGGGTATGTGATACCACAACAGATGGCCCTAGTGCAAGTGGGAGATTGTTAGTTATATGTATGCCCTAGAGGCCATTACTGTACATACGATGTATATTGTAGTGGATGCTTGGACATATATAGGGAGGACTTTCTTGCTCGACATGATAGTATGCTATCTGGTTACTCTTTATCTTAACATGTATTCTGATTGTCTCTAATACATGTTGATAAAGCCCTTAGGATATGTACTCGACTACTAGGACTATGATGAGATCATACTAGTGGGGCCACGGTAGTCGATGAGTACATCCTATAACTGTTCCTAGTCGAGGGTGTATCGAGACAGGGCATCGATGCACCAAAGTAGACTAGCGTATACGCATCTTGACCCATATGATGGGCGGTGGATGATCCCATATCCATTGGTGTTTGACATTAGAGATGGTAACGGGTGCTCAGTGGAGACTGGGTACACTGGACGGACTCGCCGAGAACTCCCAGATGGTATTATACCTCACGTTAGATGGCAGGTTCTCTGGTGACACTTGTACAGGTTAGTCTGTAGACCCGAGATCGTCATAGAGTCTTGTATGATTCCCACTGTGCTTTGATTTCCACCTTACCACGTCCATGAGGGCGTGCAAAACGGTGGTTTTTGGGTACAGTCCCGAGTCACATGGAGGCAATGAGCGATAGGAGGGGTTTCGTCTCTCCCGGTATTGGGGGTTGATGTTGCGCTGTGCTCGATTGGCCGTAACAGGGAAGCCCCTGGCCAGGGCTGATTTAGAGATTTACTGGTAAGTGTTACCAGTAGTTTCTCGACCCGTTATGAGCCTCACATCGGCACGACTTATTGGTTATTGGGGTCTAACGTTTACCACCCCTAGACTTGATATGCGACATATCAGACGAGGAGACCAGACTATACGGGAAGTGTTACCAGCAGGCTTTTACAGGAGTTGGAGCGGGCTTGCTTGCTGATCTTCTGATCGTTCAATACCCGGGTAGCCGTTATGTCCAGTTAGTGTAAGTCCATGTCACGCACCCAACGAACTTGCGGGGAGGCGGAATATATGAAAAACGATTATCAAAGCTTCGTAACACGGACTTGAGCGCATGAATCGTTATCTAAACCATTGCTAACTAACAACTAGAGGTTTAACTACTCGGATACGAAGTTATACCTCACGATACTAGTCCTTCGGGTCTTCATCGCGGTCCTCCACTCCTCGTAGGCTCCTTGGAACATCGGCACCTCAACGGCCTCCTCGAATCAAAGACGATCCACCCGAAAGCTTCTACGCCAAGCTTAATCTCAAACTTGAGATAACTAGGTTGCTTAAAGTGCTAATATAAGCTACCTAGGGGATATAGAGTGAGGTTATGGATGTATTAGTCTAGCTAACCCTTGATCTCAACATATGAGAGGTTAGGGGTAGGGTCTGAAGAGAGAGTGAGCTTGAGGAGAGAGAAGGTGAAGATGAGAATGAAATGAGATAATGATGTTATCATAATATATATGAAGCATTATTATTTATCTAAAAATCAAATAAAAGAATTAACAACCATGCTTCATAAATATCTATGAGTGATTCATCACCATGAGTCATTAAGCATTTATGATGCATTTAATGACTTGGATGAATCACACAAATGAGTCACTAATCTCATTTAATGTAATGCCACTGTCATGACCCGAAAGAGCACGTGACTGGCCCTTGAACCATATGAAGTCTATAGGACCCCATCTGATCTAAGTAAGCCAAAAGCCCAGAAATCTAAAACCATTTAAAGAGTAAATAAGGAAAACTGGTTTTAAGAAGTAAAGAAATCATGTTTCGAAAATCAAAGTTTTTAAATAACTAAGCCGAATATGTATTTTTAAAATGTGTAACCTTTCCTGAAAATTTCGGCAGAGTTTCCTTTGTAAAAACTGGCCCCGAACGGGGTACAACAAGAATAATATATATGAAATGATAAAAGGCATCCCCAAGCGGGAGCTAGCTCTTCGTCAATCGACGGTCACAACCACGCAAGCAATAATAATATACAACGCCAGGGGGCGAGGATCAAAACCCAAAAAGAACTCAAAACAGCCAGAAAACCGTAATACTACAAGCGCGACTCTAAGATCGAAATAATACAACACCGTTTTCTAAGTCTGAAACAATATACAAGTTTTGGTTTATGGAATTTCTAGATACAATGAATAATACATGTACAATGGCGGTTCTGATACAAAAGAACCTACCTACCCAAGCAAGTCACCCATAAGGAAGCAGTGTGCCAAAAATGCCGCTATGGAATCTGTGCGGCAAAACCTGCAAGAACTGTGGCACAACGGGGGTGAGTTGCTAACTCGTGAATAGAAAATATCTACAAGCAGAGATCGAATGCATGACCCATCCTAGGTCAATACGATCAGATATAAATAAACCTCAATATGAATAAGTCTGAAGCATGCCAAACTGGCAAGGTAATCTCTATGCATGAGTGTAGTGCCAAGTGCTCGTGCCAGTGCCTCAGGTAAAAGCATATCATAAATGTGAGGTATAATTAATGTAATCAATCTACATGTACGTGGATCCCATCCACTCGTCACCCAATGACAATAAGCATCATGCATGTAAATGCCATAGAGCATATGCATGGAAAATATGAGGATATAACCAAAAGCATGGAACCTGAGTGCCTAGCATCGACACTCGAAAACATCAAGAAAACCTGTGCCTAGCATCGGCACGTAAATCCTCCATATACCGGGCATCCGTCAGTCCGGGTCAGCCCACTCTATCATATATCGGGCATCCGTCAGTCCGGGTCAGCCCTCTCTCAATATATCGGGCATCCGTCAGTCCGGGTCAGCCCACTCTCAATATATCGGGCATCCGTCAGTCCGGGTCAGCCCACCCGCAACATATCGGGCATCCGTCAGTCCGGGTCAGTCCACTCTCAATATATCGGGCATCCGTCAGTCCGGGTCAGCTTACCCTCAACATATCGGGCATCCGTCAGTCCGGGTCAGCCCTCTCTCAAAACCAGAAATATCATAAAAACAACATATCTCAATGCGCAAATCAGAAAGCATGATGCATGTGACATATAAAGAAATGTGAGCAACATACACTGAATGCAACAGTACTACAGTATAGTGACATGGTAATTATCGACGATGAAGTGTGTGAGCCGGCAAACAAGTGTACGTGGAACATACGCATCATCGATAATGGTGCTGGTGTCCTAGCAGCATGACTGAAATATATCAACAATACAAGCGATGCAATGCAAATAGCATGAATATGCGGAATCGAATAATCAACGCAACAGTAGAGAACCTGCCTCAATAGATATATCATGCAACCTTGCCTTTTGAAACAAGACGAATCAGGGCTTTTGGTAAAATAAGGGCTACGGTGTTTAAAGAAAAGATGTGTCGTTTGAAAATATCCGTATAAACCCTTCTGCCTATCTTTAAAATATCCCCGATTCGTTAGTTTTGAAATAGGTATGACTCGGGTCTAGTCTAACGCCTACTATGCAAACTACGAACCCAACAATCAAGTCAATCGGAAGAGGTATGGAAACCACCTAGTCGATATACTTATATATATATATAGTCGATGATCTCGCCTCAATAGTATCACATATGATATAGTGTATCATATAACATCATCGAGTCATGAGTGCAAATCTAACATCAATATAAAGCTCGTACGGTAAATCGTCGTACGGCATCCCAATGGCTGGGTACGGGTCAATATCCCATTCATCTCATCACATATCCGGTATCACTACCATCATATCACATCACAAAACGAACTCTGTCATATCGCCGAATCTCACGGCCTCAATCAAACCTCATCGAATCATCTCAATCCCATGTATCATCCTCAATCCCGTATATGAACACATAGTCCCATACCCATGTGTAGATATACACACCTCTATATGCGCACAGATAAATGAAAGAATGCATGCAAGTATATGTGTACGTGTATGTGTGGGTGCAACCACTACTCTAGGGTCTCGCACTATACTAAACCAATACATCCTTATCCCCAATAATACCATTATTACCATCAATAATCCTAAACAACACATAATAAATAAAAGTGTGTATACGTATTCGTATATATCACTACGGACTGCGGGGGTGCTATACGCCATCCACTCGACTTCTCCCCGTAGATATAAATCTACTCACCTTGCTTCTCGTGTGTCGGTGCCGATGTCTCCATCTTCATATTCTTTGCCTCAACATCACGTAGGGTACCTACAAGTATATCACAACACTAAAGCACATGAAAATCACATCCGAAACCAAAATAGCACACGCTACCCGTATAGGTAAAAACCTATCGTCTCGCATATAAACACGTTCAATATCCACTTGTCGTTGTCGTCCAAACGCCACCCGACACTGTAAGTCTACGTTAGCGCCCCGGCCGTCTACAGACGCCAAATGCGGAACAAAAACTTTTTAACTGACGCTATCGTATACTTTAACCCGGATCTGCCATTATTGCTAAACTAACAAACTGTAAAGAGTGTAGAAAGGTCATACCGAACGATCCGAGTCCTTCGTTCTTTAACCATCATCCCACGCTCCGTTGCGGCTACTCCGATCTCATCGATCTCCGATCTGCTCGTCCAGGTGGCACCACATCAACGATTCTTTAAACGGGCTCCCGCCTCTGACTCGAGGCAACTCGGTCGTCAAGTTTGCTAAAAGAGACGACCAAGATTGATGTAGAGAATGAGTGGAATACTTTGTCTCGCTTCGTCCAAAACCATGGACGAACGGTTAATGAAGTTGCCGTGGGAATCGGGTGATGGAATGAAATGAGCTGTGAAATTCCATACACCGAAAACTATCATAATCTTTTTCTACCAAATGAAACATCAAGTGAGTGTGTAAGAGAGAGAGGGGAGGGGCCGGCCATTATAAAGGAGGTGGGGGGGTGAGTGTAGGAGATGGGGAGGTAACCATAAGAGAAAAGATCAACTACAAATATCCTTCATGCAAACAAAACCTCATTAATGCAAATGGTGATTCATTAACCTAGTCACCATTGCATTAATGGCTCCATTAATGCACTAATGACTCACCATGCCAAGTCACCCATTCTAGAACCTTCTAGAATCACGACTCAACCTTATTCAAGAAAAGATAGATCCGTCTTTAACCGAATGTTAAAAGACGGCTGATAGAAAACTGGAAACTGGCAACTTCCAAAAGTGATCCTGAGACGACTTTCAGGATAACCCCGTAACTGTATAAATATACCCGCATTTGTATTACGACCGAATACAAATGCAACTGAGACAAAGATATTATATCTACTCAATATAATACTCGGATCCGGCTTAAACCAAAGCCGACCAGTATCATCTGCCCGAAAAATAACACGTGCGTAAACGCACGTGCATTTTCCGAACCCTGCCATAAAACCATACGGCCTCTACAACGTTTCGCCCGAACTTAGGAAACTATCTGTGGGGGACTCTAATGACTCGTCAGTACCCTGGCAGTGGGTTTAACCACAAACCGTCAGCGGTACTAGCAATGCGTAACGGCTGCCCATGGACTGACCTCAAGGGATGCCGATGAGAGAACTCATCCGGAAACCCTACCGAGCCTAACAGTGACAATGTATATACAGTCCGGTCCGTTCGTCAATGAGTATCGCATATCTGCCTAGGGGGCTAGTAACGTCAGACCCCCAATAGCAGTATAAGTCGTGTCGGAGTGAAGCCCAATAACACCCTGAGATACTACTGGAGTACCTACCAGTAAATCTCCTGCCATGGCCATGGGCTATGTGTAATGGCTCTCCTAGACACAGCACGATCTCGCCCCCAATACCGGGAGAGACGAATCCCCTGCCGATCCGCTCACGTGCCTCCATATGGCTCGGGACTGTACCCAAAAGCTACCTGTTTGCACGACTCCTTTGAGCCGTGGTAGGGTAGAAATCAAAGCACAGTGGGAACTCACACGAGACAAATGACGACCTCAGGTCGATGAACTAACCTGTACACATGTCACCAGGGAACTGCTATCTGACGATATGTATAATACCAATTAGCAGATTCCCGGCGAGTCCTGTCCGGTGTACTCATAACCCAATGAGCACCTGTATACATCTTAGGTGATCCAACTGATACCAGTGGCTTGTGAGACCGGCCACCGCCCCTCGTCGGGGTCTCGACTGTATACACTAGTCTACTCCGGAGTATCGATGCCCTGTCTCGAAACTCCCACGACTAGGGACCACAATTAAGGATATGCGTATAAACCACCCTACTCTCACGTATATGATCGCCATCATACTGTAGGTAGTAAAGCAAGATCCTAAGGGCTCTATCAAAGTGTAACAGTGATCAGTCACCTGAAACTGTACACGACTGATAAAGGCAAACCAGATAGCATACTATCATCTCGAGTAAGACTGTCGTACCGGTATAGGTCCTTCGCAACCATTGCAATCACGTACCTGCGATCCAACAATTGACTATGAGGGCACTATCTCCAACAAGAAACGAATCATCAAATACCAAAATCCAAGCTAAAACAAGTCGTAAATCATACGCCAACTCAAGCAAAACAACCCAGATTTCACCCTAACTAGAATCAGTAAAAACTAGACATACCCAGGGTCAAGACTAAAGGAAATAGGGCCATGCACAAAAATCGAGACAGTTCCCTCCTGCTCTGGCCGCAATTTGCAGCCAGAAGGAATAAATTGGCGGCCGTACATTTGAGTTGGGGGCTAGCGTTTGGTGTGGTGGTTCCATGGTGCCTGCACATCTCACTGTCATCTCAGTTTTATTTTTGGGGTCTCAGGGTGATAGCAGATTCCTAATTACGATCACAGATTCACAGTTTTTCTCCGACATCGCCTCATAAATCCGTATTCTGGTTTCAAGTTCAGGATTGGGTCCAAATTAGCATCACACAAGGGGTTCTAAGGTCACCACAATTCTCAATTTCATCTTTAATTTAAGATCTCACATAACCCTAACTTGAAGTTTCACAAATCCATCAAACGACACCATATCGACACAAAACTAGTATTGATGCAATAAGAATTGAATTACTAAACTAGGGGTGCAGAAATTACCTCCTTTGGCAACTCAAGAAAATTCTTGAGTTGCTCAAAGTCCTCCAAATCCAATCTTGCTAGGTTCAATGTGTAGCTAGTGAGCTTGGGAGCAAGTTTTGTGAAGTGGGAATGGGATTTTTGCTTTGTTTTCATGGTGGATCTAGGGTTTTTGTGAAGAGGGAGAGTGAGGGAGAAGGAGCAGCAGCAGCTCTTGGGGATGGGGAGAGAGAAATGAGATGGGGAAATGATGGGTATGGTTCAAAAAGTGAGGGTTGACTTGGTCTCTCTCTCTCTCTCTCATCATCACACTTACTTTTTCCTTTTTATTTTCCTTCTCACTCCAATAGTGAACCCAAATGAACAACCATGGCAATAGAAATGTAACAAACGTGTAACAAGTGTGGAAAATGATATGTGCACAATTTTGCACAAAAAAGCTAAAAATCCAATTAGCGATTTTTAATCGCGATTAGCACTATATTAGCATATAACTAGTCTTAAAAACTTTAAAATGGCATAATTCCATAAAATACCCTATTTTAGAATTTTCCATAATTTTTCCCCATTTATTTGTATTTAATTATACCAGAATATTAAAATATTCATTAAAATAAAATTAAATTATAAAATTTCCCAAAAATCATATTTTATTATTTTGAAAACGTTACAATCTACCCCCGTTAAAGAAATTCGGTCCTCGAATTTAAATTTAAACCTCCAAATACTAAAATATTTCAATACAAATTCCAAGTCTTCGGGGCTCCGAAATCAGCAATACATAAAACGTATCATAGCGCAATGCATACGCACGAGTACTGAGCAGATAACTCAAAAGCAACACTCCATCAAGCATCCCGCAATCATCGGAGTCATGGTAAAGACACAAATGTCAAATCCAATACAAAACCAATATGATATAGATCAGAACTATACATGAAGACATCCAATCTATACATGTGAATAGCTGATGTAAATGCATGCCAAATCTTTTTAAGTCGCTGTACGATGCGCGTAACACTGCACAGTGGCGGACGTTTTTCATAAGAAAATAACTATATAGGTATATATATATATATCCTTTGTTTAATAGGTACGTTCCGCCGTTTTGAAAACAATTTAGAAGGGTTTCCTTGTTTTTAAACGTTTCGTGTCATATCGGACACGTAGGTATATATATATATCGAGATCATAGCTCGCTCTTGGAAATCCCTTCGAACTATCAATGCAAGCTAAATATATCCAGGTACTGTCCTCTGACTAGTCCTGCTCAGTATGAAAACAAATGTCCAATATCATAAAAATGTACTGCTCCAAAAGGAATAAATCCCAAAAATGCACATAACACCACCCTGTGCGTCTGGTGCGCACGGAAATCAAAATCCATATATGTGCCATACAGGTGCACAAAACAACATCTGGGTGCAATGAGTGTGCACGAAGCATCTGTCATAGGCAACGTGTGTGCCTGACAGCCAAAATCCGGTGCATCTGACATGCACGAAGAATCTCGATTTAGTGCATCGGGTGTGCACCAAAATCGTATCTTAAAACATGCGCCCAACATCCGCGAAAATCCAAATTGGTGCATCCATCGTGCACGAATGAAAATCTAAACCCTGCGCACTCAACATGCACGGAATCACAAAATCCAATAGCAAACGTCGAACATGCGTAAGTCCAATCGAAAGCACGGAGTGCAAGAATCAATCATCAATATCAGGGTCAAAATCGACGATATAAAATGCGGCTCAATCAAGATCAAGTGTACCACGATGGAAAATCTCCCAACCGTGTGCATCAGCGTGCACAAATCAAATCAAAACACTAAAAGTACATGAAAACTACGCTGGAAGCGTAAATCAAATCACCGGCATAAAATAGGCATGAAATCACAATCAATACCTCAAGAATAATAACTCTGCACAAAATATGAATACCCAGTAAGTGCAACCATGGTGCACAAAATCAAATATCATGGAACTCAGTCATCAAGACTAAATCATGCGAATAGATCGCCCAAAATACCGAAATCCAAAGTGACGGATACGTGATAGTCAAATCACAAAATCACAAATCATAAATCATAAATCATAAGTACTGTCGTCGGTATATCCTCCTTCGAGTCGAGAAGGCGCCGGTACATCCAATGCTAGCGGCGCAAGATATCTACTTGCCTCATGCTCGCGGCTGGCGTCCTCTGCCTCTGGTTCCTTATCTTCTCTGTGGATTACCAATCGCGCAATCCATCGGCTCATCGGCCCGGTCAGGTGTGTTGACAGGAACGATTCCATTCTGGCACTTTCCTGGTCATCTCTCGGTCAATCCTCACGACCGCTCGTAAAGCAGCACATCTCTGGCGCCGACCTCGGTCCTCTGAATGCACATCACGCAACTGCTTCTGGTGCAAATTTTATTGCAACAGTGTACTGGAAGGAATCCCTGCTCAAGGTCTCTTCTGATCTCGCCTAAGCCAAACTGTATGGAGGCTGGTACTCTGGTACAATCTTTCCTCGCTCTCTGGACATCCGCATCCTCAGCACAGCATCTCCTCGGAAGCTGTTCGCATCCCTGTGCCTCTGTATGCATATCCGACCTTTAATCTTAACAGGGTGTAGTAACAGCTCGTCTGCATCTCGCACGAACTTCTTGTCCCGCTTGTCTGTATCATCGACCATTCGACATCACGTCTCTATCTGCGCATTGCAAGGTCCTCGGCTACGGTCCCTCCGAAGTCTCCAACACGGACTCAAAATCACGAACTCGGTATCTTCGTCACTCAATAGAAGATATCTAGCCGATCACGTCCTCAACGTGCGTATCGCATCTCTAACGTCGGCGGAGTGGAACGTCATCTCGTCGAAATCTCATGCGAACTCTTTACTCCACTCTGCTTCAATATCGACTGATTCGGACTCATCTCATCGTGGCTACATAGGCTGCGCTCCAACGGCTACAATCGTATCTGGAGTCTCCCAAGCAGTGTCCCATCACATGATATCCAAATGATGTCGAATCGTCCGATCGACTCGTCAGAACCTCATAATCCCCCAAGAGCTCAACATCTCAGATACAGTTTAATAGTATCGAGTACATACCACAGCATCGGTGGTCCAGCCGTAGAAGGGCAAACCCAAGCCTCACTAATGGCGCCGCGGAACCGCCGCAAACCCTAAGGTTCAAAGGCTTTCACACGGTCATTATGTCAAGTTAGGGTTTCATTCTTCTAGAGGTTCCATAGAATCGCTTGCATGTCTTTCCGAATACTTTAAACTTGGAAAATGGGTTCCTGACACTCGATCGTCTCAATCGACTCTCAAAGAATCTGCATGAAGTCGCCTCTAGCTGGAATCTATCTATCTGGTGATCTCGCATCGGGGTAAGCGAACGAACCACATGTCCTAGTCATCAATCCTCGGTGACTAGCGACTCACCGTCATATCTCTAAGAATATGCTCATGCTGCAGTAGCTCCGATCATCTGGGCGATATCTCATCTTCCGCAGCAACAACTGGCTCTTTCGTCCGTGCGCAGGACAACGCCTCAATCATCCTGGATAAGCGATAATATCAACGGTCATCATATCTTGGCTGGCCTCTATCAATGGCTCAGTCCTCTGGTTCCGATCAGCACATCCGGAAATCTCGTAAAAGCGATCAATCCAACGCTCATGGCGCGAAAACACAATAAGACGACGCCTCAATATGCAATCGTATGTCTCTGGAATCACGCCCTAGTCAGTCCTCGTCCACGACGAGCTCATGCTGACACAACTCGAGCCGTGGCTCACTCTGCCCGTGCAATCGCGGCAGCAAAACCATAACCAGTATCGATGAGGATAGATCATAGGAAGGAATATAACACGGTGCAAGGAAATGTACAACCTAAGGTTTCTTAAGCGGAGTGGCGTGTCGTAAGTATGCCGCGGAACATACCCACGGTACGTCACTCTACTTTTAGTCACATATTCCATCAACCAAGGGTCATCCTACGCGACGAAAGTTCGGGTCTAATACCCCCTCGACTAAGTCTAAGTTCCGTAAGGTCAAGCCTAAGTTCCGTATATAGATAACGCCCTAGGCTCCACATAGTCAAACTTAGACTCAAACCAAGGTCAACCTAGCACTCTGATACCAACTTTGTCACGACCCGAAAGAGCACGTGACTGGACCTTGAACCATATGAAGTCTATAGGACCCCATCTGATCCAAGTAAGCCAAAAGCCCAGAAATCTAAAACCATTTAAAGAGTAAATAAGGAAAACTGGTTTTAAGAAGTAAAGAAATCATGTTTCGAAAATCAAAGTTTTTAAATAACTAAGCCGAATATGTATTTTTAAAACGTGTAACCTTTCCTGAAAATTTCGGCAGAGTTTCCTTTGTAAAAACTGGTCCCGAACGGGGTACAACAAGAATAATATATATGAAATGATAAAAGGCATCCCCAAGCGGGAGCTACCTCTTCGTCAATCGACGGTCACAACCACGCAAGCAATAATAATATACAATGCCAGAGGGCGAGGATCAAAACCCAAAAAGAACTCAAAACAGCCAGAAAACCATAATACTACAAGCGCGACTCTAAGGTCGAAATAATACAACACTGTTTTCTAAGTCTGAAACAATATACAAGTTTTGGTTGATGGAATTTCTAGATACAATGAATAATACATGTACAATGGCGGTTCTGATACAAAAGAACCCACCTACCCAAGCAAGTCACCCATAAGGAAGCAGTGTGCCAAAAATGCCGCTATGGAATCTGTGCGGTAAAACCTGCAAGAAATGCAGCACAACGGGGGTGAGTTGCCAACTCATGAATAGAAAATATCTACAAGCAGAGATCGAATGCATGACCCATCCTAGGTCAATACGATCAGATATAAATAAACCTCAATATGAATAAGTCTGAAGCATGCCAAACTGGCAAGGTAATCTCTATGCATGAGTGTAGTGCCAAGTGCTCGTGCCAGTGCCTCAGGTAAAAGCATATCATAAATGTGAGGTATAATTAATGTAATCAATCTACATGTACGTGGATCCCATCCACTCGTCACCCAATGATAATAAGCATCATGCATGTAAATGCCATAGAGCATATGCATGGAAAATATGAGGATATAACCAAAAGCATGGAACCTGAGTGCCTAGCATCGACACTCGAAAACATCATGAAAACCTGTGCCTAGCATCGGCACGTAAATCTTCCATATACCGGGTATCCGTCAGTCCGGGTCAGCCCACTCTCTCATATATCGGGCATCCGTCAGTCCGGGTCAGCCCTCTCTCAATATATCGGGCATCCGTCAGTCCGGGTCATCCCTCTCTCAATATATCGGGCATCCGTCAGTCCGGGTCAGCCCACTCTCAATATATCGGGCATCTGTCAGTCCGGGTCAGCCCACTCTCAATATATCGGGCATCCGTCTGTCCGGCTCAGCCCACCCTCAACATATCGGGCATCCGTCAGTCCGGGTCAGCCCACTCTCAATATATCGGGCATCCGTCTGTCCGGGTCAGCCCACCCTCAACATATCGGGCATCCGTCAGTCCGGGCAGCCCTCTCTCAAAACCAGAAATATCATAGAAACAACATATCTCAATGCGCAAATCAGAAAGCATGATGCGTGTGACATATAAAGAAATGTGAGCAACATACACTGAATGCAACTGTACTACAGTGTAGTGACATGGTAATTATCGACGATGAAGTGTGTGAGCCGGCAAACAAGTGTACGTGGAACATACGCATCATCGATAATGGTGCTGGTGTCCTAGCAGCATGACTGAAATATATCAACAATACAAGCGATGCAATGCAAATAGCATGAATATGCGGAATCGAATAATCAACGCAACAGTAGAGAACCTGCCTCAATAGATATATCAAGCAACCTTGCCTTTTGAAACAAGACGAATCAGGGCTTTTGGTAAAATAAGGGCTACGGTGTTTTAAGAAAAGATGCGTCGTTTGAAAATATCCGTATAAACCTTTCTGCCTATCTTTAAAATATCCCCGATTCGTTAGTTTTGATATAGGTATGACTCGGGTCTAGTCTAACGCCTACTATGCGAACTACGAACCCAACAATCAAGTCAATCGGGAGGGGTATGGAAACCACCTAAATCTGAGTCGATATACACACACACACATATATATATAGTCGGTGATCTCGCCTCAATAGTATCACATACGATACAGTGTATCATATAACATCATCGAGTCATGAGTGCGGATCTAACATCAATATAAAGCTCGTACGGTAAATTGTCGTACGGCATCCCAATGGATGGGTACGGGTCAATATCCCATTCATCTCATCACATATCCGGTATCACTACCATCATATCACATCACAAAACGAACTCTGTCATATCGCCGAATCTCACGGCCTCAATCAAACCTCATCGACTCATCTCAATCCCATGTATCATCCTCAATCCCGTATATGAACACATAGTCCCATACCCATGTGTAGATATACACACCTCTATATGCGCATAGATAAATGAAAGAATGCATGCAAGCATATGTGTACATGTATGTGTGGGTGTAACCACTACTCTAGGGTTTCGCACTATACTAAACCAACACATCCTTATCACCAATAATACCATTATTACCATCAATAATCCTAAACAACACATAATAAATATGTGTGTGTATACGTATTTGTATACATCACTACGGACTGCGGGGGTGCTATACGCCATCCACCCGACATCTCCCTGTAGATATAAATCTACTCACCTTGCTTCTCGTGTGTCGGTGCCGATGTCTCCATCTTCATATTCTTTGCCTCAACATCACGTAGGGTACCTACTAGTATATCACAACACTAAAGCATATGAAAATCATATCGGAAACCAAAATAGCACACGCTACCCGCATAGGTAAAAACCTGTCGTCTCGCATGTAAACACGTTCAATATCCACTTGTTGTTGACGTCCAAACGCCACCCGACAGAAACGAATCATCAAATACCAAAATCCAAGCTAAAACAAGTCGTAAATCATATGCCAACTCAAGCAAAACAACCCAGATTTCACCCTAACTGGAATCAGTCAAAACTAGACATACCCAGGGTCAAGACTAGAGGAAATAGGGCCATGCACAAAAATCGAGACAGTTCCCTCCTGCTCTGGTCGCAATTTGCGGCCAGAAGGAATAAATTGGCGGCCGTACATTTGAGTTGGGGGCTAGGGTTTGGTGTGGTTGTTCCATGGTGCCTGCACATCTCACTGTCATCTCAGTTTTATTTTTGGGGTCTCAGGGTGATAGCAGATTCTTAATTACGATCACAGATTCACAGTTTTTCTCCGACATCGCCTCATAAATCCGTATTCTGGTTTCAAGTTCAGGTTTGGGTCCAAATTAGCATCACACAAGGGGTTCTAAGGTCACAACAATCCTCAATTTCATCTTTAATTTCAGATCTCACATAACCCTAACTTGAAGTTTCACAAATCCATCAAACGACACCATATCGACACAAAACTAGTATTGATGCAATAAGAATTGAATTACTAAACTAGGGGTGCATAAATTACCTCCTTTGGCAACTCAAGAAAATTCTTGAGTTGCTCAAAGTCCTCCAAATCCAATCTTGCTAGGTTCAATGTGTAGCTAGTGAGCTTGGGAGCAAGTTTTGTGAAGTGGGAATGGGGTTTTGGCTTTGTTTTCATGGTGGATCTAGGGTTTTTGTGAAGAGGGAGAGTAAGGGAGAAGGAGCAGCACCAGCTCTTGGGGATGGGGAGAGAGAAATGAGATGGGGAAATGATGGGTATGGTTCAAAAAGTGAGGGTTGACTTGGTCTCTCTCTCTCTCATCATCACACTTACTTTTTCCTTTTTCTTTTCCTTCTCACTGCAATAGTGAACCCAAATGAACAACCAGGGCAATAGAAATGTAACACACGTGTAACAAGTGTGGAAAATGATATGTGCACATTTTTGCACAAAAAAGCTAAAAATCCAATTAGCGATTTTTAATCGCGATTAGCACTATATTAGTATGTAACTAGTCTTAAAAACTTTAAAATGGCATAATTCCATAAAATACCCTATTTTAGAATTTTCCATAATATTTTCCCATTTATTTGTATTTAATTATACCAGAATATTAAAATATTCATTAAAATAATATTAAATTATAAAATTTCCCAAAAATCATATTTTATTATTTTGAAAACGTTACAGCCACCTTAACCCCTTAGTCACCACTCTTCTAGAATCTTCCCGACAAATTACGAGAATGGCCCTCCAATCCGTGAAAACACGGAAAAACTTTAGACTGTATAAATCCAATAACCCGATACTAGAATCTGGCTTAAACCAAAGCCGACAAGTAAAAACTGTCCGAAAAGTCGTACGTGCGTAAACACACGTACGCGTCCGAACCCTTGTCGTAATACCATACGACCTCTATATCATTTAGCCTGGAGCAGGGAAACTCTCTGTGTGGGACTCTAAAGACTCGACACTACGCTGGCAGTGGGTTTAACCACAGAACGCAAGCGGCACTAGCTGTACGTAACGATCCACAGGTAGATGTCGATAAGAAGGCCGATGAGGAAAATCATCCGAACTCCCACTAAGCCTGATGTGACAATCTCCGTACAGTCCGGTCTGTTCGTCTAAGACTATCGCATATCAAGCCTAGGGGGCGGCAAGCGTCAGTCCCCTAATAGCTGTATAAGTCGTGTCGGAGTGAAGCCCATTACACCCTGAGAAGCTACTGGAACCTACCAGTATATCTCGCTTGCCCTGGCCAGGGACTTTGCGTAATGGCTCTCTGACACAGCGCGATATCATCTCCCAATACCAGGAGAGACGAATCCTATCTAACCACTACTGTCTCCAAGTGCTCGGGACTGCACCCAACTACTACCTGTTTGCATGACTCCTTTGAGCCGTGGTAGGGTAGCAATCTAAGAACAGTGGGACACACTCGAGGCGAAGTAGCAGTGTCAAGTCTGCGGACTATGCTGTACTCATGTCACCTGGGAACTGTTAACTGACGATGGGTATAATACCAACCAATCAGTTCCCCTTCGAGTCCTATCCGGTGTACCCGTAACCTAACGAGCACCTGTATACTATCTCCAGTACGACGTACTGATGGCTGTGGGACAGACCATCTCCCCAACTGGGATGAGAAGCGTACACACTTAGTCTACTCCGGAATATCGATGCCCTATCTCGATAATCCAACGACCAGGGACCTGTATAGGATGTTGCTTATAGACTACCCAGCCTCCACTAGTGTGACTGCCATCACAACGCTGGTAATCAAGCAAAGATCCTATGGGCTCTACTAATATGTATAAGTGATACGTTATAAGAAACATATGCACATATTAAAGTAGACACAAACCAAGTAGCATACTACCATTTTTAGCAAGACTGTTATATACAACTGTGAATATCCCAAGCTTCCATTAAGTAATATACAATCTTGTATGATACAATAATGGCCCCTAGGGCATATACACTAACAATCTCTCACTTGCACTAGGGCCATGAGCTGGCATATCGTAGACCTATCATCTCGAATAGCCTCTCGAACTGCGTCTGAGGAAGGGCCTTTATGAATGGATCATCAATGCTATTCTCCGTCTCTACTCTCTTCACCTCGATCTCCCGGCGATCTACGATCTCCCTGATCAGGTGATACCGCCTTAAGATGTGTCTGGATTTCTGATGGGACCTGGGTTCCTTCGCTAAAGCTATAGCACCGTTGTTGTCACAGTACAAAGGTATTAGACCAACACTGGAAGGAACCACCTGATGTTCTGTGAGGAACTTCTTCATCCAGACAGCTTCTTTTGCGGCATCGCAAGCAGCTATGTACTCCGCTTCCATTGTTCAGTCAGCCACGGTCTCCTGCTTGGAACTCTTCCAACAGACCGCCCCTCCATTGAGGGTAAATACATAACCCGACATGGACTTGGAGTCATCTTTGTCACTCTGAAAGCCGGAGTCGGCAAAGGCCTCCATCTGGAGGTCTTTTCCGCCATACACCAAGAACATCTCTTTAGTCCTCCTTAGGTACTTGAGAATGTTCTTTACGGCTATCCAGTGCTTCTCCCCTGGGTTTGCCTGATACCGGCTTACAACACTCAATGCGTATGCTACATCTGGTCTGGTACATAACATCGCATACATTATAGAGCCTACCGCAGAAGCGTAGGGTATAATCGACATGCGATCCCTTTCCAAATCAGTCTTGGGAGACATCTCTTTGGAGAGGGTGATTCCGTGACAAGCCGGTAGGTTACCGTGCTTAGAATCATCCATACTGAATCTCTTCACTATGGTGTCTATGTACCTGGACTGTGAAAGTCCCAACATCCTCTTTGATCTATCACGATAGATCCAGATCCTTAGAATGTAGGTGGCATCACCCAGGTCTTTCATGGAGAATTTATGTGACAAGAATCTTTTGACTGACTGTAACATAGGAACATCATTTCCTATTAGGAGAATGTCATCCACGTACAAGACGAGAAATACTACAGCTCTCCCTACAATCTTACTGTATATGCATGGTTCATCTGGATTTTTGATAAAGTCGAATTCTTTGACAGCATCATCAAAACAGATGTTCCAACTCCGTGATGCCTGCTTTAGTCCATAAATGGACTTAAGCAACTTGCATACTTTACCGCTGCTTCCACTCTGAATGAATCCCTCTGGCTGATCCATATAGACGCTCTCTTCCAAATTACCGTTTAGAAAGGCCGTCTTTACGTCCATCTGCCAGATCTCATAATCGTAGAAGGCAGCAATAGCAAGAAGGACCCGAATGGATTTGAGCATAGCCATTGGAGAAAAAGTTTCGTCATAATCCAAACCAGGTCTTTGACGGAAACCCTTTGCAACAAGTCTAGCCTTATAGGTTTCAATCTGTCTATCTACACCAATCTTCTTTTTGAAGATCCAATTGCATCCTACGGGTTTTACCCCATCTGGAGCAACGTCCAAAGTCCATACTTTGTTAGTGTACATGGACTCCATTTCGGTCCGTATTGCATCCAGCCACTTTACTGAGTCACCACTCTGAATGGCTTGCTGGAAGCTAGTAGGCTCATCATAGTCAATAGTGCAATCCTCTCTATCCCCGTCTATGAGAAAACCGTAGTATCTCTCGGGCGGATGAAATTGTCTACTACTCCTACGGAGTGGCATCGGGATGTCCCGTTCTCTTGAACCTTCTGGTTCATCCAAGCTTTCAGTAATAGCTTGTGGTTCTGGAATTTCTTCCAGTTCTACTACACTCTCACTTGTTTCTTTTTCTAAAAACTGATGTTCCAGAAAGTGGGCAAGAACCAAAAACTTTTTGTTCCTCTGCGTAATAGAATAGATACCCCATGGAGTTCTTTGGATATCCCACAAACTTACAATGTACTGATCGTGCCTCGAACTTGTCCGTATGCTGCTTTTTAACAAAAGCCGGACATCCCCAAATCTTTAGATACTTAAGATAGGGTTTCTTCCCACTCCATATCTGATATGGTGTGGTAGGCACAGTCTTGGTAGGAACTAGGTTCAACAGATATGCAACTGATTCTAGTGCATATCCCCAGAATGATTGCGGTGACTCAGCGTTACTCATCACGGAACGAACCATATCTAATAGGGTTCGATTCCTCCCTTCTAATACACCGTTGTGTTGTGGTGTGTATGGAGGAGTAAGCTGAGAGAGAATTCCATTCTCTTTTAAGTAACCCAGGAACTCGGCGCTTAAGTATTGACCACCTCGATCAGATCTCAGTGTTTTGATACTTTTGCCGGTTTGTTTTTCCACTTCATTCTAGTATTCTTGGAATTTCTTAAAGGCCTCGGATTTATGCTTCATTAAAAAGATATATCCATACCTAGAGAAATTATCCGTAAAAGTAATGAAGTAGGAATAACCACCTCGCGCATGTGTAGACATTGGACCGCACACGTCACTGTGTACGAGTCCTAAGAGCTCAATTGCTCTTACTTCGTGTCCAGTAAACGGAGTCTTTGTCATCTTTCCTATGAGACAAGATTCACAAGTAGCATAAGATTGATATTCGAACGGATTCAAATATCCTTCTCCATGTAACTTAGTTAACCTTCTCTCATTGATGTGACCTAGTCTACAATGCCATAAGAAAGCCTGATTTATTTCCGGAGACTTTCTTTTAAGTGTATTCTGGAAATTGAAAACCTGAGCTTGACTTAATTCGTATATTCCGTTATCTAATGTACCTGACCCAATCAGAACTTGATTTAGGTGGATGTTAACTACATCGCTTACGAATGTAAAATCATATCCCTCTCTTGAAAGTGAGGACACTGATATGATATTACAAGTCATACTATGTATATATAAACAGTTACGTAAAATCAATATATGCCCACTTGTCAAACCTAGGCGATATTCTCCCACGGATTCAGCGTTCACTGTCATTCCGTTTGCAACTTTGAGAGACCAATCACCTACCTTTATAACTTTACGGTTTCTCAAAGCATGTAATGAATTACAGATATGAGATCCTGCTCCGGTATCTAATATCCAGGAAGTAGAGTTAATTGACAAACAGTTCTCAATAACAAACACACTTGAGGCTGAATCCACAACATGCTTTGTATCCTGGTTACTGGCTTCTAAAGCCCTGCAATCTTTTTGCCAATGTCCAATCCCATAAATAATAGGAACTACCCTCTTTTACTATATTAAGTCCCGAAACTTTTGCCCTTCTCTTTCCTCCTGCTTCCCTGGTTTCCTTCAGGGTAGAAGGTAGAGACTTTAGAATCAAGTCAGTACCTGACTCGTTCTGTAACGTGGTCTCTTGGTCCTGGAGCTCATTAATATAGCTAGTCATTGTAAGGATGTTGTCCCCTACAGATGACCCGTCAGCCAACCTCGCTTGAATTAATTCGTTCGAGGTCTCATATCTCACGATATGAGATTGCTCTCCATATAAATCTTTGTTATGGAGAAAAATGGAAACTGAGTCCATCTTCTCGTGCTGCTTCTGGTATACATCATCAACTGAAGCTAACACGAGGCACTTAGCTTTCGCTTTATCTTTTTCCCTTGTCTGACGGATATCCATATACGCGACAGTGGAAACTGGACCTGGGACGGCGGGATCTTGAGTAGTAATAGGGCGGTCCAGCTTGTCCTAGCCAATGGACATCTGGACAGACCTTTGCCAGTCATATAAGTCAGATTCAGTCAATTTGTTATCTAGATGTAACCTATGTGTGGTCACATGGTCGCTGCAATTAAGAGAGAGAGAAGAAAACATTTTAGCATGATGCTGTTGCAAGTTTAGATTGGTTTTAAGTTTATCTAAACAGGATGGCTCCCACTGTTTCTCGAATCCTTTCTCAAACCATAAAAGAAGAATTAGCCAGGACTATTCTCACCGTACAATACATGCTTAACCGTTCATCCAGGCCAGTGTCGATACTTCGAGGGAGGTTTTCCAACGCTTTCGCGAAGTTCCTTAATTAAATAACCTCTTTTCTCTAGGGGCGTAACCCCGCTGACACCTTTCTAGGCACCTACTTGGTTTATAGCATTGATCGTTAAGTGACGAATCTCCTGATAAGTAGTATATACACACAGTAGGATCGGGATCCAAAATATCATCAGATGATCATGTTGAAGGAATCCTACCAACATTCATCAAACACCAAAATGGTATGCATCTCTCTGCAAATTTCAGTTTCTTTAGAAATTCCCGATGTATATTTTTGCCCCATGCTCTTATGACCTCGGCGTTGGTCAAAATATCATAAGTCACATGTCAAGTTCTACCCGTCATTATCCAGGTTAATTTGAACCCATCCGTACATATCCTTGACGTTGGCCAAAATGATAATACGACTGTCCCAAACTAACTCATCTATCTATGCAACAAATGAATACCCAGCAGCTACCAAACACCATGCCTTGGCGTTGGTCAAAATACATAGCTTGAATACTACTGACCATCCATAAGAAATGACGGAGGGCTACGACTGGTTTTGGCGAAACCGTGAACGTAGTGAACTTGATATAATCGAAGGAACCTGATAGCTTTTTAAAAGGAGTGGTTAAAGTTCCGCAATTAAAAAATTCTGCTCTTTTAAAATAACCGAGTGGTTTCTTTTAAATTTGTTCCAACGATTTAACTTTGGTTTATTTTCTTTGCATTATAATAATGCGTCCCATCATTTATCCTATCATTGCAGAAAACAACGAAAATACCACGTCCTCTTATGCCATCCGCATTCGCCACTGGGTCCCGTCATCACCCGTTAGGTTACTTAACTAACGACAGAGCGGGGGCTGAGCTAGCACGGGTGTAAAACATAAGTGACGTCTAATAGCTATCATATATAGATATTGTACATTCGTCAGACGCAATAATAAGCATTCCAGATCTCAGATGAACTTTATTGGATTTACTAGCAATCCGCATTTGCTTTGAGCCTGCAACAAAAGACGGATTACACAGTTGTGATGAATAGCCATTACCCCACCCTAGACCCCTACGGGTACGGCAAACTACCCGCCAAGTACCCGAAGTGAAGCGGTCTCCCTCAACAACGTGAGTAGGCCACTAAACACTTTGACGTACCCGGTAGTTTGTGTACCCCACCTTGGGTCTATCCTAAGAGCAAAAACAGTAAAAAGAAATAATACAACGGTGGCTACAACCGCAACCTGGATGTGCCCCGCAAAAGAATATTACATCAAATTACATTTACATTGAATGAATGAATATTAAATACATCTCAAACCCCGGCTAATCATCACAATAGTCCAACACAGTTCATATACACAAACAGTTAAAAAATAACATCACAGATATGTGAAACCCCTGCCAACCGACATACTAGTAGTTAGGGAAGGTTTACGAACACATAAAACATTACAGATAATAACCCGATTAGCAATTGATTTAGAACATCGATCGATTACCTTTATCCGCGTCTACCCCAAAATCAAATCAGCACAGAGGCAACCTGGGCAGAAACAGAACATACAAGAAAACAGAAAACCAAAATCTATGAATTACAGAGGAAATCCGAGTCAACTCGGAGTTGACTCGGCAGCGGATCCGCGGCCAAAAGCACCTTTGTGCCGCAGTTCCGCGGCCGAGTTGCCGAGTTAGGGGCTCGTATTTTCTCAGTTTTCATTAAATTCCCTGATGTGAATTTTAAGGTATGTCAAATATTTTTTCATACAGTTTTAAAATTAATAGAAACTTAGGGTTTTCGTTTTTCGTTTTTCGTATTTTCCGTCGATCGAACTTCTAATCAGTTGCTAACAAGCTAGTAATAGTTTAGTCGGCTCTGATACCACTGTAAGTCCATGTCACGCACACCACGAACTTGCGGGGAGGCGGAATATATGAAAAACGATTATCAAAGTTTCGTAACACGGACTTGAGCGCATGAATCGTTATCTAAACCATTGCTAACTAACAACTAGAAGTTTAACTACTCGGATACGAAGTTATACCTCACGATACTAGTCCTTCGGGTCTTCATCGCGGTCCTCCACTCCTCGTAGGCTCCTTGGAACATCGTGTAAGTCGATGTACAACACCCCATGAGTTGCGGGGAGGCGGAAATATGAAAAACGATCTTGTTCTTTGCTTAAACATCGACTAACCGCATGAATCGAAGCTAAACGATAACTAACATCAAACATAGAAGTTAACAACTACTATGTAAAGGGATTATACCTAACGAATCGTATCCTTCGTCTTTACGAACTCCACCTCCTCCTCGGCCTTCTCGAAGTAGTGGACGATCCACCCGAGAGCTTTACTCCAAGCTTAGCCTCTAAACTTGAGGCAACTAACTTTCTTTAAGTGCTAATCAAAGAAGCTAGGTGATATAGAGTGAGGGTTATGGTTTAATTAGTCTAACTAATCCTTGTACTCAACACATGAGAGGGGAGGATTAGGGTTTGAAGAGGGAGAGCTTGAGGAGAGAGAAGGTGAAGATAATAATGAAGTGAGAATAATGAGTTATGATAATATATATCAAGCATTTCTTTTTATCAAGAAAAGAAAATAAAACAATTTAACAACCATGCTTGATAATATCTTGTGATGATTCATCTCCATGAGTCATTAAGCAATTATGAAGCATTAATGACATGGATGAATCATCCATATGACTCACTAATCACATTCATTGTATATGCCACATAAACCTCCTTAGTCACCACCTTCTAGAAGCTTCTCGCGCAATTACGAGAACGCCCCTCCTTTCCTCAAAAATACGGAAAAACTTTAGACTGTATAAATCCAATAACCGGATACCAGTAACTGGCTTAAACCAAAGCCGACTGGTAAAAACTGTCCGAAAGTCGTACGTGTGTAAACACACGTATGCGTCCGAACCCTTGTCGTAAAACCATACGACCTCTATATCGTTTCGCCTGGAGTAGGGAAACTCTCTGTGTGGGACTCTAGAGAATCGACTACTACGCTGGCAGTGGGTTTAACCACAGACCTCAAGCGGCACTAGCTGTACGTAACGGTCCCCAGGTAGATGTCGATAAGAAGGCCGATGAGGAAACCCATCCGAACTCCTACTGAGTCTGATGTGACAATCTCCGTACAGTCCGGTCCGTTCGTCTAAGACTATCGCATATCGGGCCTAGGGGGCGGCAAGCGTCAGTCCCCTAATATCGGTATAAGTCGTGTCGGAGCGAAGCCCATTACACCCTGAGAAACTACTGGAACCTACCAGCAAATCTCGCTTGCCCTGTCCAGGGACTTTGCGTAATGGCTCTCTGACACAGCGCGATATCAACCCCCAATACCGGGAGAGACGAATCCTGTCTAACCGCCACTGCCTCCAAGTGCTCGGGACTGCACCCAACTGCTACCTGTTTGCATGACTCCTTTGAACCGTGGTAGGGTAGCAATCTAAGAACAGTAGGACACACTCGAGGCGAAGTAGCAGTGTCAAGTCTGCGGACTATGCTGTACTCATGTCACCTAGGAACTGTTCACTGACGACTGGTATAAAACCAACCAACAGTTCCCTGTGAGTCCTGTCCGGTGTACCCGTAACCCAACGAGCACCTGCATACTATCTCCAGTACGACGTACTGACGGCTGTAGGACAGACCATCTCCCCAACTGGGATGAGAAGCGTACACACTAGTCTACTCCGGAGTATCGATGCCCTGTCTCGAGAATCCTACGACTAGGGACCCGAATAAGGATGTGCTTGTAGACTACCCATCCCCCACTAGTGTGACTGCCATCACAACGCCGGTAGTCAAGCAAGATCCTAAGAGCTCTATCAATACGTATACTCACATATTAAGATAGAAGAAACCAAGTAGCATACTACCATGTTTAGCAAGACTGTTATATACATGTGAATATCCCAAGCTTCCATTAAGTAATATACAAACTAGTATGATACAATAATGGTCCCTAGGGTATATACACTAACATATCGGCACCTCAACGGCCTCCTCGAATCAAAGACGATCCACCCGAAAGCTCCTACGCCAAGATTAATCTCAAACTTGAGATAACTAGGTTGCTTAAAGTGCTAATCTAAGCTATCTTGGGGATATAGAGTGAGGTTATGGATGTATTAGTCTAGCTAACCCTTGATCTCAACACATGAGAGGTTAGGGTTAGGGTTTGAAGAGAGAGTGAGCTTGAGGAGAGAGAAGGTGAAGATGAGAATGAAATGAGATAATGATGTTATCATAATATATATGAAGCATTATTATTTATCTAAAAATCAAATAAAAGAATTAACAACCATGCTTCATAAATATCTATGAGTGATTCATCACCATGAGTCATTAAGCATTTATGATGCATTTAATGACTTGGATGAATCACACAAATGAGTCACTAATCTCATTTAATGCAATGCCACCTTAACCCCTTAGTCACCACTCTTCTAGAAGCTTCCCGACAAATTACGAGAATGCCCCTCCAATCCGTGAAAACACGGAAAATCTTTAGACTGTATAAATCCAATAACCCGATACTAGAATCTGGCTTAAACCAAAGCCGACTAGTAAAAACTGTCCGAAAAGTCGTACATGCGTAAACACACGTACGCGTCCGAACCCTTGTCGTAATACCATACGACCTCTATATCGTTTAGCCTGGAGCAGGAAAACTATCTGTGTGGGACTCTAAAGACTCGACACTATGCTGGCAGTGGGTTTAACCACAGACCGCAAGCGGCACTAGCTATACGTAATGGTCCCCAGGTAGATGTCGATAAGAAGGCCGATGAGGAAAATCATCCGAACTCCCACTGAGCCTGATGTGACAATCTCCGTACAGTCCGGTCTGTTCATCTAAGACTATCGCATATCAAGCCTAGGGGGCGGCAAGCGTCAGTCCCCTAATAGCTGTATAAGTCGTGTCTGAGTGAAGCCCATTACACCCTGAGAAGCTACTGGAACCTACCAGTATATCTCGCTTGCCCTGGCCAGGGACTTTGCGTAATGGCTCTCTGACACAGCGTGATATCATCTCCCAATACCAGGAGAGACGAATCCTATCTAACCACTACTGTCTTCAAGTGCTCGGGACTGCACCCAACTGCTACCTGTTTGCACGACTCCTTTGAGCCGTGGTAGGGTAGCAATCTAAGAACAGTGGGACACACTCGAGGCGAAGTAGCAGTGTCAAGTCCGCGGACTATGCTGTACTCATGTCACCTGGGAACTGTTAACTGACGATGGGTATAATACCAACCAATCAGTTCCCCTGCGAGTCCTTTCCGGTGTACCCGTAACCTAACCAGCACCTGTATACTATCTCCAGTACGACGTACTGATGGCTGTGGGACAGACCATCTCCCCAACTGGGATGAGAAGCGTACACACTTTGTCTACTCCGGAATATCGATGCCCTATCTCGATAATCCAATGACCAGGGACCTGTATAGGATATTGCTTACAGACTACCCAGCCCCCACTAGTGTGACTGCCATCACAACGCTGGTAATCAAGCAAAGATCCTATGGGCTCTACTAATATGTATAAGTGATACGTTACAAGAAACATATGCACATATTAAAGTAGACACAAACCAAGTAGCATACTACCATTTTTAGCAAGACTGTTATATACAACTGTGAATATCCCAAGCTTCCATTAAGTAATATACAATCTAGTATGATACAATAATGGCCCCTAGGGCATATACACTAACAGTTAGTACCGCTGACGGCTTGTGGGTGCGTGATGTGATCATCACCTACTGCCGGCGTATTGACGAGTCTTTAGAGTCCTACACAGAGGTTTTTCTGGCTCAGGAAAAACGAAATAGGAGCGTATATGTGATATGTGCGAGACCGAGAATAATGCGTGTATGTGATACCGTATTCTATTCTCGCGACTTTTAGTATCGGTCGGTTATATATGATATGACCGGGTTATCGAATCAAGTGTTGATTCGATAAGTCGATACGATGAATGTTAGTCGGTTATATGAGATATGACCGGATTATTAAGTCAAGTGTTGATTTAATAATTAAGTGTATAATTGTATATTAGATATACTAGTTTACATTTACTAACACTTGTTCACTTTAGGATTTTTCTCACATGAGCACAACTTTAATGTATATATGATATATATTAAAATTGTGTTTTCTTTTATTGTATCATGGTTGGTGATACACTTGACATGGGTGTACAGGACATACACCATGCTATTTGTTATGTTGGGTTTTAACATTTAAAAGTAATTACAAAATTAGTGGTAAATTAGAAAATGCATGAAGCTTGTGGAAGCTTGTGGATGCATTGACTAAAGTCCACTAAATTTTTTTTACTTTGGGTTTTAACCAAACCTTAACACTTAGCCATGGTAATGTCTCTACAAGAGTTAGTACATGATACTCACTCACCATGGTTAGCTCACTCACTTGATCATTATCCTCATCTCTTTCTTTTGTTCTTCTTCTTCATTGTGCAAAAGAAAAAGCTTGCTAGGGTTTGATCCAAAGTGAGAAAGATTGTGAGAAACAAAATTCTAAGGAGAACCCACTTCCTATTTCTCCATCCTCTACTAGACTAGCACTTTAGTTTAGGGTGTTTACTTCACTAATTCTCTAGTTAGTGAAGTAGGAGCTTGAGTCGGAATTCCCTCGACGTTGATCATCATCGGCCTCGAAGACTTCAAGCAAGGTCGCATCCTTCGCGTCGTGAAGTCATGCAAGAGCCCGGGAGAACCTTGATCGCAGCGAAGGGACTTCAACAAGGAGCAAATGAAGTGAAGGACTGATCTACAAAGGTTGTATTTCGTATTCCCTTTAGAGTAAAGTTGTTTACTTGCATTTAGTTTCGCCTAAACTCTAGTATACGATCTTGCTTAGGGTTGTTCGGCACATAAAAAATTTAATTTTGGCATGGTCGATGCCTTATAGAGCCTTGTTAGTGTGCCTAGTAACCCTACAAGAGGACCAGAGGTCGACGCCAGTGACGTGCTGCTTTACGAGTGGTCGTGAGGATTGACCGAGGGATGACCAGAGAAGTGCCAGGATGGAATTGTTCTCGTTATCACACCTGACAGGGCCGATGAGCTGATGGATCGTGAGATTGGTAGTCCACAGAAAAGATAAGGACCCAGAGACAGAGGACGCCAGACCGTGAGCAAGAGGCAAGTAGATATCTTGCGCTGCTAGCATTGGATGCACCGTCACCTTCTCGACTTTGAAGGAGGATATACCGACGACGGTATTTATGATTTGTGATTTTGTGATTCGATTATCACGTATCCGTCATTATGGATTTCAGTATTTTGGGCAATCTATTCGCATGATTTGGTCTTGATGGCTGAGTTTCATGATATTTGTTTTCGCGCACCAAGGTTGCACCTACCGGGTATTTATATTTTGCGCATAGTTATTACGCTTGAGGTATTGATTGTGATTTCATGCCTATTTTATGCCGGTGATTTGATTTACGCTTCCAGCATAGTTTTCATGCACTTTTAGTGTTTTGATTTGATTTGTGCACGCTGATGCACATGGTTGTGAGTTTATACACCGCGGTATACCTTATTTCGATTGAGCCGTATTGTATACCGTCGACTTTGATTCTGATATTGATGTCGATTTCTTGCACACCGTGCATTTGATTTGTATTTTCGCGCGTGTTGAGCGCATGTTTTGAGATATGATTTTGGTGCATACTGGATGCACTAAATCGGGATTTCTCGTGCATGTCAGATGCACCTGATTTTGCTGTCAGGCACGCCCGTTGCCCTTAGCAGATGTTTCGTGCACACCCGTTGCACCTAGATAATGTTTCTGTGCACATGTATGGCACATATATGGATTTTGATTTCCGTGCGCACCAGACGCACAGGGTATTCTTATATAAATTTTTGGGATTTATTCCTTATAGACCAGTACGTTTTTATGATATTTGCTATGTGTTTTCGTACTGAGCAGGACTAGTCAGAGGACAGTACCTGTATATATTTTGCATGCATTGATAGTTATCGGAGGGATTCCCAAAAAGGGAGCTATGTCTCAGTATTTACCTACGTGTCTGATATGACACAAAACGTTTAAAATAAGGAAACCCTTCTAAATTATTTTCAAAACGGCGGAACGTACATATTAAACAAAGGATATATACGTATATGGTTATTTTATTATAATAGACGTTCGTTACTGTGCAGTGTTATGCGTATCGCACAGCGACTTAAAAACATTTGGCATGCATTTACTTCAGCTATTTACATGTATAGTTCTGATTTATATCATATTGGTGTAACGTTTCCAAAATAATAAAATATTATTTTCGGGAATTTTTATAAATTAATATTATTTTAATGAATATTTTAATATTCTGGTATAATTAAATACAAATAAATGGGGAAAAATTATGGAAAATTCTAAAATAGGGTATTTTATGGAATTATGCCATTTTAAAGTTTTTAAGACTAGTTATATGCTAATATAGTGCTAATCGCGATTAAAAATCGCTAATTGGATTTTTAGCTTTTTTGTGCAAAAATGTGCACATATCATTTTTCCACACTTGTTACACTTGTGTTACATTTCTATTGCCATGGTTGTTCTTTTGGGTTCACTATTGGAGTGAGAAGGAAAAGAAAAGAAAAGGAAAAAGTAGCATGATGATGAGAGAGAGAGTGACCAAGTCAACCTTTACCTTTTTGAACCATACCCCATCGTTTCCCTTCTCATTTTCTCTCCCCTCTTCAAACAAGAGCTGCTGCTGCCCTTGCTCCTGCTCCCTCATCTCCCTCCCCTTCATTTCCTAGACCCCTCTCATTTCCCTCACCAAAACCCCATTCTCACTTCACAAAACTTGCTCCCAAGCTCACTAGCTATACATTGAACCTAGCAAGATTGGATTTGGAGGACTTTGAGCAACTCAAGAATTTTCTTGAGTTGCCGAAGGAGGTAATTTCTGCACCCTCATGTAGTATTTCAATTTCCTTGTGCATCAATTCTAGTTTCATATCGATATTGTGTTGTTTTGTGGATTTTGAAGAATTCAAGTTAGGGTTTAGGGTAAAAATGAAATCAATGATGAAATTGAGGATTGTGGTGACCTTAGAAACCCTGGTGTGATCTTAGTTTAGACCCAAACCTGAAATTGAAACCAGAATACGGAATTACGGAATCGATGTCGGAGAAAAACTGTGAATCTGTGATCGCATTTAGGAATCTGCTATCACCCCGAGACCCCAAAAATAAAACTGAGTTAACAGTGAGATGTGCAGGCACTATGGAACCACCACACCAAACCCTAGCCCCCAAATCCAAAGTGAGGCCGCCAATTTATTCCTTCTGGCCGCAAATTGCGGCCAAAGCAGGAGGAAACTGTCTCGATTTTGGTGCATGGCCCTATTTCCTCTATTCTTGACCCTGGGTATGTCTAGTTTTGACTGATTCCAGTTAGGGTAAAATCTGGGTTGATTTTCCTATGTTGGTGCATGGTTTACGACTTGTTTTAGCATGGATTTTGGTATTTGGTATTTGGTGTTTCGTTCCTGTCGGGTGGCATTTGGACGTCAACGACAAGTGGATATTGATCGTGTTTGCATGCGAGGTTATAGGTTTTTACCTATAGGCGTAGCGTGTGCCGTTTTGGTTTCCGATATGATTTTCATGTGCTTTAGCGTTTGTGATATCCTTGTAGGTACCCCACGTGATGTTGAGGCAAAGAAGATGAAGATAGCGATATCGGCATTGGCACACAAGAAGCAAGGTGAGTAGATTATATCTACGGGGAGAAGTCGGGTGGATGGCGTATAGCACCCCCGCAGTCCGTGGTGATGTATACGAATACACACATATATTTATTATGTGTTGTTTAGGATTAGTGATGGTAATAATGGTATTACTGGTGATAAGGATGTATTGGTTTAGTGTAGTGCGAAACCTTAGAGTAGTGGTTGCACCCACACATACACGTACACATATACTTGCATGCATTCTTTCATTTATCTGTTAGTTGTATGTATGCCCTAGAGGCCAGTATTGTACAGATGATGTATATTATATTGGATGCTTGGACATATATAGAGATGACTTTCTTGCTCGATATGATAGTATGCTATCTGGTTACTCTTTATCTTAACATGTACACTAGTCTCTTTATACTGTCTTATAGTTACATGTTGGTAAAGCCCTTAGGATTTGTACTTGACTACCTGGACTATGATGCAGATCATACTAGTGGGGACATGGTAGTCCATAAGTACATCCTTCAAGGTCCCTAGTCGTGGGTGTATCGAGACGGGGCATCGATATACCAGTGTAGACTAGCGTATACGCTTCTCGACCCATGTGATGGGCGATGGATGATCCCATATCCATTGGTGTTTGACATCAGAGATGGTATACGGGTGCTCAGTGGAGACTGAGTACACTGGACGGACTCGCCGAGAACTCCCAGATGGTATTATACCTCACGTCAGATGGCAGTTCTCAGGTGACACTTGTACAGGTTAGTCTGTAGACCCGAGATCGTCATAGAGTCTTGTGTGATTCCCACTGTGCTTTGATCTCCACCTTACCACGTCCATGAGGGCGTGCAAAACGGTGGTCTTTGGGTACAGTCCCGAGTCACATGGAGGCAATGAGCGATAGGAGGGGTTTCGTCTCTCCCGGTATTGGGGGTTGATGATGCGCAGTGCTCGATTAGCCGTAGCAGGGAAGTCCCTGGCCAGGGCTGATCAGAGATTTGCTGGTAAGTGTTACCAGTAGTTTCTCGACCCGTTATGAGCCTCACATCGGCACGACTTATCGGGTTATTGGGGTCTGACGTTTACCACCCCTAGACTTGATATGCGACATATCAGACGAAGAGACCGGACTGTACGGTAAGTGTTACTGGTCGGATTCGCAGGAGTGTGAGCGGGCTAGCTCGTCGATCTTCTGATCGATCAATACCCGGGTGGCCGTTACGTTTGGCAGACCGCTTGCGGCTTGTGGGTGCTTGATATGATCATCATCTGCTACCGGCGTATTGACGAGTCTTTAGAGTCCTACACAGAGGTTTCCTGGCTCAAGCGAAACGAAATAGGAGCGCATATGAGATATGTGCGGGACCGAGAATAATACCGGTATGTGATACTGTATTCGATTCTCGCGATTTGTAACATTGATCGGTTATATGCATTATAGCCGGGTTATCGCATCAAGTGTTGATTCGATAAGTTGTTACTATTGATATTAGTCGGTTATATGCGATATGACCGGGTCGTTAAATCAAGTGTTGATTTAATGATTTAATGTATAATTATATATTTGATATATTACTTTACATTAACTAATATGGGTTCACTTTAAATGGATTTTCTCACTTGATGTGCATGATGTATATGTGATATACTTTTGTACACTTGTTTGTATCATATTAAATGATGCATGTTTATTTGGTTAAGTGTAAAGAATAAACCCATGGTTAAGAGGATAATTAGGGTTTTGATTTTATCACACATTTATTTATCCATTCCTTTTTATTTAAATTGTTTTATAAAAACAAAATGGTTTTCTTTTGTCATGAAGCTTAATGAAGCTTCATGAAGGTTTGACTCAAAGACCATTTTGTCTTTATGCTAAACCCTAACTATTCCCACTTACCATGGTTTGCTCTCTACACTTAACCCATGTTAGATTATGATAAGTATCAATTTTATTTCATTATTGAAAAAGACTTATCATAATACTAGCTCATCTTCTTCTTCATCTTCAAGTTAGAAACCTTGAGGCCATTAATGGCAACTTGAGCTTGAGAGTGAGAAATCCAATTCTAAAGAGAACCCACGTCCTATTTCTTCACCCTCTACCTCTAGCCAAGTTGTAGAGTGTGTTTTCTTCACAAGTTTCATCACTTTGTGAAGTCGGAGCTTGAACTTGCGATGCCTCGACGTAGATCGTCTTTGACACGAAGCCGGCGACCTAGCTCACCCGTTTCTCCGACGAAGCCGACACTTGAGCCCGGGGTTCGACATGGACAGCGAGGAGACTTCGTTGCGGAGCCGTGGAGGTGGATATCCGGATCTACAAAGGTTGTAATTTCCATATCCAAGTAGTTAAGTGTTAACTAGTTTAGTTTTTCGCCTAGAATTCTAGCAAAGATCCGTTAACTAGGGTTTCTCGGCACCATATTTTTGTAAAATGGCATGGTTGATGCCTTGTGAGACCTCTATAGGGTGCCTAGGAACCCTACATTATCTGTGCGCATATGGAGGTGTGTATATCTACACATGGGTATGGGACTATGTGTTCATATACGGGATTGAGGATGATACACAGGATTGAGATGAGTTGATGAGGTTTGATTGAGGCCGTGAGATTCGACGATATGACAGAGTTCGTTTTTATGATGTGATATGATGGTAGTGATACCGGATATGTGATGAGATGAATGTGATATTGACCCGTACCCAGCTATTGGGATGCCGTACGACGATTTACCGTACGAGCTTTATATTGATGTTAGATCCGCACTCATGACTCGAGAATGTTATATGATATACGGTATCGTACGTAATACTATTGAGGCGAGATCACCGACTATATATATATATGTATATCGACTCAGATTTAGGTGGTTTCCATACCCCTCCCGATTGACTTGATTATTGGGTTCGTAGTTCGCATAGTAGGCGTTTGACTAGACCGGAGTCATACCTATTTCAAAACTAACGAATCGGGGATATTTTAAAGATAGGCAGAAGGGTTTATACGGATATTTTCAAATGACGCATCTTTTCTTAAAACACCGTAGCCCTTATTTTACCGATAGCCCTGATTCGTCTTATTTCAAAAGGCTAGGTTGCATGATATATCTATTGAGGCAGGTTCTTTACTGTTGCGTTGATTATTCGATTCCGCATATTCATGCTATTTGCATTGCATCGCTTGTATTGTTGATATATTTCAGTCATGCTGCTAGGACACCAGCACCATTATCGATGATGCGTATGTTCCATGTACACTTGTTTGCCGGCTCACACACTTCATCATCGATAATTGCCATGTCACTACACTGTAGTACTGTTGCATTCAGTGTATGTTGCTTACATTTCTTTATATGTCGCATACATCATGCTTTCTGATTATACGCATTGAGATATGTTGTTTCTATGATATTTCTGGTTTTTGGGAACCGTGGGTGTTTCAAAAAGAGAATATGTAATTGTTTTAAAACCCGGTTACCCTTGATATGATATTTCAGTGCGTCCACCATGTGTTTTCTTGGTGCTGAGAGCGACATGTGAAACCCGATTCGAGGAGGCGGATGAGGCCGATTGCGGGTACATGGTGGACCCGGTATGGTTCCCCGGGGCAAGAAATGTTTTTCATGGAGTAGACGATGAGCCTGGCAGGGTGGCGAGTACCTACCGGTATTGGTTGGACCTGGCGGTTATCCGGAGGATACTGACCAGAGTCGATAGATGAATATGGGCGTACTGCCGGGGCCGAGGGCCGATACCGCAGACAGAGCCCGTGGGCCGATCCGGACTGACGGAGCCCGATATATGAGGATTTACGTGCCGATGCTGGGCACAGTTTTCATGATGTTTTCGAGTGTCGATGCTGGGCACTCCGGTTCCATGATTTGGACGTGTCACGAGGGACACAGATGGTTTATATCCTCATATTATTCCCATGCACATGCTTTATGATATTTGCATGCATGACGGTTATTGTCATTGGGTGACGAGTGGACGGGATCCACGTATATGCAGATTTAATTACATTGATCATACCTCACATTCATGATATGCTATTACCTGAGGCACTAGCACGAGCACTTGGCACTACACTCATGTATAGAGATTACATTGCCAGTTTAGCATGCTTCAGCTTTATTCATATTGAGGTTTATTTATATCTGATCGTATTGACCTAGGATGGGTCATGCATTCGATCTCTGCTTGTAGATATTTTCTATTCCTGAGTTGGCAACTCACCCCCGTTGTGCCACAGTTCTTGCAGGTGTTGCCGTACGGATTCCATAGCGGCATTTCTGGCACACTGCTTCCTTATGGGTGACTTGCTTGGGTGGGTGGGTTCTTTTGTATCAGAACCGCCATTGTTCATGTATTATTCATTGTATCTAGAATTCCATCAACCAAAACTTGTATATTGTTTCAGACTTAGAAAACAGTGTTGTATTATTTCGACCTTAGAGTCGCGCTTGTAGTATTATGGTTTTCTGGCTGTTTTGAGTTCTTTTTGGGTTTTGATCCTCGCCCTTTGGCGTTGTATATTGTTATTGCTTGCGTGGTTGTGACCGTCGATTGACGAAGAGCTAGCTCCCGCTTGGGGATGCCTTTTATAATTTCATATATATTATTCTTGTTGTACCCCGTTCGGGGCCAGTTTTTACAAAGGAAACTCTGCCGAAATTTTCAGGAAAGGTTACACATTTTAAAAATACATATTCGGCTTAGTTATTTAAAAACTTTGATTTTCGAAACATGATTTCTTTACTTCTTAAAACCAGTTTTCCTTATTTACTCTTTAAATGGTTTTAGATTTCTGGGCTTTTGGCTTACTTGGATCAGATGGGGTCCTATAGACTTCATATGGTTCAAGGGCCAGTCACGTGCTCTTTCGGGGCGTGACAATTGGTTTTACTTTGGATTTGACATTCGTGTCTTTACCATAACTCCGATGATTGCGGGATGCTTGACGGAGTTTCAATTTTGAGTTATCAGCTCAATGTTCTTGCGCATGCATTGCGCTATTATGCGTTTATGTATTGATAATTTCGGAGCCCCGACGACTTGGACTTTTATTGAAATGTTTTAGAATTTGGGGGTTTAAATTTAAATTCGGGGACCGAATTTCTTTAAGGGGGGAAGATTGTAATATTTAAAAAAAAAATATTATTTTTGGGAATTTTTATAATTTAATAATATTTTAATGAATATTTTAATATTTCGGTATAATTAAATATAGATAAATGGGAAAATTTTTGGAAAAATTATGGAAAATTCTAAAATATGGTATTTTATGGAATTATGCCATTTTTAAGTTTTTATGATTAATTATATGCTAATTTATTGCTAATCGCGATTAAAAATCGCTAATCGGTTTTTTAGCATTTTTGTGCAAAACATGCAAATATCATTTTTTTTACACTTGTGCATTTCTTCCATGTTGTTTTGGGTTTACTATTGGTTTGAGAGGGGAATTAGAGAAGAAAAGAAAAGAAAAGAAATAGAATAGAATATTGAGGTATGGTGAAGAGAGAGAAGGGGGGGTTGCCTTGACTTGGACTTGGCCATTCCCTCATGTCTCCAACACTCATTTCTCTCCCTCTCCTTCACTTGCTGCTGCTGCTTCCTTCATCTCCCTCCCCTCTTCAACTCCTCAAAACACATCCAAAACAACTCCAAAACCCCACTCCCATTTTACTAAAATTGTGCACAAGCTCAAGAGAAGCATTTTGGACCATGAAAGCAAGGATTTTGGCCACTTGGGGCAACTCAAGAATTTTCTTGAGTTGCCAAATGAGGTATTTTCTGGACCATTAGCTTAGTTTTTGCATTACTTATACCCCCATGCTAGATTAGAACCGATATTGTGTGATGTTGTGGACTTAAGGAAACTTAGTTAGGGTTTATAGGAAATTGAGAGTTGTGTTGTGAAATTGAGCTAAGTAGAGGCTACAGAAATACCCTAGTGCTTGAATTAAGACCCAAACCCGAGACTTGAAACCCGAAATACGGATTTAGAAACCGATATCGGAAGATTTGTGGAATCTGTGAAGGTTATATGGGATCTGTTATCACCCCGAGACTCTGAATTTTTTTTTTGGATTGACAGTAAGATATGCAGGCTCCCAGGAAGCTAACCCCAGACCCTATCTCCTCTTTCTGGCCGCAGATTTAATCTTTTTGGCCGCAATTTGCGGCCTGGGTCCCACCATTTTGGTTCGTTTTGGTTCTGTATCTCCTACATCTATAAATCAGACCCTTGGCATATGCAAAATTGTCAAATTTGACCTAGGGTGAAATCTGGGACCCTTTTCTTAAGTTGCTGTTTTGATTCATGTTTCCATATTTCGTATTTTGAATTCTGGAATTGTGTATCTGTGTTTTACCTTGATACTGTAAGTGCATGGCGGTGCCCCGGCCGTCAATCCGAGGCCAAAACGCGGAAACGAAACTTTTACGGAACTTGTAAACCGGCACCACCGCACACTAAAATCCCGGATCGGGCCATTAACCTAACGCTAGCAAACTAGAGAATGCGAAGGAAGCTATACAGAGCGATTCGTGTCCTCCGGTCTTTGGCCTCCACTCCGATCTCCTCGTGGAATCTCCGGTCTTCATCTCCTCGTCGGAACGGGCACCACATCGCCGGGTTCTTTTACGGGCTCCCACCTCTAGACCGAGGCAACTTGGGCATGAAGTTGGTGAGCCGACGTGCCGAAGAAATGCTGTAGGCTAGTATAGAACAGTTTATCTCTATTGGGGTTGAAGTTGCCATTTTATGGAGAAGGAAAAATGAACTTTGGAGAGGTGTTAGGAATTTTGCAAGCAAGCAAATGAGATGAATGATTTTCCCTCTACAAAATTAATCCTCTCTCTCCCCTTAAGTGGTCGGCCAAATGAAATAAGGAGGGGAAAAACTACAAGGGAGGTGAGTGTAGGAAAAAGAGATGGTGACCATAACCCAAAAGCAAGCCTCACATCATAATCTTAATCAATCAAATCTCCATCACCATTAATGCAAAACCAAGTGATGCAAAAAGAATCTCATGATGCTATAACCATCATGATGCCACCATTTATAAATAACACCCTCCAAATAACTAATTTGCACACTTGCAAATAACCCCCTCCATCGGAAAAATCCGGCCGTGAAGGAACAAAGGAAAACTGGCCGAAACGGAATGCAAACTGGCAACTTCAGAAAACTGATCCCGTAATAAATTACAGGAAAACCCCGCGACTGTATATACATACCCGCATTTGTATTCCCACTGAATACAAATGCAAAGAGACAAAATCTACACTGTACAATACTAGGATCCGGCTTAAACCAAAGCCCGCTAGTATTATCCGTCCGATCATGATCCGTGCAATACCGCGCGTATCTGATCGAACCCTGCCATATCTCCATACGGCCTCTACAGCGTTTCGCCCGAAACTTGAGAAAACGGTCTGTGGGGGACTCTAAAGACTCGTCAATACTTTGGTTGTGGATTTAACCACTAGCACGTCAGAGGTCTTAGCCATACGTAACGAGCTACCAGGTATTGACCAAAAGAGACGTCTGTGAGCGAACTCATGCTGCCACCTTACTGAGCATGTCAGTGACAATATTCGTACAGTCCGGTCCATTCGTTTATGAGCATCGCATGGCGGGCCTAGGGGATTGGTAAAAGTCAGACCCCTAAAAGCGGTACAAGTCGTGTCGGAGTGTAGCCCAGAACACCCTGAGATACTACTGGAATACCTACCAGTAAATCTCCTGCCTTGGCCAAGGACTTCGTGTAATGGCTTTCCTAGACACAGCGCGACCTCACCCCCAATACCGGGAGAGATGAACCCTTGAAGATCCGCTCACTGCCTCCATGTGGCTCGGGACTGTACCTAACTAAAACCTGTTTGCATGTCTCCTTTGAGCGTGGTAGGGTAGTAATCAAAGTACAGTGGGAACTCACACGAGACAAATGACGATCTCAGGTTGATGAACTAACCTGTACACATGTCACCAGGGAACTGCTATCTGACGTCTGGTATAAGACCAACTAGCAGGTTCCCGACGAGTCCTGTCCGGTGTACTCATAACCCAATGAGCACCTGTATACATCTTAGGTGAACCAACTGACACCAGTGGCTTGTGAGACCGGCCACCGCCCCTCGTCGGGGTCTCGACTGTATACACTAGTCTACTCTGGAGTATCGATGCCCTGTCTCGAAACTCCCACGACTAGGGACTTTTTAATGATTTGCTTATAGACCCCAGCTCCCACGTATATGATCGCCCTCATACTGCTGGCAGTCAAGCAAGAATCCTAGGGGCTCTATCAACACGCAATAACGACCTGTAAGGTCACCTAAAATAGTACATGATGATAAAGGTAAACCAGATAGCATACTATCATCTTGAGTAAGATTGTCCTAACGGTATAGGTCCTCTCTCAATCATTGCAATCACATGCCTGTGATCCAATAATTGACTCTGAGGGCACTATCTCCAACAAATACTTGGCTTTTATACGACGATATCGAGAATTGTTCGATGGTTTTAAAGGCGTACCCATAGGTTCTAACCTATAAGCCTTTAAGCGTGTCGTTAAGTTTTCGTGTGTCGTTTTAGTTTCGATTTTGTTTTAATGCGATGCGATACGTATGATATGTAGGTACCCCACGGTGATCCGAGGCGATGAATATGATGGTGGCAACATCGACACCGACACGCAGGATTCAAGGTGAGTAGATTATATCTACGGGGGAAGTTGGGTGGATGGCGTATAGCACCCCCACAGTTCGATGTCTAGTATACTATATACTATATATATATGATAGCTTACAGTGTGTCATGGATATTTGAGATGAGATTAGGTGTACTATGGTTAGATTAGGGCGTAGGAGTAAACTAGTATAGTTCCTAGTTGCGAACCCTAGAATAGGCTTACACCCACAAGCACACACCTGCACATTCGTTATACATATACTTAAGTGACAAGGATAGTGGATGATATTTGGAGATGAGTCGATGACATTGGGCGTAGTGCCATGAGACTGATGATATGATTTGATTCGTATTTGGGTTACGACATGTGATTTTAGCGGGCCTTTGGACGTGTGTTCCACACATGCATTTATATTTATATAGACGGTATCGATTTGTACTAGACTTAGATCAGTACCCCAGATCACGAGATATGATGATAAGGATACCAGATAATTGATGAGATGAATGTGATATTGACCTGTACCCAGCTATTGGGATGCCGTGCGATGATTTACCGTACGAGCTTTATCTTGAAGATAAATCCACACTCAAGAACTCGAGGATGTCATATGATATTGTATCGTACGCGGTACCTTGAGGCGGGATCACCGACTTTTATACTTATATATATATATATATATATATATATATATATCGACTCAGATTTAGGTGGTTTTCATAACCCTCCTGATTGACTTGTAGTTAGAACATTGGTTTTGCTAGTAGATGTTAGGCTAGGTTGATATCATACTTATTTCAAAAACTAACGAAATGGAGTATTTTAAAGACAGGCAAAGCGATTATACGGATATTTTCAAAAGACGCATCTTTTCTTAAAAAAACACCGTAACCCTTATTTTACAAAAAACCCGATTCGTCTTATTTCAAATGGCAAACTGTATGACTTCTTATATTGATGCAGATTCGTCACTGTTGTATTTATTAGTCAATTCCTGCATATTCTTGTTATTCGCATCGCATTGCATGTGCAAATGGTTATTGTTATATTAAACTCATGCTGTTAGGACACCGGCACCATTATCGATGATGCATATGTTCCACGTACACCTGCTTGCTGGCTCACACACTTCATCATCGATAATTGCCATGTCACTACACTGTAGTACTGTTGCATTCAGGATATGACCCTTGCATAGCATACTTGTGTACCTATATACTATATATTCATACTTGTGCACATATTTACTGTACACTCATACTTGTGCATATACCTATTGTACACACATACGTATTCACACATACATAAATGATTCTGGCTTGATTAGAGATTTGGGAACCGCAAGATACTCTTTAAAACCAATTCTTTTTAAAAGAGCGGTTTCCCTCAATATGTGCATATTACTATTCCATGTCGCATGATACACTGATATGCTTACATTTCTTTTACATGTCGCATACACCATGCTTTTTGATTATACGCATTGAGATATGTTGGTTTCATGATATTTCTGGATTTGGAAACCGTGGAAATTTCAAAGAGAGTATGTAATTGTTTTAAAAACCCGGTTACCTTTGATATGATATTTCAGTGCGTCCACCATGTGTTTTCTCAGTGCTGAGAACGATATGTGAAACCCGATTCGAGGAGTTGGATGATCCGTTTGCGGGTAAATGGTGGACCCGGTATGGTTCCCCGGGGCAAGAAATGTTTTTCGTGGAGCAGACGATGAGCCTAGCAGGGTGGCGAGTAACTACCGGTGATTGGTTGGACCTGGCGGTTATCCGGAGGTTACTGACCAGAGTCAATAGATGGATATGGGACGACCCATAATGCTGGGGCCGAGGGCCGATTCCGCAGACGGAGCCCGATATATGAGGATTTGCGTGCCAATGCTAGGCACAGGTTTCATGATGTTTTCGAGTGTCGATACTTGACACTCAGGTTCCATGATTTTGGTATGTCGCGAGTGACACATGTTGATTTACATCCTCATATTTCCGTGCATATGCTTTATGATATTTACATGCATGATGGTTATTGTCATTGGGTGACACGTGGACGGGATCCACATACATACAGATTTGATTACATTGATCATACCACATATTTATGATATGTTATTACCTGAGGCACTGGCACGAGCACTTGGCACTACATACATGTATAGATGTTGCATTGCCACCTTATCA
Organism: Agapanthus africanus; assembly: GCA_030015575.1. Classification (NCBI taxonomy): domain Eukaryota; kingdom Viridiplantae; phylum Streptophyta; class Magnoliopsida; order Asparagales; family Amaryllidaceae; genus Agapanthus; species Agapanthus africanus. The sequence continues at coordinate 251,511,121 of CM057343.1, forward strand.
TGCTTCAGACTTATTTCATTTGAGGATATATTATTACTGATCGTATGACCTGGGATTATGTCATGCATTCAATTTCTGCTTGTAGATGTTTTCTACTCACGAGTTGGCAACTCACCCCCGTTGTGCCACAGTTCTTGCAGGTTTTGCCGTACAGGTTGCATGGCGGCATTTCTGGCACACTGCTTCCTTTGCGGGTGATTTGCTTTGGTAGGTGGGTTCTTTTGCATCAGAACCACCATTGTACATGTATTATTCAGTTGTATCTAGTAATTCTATCAACCAAACTTGTATATTGTTTCAGACTTAGAAACCAGTTATGTATTATTTCGACCTTAGAGTCGCGTGTTGTAGTATTATGGTTTTTCATGCTGTTTGAGTTTCTTTTTTTTGAGTTTTAATCCTCGCCTTTCGGCGTTGTATATTATATTGCTTGCGTGGTTATGACCGTCGATTGACGAAGAGCTAGCTCCCGCTTGGGGATGCCTTTTATCATTGCATATATATAATTCTTGTTGTACCCCGTTCGGGGCTAATATTTACAAAGGAAACTCTGCCGAAATTTTTAGAAAAGACTATACATTTTTAAAATTTCATATTCGGCTTAATTATTTAAAAACCTTACTTTTAAAACATGTTTTCCTTACTTCTTGAAACTATTTTTCTTCATTTACTCCTTAAAAATGGGTTTAGATTTCTGGGCTTTTGGCATACTTGGATTAGATGGGTCCTATAGACTTTATATGATTCAAGTGCCAGTCACGCACTATTTCGGGTCGTGACAAGGGATGTTACGGATTTCCAAATGATATCTTTTTCATAAAATCACCGTAACCCCTATTTTCAAAACTACGATTCACTTCTTTAAAAATCTGATTGTATGGCTCGGGTGTGTTTGTTAGATTAAATACTGATACTTAGTAGAGATAAATGTTTATGTAAATTTGATTTGATATGTGATACAAATGCGATGAAAGAATATAAGATTGATATGATGATATGATGTTATGTTGGTATACGGATGCAAGTCGATCGAGATGACTTATACCCTGCCGGTCCCCTGATATGAGATTATTGCGGATATGACCTGGGACATAGGTATATAGATATATATAGAATGTTGTGAATCATGGATGATAGGCCGCATGTGTTATTAGGCTGTACCCTCATTTGTTTTATAGGATGATAGGATCCCTATTAGCTTAATGCCGTCGTACGATGATTTTCCGTGCGTGATGAGTTGACTTGATGATTGATCCTTACCCTTGACTAGAGGTTGCCGTACGATGGATCATACCGTACGCGATGTTGTTAGGCTGGATGCCGATTGATAGATTCCCAGACTCGGTCATATTGGATACGTATACCCGTCAGTATTTGCATATGATTTACCTTATGCTGCATTCATATTATTCTATTGCATTACTTATACTTGTGCTAGTACACTTGTACCATTATCGATGATGTGTATGTTATACGTACACAGATTTGCCAGCTCACACACTTCATCATCGATAATTGCCATGTCACTACACAGTAGGGTTGCTGCATCATGACATATACATTGATACATATATACTTGCGGATATACCCATTCGTATTTCCATATTGGTGCACATATACCTTGATACATCCATACCTGCGGATATACACATTCGTATATCCATATTTATGCACACATACATTGGTACATCTACACTTGCACATATTCATATTGTACCTTTATAGATAACTGGTTTTATTGTAAAATTGGGAACCGCATGTTATATTTTACAAAACTGGAATCATTTTAAAAGAGCGGTTTTCCCTTAATATATCATATCACTATTCCATGTGCAAGATACACGGATATGCTCGCATTTCTTTTATATGTCACATACATCATGCTCTATTACTTTACGCATTGAGATATGCTGTTTTCATGAGATTTCTGGATTTGAGAACCGTGGATATTTCAAAAGAGATTATGTGTTGTTTTAAAAAACTCGGTTTCTCTTGATATGATATTTCAATACGTCCACCATGCGTCTTCTCGGTTCTGAGACGTGTGACATGTGAAACCCGATTCGAGGAGGCGGATGAAGCCGATTGCGAGTAGATGGTGGACCCGGTATGGTATCCCAGGGCAAGAATGGGATGCTGTGTATACAGATGGTGAGCCTGGCAGAGGGACTACTACCTACCGGTGATAGTATTTGGGCTCGGCGGATATCCGGAGGATACCGACCGGAGTCAATAGATGATATGGGCCGATCCGGACCGACGGAGCCCGATATATGAGGATTTACGTGCCGATGCTGGGCACGGTTTTCATGATATTTTCGAGTGTCGATGCTAGGCACTCAGGTTCCATGATTTTGATGTGTCACGAGGGACACCGTTGATATATATCCTTATACTTTCATGCACACTCTTTTATGATATTTACGTGCATACAGACATTGATTATATGGGTGGATGAGATCCACATGCATACATACCTTGATTATGGTTGGACGAGATCCATATACATGCATTGATTATTACTGTTGGATGTTATCCGCATGCATATAGGTATTGACTACCTTGTTGGCACACATACAGACCCAGTCACCCTAGAGATCTTAGTTTTACCTTTATGATATAGTTGACCTAGGAGTCGTTGTTTATTCGATTTCTATTTGTTGATATTTTTCTACTCACGAGTTGGCAACTCATCCCGTTGTGCCACAGTTCTTGCATGTTGACCGCTTGGATCAGTAGCGGCTTCGCTGAAACACAGTTGCATTCGGGTGTTTTGCATTGGTAGGTAGGATATTTGTATCATTCCCACTCTTGTATCTACATTTCTTATTGTATCTAGTTAACTCTATCAATGAAAATTTGTAAATTGTATAAGTAATAAGACTTAGTGGGATTGTGGTTGCGAGACTTAGAGCGAGGGGTTTTCCGCTACTTGTGATTTATATGTCTTGCTTTTCTTTTATTCTTTGCGGTGAACTTCGCTGTTGGGCATCGTATACTTATTTTTATTATCTTGCGTGGTTGTGATCCGCCGTTTGGCGAAGAGCTAGCTCCTGCTTGGGGATGCCATTATCATTATTATGTATTGTGGTTTTGGATCAACAAATACAGAAGAGGTGCTGCCAAAATTTTAAAAGACGAAACATGTTTTCAAATTAGAAAATTTCACTTGCATCATCCATGTTCCTTTTCTATGCATTAAGAAAACATGATTTCATATACCTTTATTTCAAAAACCTCCCCTCCTTTATTTTCTAAAAGGTTTAGATTTCTGGGTTTCAGCTTACTTGAATTTCGTTACGCCTTTAGACGTGGCGTGATTCAAGTGCTGGTCACGAGCTAATATTTCGGGTCGTGAAAAAGTTGGTATCAGAGCGCTAGGTTTAACCTTTGTTCAAGTCTACGTTTGACTATGTGGAGTCTAGGGTGGGTATGTATTTCGGAACCTAGGCTTGACCTTATGGAACTTAGACTTGAACGGGGGGGGATATTAGACCTGAACTTTCGTTTCATATGCTGACCCTGATTGATGGAGTAGGTAGCTTGTGTAGAGTGACGTACCGTACGTATGTTCCGCGGTATATTTACGATACGATACTCCATTTAAGAAGCCTTAGGATGTACATATTTTTGAGACCAGCGATTCCGTTCGTATCCCTGATTATACATCCATTTGGGATCCTCGATTTTATTCATTTCCATGATCATACTTTCATTGATACTGTTCCTTCTTATGATCATGCATCCATTTTGGATCTGTCGTTTCCTCTCATGCCGTTGATCTGCTTTCTTCGATACTCGATTGAGGTTTCTGTCACCATAGTTTGAGCACAATTGAGCTGCTGCTAGTGTTGCGATCAGGTCGAGCTCGTCTCGTATGAGAACTGACCATTGTGTTTCTGGTGACATGGGAACGTCTCGATGTACTGTTATATTGTGGCCTCTTGTGGAGGTGAGTGCTTGGTTTTACACCGGAGAATCGGGCCATTGTTTGAGCTGCCGGTTGCGAGAGGACTGTTGATGTACAGCATACTTCAGAGATTTTGATGTCGCCTACCGTGCAGATAGGTGACCCAGCTGTTGCTGAGATGATGGGATGTCGCTTCCAGAGCTTACGAGCTAAGATCGCCGGAGCTTCTAGGCAGAAATACGACAGATGATGGCTAGTCTACCCCGATTTGAGAGACGAATGTGATTCGTCAGATTGATGTGCCGGCGTAGGCCCAGATGAGTTGAAGATTTCCAGTGTGGAGATAATCTTACTCAGACCTAGAGCAGACCGATCCAGAGACGATCGCCGATGTATCGCCTTTCCTGGAGGATTGAGGCATTGTTTAGTGTGCGGGCGAAGGATATTCACATGTTGTACAGGCGAAGCTAAAAGGTTCAAACGAGTGTCAAAAACCCATTTTCCCAAGTTTAAAGTGTTCGGAGGAACATGCAGGTAATTCTATGGACCCTCTAGAAGAATGAAACCCTAATTCGACATGATGACCATGGAACCACTTTGAACGTTAGGGTTCGTAGCAGTTTAGTGGTGCCATCATTGAGGCTTGGGTTTGCCCTTCTACGGCTGGTCCAGAGGTGCTGTGGTATGTACCGGATATTTTTAGACTGCGCTCAGGTGTTGAGCCTTCGGGAAATTTTGGGACCTTGATGACTCAATCGAAAAGTTTGACGTCGTCCGGATATCACGTGATAAGAGATCAGCAAGCTCACCAGCTTGAATGGAGGACCTCACCCAGATGCGTTTGAGCTGATCGAGAACGGACGAGTATTGAGTATTCCTCCGATGGTTGGGGCGAGTTCCCGAGGACGTGTTCAGCCAGACATCTTCTACAGAGTGATGAAGATACCGAGTTCGTGACTTCGAGTCCATGTGAGAGACTTCGGATTGACCGTAGCCGAGAACAGTTGCAGTGCGAAGATAGCATGGCGTGACGTCATAGTAGACAATGATAAAGACGAGTGGAACCAGAGGTTCGTGTGAGACGTTGATGAGCTGTCATTACTTCCCGTCGGGACCAGAGACCTGATATGCTTACAGAGGCATTGGGATACGGCCAGTTTCCGAGGGAATGTGTGCGGAACACGCAGATGTCCAGAAAATGAAAAAGGATTGTGTAAGAGTAACAGCCTCCGTACAGTTCGTCATAGGCAAGATCGGAAGAGACCTTGAGCAGGATTCCTTCCGGGACACTGCTGCAATAAGATTTGCACCCAGGATCAGAGGTGTCATATGTATTCAGAGAGCCAGAGGCCGACGCCAATGACGTGCTGCTTTACGGGTGGTCGTGATGATTGACCGAGAGATGACCAGAGAACTGCCAGAACGGAATCGTCCCCATGAGCACACCTAACAGGGCCGATGAGCCGATAGATTGCGAGATTAGTAATCCGCAGAGAAGATAAGGACCCAGAGACCAAGGATGCCAGACCATGAGTAGGAGGCATGCGGATGTTCTTGTTCTGCCAGTTTCTAGGCGCACCGATTTATTTCTCGACATTGTAGGAGGTGTACCTCGATGTCCTTTGTTGCGATTTGCGTTTGTGATCTGAGTACCACGCTTATATCGCTTGGATTTGAGTTTTGATGACGAGTTTCCTGATATTGATTCCGTGCACCATGGCTGCACCTACTGGGTATTTACATCTTTGCGCATAGGTATCGCACCTTATATATATATTTTATACACTGTTATGTTATTTGCGATTTGTGCATATCTATTATACTTGAGATTCGGTTTTATGCCTTGGCTGCACATGTTTATGATTTCATGGATTTCATAAGGATGATTTGATTTCTGCACTCGATATAGCTTATATGTGCTTGCAGTGCATTGATATGTGTTTTGTGCATGCAATTGCACACGTTTACGATTTTATACACCCTGGTACACTCGGTGTTGCTTTTATACGCATTTGAGTTATGTATTTGTATTTCATGCACTGGATGCACTAGATTTGCATTTCTTGCATTTGTTGCACCGGACGGGTATTTATACGTTTTTCACACTAGGTTTATACTCCGTACCTTGGTTGCACCCGTTTTATGTCCTTGAGCATCCGTTTTACCAGATTTGTATTTCTGTGTGCGTTGGTACTTGCCTTTTATTTTCGTGCATGCTACTGCACTTTATACTTTTACGGACCCGACGCGCCTTGGTTGGATTTTTGCGCATATTAGGCGCTTGATTTTGGATTTTTGTGCGCATCGGATGCACTGGAGTGAGATTTTACTCGTGCATGTTGGATGCTCTTGATTTATATTTCTTCCGTGCATATTGGATGCGATTTCATTCGTGCGGGACATATGCACTTGATATGGATTTTCGCGCATGTTGGGCGCATGATATGAGATGTGATTCTGTGCATACCGGATGCACTGGATTGAGATTTTAGTGCACTTTAGATGCACCCGATATTGTTGTTGTGCACACCCGTTGCACTGGACGAATGTTTTTTTGCACACCCGTTGCACTTAGTTTTGCTTGTGCATATTATGGCACCTGTATTTGGATTTGATTCTCATGCGCACCAGACGCATGTGATTTTTGGATACGCCTTTTGAGACTGATTTTGCTTTTGAGCACTTTGTTTTCATGTTGGGCACCATATTGTGTAGTAGCCAAACAGGACTAATCTGAGGACAGTATCTGAGTACTTTGCATGCATTAAAAGATTACCAAAAGGGTTTTTTCAAAAGGAGCTATAGTCTCGCTATTTCCTATGTGTCCGTGAGTGATACGAACGTTTATAAAAGAAAACCTTTTGGGGTATTTTGAAAACGACGGAACGTGTATTTAAGAAAACATATATGGACATATATTATTATTTTAAAATGAGCGTCCGTCAGTTATGCCGTGGGTTACGCATTCCAGCGACGATTTAGAAAGGATTTTTGCATGTATTTTATTCAGATTTTGTTGTTTTCGAAGATGCGTACTATACACGTATTATAGTATTTGACTAATATATATTGGATTTCGGTAGTGGATTTTGAGATCTGCATCTCTATTGTAACTCCGAGGATATGCGTGCAAATCCGATAATTTGCGAGACGCTTGACGGAGTTTGATTTTGAGTCTTGTACTCGTTTTCATGCGCACTTGACGCGTGGTGTTATTTCTGCGTTTTCCATGATTTCGGAGCCCCGTTATTTTGAGCCGATTACCGAAATGTTCTAGATTTTGGAGGTTTAAATTTAAATTCGGGGACCGAATTTATTTAAGGGGGGAAGACTGTAACATTTTATAAAATATAAAATATTGTTTTTGGAATTTAATATTAAAATAATATTTTTCCCGAAAACTGCCCGATTTGCGAAATTGGGGTTTTCGAAAAATGGTATAAATATATACCAATAATTATGAAATAAATAGAAATTAAAATGACTTATTCATTTAAGAGTATATTTAAAGGATTTGGCATTTTAAAAATTTATTATATGCAATTTTGATAAAAACCCGATTAGTGCACTGCTAATCGCGATTAAGCCAAATCCGCATTTCTACAGCTTTTCATGGCTAGTGCACCATGACATGTTACATGTTATTTCATGGTGTTGTTTTATTTGAGTGTATGTAATTTGGTGAGTAAAGAGAGTGAAAAGGGTGTCATGATGAGTGAGGAGAGAGAAAGGGACAAAATGATGACATGAAAAGTGAGTGGGTGAGAACAATAGTGAGAGAGAGAGGTGGGAGCCGCTGCCTTGACCATTTCCCCATCATTTTCCTTCCCCTCTTCATCTCCCTCAACTCCACATCCCTCCATCTTCTACCCTCTTGATCCACCCCAAAAGCCTTGCCAAAACCCGATGCCCTTTCACAAAAAAATGATCACCTCATCACCCTCATCGCTATGAACCAAGAAAAGTCGGATTTTGACAACTTGAGGATTTCTATGGTTTTGTTTGGGAGTAACCATGAGGTATATCTCTTTCGTTTTAGAGTAGTTGTGATTTCCTAGCTTTTGTTTAAGTTTAGATGTCGTTTAGTGATGGAAGTGTGAACTTTGAAATCCCAAAAGAAGGGTTTGGGAAATTGGTGATGTTTGTGGCTGTTAACAAGACTTTTGAGATGATTCATGACCTGGACCAGAGCTTAGAAACCCAAAAACACGGATTTAGAAACCCGACATCAGATAAATGTGTGATTTTAGAGGGTATTTTGGAATCTGGAGCAACCCGGGGACAGTAGAAATGATTTTGCAATTACTGGGAGTCGTGCAGGCATCTAGGAAGCTACCACAGAGACATGAGCCCCATCTCCTGCACCCAGGCCATAGATTTAATCAATCTGACCGCAATTTGCGGTCAGGGTAGCTTAGAATTGATCCGTATTTGTTCTGGGGTCTCTTTAGATGTAAATTAGGCCCACCATATATGCAAAATTGACTAATTTGGCTTAGGGTAAAATCTGGGACCCTTTCCAAGAGTTGGTGCATTGTTTTACGACTTCATTTTGACTTGATTTTGGTATTTGGTATAGTGTTTCCGTCGTGTGGCGTTTGGACGTCCATGACCAAGGTTTTTGGTCGTATTTTGCACGCAAAGCTATAGGTTTTGACCTATGAGGGAAACGTGCGCCATATCAGTTTTCTGGATTTGATTTTAATACGCATTTTGACTGTTGATTATTGTAGGTACCTTCGCATGGCTTTCGAGACGATGGAGCGTGGCGTCATCGACTTCGGCAAGCAAGAAGCAAGGTGAGTGGATCTATATCTACGGGGGAAGTAGGGTGGATGGCGTATAACACCCCCGCAAAATTTGATGGAAAACTGATTATAGAATATGGTTTGGAAACCTAGATTAGGAAACTAGGGTTATAATAAAGGATAGTTATTAATACTATATTAGAAACTAGAGGCTACTTAGAAGTGATATGTTCCTACTATCATAGGATGACGTTTAGCGATATTGCCGTTTAGGGTACTGTAGGACTAGATAGTCAATGTAGATGCGTCATCTGAACCATACATTTTTCTAATACAAAGAGTCGTAGGTATCTTTTAAAAATATACCGTGAGGGATGTTACAGATTTCCAAATGATATCTTTTTTCTTAAAATCACCGTAACTCCTATTTTCAAAACTATGATTCACTTCTTTAAAAATTTGATTGTATAGTTCGGGTGTGTTTGTTAGATTAGATACTGATACTTAGTAGAGATAGAATGTTTATGTAAATTTGATTTGATATGTGATACAAATGCGATGAAAGAGTATAAGACTGATATGATGATATGATGTTATGTTGGTATACGGATGCGAGTCGATCGAGATGACTTATACCCTGCCGGTCCCCTGATATGAGATTATTGCGGATGTGACCTGGGACATAGGTATATAGATATATATAGAATGTTGTGAATCATGGATGATAGGCCGTATGTGTTATTAGGCCGTACCCTCATTTGTCTTATAGGATGATAGGATCCCTATTAGCCTAATGCCGCTGTACGATGATTTTCCGTGCGTGATGAGTTGACTTGATGATTGATCCTTACCCTTGACTAGAGGTTGCCGTACGATGGATCATACCGTACGCGATGTTGTTAGGCTGGATGCCGATTGATAGATTCCCAGACTCGGTCATAATGGATACGTATACCCGTCAGCATTTGCATATGATTTACCTTATGCTGCATTCATATTATTCCATTGCATTGCTTATACTTGTGCTAGTACACTTGCACCATTATCGATGATGTGTATGTTACGCGTACACAGATTTGCCGGCTCACACACTTCATCATCGATAATTGCCATATCACTACACAGTAGGGTTGCTGCATCATGACATATACATTGATACATCTATACTTGCGGATATACCTACTCGTATATCCATATTGGTGCGCATATACCTTGATACATCCATACCTGTGGATATACACATTCGTATATCCATATTTGTGCACACATACATTGGTACATCTACACTTGCGCATATTCATATTGTACCTTTATAGATAACTGGTTTTATTGTAAAATTGGGAACCACATTTTATATTTTACAAAACTGGAATCATTTTAAAAGAGCGGTTTTCCCTTAATATATCATATCACTATTCCATGTGCATGATATACGGATATGCTCGCATTTCTTTTATATGTCGCATACATCATGCTCTATTACTTTACGCATTGAGATATGCTGTATTCATGAGATTTCTGGATTTGGGAACCGTGGATATTTCAAAAGAGATTATGTGTTGTTTTTAAAACCCCGTTTCTCTTGATATGATATTTCAGTGCGTCCACCATGCATTTTCTCGGTTCTGAGACATGTGACATGTGAAACCCAATTCGAGGAGACGGATGAGGCTGATTGTGGGTACATGGTGGACCCGGTATGGTACCCCGGGGAAAGAAAGGGATGCTGTGTATACAGACGGTGAGCCTGGCAGAGGGACTACTACCTACCGGTGATAGTATTTGGGCTCGGCGGATATCCGGAGGATACCGACCGGAGTCGAGAGATGATATGGGCCGATCCGGACTGACGGAGCCCGATATATGAGGATTTACGTGCCGATGCTGGGCACGGTTTTCATGATGTTTTCCAGTGTCGATGTTAGGCATTCAGGTTCCATGATTTTGATGTGTCACGAGGGACACCGTTGATATATATCCTCATACTTTCATGCACACTCTTTTATGATATTTACGTGCATACGGATATTGATTATATGGGTGGACGATATCCACATTCATACATACCTTGATTATGGTTGGACGAGATCCATATACATGCATTGATTATTACTGTTGGATGTTATCCACATCCATATAGGTATTGACTACCTTGTTGGCATATATACAGACCCGGTCACCCTAGATATCTTAGTATTACCTTTATGATATAGTTGACCTAGGAGTCGTTGTTTATTCGATTTCTATCTGTTGATATTTTTCTACTCACGAGTTGGAAACTCACCCCTGTTGTGCCACAGTTCTTGCAGCTTGACCGCATGGGTCAGTAGCGGCTTCGCTGGCACACAGTTGCATTCGGATGTTTTGCATTGGTAGGTGGGATATTTGTATCATTCCCCCTCTTGTATCTACATTTCTTATTGTATCTAGTTAACTCCATCAATCAAAACTTGTAAATTGTATAAGTAATGAGACTTAGTGGGATTGTGGTTGCGAGACTTAGAGCGAGGGGTTTTTCGCTACTTGTGATTTATAGATCTTGCTTTTCTTTTATTCTTTGTGGTGAACTTCGCCGTTGGGCGTCGTATACTGATTTTCATTATCTTGCGTGGTTGTGATCCGCCGTTTGGCGAAGAGCTAGCTCCCGCTTGGGGATGCCATTATCATTATTATGTATTGTGGTTTTGGATCAACAAATACAAAGGAGGTGCTGCCAAAATTTTAAAAGAGGAAACATGTTTTCAAATTAGCAAATTTCACTTGCATCATTCATGTTCCTTTTCTATGCATTAAGAAAACTTGATTTCATATACCTTTATTTCAAAAACCTCACCTCCTTTATTTTCTAAAAGGTTTAGATTTCTGGGTTTCAGCTTACTTGAATTTCGTTACGCCTTTAGACGTAGCGTGATTCAAGTGCTGGTCACGAGCTAACGTTTCGGGTCGTGACATTTCCAAATGGGCTATAGTTTCACTATTTTGACATATTTAGGACAATACAAGAATCTTTTAAACGGAAACCTTCTTAAAACTCATTTCTAAAGAGCGATGCAAATACTTTAAACAAAACGCATATAATACTTCATAAAACTACGCCTGCTACTTGTGCCGTGATATACGTATCATACAGCTATTTTGAAAGAGTTTTACCTACATCATTCGGCTACTTTATAGGCATATACAGGATGCATGCTATATATATATATATATATATATATATATATATATATATGATATGTTGATATATTTTCATGATGACGCGATCGATATTAATACACTTATAGTACCTGTGCATCATACATATTTTATTACAGAATATGATTGTACTATACTTTATGCCCTAGTGTAATATTTCAAAAAAACAAAATATTATTTTTGGGAATTTTTATAATTTAATATTATTTTATTCAATATTTTAATATTTCGGTATAATTAAATACCGATAAATGGGAAAAATTTTGGAAAAAATTATGGAAAATTCTAAAATAGGGTATTTTATGGAATTATGCCATTTTTAAGTTTTTATGATTTATTATATGCTAATTTAGTGCTAATCGCGATTAAAAATCGCTAATCGGTTTTTTTTACATTTTTATACAAAACATGCACATATCATTTTTCTTACACTTGTGCATTTCTACCATATTGTTTTGGGGTTACTTTTGGTGTGAGAAGGATTTTGAGGGAAAAGAAAAAGAAAAGAAAAGAAATGGAAAAGGTTATAATATGAGGTATGGGTGAGAGAGAGAAAGGGTTACCTTTGACTTTGACTTAGCCTTTCTCCTTCATTCTTCATTCATTTTCTCTCCCTCTTCCTTCATTGCTGCTGCTGCTCCTCACTCCCTCCCCTCTTCACAACCCTCAAACAACATGAATATCACCTCAAAACCCTATTCCCATTTCACAAATATTGTGCACAAGCTCAAGACCAACACATTGGACCAAGAAAGCAAGGATTTTGGCTATTAGGGGCAACTCAAGAAAAATCTTGAGTTGCCAAATGAGGTATTTTCTGGACCATTAGCTTAGTTTTTGCATTACTTATACCCCTATGTTAAGATTGAATCGATATCGGGTGATTTTGTAGACATAGGAAAAACCTAGTTAGGGTTTGAAGGAATTTTGGGTTGTGATGTGAAATTGAGCTCAGTAGAGGCTCTACAAACATCCTAGTGCTGGAATTGAGACCCAAACCTGAGACTTGAAAACCGGAATACGGATTTAGAAACCGATATCGGAAGATTTGTGGAATCTGTGAAGGTTATATGGAATCTGCTATCACCCCGAGACTCTGAAAATTATTTTGGATTGACAGTGAGATGTGCAGGCACCCAGGAAGCCATCACCAAGACCCCAGCCCCTATCTCCTTATCCCGACCGCAAATTTATTCCGTTTGGCCGCAAATTGCAGCCTGAACCCCACCAAATTGGCTCGTTTTGGTTTTGGTGCCCCCTTATCAGTAGATTAGACCCCTGGCATATGCAAAATTGTTTAATTTGACTTAGGGTGAAATCTGGGACCCTTTTCTCTAGTTGCTGTTTTTGATTCGTGTTTCCGTATTCCGTATTTTGAATTCTGGATTTGCGTATTGTGTTTTACCTCGAATACTTGGCGTTTATATGACGATATCGAGGATTGTTGATGGTTTTGAAAACGTAGCCCATAGGTTCTAACCTATAGGCCTTAGCGTATCGTTTTGGTTTTCGTATGTCGCTTTAGTTTTGACTTGGTTTTAATACGCATTTATGATACTTTGATGTGTAGGTACCCTATGAAGACTTCGGGACGACAAGCAAACGCGTGGCGACGTTGACAAATGAAGACACGAGGTGAGTAGATTATATCTACGGGGGAAGTCGGGTGGATGGCGTATAGCACCCTAGCAGTCCAAAGTTGGTATACTATATATGTACATATTATATATAGGATAGTTTATAGTATGTCGTTGATATTGTGTTAGGTGTACTTTGTATAGATTAGGGTTAAAAGTAAACTAGTGTAGTTCCTAGCCGCGAACCATAGAATAGGTTTACACCCACACGCACACCCTTGCATATTCATTATACTTATATTGTGTTGATGATGATAGTGGATGGCATTGGAGATGAGTCGATGATATTAGGCATAGTGCTGTGAGATCGGTGATATGATGTGATTCGTATTTGGGATACGACATGTGATTCTTAGCGGGCCTTGGACGTGTGCTTCACACACGCATTCATACTTATATAGATGGTATCGATTTGTATTAGACTTAGATCAGTACCCCAGATTATGTGATATGGTGATAAGGATACCAGATAATTGATGAGATAATGTGATATTGACCCGTACCAGCTATTGGGATGCCGTACGACGATTTACCGTATGAGCTATATATTGATGATTGATCCGCACTCATGACTCGAGGATGTCAGATGATATACGGTATCGTACGCGATACTATTGAGGCGGGATCACTGACTCTTATATTTATATTTATATATATCGACCCAGATTTAGGTGGTTTCCATACCCCTCCCGATTGACTTGATAGTTAGATCTGTAGTTAGTATAGTAGATGTTAGACTAGACCCGAGTCATACTTATTTCAAAACTAACGAATCGGGAGTATTTTAAAGACAGGCAAAAAGGGATTCTACGGATACTTTAAAAAGGCGCATCTTTTCTTAAAAACACCGTAGCCCTTATTTTTCTAAAAATCCCAATTCGTCTTATTTCAAATGGCATAACTGCATGACATATACATATTGATGTAGATTCTTCACTATTGCGTTGATTATTCGATTTCCGTATATTCATGCTATTCACATCGCTTTGCATGTGTAAATGTGTTTATTGCTATATTACCATCATGCTGTTAGGACACCAGCACCATTATCGATGATGCGTATGTTCCACGTACACTTGCTTGCCGGCTCACACACTTCATCATCGATAATTGCCATGTCACTACACAGTAGTATTATTGCATCAGGATATGACCCTTGTATGTGCATACTATTATTCCATGTTGCATGATATACTGTTATACTTGCATTTCATTTATATGTCACATACATCATGCTTTCTGATTATGCGGATTGAGATATGTTGTTTCCATGATATTTCTGGATTTGGGAACCGTGGGTATTTCAAAGAGATTATGTAAATATTTTAAAAACCCGGTTACCCTTGATATGATATTTCAGCATCCACCATGAGTTTTATCGGTTCTGATATATATATATACCCCATGCCAGGAGGCGTCGAGGCCGTATGAGGGTACAAGGTAGGGCCCGGGGGTACCCCGGGGCAAGAAAGGGATGTCGATGCACCATGCCGATGAGCCCGGCAGAGGAACCATACACTCCGGTGACATTACCTTTTACTCGGCGGTTATCTTGTGGATACCGACCGGAGTTATGTACGTATGGATACGTCGAAATTCGAAGGTCGAAGCTGGGCACTCGGGTTTTCGAGATAGCGTATGATACGTACCTATCAGGGCCAGTCCTGATGACAGCGCCTGATAGATGAGGATTTACGTGCCGATGCTAGGCACAGGTTTCAAGATGTTTTCGAGTGTCGATGCTAGGCACTCAGGTTCCATGATTTTGATTTTATCCTCATATTTCCATGCATATGCTTTACGATATTTACATGCATGATGCTTATTGTCATTGGGTGACACGTTGGCGGGATCCACATACATACAGACTTGATTACATTGATCATACCTCATATGTATATATAATAGTGGATGAGAACACTGTTATATATGCCCTTACACCAATATTAGTGGAATGGGACGCTAATATATGTGTATTGATATCAATTTAGATACTTCTTCATATTTACTTCATGCAGACATACCTCATATTTATGATTTGTTATTACCTGAGGCACTGGCACGAGCACTTGGCACTACACACATGTATAGATGTACATTGCCACCTTATCATGCTTCAGACTTATCCTTTTGAGGTTTATATATATATATATATATATATATATATATATATATGATCGTATTGACCTAGGATTATGTCATGCATTCGATTTCTACTTGTAGATATTTTCTACTCACGAGTTGGCAACTCACCCTCGTTGTGCCACAGCTTCTTGCAAGTTTTGCCGTACAGGTTCCATGGTGGCATTTCTGGCACACTGCTTCTTTTGCGGGTGATTTGCTTTGGTAGGTGTGTTCTTTTGCATCAGAACCACCATTGTACATGTATTATTCATTGCATCTAGAAATTCCATCAACCAAAACTTGTATATTGTTTTAGACTTAGACACTAGTTATGTATTATTTCGACCTTAGAGCCGCGTGTAGTGGTATTACGGTTTTCATGCTGATTTAAGTTTCTTTTTTTTGAGTTTTGATCCTAGCCCTTCGGCGTTGTATATTATATTGCTTGCGTGGTTGTGACCGTCGATTGACGAAGAGCTAGCTCCCGCTTGGGGATACCTTTTATCATTGCATATATATTATTCTTGTTGTACCCCGTTCGGGGCTAGTTTTTACAAAGAAAACTCTGCAGAAATTTTCATAAATGACTATACATTTTTAAAATGCATATTCAACTTAGTTATTTAAAAACCTTGTTTTTTTTAAACATGTTTTCTTTACTTCTAAAAACTATTTTTCTACCAATTACTCTTTAAAATGGTTTTAGATTTCTGGGCTTTTGGCTTACTTGGATTAGATGGAGTCCTATAGACTTCATATGAGTCAAGGGCCAGTCACGTGCTCTTTCGGGTCGTGACAAAATTGGTATCAGAGCGTTAGGTTAACCTTGGTTCGAGTCTAAGTTTGACTATGTGGAGCCTAGGGTGTTTATATATATACGGAACTTAGGCTTGACCTTACGGAACTTAGACTTAGTCGAGAGGGTATTATACCCGAACTTTCGTCGCGTAGGATGACCCTTGGTTGATGGAGTAGGTAGCTAGAGTAGAGGGACGTACCGTACGTATGTTCCGCGGCATACTTACGACACGCCACTCCGCTTAGGAAACCTTAGGTTGTACATTTCCTTGCACAGTATTATATTCATTCCTATGATCTATCCTCATCGATTTGGGTTATGATTTTTGCTGCTACGATTACACGGGCAGAGAGAGAGCTACTGCTAGAGTTGCGTCAGCATGAGCTCGTCACGGACGAGAATTGACCAGGGCGTGATTCCAGGGACATACGATTGCATTGAGAGGCGTCGTCTTATTGTGTTTTCGCGCCATGTGCGTTTGACAGATCGCTTTCACGAGATTTCTCGGATGTGCTGATCGGTACCAGAGGATCAGGCTACTGCTAGAGGCCAGCCAGATGTGATGACCATTGATATATCGCTTATTCAGGATGATTGAGGTGCTGTTCAGCGTACAGACGAATGAGCCAGTTGTTGCTGCAAAACGACAAGATATCGCCCATATGATTGGAGCTACTGCAGCATGAGTATATACTTAGAGGTATGAGGGAAGGTCGCTAGTCACCCGAGGATGAATGGCTAGGACATGTGGTTCGTTCACTTACCCCGATGCAAGGTCATCAGATAGATTGATTCCAGCTAGAGACGACTTCACGCAGATTCGTTGAGAGTCGATAGAGATGATCGAATATCAGGAGCCCATTTTCCAAGTTTAAAGTATTCGGAAAGACTTACAGGCGATTCTATGGACCCTCTAGAAGAATGAAACCCTAACTCAACATAATGACCGTGTGAAAGCCTTTGAATCTTAGGGTTTGCGGCAGTTCCGCGGCGCCATTAGTGAGGCTTGGGTTTGCCCTTCTACGGCTGGACCACTGATGCTGTGGTATGTACTCGATACTATTAAACTGTACAGAAGATGTTGATCTCTTAGGGGATTATGAGGTTTTGACAGATCGATCGGATGGTTCGACATCTTTCGGATATCATGTGATGGGACACATTGCTTGGGAGACTCTAGATACGAGTATAGCCGTTGGAGCGCCATCCATGCAGCCATGATGAGACGAGTCCAAAGCAGTCGACATCAGAGAAAAGTGGAGTATGAGATTCGAGAAAGAGCTCGACAGGACCTTTCTGGAATACTATACGGGAAGACCTGGACCCAGGAGTGGTCATATTGCGCACACCCAGCAGGCCAGAGTTCGGCATCGTCGACGAGATAGTTGACCAGGTTCGGATAAAGGACCTCACCCAGACGCGTTGTGAGTTGATCGAGGACGGACGAGTATTGAGTATTCCTCCAATGGTTGGGACGAGTTCCCGAAGACCTGTTCAGCCAGATATCTTCTATAGAGTGATGAAGCTACAGAGTACGCAATTTCGAGTTCGTGCGAGAGACTTAGGATTGACCGTGGCTGAGAACAGTTGCAGTGCGTAGATAGCATGGCGTGACGTCGAAGTGGATGATGATAAAGACAAGTGGGACGAGAGGTACGTGCGAGACACTGATGAGCTGTTGTTACTCCCCGTTGAGATTATGGTCGGATATGTCTACAGAGACGTTGGGATGCGACCAGCTTCCGAACAAATGTTGTACTGGGGACGCAGATGTTTAGAGAGCGATAGAAGATTGTGCAAGAGTACCAACCTCCGTACAGTTCGGTTTAGACGAGATCGGAAGAGATCCTGAGCAGGATTCCTTCCAGGACAGTGCTGCAATGACATTTGCACCCAGGATCAGATGTGTCACATGCATTCAGAGAGCCAGAGGCCGACGCCAGTGACATGCTGCTTTACGAGTGGTCATGATGATTGACGGAGAGATGACCAGAGAAGTGCCAGAACGGAATCGTCCCCGTTGGCACACCTGACAGGGCCGGTGAGCCGATGAATTATGAGATAGGTAATCCATAGGGAAGATAAGGACCCAGAGACAGAGGACGCCAGACCGTGAGCAAGAGGCAAGTAGATATCTTGCGCTATAAGCATTGGATGTACCGACACCTTCTCGACTTTGAAGGAGGGACTACCGACGACGGTATTTATGATTTGTGATTTTGTGATTCGATTATCACGTATCCGTCACTATGGATTTCAGTATTTTGGGCGATCTATTCGCATGATTTGGTTTTGATGGCTGAGTTTCATGATATTTGTTTTCGCGCACCATGGTTGCATCAACTTGGTATTTATATTTTGCGCATAGTTATTACGCTTGAGGTATTGATTATGATTTCATGCCTATTTTATGCCTGTGATTGATTTGTGCTTCCAGCATCGTTTTCATGCACTTTTAGTGTTTTGATTTGATTTGTGCATGCTGATGCACACGGTTGTGAGCTTATACACGCGGTATACCTGATTTGGATTGAGCCGTATTGTATACCGTAAATTTCGATTCTGATATTGATATTGATTTCTTGCACTCTGTGCATTTGATTTGGATTTTCGCGCATGATGAGCGCATGTTTTGAGATACGATTTTGGTGCACACCAGATGCACTAAATCGTTCTTCGTGCATGTCAGATGCACCTGATTTTGCTGTCAGGCACACACGTTGCCTTTGACAGATGTTTCGTGCACACCCGTTGCACCTAGATGTTGTCTCTGTGCACATGTATGGCACATATATGGATTTTGATTCTCGTGCGCACCAGACGCACAGGGTATTCTTATATACATTTTGAGATTGATTCCTTATGGAGCAATATGTTTTTATGATATTTGCTATGTGTTTTCATACTGAGCAGGACTAGTCAGAGGACAGTACCTAGATATATTTTGCATGCATTTACTTCAGCTATTTACATGTATAGATTTGATATTTACAGGTATAGTTCGGATTTATATCATATTGGTTTTGCTTTGGATTTGACATTTGTGTCTTTATCATGACTCCGATGATTGCGAGATGCTTGACGGAGTTTCGATTTTGAGTTTTCTGCTCATTACTCATGCGCATGCATTGCGCTACGATGCGTTTTATGTATTGGTGATTTCGGAGCCCCGACAATTTGGATTTTTACTGAAATGTTTTAGAATTTGGGGGTTTAAATTTATATTCGGGGACCGAATTTCTTTAAGGGGGAAAGATTGTAACATTTCAAAAAAATAAAATATTATTTTTGGGAATTTTTATAATTTAATATTATTTTATTAAATATTTAAATATTTCGGTATAATTAAATACCGATAAATGGGAAAAATTATGGAAAAAATTATGGAAAATTATAAAATAGGGTATTTTATGGAATTATGCCATTTTAAAGTTTTTATGATTTATTATATGCTAATTTAGTGCTAATCGCGATTAAAAATCGCTAATTGGTTTTTTTTGCATTTTTGTGCAAAATATGCACATATCATTTTTCTTACACTTGTGCATTTCTACCTTGTTGTTTTGGGGTTACTATTGGTGTGAGAAGGATTTAGAGGGAAAAGAAAAAGAAAAGAAAAGAAATGGAAAAGGTTAGAATATGAGGTATGGGTGAGAGAGAGAAAGGGTTACCTTTGACTTGGACTTAACCTTTCCCCTTCATTCTTCATTCATTTCCTCTCTCTTCCTTCATTGCTGCTGCTGCTCCTGCTCCTCACTCCCTCCCCTCTTCACAACCCTCAAACACCATGAATATCACCTCAAAACCCTATTCCCGTTTCACAAATATTGTGCACACGCTTAAGACCAACACATTGGACCAAGAAAGCAAGGATTTTGGCCACTAGGGGCAACTCAAGAAAATTCTTGAGTTGCCAAATGAGGTATTTTCTAGACCATTAGCTTAGTTTTTGCATTACTTATACCCCTATGTTAAGATTGAATCGATATTGGGTGATTTTGTGGACAGAGGAAAAACCTAGTTAGGGTTTGAGGGAATTTTGGGTTGTGATGTGAAATTGAGCTCAGTAGAGGCTATACAAACACCCTAGTGCTGGAATTGAGACCCAAACCTGAGACTTGAAAACCGGAATACGGATTTAGAAACCGATATCAGAAGATTTGTGGAATCTGTGAAGGTTATATGGAATCTGCTATCACCCCGAGACTCTGAAAATTATTTTGGATTGACAGTGAGATGTGCAGGCACCCAGGAAGCTATCACCAAGACCCCCGCCCCTAACTTCTTGTCCCGACCGCAAATTTATTCCGTTTGGCTGCAAATTGCGGCCTGAACCCCACTAAATTGGCTCGTTTTGGTTTTGGTGCCCCCTTATCAGTAGATTAGACCCCTGGCATGCGCAAAATTGTTTAATTTGACCTAGGGTGAAATCTGTGACCCTTTTCTCTAGTTGCTGTTTTGGATTCGTGTTTCCGTATTCCGTATTTTGAATTCTGCAATTGCGTATTGCGTTTTTGTTAGGTTTACCTAGCACCCTAAGAAAGGCTTGGACGCATCACATGTCTCAAAGATTAAATTTTTAGAGTGCTAAGTGAACATACAAAGAATCAATCCTAGAAAATTAGGATTTCATAACTTTTGTTAGAGATAGTGCCCTCAGAGTCAATTATTGGATCACAGGCACGTGATTGCAATGATTGAGGGAGGACCTATCCCGGTAGGACAGTCTTACTCGAGATGATAGTATGCTATCTGGTTTATCTTTATCATCGTGTACTGCTTTAGGTGACCTGACATGTCGCTATAACACGTTGATAGAGCCCCTAGGATTCTTGCTTGACCACCAGCAGTATGAGGGCGATCATATAAGTGGGAGCTGGGGTCTATAAGCACATCCTTAAAAAAGGTCCCTAGTCGTAGGAGTTTCGAGACAGGGCATCGATACTCCAGAGTAGACTAGTGTATATAGTCGAGACCCCGACGAGGGGCGGTGGCCGGTCTCACAAGCCACTGGTGTCAGTTGGTTCACCTAAGATGTATACATGTGCTCATTGGGTTATGAGTACACCGGACAGGACTCGCTGGGAACATGCTAGTTGGTCTTATACCTGACGTCAGATGGCAGTTCCCTGGTGACATGTGTACAGGTTAGTTCACCGACCTGAGGATCGTCATTTGTCTCGTGTGAGTTCCCACTGTACTTTGATTACTACCTTACCACGCTCAATGGAGACGTGCAAACAGGTTTTAGTTGGGTACAGTCCCGAGCCACATGGAGGCAGTAAGTGGATCTTCAGGGGTTCGTCTCTCCCGGTATTGGGGGTGAGGTCGTGCTGTGTCTTGGAGAGCCATTACACGAAGCCCTCGGCCGAGGCAGGAGATTTTCTGGTAGGTATTCCAGTAGTATCTCAGGGTGTTCTGGGCTACACTCCGACACGACTTGTACCGCTTTTGGGGGTCTGACTTTACCAACACCCTAGGCCCGCCATGCGATGCTCATAGACGAACGGACCGGACTGTACGGATATTGTCACTGACAGGCTCGGTAGGGTGTCAGGATGAGTTCGCTCATCGACGTCCCTTTTGGTCAATACCTGGTAGCCCGTCACGTATTGGCTTATACCTCTGACGTGCCAGTGGTTAAATCCACAACCAAGGTGTTAACGAGTCTTTAGAGTCCCCCACATTCAGTTGCTCAAGTTTTCGGGCGAAACGCTGTAGAGGCCGTATGGAGATATGGCAGGGTTCGATCAGATACGTGCGGTATTGCACGGATCAGGATCGGACGGATAAAACTAGCCGGCTTTGGTTTAAGCCGGATCCTAGTATAGTACAGTGTAGATTTTGTCTCATTGCATTTGTATTTCGGTCAGAATACAGATGTGGGTGTGTATACACAGTATCGGGGTTTTCCTGTAATTTATTACGGGACCAGTTTTTTGGAGTTGCCAGTTTGATTTCCGTTTCGGCCATTTTCATTTGTATCCTTCATTGGCCGAAGATTGGTGGAGGAGGGCTTATTTGCATTTGTGCAAATAAGCATTTGTGGAAGGTGTTCTTTGCATACTTTTGTGTTATGATGGTTTCATGATGGAGCCCCATCCTTTGACCTTCCATGGTTCATGATTGCTTGACTTTTTGTAGCAATCATGGTTGTTGATTAGTTGGTGGAGTGTGGATTTGTTAGTGATCATTGCTTGACTTTGGAGTCATCATGCTTTTGATGATGGTCGAATATGATAACCATTTCCTTTCACTTGCTTATTGGTGTGGCTATCCTTTTTCACTCCCTCACTCTCTCTCATTCTCTCCTCTCCAATAAGCATGGCCGGCCTTGGCTCTTGGGGGCTGTCCAAAAATTTCTAGTGGGGATTTTTGTTCTTTTCATGTTAGAAAAATCCACAAGTTCACCTAGAAAAAGTTCATGTATCATACCTCCACCATATGGCAATTCCATAAACCCTAATAGAGACTAAATAGCTCACTACACATTCTACAGCAAACCTTGGGCACGTCGGCTCGCCAACTTCATGCCCGAGTTGCCTCGGTATAGAGGTGGGAGCCCGTAAAAGAAGCAGGCGACGTGGTGCCCTTCCGGCGAGGAGGTGGAGACCGGACATTCCGCGTGAGATCGGGACGGCGGCGAGAAGACCGGAGGACACGGATCGCTCGGTATATCTCTCTTCCCCATCTTGTAGTTAGCTAGGACTAGTTTAATGGTACGATCCGGGTTTTAGTGCGCGGTGGTGCCGGTTCAAGAAAATTAAAGTTAACCATCGCTTCCGCATTTGGCCTCGGGATGGAGGCCGGGGCGCTGCCGTGCACTTACAGTGGTATCAGAGCCTCGCCATTAACATAGTCTAGCTTTGTCTAACGTGTTTACATTTCCGATCGATCAAAAATTCCAAAATCCGCGTTTTTCAGTACAACAGTTTTCTGTCGAAATTTTTTTGTCTCGAAAAATTTTTCAGGTTGTCTCAGAATACTGTGCAGGGAAGTATAAGCCTACTGTAAAAATTTGGTAGCGAGATCTCATTATTCGACCGCGGAACCGTGGCCAAACCCATGCTTGGGCCGCGGTTCCGCCGCTCTTTTGAGTGATCAGTGCACCAATTTTTTTCAGAGGCCGCCTGACTTGAAAATAAGGTTTTTGGAACATTCTTTTTGGGCCCAGAATTTCTTTAGTTGCTACAGTAATGCTTGGGGCCCACTTGGTAAAATTTGGTCGATCGGATATTTTAAACACATTAGTTCACAGTATTTACATTATATCTGCGACCGTGAATGTCACTTGATCGGTAAATCTAGTCTAACTGCTATAGCCCGGTTAGACGGATTTGCGAACGTGACTTTCACGTTGATATTCTTTGTATTGCTGTGATGTTGCGGATTGGTCGTGGGGGATAGCCTGGTTGCAGTGGTAGTACAGTTTTTGTTGTATTATGTACATTTGATATTGCGGGGCGAGCTTCCGACATGTGGACTGCCGTCACTGCCTGTTTGTATTATTATTTTGGGGCACGGCTAGGTTGCGGTCGATGTACCCGTTGTATGTATATTTTACTTTCTGTACTAGGATTACCCTGCGAAGGGGTGCACGGATAGCCGGGTTCTAGAGGGCAACAAGCCCGCATCTCATGGCATTGAGATGGAAGGGGCTTCACTCTAGAATTGGCGGGCTATTCGCCGCACTCGTAGGGGGTACAGGTTGACCCAGGAGCGGTGCCCAAATTACCGGATTCCGTGAAGTGCTGGGTGGTCCATTCACGTTGCTGAAGGGGGCTGCCTCGCTTCAGGTTTTCACGGGTAACTTGCCGCGCCCGTAGGGGTCTAGGATTTCATTGCACAGGCTATCCACACGACCAGGGGAACGTCGGGTTTCAGTAGTGGCTCTATGAAACCCGGGGATCCCAGATATCTGTATTGTTCTGTGATGCTGTACATTTCTGCGATGTTGCATTTTATCACGCCTTGAGCGAAATATAATATATTGGTATATATATTAGTAGATGTTGTATATGTTTTGCATCCGCGCTAGTCCAGTCCCCGCTCTGTCGTTAGTTAGCTAACCTAACGGGTAATGACGGGACCCAGTGGCGAATGCGGATGGCATATATATACGTCATATTATTTTCGTTCTTTGTGGTGTGATCAATTGATGGGACTGCATTGATTCGGATCAATGCAAGTTAAAAACAAACCTAATATGATGTTGTTGGAACACTTTTCAAAAAGCTGTTATTGCAAGGACGTTCACTTTTGTTTTGCATCATGGTATTCAGTTGGAATATCCTGCTCCTCAGTCGACGAGGCAAGGGCCGAGATCCCTTCACCGGGAGTGACCCCTTGGACAAAAAGTTTGTGTTAGGGCAATAACTTCACTATAGCCGATTACTTTTGCTTTGCACCGTGATATTCAGTTGGAATATCCTGCACCTCATTCTCCGGGGAAAGAGCCGAGATCCCTTCACCGGGAGTGACCTCTTTAGCAAAGGTTTTCATCACTATATTTTTCTAAAAAGCTATCCGTTCCTTCAACGATATCAAGTTCATTACGTTAAAGGTTTTCGCCAGAAACCATTCGTAGCCCTCCGTCGTTTCATATGGGTAGTCAATAGTATTCAAGCTATGTTTGTTGGCCAAAGTCAAGGCACAGTGTTTGGTAGCTGTTGGTTATTCATATGCAGCATAGATAGATGCGTTGGTTTGGGGCAGTCGTACAGGCTTGTTAGCCAAAGTCAAGGGCTTGTGCGAGTGGGCTCAAATTAACCTGGAGAATGACGGGTAGAACTTGACATGTGACTTATGATTTGTTGGCCAAAGTCAAGGTCATAAGAGCATGAGGTAAAAATCACATCGGGAGTTTCAAAAGAACTGAAACTTGCCAGATATGCGCATACCTTCTGGAGTGTGATAGCGTGAGCGGATTCCGTCCCGTTATCATGCGATGATAGTTGGATCCCGATTCCCGCTGATGAGTTGGTTTACTCCTCGGGTGATCCCGACTAATTCTTCTTTTGGGTTTGGAGAAGAATTTGACGGTACAGTGGGAGGTTTCCAGATTAGATAAATTAGTAACCATTCTGATCTAGGATAGAGTGCACGCTGAGTGTTTCTTTTCTCTCTCTATTCGGCCATGACTATTGACCCGACCCTAGACTATGACTTAGTGACCAAGTTGACCGAACCTTCTTAACACTGGCTTTTGGATTGTCAGAGTTGCAGACCTCATTGCCACTCCTACTTTTACCCTTTTCTCCAGGACACCCCGTATCACTACAAACGTCCATTTCCATTGGACAAAACCATCGTATGGTTATATACGAACTCGAAGGAGTTTAATCGAGGATGGTTTCAGGTTCTAGAGGAAACGGATAGGACTATTCAGTTGTCTTTTCCTTTTACCTTCTCTCAGGTTGCGAGTACTCCTTGGTTTAGGAGATAGTACACCTATTACGCAAATTGGATAGTCTTCTTCCAAACCGTAGGCAGGTGCCAACCGGTAGGGAATGAAGAAAACCAATTAGCATAACGATGGTGTGCAGAAGGTATTACGTTAAGACAAAGCAAGGGATTAGTAAGAGGGCAAAGAAAATTGCGACTGATATTCACGACCAAACCAGGTATTTCATTACCACTCCCACTTCACCTTTGTATTTCTCCAAGACACTCCGTATCACTACGAAAATCCACAATTTATTGGATACTCCATCGTATGGTTATATACGAACTCGAAAGGAACTTGTTCCAGTTCGGGGATGGATTCTGGTTAAGGAGAAATAGGAATAAGGTTTATTCGGTTGTCTTTTATCTTCACCTTCTCTCGCATTGCGAGTGCTCCTAGGATTAGGACAGTACACCCATTATGCTTATTGGATAGTTTTCTTCCAAACCATAGGCTGGTGTCGAACGGTAGGGAAGGAAGAAAACCATTTGGCCTAAGGGATGTGCAGAAGGTAATGAGTAAAGACATATAAAGGGATTTGGATAGGTGGCAAAGAATTATACGGTTACAGTCGTGAATCTGGAAGAGGCATTACTAGGAATACCGGGATACCCCATCAAAACATTTAAATGTTTCAGTTTCACTGTGTACTGTTAAAGGAAAACTGATTTCCCGATTAGATACTTGCTCCAGGGTATGTATTTACCAGGTTTGATTCTCACATCTGTATGGCTTTACAGATGATGTGTAGGAGTGAGTTATTGGGAATTAGGCGATCATCCTCATTATATCGGGATTCGTTGTAATCGGTGATATTTGAGGAAATCATCTGGGCTGTTTGCCGGTCGGCAAATATTTGGTTTTGAATATCCGCTGTTATGCACCAATTTCAAATCGATATATCTGTACGTCTATTTTCATAGAGTGAGATATACCTTTTTGAAATTATGTCTATGACATTTACCTATATCAGTGGATGGTTAGGTAAGGAGCATTAAACAGCGGTGTAATTCTTCTTAACCATAAGTACAGTTTTCAACCTACGACACACAGTGAATGAGTTATCAGACTCAAGGGACTTATACAGAGTATTGTATGTTGTCCAGGGTCCATCAGGACAGAGGGGTTGGTTCTCGTACTATATTCGATTTACTTATGACTTCTCTAGTTTTTAGACAGGTGTTTTGTAGAAACACAGGGTCCGAATTTTGAGAAGTTATAGGTATTTGAATAAAGTAGAGAACCAAGTGTTGCAAGTATCGGGATTCTTCAAGTTGATCGAAGATGTAGATACTTGAGTATGGTATTCAGTTGATAGTAATGATTTAAGAGAACTTGCTTCTCTTTCAGGTTACTCATAATTGGAAGCATTCCTAAGTTGAGTAACGCTGATTGGCCTCTCTCCATTTAGTTGACATGCACTGGAGATAGCTGCATGATTTGAATCTGGTTCAATTAAATCAGTGCCTCTGGTTCTATATTGGATATAGAACAGTTCATATCTTAACGTTGTTAACGTACGGGGAGTTGTCCGGTTTATGATTAAAACCAGACACTGGACAACTCAAGGCACGTTTCTGTAATGACGGTTTGTGGGTTGACCCAGGTTATGACGAGGAATGACTTTCTACCATCTGGAAGATCAATAGTGATATTGTTCTTGACTCGCCACAGTTTTAATAAAAATCGATTTTTTCAGAAAACAGTAGTTGGAGTATGGTAGAACTGGAAGTGATTCCAGAACCACAAACGATTACAGAAAATTTGATAAGAACCTAAAGATTCAATCTGGTTTGACATTCCATTGGCTACTCCGCAGATACAGTGGGTAACCTCAGGCACCCGAGAGGTACTTCGGTATGCTCAAGGACGGTGGCAGGGAGGTTCTTGTTTACCCACACTTGCCATTGCTGTTGTTCCAGACTGTGAGACCCGGCAGGAGGATGAGTATAGCGTCGTTCTAAACTTGCTTTAGATGTGTATGTTTATATGACTCTGCCAGAGGATTGTCGTAGTCAGTGGGAGCAGCGGAAGCATTGGTGGACATGTGGCTTATGTCTATTTATAGACTAAAGCAGATATAGCGGAGATAGATCATCAATTTCTGATGTGACAGTCATAGGTTTGACTTCATCAGAATAGGGGATGGATCTGTTGAGAAGGTAGTAGGGTGTGATGTCATGGTATTTAGATGACATACACAGAGTAGGAAGTGATATTCCTATACTACGATCGGTTATGCTTTGGTCGTCACACAGTGGTTTCTCCACATGGGACTTGGATATTATATCAGACATACTGGTTACTAGATCTATGGTTTTAGAACTAGATTTGGGTGGTTTCCCAATTAAGGGTACTTAGACAGCATTCTAAGAGTATTTAGAATGGATGACTCCTGGCACGGTAGTGTACCTGCAGGTGATGGAGTCACCCTCTCTAAAGGTGTCTTACAGACTAAAGGGGAGAGGGATGTGCATGATTGGCAGATCACTTGCTCAGGCAATTGAATCAATCATGAGATGTCAAGTACCACACCAGATGTTGTTCTTGTACTAGATGCAATAAGTTGATATTGATCCAATCCTTGAGAAACAGTCGGAAGCAGTTTTAGAACATAAGTGGATGTTCTAGGGATATGATAACGACAGCCTCATTCGGGAAGCAGTTATCATTCCAGGCTTCCAAGGTGACTTGGACGACAGGGAGGTTGTCAGAGTTATAGTTTTTCCTTCTGACGAGGGGCAGTATTTTGGACAGGTAATCCAAGGCAATACTGAGGGAGGCATGGCGCAGGATACTGATTATGTTCAGTTGACGATACAGTCTAAGAAGTTTGGATTTGGAATTCATTTATGAGCTAGGTCCCATCAGACATCCAGACACATTCTAAGACAGGTATTGCTCATTTCAGGAGATGGGTTTCTCCGCGAACATGAGATATAGAAAGACATAGAAAGAAACATCAAAGCGGATCCACTCACTGAGGCTATTCTTCGAACGCAATAGTTTCGCAAACGAGCTTTGTAAGACTGACTAGTAGAGGAGTTGGGTGTTCGGTATCACACGGGCTGTGAGTATGCGACATCGCAAAAATTAGCCTTGAGTGCAATTGGGAGATTGTTGGAGATAGTGCCCTCAGAGTCAATTATTGGATCACAGGCACGTGATTGCAATAATTGAGGGAGGACCTATCCCGGTAGGACAGTCTTACTCGAGATGATAGTATGCTATCTGGTTTATCTTTATCATCGTGTACTGCTTTAGGTGACCTGACATGTCGCTATTACACGTTGATAGAGCCCCTAGGATTCTTGCTTGACCACCAGCAGTATGAGGGTGATCATATAAGTGGGAGCTGGGGTCTATAAGCACATCCTTAAAAAAGGTCCCTAGTCGTAGGAGTTTCGAGACAGGGTATCGATACTCCAGAGTAGACTAGTGTATACAGTCGAGACCCCGACGAGGGGCGGTGGCCGGTCTCACAAGCCACTGGTGTCAGTTGGTTCACCTAAGATGTATACTGGTGCTCTTTGGGTTATAAGTACACCGGACAGGACTCGCCGGGAACATGCTAGTTGGTCTTATACCTGACGTCAGATGGCAGTTCCCTGGTGACATGTGTACAGGTTAGTTCATCGACCTGAGGATCGTCATTTGTCTCGTGTGAGTTCCCACTGTACTTTGAATACTACCCTACCATGCTCAAAGGAGACGTGCAAACAGGTTTTAGTTGGGTACAGTCCCGAGCCACATGGAGGCAGTGAGCGGATCTTCAGGGGTTCGTCTCTCCCGGTATTGGGGGTGAGGTCGCGCTGTGTCTAGGAGAGCCATTACACGAAGCCCTCGGCCGAGGCAGGAGATTTACTGGTAGGTATTCCAGTAGTATCTCAGGGTGTTCTGGGCTACACTCCAACACGACTTGTACCGCTTTTGGGGGTCTGACTTTACCAACCCCATAGGCCCGCCATGCGATGCTCATAGACGAACGGACCGGACTGTACGGATATTGTCACTGACAGGCTCGGTAGGGTGTCAGGATGAGTTCGCTCATCGACGTCCCTTTTGGTCAATACCTGGTAGCCCGTCACGTATTGGCTTATACCTCTGATGTGCCAGTGGTTAAATCCACAACCAAGGTGTTGACAAGTCTTTAGAGTCCCCCACATTCAGTTGCTCAAGTTTATGGGCGAAACGCTGTAGAGGCCGTATGGAGATATGGCAGGGTTCGATCAGATACGTGCGGTATTTCACGGATCAGGATCGGACGGATAATACTAGCCGGCTTTGGTTTAAGCCGGATCCTAGTATAGTACAGTATAGATTTTATCTCATTGCATTTGTATTTTGGTCGGAATACAGATGCGGGTGTGTATACACAGTATCGGGGTTTTCCTGTAATTTATTACGGGACCAGTTTTTTGGAGTTGCCAGTTTGATTTCCGTTTCGGCCATTTTCATTTGTATCCTTCATTGGCTGAAGATTGGTGGAGGAGGGCTTATTTGCATTTGTGCAAATAAGCATTTGTGGAAGGTGTTCTTTGCATACTTTTGTGTCATGATGGTTTCATGATGGAGCCCCATCCTTTGACCTTCCATGGTTCATGATTGCTTGACTTTTTATAGCAATCATGGTTGTTGATTAGTTGGTGGAGTGTGGATTTGTTAGTGATCATTGCTTGACTTTGGAGTCATCATGCTTTTGATGATGGTTGAATATGATAACCATTTCCTTTCACTTGCTTGTTGGTGTGGCTATCCTTTTTCACTCCCTCACTCTCTCTCATTCTCTCCTCTCCAATAAGCATGGCCGGCCTTGGCTCTTGGGGGCTGTCCAAAAATTTCTAGTGGGGATTTTTGTTCTTTTCATGTTAGAAAAATCCCCAAGTTCACCTAGAAAAAGTTCATGTATCATACCTCCACCATATGGCAATTCCATAAACCCTAATAGAGACTAAATAGCTCACTACACATTCTACAGCAAACCTTGGGCACGTCGGCTCGCCAACTTCATGCCCGAGTTGCCTCGGATAGAGGTGGGAGCCCGTAAAAGAAGCAGGCGACGTGGTGCCCTTCCGGCGAGGAGGTGGAGACCGGACATTCCGCGTGAGATCGGGACGGCTGCGAGAAGACCGGAGGACACGGATCGCTCGGTATATCTCTCTTTCCCATCTTGTAGTTAGCTAGGACTAGTTTAATGGTACGATCCGGATTTTAGAGCGCGGTAATGCCGGTTCAAGAAAATTAAAGTTAACTATCGCTTCCGCATTTGGCCTCGGGATGGAGGCCGGGGCGCCGCCGTGCACTTACAACTTTAAACCACATTACAAGCAACAAAGACTAGGGTTCTGAGAGTACAACCTTTGTAGCTCCCTACGCTAGACTCCTTGGCCACTTGAGGGTTGGAAAAGGGTTCGCTTGAGGTCTTCTAGTGTCCACGACGATCCACCCGAAGCTCCTTTGTCCAAGCTTGCAACTTTACTTGATCAAGAGAAAGAAATGAAGCTAACACTCTAAACAAGTGGGCAAGACTTGTGTAGAATGATGTTGTGGTGGTTTTTCTCACTTCAAAAACCTAACTTGATGAGTATTTTGCTCACTACAAAAGTCTAGAGAGCAAAAGAAGAAGGAGGAAGAAGATGATGGCCTTTTTAGAACAAGAGTGAAAGATAATCTCTTATGAAGAAAATGGAAAATATATGTATATATATTTTTCACCCTTCATCTCAAACCATGGTTATATTATATGAATATCATTTCACTTGAGTTAAAAAACTAAAGGAAAGATTAACATATGGTTAAAGAGTAGGTGAGCAAGGTTAGGTCAAAAAAGAGTGTAGAAACAAACAATGAATTATCCTTTCCTTTTTCATTTTGTTTTAAAACAAATGCAATAATAATTCATATATATAAAACCATGGTGTGAGTCTTATATTGGCACCATTTTCTATGTATATACAACCATGAAGGATGATGTATGTATGTATGTGTACATGCACATCCATATGTGCATGAATCAAGAAAGAATTCATACATCCAAAAATACAAGAAAGGATTTCTTGTGAGAAACTAATGGTTAAATGATAAATCAACATTTGATTTATCAATCCGGCCATATCACATACGACCCAACCAAAAGCAAGCCGTCCGATTAATATACAGTATCTTATACGCGCATTTTAACCGGGTCCATGCGCATATCGCATACGCGCACCATAACGTTTTGCCTGGACTAGGTAACTCTTTTGTGGGACTCTAAGACTCGTCAATACGCTGGCAGTGGGTGATGATCATATCAAGCACCCCCAAGCTGCAAGCGGTCAGCTAAACGTAACGGCCACCCGGGTATTGATCGATCAGAAGAAAACAAGCGAACCTGCTACAACTCCCGTCGAGCCAACCGGCAACACTACCGTACAGTCCTGTCTCTTCGTCAGATATGCTGCATATCGAGCCTAGGGATGGTCACGTCGACCCCAATAACTCAACAAGTCGTGCCGGTGAATGGTCTATAACAGATCGAGAAACTACTGATAACACTTATCAGTAAATCTCAGCAGCCCTGGCCAGGGACTTACTGATATAACCAGTCGAGCACAGCATAGCATCAACTCCCAATACCGGGAGAGACGAAACCCCTCCTATCGCTCATCGCCTTCGTGTGTCTCGGGACTGTACCCAACGGCCACCTGTTTGCACGACTCAGTAGAGCCGTGGTAGGGTGGTAATCAAAGTACAGTGTGAGAGCACACAAGACTCTATGACGATCTCGGGTCTACAAACTAACCTGCACCAGTGTCACCTGAGAACTGCAATCCGACGATAGATATAATTCTATATAGGAGTTCTCGGTGAGTCCGTCCAGTGTGCCCAGTCACCACTGAGTACCCGTATACGATCTCGATGTCAAACATCGATGAATGTGGGAACATTCATCGCCCATCATATGGGTCTAGTATCATATACGCTAGTCTACTCTGGTATATCGATGCCCCGTCTCGATATACCTACGACTAGGGACATTTCAGGATATGCTTATAAACTACAGATGTCCCACTAGTATGATCTCCATTATAATCACAGTAGTCAAGCCGATATCCTCAGGGCTTTATCAGCATGTATCAATGAATAAAAGCATGATCAAATCAACATGTCAGATAAAGAAGAACCAGATAGCATACTATCATGTCCAGCAAGAATGTACACTGAATATATATATATACATGTACAGATACATCCACTATCATATAATGGCCTCTAGGGCATACATATATCCAATAATCTCCCACTTGCACTAAGGCCAGTTATTGGCGTATCTCATACCCAACATCTTAAAAAGTCGCTCATGATGCGGCTGAGGGAAGGCCTTGGTGAATGGATCCGCGGCGTTATTCTTTGTGTCTACTCTCCTAATCTCGATCTCGCGGCGATCTACAATCTCCCGGATCAAATGAAAACGCCTCAGGATGTGTCTGGACCGCTGATGGGACCTGAGCTCCTTGGCTAACGCCATAGCCCCATTATTATCACAATACAATGGTATTGGAACAATAATGGTTGGAACTACTCCTAGCTCCGCGACGAACTTCTTCATCCAGACGACTTCCTTGGCGGCATCATTTGCAGCAATGTACTCAGCCTCCATCGTAGAGTCTGCAATGGTATCCTGTTTGGAACTCTTCCAACTTACCGCCCCTGTATTGAGGGTAAATACAAACCCAGAGATAGATTTGCTGTCGTCTTTATCGCTCTGGAAGCTCGAATCGGTAAAGGCCTCCATTTGGAGATCTCCATTACCATACACAAAGAACAATTCTTTAGTCCTTCGTAAGTACTTAAGAATGTTCTTCACAGCTGTCCAGTGATTCTCCCTTGGGTTGGATTGATACCTGCTTACAACACTAAGTGCATAAGCTACATCTGGGCGTGTACATAACATCGCATACATTATAGATTCAACTACCGAAGCATAGGGTATAATGCTCATGCGAGCTCTCTCTTCATCGGTCTTTTGGCAAGAGTCCTTGGAGAGAGTGACCCCATGGCAAGTGGGTAAGGCACCCCGCTTGGAGTCTTCCATACTAAACCTTTTTAGGATGGTGTTGATGTACCTGGTTTGGGACAATCCCAATAACCTTTTGGATCTATCCCTATAGATCTTTATGCCCAGAATGTATGTGGCATCACCCAGGTCCTTCATGGAGAACCTTAGTGATAAGAAAGATTTGATCGACTGTAGCATAAGAATATCATTTCCTATCAGAAGAATATCGTCCACGTATAATACGAGGAATGTGACAGCTCTCCCTACAGCCTTCTTATAAACACAAGGTTCATCTGGATTTTTGATGAAATCAAACTCTTTGATGACATCATCGAAACAGCTGTTCCAACTCCGTGATGCCTGCTTTAACCCATATATGGATTTAAGCAATTTACATGCTTTCCCGCTGCTCCCACTATCAATGAAGCCCTATGGCTGATCCATATAAACGCATTCTTCTAAATTTCTATTTAGAAATGCTGTTTTAACGTCCATCTGCCAGATTTCATAGTCGTAATGAGAAGCAATAGCAAGTAGGATCCGAATGGATCTAAGCATGGCTACGGGAGAAAAAGTCTCGTCATAGTCCAAACTTGGTCTTTGACGAAAACCCTTCGCCACAAGTCTTGCCTTATAGGTCTCCACCTGCCCATCTACACCAATCTTTCTTTTAAAGATCCATTTGCACCCCACAGGTTTTACCCCAGGGGGTACAACGTCCAAAGTCCATACTTTGTTGGTGTACATAGACTCCATTTCGGATCTCATGGCATCCAGCCACTTCACAGAGTCTCCACTCGTGATAGCTTGCTGAAAACTGGTAGGATCATCATCATCCATGATGCAATCTTCTCCGTCACCATCAATGAGGAAACCGTAGTACCTCTCCGGTAGGCGAGAAGTCCTACCAGACCTACGGAGTGGCCGAGGTTCCTCAGTTTCTATTGCAACAGCCGGTTCAACCAAGTCGTTATTTGTAGTTTGTGTCTCTAGAACCTCTTCTAGATCTACCACCTTGCCATCATCTTTATCTGTGAAAAACTCTTTTTCCAAGAATGTGGCATGCTGAGAAACAAACACCTTTTGTTCCTCCTTATGGTAGAATAGATAT
Organism: Agapanthus africanus; assembly: GCA_030015575.1. Lineage (NCBI taxonomy): Eukaryota > Viridiplantae > Streptophyta > Magnoliopsida > Asparagales > Amaryllidaceae > Agapanthus > Agapanthus africanus. The sequence continues at coordinate 251,546,131 of CM057343.1, forward strand.
CCATAAGAGTTCCTTGGATATCCCACAAAGTTGCACATGACTGACCGTGTCTCGAGTTTGTCCAGATTCTGCTTTTTAACATAGGCCGGGCAACCCCAAATCTTAATTCTCTTAAGAGATGGTCTCTTCCCATGCCATATCTCATATGGCGTGGTAGATACGGCTTTGGTTGGAACCTTGTTCAGTAGAAACGCTGCAGTCTCCAATGCATGCCCCCAAAATGAGACGGGTAACTCAACATCACTCATCATGGAACGGACCATATCTAATAGGGTCCGATTCCGTCGTTCAGACACACCGTTGTGCTATGGTGTGTATAGAGGAGTGAGCTGAGAGAGAATCCCATTCTCTTTTAGAAGTTTGCAAATTCTGTACTGAGATACTCACCACCTCGATCTGATCGAAGCATCTTGATACTCAAGCCGGTTTGTTTTTCTACTTCTTGTTTATATTCATTGAATTTCTCGAAAGCTTCGGACTTGTGCTTTAATAAAAATACATGATCGAATCTTGAGAAATCGTCAGTGAACGTAATGAAGTATGAAAAACCGCCTCTAGCCTGTGTAGACATTGGCCCGCATACATCACTATGTATGAGGCCCAGGAGCTCAGTAGCTCTTTCTCCGTGTCCGGTAAACGGAGTTTTGGTCATTTTACCCTTGATACAAGACTGGCAAGTCGCATAAGATTTATATTCAAAAGAGTTTAAATATCCATCTTTGTGTAACTTGTTTAGTCTTGTTTCGTTAATATGACCAAGTCTACAGTGCCAAAGAAAAGCTTCATTTAATTCTGAAAGTTTTCTTTTATTAGTGTGTTGTATACTGAAAACTGTGTGTTGATTTAGGACATATATTCTGTTATTAAGCGTACCATACCCAACCAATATTTGATTCAGGTGAATGTTCATAACATTGTTCTGCAATACAAAATTATATCCTTCATTGTCTAACAAAGAAACGGATATTATATTACAAAGCATACTTGGTACAAAATAACATGGGTTCAAAACCAATATACAACCAGATGGCAACCCCAAGTGATACTCTCCCACTGCGACTGTATGTACATTGGAACCATTTCCAACGCGGAGAGTATGGTCACCTGTCTTCAAAACCTTGCTATTTCTCAGCCCCTGCATAGAATTGCAAATGTGAGAACCTGAACCGGTATCCAATACCCAGGAAGCAGAGTTTATTGAAAAACAGTTTTCTGTCACAAACGCACCTGAAGCAGAAATATCCCCATGCTTCTTCTTGAGATTTAAGTACTCCGTCCAGTTGCGCTTCTAATGTCCTGTCTTGTGGCAATGAAAACATTCCCCTTTCCCCGAGTCTCCAGCTTTGGACTTTTCCTTTCCCTTCACCTTTTTAACTCCACCCTTAGGATTGGTGGGCTTCTTCTTTTTCTTTCCCTTGGCCTTAGCTTTTGGGCGAGAAGAGGAAGACTGTCCAACAGTCATAACGGGAGTTTTTACTGATTTCATAGTGCTCTCTGCACTCCTTAACATATTAAGGAGTTCAGGTAGTTCCTTCTCCATGTTATGCATGTTGAAGTTCACTATGAATTGAGCAAAGGTGGAGGGAAGGGACTGCAGAATAATATATGTATATTGTTCATTGTCCATCGTCCATCCAAGGTCCTCAAGCTCTTCTATAAGAGCTATCATCTTCAGAACATGGTCTCCTACTGGTGTGCCAGGGGCCATTCGCATCTGAAACAATTTCTTTGATGCTTCGTATCTTAATACACAGGGTTTCTCTCCATACAACTCCTTTGTATGGAGCAATATGGTTTGAATGTCCATATTCTCGTGCTGCTTTTGATGTGTATTGTCCATCGATGCAAGCGCGAGGCATTTGGCCGTGGCACAGTCAGCGTCCTATGTCTTGCGGACTTCAATATCCGCAACTGAGGATTTTGGACTTGGGGTGGGCGAGGCTGAAGCCGTGAGGACATATGATACTTTATCATAAGTCAAGGCTATTTTCAAATTCCTCAGCCAGTCTTTATAATTGGTCCCATTCAGTTTGTTTTTATCTAGTAGAAGCTTGAGTCCAGTCATGGGTATCTGCCATTAAGAGAGAGAGAAAAGAATACACTCAGCGAAAGCTCTTGCAAAGATCAGATTAGTTATTATCTTTTCTAATCGATGTTTCCCACTGCTTTAATTGAGTTTTTCTTTCAAACCTTAAAAAGAAAACTAGCCAGGATAAATTACAGTCTACAACTTCGCTAACCGTTCAGCCAGGCCAGTGTCGGTACTTGAGGGGGGTTCCCCGTGCTTTCGCACGGACCTAATTAAAGTAAACCTCGTTTTCCCAGAGGCGTAGCCCCGTCAACACCTTTCTAGACACCTAATGAGTTAGCTAATTGTAAACTGTAAAACTCTCCTAGGAGCAACTATTGCCCATAGTGGGATCGGGATCCAACCATCACATGGAAGGTATGCAATCTCATTGCAAATTTCAACTATTGAAATTCCCGATGTGGTTTTTACCCCTAGCACTTGTGACCTTGGCTAAGGTCAACAAATCACAAGCACTAGTCAAGCTCAACCCGTCATTTCTTGATTAATCAGACCCGTTCAAATGACCCTTGGCTAAGGTCAATAAAGTCATATGCCCGTCCTAATTAATCTGCATCATATGCATTGTAGGAAGACATCACTTAGCTACCGTACACTACGCCTTGGCTAAGGTCAACAAACGTAGCACGAATACTAAGTACTCTACTTCCTAAAATGACGGAGGGTTGCGGATGATTTTTAAGAAAATCTTTAACGCTTTGAACTTGATATCGGTGTAGAATCAAATGGTTTTCAAAAGGAGTGGCTTAAGCTCCGCAGTTTTGAAATGTATCTTTTTCATAAATAGCCGAGTGGTTTTCAAATCCGATTCTACAACATCTTTTTAGGTTTATTTTCTTTACATTAATCATATTAATGTAGTCCCGTCATTTAAGTCCTTAATCCAATCACAGAAAAGAAACGAAAATAACACGTACGCTTATGCCATCCGCATTCGCCGCAATGTTCCGTTATGCACCGTTAGGTTACTTAACTAACGGCATACCGGGACGGGACTAGCGTGGGTGTAAAACATAAGCAACGTTTACTATATATCTCATATATAATATATCATTCATCTCAGATATCACAGAACACAGGCAGCAGAAACATAGATATAATGTGGGATATACTAGGACGTCCGTATTTAGTATTTAGCCAATAATAGAAAATACGGATTCCACAGTCGCGATGAATAGCCAAGCCCACACCCTGGACCCCTACGAGAGCGGCAAGAGACCCTACCAATTCTGGAGTTTAGGAGACCCGGTCTCGACTCCTCGAGATGGCCTCCCACTGAACCCCAGAACCCGGTCACCTGTGCTCCCCTCCTTGGGTCCATCCTAATGCGGAAAAGTAAATAATATACAATACTGGTGACATCAACCTCAACCCGGAAGTGCCCCAAATAAAAGAATATTACATTACATTTGAATTTACATGAATGAAAAATAAAACTCTCATCTCACATAAAACCCCCCGGCTATTCAATCGCGACAATTCTGCACATCATATCTTAGCAACACATAATATCATATATCATCAACGTAAGTAAGTATGCGTACCCCAATTGTCGTTGATGTATAGCAACGAAACCGGCGATATCGACATACTACACTTACGGTCACAGAAAAGAAAGTGTAAAACTGCAATATCTGGAATCCACATTCTCTTTAGACATCGTAAATGCGAAATATCACATACTTCGTATTTCATGTCTAGTAATATGAATTCCACACATTGCATCACATTCCAGATAAATAGACAGTATTAAAGTTTTCGAACGAATGATCAAATACCCAAAATTCCCTAAAGCTCAACACTTGAGCGGAGTTCAAATACTTTGGAACGTGCCACAGTAGTAGTGGTCCAGCCGTAGAAGGGTCAAGCCAACGCCTCACATGTGGCACGCCGTACTGCCCCAAACCCTAAGATTCAAAAGGCTGTTAAAGACGGTCACATAATCGAGTTAAGGTTTGTTGTCTTCTAGAGGGTCCACCACAAAAAAATCTTGCACATATTTCCGAAAGATTTAAAACCCGTGAAAGAGTGAGTTAATGATACTCGTTCGAACAATTCAATAATTTCTAAATTTACCCGGAAAAGACACGAAATCAAAATTCCGATCGAATCACCGACTCCAAAACAATCTCCAGAACATACAACACTAAATTCAGATTAAAAATACCCCAAAAAAATATAAAAACAGACAAAATAATTACAGTACAAAAACGACACAATGATGCATCTGTACGGCCGCGGAACCGCAGCCCAAGCAGGCTCTTGCCGTGGTTCCGCGGTGGAAAGTACTGTTCATGGCATCGTTTTTTACATTTGTGCTTAGATTTCCCTGCTGAATTTTTTAAGGATTTTTAATTCTGAAAAATAACAGATTTGAAAAAATGTCCAGAGATTGTCCCGAAAATCCGTATTTTGGTTCGATCGGAGTTTTTACTTCGTTAAAGTGTCGCCTAATGTTCTAGGTCGGCTCTGATACCAATGTTAGGTTTACCTAGCACCCTAAGAAAGGCTTGGACGCATCACATGTCTCAAAGATTAAATTTTTAGAGTGCTAAGTGAACATACAAAGAATCAATCCTAGAAAATTAGGGTTTCATAACTTTAAACCACATTACAAGCAACAAAGACTAGGGTTTTGAGAGTACAACCTTTGTAGCTCCCTACGCTAGACTCCTTGGCCACTTGAGGGCTGGAAAAGGGTTCGCTTGAGGTCTTCTAGTGTCCACGACGATCCACCCGAAGCTCCTTTGTCCAAGCTTGCAACTTCACTTGATCAAGAGAAAGAAATGAAGCTAACACTCTAAACAAGTGGGCAAGACTTGTGTAGAATGATGTTGTGGTGGTTTTTCTCACTTCAAAAACCTAACTTGATGAGTATTTTTCTCACTACAAAAGTCTAGAGAGCAAAAGAAGAAGGAGGAAGAAGATGATGGCCTTTTTAGAACAAGAGTGAAAGATAATCTCTTATGAAGAAAATGGAAAATATATGTATATATATTTTTCACCCTTCATCTCAAACCATGGTTATATTATATGAATATCATTTCACTTGAGTTAAAAAACTAAAGGAAAGATTAACACATGGTTAAAGAGTAGGTGAGCAAGGTTAGGTCAAAGAAGAGTGTAGAAACAAACCATGAATTATCCTTTCCTTTTTCATTTTGTTTTAAAACAAATGCAATAATAATTCATATATATAAAACCATGGTGTGAGTCTTATATTGCCACCATTTTCTATGTATATACAACCATGAAGGATGATGTATGTATGTATGTGTACATGCACATCCATATGTGCATGAATCAAGAAAGAATGCATACATGCATGCATACATCCAAAATTACAAGAAAGGATTTCTAGTGAGAAACTAATGGTTAAATGATAAATCAACACTTGATTTATCAATCCGGCTATATCACATACGAACCAATCAAAAGCAAGCTGCCCGATTAATATACAGTATATTATACGCGCTTTTTAACCGGGTCCATGCGCATATCGCATACGCACACCACAACGTTTCGCCTGGACTAGGTAACTCCTTTGTGGGACTCTATGACGCGTCAATACGCCGGCAGTGGGTGATGATCATATCAAGCACCCCCAAGCCGCAAGCGGTTAGCTAAACGTAACGGCCACCCGAGTATTGAGCGATCAGAAGAAAACAAGCGAACCTGCTACAACTCCCGTCAAGCCAACCGGCAACACTACCGTACAGTCCGGTCTCTTCGTCAGATATGCTACATATCGAGCCTAGGGATGGTCACGTCGACCCCAATAACTCAATAAGTCATGCCGTTGAATGGTCTATAACAGATCGAGAAATTACTGTTAACACTTATCAGTAAATCTCAGCAGCCCTGGCCAGGGACTTGCTGATATAACCAGTCGAGCACAGCATAGCATCAACTCCCAATACCGGGAGAGATGAAACCCCTCCTATCGCTCATCACCTTCGTGTGTCTCGGGACTGTACCCAACGACCACCTGTTTGCACGAATCAGTAGAGCCGTGGTAGGGTGGTAATCAAAGTACAGTGGGAGAGCACACAAGACATTATGACGATCTCGGGTCTACAGACTAACCTGCACCAGTGTCACCTGAGAACTGCTATCCGACGATAGATATAATTCTATATAGGAGTTCTCGGTGAGTCCGTCCAGTGTACCCAATAACCACTGAGCACCCGTATACGATCTCGATGTCAAACATCGATGAATGTGGGAACATTCATCGCCCATCATATGGGTCTAGTATCATATACGCTAGTCTACTCTGGTATATCGATGCCCTGTCTCGATATACCTACGACTAGGGATATTTCAGGATATGCTTATAAACTACAGATGTCCCACTAGTATGATCTTCATCATAATCACAGTAGTCAAGCCGATATCCTCAGGGCTTTATCAGCATGTATGAATGAATAAAAGAATGATCAAATCAACATGTCAGATAAAGAAGAACCAGATAGCATACTGTCATGTCGAGCAAGAATGTATACTGAATATATATATATACATGTACAGATACATCCACTATCATATAATGGCCTCTAGGGCATACATATATCCAACAGTTTTACCTCGAATACTTAGCGTTTATACGACGATATCGAGGATTGTTGATGGTTTTGAAAACGTAGCCATAGGTTCTAACCTATAGGCCTTAGCGTATCGTTTTGGTTTTCGTATGTCGCTTTAGTTTTGACTTGGTTTTAATACGCATTTACGATACTTTGATGTGTAAATACCCCATGAAGACTTTGGGACGACAAGCAAACGCGTGGCGACGTCAACAAATGAAGACACGAGGTGAGTAAATTATATCTACGGGGGAAGTCGGGTGGATGGCGTATAGCACCCCCGCAGTCTGAAGTTGGTATACTATATATGTACATATTATATATATGATAGTTTATAGTGTCGTGGATATTGTGTTCGGTGTACTATGTATAGATTTGGGTTAGAAGTAAACTAATGTAGTTCCTTGCCGTGAACCCTAGAATAGGTTTACACCCACACGCATACCCTTGCATATTCATTATACTTATACTGTATTGATGATGATAGTGGATGACATTGGAGATGAGTCGATGATATTGGGCATATTGCCGTGAGATCGGTGATATGATGTGTTTAGTATTTAGGATACGACATGTGATTCTTAGCGGGCCTTGGACCTGTGCTTCACACACGCATTCATACTTATATAGATGGTATCGATATGTACTAGATTTAGATCAGTACCCCAGATTATGTGATATGGTGATAAGGATACCAGATAATTGATGAGATAATGTGATATTGACCCGTACCCAACTATTGGGATGCCGTACGATGATTTACCGTACGAGCTATATATTGATGATTGATCCGCACTCATGACTCGAGTATGTCAGATGATATACGGTATCATACGCGATACTATTGAGGCGGGATCACCGACTCTTATATTTATATTTATATATATCGACTCAGATTTAGGTGGTTTCCATACCCCTCCCGTTTGACTTGATAGTTAGATCTATAGTTAGTATAGTAGATGCTAGACTAGACCCGAGTCATACTTATTTCAAAACTAACGAATCGGGAGTATTTTAAAGACAGGCAAAAAGGGATTCTATGGATACTTTAAAAAGGCGCATCTTTTCTTAAAAAAACCGTAGCCCTTATTTTACTAAAAATCCCGATTCGTCTTATTTCAAATGGCATAACTGCATGACATATACATATTGATGTAGATTCTTCACTGTTGCGTTGATTATTCGATTTTCGCATATTCATGCTATTCACATCGCTTTGCATGTGTAAATGTGTTTATTGCTATATTACAATCATGCTGTTAGGACACCGACACCATTATCGATGAAGCGTATGTTCTACGTATACTTGCTTGCCGGCTCACACACTTCATCATCGATAATTGCCATGTCACTACACAGTAGTATTATTGCATCAGGATATGACCCTTTTATGTGCATACTATTATTCCATGTTGCATGATATACTGTTATACTTGCATTTCATTTATATGTCACATACATCATGCTTTCTGATTATGCTCATTGAGATATGTTGTTTCCATGATATTTCTGGATTTGGAAACCGTGGGTATTTCAAAGAGATTATGTAAATGTTTTGAAAACCCGGTTACCCTTGATATGATATTTCAGCATCCACCATGAGTTTTATCGGTTCATATATATATACATATATATATATACCCCATGGGAGGAGGCGTCGAGGCCGTATGAGGGTATAAGGTGGGGCCCGGAGGTACCCCGGGGAAAGAAAGGGATGTTGATGCACCACGCCGATGAGCCCGATAGGGGAACCATACACTCTGGTGACATTACCTTTTACTCGGCGGTTATCTTGGGGATACCGACCGGAGTTATGTACGTATGGATACATCGAAATTCGAGGGTCGAAGCTGGGCACTCTGGTTTTCGAGATAGCGTATAATACGTACCTATCAGGGCCAGTCCTGGTGACAGCGCCTGATAGATGAGGATTTACGTGCCGATGCTAGGCACAGGTTTCATGATGTTTTCGAGTGTCGATGCTAGGCACTCAGGTTCCATGATTTTGATTTTATCCTCATATTTCAATGCATATGCTTTACGATATTTACATGCATGATGCTTATTGTTATTGGGTGACACATGGGCGGGATCGACATACATACAGACTTGATTACATTGATCATACCTCATATGTATATATAATAGTGGATGAGGATGCTGTTATATATGCCCTTACACCAATATTAGTGGAATGGGACGCTAATATATGTGTATTGATATCAATTTAGATACTTCATCATATTTACTTCAAGAAGACATACCTCATATTTATGATTTGTTATTACCTGAGACATTGGCACGAGCACTTGGTACTACGCACATGTATAAATGTACATTGCCACCTTATCATACTTCAGACTTATCCTTTTGAGGTTTATATATATATATCTGATCGTATTGACCAAGGATTATGCCATGCATTCGATTTCTACTTGTAGATATTTTCTATTCACGAGTTGGCAACTCACCCCCGTTGTACCACAGCTTCTTGCTGGTTTTGCTGTACAGGTTCCATGGCCGCATTTCTGGCACACTGCTTCCTTTGCGGATGATTTGCTTTGGTAGGTGGGTTCTTTTGCATCAGAACCACCATTGTACATGTATTATTCATTGTATCTCGAAATTCCATCAACAAAAACTTGTATATTGTTTCAGACTTAGACACTAGTTATGTATTATTTCGACCTTAGAGTCGCGTGTAGTGGTATTACGGTTTTCATGCTGATTTGAGTTTCTTTTTTTTGAGTTTTGATCCTTGCCCTTCGGCGTTGTATATTATATTGCTTGCGTGGTTGTGACCGTCGATTGACGAAGAGCTAGCTCCCGCTTGGGGATGCCTTTTATCATTGCATATATATTATTCTTGTTGTACCCCGTTCGGGGCCAGTTTTTACAAAGGAAACTCTGCCGAAATTTTCATAAAAGACTATACATTTTTAAAATGCATATTCGGTTTAGTTATTTAAAAACCTTGTTTTTTTTAAAAATGTTTTCTTTACTTCTAAAAACTATTTTTCTACCAATTACTCTTTAAAATGGTTTTAGATTTCTGGGCTTTTGGCTTACTTGGATTATATGGAGTCCTATAGACTTCATGTGATTCAAGGGCCAGTCGCGTGCTCTTTCGGGTCGTGACACCTAGGTAGATCGTTATGCATTTTGATTTCTATCTTGCAATATACTTTTATTTACTAAGTTGGCAACTCACCCCCAGTTTCTTACAGGATTGACCGCTCAGATCAGTAGCGGCTTGCCGGCACACTTTTTACTTCGGTGATTGCTTTGGTAGGTGAGTTACATGTTGGATCGTAACCACCCATTATATATATATATATATATATATATATATATATATATATTCTTTTGGATATAGTTAAAAACTCCATGGACCAAAACTTGTATATTTGTGGACTTAGAAGCGAGACTTTGATGTTTATGTGTTTTTGGGTGTCGCACTCGACTTTATATTATTTTGTTCAAATTTTGTTTTCTATTCTTCGTCTTGGGCATCGTATATTAACTGCGTGGTTGCTCTGCCGTTTGGACGTGGAAGCTAGCTCCCATTGGGGATGCTCTTTATATATTATGGTTTGTATGTTCTTTAACTCAAAATTTATAAAGGAGGTGTTGTCCGATTTTCAAACGACATAGGCGTTTTTAAACAAACTTATAATTTAAAAAGAAACTTGATTCCATTTTGTAACTCTTTTTAAAACTTCGCCTTCACTATTTCTTTGAAAAGTTTTAGATTCAGGGTTTTTGGATTGCTTGGGTTATGGTGGGGTCCTATAGACTTCATGTGATTCAAGTACCGATGACGTATCTTTTCTGGGTCGTGATAGAAGCCCCATCTAGCCCCCTCCGCACCCTGCAACAACACCCTCCGCACCCTGCAACAGCCCCTCCGCACCCTGCAACAGCCCCCTCCAGCCCTACTGCACTCACATGACCGCCTCTTCTACACTTGAAACTCTCGTCGTCTTCATGATCTATTAGATCGTCTTTCTCTGTGTACTTGCGGTTATACAACCTTTATTCTCTCTCTCAGGATCTTCTTCTGCGCCGTTCATGATGGATTCTGGCGATGATAAAGTTAACTCGGCCTCTCTGTCGTCTGTTGATTTCAAGATGGATCTTCGCTTGACTATGATCTCTCTCTCTCTCTCTCCAGCGCAAATAACTACCTCCAATGGTCCATTACTGTTGAATGAGTCTTGAACAGTAAAGGCCTTCACCGCCACTTGACGGATGCTCCTCTTGACTCCAAAGATCGCAATATGATACTTGGTTCCAGAACGATAACAAGGTGATTGTTTAATTGTCCAACTCTATGGATTCTCGCTACTATACATCTATTATTTCTCTGAAAACTGTACTCGTCTGGGGATAACTTGCAGAAACTCTATGATATCTTCCATACCTTTACTGCGGTTACTCTATGAAAAGATATTCATGATTTTGGTGCCTCTTCAGTGGGTTTCTTGATCAATGGAACGTTTATCAGTCTATCTCCACTGACCCTGCTGTCATTCGCTAACAACGTGAGTCTCTTGTTAACACGTTACTTTTGGCCTGACTACCACCCAGCTTTAAGGGCGTCCGCTCTCAGGATCGTCCAGTTCCTATAGAACCTATTACTAAAATACCCTTAGAAGGGGATAGGGCTAAGCGGAGCGAAAAGGGTTTAACACTCAGTCGCCGGGGACCAGTGCGGTCCCTCATAAGAACTCACCCTTGATTTGGCCAGGAAACAAAGCACCACATTGAGCCTAGGAAGAAAAAAAGAATGTGAAAAACCTTCCTTTGGAGAAGCATTTTTACAGGTCGGCTCGGCACGTTGGTAAGGCAAGAGCTTGAAGCCCAATTTCTGGCGGCACACCCCCCTAAACAAGCACCCCTCAATGAAGGGGGCGGGGCCTACATTAGGATTTCTTGTTAATGGTTGATCAAGCTTGATGGATTCGCCCTTTGAAATAAGAAGATCTGGTCCTGGAGGTATAATATCAGCGGAAAAAAGTAAGAGAGCTCTCTGTTCCTTTTCTTTTCCGCACCAACCCTGATTGTTAAATCGTGTATTTTTTCTCAGAGTAGTTCTCCTTCATTGACGAGTATCCTATCCAGCGTTTATCATACGCCCACAGTCTCTTCCCGATCTACTGAGCCTATCTTGACTGCACTCGTTATTTGAGGCCGTGGGCGAGGGACCTACACTCTGTCTGGACATTGTCCCTCTAATTCTGTCTCTGGTGGCCGTAGATCATCGCGTGGTTGCCCTCCTCTGACTGCTCGTGGTCATGGTTCCCGTGGACGCAGTCGTGGCTGAGCCGGTTTTTATTGTGCTTATTGCGGCGACACTAATTATCACGAAGACTGGTGTTGGGAGAAGCATAGATATCATGTTGATACACCTACAGCTCGCCGGACATCCATAACAGCAGCTAGTGATCAACCTTCCTCTTTTGCCATCTAGGTACCATTATCCAGTGATGAGTGGGGCCAGTTGCGTTGTCTCTTCTCTTCTATAGCTCCTGCCAACATTTCCACACCGTCAGGTATATCTTTACTTTCTCATTTTGATTCGTGGGTAGTCGATTCCGGCGTCTCAAATCACATGTTATGTGATGGACCATTTGAACTTGTTTCTAGTCTTCACAAGTTTATTTCCATGGCCGATGGTAATACTATACCTATTTCTGGCTCTGCTGATTTATCTTTTACTTCATCTTTACACTTAAGAAAATGCTTTTATTGTGCCATCTTTAAAATAAAATTTGCTTTCTATTCGTCAGCTTACAAATGATTCCAACTACTCCGTACCTTTTTTTCATTTTACTTTGTGATAGAGGATCTTCTGACGAAATAACGGATTGATAGGGGCATGAGCAGAATGAATTGTATTATGTTGATCACCTTCCCAAAACGTCTGCAGCTGTTTCTACTATCCAAGGGCACCGGAGACTTGGTCATCCCTCTTTCTTCTTTACGTACTATGTTATCTTCGTTTAGTTTATCAGAATTTAGCTGTGAGTCTTTTATTCTTGGGAAGTATCTGCTGGGTTCCTTAGCACCCTCACTAGGTTTTTTAAGGCATCTAGTATGCAATTTTAAAAAATCTAGAGTGCTAGGAAATCCTAAACCAAGGATCTAACTAGAGAATTAGGGTTAAGCTTAACATATAAACAACTTTACACTAAGTGAACAAGGAATACAACCTTTGTAGACCGGTCCTTCACTTCAAAAGCTCCATGTAGTAGTCCCTTCGCTCCAAGTAGTGGTCTCCTGGACTCTTGTTAGGCTCCACTAGGCGAAAGGAACAAGCTTGCTTGAAGAACTTCGAGGCCGAAGATGATCTACGTTGAGAAATCTCCAACTCAAGCCAGCTCTTCACTAATTGAGAATTAGTGAAGCAAACAAGCTATACTAAATGGCTAGTCTAGTGTAGATTGATGAAGTAGGAATTTTGCTCACTTTAGAATTTTTTTTTCTCACTTTTTCGTCACCTCAAGAAAACCTAGAGAGCTCTTAAGAGATGAATAAGAAGATGAAGTCAAGGATAGAATCAATAGAATGGCAGCCATGGGTGCGATAATATCACATATTATACTTATAGAGACTTAACCATGGCTGAAGATAATGGTTGGGTTAATAAATATCTAAGGTAAGACAAAATTAGTGGACTTAGTCAAGGTTTCTACAAGCTTCCATAAGCATCTCATGCCATGAATAATTTCCACCTAATTTTGATTTTCCCTTAATAATTAAATCCCCACATTATCTTAAGTGTGGCGTGAGTCACATACACCCAAATCCAATGTATCATCAAGCATAATACAAAGAAATAATACATTAATATATATCACATATATATTAAATGTACAATGAGAAAAAGAAATTCCTAAGAGAGCTAATATTAGTTAATATATTAATATATCAAATATATAATTATATATTAAATTATTAAATCAACACTTGATTTTATAATCCGGCTATATCACATATAACCGACTAATATCATTTATATCAACTTATCGAATCAACACTTGATTCAATAACCCGACTATATCACATATAACCGACCGATATCACATATCACGAGATTAGAATACGGTATCACATACACGTATTAATCTCGGTCCCACACATATCACATATGTGTCCTACTTCATTTCGCTTGAGCCAGGAAACCTCTGTGTAGGACTCTAAAGACTCGTCAATACGCCGACAGTAGGTAATGGCTACCCGGGTATTGAGCGATCAGAAGATCAACAAGCAAGCCTGCTCATACTCCCATGAATCTAATAAGTAACACTACTGTACAGTGTTGGAGATAGTGCCCTCAGAGTCAATTATTGGATCACAGGCACGTGATTGCAATGATTGAGGGATGACCTATTCCGGTAGGACAGTCTTACTCAAGATGATAATATGCTATCTGGTTTACCTTTATCATCGTGTACTCTTTTAGGTGACCTGACTGGTCGCTATTACACGTTGAGAGAGCCCCTAGGATTCTTTCTTGACTGCCAGCAGTATGAGGGCGATCATATACGTGAGAGCTGGTAGTCTATAAGCACATCCTTAAAAGGTCCCTAGTCGTGGGAGTTTCAAGACAGGGCATCGATACTCCAGAGTAGACTAGTGTATACAGTCGAGACCCCGACGAGGGGCGGTGGCCGGTCTCACAAGCCACTGGTGTCAGTTGGTTCACCTAAGATGTATACAGGTGCTTATTGGGTTATGAGTACACCGGACAGAACTCGCCGGGAACATACTAGTTGGTCTTATACCTGACGTCAGATAGCAGTTCCGTGGTGACATGTGTACAGGTTAGTTCATCGACCTGAGGATCGTCATTTTTCTCGTGTGAGTTCCCACTGTACTTTGATTACTACCCTACCACGCTCAAAGGAGACGTGAAAACAGGTTTTAGTTGTGTACAGTCCCGAGCCACATGAAGGCAGTGAGCGGATCTTCGGGGGTTCGTCTCTCCCGGTATTGGGGGTGAAGTCGCGCTGTGTCTAGGAGAGCCCTTACATGAAAGTCCTTGGCCAAGGCAGGAGATTTACTGGTAGGTATTCCAGTAGTATCTCAGGGTGTTCTGGGCTACACTCCGACACGACTTGTACCGCTTTTGGGGGTCTGACTTTCACCAACACCCTAGGCCCGCCATGCGATGCTCATAGACGAACGGACCGGACTGTACGGATATTGTCACTGACAGGCTCAGTAGGGTGTCAGGCTGAGTTCGCTCACAGACGTCCCTTTTGGTCAATACCTGGTAGCCCGTTACGTATAGGCTAATACCTCAGACGTGCTAGTGGTTAAATCCACAACCAATGTATTGACGAGTCTTTAGAGTCCCCCACAGACCAGTTTCTCATGTTTCGGGCGAAACGCTGTAGAGGCCGTATGGAGATATGGCAGGGTTCGATCAGATATGAGCGGTATTGCACGGATCATGATCGGACGGAAAATACTAGCGGGCTTTGGATTAAGCCGGATCCTAGTATTGCACAGTGTAGATTTTGTCTCGTTGCATTTGTATTTCGGTCGGAATACAAATGCGGGTGTGTATACACAGTAGCGGGGTTTTCCTGTAATTTATTACGGGATCAGTTTTTTGGAGTTGCCAGTTTGCTTTCCGTTTCGGCCATTTTTCTTTATATCTTTCATTGGCCGAAGTTTGGTGGAGGAGGGCTTATTTGCATTTGTGCAAATAAGCATTTTGGAGGGTTGTCTTTGCATTTTGTTGGATCATGATGGTTTTGCCTCCCTTGACTTTCTTGAGTTCATGATGGCTTGACTTTGGGTGTGATGATTAGTTGATGGAGTATTGGTTTTGGTTGATGATCATTGCTTATCATCATCACCCTTTCTCTCTCTTGCATCATGTTGGAGGCTCCTTTCTTTTTCCATTTGAATTCACTCCACATTATCACCTCCTCTCATTTTCTCACTCCCTTCACCATGCCATGGCCGGCCAAGCCAAGGAGGGGCTGCCCATTATTTTGGTGTGGGAATTTTTGCTCTTTTGATGCTACAAAAATTCCCAAGTTCATCCACAAAAAGCTTACATCTCAATCCTCCACCAAAGGCAACTTCAAGTAACCCCAAATGAGACATAGAGCACTACACATTTTCTACAGCAAATCTTGGGCACGTCGGCTCGCCAACTTCGTGCCCGAGTTGCCTCGGACCCGAGGCGGGAGCCCGTAAAAGAAGCCGGCGATGTGGTGCCCTTCCGGCGACGTGATGGAGACCGGACATTCCGCGGGAGATCGGGACGGCGACGAGAAGACCGAAGGACACGGATCGCTCGGTATATCTCTCTACCCGTTCTTTAGTTAGCTAGGACTAGATTAATGGCCCGATCCGGGATTTTAGTGCGCAGTGGTGCCGGTTCACAAAAGTTAAAGTAAAGCATCGCTTCCGCATTCCGGCGTCGGATTGACGGCCGGGGCGCCGCCGTGCACTTAAAGTGGTATCCGAGCCTCGCCATTATCCTAGTCTAGCTTTGTCAAATGTGTTTACATTTCCGATCGAACGAAAAAATTCCAAAATCCGTGTTTTCAATACCATCAGTTTCTGTCGAATTTTTTTGGCTCCAAAATTTTTTCAGGTAGTTGCAGAATGATGTGCAGGGGAGTATATGCACTCTGTAAAAATTTGGTTGCACGAACCCACTATTCCACCGTGGAACCACGGCCAAAGCCATGCTTGGGCCGCGGTTCCGCCGCAATATTGACTGTTCATGGCCCCAAAATTTTACAGAGAGCTCCTGAGTGTAAAATAGGGTTTTTGGAATGTTATTTTTTGGGCTCAGATTTCTTTAAGTGCTACAGTAATGCTTGGGGCCCACTTGGATAAATTTGATCGATCAAAAATTTTAAACACATTAGTTCACAGTATTTACATTATATCTGCGACCGTGAATGTCAATTGATCGGTAAATCCTGTCTAACTGCTATAGCCCGGTTAGACGGATTTGCGAACGTGACATTCGCGTTGATATTCTGTGATTGTGCTGTGATGTTGCGGATTGGTCGTGGGGGATAGCCTGGATGCAATGCTAGTACAGTTTTTGTTGTATTATGTACATTTGTTATTGCGGGGCGAACGTCCGATATGTGGACTGCCGTCTCTGCCTGTTTGTATTATTCTTTTGGGGCACGATCAGGTTGCGGTCGATGTACCCGTTGTATGTATATTTTACTTTCTGTACTAGGATTGCCTCGCGGAGGGGTGCACGGATAGCCGGGTTCTAGAGGGAAACGGGCCCGCATCTCAGGCGTTGAGAAGGAGGGGGCCTCACTCTAGAATTGGCGGGCTATTCGCCGCACTCGTAGGGGGTATAGGTTGACCCAGGAGGGGTGCCCAAGTTACCGGATTCCGTGAAGTGCTGGGTGGTCCATTCACGTTGCTGAAGGGGGCTGCCTCGCTTCATATTTTGGCGGGTAACTTGCCGCGCTCGTAGGGGTCTAGGATTTCATTGCACAGGCTATCCACACGACCAAGGGAACGTCGGGTTTCAGTAGCTGCTCTGTGAAACCCGGGGATCCCAGATATCTGTATTGTTCTGTGATGCTGTACATTTCTGTGATGTTGCATTTTATCACGCCTTGAGCGAAATATTATATATTGATATATATACTAGTAGATGTTGTATATGTTTTGCATCCGCGCTAGTCCAGTCCCCGCTCTGTCGTTAGTTAGCTAACCTAACGGGTAATGACGGGACCCAGTGGCGAATGCGGATGGCATATACCTACGTCATTATTTTCGTTCTTTATTGGTGTGATCAATTGATGGGACTGCGTTGATTCGGATCAATGCAAGCTAAAAACAAACCTAATCTGATGTTGTTGGAACATTTTTCAAAAATCTGTTATTGCAAGGACGTTCACTTTTGTTTTGCACAGCGGTATTCAGTTAGAATATCCTGCTCCTCAGTCAACGAGGCAAGGGCCGAGATCCCTTCACCGGGAGTGACCCCTTGGACAAAAGTTTACGTCAGGGCAATAACTTCACTATAGCCGATTACTTTTTCTTTGCATCGTGGTATTCAGTTGGAATATCCTGCACCTCATTCTACAGGGAAAGAGCTGAGATCCCTTCACCGGGAGTGACCTCTTTAGCAAAGGTTTTCGTCACTATATTTTTATAAAGCTATCCGGTTCCTTCAACGATATCAAGTTCATTACGTTAAAGGTTTTCGCCAGAAAACATTCGTAGCCCTCCGTCGTTTCATATGGATAGTCAATAGTATTCAAGCTGTGTTTGTTGGCCAAAGTCAAGGAACAGTGTTTGGTAGCTATTGGTTATTCATATGCAGCATAGATAGATGCGTTGGTTTGGGACAGTCGTATAGCCTTGTTGGCCAAAGTCAAGGACTTGTACGGGTGGGTTCAAATTAACCTGGAGAATGACGGGTAGAACTTGACATGTGACTTATGATTTGTTGGCCAAAGTCAAGGTCATAAGAGCATAGGGCAAAAATCACATCGGGAGTTTCAAAAGAAACTGAAACTTGCCAGATATGCGCATACCTTCTGGAGTATGATAGCGTGAGCGGATTCCGTCACGTTATCATGCGGTGATAGTTGGATCCCGATTCCTACTGATGAGTTGGTTTACTCCTCGGGACATCCCGACTAATTCTTCTTTTAGGTTTGGAGGAGAATTTGACGGTACAGTGGGAGGTTTCCAGATTAGATAAATTGGTAACCATTCTGATCTAGGTTAGAGTGCATGCCGAGTGTTTCTTTTCTCTCTCTCTTTGGCAGCGACCATTGACCCGACCCTAGACTATGACTCATAGACCAAAATTAATCGAACCTTCTTAAACACTGGCTTTTGGATTGTCAGAGTTGCAAACCTCATTGCCACTCCTACTTTTACCCTTTTCTCCAGGACACCCCGTATTACTACGAACGTCCACTTCCATTGGACAAAACCATCGTATGGTTATATACGAACTCGAAGGAATTTATTCGAGGATGGTTTCCGGTTCTGGAGAAAACGAATAGGACTATTCAGTTGTCTTTTCCTTTTTATCTTCTCTCAAGTTGCGAGTACTCCTTAGTTTAGGAGATAGTACACCTATTACGCAAATTGGATAGTAGTCTTCCAAACCATAGGCAGGTGCCGACCGGTAGGGAATGAAGAAAACCAATTAGCCTAACGATGGTGTACAGAAGGTATTATGTAAAGACAAAGAAAGGGATTAGAAGGAGGGCAAAGTAAATTGCGACTGCTATTCACGACCAAACCAAGTATTTCATTACCACTCCCACTTCACCTTTGTATTTCTCCAGGACACTCCGTTTCACTACGAAGATCCACAGTTTATTGGATACTCCATCGTATGGTTATATACGAACTCGAAAGGAACTTGTTCCAGTTCGGGGATGGATTCTGGTTCGGGAGAAATAGGAATAAGGTTTATTCGGTTGTCTTTTATCCTCACCTTCTCTCGCATTGCGAGTGCTCCTAGGATTAGGACAGTACACCCATTATGCTTAATGGATAGTCTTCTTCTAAACCATAGGCTGGTGCCGAACGGTAGGGAAGGAAGAAAACCATTTGGCCTAAAGGGGTGTACAGAAGGTAATGACTAAAGACATATAAAGGGATTTGGAGAGGTGGCAAAGAATTATACGGTTACAGTCGTGAATCTGGATAATGGAAGAGGCATTACTAGGAATACCCGGATACCCCTACGAAACATTTCAATGTTTCAGTTTCACTGTGTACTGTTAAAAGAAAACTGATTTCCCAATTAAACACTTGCTCCAAGGTATGTATTTACCAGGTATGATTCTCACATCTGTTTGGTTTTACAGATGATGAGTGGGAGTAAGTTATTGGGAATTAGGTGATCATCCTCATTATATCGGGATTTGTTGTAATCGGTGATGTTTGAGGAAGTCACCTGGGTTGTTTGCCGGACGGCAAATATTTGGTTTTGAATATCCGTTGTTATGCACCAATTTCAAATTAATATATCTGTACGTCTATTTTTATAGAGTGAGATGTACCTTTTTGAAATTATGCCCATGACATTTACCTATATCAGTGGATGGTTAGGTAAGGAGCATTGAACGATGGTGTAATTCTTCTTAACCATAAGTACAGTTTTCGACCTACGACACACAGGGAATGAGTTATTAGACTCAAAGGACTTATACAGAGGATTGTATGTTGTCCAGTGTCCATTAGGACAGAGGGGTTGGTCCTCGTACTATATTCGATTTACTTATGACTTCTCTAGTTTTTAGACAAGTGTTTCGTTGAAACGCAAGGTCCGAATTTTGAGAAGTTATAGGGATATGAATAAAGCAGAGAACAAGGTGTTGCAAGTATCGGGATTCTTCAAGGTGATCGAAGATGTAGATACTTGTGTGTGGTATTCAGTTGATAGTAATGATTAAAAGAACTTGCTTCTCTTTCAGGTTACTCATAATTGGAAGCATTCCTAAGTTGAGTAACGCTGATCGGCCTCCTTCCATTTAGTTGACATGCACTGGAGACAGCTGCATGATTTGAATCTGGTTCAATTAAATCAGTGCCTCTGTTCCTATATTGGATATAGAACAGTTCATATCTTAACGATGTTAAGGTACGCGGAGTTGTCCGGCCTATGCTTAAAACCAGACTCTGGATAACTCAAGGCATGTTTCTGTAATGGCTGTTGGTGGGTTGACCCAGGCTATGATGAGGGTTGACTTTCTACCATTTGGAAGATCAATAGTGATATTGTTCTAGACTCGCCACAGTTTTAATAAAAATGGATTTTTTCAGAAAACAGTAGTGGGAGTACGGTAGAACTGGAAGTAATTCCAGAACCACTAACGATTACTGATGATTTTGATAGGAACCTTAAGATTCAATCTAGTATGACATTCCATTGGCCACTCCGCAGATAAGGTGGATAACTTCAGGCACCCGAGAGGTACTCCGGTAGCCTTAAGG
This sequence comes from Agapanthus africanus, assembly GCA_030015575.1. Taxonomy (NCBI): domain Eukaryota; kingdom Viridiplantae; phylum Streptophyta; class Magnoliopsida; order Asparagales; family Amaryllidaceae; genus Agapanthus; species Agapanthus africanus. The sequence goes on from CM057343.1 coordinate 251,566,780, forward strand.
ACGGTGACAGGGAAGTTCTTGTTTACCCAGACTTGCCATTGCTGTTGTTCCAGACCGTGAGACCCGGCAGGAGGATGAATATTGCGTCGTTCTAAACTAGCTTTAGAAGTGTACGTCTATATGACTCTGCCAGAGGGTTGTCGTGGTCAGTGGGAGAAGCGGAAGCATTGGTGGACAAGTGGCTTATGTCTATTTATAGACTAAAGCAGATTTAGCGGAGATAGATCATCTATTTCTGACATGACAAGCATAGGTTTGACTTCATCAGAATAGGGGATGGATCTGTTAAGAAGGTAGTAGGGTGTGATGTCCTGGTATTTGGATGACATACACAGAGTAGGAAGTGAAATTCCTATACTACGATCGGTTATACTTTGGTTATCACACAGTGGTTTCTTCACATGGGACATGGATATAATATCAGACATTCTGGTTACTAGATCTATGGTTTTAGATCTAGATTTGGAAAGTATCCCAATCTGGGTACTTAGACAGCATTCTATGAGTATTTAGAATGGACGACTCCTGGCACGGTAGTATACCTGCAGGTGATGGAGTCACCCTCTCTAAAGGTGTCTTATAGACTAAAGTAGAGAGGAATGTGCATGATTGGCAGATCACTTGCTTAGGCAATCATGAGATGTCAAGTACCACACCAGATGTTGTTCTTGCAGTAGATGCAATAAGTTGATATTGATCCAATCCTGGAGAAACAATCGGAAGCAGCTTTAGAACATAAGTGGATGTTCTAGGTATATGATAACGACAACCTCGTTCAGGAGACAGTTATCATTCCAGGCTTCCAAAGTGACCTGGAGGATAGGATGGCCGTCAGAGTTATAGTTTTCCCTCTGACGAGAGGCAGTGTTTTGGACAGGTGATCCAAGCGGACACTGAGGGAGGCATTACGCTGGATACTGATTAAGTTCAGTTGTCGATACAGTCTAAGAAGTTTGGATTTGGAGTTCATTTATGAGATAGGTCCCATCAGACATCCAGACACATTCTAAGACAGGTATTGCTCATTTCGGGAGATGGCTTTCTCCGTGAACTTGAGATATAGAGAGAAATAGAAAGAAACATCAGAGCGGATCCACTCACTGAGGCTATTCCTCGAACGCATTAGTTTCACAAACGAGCTTTGTGAGACTGACTAGTAGAGGAGTTGGGAGTTCGGTATCACACGGGCTGTGAGTATGGGACATCGCAATAATTAGCCTTGAGTGAAAATGGGAGATTGTTGGAGATAGTGCCCTCAGAGTCAATTATTAGATCACAGGCACGTGATTGCAATGATTGAGGGAGGACCTATTCCGGTAGGACAGTCTTACTCAAGATGATAGTATGCTATCTGGTTTGCCTTTATCATCGTGTACTGTTTTAGGTGACCTGACAGGTCGCTATTACACGTTGATAGAGCCCCTAGGATTCTTGCTTGACTGCCAGCAGTATGAGGGCGATCATATACGTGAGAGCTGGTAGTCTATAAGCACATCCTTAAAAGGTCCCTAGTCATAGAAGTTTCGAGACAAGGCATCGATATTCCAGAGTAGACTAGTGTATACAGTCGAGACCCCGACGAGGGGCGGTAGCCGGTCTCACAAGCCACTGGTGTCAGTTGGTTCACCTAATATGTATACAGGTGCTCATTGGGTTATGAGTACACCGGACAGGACTCGCCGGGAACATGCTAGTTGGTCTTATACCTGACGTCAGATAGCAGTTCCCTGGTGACATGTGTATAGGTTTGTTCATCGACCTGAGGATCGTCATTTGTCTCGTGTGAGTTCCCACTGTACTTTGATTACTACCCTACCACGCTCAAAGGAGATGTGCAAACAGGTTTTAGTTGGGTACAGTCCCGAGCCACATGGAGGCAGTGAGCGGATCTTCGGGGGTTCGTCTCTCCCGGTATTGGGGGTGAGGTCGCGCTGTGTCTAGGAGAGCCCTTACATGAAATTCCTTGGCCAAGACAGGAGATTTACTGGTAAGTATTCCAGTAGTCCTCAGGGTGTTCTGGGCTACACTCCGACACGACTTGTACCGCTTTTGGGGGTCTGACTTTTACCAACCCCTAGGCCCGCCATGCGATGCTCATAGACGAACGGACCGGACTGTACGGATATTGTCACTGACAGGCTCAGTAGGGTGTCAGGCTGAGTTCGCTTACAGACGTCCTTTTTGGCCAATACCTGGTAGCCCGTTACGTATAGGCTAATACCTGTGACATTCTAGTGGTTAAATCCACAACCAATGTATTGACGAGTCTTTAGAGTCCCGCACAGACCAGTTTCTCAAGTTACAGGCGAAACGCTGTAGAGTCCGTATGGAGATATGGCAGGGTTCGATCAGATACGAGCGGTATTGCACGGATCATGATCGGACGGAAAATACTAGCGGGCTTTGGTTTAAGCCGGATCCTAGTATTGCACAGTGTAGATTTTGTCTCATTGCATTTGTATTTCGGTCGGAATACAAATGCGGGTGTGTATACACAGTAGCGGGGTTTTCCTGTAATTTATTACGGGATCAGTTTTTTGGAGTTGCCAGTTTGCTTTCCGTTTCGGCCATTTTTCTTTGTATCTTTCATTGGCCGAAGTTTGGTGGAGGAGGGCTTATTTGCATTTGTGCAAATAAGCATTTTGGAGGGTTGTCTTTGCATTTTGTTGGATCATGATGGTTTTGCCTCCCTTGACTTTCTTGAGTTCATGATGGCTTGACTTTGGGTGTGATGATTAGTTGATGGAGTATTGGTTTTGGATGATGATCATTGCTTATCATCATCACCCTTTCTCTCTCTTTCATCATGTGGGAGGCTCCTTTCTTTTTCCATTTGAATTCACTCCACATTATCACCTCCTCTCATTTTCTTACTCCCTTCACCATGCCATGGCCGGCCAAGCTAAGGAGGGGCTGCCCATTATTTTGGTGTGGGATTTTTTGCTCTTTTGATGCTACAAAAATTCCCAAGTTCATCAACAAAAAGCTTACATCTCAATCCTCCACCAAAGGCAACTTCAAGTAACCCCAAATGAGACATAGAGCACTACACGTTTTCTACAGCAAATCTTGGGCACGTCTGCTCGCCAACTTCATGCCCGAGTTGCCTCGGACCAGAGGCGGGAGCCCGTAAAAGAAGCCGGCGATGTGGTGCCCTTCCGGCGACGTGATGGAGACCGGACATTCCGCGGGAGATCGGGACGGCGACGAGAAGACCGAAGGACACGGATCGCTCGGTATATCTCTCTACCAGTTCTTTAGTTAGCTAGGACTAGATTAATGGCCCGATCCGGGATTTTAGTGCGTGGTGGTGCCGGTTCACAAAAGTTTAATGTAAAACATCGCTTCCGCATTCTGGCGTCGGATTGACGGCCGGGGCGCCGCCGTGCACTTACATACAGTTCAGTCTCTTCGTCTGATATGTCGCATATCTAGCCTAGGGGTGGAAAACGTTAGACTCCAATAGCTTGATAAGTCATGCCGATATAAGGCTCATAACGGGTCGAGAAACTACTGATAACACTTACCAGTAAATCTCAGTATCAGCCTTGGCCAGGGACTTCTTGTTATAGCCAATCGAGCACAGCGCAATATCAACCCCCAATACCGGGAGAGACGAAACCCCTCCTATCACTCATTGCCTCCATATGACTCGGGACTGTACCCAAAAACCACTATTTTGCACACTCTCTTGAACGTGGTAAGGTGGAAATCAAAGCACCGTGGGAATCACACAAGACTCTATGACGATCTCGGGTCTTGTAACACTTCAGAGAAATAAAATATTATTTTTGGCAATTTATATAATTAAATAATAAATATTATGAATATTTTGATAATACAGTATAATTAAATACCGATAAATCGGAAAATATTTTAAATTAAATTAAATGATGATTTTAAAGGGATAAATGTGATTTAGGTAAATTATAAAATTTTATAATTTAATATACACAAGTTTATTTCTAAACTTGATTAATGTTCACTAATCATGCTTTGATTTAGTTTTGTGTATGACATACACCATAGCATGTTACAAACCTTATTGCATTTTTGTAACCATGGTTTGATTTGGGTTTCCTATTGCAAAATGAAAAGATAAAAGGAAAAGGAAAATAGAAAATAAAAGAGAAAAAGATTAAACAAAAGGGTATAGGCAAGAGAGAGAATGGAGAGAGAGGTGAGGGGTCTTTGACCATGTCACTCATTTGTTTATCCTTCATTACTTCATCTTCATTCTCTCTCTCTCTCAACCCTTGGCATCCCACTCCCTCCTCCCTCCTCTACCTCCTCAAAACACCCACATCCCCACCTAAAAACTTCATCCCCCCTTCAATGAAATCATGCACAAGATCATCACAAGCACTTTGGACCAAGAAAGTTTGGATTTTGAGTACTTGGGGAAACTTAAGAAAATTCTTGAGTTACCAAATGAAGTACTTTCACCACCATTAGTATTGTATTTGATTCATTTTAGTATCTATGTTAGTTTAGAGAGGGTTAAATGAGGTTTAGTGAACTTTGAAAATTCTAAGTTAAGCATTAGGGTTTGAATTGAATCCAAAGGTGAAATTGAGTCATAATAGTGACCTTAAACTCCTGTAGGGATTGCATTTTGGACTGAAACAATAGCGTAAACCCCCAATTCATAAACATAGAAACCCCGATATCCGAAAATTTTGAGAATTGTGATAGTATTTTGACATCTGCTATGACCCGAGGCACCTCAAAATATTTTAGCAAACACAGAGAGTCATGCAGGCAATCTGGAGTGTACCCTAGAGACCCGAGCCCCTAACTCCCTTCTGAGGCCATAAATTTAACCTGTTTGGCCGCAATTTGCGGCCTGGGCATGGTCAAAGTGTCTCGTTCTTGGTCTATAGCTCCTATACCCTCTAATTAGACCTACCCTAAATGCAAAATTGGCTAATTTCACCTAGGGTGAAATATGGAGTTGTTTTCTTGAGTTTCTGCATTGTTTTATGACTTCATTTTAACTTGAGTTTTGGTATTTGATATTTTAATTCCGTCCTGTGGCGTTTTAACGTCAACGGCTAGGGCCATTAGTCGTGTTTTTCATGCAAGGCTATAAGTTTTAACTTATGAGCGAAACGTGTGCCGTTTTGGATTTTTGCCTTGATTTTTAATACGCATTTGCCATTGTGTATTGGTTGTAGGTACCCCACATAGAATTCAAGATGACGAGGAGAGTGTGGCGTCATCGACTCCAGCAAGCGAGGATCAAGGTGAATGGATCTATATCCATAGGGGAAGTCGGGTGGATGGCGTATAGCACCCACACAAGTTTTTGATGGAAACCGATTCATAGTATATAGTTAAGGAAACCTTGAATAGATAAATATAGATAGATTTAAAAGACAGTTAAAGAAACTATATTAGAAACTAAAGGATAATTAGAAGTGATATGATACGACTCATATGTGATGACGGGATTTGAGGATGATGTTTGATGATATTGTCGTTTGGGGTACTATAGGAATAGATAACCGACGTAAATATGTCATCTGAACCATGCCTATTTCTAAATTGAAGAATCGTATGCATCTTTTAAACAGATACCTTGAGGGATGTTACGGATTTTCAAATGATATTTTTTCCTTCAAAACACCGTAGCACCGACTTTCAAAACTATGACTCGCATCTTTTAAAAAATGATTGTACGGTTCGGGTGTGTATGTTAGATTAGATAGGTATACTTATAGTAAAGGTAGAATGTAATTGTAAATTAACCTTATGTGAGATATAGATGCGATGAAAAGAGAATATGATTTGGCATGTGATATGATGATATGTTGGTATACGGATGCGAGTCGATTGAGAAGACTCGTATTGTTAGACGGTGAGCCTGGCAGGGGAGCACTACCTACAGGTGATAGTATTTGGACCCGTCGGTTATCCGGAGGATACCGACCGGAGTCATGATATGGATATGAGGGCCGACCAGAGTAGGCGACGCCTGAGACGAGAAATATATATGAGGGCCGATCTGAGGATGCGGCGCCTGAGATATATGAGGATTTACATGTCGATGCTGGACACGGGTTTTATGATGTTTTGAGTGTCGATGCTAGACACTCAGGTTCCATGGTTTTGATGTGTCGCGAGGGACACTTGTTGATTTATATCCTCATACTTTCATGCATATGTTTTTATGATATTTACATGCATGATGTTATTATGTCATTGGTTGACACGTGGACGAGATCCACAAGCATACATACATTGATTTTGGTTGGATGATATCCACATGCATATAGGCATGATTATGTTGTTGGTACATATGCAGACACGGTCACCCTAGATATCATAGTATTACCTTTATGATACAGTTGACCTAGGAGTCGTTGATTATTCGATTTCTTCTTGTTGATATTTTTCTACTCACGAGTTGGCAACTCACCCCCGTTGTGCCACAGTTCTTACAGGTTGGCCGCATGGATTAGTTGTGGTATCGCTGGCACATAGCTACTTTTGGGCGATTTGCTTGGTAGGTAGGACATTAGTATCGTACCCACTCTTGTATTCATTATTCATATTGTATCTAGTAAACTCCATCAATCAAACTAGTATTTGTATAAGTAATGAGGCTTAGTGAGGCTTGTGGTTGCGAGACTTAGAGCGAGGGGTATTCTGCTACTTGTGGTTTTGATGACTTGGTTATTTCTTTATCTTTTGTGGTGAACTTCGCCGTTGGGCATCGTATACTTATATTTATATCTTGCGTGGTTGTGGATCCGCCGTTTGGCGTAGAGCTAGCTCCCGCTTGGAGATGCCTTTATATTATCTTGTATTTTGGTTTTGGATCAAAATATACAAAGGAGGTGCTGCCTAAATTTTAAAAAGACGGAACATGTTTTCAAACTAGTAAATTTCACTTGCTTATTTCATGTTCCTTTTCTATGCATTTAAGAAAACTTGATTTCATTATACCTTTATTTCAAAACTTCATCTCTTTTTTTTCTTAAAAAGATTTAGATTTCTGGGTTTTAGCATACTTGAACTACGTTATGCCTTTAGACGTTGTGTGATTTAAGTGCTGGTCACGAGCTAATATTTCGGGTCATGACAAAGTTGGTATCAGAGCGTTAGGTTTAACCTTGGTTCGAGTCTATGTTTGACTATGCGGAGTCTAGGGCGTATGTATATTTCGGAACCTAGGCTTGAACTTACGGAACTTAGACTTGAACGGGGGGTATTAGGCACGAACTTTCGTTACATAGGCTGACCTTAATTGATGGAGTAGGTAGCTTGGTTAGAGTGACGTACCGTACGTATGTTCCGCGGCATATTTACGATACGATACTCCACTAAAGAAGCCTTAGGATGTATATATTTTGAGATCTGTGTTTCTCTTCGTACCCATGATTATACATCCATTTGAGATCCTTGATTCTGTTCGTTCCATGATCATACTTCATTGATGATGTTTCTTCTTATGATCATATATCCATTCTGGATCTGTCGCTTCCTTTCATGCCCTTGATCTGTTTTCATCGATACACGCTTGAGGTTCCTGTCACCATTGTTCGAGTGCGGATTGAGTTGCTGCTAGTGTTGCGGTCAAGGCAATCTCGCCTCGGACGGGGACTGACCATTGTGTTTTATGGTGGCATGGGAATGTCTCGATATAGTGTTTGCGTTGCGACCTCTTGTTCAGGCGAGTATTTAGTTTTACACCGGAAGATCGGGCTATTGTTAGGGCTGCCATTTCTGAGAGGACTGTTGATGTACAGCCTAGCTTAGAGATTGTGATGTCGTCTACCATGCAGACATATGACCCAGCCGTTGCTGAGATTGATAGGATGTCGTCTCCAGACTTTACGAGCTGAGATTGCTGTAGCTTTCATACAGAGATACGACAGATGATAGCTAGTCTACCTTGAGTTGAGAGGCGAAGGGTATTCACGTATGGTCTAGGTGAAGTTAAAAAGTTCGAACGAAAGACAGAAACCCATTTTTCCAAGTTTAAAGTATTCGAAGGAACATGCAAGTAATTCTGTGGACCCTCTAAAATAATGAAACCCTAACTCGACATAATGACAATGGAACCGCTTCTGAACTTTAGGGTTTGCAGCAGTTCAGCGGTGCCATCAGTAAGGCTTGGGTTTGCCCTTCTACGGTTGATCTATAGGTACAGTGGCATGTACTGGATATTATTAACTGTGCTCAGGTGTTGAGCTTCCGAGGAATTATGGGACTTTAATGACTCGATCGAAACGTTCAACGTTCGGATATCATGTGATAAGAGATCAGCAAGCTGACCAGTTTCGGATAGAGGACCTCACCCAGATGCGTTGTGAGTTGATCAGGAATGGACTAGTATTGAGTATTCCTCCGATCGATTAGGACGAGTTCTCGAGAACGTGTTCGACTAGATGTTTTCTACAGAGTAACGAAGATACCGAGTTCGTGATTTCGAGTCCGTGTATGAGACTCCGGATTGACTGTAGAAGAGAACAATTGCAGTACGCAGATAGCATGACGTGACGTCGAAGCGGACGATAATAAAGACAAGTGGAAAAAGAGATTCGTGCGAGACACTGATGAGCTATTGTTACTCCCCGTCGAGATTAGAGAGCTGATAAGCAAACAAAGGCGTTGGGATACGGTCAATTCCCGAGGAATTGTTGTGCTGAAAACGACGATGTCCAAGAGACAAGAACAGATTATGTAAGAGTACCAGCCTCCGTATGGTTCGGCATAGACGAGATCGGAAGAGACCTGAGCAGGTTCCTTCCAAGACACTTCTGCGATGAGAATTGCACCGAGGATCAGATGTGTCACGAGTATTCAGAGGGCCAGAGGCCGAGGCTAGTGACGTGCTGCTTTACGAGTGGTCGTGATAATTGTCCAAGAGATGACCAGAGAAGTGCCGGAGCGGAATCGTTTCCGTTAGCACACCTGACCTGGCCGACAAGCCGATCGATTGCGAGATTGGTAATCCATAGATAAAATGAGGACCCAGAGACAGTGGACGCCAGACCATGAGCAGAAGGCAAGCGGATGTTCTTGCTCTGCCAGTTGTGGTGCACCGCTATTTTTCGACATTGTAGGAGATGTACCTCAGTGTTATTTGTTGCGATTTGTGTTTGTGATCCGAGTATCACGCTTATATCGCTTGTATTTGAGTATTGATGATGAGTTTCCTGATATTGATTTCATGCACCATGGCTGCACCTACTGGGTATTCACCTTTTGTGCATAGTTATTGTACTTGATATATGTTTTTATACACCGTTGTGATGGTTTATGATTTGTTCATGTCTATTGCACTTGATATTGATTATGTGCCTTGGCTGCACATGTTTATGATTTCGTGGATTTCATACAGTTGCCTTGATTTTGTGCATGTGTATGCACTCGATTTGATTTTTGCACTCGGTATAGCTCACATATGCTTGCAGTGCATTGATACATGTTTTGTGCACGCAGTTGCACGCGTTTATGATTTTATACTCATTGGTACACTCGGTCTTGCTTTTTATACGCATTTGAGTTATGGATTTGTATTTCGTGCACTGGATGCACTGTATTTGTATTTCGTGCAATGGATGCACTGTATTTGTATTTTGTGCACTTGTGCACCACATTTGCATTTCGTGCATTTGTTGCACTAGATTTCCATTTTATGAAATTATCGCACCAGATTTATAATTTTGTGCATTTGCTGCACCGGATTCGTATTTCGTGCATTTGTTGCGCTAGATTTTCATTTCGTGCAATTGTCACACCAGATTAATATTTTTGTGCATTTGCTGCACCGGATTCGTATTTCGTGCATTGTTGCACTAGATTTTCATTTCGTACAATCGTCGCACCAGATTTACGTTTTTGTGCATTTGCTGCACCAGATTCGTATTTCATACATTAGTTGCACTAGATTTGCATTTCATGCATTTGTTGCACCGGACGGGTATTTGTGCATTTGTCGCACTGGATTTATACTCCGTACCTTGGTTGCACCCGATTTATGTATTTGAGCATTTGTTTCGCCAGACTTATGTTTTCGTGCGCGTTGCACATGAATTTTTTTTTCATGCGCTTTACCGCACTGGGCATTTATAGGGACCTGACACACTTGGGTTGGATTTTTTCGCATATTAGGCGCTTGGTATTGGATTTCGTGTGCATCAGATGCACTTGAGTGAGATTTTACTCGTGCATGTTGGATGCCCTTGAATTAGATTTTTTCCGTGCATATTGGATGCGATTTCATTCGTGCATGTTGGATGCACATGACTTAGATTTTATTCGTGCATGTGGGATGCACTTGATCTCGATTTCATTCGTCCATGACGGATGCAATTGATTTTGATTTTCCTACATGTTGGGCGCATGATATGAGATGTGATTTTGTGCACACCAGATGCACTCGATTGGGATTTTCATTGTGCAGGTTAGTTGCACTGGATTGAGATTTTCTTGCACTATAGATGCACTAGATGTTGTTGTCATGCACACCCGTTGCGCTGGGCAGATGCTTTCTGTTGGATATAGTGCCCTCATAGTCAATTATTGGATTATAGGCACGTGATTGCAATGATTGAGAGAGGACCTATACCGGTAGGACAGTCTTACTCAAGATAATAGTATGCTATCTGATTTACCTTTATCATCGTGTACTGCTTTAGGTGACCTTATAGGTCGCTATTACACATTGATAGAGCCCTTAGGATTCTTTTTTGACTACTAGCAGTATGATGGAGATCATATATATGGGAGCTGGGGTCTATAAGCACATCCTTAAAGTGGTCCCTTGTCGTGGGAGTTTCGAGACTGGGCATTGATACTCCATTAGTAGACTAGTGTATACAGTCGATGTTAGTGTATATGCCCTAGAGGCCATTACTGTATCATATTAGTTTGTATATTACTTGATGGAAGCTTGGGATATTCACAGTTGTATAGACAATCTTGCTCAAAATGGTAGTATGCTACTTGGTTTGTCTCTACTTCAATATGTGCATGTGTTTCTTTTAGCATATCGCTTATACATATTAGTAGAGCCCTTAGGATCTTTGCTTGATTACCAGCGTTGTGATGGCAGTCACACTTGTGGGGGCTGCGTAATTTATAAGCACATCCTTATATAGGTCCCTAGTCGTAGGACTATCGAGACAGGGCATCGATACTCCGGAGTAGACTAGCGTATGCGCTTCTCATCCCAGCAGGGGAGATGGTCTGTCCAACAGCCATCAGTACGTCGTACTGGAGATAGTATGCGGGTGCTCGTTAGGTTACGAGTACACTGGACAGGACTCGTCGGGAACTGTTGGTTGGTATTATACTTATTGTCAGTTATCAGTTCCCAGGTGACATGAGTACAGCTTAGTCCGCTGACTTGACACCGTCACTTCGCCTCGAGTGTGTTCCCACTGTACTTAGATTACTACCCTACCACGGCTCAAAGGAATCGTGCAAACAGGTAGTAGTTAGGTGCAGTCCCGAAGCACTTGGAGGCAGTGACGGTTAGACAGGATTCTTCTCTCCCGGTATTGGGGGTTGATATCGCGCTGTGTCTAGGAGAGCCATTACACAAGTAGTCCCTGGCCAGGGCAAGCGAGATATACTGGTAGGTTTCCAGTGTTATCTCAGGGTGTTCTGGGCTACACTCCGCCATGACTTGTACCGCTATTAGGGGACTGACATTTACCACCCCCCTATGCCCGCCATGCGATGTTCTCAGACGAACGGACCGGACTGTACGGAGATTGTCACATACAGGCTCAGTAGGAGTTCGGATGGGTTTACCTTATCGACATCTACCTGGGGACCATTATGTACAGCTATTGCCGCTTGCGGTCTGTGGTTAAACCCACTGCCAGCATAGTGTCGAGTCTTTAGAGTCCCACACAGAGAGTTTCCCTGCACTGAGCGAAACGTGTAGAGGCCGTATGGTTTTACGGCAGGGCTACGATCACTTACGTGCACTTGTGTGCGTATGCTGTTCGGGCAGGCAATACTAGTGGGCTTTGGTTTAAGCCGGATCCTAGTATTGCACGGATGGATTTGTTTTGTCACTGTGCATTCGCATTCTACGGAATGCGGATGCGGGTGTGTATGCACAGTTTTGAGGAGCGAAGAAGGGGGAGGTGCCTCATTAGGGTTTTGACAGTTGATTCGGTCAAAACCATTTTGAGGCGGACTAATTAGGGTTTTGGCAGTTCGTTCGGTCAAAACCATTATGAGCCGGGGACATTATTTATTAATCTTTTTAGTGATAATTATATGATGGTTAATTGCTTTGACCATTTGACTATACTTGACTTTGTTGACCGTTTGACCAAAGTTGACTTGGACCTTCATGAGAGGTCTAGAGTTTTCTTTGGATTTCTTTTTATTTTTGGATTATGAAAATGGTCAAGTCAATTGTTTCCATCAACTTTATCTTGAAAAGATTAGTAATAATGATGTTTGTGTATTATTGCAACCATGGTTCATTTTCTTTGGTTCATAATTCATTTTATCATTCTCTCTCTTGTATGAAGAAAAGAAAGAGCTCCATGGTTGTTCCTTCTTCTTCCTCCTTTTGATTCTTCCTTTGATCTCATGTGTTGAGAGAAAAAGGATCCAAATAGAAAAACACATCCATCTACTACTTCTACACATCCTAGGACATCGAGACTAGCGATCTTGTTGCCCTAGTTGCCTCGGCTTGAGGTGGAGCTCGGAGCATAACTCTCGGATGGATCGTCTTCGACTCAAGAAGGCCGTGGAGGTGACCAAGATCCGGATCGATCCTCAAAGCGTGGATGGACGAGCGGGACAGCGGAATGAAGACCCGAAGGACCGGTATCGTGAGGTATAATCTCTATGGCATAGTAGATAGCACCTCTAGTAGTTTGCTAGTTTGTAGTTTAGCAAAGATCCTTCTTTTAGTCCATGTTGCCTTTGCGCCAAAAAATGTTTTTCGCCGTTTTCGCCTCCCCGTAAGAACCGGGGTGAGCAACATGGACTTACAGTGGTATCAGAGCCTAGCTAAACATAAACTAGCAAGTTAGCGAAGTGTATAGAATTTCGATCGGAAAAAAATCGCAAAACACGTCCGGAAAAACCATGTTTCTGCCGATTTTTTATACTGCTCTAAAAATGATTTAACATACATGAAAAATCGGCTCAGGGTTTTGTAAAAACACAGAACAAAAATGATCCAGTGACTCGGTCAAAGCGCCGCGGATCCGCGGCACGAACATGCTTCCTGCCGCGGATCCGCGGCCGAGTTGACTCGACCGTGGACCGGGTTTTGTGCAGTGTTCTTATTTGGATATTTTGAGATTTTTAGCATAGTTTGTTTCTGCCCAGATTTTTCAAAGAAAAAATTTGATTTTGGGGTGGTTACAAATCCGTATTTTGATCGAAATTCCGTAGACTTTGGCTAATGGATATTATCTGTAATGTGATATATGTATTGAACGTCTGCTAATCGCTATACGTCGATTAGTGGGGGTTATACATATTTGTGATCTGTAATGTTGATGGTTTGTGTATATGAACTCGTTGGATTGTCGCAGATGAATAGCCGGGGGGTTATGAGATGAGAGTTTTCTTTATCTTTCAATTCATGTAAAATTTGTAATTGATGTAATATTATTTGTATGGCCGCACATCCGGGATGAGGTTGTAGCCGCCATTGTATAATTTCTTTTTACTGTTTTTGCTCCTAGGATAGACCCAAGGTGGGGTGCACAAACTACCGGGTATCTCGAAGTGCCGAGTGGCCTACTCACGTTGTTGAGGGAGGTTGCTTCGCTTTGGGTTCTTGGCGGGTAGTTTGCCGCACCCGTAGGGGCTTGGGTAGGGTATTGGCTATTCATCGTGACCGTGTAATCTACTTTTCATTGCAGGCTCGAACGAATCGCGTATTTCTAGTATATCCAAAGTGTTCATCTGTGATCTGGAATGGCTATCATTGCATTTGACGAATGTATATATCTATGTATGATATCTATTTAGACATTGCTTATGTTTTGCATCCGCGCTAGTCTAGCCCCCGCTCTGTCATTAGTTAAGAAACCTAACGGGTGATGACGGGACCCAGTGGCGAATGCGGATGGCATAAGCGTACGTCATATTTTCATTGTTTTCTGCAATGGTAGGATTAAATGATGGGACGCATTAAAATTAATGCAAGAAAATAAACCAAGTAAAAGTCGTTGGAACACTTTTAAAACCACTTGGTTCTTTTCAAAAACCAACTTTTAAACGCGGAGCTTGAACCACTCCTTTTAAAAGTTATCTCGTTCCATCGATTATATCAAGTTCACTACCTTCACAGTTTCGCCAAAACCATTCGTAGCCCTCCATCATTTCGTATGAATATTCAATAGTATTCAAGCTATGTTTGTTGACCTTCGTCAAGGCATAGTGATTGGTAGCTGTTGGGTGTTCATATGTAGCATAGATAGATGCGTTGGTTTGGGACAGTCGTATTACCTTGTTGACCTTCGTCAAGGGTATGTACGGGTAGGTTCAAATTAACCTGGACAATGTGTAGGGTTCCTAGGCACACTATAGAGGTCTCACAAGGCATCGACCATGCCAAATTAAAATTTTATGGGTGCCGAGAAACCCTAATACGGATCGTCGGCTAGATTTCTAGGCGAAACATTAAACTAGTTTACACTTTAACTAAAGGAAGAGAGCTACAACCTTTGTAGATCCGGTTATCCACTTTCTTAGCTCCACGTGGGTGTCCTCTCACTGTCCATCATGAATCCCGAACTCATTCGTCGGCTTCATCGGAGAAACGGGCGGAATAGGTCGTCGGCTTCGTGTCAAAGACGATCTACGTCGAGGCATCACAAGTTCAAGCTCCGACTTCACAAAGTTGTGAAACTTGTGAAGAAAACACCCAAAACAACTTGGCAAGAGGTAGAGGGTGAAGAAATAGGAGGTGGGTTCACTTTAGAATTGGATTTCACTCACTTTTGCTCAAGTTGCCATTGATGGCATCTAATTTTCTCTCTTGAAGAAGAAGGAGTAGATGAAGCTAGAATATGATAAGTTCATTTGATAATGGAAAAATAAATCAATACTTATCATATCTTAACCAAGGTTAAGTGTAGAGAAAAGACCATGGTAAATGAGAAGGGTTAGGGTTAAGCTAGAAGACAAAATGGTTTCTTTAGTCAAAGCTTCATGAAGCTTCAACAAGCTTCATGATAAAAAGAAACCATTATGTTTTCATTTATCCATTTATATAAATAAAGAATGGATAAATAAATGAGAGAATAAATCAAAACCCTAATTATCTACTTAACCATGGTTTAATTCTTTACACTTAACCAAATGAACAAGTATCATCAAACATGATACAAAAATGTGCACAAAAGCATATCACATATACAATGTGCATCAAGTGAGAAAAATCCGTTTAAAGTGAACCAATACTAGTTAATGCAAAGTAATATATCAAATATATAATTATACATTAAATCATTAAATCAACATTTGATTCAATGATCCGGTCATGTCGCACATAACCGACTAGCATTCAATGTATCGATTTATCGAATCAACGATTCGATAATTAGGTCACATCGAATATAACCAATCGAAACATTTATCGCGAGAATGAAATGCGGTATCACATACACGCATTATTCTCGCTCCCGCACATATCTCATATGCGCTCCTATTTCGTTTCGCTTGAGCCAGGAAACCTCTGTGTAGGACTCTAAAGACTCGTCAATACGCCGGTAGCAGATGATGATCATATCAAGCACCCACAAGCCTCAAGCGGTCTGCTAAACGTAACGGCCATCCGGGTATTGAGCGATCAGAAGATCGACGAGCTAGCCCGCTCACACTCCTGTGAATCCAACCAGTAACACTTACCGTATAGTCCGGTCTGTTCGTCTGATATGTCGCATATCAAGTCTAGGGGTGGTATACGTCAGACCCCAATAACCGATAAGTCGTGCCGATGTGAGGCTCATAACGGGTCGAGAAACTACTGGCAACACTTACCAGCAAATCTCTGATCAGCCCTGGCCAGGGACTTCCCTGTTACGGCCAATCGAGCACAGCGCAACATCAACCCCCAATACCGGGAGAGACGAAACCCCTCCTATCGCTCATTGCCTCCATGTGACTCGGGACTGTACCCAAAGACCACCGTTTTGCACGCCCTCATGGACGTGGTAAGGTGGAGATCAAAGCACAGTGGGAATCACACAAGACTCTATGACGATCTCGGGTCTACAGACTAACCTGTACAAGTGTCACCTGAGAACTGCCATCTGACGTGAGGTATAATACCATCTGGGAGTTCTCGGCGAGTCCGTCCAGTGTACCCAGTCTCCACTGAGCACCCGTATACCATCTCTGATGTCAAACACCAATGGATATGGGATCATCCATCGCCCATCTCATGGGTCGAGAAGCGTATACGCTAGTCTACGCTGGTATATCGATGCCCCGTCTCGATACACCCACGACTAGGGACCATGAAGGATGTACTTATGGACTACCATGTCCCCACTAGTATGATCTGCATCATAGTCCAGGTAGTCAAGTACACATCCTAAGGGCTTTATCAACATGTAACTATAAGACAGTTTAAAGAGACAAGTGTACATGTTAAGATAAAGAGTAACCAGATAGCATACTATCATATCGAGCAAGAAAGTCATCTCTATATATGTCCAAGCATCCAATATAATATACATCATCTGTACAATACTGGCCTCTAGGGCATACATACAACTAACACAATGACGGATAGAACTTGACATGTGACTTATAATTTGTTGACCTTCGTCAAGGTCATAAGAGCATGGGGCAAAAATCCACATCGGGAGTTTCTAAAGAAACTGAAACTTGCTAGTGCTGCATACCATTTGGAGTGTGATGATTCTGGTACGATTCCTTCAGTTTTATCACACGATGATATTTGGATCCTGATCCTACTATGAGTATATGCTACTCCTCGGGAACTTTCTTGCTTAACGATCAATGCTATAAACCAAGTAGGTGTTTAGAAAGGTGTTAGCGGGGCTACGCCCATAGGGAAAAGAGGTTACTTAATTAAGGAACTTTACGAAAGCGTTGGAAAACCTCCCTCGAAGTATCGACACTGGCCTGGCTGAACGATTAAGCAAGTATTATACGGTGAGATTCATCCTGACTAATTCTTCCTTTATGGTTTAAGGAGGGATTCGAGAGACAGTGGGAGCCATCCTATTTAGATAAATTAAAAACCAATCTAAACTTGCAAGAGCATCATGCTGAGTGTTTTCTTCTCTCTCTCTTAATTGCAGCAACCCAGTGACCACACCTAGGTTACATCTAGATAATAAAATGACCGAATCTAACTGTTATGACTGGCAAAGGTCTGTCCAGATGTCCATTGCCCATGACAAGCTGGGACACCTCTTAACTAATCCAACCCCTGCCGTCTCAGGACCAGTTTCCCCTGTCACGGATATTGATATCCGAAGGACATCGGGAAAAGACTGTGCGAAAGCCAAGGGCCTCGTGTTAGCCTCAGTTTATGGTGCATACCAGGGGCAGCACGAGAAGATGGACTTAGTTTCTATCTTCCTCCATTACAAAAATTTATATGGAGAGCAATCTCGTATCGCAAGATATTTGACCTCAAACGAATTGCTTTCAGCGAGGTTGGCTATCGGGTCATCTGTAGGGGGCAACGTCCTTACAGAGACCAGCTATTTTGAGCTCATGGACCTGAAGACCACGTTGAAGAACGGGTCAGATGCTGACTTGATTCTACAGTCTCTACCTTCTACCGTGAAAGAAACCAGGGAAGTAGAAGGAAAGGGAGGGCAAAAGTTTCGGGACTGGATGTAGCAAAAGAGGGACGTTCCTATTGTTACGGGAATGATCATTGGCAGAAGGATTGCGGGGCTAGCAAAGCCAGTAGCCAAGATTCGAAGCATGTTGTGGTTTCGGCTTCGGGTGTGTTTGTAATAGAGAACTGTAAGTCAGTTAACCCTACTTCCTGGGTATTGGATACCGGATCAGGATCTCACATCTGTAATTCGTTACAGGCTCTGAGAAACCGTAGGGTTATCAAGATAGGTGATATGACTCTCAGGGTTGCTAACGGAATGAGCATGTACGCTGAATCCGTAGGGGAATATCATCTTGGACTGACAACTGGGTAGATATTGATTTTGCGTAACTGTTTTTATATACCAGGTGCGACTTGTAATATCATATCTGTATCCTTACTTTCTAAGGAAGGGTATGATTTTACTTTTGTAAGCGATGTGGTCAACATCCGCCTAAATCAAGTTCTGATTGGGTCAGGTACATTAGAAAATGGGATATACGTATTGAATCAAGCTCAGATCTTCAGTGTCCAGAACACACTTAAAAGAAAGTCTCCGGAAATAAATCAGGCTTTCTTATGGCATTGTAGACTGGGTCACATTAATGAGACACGGTTAACAAAGTTACATAAAGAGGGATACTTGAATCCGTTCGAGTATCAGTCTTATGCCACTTGTGAATCTTGTCTCATGGGAAAGATGACAAAGACTCCGTTCACTGGACACGGAGAAAGAGCAAGCGAGCTCTTGGGACTCATACACAGTGACGTGTGTAGTCCAATGTCTACACATGCGCGAAGTGGTTATTCATACTTCATTACTTTCACAGATGATTTCTCTTGGTATGGACATGTCTTCCTAATGAAGCACAAATCTGAGGCCTTTGAGAAATTTCGGGAATACAAGAATGAAGTTGAAAGACAAACAGGCAAAAGTATCAAGACACTGAGATCTGATCGAGGTGGTCAATACTTGAGTGCCGAGTTCCTAGACTACTTAAAAGAGAATGGAATTCTCTCTCAGATTACTCCTCCATACACACCACAACACAATGGTGTATCGGAAAAGCGGAATCGAACCCTATTGGATATGGTTCGTTCCATGATGAGTAAGGCTGAGTTGCCGCGATCTTTCTGGGGTTATGCACTAGAAACAGCTGCATATCTCATGAACAAAGCTCCAACCAAGACTGTGCCTACCACCCCATATCAGATGTGGAGTGGGAAGAAACCATGTCTGAAGTATCTTAAGACATGGGGATGTCCAGCTTTTGTAAAAAAGCAGCATGCGGACAAGCTCGAGGCACGCTCAGTACTGTGTAAGTTTGTGGGATACCCAAAGAACTCCAGGGGGTATCTCTTCTATTCCGCAGAGGAACAAAAGGTTTTTGTTTCTCAGAATGCCCACTTCTTGAAAACTGAATTTTTAGAAAATCAGATAAATGGGAGTGCAATAGAACTGGAAGAAATTCCAGAACCACAAGCTATTACTGAAAGCTTGGAAGAACCAGAAGTTTCAAGAGAACCGGACATCACAACACCACTCCGCAGGAGTAGTAGGCAGTCTCATTCGCCCGAGAGATACTACGGTTTTCTCATAGACGGGGATAGAGAGGATTGCACCATTGACTATGGTGAGCCTACTAGCTTCCAGCAAGCCATTCAGAGCGGTGACTCGGTAAAATGGCTGGATGCAATGCGGAATGAGATGGAGTCCATGTATACCAACAAAGTTTGGACTTTGGACTTTGCTCCAGAAGGGGTAAAACCCGTAGGCTACAAATGGATCTTCAGAAAGAAGATTGGTGTAGATAGGCAGGTTGAAACCTATAAAGCTAGACTTGTTGCAAAGCGTTTTCGTCAAAGACCTGGTTTGGACTATGACGAGACCTTTTCTCCAGTGGCTATGCTCAAATCCATTCGGATCCTTCTTGCCATTGCTGCCTTCCACGATTATGAAATCTGGCATATGGACGTAAAGACGGCTTTTCTAAATGGAAATTTAGAAGAGTGCGTCTATATGGATCTGCCGGAGGGATTCATTCAGAGTGCGAGCAGCGGTAAAGTGTGCAAGTTGCTCAAGTCCATCTATGGACTAAAGCAGGCATCGCGGAGTTGGAACATCTGCTTTGATGATACTGTCAAGGAATTCGACTTTATCAAAAACCCAGATGAACCATGCATTTACAGTAAGATTGTAGGGAGAACTGTGGTATTCCTCGTCTTGTACGTGGATGATATTCTCCTAATAGAAAATGATATTCCTATGCTACAGTCAGTCAAAGGATTCTTATAGCAGAGGTTCTCCATGAAGGACCTGGGCGATGCCAACTACATTCTGGGGATCCAGATCTATCGTGATAGATCTAAGAGGATGTTGGGACTTTCACAGTCCAGGTACATCGACACCATACTGAAAAGATTTAGTATGGAAGATTCCAAGCGCGGTAATTTACCGGCTTGTCACGGGATCACCCTCTCTAAAGAGATGTCTCCCAAAACTGATTTGGAAAGGGATCACATGTCTATTATACCCTACGCTTCTGTGGTAGGCTCTATAATGTATGCGATGTTATGTACCAGACCAGATGTAGCATACTCATTGAGCGTTGTAAGACGGTATCAGTCGAACCCAGGGGAGAAACACTGGATAGCAGTAAAGAACATTCTCAAGTACCTGAGAAGGACTAAGGAGATGTTCTTGGTGTATGGCAGAAAAGACCTCCAGATCGAGGCCTTTGCTCACTCCAGCTTCCAGAGTGACAAGGATGACTCTAAGTCCATGTCGGGTTATGTCTTTACCCTCAATGGAAGGGCGGTTTGCTGGAAGAGTTCCAAGCAGGAAATCGTTGCTGACTCAACAATGGAAGCGGAGTACATAGCTGCTTGCGATGCCGCAAAGGAAGCTATCTGGATGAAGAAGTTCCTCACGGAGCTTCAGGTGGTTCCTACCATTGTTGATCCAATACTGCTGTATTGCGACAACAACGGCGATATAGCTTTAGCGAAGTAACCCAGGTCCCATCAGAAGTCCAGGCACATTTTGAGGCGGTACCACCTGATCAGGGAGATCGTAGATCGCCGGGAGATCAAGGTGAAGAGAGTAGATTTGGAGAATAACACTGCAGATCCACTCATGAAGGCTCTACCCCAGACTCAGTTCGAGCGGCTGATTGAGATGATAGGTCTTTGATACGCCAGTACATGGCCTTAGTGCAAGTGGGAGATTGTTGGTGTATATGCCCTAGAGGCCATTACTGTATCATACTAGTTTGTATATTACTTGATGGAAGCTAGGGATATTCACAGTTGTATAGACAATCTTGCTCAAAATGGTAGTATGCTACTTGGTTTTCTCTACTTCAATATGTGCATGTGTTTCTTTTAGCATATCGCTTATACATATTAGTAGAGCCCTTAGGATCTTTGCTTGATTATCAGCGTTGTGATGGCAGTCACACTTGTGGGGGCTGAGTAATCTATAAGCACATCCTTATACAAGTCCCTAGTCGTAGGACTATCGAGACAGGGCATCGATACTCCGGAGTAGACTAGCGTATGCGCTTCTCATCCCAGCAGGGGAGATGGTCTGTCCCACAGCCATCAGTACGTCGTACTCGTGATAGTATGCGGATGCTCGTTAGGTTACGAGTACACTGGACAGGACTCGTCGGGAACTGTTGGTTGGTATTATACTTATCGTCAGTTATCAGTTCCCAGGTGACATGAGTACAGCTTAGTCCGCTGACTTGACACCGTCACTTCGCCTCGAGTGTGTTCCCACTGTACTACCACGGCTCAAAGGAGTCGTGCAAACAGGTAGTAGTTGGGTGCAGTCCCGAAGCACTTGGAGGCAGTGACGGTTAGACAGGATTCGTCTCTCTCGGTATTGGGGGTTGATATCGCGCTGTGTCTAGGAGAGCCATTACACAAGTAGTCCCTGGCCAGGGCAAGCGAGATATACTGGTAGGTTTCCAGTGTTATCTCAGGGTGTTCTGGGCTACACTCCGACACGACTTGTACCGCTATTAGGGGACTGACGTTTACCACCTCCCTAGGCCCGCCATGCAATGTTCTCAAACGAACGGACCGGACTATACAGAGATTGTTACATACCGGCTCAGTAGGAGTTCGGATGGGTTTACCTTATCGACATCTACCCGGGGACCGTTACGTACAGCTAGTGCCGCTTGCAGTCTGTGGTTAAACCTACTGCCAGCGTAGTGTCGAGTCTTTAGAGTCCCACACAGAGAGTTTCCCTGCACTGAGCGAAACGTGTAGAGGCCGTATGGTTTTACGGCAGGGCTACGATCTCTTACGTGCACTTGTGTGCGTATACTGTTCGGGCAGGCAATACTAGTGGGCTTTGGTTTAAGCCGGATCCTAGTATTGCACGGATGGATTTGTTTTGTCTTCTGTGCATTCGCATTCTACGGAATGCGGATGCGGGTGTGGATGCACAGTTTTGAGGAGCGAAGAAGGAGGAGGTGCCTCATTAGGGTGTTGACAGTTAATTCGGTCAAAACCATTTTGAGGCGGACTCATTAGGGTTTTGGCAGTTCGTTCGGTCAAAACCATTATGAGCCGGGGACATTATTTACTAATCTTTTTAGTGATAATTGTATGATGGCTAATTGCTTTGACCATTTGACCATACTTGACTTTGTTGACCGTTTGACCAAAGTTGACTTGGACCTTCATGAGAGGTCCAGAGTTTTCTTTGGATTTCTTTTTATTTTTGGATTATGAAAATGGTCAAGTCAATTGTTGCTTCAACTTTATCATGAAAAGATTAGTAATGATGATGTTTGTGTATTATTGCAACCATGGTTCATTTTCTTTGGTTCATAATTCATTTTCTCATTCTCTCTCTTATGAGAAGAAAAGAAAGAGCTCCATGGTTTTTCCTTCTTCTTCCTCCTCTTGATTCTTCCTTTGATCTCATGTGTTGAGAGAAAAAGGATCCAAATAGAAAAACACATCCATCTACTACTTCTACACATCCTAGGACATCAAGACTAGCGATCTTGTTGCCCTAGTTGCCTCGGCTCGAGGTGGAGCTCGGAGCATAACTCTTGGGTGGATCGTTTTCGACTCAAGAAGGCCGCGGAGGTGACCATGATCCGGATCGATCCTCGGAGTGTGGATGGACGAGCGGGACAGCGGAATGAAGACCCGAAGGACCGGTATCGCGAGGTATAATCTCTATGGCATAGTAGATAGCACCTCTAGTAGTTTGCTTGTTTGTAGTTTAGCAAAGATCCTTCTTTTAGTCCATGTTGCCTTTGCGCCAAAAATTGTTTTTCGCCGTTTTCGCCTCACCGTAAGAACCTGGGTGAGCAACGTGGACTTACAGTCGAGACCCCGACGAGGGGCGGTGGCCGGTCTCACAAGCCATTGGTGTCAGTCGGTTCATCTAAGATGTATACAGGTGCTCATTGGGTTATGAGTACACTGGACAGGACTCGCCGGGAACATGCTAGTTGGTATTATACCTAGCGTCAGATAGCAGTTCCCTGATGACATGTGTACAGGTTAGTTCATCTACCTGAGATCGTCATTTGTCTCATGTGAGTTCCCACTGTGCTTTGATTACTACCCTACCACGACTCAAAAGAGTCACACAAACAGGTTTTAGTTGGGTACAGTCCCGAGCCACATGGAGGCAGTGAGCGGATCGGCAGGGGTTCGTCTCTCTCGGTATTGAGGGTGAGGTCGTGCTGTGTCTAGGAGAGCCATTACACAAAGCCCTCGGCCGAGGCAGGAGATTTACTGGTAGGTATTCCAGTAGTATCTCAGGGTGTTCTGGGCAACACTCCAACATGACTTGTACTGCTTTTGGGGGTCTGATATTTACTAACCCCCTAGGCCCGCCATGCGATGCTCATAGACAAACGGATCGGACTGTACGAATATTGTCACTGACAGGCTCAGTAGGGTGTCAGGATGAGTTCGCTCATCGACCTCCCTTTTGGTCAATACCTGGTAGCCCGTTACGTACGGTTAATACCTCGGACGTGCTAGTGGTTAAATCCACAGCCAAAGTATTGATGAGTCTTTAGAGTCCCCCACAGACAGTTTCTCAAGTTTCGGGCGAAACGTTGTAGTGGCCGTATGATATATGGCAAGGTTCGATCATATACGTGCGGTATTGCACGGATCATGATCGGACGGATCATACTAGTGGGCTTTGGTTTAAGCCAGATCCTAGTATTATATTTGTTGGTCTATTTTAGTCTCATCGCATTCGCATTCAGTCGGAATGCGGGTGCAGGTATGTATATACAGGTGAGGGGTATCCTTGTGATCCGTCACGAGTTTACTTTAGATGTTACCGTATCTTTTTGTTGGACCAAACAATTGGATTAATGTTTGGATAATGGAAATTGTGAGCTAGAAATCATCATTTGATGCATTAATGTGACATAGACATATATCATGACTCATGGTCTCTTTTTTAGCAAAAATGTCACATTAGTGGATTGATTTGTGTCTTGATTTGTTGAAGAGAGAGAGAGGGGCTGCCATGACATATAGATTGGTCTTGTATTATTTCTCACACACTCTCTTTTTTCATCATAACAAGAACAAGAAAAGAAAAAGAAAAGCTTCTCCTCCTTCTTCTTCCTGTAGCTTATTATCTTCCTCCAATGGCAACACCTTCAACCTCCATCCAAGCCATGGATATAAGAGACAAAGTGATTATGAACATTCTCTATAACACCTTGGACACGTCGGCTAGCACACTTCATACCCGAGTTGCTTTGGATGAAGCGGGAGCCCGTAAAAAGACTCGTAGATGTGGTGCCTTTTCCGACGAGGAGATCATGACCGGAGTCGCCGCGGAAAGCTTGGGATGGTGGCCAAAGACCGAAGGACACGGATCGATCGGTATAGCATTCTATTCCTTCTCTAGATAGCTAGTTGTAGATTAATGGTTCGATCCGGGTTTTAAGCATATGATAGCGCCGGTTTTCAAGTTAAGAAAAGTTTTCATTTCCGCATTTTGGCCTCATACAAACGGCCGGGGCGCTACCGTAGTCTTACATAGTATCAGAGCTATTCCATTAGCCTTTACTAGCTTGCTCTAGCGTGTTTAGAACTTCGATCGGACGAAATTTTCAAAAACCGCGTTTCCAAGTCATCATTTTCTGTCGAAATTTTTCTGTTGTCAAAAAATTATTTGGTGTATTGTAGAAAATCAGGCAGGGTTTTTTAAGCAAACTGAGAAAATTTGGTGGGCTGATTTCACTGTAGCGCGGCGGATCCGTGGTTGTACCCACGTTTTGGCAGCGGCTCCGTGGCCGTACTGTAGCCACAGTGCACCAAATTTCTTCAGTAGGTCTCTGACTTGGAAAAGGGGTTTCTGGTAATTTTATTTTGGGCCCAGATTTATTTGAGTACTGGGTATTATGCTTGGGGCCCATTTCGGGAAATTTTTTCGATCGAAAATTTTAAACATGTTAGTTCACAGTATTTACATTATATCTGCGACCGTGAATGTCATTCGATCGGTAAATCTTGTCTAATTTCTATAGCCTTTTTAGACGGATTTGCGAACGTGACATTCACGTTGATGTTCTGTGTTGTGCTGTGTTGTTGCGGATTTGTCGTGGTGGATAGCTTGGATGCAATGGTAGTACAGTTTGATTGTATATGTACATTTGATATTGCGGGGCGAGCGTCCGACATGTTGTTCATATCAGATTTTTGCATTTTCATACCGCCCAATTTTTATCACATTGCATATCGGTAGATACTCTTGAGCCGTGTTTACTAGTCAATTGCAGGATACAGGTTCCCGGTTCTAAAACGGAGAAATTCATGGAAAACACGACAAAATCCGGTTCCTGCCAACCACAGATAAAAACACGGTCTCCGCTCTTCATCCGTATGTTGCCAGATACCAGTTTAGGAAGACAAAGTGTCAAATCAATGTCATTCTCAAGCACAAGGCTCAATGGTAGCACAAAATCCAAGAGATCTATGCGGAGCTCGAGGCAACCATCCACAAAAAAGTCCACCTTTGCTCAATAGAAATTCTGGAACAAATGGGAGAGATTTTCCAGAAAATACACACAGCAGACAAGAGGGGACAGGAGAACAGGAAAAGTGTCAGAAGACCACACCCTAAGTCGACAAGAGGGGCGCGGATCCGCGGCCATAGGGGGCTATAGGCGGCGGATCCGCGGCCGTACAGTGGGTTCAGGCAGTGACTTTTCAGGGGCAGTTTGGTCATTTCGTCAGAGTTCTGTTGGTTGCCCTAGTGTTTCATTTCGTGGCCTATAAATAGCCCAGAATTTTGAGAAGGAAGGGTCAATTTTTGTATTCTCATATTTTTGCCAAGTTTTAGTCTTGTTCTTCTTCCTCTTCTCACCTCTTCTCCAATCAAACTTGTAGTGAGCTTTTGAGTGAAGAGTGATGAATAAAGAAGACCTTTTTATCATGCTTGTCTCTTTCTTTTACTTGTTGTAATGTATTGTAATTTTAATTGTTAAGTAGTTGTTGTTATTTGTTCGATTGTTTCTTTCTTCTCTCTTTTCCTTTATCCTTCATATGACAATGATACTTACGCTCGATCCTCGCCAAGGTGAGGTCGCAAATAGTTAGTCGTATTCTTCTAACCTTCTTCTTTCTATCTTCCTCTTTGTTTTGTTTTGTTTTTCCTTATCATGAAGTGTGAGTAGTTTTATACTTGTTAGGGTAGGATAAGGGAAGTTTGAGAGAAGGAAATCTCTCTCACTCTTTCCTTGCCCAACAACTTAAATCGACTCCCGTTAATTGAACCACAATCCGCTCCTTACGGCACCCTATCCTACATGATAGCGGTGATTCCGTAGTGAGACCGGTTGTGGTTGAATTAACCGGAGGTTATGGATAAGAGCCAAGAACGGACGGACAAGCACCAAAAGGAAGGACTATGCGTTGGAAAGCCTAGCTTATACTCGCAAGTACCTTCCTAGTCGTGCTAATCCCCGTTGTTGCCGATTACCGTAACACCGATATTAAGAGGGGCAACGAAAGATGTGGAGACTCCTAACTCAAACTAATCTAATCCTAACCCTAACAAGCTCTCTTTAAATATCAACTTACACTTAGATAACCACAACAAAATCTGAAAACAGGACTTAACTCGTCAAAAAACACATAGAAAAAGATTCCCATCTCCCTGCGGACGACCCGTACTCAACCGGCTAGCTACGTGCGAAACCGTCTTGATTGCGGTATTTAAACTTAAACTTGAACACGCTCGTATCCTAACAATCAAATGGCGCCGTTGCCGGGGAGACGGTAGTTTATTTCCTTGTGTAATTTTGGGTTAATTTGTAAGTATAAGAAAAAAACGAAAAAAATATACTTTGTAAAAGAAACCATCTTGTTATTCTTGATTAGTTTTTGTGCAAGTGTGCAGGAAATACGAAGCTCAAGATCGACGCCAAAGACATTGGAAATACGGAGTTCAAGTACAGTGCCAAAGACGTGGGAAGATAGACCCACATTTTCGCGGCTACACCGCGACGGACAAAAACGAAGCATCCGGTCTACGGTAAAAATCTGGAGTAGATACAGTGAGCAACTCAGCATTCCACACATCCAGAAAAACAGAGGACACCAAACAGAGCCCACACCAGAAAATTGATGGCCCAATACCCACTTCCTGCCGCGGATCCGCGGCAATAGAGGGGAATAGGCGGCGGATCCGCGGCCACTTGGTGGCTTTAGAGCCCCAAAATTTCTCTGTAAGTCCCTCTGCCTCTCTCCACTCCTCTGAACTCCACTGAACTGTGTTTCTGCAGCCTTCTTTGCGCAAACTCTTCTCCCCCTTCCAATAAACTGTTCTTGTGCAGGATTCTTTGCGTCGCAAATAAAAATTGTTTGCAGTTGATTTGTTACTGTTTTGCATTCTTTAATACGGACTTAAGGGGCTTGAAACCAATCCAGATTGGGTGAGGATTTCATCACCCTTCCCAGGACCCCAAAAAGCACTAAAACATATGCATTGTCCATTGTAAATTTAAAAAAATACTAGACTTCAGCCCTAAGGACTTCGCGCTCATTAGGAGAAGATAAACCTTGTTTAGAACCTCGCTTAACCGTACATTGTTTACGGGGTGTCTAGGAAAGTGTTAAAGGCGCAACCGCCGAAAGAGAAAGGGTTATTTAATTAAGAAACTTCGCGAAAGCGTTGGACAACCTCCCCTTATCTCTGCACTTACCTGGCCTCGTGATCAGTGTATTTTTAAGCCCGTTTCTCGACATTGTTTAACTTCGACAATCAAGTTCAGGAGCAGGTCTAGTAGACCTAGGTTACCCTAGATCTAGGTGTGATTGTGCATATCTTGTTTGTGATTGCTTAAGCCGTATTTCCGTACATACTTCTGTAAATCTTTTTCTAAAAAAAAAAAAAAAAAATCAAAAACTTTTATAAAAACTTGCCCTTTTTTTTTTTCCGCCAAATCCATTTTCACCCAACACCCATCGCCTTTCTTCATTGACGTTTTCTTACCCTCACCTTCTCCGCTTTGACTATACTAAACTCGTTTAGTGTATGTCCGCTTGGACTCAGGACACTAGCGCCCGTCTAGTCCGCGTTACGTTAGTCGCGACCGACTACGCGATCGACTCCGAAGTCGATACTCCGTCCACTCCTCTTTCTCCTCTTCCTTTGCCGGCCAACTCCGACGTTGACCGGAATTCTGTTCATACATCTTCACCTTCACCTTCACCAACCTCTTCTTCCGCGATGTCGGGATTTAATCCGAACATCTCTTTGACCACCCCTGGATTGGCTCCACCTCCTACGGAGACCAATCTTCCACCACCTCCGCCTGTTGTAGCGCCGCAGCGAATTGCGCTCCAGGATCGTTTCTACCCCACCCGTTCTGCACTTCCCACCTGCCTTTCTCTTCCTCCGGCCAATGGGGACAACTTTGAAATTAAGCCCCATTTCATCAACATGCTTCCACGTTTTCATGGGCTTGAATCTGAAGATGCCTATATCTTCATCAACAAATTTCAAAATGTCTGTGCCATGATGAAAACAACCCAGCTATCGGACGATGCTATACGTCTATGGGTCATTCCGTTCACTTTATGCGATCTCGCAGAAAAATGGCTGTATAGCACCGCTTCCCACTCAATCACCAGCTGGGACGAGTTTGTTAAAGCGTTTCTGAAAAAATTCTACCCAAATCATAAGACCGCAAGAATTCGAAATGAGATCAACCAATTCTCCCAGCTTCCTTCTGAACCCTTCTGGAAGTGCTTTGACCGATACAAAGACCTTCTTGTTCAGTGTCCTCACCACGGTATAGAGAAATGGCAGCTCTGCCAAACCTTATACGAGGGACTGAACCCAGCAACGAAGCAGTTGCTGGAAACCATCTGTCAAGGCCACTTCCTATCCAAATCTGACGAGGAAGCGTGGCAGTTCTTTGACGATCTTGCGGAGCAAACGCTACAGTGGGAGAGCACTAGACCGACTTCTTCTTCTTCTACCTCCACTTCTACCGGTCAGTCTAGGGTAGCAATCCACCAACTCGATGTCTCTATTGCGATGAAAGCTGAAATGGCTGCAATAACACGAAAGCTTGAAGCGATAGAGAGCAAATTTTCTGCTCCTGCCCCCGCACCTGTTCTCCCCCTTCGTACCATCTGCGCTTGTTGTTCCGATCCTTCCCACTTGACCGAAGAGTGTCCTTACAATCCACCCTCGCAAGGACAGGATCAGGTTAATGCTGCCTTCCAGCAAAGACCGAGGAATGATCCATACTCTTCCACCTATAATCCCGGTTGGAGGAACCACCCCAATTTCGCCTGGAATCAGAATCAGAATCAATTCCAGGGCAACAATTTCCAAAGGGGCCCTCCGCCGCAACAACAAGCGCAACAACAAACTCAGTATCAGCAGCCCTTCCAACCCCAACCTTACCAAAACCAGACGAACAACTTTGCACCGAACAATTCTTTTCCACCAAACAACCTTGTTCCGTCTAACAACGATAAGGTTTCCTCGCTCGAGCGAAGTCTGGAGGCGTTTGTTAAACAATCGACTCAATCCACCGCCAACATCCAGTCTTCGATCCAATCTTTAGTGCAACACACCGCCGCACACGGGCAGAGCATCAAGACCATCGAGGCTCAGATTGCACAGCTGAACGCGGCCTTGAGCGAGCGAGAGAAGGGGAAGCTCCCGTCCCAGCCACTTCCAAATCCCGGTCACCCATATAATGCACATGTTGCTCTTGAACAACAAAACCATAATGTGAGTGCCGTGACTACACTGAGATCGGGAAGGATGCTGCAAAACAACATTGGCAAGCGAATCAACGATGACACCCCGGCCGCCGCTTCTTCTTCTTCTTCTTCTTCTTCTCCTTCTTCTTCTTCGTCTTCCGAGCCTATTCTCCGTTCTTCACAAGGCTCTCCTTCCTTTTCTACTCTGAACGGACCCACTTCTCACTCCACGAAGACACCTATTCTGGGATCCGTTCCAACTCCACAATCTCCTCCTCCAGCTTTAGACTCAACCAATTTTCAAAATGTTCCATTTCCAAACCGGTTGAGGTCTAACAAACAAAATCCACAAATGGAGAAGATTCTGGAGTTATTTAAGCAAGTTAACATTAACATTCCTCTTTTAGATGCTGTCCAACAAGTCCCGTCTTACGCGAAAATCTTAAAGGACTTGTGCACGAAAAAGAGGAAGTCTCAGGTACCCAAGAAAGTTTTCTTGGCTAGTGCTGTGAGTGATGCCCTTACCCAATCTTTACCACAAAAACGGAAGGACCCTGGCTGTCCTACGATTTCAATTACTATTGGGGATAAGAACATCAACCGCGCACTATTAGATCTTGGTGCCAGTGTTAACTTGCTTCCGTATTCAGTATACGAGCAATTAGGCGTCGGAGAGCTGAAACCCACCCACTGCACTCTCCAGATGGCCGACCGATCGATCACCCATCCTAGGGGTGAACTAGAGGATGTGTTAATAAAAGTCGGGGACTTCATATTCCCCGTCGACTTCATTGTCTTAGATACACAGCCTGTAGCTAACACCCGGAATCAAATTCCGATGATACTCGGTCGCCCATTTCTCGCAACCTCAAATGCTGTGATCAATTGTCGCAATGGTTCAATGAACCTCTCTTTTGGAAATATGACGATTGAACTCAACATTTTTAGGTTGGGGAATCAGCATGCCGAACCTAATGCTCATATACTGGATGTTTGCTCGATCCAGGAGATCACACCAGAAGAGTGTGAATTCGAGGAGTTTCTGTTTGAACACGATAATCTTGACGCCACTAGTGCGTTTCTCTTCGAACCTGCTGCTGCTTCTGCGCCCGACAACGAATACGAGTGTTTCACATTCTTGAACGATCTTAGCCGCGCACAACCCGAGTTTGAATCTTTCGACTTTTCGGATGAGTTACCTGAACCATCCGACTCGGTTGCCTACACTCGTTTTGAACCTTTGCTGGAGTCCTTTGAGTTCGAGACCCTTGCACCAGTCTTGCCTTCCATCATTTCACCTCCAACGCTCGAACTCAAGCCGTTGCCGTCTCACCTTAAGTATGCTTACTTAGGTGAGAACGAGACCCTCCCTGTCATCATTTCGGCGTCTCTAGCTCCAGAGCAAGAGAAAGCCCTTCTCGCGGTCTTGCACAGCAACAGGCAAGCTTTTGGCTGGTCCATGGCGGACATCAAGGGGATTAGTCCCCTGATCGTTGAGCATCATATTCATCTGATGGATGATGCCAAACCAGCCCGGGATCCACAAAGACGTCTTAATCCAGTCATGAAGGAGGCTGTGAAGAAGGAGATTGTCAAATGTCTAGATAGTGGTATCATTTACCCTATCTCTGATAGCCAGTGGGTTAGCCCCATTCATGTTGTCCCCAAGAAGTCGGGCATCACGGTCATAACCAACGAGGCGAATGAGTTAATCCCTACTCGCACCCAAACTGGATGGCGAGTTTGCATTGATTACAGAAAACTCAACGCCGCAACGCGGAAAGACCACTTTCCGCTACCTTTCATTGACCAGATGCTGGAACGATTGGCCGGACATGAGTACTATTGTTTTCTTGATGGCTACTCTGGCTATAATCAAATTCCCATCGCCGAAAAAGACCAGGACAAGACCACTTTCACTTGTCCTTTCGGCACGTTTGCATATCGACGCATGCCCTTTGGGTTATGCAATGCGCCCGCTACCTTCCAGCGGTGTATGATGGGAATTTTTTCGGACATGGTGGAAAAATTTCTGGAGATTTTCATGGATGACTTCTCCATCTTCGGCGACTCCTTTGACGAGTGTTTGCTTCATCTTGACGCTGTCCTTACCCGATGTAAGGACAAGAATCTCACTTTGAACTGGGAGAAATGCCACTTCATGGTGCGCGAAGGTATTGTCTTAGGACATATCATCTCGCAAAACGGCATAGAGGTTGACAAAGCAAAGATTGAGGTCATTTCCAATCTGCCTCCTCCCCGATGCGTCAGAGATATCCGAGCCTTCCTTGGCCATGCCGGTTTTTATAGACGGTTTATCAAGGACTTTAGCAAGATTGCTAGGCCCTTGACACTTTTGCTGGCCAAGGACACGCCTTTCGACTTCAACTCGAGCTGTGTGACTGCATTCGAGTCACTGAAACGCTCACTCACTTCTGCTCCCGTTCTCTCTTCTCCTGACTGGACGCACCCATTCGAGATTATGTGCGATGCATCCGACTTTGCCATCGGTGCTGTCCTTGGACAGCACATCAACAAGATGCCGCATGTAATCTATTACGCGAGCCGAACCCTGAACGACGCCCAACTCAATTATACAACGACTGAGAAGGAATTCTTAGCTGTTGTATTTTCTCTAGAAAAGTTCAGGCCCTACCTCATCGGATCTCCAGTCATTGTCTACACGGACCATTCAGCTTTGCGCCATCTTTTTGCGAAGAAAGATGCAAAATCTCGGTTAATCCGTTGGATCCTCTTGCTTCAAGAGTTTGACCTTGTCATTAAGGACAAACGAGGATGTGAAAACGTGGTTGCCGACCATCTCTCACGACTTCCTTCTTCGCCTTGGCTACCAATTCCGATCAATGACGTTTTCCCGGATGAACAGCTCTTGACAGTATCTTGCGAACCCTGGTTTGCAGATATTGTGAACTATTTGGCCACGGGATTATTACCGACCGAATGGTCAAGTCAGGACAGACTTCGCTTCTTATCCCAAGTAAAACACTTTTACTGGGACGAACCCTACTTGTTCAAGTACTGTCCCGACCAGATTATTCGTCGGTGTGTCCCTGATGAGGAATTCAAGAGTGTGCTGTCATTTTGCCACGATCAAGCGTGTGGCGGGCATTTTGGCCCTAGAAAGACAGCCGAGAAGATCTTGCAATGTGGTTTCTACTGGCCACAACTTTTCAAAGACGCTCACGACTATTGCAAGACTTGCTCCCGGTGCCAACACATGGGCCGGATATCCCGGACGAACGAGATGCCGCTCCAACCGATCTTGGTTGTGGAGATTTTCGATGTTTGGGGGATAGATTTCATGGGGCCGTTTCCCAGCTGTTTCGGGAACTTGTACATCCTTCTAGCTGTTGATTACGTCTCTAAATGGGTCGAGGCTGTGCCTAGCCGGACTAACGACAACAAGGTTGTCGTTAGGTTCCTTAAAGAAAACATTTTCTCCCGGTTTGGGCACCCCCGAGCGATCATTAGCGACAATGGAAGTCATTTCTGCAACAGGACTTTCGAGGCCTTGATGCGGAAATACTCCATTAATCATAAGCTTTCTACGCCCTACCACCCCCAAACCTGCGGGCAGGCCGAAGTTTCAAATCGGCAAATCAAGCAGATACTGGAGAAGACGGTTTCCAAGAACCGTAAGGATTGGTCTCTGAAACTCACTGATGCCCTTTGGGCATTTAGAACCGCTTATAAGACCGACCTTGGCATGTCTCCCTATCGGCTTGTGTACGGAAAAGCCTGCCACCTTCCTGTCGAAATCGAGCATCGCGCATTTTGGGCGATAAAGGAGTTGAATCTGTCTCTTGATGATGCGGGCAGCCATCGGAAGCTGCAGTTGAAC
The DNA here is from genome assembly GCA_030015575.1 of Agapanthus africanus. Classification (NCBI taxonomy): domain Eukaryota; kingdom Viridiplantae; phylum Streptophyta; class Magnoliopsida; order Asparagales; family Amaryllidaceae; genus Agapanthus; species Agapanthus africanus. The sequence goes on from CM057343.1 coordinate 251,600,694, forward strand.
GAACTGAGCGAGCTTAGGGATGAGGCTTACGATAACGCGGTTGTCGTTACGAATCGAACGAAGGTGTTTCACGATAAACACCTTTTGCGCAAAACCTTCGTACCTGGTCAGCAGGTACTGCTTTACGACACCCGACTTCACTTCCATCCTGGAAAGCTGAGATCTCGCTGGAAAGGGCCGTATTTTGTGCGGAATGTGTATCCGCAGGGCGCTGTGGATTTGGAAAATCCAAAGGACGGTTCACTCTTCAAAGTGAACGGACACCGATGCAAACCGTACCTTAGCGCCGAACCAACAGAGGAGCTCCTGTTCTTACAGGAGCCGGTTTACCCTGAATGATCTTCCTCTGCCTACCTCCAAACTTCGGTTATCCAGCCACAAACAGCGGACACTGTTCCAAATAAGTTTGGGGGTATGTACAAACCGTTTTGTTTATATTTGTGTATATTCTTTTTCTTTTCTTTAAAAACAAAAACAAATAAAATTTGTATATCACTAACCGACAATTTTGAACCTTTAAACTGATCTCTTCATACAACGACAGTGAGGACACTGTCCAGTTTAAGTTTGGGGGTACGCTCGGTACGCATTTCTTACCTTCGCATTCATATGTATATTTTGCATCTGCATATTTAAATCCATAAAATCCATAAAAATTTGAAAATTTTCTAAAAAATATAAAAACTTTTTGTCAAGTTAGCTTGTGGAAGAATTCGGATTCAACATTCGACGGTTTTTGTTTGAATAAATAGGAATAACTAGATCTTATGTTTGGATTTTGAAAAACCTGAAAGATAACTCTCCTTTGAAGTTAACTATAGCTGATATACGTCTTTACATCACACTACACGTGTCGTAAGTTTTTGGGAATTAGATGACAAGTCTTTTATGTTTAAAAAACTTTTAAACAGATAAATGATTTTCTAAGAATCAAATAGGTTTGTTCTGAAATAAGTAATGTCAAGAATAGTTTATGAAGTAAAGCGAATAGGAAGGAATGTTATTGATGCCGTAATTGGAACTAAGTCTGAAAAATAACCCATCTAAAACTTGATTGGAATGATTACACACCAAACCCACTAAACACGTCTTTTATCCAAAAAATATTTGAACTGCCGGTTATATCTCCGTTCGTATCAAATCATCTGATTTTTACGCCAAACTGTCTTTTGTTTTTGGACCTAGGTAACTTGAGTAATTAAGTCCGCTGGGGTGTTTCTACACCTAATACCCTAAAACCAACTGGTTTGGGTGCATTGGCCCAAAGCTCGCTAAGAAGCCTAGAAAGTCCAGTTTAAAACAAAGTCAAGCAAGTGTTCTCTCCGAGTTAAAATTCCTAACGGTTCTTTGTGTGAGAATAATCTTGATAAAAGACAGGCTTTTATAAAAATTTTAACGGAGATATGAAGGTTTTATTCTATGATAAAGACTATTGCACGTTCACAGAGGTGTGTATGAAATGAAAACAAGAAAAAGGTGGAGTGAAAAATACGACTTAGTTTCCTGTTATGGAAGATAGAAATTCTGAAGTTGAAACCTTACTGGAAAACGAAACTTGAAAAATGCTTAACTCTTTATAAAACTTATGTGATCCTTTTAAAATTGTTATCTGGGCTTTATTGTGAGACATGATGACTTTATTCGACCTTTCGGGAACTTAACGACACTATTTGCACTGCACGTAAAGACATATAAAATCTGTAGTTAAATAAGAAGCGAGGTGTGAAAAATAAAGGTTCGATGATCTAGACTTAGGATTATAGAATTGTTATTTTCTAAGACAAAACTTTAGGGTTTGAAGCTTAGTTATTTTACAAAACCAACTTGACCGGATTTTGTGGGTAGTATCCGCTGAAAACCCTCAGGAGACAACACTCCTCCTACTAGGGACACCTAGAGGTTTAACGGCTTGTTGCACGTGCTCAGTGCAATCGCGTTCCCTGCGAAAGTGAGGTTAGGAAATTTTTTGTAAATAAATGGGCTTTGCTCGGGACGAGCAAATGATAAGTTTGGGGGTATTTGTTCATATCAGATTTTTGCATTTTCATACCGCCCAATTTTTATCACATTGCATATCGGTAGATACTCTTGAGCCGTGTTTACTAGTCAATTGCAGGATACAGGTTCCCGGTTCTAAAACGGAGAAATTCATGGAAAACACGACAAAATCCGGTTCCTGCCAACCACAGATAAAAACACGGTCTCTGCTCTTCATCCGTATGTTGCCAGATACCAGTTTAGGAAGACAAAGTGTCAAATCAATGTCATTCTCAAGCACAAGGCTCAATGGTAGCACAAAATCCAAGAGATCTACGCGGAGCTCGAGGCAACCATCCATAAAAAAGTCCACCTTTGCTCAATAGAAATTCTGGAACAAATGGGAGAGATTTTCCAGAAAATACACACAGCAGACAAGAGGGGACAGGAGAACAGGAAAAGTGTCAGAAGACCGCACCCTAAGTCGACAAGAGGGGCGCGGATCCGCGGCCATAGGGGGCTATAGGCGGCGGATCCGCGGCCGTACAGTGGGTTCAGGCAGTGACTTTTCAGGGGCAGTTTGGTCATTTCGTCAGAGTTCTGTTGGTTGCCCTAGGGTTTCATTTCGTGGCCTATAAATAGCCCAGAATTTTGAGAAGGAAGGGTCAATTTTTGTATTCTCATATTTTTGCCAAGTTTTAGTCTTGTTCTTCTTCCTCTTCTCACCTCTTCTCCAATCAAACTTGTAGTGAGCTTTTGAGTGAAGAGTGATGAATAAAGAAGACCTTTTTATCATGCTTGTCTCTTTCTTTTACTTGTTGTAATGTATTGTAATTTTAATTGTTAAGTAGTTGTTGTTATTTGTTCGATTGTTTCTTTCTTCTCTCTTTTCCTTTATCCTTCATATGACAATGATACTTACGCTCGATCCTCGCCAAGGTGAGGTCGCAAATAGTTAGTCGTATTCTTCTAACCTTCTTCTTTCTATCTTCCTCTTTGTTTTGTTTTGTTTTTCCTTATCATGAAGTGTGAGTAGTTTTATACTTGTTAGGGTAGGATAAGGGAAGTTTGAGAGAAGGAAATCTCTCTCACTCTTTCCTTGCCCAACAACTTAAATCGACTCCCGTTAATTGAACCACAATCCGCTCCTTACGGCACCCTATCCTACATGATAGCGGTGATTCCGTAGTGAGACCGGTTGTGGTTGAATTAACCGGAGGTTATGGATAAGAGCCAAGAACGGACGGACAAGCACCAAAAGGAAGGACTATGCGTTGGAAAGCCTAGCTTATACTCGCAAGTACCTTCCTAGTCGTGCTAATCCCCGTTGTTGCCGATTACCGTAATACCGATATTAAGAGGGGCAACGAAAGATGTGGAGACTCCTAACTCAAACTAATCTAATCCTAACCCTAACAAGCTCTCTTTAAATATCAACTTACACTTAGATAACCACAACAAAATCTGAAAACAGGACTTAACTCGTCAAAAAACACATAGAAAAAGATTCCCATCTCCCTGCGGACGACCCGTACTCAACCGGCTAGCTACGTGCGAAACCGTCTTGATTGCGGTATTTAAACTTAAACTTGAACACGCTCGTATCCTAACAATCACATGTGTACTGCCGTCACTGCCTGTTTGTATATTATTCTTTTGGGGCACGTCCGGGCTGAGGTCGATGTACCCGTTGTATATTTTACTTTCTGTACTAGGATTACCCCGCGGTGGGGTGCACGGATAGCCGGGTTCTAGAGGGCAACGGGCCCGCATCTCATGGCTTTGAGACGGAGGGAGCTTTACTCTAGAATTGGCGGGCTATTCGCCGCACTCGTAGGGCGTACAGGTTGACCCATGGAGGGGTGCTCAAGTTAGTGGATTCCGTGAAGTGTTGGGTGGCCCATTCACGTTGTTGAAGGGGGCTGCCACGCTTCAGGTTTTGACGGGTAACTTGTCGCGCCCGTAGGGGTCTAGGATTTCATTGCATAGGTTATCCACACGACCAGGGGAACGTCGGGTTTTAGTAGAGGCTCTATGAAACCCGGGGATCCCAGATTATCTGTATTGATTTGTGATGCTTATTACATTTCTGTGATGTTGCATTTTATCACGCCATGAGCGAATATTATATATTGATATATATACTAGTAGATGTTGTATATGTTTTACATCCGCGCTAGTCCAATCCCCGCTCTGTCGTTAGTTAAGTAACCTAACGGGTGATGACGGGACCCAGTGGTGAATGCGGAAGGCATATACGTACATCGTATTTTCGTTCTTTTGTGGTGTGATTAATTGATGGGACTCCATTGATTCGGATCAATGCAAGCTAAACAAACCTATTCTGATGTTGTTGGAACATTTTTCAAAAAAAGCTGTTATTGCAAGGGCGTTCTCTTTTATTTTGCACAGTGGTATTCGGTTATAAATATCCAGCACCTCAGTCGACGAGGCAAGGGCCGAGATCCCTTCACCGGGAGTAACCCCTTGGACAGAAGTTTGCGTCAGGGTAATAACTTCACTATAGCCGATTGCCTTTTGCTTTGCATCATGGTATTCAGTTGGAATATCCTGCACCTCATTCTACGGGGAAAGAGCCGAGATCCCTTCACCGGGAGTGACCTCTTTAGCAAAGGTTTTCGCCACTATATTTTTATAAAAAGCTATGCAGTTCCTTCAACGATAACAAGTTCATTACGTTAATGGTTTTTTGCCAAAAACCTGCCGTAGCCCTCCGTCATTTCAGATTAGTATTGCTTAGTATTCGTGCTACGTATGTCGTGCATTGCCGAGGCGTAGTGTTCGGTAGCTCTGTAATGCTTTTCTGTCTCATGGATATGTGGATTGGTTAGGACAGTCGTACGGTTATGTTTGCATTGTCAAGGACTCGTACGGGTGGGTTTAATGCAATCAAGATAATGACGGGTTGAACTTGACTAGGACTCTTTGATATGTTGTCATTATCAAGGTCACTTGGGTCCTAGGGGTAAAAAACAACATCGGGGGTTTCTAAAGAAACTGAAACTTGCCAGATATGCACATACCTTCTGGAGTGTGATAACGTGAGTGGATTCCATCACATTATCATGCGATGATAGTTGGATCCCGATTCCCTCTGATGAGTTGGTTTACTCCTCGGGTGATCCCGACTAATTCGTCTTTCAGGTTTGGAGGAGAATTTGGGTTACAGTGGGAGGTTTCCTGATTAGATAAATTGATAACCTTTCTGATCTAGGTTAGAGTGCACGCTGAGTGTTTCTTTTCTCTCTCTCTTTGGCAGCGACCATGGCCTAACCCTTGACTATGACTAAGTGACCAAGATTAACCGAACCTTTTTATAACACTGGCTTTTGGATTGTCAGAGTTGCATACCTCAATGCTACTCCTTCTTTTACCCTTTTCTCCAGAACACCCCGTATTACTACGAACGTCCACTTTGATTGGATAAAACCATCGTATGGTTATATACGAACTCGAAGGAACTTGTTCCAGATTCGAGGATGGTTTCCGGTTCTGGAGAAAACGAATAGGACTATTCAGTTGTCTTTTCCTTTCACCTTCTCTTAGGTTGCGAGTGCTCCTTGGATTAGGACAGTGCACCTGTTACGCTTATTGGATAGTCTTCTTCCAAACCATAGGTAGGTGCCGAACGGTAGGGAATGAAGAAAACCAATTAGCCTAACGATGGTGTACAGAAGGTAATAAGTTAAGACAAATAAAGGGATTGGTAAGAGGGAAAAGTAAATTGCAACTACTATTCACGACCAAACCAAGTATTTCTTCGCCATTCCTACTTCACCTTTGTATTTCTCCAGAACACTCCGTATCACTACGAAGATCCACAGTTTATTGGATACTCCATCGTATGGTTATTTACGAACTCGAAGGAACTTGTTCAAGTTCAGGGATGGATTCTGGTTCAGGAGAAATAGGAATAAGGTTTTATTCAGTTGTCTTTTATCTTCACCTTCTCTCAGGATAAGAGTACTCCTAGGATTAGGAGAGTACACCCATTATGCATATTGGATAGTCTTCTTCCAAACCATAGGCTGGTGCCGAACGGTAGGGAAGGAAGAAAACCATTTAGCCTAAAGGGGTGTGCAGAAGGTAATGATTAAAGACATATAAAGGGATTTGGAGAGATGCCAAAGAAATATACGGTTATAGTTGTGAATCTGATAATGGAAGAGGCATTAATAGGAATATCCGGATACCCCTTCGAAATATTTACATGTTTCAGTTTCACTGTGTATTGTTAAAAGAAAACTGATTTCCCAATTAGCCCTTGCTCCAGAGTATGTATTTACCTGGTTTGATTCTCACATCTGTATGGTTTTACAGATGATGAGTGGGAGTAAGTTATTGGGAATTAGGTGATTATCCTCATTATATCGGGATTCGTTGTAATTGGGGATATTTGAGGAAATCGCCTGAGTTGTTTGCCGGACGGCAAATATTTGGTATTGAATATCCGTTGTTATGCATCAATTTTAAATTGATATATTTGTACGTTTATTTTTATAAAGTGAGATATAACTTTTTGAAATTATGTCTATGACATTTACCTATATCAGTTGATGGTTAGGTAAGGAGTATTAAACAGCGGTGTAATTCTTCTTAACCATAAGTACAGTTTTCAACCTACGACACACAGGGATTGAGTTATTAGACTCAGGGGACTTATACAGAGTATTGTATGTTGTCCAATGTCCATTGGGACAGAGGGGTTGGTGCTCGTACTATATTCTGTTTACTTGTGACTTCTCTAATTGTTAGACATGTGTTTCGTAGAAATTCAACATCCAAGTTTTGAGAAGTTATATGTATAAGAATAAAGTAGAGAACCAGGTGTTGCAAGTATCAGGATTCTTCAAGGTGATCGAAGATGCAGATACTTGTGTATGGTATTCAGTTAATAGTAATGATTAAGAGAACTTGCTTCTCTTTCAGGTTACTCATAATTGGAAGCACTCCTAAGTTGAGTAACGCTGATCGGCCTCCTTCCATTTAGTTGACATGCACTGAAGACAGCTGCATAATTTGAATCTGATTCCAATTAAATCAGTGCCTCTGTTTCTAGATTGAATATAGAATAGTTCATATCTTATCAATATTAAGGTACGAGGAGTTGTCCGGCTTATTCTTAAAACCAGACTCTGGATAACTCAAGGCACGTTTCTGAAATGGCTGTTTGTGGGTTGACCCGGGCTATGACGAGGGTTGATTTTCTACCATCTGGAAGATCAATAGTGATATTGTTCTTGACTCGCCACAGTTTTAATAAAAATGGATTTTTTCAGAAAACAGTAGTGGTAGTATGGTAGAACTGGAAGTGATTCCAGAACCGCAAACGATTACTGAAAATTTGATAAGAACCTAAAGATTCAATCTGGTTTGACATTCCATTGGCCACTCCGCAGATATGGTGGGTAACCTCAGCCACTCGAGAGGTACTTCGTTATGCTCAAAGATGGTGACAGGGAGGTTCTTGTTTACCCAGACTTGCCATTGCTGTTGTTCCAGACTATGAGACCCGGCTGGAGGATAAGTATAGCGTCGTTCTAAACAAGCTTTAGAAGTGTACGTGTATATGACTCTGCCAGAGGGTTGTCGTAGTCAGTGGGAGCAGCGGAAGCATAATGGACAAGTAGCTTATGTCTATTTATGGACTAAAGCAGATGTAGCGGAGATAGATCACCTATTTCTGATGTGACAATCATAGGTTTGACTTCATCAGAATAGGGGATGGATCTGTTAAGAAGGTAGTAGTGTGTGATGTCCTGGTATTTGGATGACATACATAGAGTAGGAAGTGAAATTCCTATACTACGATCGGTTATACTTTGGTTGTCACACAGTGGTTTCTCCACATAGGACTTGGATATTATATCAGACATTCTGGTTACTAGATCGATGGTTTTAGTTCTAGATTTGGATAGTTTTCCAATCAGGATACTTAGACAGCATTCTAAAGGTATTTAGAATGGACGACTCCTGGCACGGTGGTGTACCTGCAGGTGATGGAGTCACCCTCTCTAAATGTGTCTTACAGAATAAAAAGGAGAGGGATGTGCATGATTGGCAGATCACTTGCTTAGGCAATTGAGTCAATCATGAGATGTCAAGTACCACACCAGATATTGTTTTTCGAGTAGATGCAATAAGTTGATATTGTAGGGTTCCTAGGCACTCTTGTGAAGGTTCATAAGGCATCAAACATGCCTGGATAAAAATTTAGACGTGGCGAACAACCCAAAGCCGGGATCTTTGCTAGATTATTAGGGTTAAACATGCAAGTAAACATCTTTACTACTAAGTGTGAGGGATTACAAGCTTTGTAGTCCGCTTCTTCGCTTCACAAGCTCCGAGTAGAAGTCTGTTTGCCGCGATCCACGATCTCCCGGACTCAAGAGAGGCTCCACGACTCGAACGATCCATGATAGCTTGTCGTATTCCTTTTCTCCGATGATCTACGTCGAAGTTGCAATAGCTCAAGCTCTCTCACTCTAATGAGGTGAACACCCTAATCTAATGGGCTAGATTAGATGAGGATGATGGAGTAGTATTTATGCTTTCTTTTTATATCATAATCTCACATGAAATCATCACAAAAGGAAAATCTAGTGAGCTCTCTTCAAAACTCAAGAAAGAAGAGGATGAAAAATAATGAGATAAATTTCTTTTGTGATGAATAGTAGATAAGAATATATGATTGATTATGGAACCATGGTCAAGGATGAGGAGCTTAACCTTTGTAGATAATAAACTAGAGCTAGGGTTTGGTTAGGTTAAGTAATGAGTCATGGATAAATATCAACCATAATATCTTAACCAAGACATAAGCAATGCTTCTAGATGGTGCAAGAAGAAGTTAACCCTAATCAAACCCTAATATCTTTTTATCATCCTTAAACATGTTTCATAATAAATCATATCATGTTACTATAATATATATCACATATATATTATATTTGTAACAAAAGAAAATAATACAATTACCATATATCGCATATATATCAATGTATTAATGCGGTGAGAAAATAAAATAATAAAGTGAGCCAATATTAGATAATGTAATACAATATATCATATATATCATTATACATTAAATCATCGAATCAACACTTGATCCGACGATCCGGCTATATCGAATATAACCGACTAATATATCATGTACCGATTCATCGAATCAACACTTGATCCGATGTCCCGGTTCATATCTAAATATCGCGAGAATATAATACGGTATCTCATATCGTATTATCCTCTGTCCTGCACATATCACATATGTGCCTCTACTCCGTTTTGCCTGAGCCAAGAAACCTCTGTGTAGGACTCTAAAGAATCGTCAATACGCCGGTAGCAGGTGATGATCATATCAAACACCCACAAGCTGCAAGCGGTCAGCTAAACGTAACAGCCACCCAGGTATTGAGCGATCAGAAGATCAACAAGCTAGCCTGTACGTTCTCCTGTGAATCCAATCAGTAACACTCCCGTACAGTCCGGTCTGTTCGTCTGATATGTCGCATATCAAGTCTAAGGGTGGTATACGTCAGACCCCAGTAACCGATAAGTCGTGTCGATGTGAGGCTCATAACAGGTCGAGAAACTACTGGTAACACTTACCAGTATATCTCTATGTCATCCCTGGCCAGGGACTTCCAGTTATAGCCAATCGAACACAGCACAACATCAACTCCCTATACCGGGAGAGACGAATCCCCTCCTATCGCTCATTGCCTCCATGCGATTCGGGACTATACCTAAAAGCCACCGTTTTGCACGCCCTCTTGGACATGGTAAGGTGGAAATCAAAGCACAGTGGGAATCACACAAGACTTTATGACGATCTCGGGTCTACAGACTACCCTATACCAGTGTCACCGGAGAACCGCTATCTGACGTGTGGTATATCACCATCTGGGAGTTCTCGGCGAGTCCGTCCAGTGTACCCAGTCTCCACTGAGCACCCGTACACCATCTGTAATGTCAAACACCGATGGATATGGGATCATCCATCACCCATCATATGGGTCAGGATGCATATACGCTAGTCTGCTCTGGTGTATCGATGCCCTGTCTCGATATACCCTCGACTAGGAACAGTTATAGGATGTACTCATCGACTACCGTGGCTCCACTAGTATGATCTCATCATAATCCTAGTAGTCGAGTACAGATCCTAAGGGCTTTATCAACATGTGAGAGAAAGACAGTAAACGAATACAAGTCAACATGTTAAGATAAAGTGAAACCAAATAGCATACTATCATGACGAGCAAGAAAGTCCTCTCTGTATATATCCAAGCATCCATCATAATATACATCATATGTACAACAATGGCCTCTAGGGCATATACATAACTAACAATCTCCCACTTGCACTAAGGCCAGCTGCTGTAGTATCTCATACCAAGCATCCCGAATAATCTCTCAAACTGTATCTGGGGAATGGCCTTCGTGAGTGGATCCGCAGTGTTGTCCTTCGTATCTACTCTCCTGACCTCGATTACCCGGCGATCAACTATCTCCCTGATCAGGTGATACCGCCCCAGAATATGTCTGGACTTCTGATGGGACCTGGGTGTAAGTGCACGGCGGCGCCCCGGCCGTCGATCCGACGCCGGAAACGCGGAAATGAAAAACTTTACGAAACTTCCAAACCAGCTCCACCGCGCACTATCAACCCGGATCGGGCCATTAACCTAGCTACTAGCAAACTAAAAGATGGGTAAAGATTATACCAAGCGATCCGTGTCCTTCGGTCTTCGTCTCCACTCCGATCTCCCGCGGAATCTCCGTCCGTCACCTCCTCGTCGGAAAGGGCACCACGTAGCCGGGTTCGTTTACGGGCTCCCACCTCTGGACCGAGGCAACTCGGGCGCGAAGTTGGCTAGCCGACGCGACCAAGATTTGCTGTAGATGTAGTGTAGTAGGCTATGTCTCTTTGGGGTTTAAGAAGTTGCCTTAATGTTGTGGAGGTGAAGAAAGCAACTAAGGAAATGTGCTTTGGAATTTAGGTAGCAAGAACAGGAGATGAAACAATTTTCCTCACATAATGAAACCTCTCTCCTCCCTCTCACCAAAGTGGCCGGTCCCTCCAAGAAATGTAGGGTTCCTAGGCACTCTCAAGAGGTCTCACGAGGCATCAACCATGCCAATTTCAAAATTTACGGTGCCGAGAAACCCTAGACTACGGATCGTTAACTAGAAATCTAGGCGACCAAAGCAACTAGTTTACAACTAAACTAAAAGAACGGAAATACAACCTTTGTAGATCCGGTTCTCCACCTCCATAGCTCCGTGATGATGTCTCCTCGCTGTCCAAATCGAATCCATGACTCTTGCATCGGCTTCATCGGAGAAGAAGCGGGCTAGGTCATCGACGACGTGCCGAAGATGATCTACGTCGAGGCATCGCTAGATCAAGCTCCAACTTCACCAAGTCAAGAAAACTTGTGAAGGAAACACACTCTACTACTTGGTAAGAGGTAGAGGATGAAGTGGGTAGACTTTAGAATTGGATTTCTCACTCATTTTCATCAATCACCATTGATGAAGAAAGGTTTTCTTCAAGTGAAGAAGAAGAAGAAGATGAAGATAATATTATGATAAGTTAATTAAATTAGAATAGAAAATCAAAACTTATCATAAACAAAACCATAGTTAGGTGTAGAGAGTGGACTATGGTTAAATGGAGTGGTTAGGGTTAAGCATGAGACAAAATGGTGACTTAGTCAAACCTTCATGAATCTTCATGAAAGAAACAAAATGAAAGCCACCATTTTCTCTTTATGCATTTTATTTTCCAAAAGGATTAAATGAAATAAATAAATGAATAAGTAAAAACAAAACCCTAACCATTACACAACCATGGTTTAATCTTTACACTTAGCCAATTTAGCATGCATCATCAAACATGATACAAACTAGTGCACAAAATTATATCGTATATACAATGTGCACATCCGAGTGAGAAAATCCATCTTAAGTGAACCAATACTAGTTAATGCAAAGTAATATATCAAATATATAATTATGCATTAAATCATTAAATCAACACTTGACACAATGATCCGGTCATGTCGCACACAACCAACTAGTATACAATGTATCGATTTATCGAATCAATCCTTGATTCGATAACTAGGTTATATCGCATACAACCATTCGACACATTCATCGCGAGAATAGAATACGGTATCACATACACGCATTATTCTCGGTCCCGCACATATCTCATATGCGCTCCTATTTCGTTTCGCTTGAGCCAGGAAACCTCTGTGTAGGACTCTAAAGACTCGTCAATACGCCGGCAGCAGGTGATGATCATATCAAACACCCACAAGCCGCAAGCGGTCTGCTAAACGTAACGGCCACCCGGGTATTGAGCGATCGGAAGATCGACGAGCAAGCCCGCTCACACTCCTGTGAATCCAACCAGTAACACTTACCATACAGTCCGGTCTGTTCGTCTGATATGTCGCATATCTCGCCTAGGGGTGGTAAACGTCAGACCCCAATAGCTCGATAAGTCGTGTCGTGATGAGGTCTATAACAATTCGAGAAATTTACAGGTAACACTTACCAGTAAATCTCAGCAACCCTGGCCAGGGATTTCCGGTTATAGCCAATCGAACACAGCGCAACATCAACCCCCTATACCGGGAGAGACGAATCCCCTCCTATCGCTCATTGCCTCCATGTGACTCGGGACTGTACCCAAAAACCACCGTTTTGCACGTCCTCTTGGACGTGGTAAGATGGAAATCAAAGCACAGTGGGAACCACACAAGACTCTATGACGATCTCGGGTCAACAGACTACTCTGTACCAGTGTCACCAGAGAACTGCCATCTGACGTAAGGTATAATACCATCTGGGAGTTCTCGGCGAGTCCGTCCAGTGTACCCAGTCTCTACTGAGCACCCGTATATCATCTCTGATGTCAAACACCAATGGATATGGGATCATCCATCGCCCATCTGTATGGGTCGAGAAGGTACACGCTAGTCTACTCTGGTATATCGATGCCCCATCTCGATACACTCACGACTAGGGACTTTGAAGGATGTACTTATGGACTACCATGTCCTCACTAGTATGATCCGCATCATAGTCCAGGTAGTCAAGTACACATCCTAAGGGCTTTACCAACATGTAACAGAGAGACAATTAGTATACACGTTAAGGTAAAGTTCAACCAGATAGCATACTATCATGTCGAGCAAGAAAATCCTCCCTATATATGTCCCAGCATCCACTACAATATACATCCAATGTACAGTAATGGCCTCTAGGGCATACATATAACTAACAATCTCCCACTTGCAGTAGGGCCATCTGATAGCAGTGGTTGTAGTATCTCATACTCAACCATCCCATAAAAGTCTCTCTCTGGGAAAAGGCCTTTGTGAGTGGATCCGCCGTGTTGTCCTCTGAGTCTACTCTCCTAACCTCGATCACCCTGGAGATCAACCATCTCCATGATCAGGTGATACTGCCTTAGAATATGTCTGGATCACTGATGGGACCGGCGTTCCTTGGCATAAGCCACAACTCCATTGTTTCACAATGGTAGGAACGTAGTTCATCTCATGAACCAATATACACCCAAACAGCCTCTTTGGTAGCATCTTAAGTAGCGATGTATCCAGCCTTTATCGTCTAGTATGTCACGGTATCTAGTTTGGAACTTTTCCAACATACCGTCCCTTTGCTGAGGGTAAAGACAATGCCTGTGACTGACATTCAGTCGTCTTTATCACCCTGGAACATTTCCAGTGATTTTCCCCAGGATCAACTGATACCATCTCACTACAACTAGTGAGAATCCTAACATCCAATTAGATCTATCTCATAGATCCAAAACCCAGGATTTAGGAGGTATCACTTTGATCCTATATGGAGAATCATTGTGATAAGCGGAGATTGACCGAGCGTAGCATAAGAAACTCCTTTCTTATGAAGAGTATGTCATCCACGTACTCTACGAGGATCATCACCATACTCCCTACTACCTTTTTGTATATACAAGGTTCATCTACCATTTTGATGATGTCAAACTGTTTGACTACTATATCAAAACAGATGTTCCAACTCCGCGATACCTGCTTTATCCTATAAAGCATCTTGCACACGTTTCCGCTGCTCCCACTGTCTACGAAGCCTTCTGGCTGTGTACTTATAGACGTTCTCTTCCAAATCATCATTTAGAAAAGCAGTCAAGACACCCAACCACCAGATATCGTAGTCATGGTATGTAGCCGTGGCAAGTAGGATCTGGATGGACTTAAGCATATATCCTTAGAAAAGGTTTCAACATAATCCACACCTGGTCAATGATGCAAACCTTTAACAAGTCTAGCTTTGAAAGTCTCAACTTTTCCATCTACACCAAGTAATCTTCTCAAGATATACTTGCTCCTGATGGGGATTTAACCCTTCAGATATAGCAACCAAAGTCCATACTTTGTTGGTGTACATGGATTCCATCTCAGATCACTAAGCATCCAGCCATTCTTACAGAGTCTTACTCCTGATGGCCAGCTCGAAACTAGTTGGGTCATCATCTCATGATGCAATCCTCGCTCCCACTGCCATAGAGAAACCGAAGTATCTCTCAGGTGGGTAAGGAACCCTACTAGATCGGCGGAGAGGCTGAGGTTCGTTGGTATCTACCGAATCCTTTGGTTCTACCAAATCATCTGCTGTTGTTTGTATAGCTGGAACCTTTCCAGTTCTACATTACAGACCTTGCCTCGAGCTTGTCCGGATTTTGCTTTTCAGACATAGGCTGGACAACCCCAAATCTTAACCATCTTAAGATATGGGCTCTTCCCTTTCCATATCACATATGAAGTGGTAGGCAACTGATTTGATCTGAACCCTTTTCAATAGGTATGCAGCTTCTCAAGTGCATAACTCCCAAAAGGAAATAGGTAAGTCAGTAGTACTCATCATAGAGCACATCTTATCATATAGGGTGTTATTGCTCCGCCCCGATATACCATCGTGCTATGGTGTATACAGAGGAGTAATGCTGAGAGAGAATCTTATTCTCCTTCAGAATAATCCAGGAATTCCATGCTCAAGTATTCTCCTCCTTGATCTCATCAAATGACATAATACTTATACTCGTTTTGGTTCTCTACTTCTAACTTATATTCTGTGAATATCTCAAAAGGTTCGGACTTGTGTTTCAACAGGAACATAGGTCTGAATCTCGAAAGATCATCAAAGAATGTAATGAAGTATAAAGAACCGGTCTTGGCAAGTGTAGACAGGGGACCTACATACATCAACATGTATCATCTCAAGAGTTTACTAACTCTTTCTCTGTTTCCAATAAACAGAGCTATGGTCATCTTATCTCTGTGACATGACTGGCAAGTTTCACAAGATGTAAATTCAAACTGATTTAAATATGCATCTATGTGCAACTTAGCTAGTCAGGTCGCATTGATATGACCTAGTCTACAATACCTCAAGAAGGATTCGTTCATTTCTGAACTCTTCCTCTTGTGTGTGTTTCGTATACTAAGAACTGTAGTTTGATTTAGAACATCAACGCTTTTAGATAACGTGCCTGAACCGATCAACTTTTGATATAGGAAATGTTCAAAACATTATCCAACAATACAAAATTTTATCATTTCTTTACTGATAAAGAGACTGATATGATTTTGTATATCAGGTTCGGTATCTAATAACATTCGTTCAGAATCAATGTTATTGGTAATACAGGGTGACAGTGACCGACAGACTTGGCTGCAACACTTGCCCCGTTTTCTGCCTCATGAAACTTATCACCCGTTCTCAGTTCTCTACCTTTCTGTAGCCCTATGTAACAGATTACATATCTGGGATCCTGATCTGGTATCACATACCCAGGACGTAGAGGATACAGAGAAACAGTTCTTGTTATGAACACACCCGAAGATGACGCATCAGCATGCACTCTCTTCGTTTAGGCGGCACGGGAAATCTGGTATTCCCTAATTTACTGCTCTATCTTATAACATTTATAAGTTGGAGCGGGACCAACGTTCCCCAGCTCAGTATAACAAGCGGGTTTGGTCAATATTCCGTATTATTATCTTGATTAAGGCGTGATATGGTCGCTACCTGGAGAGAGAGAGAAGAAAACACTCAGCGTGCGCTCTTGCAAGATCAGATTGGTTATTATTTTATCTAATCAGGATGGCTCCCACTGCTTTTTATCAAATCTTCCTTCAAACCCTAAAAGGAAAGATAGCCGGGATTAATTACACACTAAAAGTTCGCCAATCTTTCAGCCAGGCCAGTGTCGGTACTTTGAGGGAGGTCCCCCGTGCTTTCGCACGAACCTAATTAATGTAAACCTCATTTTTCCAGAGGCGTAACCTCGTTAACACCTTTCTAGACACCTACTTGTGTTAGTTATATGTATGCCCTAGAGGCCATTACTGTACATAGGATGTATATTGTAGTGGATGCTGGGACATATATAGGGAGGACTTTCTTGCTCGACATGATAGTATGCTATCTGGTTGAACTTTACCTTAACGTGTATGCTGATTGTCTCTCTGTTACATGTTGGTAAAGCCCTTAGGATCTGTACTTGACTACCTGGACTATGATGCGGATCATACTAGTGGGGACATGGTAGTCTATAAGTACATCCTTCAAAGTCCCTAGTCGTGGGTGTATCGAGACGGGGCATCGATATACCAGAGTAGACTAGCGTATACCTTCTCGACCCATGCAGATGGGCGATGGATGATCCCATATCCATCGGTGTTTGACATCAGAGGAGATATACGGGTGCTCAGTAGAGACTGGGTACACTGGATGGACTCGCCGAGAACTCCCAGATGGTATTATACCTCACGTCAGATGGCAGTTCTCTGGTGACACTGGTACAGAGTAGTCTGTTGACCCGAGATCGTCATAGAGTCTTGTGTGGTTCCCACTGTGCTTTGATTTCCATCTTACCACGTCCAAGAGGGCGTGCAAAACGGTGGTTTTTGGGTACAGTCCCGAGTCACATGGAGGCAATGAGCGATAGGAGGGGATTCGTCTCTCCCGGTATATGGGGGTTGATGTTGCGCTGTGTTCGATTGGCTATAACAGGAAATCCCTGGCCAGGGTTGCTGAGATTTACTGGTAAGTGTTACCAGTAGTTTCTCGAACAGTTATAGACCTCATATCGACACGACTTATTGAGCTATTGGGGTCTGACGTTTACCACCCCTAGGCGAGATATGCGATGTATCAGACGATCAGACCGGACTGTACGGTAGTGTTACTGGTCGGATTCACTGGAGTGTGAGCGGGCTTGCTCGTCGATCTTCAGATCGCTCAATACCCGGGTGGCCGTTACGTTTAGCAGACCGCTTGCGGCTTGTGGATGTTTGATATGATCATCATCCGCTGCCGGCGTATTGACGAGTCTTTAGAGTCCTACACAGAGGTTTCCTGGCTCAAGCGAAACGAAATAGGAGCGCATATGAGATATGTGCGGGACCGAGAATAATGCGTGTATGTGATGCCGTATTCTATTCTCGCGATAAATATATCGAATGGTTGTATGCGATATAACCTAGTTATCGATTCAAGCGTTGATTCGATAAGCCGATATATAAGATACCAGTCGGTTATGTGCGCATGACCGGATCATTGAATCAAGTGTTGATTTAATGATTTAATGTATAATTATATATTTGATATATTACTTTGCATTAACTAGTATCGGTTCACTTTAGACGGATTTTCTCACTCGGATGTGCGCATTGTATATGCGATATACTTTTGTGCACTTGATTGTATCATGTTTGATGATACTTGTCATGCTAGGGTTCAAGTGTAAAGATTAAACCTTGGTTAATGAAATGGTTAGGGTTTCTTATTTGTTATTCATTTATCTTATTTTGTTATCCATTTATTTTTGATAAATGAATAAAAGAAAATGAGAAAAAGAATGGTGGCTTCTTTTGTTCTTTAGTTGAAGCTTCATGAAGCTTTGTTCAAGTCAACCATCCTTATCTCATCCTTAACCCTAACCATTCCCACTAACCATGATTCATTCTCTACACTTAACTCTAGTTAGAATTATGATAAGAATTCATTTTCTTTTCATTTTCTTTTAACTTATCATAAGCTTTTCCTTCTTCTTCTTCATTCTTCAAGTGAAGAAAAGCAAGGTCCATCAATGGTGATTGTTGGAAATGAGTGAGAAATCCAATTCTAAAGTCTACCCACTTCCTATTTCTTCATCCTCTACCTCTTGCCAAGTAGTAGAGTGTGTTTCCTTCACAAGTTTCATGACTTGGTGAAGGTGGAGCTTGATTCATCGATGCTTCGACGTAGATCATCTTCGGCATGGACATCGACGACCTAGCTTGCCCATTCTCCAACGAAGCCGACTCTAGAGCCCAGATTTGATTTGGACAGCAGAGACGACCTCGTTGCGGAGCCGTGGAGGTGGAGGACCGGATCTACAAAGGTTGTATTTCCGTATCTTGTAGTTAAGTGTTAACTAGTTAGCTTGTTCGCCTAGATATCTAGCATACGATCCGTAGTCTAGGGTTTGTAGGCACCATAATTTTTGAAATTGCCATGGTTGATGGCTTTGGAGACCTCACTAGTGTGCCTAGGAACCCCTGCAGTGGTATCAGAGCCTAGCTAGAGCCTTAGGCGAAGTCCAGACGGAAATTGAAGTCCGAACGAACCCGAAGCCCCGAACCATAATTGCTCTCTGTACTTTTTCTAAAAACAGGGATTTATCTATATTAAAAATATTCAGTAAACTCAGCAGGAGATTACAAGGACAACTGAAAAATTCGTAGCCCTAATTCCATTATAGCGCCGCGCTTCCGCGGCACGAGCATGACTCGTGCGGCGGAAGAGCGGCCGATTTGTCGTTTTCCGCTACAAATTTTGTACAGTAATTCCTCTTCTACTGTTCTGGTTTTCCTGGATATTTTTGATATTTTTTCAAGAGTTGAATTTTTCTGACTTGATTTGGGGATTCGGTATTTCGATCGGGATATCAAATTTTGTCTGTGTGGCTTTCCGGATAAATTTTAGGATATGTTAAAAAGTTCGACCGGATATAAATACCCAACTTTTCCCCTGTCGGGAAATTTCCAAGTGTTGGATTTTTCCGCAGTTTAACGACGTTCTAAGTAATGCAAGTAACGCGATGGTCCCTCTAGAAGACACAAACCTTAACTCGATTATGTGACCGTCTTGAACTGCCCTTTGAACCTTCGGGTTTGGGGCAGTACGGCGTGCCACATGTGAGGCGTTGGCTTGACCCTTCTACGGCTGGACCGTTGGTACTGAGGCACGAACGGAATGTTGTTATACTTGTTTCATGTGTTGATCAGTTTCGGGAAAACTTGGGTGTTCGATTGTTCGATCGGAAAGTTTAACATTTTCTGTTTATCTGGAATGGGATACAACAATTGGAATTCACAAAAGTTATGTGATAACTGAATGAATGTTATAAACGTAGCACTTTAGTCTCACTTGATCGGTTGCCACGGAATTTTGATGTGATCAAAAGTCTGTCGCAATCACGTAGCGTACGCGGATACTCGCCGGGTAAACTTAATAGACAGCCTTACCCCATTGCCCCGACCAAGTGACTGTAGGAGAACCCCGTCGCCGAAAGCATCCGTTCGGGTGCTCGCGGTAGCGGTGTTCCTCCTTGGTGCACTTCGTCGACGGTATCGGGGGCGCGGCCGTCTACTGAAGTTTGCGACGAGTATTCGATCAGACTGTCGGGAATCTTGTTGAATTGCCCGACTTGATATTGAAAAGTGTTTTCGATTTTGAGACTAAAATGCGGGGTTTATAATTGTTAGGCATGCGATGTCTAAGTAATTCATTTGGTTAGGCATGCGATGTCTATGCAGATTGCGGATTCCAACTGTTGTAGTTTTACACTTTCTTTTCTGTGACCGTAAGTGTAATATGTGATATCGCCGATTTCGTTGCTATATGTCAACGACAATTGGGATGCACATATTTACTTACGTTGATGACATGTGATGTTATGTGTTGCTGGATATGTTATATTGGATCGTCGTGTTTGAATAGCCGGGGGTTTTTATGTGAGATGAGTGTTTTCCATTTTCATTCATGTAAAAACTTGTATATAATATTCTTTTATTGGGGTGCTTCCAGGTTGCGGGAGTTGTCACCGTTTGTATATTATTTACTTTTCCGCACTAGGATAGACCCAAGGAGGAGGGCACAAGTAACCGGGTTCTGGAGTCCAGTGGGAGACCAACTCGAGGAGTCGAGTTCGGGTCTCCTAACTCCAGAATTGGTAGGGTTGCTTGCCGCTCTCGTAGGGGTCTAGGGGTGTGGGTTTGGCTATTCATCACGACCGTGGAATCCGTGTTTTATACTGGCTCGTATTGAAAACACGGACGTCCTAGTATATCCAATATTTCATATGATTCTTCTGCTGCGATATCTGTGATGAGATCATGTGATGTTTCTGTGATGGATTTAGTATATAGTATATATATGATATATTATATAGACGTTACTTATGTTTTACACCCGCGCTAGCCCTGCCCTGCTCTGCCGTTAGTTACCTAACCTAACGGTGCACGAGGGGACATCGAGGCGAATGCGGATGGCATAAGTGTACGTCATATCTATCTGTGATGTTTAGGTACTTAAATGATGGGACTTCATTAATGTGATTAATGAAATAAAAGAAACCTAAGATGTTGTAGAATCGAATTTCAAAATAAAACAGGTAGCTACAGTTCTTGCTTTGCACAGCGGTATATGTGATATATCCTGCACCTTATTCGATGAGGAAAGGACCGAGATTCCTTCACCGGGAGTGACTCCTTTAGCAATAACTGGTCGATGCTACGCCCTCGGTTTGTCTTTTGATTGCTTTTAAGAGTTTTTGCTTTGCACAGTGATATATACGATATATCCCGCACCTCATTCGACGAGGAAAGGACCGACGATCCCTTCACCGGGAGTGACTCCTTTAGCAAAACTAGAAAAGCCTCAAAAACACTCCATTTTAAAATCATTTGATTCTACGACGATATCAAGTTCATTACGCAATAGGTTTTCAGAAAAACCTATCGTAGCCCTCCGTCATTTCAGATATGTACTAGTTAGTATTCGTGCTGCGGTAGTTTGGCATTCGTCAAGGCGTAGTGTACGGTAGCTAACTAGTATTTATCTGCTTGAGCATATGATGCGATTGGATTAGGGTATTCGTACGGCGTTGTTTGGCATTCGTCAAGGGTCGTGCGGGTGGGTTTAATTCGATCAAGAAATGTACGGGTTGAACTTGACTAGTGGACTATAGGTTGTTTGGCATTCGTCAAGGTCATAGCGAGCTAGGGGCAAAATATTATCGGGAATTTCAAGTGTTGAAATTTGCAATGAGATTGCATACCTTCTATGAGATAGTTGGATCCCGATACCCGCTGCGAGTAAGAGTTACTCCTGGGAGAGTTTTATACATTACAATTAGCCGATCAAGTAGGTGTCTAGAAAGGTGTCAACTGGGTTACGCCTCTGGGAAAACGAGGTTTACATTAATTAGGTTCGTGCGAAAGCACGGGGGACCTCCCTCAAAGTACCGACACTGGCCTGGCTGAAAGATTGGCGAACTTGTAGTGTGTAATTAATCCCGGCTAGTCTTTCCTTTTAGGGTTTGAAGGAAGATTTGATAAAAAGCAGTGGGAGCCATCCTGATTAGATAAAATAATAACCAATCTATTCTTGCCAGAGCGCACGCTGAGTGTTTTCTTCTCTCTCTCTCCAGGTAGCGACCATATCACGCCTTAATCAAGATAATAATACGGATTATTGACCGAACCCGCTTGTTATACTGAGCTGGGGAACGTTGGTCCCGCTCCAACTTATAAATGTTATAAGACAGAGCAGGAAATTGGGGAATACCAGATTTCCCGTGCCGCCCAAACGAAGAGAGTGCATGCTGATGCATCATCTTCGGGTGTGTTCATTATACAGAACTGTTTCTCAGTATCCTTTACGTCCTGGGTATGTGATACCAGATCAGGATCCCAGATATGTAATCTGTTACATAGGGCTACAGAAAGGTGGAGAACTGAGAACGGGTGATAAGTTTCATGAGGCAGAAAACGGGGCAAATGTTGCAGCCAAGTCTGTTGGTCACTGTCACCCTGTATTACCAGAATACATTGATTCTGAACGAATGTTGTTAGATACCGAACCTGATATACCAAATCATATCACTCTCTTTGTAAGAAAAGAAAGGATATAATTTTGTATTGTTGGATAATGTTTTGAACATTTCCTATATCAAAAGTTGATCGGTTCAGGCACGTTATCTAAAAGCATTGATGTTCTAAATCAAACTACAGTTCTTAGTATATGGAACACACACAAGAGGAAGAGTTCAGAAATGAACGAATTCTTCTTGAGGCATTGTAGACTAGGTCAGATCAATGTGACCCGACTAGCTAGAGTTACATAAAGATGCATATTTAAATCAGTTTGAATTTACATCTTGTGAAACTCGCCAGTCATGTCACAAAGATAAAATGACACTAGCTCTGTTTATTGGAAACAGAGAAAGAGTTAGTGAACTCTTGGGATTGATACATGTTGATGTATGTAAGGTCCCCTGTCTACACATGCCAAGACTGGTTCTTTATACTTCATTACATTCTCTGATAATCTTTCAAGATTCAGACCTATGTTCCTGTTGAAACACAAGTCCGAACCTTTTGAGATATTCACAGAATATAAGCGAGAAGTAGAGAACCAAAAGACGGGTATAAGTATTATGTCTTTTGATGCGATCAAGGAGGAGAATACTTGAGCACGGAAATTCTGGATTACACTAAAGGAGAATGAGATTCTCTCTCAGCATTACTCCTCCGCATACACCATTGCACGATGGTATATCGGGGCGGAGCAATCACACCCTATATGATAAGGTGTGCTCTATGATGAGTACTACTGAGTTACCTATTTCCTTTAGGGAGTTATGCACTTGAGAAGCTGCATACCTATTGAATAGGGTTCGAATCAAATCAGATGCCTACCACTTCATATGTGATATGGTATGGGAAGAGCCTATGTCTTAAATCAGTTAAGATTTGGGGTTGTCCGGCCTATGTCTAAAACCATAATCCGGACAAGTTCGAGGCAAAGTCTGTAATGTAGAACTGGAAAGGTTCCAGCTATACAAACTGCAGCTGATGATTTGCAAGAACCAAAGGATTCGATAGTTACCAACGAACCTCAGCCTCTCCGCCGATCTAGTAGGGTTCCTCACCCACCTGAGAGATACTTCAGTTTCTCTATGACAGTGGGAGCGAGGATTGCATCATGAGATGATGACCCAACTAGCTTCGAGCTGGCCATCGAGAGTAAGACTCTGTAAGAATGGCTGGATGCTTAGTGATCTGAGATGGAATCCTTATACACCAGCAAAGTATGGACTTTAGCTGCTATATCTGAAGGGTTAAATCCCCATCAGGAGCAAGTATATCTTGAGAAGATTACTTGGTGTACATGGAAAAGTTGAGACTTTCAAAGCTAGACTTGTTAAAGGTTTTCTTCATTGACCAGGCGTGGATAATGATGAAACCTTTTCAAGTAGCTATGCTTAAGTCTATTCGGATCCTACTTACCACGGCTGCATACCATGACTACGATCTCTGGTGTTTGGGTGCCATGACTGCTTTTCTAAATGATGATTTAGAAGAGTGCGTCTGTAAGTACACAGCCAGAGGGCTTCGTAGACAGTGGGAGCAGCGGAAACGTGTGCAAGATGTTTTATATGATAAAGCAGGCATCGCGGAGTTGGAACATCTGTTTTGATGGATTAGTCAAAGAAGTTGACATCATCAAAATGGTAGATGAACCTTGTATAAACAAGAAGGTAGTAGGGAGTATGGTGACGATCCTCGTAGAGTACGTGGATGACATACTCTTGATAGGGAAGGAGTTTCCTATACTACGCTCGATCAATCTCCGCTTATCACCAAAATTCTCCACATAGGATCAAAGTGATACCTACTAAATCCTGGATTTTGGATCTATGAGATAGATCTAAATGGATGTTGGAATTCTCACTAGATGTAGTGAGATGGTATCAATAGATCCTGGGGAAAATCACTGGAAGGGTTCCAGGGTGATAAAGACGACTGAATGTCAGTCGCAGGTATTGTCTTTACCCTCAGTAAAGGGACGGTATGTTGGAAGAGTTCCAAGCTGGATACTGTGACATACTAGACGATAAAGGCTGGATACATCGCTACTCAAGATGCTACCCTAGAAGCTGTTTTGGGTGTATATTGGTTCATGAGATGAACTATGTTCCTACCATTGTGAGACAATGGAGTTGTGGCTTATGCCAAGGAACGCCGGTCCCATCAGTGATCCAGACTTATTCTAAGGCAGTATCACCTGATCATGGAGATGGTTGATCTCCAGGGAGATCGAGGTTAGGAGAGTAGACTCAGAGGACAACACAGCGGATCCACTCACAAAGGCCTGTTCCCAGAGAGAGACTTTTATGGGATGGTTGAGTATGAGATACTTCAAACCACTGCTACAGATGGCCCTAGTGCAAGTGGGAGATTGTTAGTTATATGTATGCCCTAGAGGCCATTACTGTACATAGGATGTATATTGTAGTGGATGCTGGGACATATATAGGGAGGACTTTCTTGCTCGACATGATAGTATGCTATCTGGTTGAACTTTACCTTAACGTGTATGCTGATTGTCTCTCTGTTACATGTTGGTAAAGCCCTTAGGATCTGTACTTGACTACCTGGACTATGATGCGGATCATACTAGTGGGGACATGGTAGTCTATAAGTACATCCTTCAAAGTCCCTAGTCGTGGGTGTATCGAGACGGGGCATCGATATACCAGAGTAGACTAGCGTATACCTTCTCGACCCATGCAGATGGGCGATGGATGATCCCATATCCATCGGTGTTTGACATCAGAGGAGATATACGGGTACTCAGTAGAGACTGGGTACACTGGACGGACTCGCCGAGAACTCCCAGATGGTATTATACCTCACGTCAGATGGCAGTTCTCTGGTGACACTGGTACAGAGTAGTCTGTTGACCCGAGATCGTCATAGAGTCTTGTGTGGTTCCCACTGTGCTTTGATTTCCATCTTACCACGTCCAAGAGGGCGTGCAAAACGGTGGTTTTTGGGTACAGTCCCGAGTCACATGGAGGCAATGAGCGATAGGAGGGGATTCGTCTCTCCCGGTATATGGGGGTTGATGTTGCGCTGTGTTCGATTGGCTATAACAGGAAATCCCTGGCCAGGGTTGCTGAGATTTACTGGTAAGTGTTACCAGTAGTTTCTCGAACAGTTATAGACCTCATATCGACACGACTTATTGAGCTATTGGGGTCTGACGTTTACCACCCCTAGGCGAGATATGCGACATATCAGACGATCAGACCGGACTGTACGGTAGTGTTACTGGTCGGATTCACTGGAGTGTGAGCGGGCTTGCTCGTCGATCTTCAGATCGCTCAATACCCGGGTGGCCGTTACGTTTAGCAGACCGCTTGCGGCTTGTGGATGTTTGATATGATCATCATCCGCTGCCGGCGTATTGACGAGTCTTTAGAGTCCTACACAGAGGTTTCCTGGCTCAAGCGAAACGAAATAGGAGCGCATATGAGATATGTGCGGGACCGAGAATAATGCGTGTATGTGATGCCGTATTCTATTCTCGCGATAAATATATCGAATGGTTGTATGCGATATAACCTAGTTATTGATTCAAGCGTTGATTCGATAAGCCGATATATAAGATACCAGTCGGTTATATGCGCATGACCGGATCATTGAATCAAGTGTTGATTTAATGATTTAATGTATAATTATATATTTGATATATTACTTTGCATTAACTAGTATCGGTTCACTTTAGACGGATTTTCTCACTCGGATGTGCGCATTGTATATGCGATATACTTTTGTGCACTTGATTGTATCATGTTTGATGATACTTGTCATGCTAGGGTTCAAGTGTAAAGATTAAACCTTGGTTAATGAAATGGTTAGGGTTTCTTATTTGTTATTCATTTATCTTATTTTGTTATCCATTTATTTTTGATAAATGAATAAAAGAAAATGAGAAAAATAATGGTGGCTTCTTTTGTTCTTTAGTTGAAGCTTCATGAAGCTTTGTTCAAGTCAACCATCCTTATCTCATCCTTAACCCTAACCATTCCCACTAACCATGATTCATTCTCTACATTTAACTCTAGTTAGAATTATGATAAGAATTCATTTTCTTTTCATTTTCTTTTAACTTATCATAAGCTTTTCCTTCTTCTTCTTCATTCTTCAAGTGAAGAAAAGCAAGGTCCATCAATGGTGATTGTTGGAAATGAGTGAGAAATCCAATTCTAAAGTCTACCCACTTCCTATTTCTTCATCCTCTACCTCTTGCCAAGTAGTAGAGTGTGTTTCCTTCACAAGTTTCATGACTTGGTGAAGGTGGAGCTTGATTCATCGATGCTTCGACGTAGATCATCTTCGGCATGGACATCAACGACCTAGCTTGCCCATTCTCCGACGAAGCCGACTCTAGAGCCCAGATTTGATTTGGACAGCGGAGACGACCTCGTTGCGGAGCCGTGGAGGTGGAGGACCGGATCTACAAAGGTTGTATTTCCGTATCTTATAGTTAAGTGTTAACTAGTTAGCTTGTTCGCCTAGATATCTAGCATACGATCCGTAGTCCAGGGTTTGTAGGCACCATAATTTTTGAAATTGCCATGGTTGATGGCTTTGGAGACCTCACTAGTGTGCCTAGGAACCCCTGCAACTTGATCGGCTAATTGTAATGTGTAAAACTCTCCCAGGAGTAACAATTACTCGCAGCGGGTATCGGGATCAACTATCTCATAGAAGGTATGCAATCTCATTGCAAATTTCAACACTTGAAATTCCCGATAATTTTGCCCCTAGCGTCCTATGACCTTGATGGAGGCCAAACTACCCATAGTCCGCTAGTCAAGTTCAACCCGTCATTTCCTGATTGAATTAAACCCACCCGCACGACCCTTGACGGAGGCCAAACAACGCCGTACGAATACCCTAATCCAATCGCATCATATGCTAGCAGATAAGCACTAGTTAGCTACCGTACACTACGCCTTGACGGAGGCCAAACTACCGCAGCACGAATACTAACTAGTACTTATCTGAAATGACGGAGGGCTACGACAGGTTTTTCTGAAAACCTATTGCGTAATGAACTTGATATCGTTGTAGAATCAAATGATTTTAAAATGGAGTGCTTTTGAGGCTTTTCTAGTTTTGCTAAAGGTGTCACTCCCGGTGAAGGGATCGTCGGTCATTTCCTCGTCGAATGAGGTGCGGGATATATCATATATATCACTGTGCAAAGCAAAAACTCTTAAAAGCAATCAAAAGACAAACCGAGTGTGTAGCATCTGCCTGTTATTGCTAAAGGAGTCACTCCCGGTGAAGGGATCTCGGTCCTTTCCTTATCGAATAAGGTGCAGGATATATCATATATACCGCTGTGCAAAGCAAGAACTGTAGCTACCTGTTTTATTTTGAAATTCGATTCTACAACATCTTAGGTTTCTTTTATTTCATTAATCACATTAATGAAGTCCCATCATTTAAATCACCTAAACATCACAGATAAATACGACGTACACTTATGCCATCCGCATTCGCCTCGATGTCCCCTCGTGCACCGTTAGGTTAGGTAACTAACGGCAGAGCGGGGCAGGGCTAGCACGGGTGTAAAACATAAGTAACGTCTATATAATATATCATATATACTATATACTGTATCTATCACAGAACATCACATGATCACATCACAGATATCGCAGCAGGAGAATCATATGAAATATTGGATATACTAGGACGTCCGTGTTTTCAATACGAGCCAGTATAAAACACGGATTCAACGGTCGCGATGAATAGCCAAACCCACACCCCTAGACCCCTACGAGAGCGGCAAGCAACCCTACCAATTTTAGAGTTAGAAGACCCGGGCTCGACTCCTCGAGTTGGTCTCCCACTGGACTCCAGAACCCGGTTACTTTTGCTCCCCTCCTTGGGTCTATCCTAGTGCGGAAAATTAAATAATATACAAAAGGTGACATCTTCCGCAACCTGGAAATGCCCCAATAAAAGAATATTACATACAAGTTTTTACATGAATGAAAATGAAAAACACTCATCTCACATAAAAACCCCCGGCTATTCAAACACGACGATCCAATATAACATATCCAGCAACACATAACATCACATGTCATCAACGTAAGTAAATATGCGCATCCCAATTGTCGTTGACATATAGCAACGAAACCGGCGATATCACATATTACACTTACGGTCACAGAAAAGATAGTGTAAAACTACAACAGTTGGAATCCGCAACCACCTCAGACATCACATGCCTGACCAAATGAATTTCTTAGACATCGCATGCCTAACAATTATAAACCCCGCATTTTAGTCTCAAAATCGAAAACACTTTTCAATATCAAGTCGGGGAATTCAACAGGATTCCCGACATTCTGATCGAATGCTCGTCGCAAACTTTAGTAGGCAGCCGCACCCCCGATACCGTCGACGAAGTGCACCAAGGCGGAACACCGCTGCCGCGAGCATCCTAACGGACGCTTTCGGCGATGGGGTTCTCCTACAGTCACTTGGTCGGGGTTATGGAGTGAGGCTGTCTATTAAGTTTACCCGGCGAGTATCCGCGTACGCTACGTGATTGTAACGGACTTTTGATCACATCGAAATTCCGTGGCAACCGATCAAGTGAGACTAAACCGCTAGATTTATAACATTCATTCAGTTATCTCATAACTACTTGTGAATTCCAATTATTGTATCATATTCCAGATAATTAGAAAATGTTAAACTTTCCGATCGAACATTCAAACACCCAAGTTTTCCCGATACAGATCAACACATGAAACAAGTCTAAAAACATTCAGTTCGTGCCTCAGTACCAACGGTCCAGCCGTAGAAGGGTCAAGCCAACGCCTCACATGTGGCACGCCGTACTGCCCCAAACCCGAAGGTTCAAAGGGCAGTTCAAGACGGTCACATAATCGAGTTAAGGTTTGTTGTCTTCTAGAGGGACCATCGCGTTACTTGCACTACTTAGAACGTCGTTAAACCACGGAAAAATCCAACACTTGGAAATTTCCCGACAGGGGAAAAGGTGGGTATTTATATCCGGTCGAACTTTTTAACATATTCAAAAATTATCCGGAAAGCCACACAGACAAAATTTTATAATCTGATCGAATCTATGATTTCCATTGCAACCCCAGAACACTCAACTCTTGAGTCAAATTAAAAATTCCCAGAAAACTCAGCATAATAAAAGAGGAATTACTGTGCAAACTTGGTGGGGTGACGTCATCATACGGCCGCGGAACCGCCGCAGAAGCCAGGCTTCTGCCTCGGTTCCGCCGCACTTTAGAGGAATCAGGGACACGTGCTCCACAGTAATTCTTAAGATTCCCTGCTGATTTTTCTGCATATTTTTAATTTACAAAAATCCACAAATTTGAAAATTGTACAGAGAGCATGTTATAAACTAGGGTTTTGGTTCGATCGGGTTTCAAACGTCGTCTGGACTTCGCCTAAGGCGCTAGCTAGGCTCTGATACCACTGTAGGGTTCCTAGGCACTCTCAAGAGGTCTCACGAGGCATCAACCATGCCAATTTCAAAATTTACGGTGCCGAGAAACCCTAGACTACGGATCGTTAACTAGAAATCTAGGCAACCAAAGCAACTAGTTTACAACTAAACTAAAGGAACGGAAATACAACCTTTGTAGATCCGGTTCTCCATCTCCATAGCTCCGTGATGATGTCTTCTCGCTGTCCAAATCGAATCCATGACTCTTGCATCGGCTTCATCGGAGAAGAAGCGGGCTAGGTCATCGACGACGTGCCGAAGATGATCTACGTCCAGGCATCGCTAGATCAAGCTCCAACTTCACCAAGTCAAGAAAACTTGTGAAGGAAACACACTCTACTACTTGGCAAGAGGTAGAGGATGAAGAAATAGGAAATGGGTAGACTTTAGAATTGGATTTCTCACTCATTTTCATCAATTACCATTGATGAAGAAAGGTTTTCTTCAAGTGAAGAAGAAGAAGAAGATGAAGATAATATTATGATAAGTTAATTAAATTAGAATAGAAAATCAAAACTTATCATAAACAAAACCATAGTTAGGTGTAGAGAGTGGACTATGGTTAAATGGAGTGGTTAGGGTTAAGCATGAGACAAAATGGTGACTTAGTCAAACCTTCATGAATCTTCATGAAAGAAACAAAATGAAAGCCACCATTTTCTCTTTATGCATTTTATTTTCCAAAAGGAATAAATGAAATAAATAAATGAATAAGTAAAAACAAAACCCTAACCATTACACAACCATGGTTTAATCTTTACACTTAGCCAATTTAGCATGCATCATCAAACATGATACAAACTAGTGCACAAAATTATATCGTATATACAATATGCACATCCGAGTGAGAAAATCCATCTTAAGTGAACCAATACTAGTTAATGCAAAGTAATATATCAAATATATAATTATGCATTAAATCATTAAATCAACACTTGACACAATGATCCGGTCATGTCGCACACAACCGACTAGTATACAGTGTATCGATTTATCGAATCAATCCTTGATTCGATAACTAGGTTGTATCGCATACAACCATTCGACACATTCATCGCGAGAATAGAATACGGTATCACATACACGCATTATTCTCGGTCCCGCACATATCTCATATGCGCTCCTATTTCGTTTCGCTTGAGCCAGGAAACCTCTGTGTAGGACTCTAAAGACTCGTCAATACGCCGGCAGCAGGTGATGATCATATCAAACACCCACAAGCCGCAAGCGGTCTGCTAAACGTAACGGCCACCCGGGTATTGAGCGATCAGAAGATCGACGAGCAAGCCCGCTCACACTGCTGTGAATCCAACCAGTAACACTTACCGTACAGTCCGGTCTGTTCGTCTGATATGTCGCATATCTAGCCTAGGGGTGGTAAACGTCAGACCCCAATAGCTCGATAAGTCGTGTCGATATGAGGTCTATAACAATTCGAGAAACTAGAGGTAACACTTACCAGTAAATCTCAGCAACCCTGGCCAGGGATTTCCGGTTATAGCCAATCGAACACAGCGCAACATCAACCCCTATACCGGGAGAGACGAATCCCCTCCTATCGCTCATTGCCTCCATGTGACTCGGGACTGTACCCAAAAACCACCGTTTTGCACGCCCTCTTGGACGTGGTAAGATGGAAATCAAAGCACAGTGGGAACCACACAAGACTCTATGACGATCTCGGGTCAACAGACTACTCTGTACCAGTGTCACCAGAGAACTGCCATCTGACGTAAGGTATAATACCATCTGGGAGTTCTCGGCGAGTTCGTCCAGTGTACCCAGTCTCTACTGAGCACCCGTATATCATCTCTGATGTCAAACACCAATGGATATGGGATCATCCATCGCCCATCTGTATGGGTCGAGAAGGTACATGCTAGTCTACTCTGGTATATCGATGCCCCATCTCGATACACTCACGACTAGGGACTTTGAAGGATGTACTTATGGACTACCATGTCCCCACTAGTATGATCCGCATCATAGTCCAGGTAGTCAAGTACACATCCTAAGGGCTTTACCAACATGTAACAGAGAGACAATTAGTATACACGTTAAGGTAAAGTTCAACCAGATAACATACTATCATGTCGAGCAAGAAAGTCCTCCCTATATATGTCCCAGCATCCACTACAATATACATCCAATGTACAGTAATGGCCTCTAGGGCATACATATAACTAACAAGAAAAGGGTGGAGAATAAATTGCAAGCAATGCAAGTGGAGAAAAGAATATGAATAATGATAAATATAAGTCACACCAACCTCTCATCCAAATCCAACTCAATACACATCTCATTAATACAAAGGAAAAGATGGATAAAGCATCTCATGATGATGAAGCCACAAATGCAAGAAACCCCTCCATAATAAGTAATTTGCGCAATTCCAAATTACCCCCTCCAGGGGAAAAGTCCGGCCGCGAAGGAACAAAAGAAAACTGGCCGGAACGGAATGCAAACTGGCAACTTCAGAAAACTGATCCCGTAATAAATTACAGGAAAACCCCGCGACTGCATATACATGCCTGCATTTGTATTCCCACTGAACACAAATGCAAAAATACAAAACTACACTGTCTAATACTAGGATCTGGCTTAAACCGAAGCCGGCTAGTAAAATCCGTCCGATCACGATCCGTGCAATACCGCACGTATCTGATCGACTCCTGCCATATCTCCATACAGCCTCTACAGCGTTCCGCCCGAAACTTGAGTAACTGTGTGTGTGGTGGACTCTAAAGACAAGTCAATACTATGGCTGTGGATTTAACCACTAGCACGTCAGAGCCATCAGCCATACGTGACGGGCCACCAGCTATTGACCAAAAGGGACGTCGATGAGCGAACTCATCCTGACACCCTACTGAGCCTGTCAGTGACAATATCCGTACAGTCCGGTCCGTTCGTCTATGAGCATCGCATGGCGGGCCTAAGGGGTTGGTAAAAGTCAGACCCCCAATAGCGGTACAAGTCGTGTCGGAGTGTAGCCCAGAACACCCTGAGATACTACTGGAATACCTACCAGTAAATCTCCTGCCTTGGCCAAGGACTTTTCATATACTGGCTCTCCTAGACACAGCGCGACCTCACCCCCAATACCGAGAGAGACGAACCCCTGCAGATCCGCTCACTGCCTCCATGTGGCTCGGGACTGTACCCAACTAAAACCTGTTTGCATGTCTCCTTTGAGCGTGGTAGGGTAGTAATCAAAGCACAGTGGGAACTCACACGAGACAAATGACGATCTCAGGTCGATGAACTAACCTGTACACATGTCACCAGTGAACTGCTATCTGACATCAGGTATAATACCAACTAGCAGGCTCTCGGCGAGTCCTGTCTGGTGTACTCATAACCCAATGAGCACCTGTATACATCTTAGGTGAACCAACTGACACCAGTGGCTTATGAGACCGGCCACCGCCCCTCGTCGAGGTCTCGACTGTATACACTAGTCTACTCTGGAGAATCGATGCCCTGTCTCGAAACTCCCACGACTAGGGACCTTTTAAGGATGTGCTTATAGACCCCAGCTCCCACGTATATGATCGCCCTCATACTGCTGGTAGTCAAGCAAGAATCCTAGGGGCTCTATCAACGTGCAATAGTGACCTGTAAGGTCACCTAAAGCAGTACACGATGATAAAGGTAAACCAGATAGCATACTATCATCTCGAGTAAGACTGTCCTACCAGCATAGGTCCTTCCTCAATCATTGCAATCACGTGCCTGTGATCCAATAATTGACTCTGAGGGCACTATATCCAACAATCTCCCACTTGCACTCAAGGCTAATTATTGCGATGTCTCATACTCACAGCCCGTGTGATATCGAACACCCAACTCCTCTACTAGTCAGTCTCACAAAGCTCGTTTGCGAAACTATTGCGTTCGAGGAAGAGCCTCAGTGAGTGGATCCGCTTTGATGTTTCTTTCTATGTCTCTCTTTATCTCAAGTTCGCGGAGAAACCCATCTCCCGAAATGAGCAATACCTATCTTAGAGTATGTCTGGATATCTGATAGGACCTAGTTCATAAATGAACTCCAAATCCAAACTTCTTAGACTGTATCGTCAACTGAACTTAATCAGTATCCTGCGCTATGCCTTCCCTCAGTATCCACCTGGACCATCTGTCCAAAATACTGCCCCTCATCATAGGAAATCCTATAACTCTGACAGCCACTCTGCCATCCAGGTCACCTTGGAAGCCTGGAATGATAACTGTCTCCCGAAGGAGAATGCTGTTATCATATCCCTAGAACACGCACTTATGTCCTAAAACTGTTTCCGATCGTTTCTCCAGGATTGGATTAATATCAACTTATTGCATCTACTGCAAGAACAACATCCGGTGTGGTACTTGACATCTCATGATTGACTCAATTGCCTAAGCAAGTGATCTGCCAATCATGCACATCCCTCTCTACTTTAGTCTATAAGACACCTTTAGAGAGGATGACTCCATCACCTGCAGGTACACTACCGTGCCAGGAGTCGTCCATTCTAAATACTCATAGAATGCTGTCTAAGTACCCAGATTGGGATACTTCCTGAATCTAGATCTAATACCATAGATCCAGTAACCAGAATGTCTGATATAATATCCAAGTCCTATGTGGAGAAATCACTGTGTGACGACCAAAATATAACCACCGTAGTATAGGAATTTCACTTCCTACTCTGTGTATGTCATCCAAATACCAGGACATCACACTCTACTATCTTCTTAACAGATCCATCCCCTATTCTGATGAAGTCAAACCTATGACTGTCACATCAGAAATAAATGATCTATCTCCGCTATATCTGCTTTAGTCTATAAATAGACATAAGCCACTTGTCCACCAATGCTTCCGCTGTTCCCACTGACCACGACAATCCTCTGGCAGAGTCATATACACGTACACTTCTAAAGCAAGTTTAGAACGACGCTATACTCATCCTTCTGCCGGGTCTCACAATCTGGAACAACAGCAATGGCAAGTCTGGGTAAACAAGAACCTCCCTGCCACTGTCCTTGAGCATACCGAAGTACCTCTCGAGTGCCTGAGGTTACCCACCATATCTGCGGAATGGCCAATGGAATGTCAAACCAGGTTGAATGTTTAGGTTCTTATCAAATCTTCAGTAATCGTTTGCGGTTCTGGAATCACTTCCAGTTCTACCATACTCCCACTACTGTTTTCTGAACAAAGATCCATTTTTATTAAAACTGTGGCGAGTCAAGAAAAATATCACCATTGATCTTCCAGATGGTAGAAAGTCAACCCTCGTCATAGCCCGGGTCAACCCATAAACAGCCATTACAGAAACGTGCCTTGAGTCATCCAGAGTTTGGTTTTAAGCATAAGCTGGACAACTCCCCGTATCTTAACATTGTCAAGATATGAACTGTTCTATATCCAATACAGGAACAGAGGCACTGGTTTAATTGAACCAGATTCAAATCATGCAGCTGTCTCCAGTGCATGTTAACTAAATGGAAAGAGGCCGATCAACGTTACTCAACTTAGGAATGCCCAATTATGAGTAACCTGAAAGAGAAGCAAGTTCTCATTACTATCAACTGAATACCATACACAAGTATCTACATCTTCGATCACCTTGAAGAATCCCGATACTTGCAATACCTGGTTCTCTACGCTATTCTTATGCCTATAACTTCTCAAAACTTAGACCCTGTGTTTCCACGAAACACCTTTCTAGGAACTAGAGAAGTCATAAGTAAACCGAATATAGTACGAGGACCAACCCCTCTGTCCTAATGGACACTGGACAATATACAATACTCTGTATAAGTCCGCTGAGTCTAGTAACTCATTCACTGTGTGTCGTAGGTTGAAAACTGTACTTATGGTTAAGAAGAATTACACCGCTGTTCAATGCTCTTTACCTAACCATCGACTGATATAGGTAAATGTCATAGACATAATTTCAAAAAGTTATATCTCACTCTATGAAAATAGACGTACAGATATATCAATTTGAAATTGGTGCATAACAACGGATATTCAAAACCAAACATTTGCCATCCGGCAAACAACCCAGGTGATTTCCTCAAATATCACCAATTACAACGAATTCCGATATAATGAGGATAATCACCTAATTCCCAATAACTTACTCCCACTCATCATCTACAAAACCATACAGATGTGAGAATCAAACCTGGTAAATACATACCCTGGAGCAAGTGTCTAATTGGGAAATCAGTTTTCTTTTAACAGTACACGGTGAAACTGAAACATTGAAATGTTTCGATGGGGTATTCGGGTATTCCTAGTAATGCCTTTTCCATTATCCAGATTCACAACTGTAACCGTATATCTCTTTGCCACCTCTCCAAATCCCTTTATATGTCTTTAGTCATTACCTTCTGCACACCCCTTTAGGCCAAATGGTTTTCTTCCTTCCCTACCGTTCGGCACCAGCCTATGGTTTGGAAAAAGACTATCCAATAAGCATAATGGGTGTACTGTCCTAATCCTAGGAGCACTCGCAATGCGAGAGAAGGTGAAGATAAAAGACAACCGAATAAACCTTATTCCTATTTCTCCTGAACCAGGATCCATCCCCGAACTGGAACAAGTTCCTTTCGAGTTCGTATATAACCATACGATGGATTATCCAATAAACTGTGGATCTTCGTAGTGATACAGAGTGTCCTGGAGAAAT
Source organism: Agapanthus africanus (assembly GCA_030015575.1). Taxonomy (NCBI): domain Eukaryota; kingdom Viridiplantae; phylum Streptophyta; class Magnoliopsida; order Asparagales; family Amaryllidaceae; genus Agapanthus; species Agapanthus africanus. The sequence continues at coordinate 251,637,089 of CM057343.1, forward strand.
ACAAAGGTGATTTAGGATTGGCGAAGAAATATTTGGTTTGGTCGTGAATAGTAGTCGCAATTTACTTTGCCCTCTTACTAATCCCTTTCTTTGTCTTAACTTAATACCTTCTGTACACCGTTTAGGCTAATTGGTTTTCTTCATTCCTTACCGGTCGGCACCTGCCTATGGTTTGGAAGAAGAAAATCCAATTTGCGTAATAGGTGTACTATCTCTTAAACCAAGGAGTACTCGCAACCTGAGAGAAGGTAAAAGGAAAAGACAACTGAATAGTCCTATTCGTTTTCTCCAGAACCGGAAACCATCCTCGAACAAAATCCTTCGAGTTCGTATATAACCATACGATGGTTTTGTCCAATGGAAGTGGACGTTCGTAGTAATACGGGGTGTCCTGGAGAAAAGGGTAAAAGTAGGAGTGGCAATGAGGTCTGCAACTCTGACAATCCAAAAGCCAGTGTTAAGAAGGTTCGGTCAACTTGGTCACTGAGTAATAGTCTAGGGTCGGGTCAATGGTCGCTGCCAAAGAGAGAGAAAAGAAACACTCAGCGTGCACTCTAACCTAGATCAGAATGGTTATCACTTTATCTAATCAGGAAACCTCCCACTGTAACGTCAAATTCTTCCCCAAACCTGAAAGAAGAATTAGCCGGGATCACCCGAGGAGTAAACCAACTCATCAGTGGGAATCGGGATCCAACTATCATCGCATGATAACGTGACGGAATCCGCTCACGTTATCACACTCCAGAAGGTATGCGCATATCTGGCAAGTTTCAGTTTCTTTAGAAACTCCCGATGTGGATTTTTGCCCCATGCTCTTATGACCTTGACTAAGGCCAACAAATCATAAGTCACATGTTAAGTTCTACCCGTCATTGTCCAGGTTGATTTGAACCCACCCGTACAAGCCCTTGACTAGAGCCAACAAGGCTATACGACTGTCCCAAACCAACGCATCTATCTATGCAGCATATGAACACCCAATAGCTACCAAACACTGTGCCTTGACTATGGCCAACAAACAAAGCTTGAATACTATTGACTATCCATATGAAATGACGGAGGGCTACGAATGGTTTCTGGAGAAAACCTTTAACGTAATGAACTTGATATCATCGAAGGAACCGGATAGCTTTATAAAAATATAGTGACGAAAACCTTTGCTAAAGAGGTCACTCCCGGTGAAGGGATCTCGACTCTTTCCCCGTAGAATGAGGTGCAGGATATTCCAACTGAATACCACGATGCAAAGCAAAAGTAATCGGCTATAGTGAAGTTATTGCCCTGACGCAAACTTCTGTCCAAGGGGTCACTCCCGGTGAAGGGATCTCGGCCCTTGTCTCGTCAACTGAGGAGCTGGATATTCATAACCGAATACCACTGTGCAAAACAAAAGAGAACGCCCTTGCAATAACAGCTTTTTGAAAAATGTTCCAACAACATCAGAATAGGTTTGTTTATCTTGCATTGGTCCGAATCAACGCAGTCCCATCAATTGATCACACCAATAAAGAACGAAAATAATGATGTACGTATATGCCATCCGCACTCGCCACCGGGTCCCGTCATCACCCGTTAGGTTACTTAACTAACGACAGAGCGGGGACTGGACTAGCGCGGATGCAAAACATATACAACATCTACTAGTATATATATAATATATAATTTTCGCTCAAGGCATGATAAAATGCAACATCACAGAAATGTACAGCATCAGAGAACAATACAGATATCTGGGATCCCCGGGTTTCATAGAGCCGCTACTGAAACCCGACGTTCCCCTGGTCGTGCGGATAGCCTGTGCAATGAAAATCCTAGACCCCTACGGGCGCGGCAAGTTACCCGCCAAAACCTGAAGCGAGGCAGCCCCCTTCAGCAACGTGAATGGACCACCCAGCACTTCACGGAATCCGGTAACTTGGGCACCCCTCTTGGGTCAACCTGTACCCCCTATGAGTGCGGCGAATAGCCCTGCCAATTCTAGAGTAAAGCCCCCTCCGTCTTAACGCCATGAAATGCGGGCTTGTTGCCCTCTAGAACCCGGCTATCCGTGCACCCCTCCGCGGGGTAATCCTAGTACAGAAAGTAAAATATACATACAACGGGTACATCGACCTCGACCCAGTCGTTCTCCAAAAGAATAATACAAACAGGCAGTGACGGCAGTCCATGTGTCGGACGCTCGCCCCGCAATATCAAATGTACATATAAAACAAACTGTACTAATATTGCAACCAGGCTATCCCCCACGACCAATCCGCAACATCACACTGTAGGGTTCCTAGGCACTCTAATGAAGTCTCACAAGGCATCAACCATGCCAATTTCAAAAATTATGTGTGCCGAGAAACCCTAATACGGATCGTTGACTAGAAGTTTAGGCGAAAAGATAATCTAGTTATCTACTTAACTAAAAGTTAGATGCTACAACCTTTGTAGATCCGGTTCTCCACTTCCTTAGCTCCACGTGGGTGTCCTCTCGCTGTCCATCATGAATCCCGAACTCAATCGTCGGCTTCATCGGAGAAACGGGCGAGCTAGGTCGTCGGCTTCGTGTCAAAGACGATCTACGTCGAGGCATCACAAGTTCAAGCTCCGACTTCACAAAGTTGTGAAACTTGTGAAGAAAACACCCAAAACAACTTGGCAAGAGGTAGAGGGTGAAGAAATAGGAGGTGGGTTCACTTTAGAATTGGATTTCTCTCACTAGAACTCAAGTTGCCATTGATGGCATCAAGGTTTCTATCTTGAAGAAGAAGGAGAAGAAGAAGCTAGTTTATGATAAGTGTTTTTAAAATGAAAAGAAAAATTCATACTTATCATAATCTAACTAGGGTTAAGTGTAGAGAATAAACCATGGTCATTTGGAGAGTTAGGGTTAAGCATGAGGACAAGAATGGTTGCAAAAGTCAAGGCTTCATGAAGCTTCAACTAATGACAAAAGAAAGCCACCATTCTCTTTAAATCATTTCCAAATAAATAAATGAACAAATAAATAAATGAATATGTAAAACCCTAATTATCAAATTAACCATGGTTTAATTCTACACATTTAACCAAATGATCAAGTATCATCAAATATGATACAAAAATGTGCACAAAAGCATATCACATATACAATGTGCATCAAGTGAGAAAAATCCGTTTAAAGTGAACCAATACTAGTTAATGCAATGCAATATATCAAATATATAATTATACATTAAATCATTAAATCAACATTTGATTCAATGATCCGGTCATGTCGCATATAACCGACTAGAATCCAATGTATCGATTTATCGAATCAATGATTCGATAACTAGGTCATATCGAATATAACCAATCGAAACATATATCGCGAGAATGAAATGCGGTATCACATACACGCATTATTCTCCCTCCTGCACATATCTCATATGCGCTCCTATTTCGTTTCGCTTGAGCCAGGAAACCTCTGTGTAGGACTCTAAAGACTCGTCAATACGCCGGTAGCAGATGATGATCATATCAAGCACCCACAAGCCGCAAGCGGTCTGCTAAACGTAACGGCCATCCGGGTATTGAGCGATCAGAAGATCGACGAGCTAGCCCGCTCACACTCCTGTGAATCCAACCAGTAACACTTACCGTACAGTCCGGTCTGTTCGTCTGATATGTCGCATATCAATTCTAGGGGTGGTAAACGTCAGACCCCAATAACCGATAAGTCGTGCCGATATGAGGCTCATAATGGGTCGAGAAACTACCGGTAACACTTACCAGCAAATCTCTGATCAGCCCTGGCCAGGGACTTCCCTGTTACAGCCAATCGAGCACAGCGCAACATCAACCCCCAATACCGGGAGAGACAAAACCCCTCATATCGCTCATTGCCTCCATGTGACTCGGGACTGTACCCAAAGACCACCGTTTTGCACGCCCTCATGGACGTGGTAAGGTGGAGATCAAAGCACAGTGGGAATCACACAAGACTCTATGACGATCTCGGGTCTACAGACTAACCTGCACAAGTGTCACCTGAGAACTGCCATTTGACGTGAGGTATAATACCATCTGGGAGTTCTCGGCGAGCCCGTCCAGTGTACCCAGTCTCCACTGAGCACCCGTACACCATCTCTGATGTCAAACACCAATGGATATGGGATCATCCATCGCCCATCTCATGGGTCGAGAAGCGTATACGCTAGTCTACTCTGGTATATCGATTCCCTGTCTCGATACACCCACGACTAGGGACCTTGAAGGATGTACTTATGGACTACCATGTCCCCACTAGTATGATCTGCATCATAGTCCAGGTAGTCAAGTACACATCCTAAGGGCTTTATCAACATGTAACTATAAGACAGTTTAAAGAGACTAGTGTACATGTTAAGATAAAGAGTAACCAGATAGCATACTATCATATCGAGCAAGAAAGTCATCTCTATATATGTCCAAGCATCCAATATAATATACATCATCTGTACAATACTGGCCTCTAGGGCATACATACAACTAACACGCAGCACAACACAGAACATCAACGTGAATGTCACGTTCGCAAATCCGTCTAACCGGGCTATAGCAGTTAGACAGGATTTACCGATCAAATGACATTCACGGTCGCAGATATAATGTAAATACTGTGAACTAACATGTTTAAAATATCTGATCGAACAAATTTACAGAAGTGGGCCCCAAGCACTACTGTAGCACTCACAGAAAATCTGGGCCCAAAAAGAATATCACAAAACCCCTATTACACAGACTAGGACCCACTGAAAAAAATTGGTGCAATGAAGCTATATTCATGCGGCGGAACCGCGGCCAAAGTGGGGTTATGGCCGCGGTTCCGCGGCTCTCTTGAGGGATTAGGTCACTAAAATTTTACAGTGTTCTTAGAATTCTCTGCACATGTTTCTGCAACACCCTGAAAAATTTTTGGAGCCAAAAAAATTTCGACAGAAACCTAATGCACAAGAAAATATGATTTTTGGGGTTTTATTGTTCGATCGAGTTCTAAACACGTTAGAGCAAGCTAGGCTAAGCTAATGGCATGGCTCTGATACCAATGTAAGTGCACGGCGGCGCCCCGGCCGTCGATCCGACGCCGGAAACGCGGAAATGAAAAACTTTGCGAAACTTGCAAACCGGCACCACCGCGCACTATCAACCCGGATCGGGCCATTAACCTAGCTACTAGCAAACTAAAAGATGGGTAAAGAGTTATACCAAGCGATCCGTATCCTTCGGTCTTCGTCTCCACTCCGATCTCCCGCGGAATCTTCGTCCGTCACCTCCTCGTCGGAAAGGGAACCACATAGCCGGGTTCGTTTACGGGCTCCCACCTCTGGACCGAGGCAACTCGGGCGCGAAGTTGGCTAGCCGATGCGACCAAGATTTGCTGTAGATGTAGTGTAGTAGGCTATTCTCTCTGGGGTTTAAGAAGTTTCCTTAATGTTGTGGAGGTGAAGAAAGCAACTAAGGAAATGTGCTTAGGAATTTAGGTAGCAAGAACAGGAGATGAAACAATTTTCCTCACATAATGAAACCTCTCTCCTCCCTCTCACCAAAGTGGCCGGCCCCTCCAAGAAAAGGGTGGAGGATAAATTGCAAGCAATGCAAGTGGAGAAAAGAATATGAATAATGATAAATATAAGTCACACCAACCTCTCATCCAAATCCAACTCAATACACATCTCATTAATGCAAAGGAAAAGATGGATGAAGCATCTCATGATGATGAAGCCACAAATGCAAGAAACCCCTCCACAATAAGTAATTTGCACAATTGCAAATTACCCTTTCCAGTGGAAAAGTCCGGCCGCGAATGAACAAAAGAAAACTGGCCGGAACGGAATGCAAACTGGTAACTTCAGAAAACTGATCCCGTAATAAATTACAGGAAAACCCCGCGACTGCATATACATGCCTGCATTTGTATTCCCACTGAACAAAATTGCAAAAAGACAAAACTACACTGTCTAATACTAGGATCCGGCTTAAACCGAAGCCGGCTAGTAAAATCCGTCCGATCACGATCCGTGCAATACCGCACGTATCTGATCGAACCCTGCCATATCTCTATACGGCCTCTACAACGTTTCTCCCGAAACTTGAGTAACTGTGTGTGTGGTGGACTCTAAAGACTCATCAATACTATGGCTGTGGATTTAACCACTAGCACGTCAGAGGTATCAGCCATACGTGACGGGCCACCAGCTATTGACCAAAAGGGACGTCGATGAGCGAACTCATCCTGACACCCTACTGAGCCTGTCAGTGACAATATCCGTATAGTCCGGTCCGTTCGTCTATGAGCATCGCATGGCGGGCCTAGGGGATTGGTAAAAGTCAGACCCCCAATAGCGATACAAGTCATGTCGGAGTGTAGCCCAGAACACCCTGAGATACTACTGGAATACCTACCAGTAAATCTCCTGCCTTGGCCAAGGACTTTTCATGTACTGGCTCTCCTAGACACAATGCGACCTCACCCCCAATACCGGGAGAGACGAACCCCTGCAGATCCGCTCACTGCCTCCATGTGGCTCGGGACTGTACCCAACTAAAACCTGTTTGCACGTCTCCTTTGAGCGTGGTAGGGTAGTAATCAAAGCACAGTGGGAACTCAAACGAGACAAATGACGATCTAAGGTCGATGAACTAACCTGTACACATGTCACCAGGGAACTGCTATCTGACATCAGGTATAATACCAACTAGCAGGCTCCCGGCGAGTCCTATCCGGTATACTCATAACCCAATAAGCACCTGTATATATCTTAGGTGAACCAACTGACACCAGTGGCTTGTGAGACCGGCCACCGCCCCTCGTCGGGGTCTCAACTGTATACACTAGTCACCTCTGGAGAATCGATGCCCTGTCTCGAAACTCCCACGACTAGGGACCTTTTAAGGATATGCTTATAGACCTCAGCTCCCACGTATATGATCGCCTTCATACTGCTGGTAGTCAAGCAAGAATCCTAGGGGCTCTATCAACGTGCAATAGTGACCTGTAAGGTCACCTAAAGCAGTACACGATGATAAAGGTAAACCAGATAGCATACTATCATCTCGAGTAAGACTGTCCTAGCAGCATAGGTCCTCCCTCAATCATTGCAATCACGTGCCTGTGATCCAATAATTGACTCTGAGGGCACTATATCCAACACTGAGTTCCTTGGCCAAAGCCACAGCTCCATTGTTATCGCAATACAGAGGTATTGGATGCTCAATGGATGGAACCACACCAAGTTCACTAATGAACTTCTTTATGTTGGAGATAGTGCCCTCAGAGTCAATTATTGGGTCACAGGCACGTGATTGCAATGATTGAGGGGAGGACCTATCCCGGTAGGACAGTCTTACTCGAGATGATAGTATGCTATCTGGTTTATCTTTATCATCGTGTACTGCTTTAGGTGACCTTACGAGTCGCTATTACACGTTGATAAAGCCCCTAGGATTCTTGCTTGACCACCAGCAGTATGAGGGCGATCATATAAGTGGGAGCTGGGGGTCTACAAGCACATCCTTAAAAGGTCCCTAGTCGTGGGAGATTCGAGATAGGGCATCGATTCTCCACTGTAGACTAGTGTATACAGTCGAGACCCCGACAAGGGGCGGTGGCCGGTCTCACAAGCCACTGGTGTCAGTTGGTTCACCTAAGATGTATACAGGTGCTCATTGGGTTATGAGTACACCGGACAGGACTCGCCGGGAACCTGCTAGTTGGGATATACCAGACGTCAGATAGCAGTTCCCAGGTGACATGTGTACAGGTTAGTTCATCGACCTGGGATCGTCATTTGTCTCGTGTGAGTTCCCACTGTACTTTGATTACTACCCTACCACGGCTCAAAGGAGTCATGCAAACAGGTTTTAGTTGGGTACAGTCCCGAGCCACATGGAGGCAGTGAGCGGATCTGCAGGGGTTCGTCTCTCCCGGTATTGGGGGTGAGATCGTGCTGTGTCTAGGAGAGCCAGAACATGAAAAGTCCTTGGCCAAGGCAGGAGATTTGCTGGTAGGTATTCCAGTAGTATCTCAGGGTGTTCTGGGCTACACTCCGACACGACTTGTACCGCTTTTGGGGGTCTGACTTTTACCAACCCCCTAGGCCCGCCATGCGATGCTCATAGACGAACGGACCGGACTGTACGGATATTGTCACTGACAGGCTCAGTAGGGTGTCACGATGAGTTCGCTCATCGACGTCCCTTTTGGTCAATACCTGGTGGCCCGTCATGTATTGGCTTATACCTCTGACGTGCTAGTGGTTAAATCCACAGCCACAGTATTGACGAGTCTTTAGAGTCCACCACACAGACAGTTACTCAAGTTTCGGGCGAAACGCTGTAGAGGCCGTATGGAGATATGGCAGGGTTCGATCAGATACGTGCGGTATTGCACGGATCGCGATCGGACAGTTTTTACTAGCCGGCTTTGGCTTAAGCCGGATCCTAGTATTAGATAGTGTAGTTTTGTCTCTTTGCATTTGTGTTCAGTGTGAATACAAATGCGGGCATGTATTTGCAGTAGCGGGGTTTTCCTGTAATTTATTACGGGATCGGTTTTCTGAAGTTGCCAGTTTGCATTCCGTTCCGGCCGGTTTTCTTTCATTCCTTCTCGGCCGGGCTTTGTGATGGAGAGTGTTAATTGCAAGTTCGCAATTAACATTTTGTGAGGGGTTTCTTTGCATAAGTGTGGCTTCATGATTATCCTCTTCATCATGAGATTCCTTTTTGGTCCATTCTATTGCTTTTCATTTGAGATGAGTGAAAAAGGATTGATTTGTGAGGTTTATATTATCTTTTTAATCATATTGTTTTTCTCTCTCCAATCTATTTTTTTTTTTTCTCATCTTAGTGGGCCGGCCACTTGTTTGAAGGGAGAGAGAGGTTGATTGGTGTTAGAATTATTCTTCATCTCATTTCATGTTTTTATGCTTGCAAGAATCCCAAGCTTCATTCATTCATTCTCCTCCTCATATCCCTCCATCAAGGCAACTTCCATAACCCTAAAGTGACAACTCACTACACTATTCTATAGCAAGCCTTGGACGCGTCGGCTAGCCAACTTCGCGCCCGAGTTGCCTCGGTCAAGAGGCGGGAGCCCGTAAAAGGTTCCGGCTACGTGGTGCCCCTTTCCGACGAGCGAGGAGGTGACGGAGATTCCGCAGGAGATCGGAGCGGAGACGAAGACCGAAGGACACGGATCGTTTGGTATAGCATCTCTACTCTTTTCTTTTTGCTAGCTAGCTAGGTTAATGGCCCGATCCGGGTAAAAAGTCCGCGGTGGTGCCGTTTTGCAAAGTTCGCAAAGTTTTTTGTTTTCCGCGTTTCCGGCGTCGGGTCGACGGCCGGGGCGCCCCCGCGGGCTTACATTGGTATCAGAGCCACGCCATTAACCTTGCCTAGCTTGCTCTAGCGCGTTTAGAACCCGATCGAACAAAATCCCCAAAAACCGTATTTTTGTGCACATGTGTTCTCTGTTGAAATTTTTTGAGCTCCTAAAATTTTTCAGGTTGTTTCAGAGGCATGTACAAGCAATTATAAGAAATCTGGGAAAATACGATCCACTCATTCCATACTTAGACCGCGGAAGCGCGGCCAAAACCCAGGTTTGGCCGCGCTTGCGTGGCGGAAATAGGGAATTGTGGCACCATATTTTCCCAGTAAGCTTATCAGTTGGAAATAGGGCTTTTGGGATATTTTATTTGGGCCCAGTTTTTCTGTAAGTGCTACAGTAGTATTTGGGGCCCACTTTGATAAATTTGTTCGGTCGGATATTTTAAACATGCCCGTTCACAGTTTTTACTTTATATCTACGACCGTGAATGTCACTCGATCGGTAAATCCGGTCTAACTGCTATAGCCCGGTTAGACGGATTTGCGAACGTGACTTTCACGTTGATGTTCTGTGATTGTACTGTGTTGTTGCGGATCGGTCGTGGAGGATAGCCTGGTTGCAGTGGTAGTACAGTTTTGTTTTATATGTACATTTGATATTGCGGGGCGAGCGTCCGACATGTGGACTGCCGTCACTGCCTGTTTGTATTATTATTTTGGGGCACGACCAGGATGCGGTCGATGTACCCGTTGTATGTATATTTTACTTTCTGTACTAGGATTACCCCGCGGAGGGGTGCACGGTAGCCGGGTTCTAGAAGGCAACAAGCCCGCATCTCATGGCATTGAGACGGAGGGGGCTTCACTCTAGAATTGGCGGGCTATTCGCCGCACTCGTAGGGGGTATAGGGTTGACCCAGGAGGGGTGCCCAAGTTACCGGATTCCGTGAAGTGCTGGGTGGTCCATTCACGTTGCTGAAAGGGGCTGCCTCGCTTCAAGTTTTGGCGGGTAACTTGCCGCGCCCGTAGGGGTCTAGGTTTTCATTGCACAGGCTATCCACACGACCAGGGGAACGTCGGGTTTCAGCGGCTCTGTGAAACCTGGGGATCCCAGATATCTGTATTGATCTGTGTTGCTATACTTTTCTGTGTTGCATTTTATCACGCCTTGAGCGAAAATTATATATTATATATATACTAGTAGATGTTGTATATGTTTTGCATCCGCGCTAGTCCAGTCCCCGCTCTGTCGTTAGTTAGCTAACCTAACGGGTGATGACGGGATCCAGTGGCGAATGCGGATGGCATATACGTACGTCAGTATATTTTCGTTCTTTGTGGTGTGATCAATTGATGGGACTGCATTGATTCGGATCAATGCAAGTTAAACAAACCTATTCCGATGTTGTTGGAACACTTTTTCAAAAAGCTGTTATTGCAAGGGCGTTCTCTTTTGTTTTGCATCGTGGTATTCATTTGGAATATCCTGCTCCTCAGTCGACGAGGCAAGGGCCGAGATCCCTTCACCGGGAGTGACCCCTTGGACAGAAGTTTGCGTCAGGGCAGTAACTTCACTATAGCCGATTACTTTTGCTTTGCACCGTGGTATTCAGTTGGAATATCCTGCACCTCATTCTACGGGGAAAGAGCCGAGATCCCTTCACCGGGAGTGACCTCTTTAGCAAAGGTTGTCGTCACTATATTTTTATAAAGCTATCAGTTCCTTCAACGATATCAAGTTCATTACGTTAAAGGTTTTCGCCAGAAACCATTCGTAGCCCTCCGTCATTTCAGTTAAATATTTGGTAGTATTCAAGCTATGTATTTTGACCTCACGCCAAGGCATAGTGTTTGGTAGCTGCCGGGTATTTATCTGTTGCATAGATAGATGCGTTAGTTTGGGACAGTCGTACTACTATTTTGGCCTACGTCAAGGGTATGTACGGGTGGGTTCAAATTAACCAGGATAATGACGGGCAGAACTTGACATGTGACTTATGATATTTTGACCTCACGCCAAGGTCATAAGAGCATGGGGCAAAAATCCACATCGGGAGTTTCAAAAGTACTGAAACTTGCCAGATATGCGCATACCTTCTGGAGTGTGATAACATGAGCGGATTCCGTCACGTTATCATGCGATGAGAGTTGGATCCCGATTCCCACTGATGAGTTGGTTTACTCCTCGGGCATTCCCGGCTAATTCTTCTTTCAGGTTTGGGGAAGAATTTGACGTTACAGTGGGAGGTTTCCAGATTAGATAAATTGGTAACCATTCTGATCTAGGTTAGAGTGCACGCTGAGTGTTTCTTTTCTCTCTCTCTGGCAGCGACCATTGACCCGACCCTAGACTATGACTCAGTGACCAAGTTGACCGAACCTTCTTAACACTGGCTTTTGGATTGTCAGAGTTGCAGACCTCTTTGCCACTCCTACTTTTACTCTTTTCTCCGGGACACCCCGTATTACTACGAACGTCCACTTCCATTGGACAAAACCATCGTATGGTTATATACGAACTCGAAGGACTTCGAGGATGGTTTCCGGTTCTGGAGAAAACGAATAGGACTATTCAGTTGTCTTTACCTTTTACCTTCTCTCAGGTTGCGAGTACTCCTTGGTTTAGGAGATAGTACACCTATTACGCAAATTGGATAGTCTTCTTCCAGACCCTAGGCTGGTGCCGACCGGTAGGGAATGAAGAAAGCCAATTAGCCTAAACGGTGTACAGAATGTATTAAGTTCAGACAAAGCAAGGGATTAGTAAGAGGGCAAAGTAAATTGCGACTGCTATTCACGACCAAACCATGTACTTCTTTGTCAATCCTAAATCACCTATGAATTAAGTACATTCGGTTGTCTTTTATCCTCACCTTCTCTCGCATTGCGAGTGCTCCTCGGATTAGGACAGTACACCCATTATGCTTTTTGGATAGTCTTCTTCCAAACCATAGGCTGGTGCCGAACGGTAGGGAAGGAAGAAAACCATTTGGCCTAAAGGGGTGTACAGAAGGTAATGACTAAAGACATGTAAAGGGATTTGGAGAGGTGGCAAAGAATTATACGGTTATAGTTGTGAATCTGGATAATGGAAGAGGCATTACTAGGAATACCAGGATACCCTATCGAAACATTTCAATGTTTCAGTTTCACCGTGTATTGTTAATAGAAAACTGATTTCCCAATTAGACACTTGCTCCAGGGTATGTATTTACCAGGTATGATTCTCACATCTGTATGGTTTTACAGATGATGAGTGGGAGTAAGTTATTGGGAATTAGGTGACCATCCTCATTATATCGGGATTCGTTGTAATTGGTGATATTTGAGGAAGTCACCTGGGTTGTTTGCCGGTCGGCAAATATTTGGTTTTGAATATCCGTTGTTGTGCACCAATTTCAAATTGATATATCTGTACGTCTATTTTTATAGAGTGAGACATACCTTTTTGAAATTATGTCTATGACATTTACCTATACCAGTGGATGGTTAGGTAAGGAGCATTGAACAACGGTGTAATTCTTCTTAACCAAAAGTACAGTTTTCAAGCTACGACACACAGTGAATGAGTCGCTAGACTCAGCGGACTTATACAGAGTATTGTATGTCGTCCAGTGTCCATGGGGACAGAGGGGTTGGTCCTCGTACTATATTCTATTTACTTATGACTTCTCTAGTTCTTAGACATGTGTTTCGTAGAAACACAGAGTCTAAGTTTTGAGGAGTTATAGGTATAAGGATAAAGTAGAGAACCAGATATTGCAAGTATCGGGATTCTTCAAGGTAATCGAAGATGTAGATACTTGTGAATGGTATTCAGTTGATAGTAATGATTAAGAGAACTAGCTTCTCTTTCAGGTTACTCATAATTGGAGGTACTCCTAAGTTGAGTAACGCTGATCGGCCTCTCTTCCATTTACTTGACATGCACTGGAGACAGCTGCATGATTTGAATCTGGTTCAATTAAATCAGTGCCTCTGTTTCTTGGATATAGAACAGTTCATATCTTGACATTGTTAAGATACGGGGAGTTGTCTGGCTTATGCTTAAAACCAGACTCTGGACAACTCAAGGCACGTTTCAGTAGTGGCTGTTTGTGGGTTGACCCGGGCTATGACGAGGGTTGATTTTCTACCATCTGGAAGATCAATAGTGATATTGTTCTTGACTCGCCACAGTTTTATCAAAAATGGATTTTTCAGAAAACAGTAGTGGGAGTATGGTAGGACTGGAAGTGATTCCAGAACCACAAACGATTACTGAAGATTTGATAAAGAACCTAAAGATTCAATCTGGTTTGACATTCCATTGGCCACTCCGCAGATATGGTGGGTAACCTCAGGCACTCGAGAGGTACTTCGGTATGCTCAAGGACGGTGGCAGGGAGGTTCTTGTTTACCCACACTTGCCATTGCTGTTGTTCCAGGCTGCGAGACCCGGCGGGAGGATGAGTATAGCGTCGTTCTAAACTTGCTTTAGAAGTGTACGTGTATATGACTCTGCCAGAGGGTTGTCGTAGTCAGTGGGAGCAGCGGAAGCATTGGTGGACAGTTAGCTTATGTCTATTTATAGACTAAAGCAGATGTAGCGGAGATAGATCATCTATTTCTGATGTGAAGTCATAGGTTTGACTTCATCAGAATAGGGGATGGATCTGTTAAGAAGGTAGTAGGGTGTGATGTCCTGGTATTTGATGACATACACAGAGTAGGAAGTGATATTCCTATACTACGATCGGTTATACTTTGGTCGTCACACAGTGGTTTCTCCATATAGGACTTGGATATGATATCAGACATTCTGGTTACTAGATCTATGGTTTTAGATCTAGATTTGGGTGGTTTCCCAATCTGGGTACTTTGACCGCATTCTATGAGTATTTAGAATGGACGACTCCTGGCACGGTAGTATACCTGCAGGTGATGGAGTCACCCTCTCTAAAGGTGTCTTACAGACTAAAGGGGAGAGGGATGCGCATGATTGACAGATCACTTGCTTAGGCAATTGAGTCAATCATGAGATGTCAAGTACCACACCAGATGTTGTTCTTGCAGTAGGTGCAATAAGTTGATATTGATCCAATCCTGGAGAAACAGTCGGAAGCAGTTTTAGAACATAAGTGAATGTTCTAGGGATATGATAACGGCAGTCTTCTTCGGGAGACAGTTATCATTCCAGGCTTCCAAGGTGACCTGGATGGCAGAGTGGCTGTCAGAGTTATAGTTTTCCCTCTAACGAGGGGCAGTATTTTGGACAGTTGGTCCAGGTGGATACTGAGGGAAGGCATGGCGCAGGACACTGATTAAGTTCAGTTGTCTATACAGTCTAAAAGGTTTGGATTTGGAGTTCACTTATGAGCTAGGTCCCATCAGACATCCAGACATTCTAAGACAGGTATTGCTCATTTCGGGAGATGGCTTTCTCCGCGAACTTGAGATATAGAGAGACATAGAAAGAAACATCAAAGCGGATCCACTCACTGAGGCTATTCCTCGAACGTAATAGTTTCGCAAACGAGCTTTGTGAGACTGACTAGTAGAGGAGTTGGGTGTTCGGTATCACACGGGCTGTGAGTATGCGACATCGCAATAATTAGCCTTGAGTGCAAGTGGGAGATTGTTGGAGATAGTGCCCTCAGAGTCAATTATTGGGTCACAGGCACGTGATTGCAATGATTGAGGGGAGGACCTATCCCGGTAGGACAGTCTTACTCGAGATGATAGTATGCTATCTGGTTTATCTTTATCATCGTGTACTGCTTTAGGTGACCTTACGAGTCGCTATTACACGTTGATAAAGCCCCTAGGATTCTTGCTTGACCACCAGCAGTATGAGGGCGATCATATAAGTGGGAGCTGGGGGTCTACAAGCACATCCTTAAAAGGTCCCTAGTCGTGGGAGATTCGAGATAGGGCATCGATTCTCCACTGTAGACTAGTGTATACAGTCGAGACCCCGACGAGGGGCGGTGGCCGGTCTCACAAGCCACTGGTGTCAGTTGGTTCACCTAAGATGTATACAGGTGCTCATTGGGTTATGAGTACACCGGACAGGACTCGCCGGGAACCTGCTAGTTGGGATATACCAGACGTCAGATAGCAGTTCCCAGGTGACATGTGTACAGGTTAGTTCATCGACCTGGGATCGTCATTTGTCTCGTGTGAGTTCCCACTGTACTTTGATTACTACCCTACCACGGCTCAAAGGAGTCGTGCAAACAGGTTTTAGTTGGGTACAGTCCCGAACCACATGGAGGCAGTGAGCGGATCTGCAGGGGTTCGTCTCTCCCGGTATTGGGGGTGAGGTCGTGCTGTGTCTAGGAGAGCCAGAACATGAAAAGTCCTTGGCCAAGGCAGGAGATTTGCTGGTAGGTATTCCAGTAGTATCTCAGGGTGTTCTGGGCTACACTCCGACACGACTTGTACCGCTTTTGGGGGTCTGACTTTTACCAACCCCCTAGGCCCGCCATGCGATGCTCATAGACGAACGGACCGGACTGTACGGATATTGTCACTGACAGGCTCAGTAGGGTGTCACGATGAGTTCGCTCATCGACGTCCCTTTTGGTCAATACCTGGTGGCCCGTCATGTATTGGCTTATACCTCTGACGTGCTAGTGGTTAAATCCACAGCCACAGTATTGACGAGTCTTTAGAGTCCACCACACAGACAGTTACTCAAGTTTCGGGCGAAACGCTGTAGAGGCCGTATGGAGATATGGCAGGGTTCGATCAGATACGTGCGGTATTGCACGGATCGCGATCGGACAGTTTTTACTAGCCGGCTTTGGCTTAAGCCGGATCCTAGTATTAGATAGTGTAGTTTTGTCTCTTTGCATTTGTGTTCAGTGTGAATACAAATGCGGGCATGTATTTGCAGTAGCGGGGTTTTCCTGTAATTTATTACGGGATCGGTTTTCTGAAGTTGCCAGTTTGCATTCCGTTCCGGCCGGTTTTCTTTCATTCCTTCTCGGCCGGGCTTTGTGATGGAGAGTGTTAATTGCAAGTTCGCAATTAACATTTTGTGAGGGGTTTCTTTGCATAAGTGTGGCTTCATGATTATCCTCTTCATCATGAGATTCCTTTTTGGTCCATTCTATTGCTTTTCATTTGAGATGAGTGAAAAAGGATTGATTTGTGAGGTTTATATTATCTTTTTAATCATATTGTTTTTCTCTCTCCAATCTATTTTTTTTTTTCTCATCTTAGTGGGCCGGCCACTTGTTTGAAGGGAGAGAGAGGTTGATTGGTGTTAGAATTATTCTTCATCTCATTTCATGTTTTTATGCTTGCAAGAATCCCAAGCTTCATTCATTCATTCTCCTCCTCATATCCCTCCATCAAGGCAACTTCCATAACCCTAAAGAGACAACTCACTACACTATTCTATAGCAAGCCTTGGACGCGTCGGCTAGCCAACTTCGCGCCCGAGTTGCCTCGGTCAAGAGGCGGGAGCCCGTAAAAGGTTCCGGCTACGTGGTGCCCCTTTCCGACGAGCGAGGAGGTGACGGAGATTCCGCAGGAGATCGGAGCGGAGACGAAGACCGAAGGACACGGATCGTTTGGTATAGCATCTCTACTCTTTTCTTTTTGCTAGCTAGCTAGGTTAATGGCCCGATCCGGGTAAAAAGTCCGCGGTGGTGCCGTTTTGCAAAGTTCGCAAAGTTTTTTGTTTTCCGCGTTTCCGGCGTCGGGTCGACGGCCGGGGCGCCCCCGCGGGCTTACACTTTATCCAGACAGCCTCTTTGGCAGCATCGTTGCCAGTGATGTATTCAGCCACCATCGTCGAGTCTGCAACGGTATCCTGTTTGGAACTCTTCCAACATACCGCCCCTCCATTGAGGGTAAAAACAAATCCCGAGTGCGACTTAGAGTCGTCCTTATCACTTTGGAAGCTGGAATCGGTAAAGGACTCCACCCGGAGTTCTCCGTTACCATAAACCAAGAACATGTCTCTAGTCCTTCGTAAGTACTTGAGAATGTTCTTCACAGCTGTCCAGTGACTCTCTCCAGGATCTGCTTGATACCGACTCACTATACTTAGTGAGTATGCTAAATCGGGTCTGGTACATAGCATTGCATACATGATAGAGCCTACTGCCGAAGCATAGGGTATCCCTTGCATGCAAGCTCTCTCCAAATCAGTCTTGGGAGAGATCTCTTTGGAGAGAGTGAGTCCAGAGATCGTGGGTTGGTTCCCACGCTTGGATTCTTCCATACTAAACCTCTTTAGTATGGTGTCAATGTACCTGGATTGGGACAATCCCAGTATCCTTTTAGATCTATCTCTATAGATCATAATTCCCAATATGCAGGAGGCATCACCTAGATCTTTCATTGAGAATCTTTGTGATAAGAAGAGCTTGACTGATTGCAGCATAGGAATGTCATTTCCTATCAAGAGTATGTCATCCACGTACAATACGAGGAAGACAACCTTACTCTCTGCTACCTTCTTATAGATACAAGGTTCATCTATATTTTTGATGAAGTCAAACTCTTTGACTACAACATCAAAACAGATGTTCCAACTCCACGATGCTTGCTTCAACCCATAAATGGATTTAAGCAGCTTGCACACTTTTCCGCTGCTCCCACTGTCTATGAAGCCCTCTGGCTGAGTCATGTACATGCACTCTTCTAAATCACCGTTTAGAAAGGCGGTCTTAACATCCATTTGCCAGATTTCGTACTCATGGTATGCAGCAATGGCAAGTAAGATCCGGATTGACTTAAGCATAGGCACTGGAGAAAAGGTTTCGTCATAATCCACACCTGGTCGTTGACGAAAACCCTTTGCTACAAGTCTAGCTTTGAAAGTCTCAACTTTTCCATCTACACCAAATTTCTTTTTAAAGATCCACTTGCTCCCAATGAGTTTTACCCCTTCAGGAGCATTTTCTAAAGTCCATACTTTATTGGTGTACATGGATTCCATCTCAGATCGCATTGCATCCAGCCATTTCACAGAGTCACCACTCGTGATGGCCTGCTCGAAACTAGTCAGGTCATCATCTTCCATGATGCAATTCTCGCTTCCACCATCAATGAGAAAACCGTAGTATCTCTCAAGCGGATGAGAAACCTTGCTAGATCGGCGGAGAGGCTGGGGCTCGTCGGGTACTACTGAATCCTCTGGTTCTACCAAATCATCTGTTGTAGTTTGTTCTGCTGGAACTTCTTCCAGTTCTACCTCAATGCCACTAATCAGTTTCATAAGAAAACCTTTTTCTAAGAAAGTGGCATGTCGAGAAACAAACACCTTTTGTTCCTCGATGTGGTAGAATATATACCCTCATGAATATTTGGGATATCCAATAAACTTACATAGAACAGACCTTGCCTCGAGCTTGTCCGGATTTTGTGTTTTAACATAGGCCGGACAACCCCATATCTGAATAAAATTAAGACATGGTCTCTTACCATTCCATATCTCATATGGAGTGGTAGGCACTGATTTGGTTGGAACTCTATTCAATAGGTATGCAGCTGTCTCCAGTGCATATCCCCAGAAGGAAATAGGTAACTCAGCAGTGCTCATCATAGAGCGCACCATATCTCATAGAGTGCGATTTCTCCGTTCCGATACACCGTTGTGTTGTGGTGTATAAGGAGGAGTAAGCTGAGAGAGAATCCCATTCTCTTTTAGATAATCCAGGAACTCATTGCTCAAGTATTCTCCTCCTCGATCAGATCGAAGGATCTTAATACTCTTGCCCGTTTGGTTCTCTACTTCGTGCTTATATTCTCTGAATTTCTCAAAAGCTTCAGACTTGTATTTCATCAGGAACACATATCCAAATCTTGAGAGATCATCAGTGAATGTAATGAAGTAGGAAGAACCGTTCCTGGCATTCGTAGACATGGGACCGCATACATCACTATGTACCAGTCCTAAGAGTTCGGTAACTCTTTCTCCGTGTCCACTAAACGGAGCTTTCGTCATTTTTCCTTTGAGACATGAATGGCAAGTATCATAAGATGATAATTCGAACGGGTTCAAATATCCATCTTTATGTAACTTAGCTAGTCGTGTCGCATTGATATGACCAAGTCTACAATGTCACAAGAAGGATTCGTTCATTTCTGTACTTTTCCTCTTGTGTGTGTTTTGTATATTGAGGACTGTATTTTGATTTAGAATGAATATGCCATTATGTAACGAGCCTGATGCAATCAACTTTTGATCTAGGAATATGTTCATAACATTATCATGTACTACAAAATTATATCCTTCTTTATTTAATAAAGAAACTGATATAATGTTGCACATCATGTTCGGTATATAATAGAACTCATTCAGAATCAGTGTATCACCACTTGGTAATACTAGGTGATATTCGCCAACTGCTTTGGCTGCTATATTTGCACCGTTCCCTACTTGAACGGAATGATCACCTTTTCCCAGTTCTCTACCTTTAAGTAGCCCATGTAACAATTTATATATGTGGGATCCTGATCCGGTATCTAATACCCAGGACGTAAGGTGAACTGAGAAACAGTTCTCAATAACTAACACACCTGAAGAAGATGCATCAGCATGCATGTTCTTTTGGGCGGCTTGAGAATCCAGATATTCTTCTATTCCCTGTTCAGTCTTATAACTCTTATAAGAACGAACAGGTCCAACGTACCCCTGCTCAGTATAATAAGCGGGTTCAGTCAATACATCCATATTATTATCTTGATTATGGCCTGACATGGTCTTTACCTGGAGAGAGAGAGAAGAAAATACTTTAGCGTATGCTCTTGCAAGATTAGATTGGTTATTTATCTTATCTAATCAGGATGTCTCCCACTGTTTTTATCAAATCTTCCTTCAAACCCTAAAAGGTAAGATTAGCCGGGATTAATTACACCCTACAATTTCGTCAATCTTTCAGCCAGATCAGTGTCAGTACTTGAGGGAGGTTCCCCATGCTTTCGTACGGACCTAATTAAAGTAAACCTCATTTTCCCAGAGGCGTAACCTCGTTAACACTTTTCTAGACACCTACTTGATCGGCTAATTGTCCTATGTAAAACTCTCTCAGGAGTAACTCTTACTCGCAGTGGGTATCGGGATCCAACTATCTCATAGGAGGTATGCAATCTCATTGCAAATTTCAACACTTGAAATTCCCGATAATGCTTTTGCCCCTAGCGTCCCATGACCTTGACGGAGGCCAAACTACCCATAGGGCGCTAGTCAAGTTCAACCAGTCATTTCTAGATTGAATTAAACCCACCCGTACGACCCTTGACGGAGGCCAAACTACGCCGTATGAATACCCTAATCCAATCGCATCGTATGCTAGCAGATAAGCACTAGTTAGCTACCGTACCCTACGCCTTGACGGAGGCCAAACTACCGCAGCACGAATACTAAGTAGTACTTATCTGAAATGACGGAGGGCTACGCAGGTTTTTCAGAAAACCCTGAGCGTAATGAACTTGATATCATTGTAGAATCATGTGGTTTTTGAAAAAAAGGAGTGTTTTTTAGGCTTTTCTAGTTTCGCTTAAGAGGTCACTCCCGGTGAAGGGATCTCGGCTCTTTCCCCATCGAATAAGGTGCAGGGTATATCATATATACCGCTATGTAAAGCAAAACTCTAAAAGCAATCAAAAGACAAACCGAGAGTTGTAGCATCTGCCAGTTTTTCTAAAGAGGTCACTCCCGATGAAGGGATCTTGGCTCTTTCCTCATCGAATAAGGTGCAGGGTATATCATATATACAGCTATGCAAAGCAAAACTGTAGCTACCCCTTTTTTATAAAGTTTTGATTCTACAACATCTTTTAGGTTTCTTTTCTTTTTATTAATCTCATTAATAAAATCCTATCAGCTTATGCTTCCTAAGCATCACAGAAGAAACGAAAGCAGTAATATTTATATATCAGCATATATATATATAGTATAAGCATTCGTCTCAGGCAGTAGTATGATCTCATCACAGAACATTGCAGCAGAAGAACATATATGAAATATTGGGTATACTAGGATGTCCGTGTTTTCAATACGAGCCTGTATAAAACACGGATTCCACAGTCGCGATGAATAGCCAAACCCACATCCCAAGACCCCTACGAGAGCGGCAAGTAACACTGCCAATTCTAGGGTTAGGAGACCCGGTCTCGACTCCTCGAGATGGCCTCCTACTGGACCCTAGAACCCGGTTACTTATGCTCCCCTCCTTGGGTCAACCTAATGCGGAAAAGTAAATAATATATAATGGTGACATCAACTTCATCCCGGAAGTGCCCCAATAAAAGAATATTACATACAAATGAATTTTACATGAATGAAAATATAAAACTCTCATCTCACATAAAAAACCCCGGCTATTCAGAACGCGACGATCCAATATAACATATCCAGCAACACAAAACATCACATGTCATCAACGTAAGTAAATATGCGCATCCCAATTGTCGTTGACATATAGCAACGAAACCGGCGATATCACATATTACACTTACGGTCACAGAAAAGAAAGTGTAAAACTACAACATTTGGAATCCACAATCTCTTTAGACATCGTAAATCCGAAATATCACATATTTCGCATTTCATGCCTAACTGTATGAATTCCACATATTGTATCACATTCCAGATAAATAGACAGAATTAAACTTTCCGATCAAATAATCAAATACCCAAGATTTCCATAATAGCTCAACACTTGAGCGGAGTTCAAAAATTCCAGAATACGTCACAGTAGCAACGGTCCAGCCGTAGAAGGGTCAAGCCAACGCCTCATATGTGGCACTCCGTACTACCCCAAACCCTAAGGTTCAAAGGGCAGTTCAAGACGGTCACATAATTGAGTTAAGGTATGTTGTCTTCTAGAGGGTCCATCGCGTCACATGCACGGTTTTCCGAAAGATTTAAACCCGAGAAAAATTCAACACTTGAATGTTTTTCGTGCCGGGAAAAATTGAGTTAATGATATCCGTTCGAACATTTTAATACTTTCTAAATTATCCGGAATAACATAACAAAATTAAATTCTTCGATCGAATCGACGATTTCAAAATAAACCCCAAAATTCTCAACACTTGAGTCAGATTTAAAAATACCCATAATTATACAGGAACAGTAGTAAACATTACTGTGCAAACAGAGAAGCCCATTGTTACTATACTGCCGCGGTTCCGCGGCACAAGCAGGGATTCGCCGCGGAACCACGGTCGACCGTACGATTCAGGTTATCAAATTTGCACCGTAATTCTTATAAAACCCTGCTGAATTTTTTAGGTATTTTTAATTCATAAAAAACACAGTTTTTAAAAAATGACCAGAGAGGGGGTTATTTTGATGTTTTCGGGTTCGATCGGGGTTTTAACTTCGTTAACACTTCGCCTAATGCTCTAGCTTGGCTCTAATACCACTGTAGGGTTCCTAGGCACTCTTATGAAGGTTCATAAGGCATCAAACATGCCTGGATAAAAATTTAGACGTGCCAAACAACCCAAAGCCGGGATCATTGCTAGATTATTAGGGTTAAACATGAAAGTAAACATTTTTACTACTAAGTGTGAGGGATTACAACCTTTGTAGTCCGCTCCTTCGCTTCACAAGCTTCGAGTAGAAGTCCCTTTGCCGCGATCCACGATCTCCCGGACTCAAGAGAGGCTCCACGACTCGAACGATCCATGATAGCTTGTCGTATTCCTTTTCTCCGATGATCTACGTCGAAGTTGCAATAGCTCAAGCTCTCTCACTCTAATGAGGTGAACACCCTAATCTAATGGGCTAGATTAGATGAGGATGATAGAGTAGTATTTATGCTTTCTTTTTATATCATAATCTCACATGAAATCATCACAAAAAGAAAATCTAGTGAGCTCTCTTCAAAACTCAAGAGAGAAGAGGATGAAAAATAATGAGATAAATTTCTTTTGTGATGAATAGTAGATAAGAATATATGATTGATTATGGAACCATGATCAAGGATGAGGAGCTTAACCTTTGTAGAGAATAAACTAGAGCTAGGGTTTGGTTAGATTAAGTAATGAGTCATGGATAAATATCAACCATAATATCTAAACCAAGACAAAACCAATGCTTCTAGATGGTGCAAGAAGAAGCTAACTCTAATCAAACCCTAATATCTTTTTATCATCCTTAAACATGTTTCATAATAAATCATATCATGTTACTATAATATATATCACATATATATTATATTTGTAACAAAAAAAATAATACAATTAACATATATCGCATATATATCAATGTATTAATCCGGTGAGAAAATGAAATAATAAAGCGAGCCAATATTAGATAATGTAATACAATATATCATATATATCATTATACATTAAATCATCGAATCAACATTTGATCCGACGATCCGGCTATATCGAATATAACCGACTAATATATCATGTACCGATTCATCGAATCAACACTTGATCCGATGTCCCGGTTCATATCTAAATATCACGAGAATATAATACGGTATCTCATATCGTATTATCCTCGGTCCTGCACATATCACATATGTGCCTCTACTCCGTTTTGCCTGAGCCAAGAAACCTCTGTGTAGGACTCTAAAGAATCGTCAATACGCCGGTAGCAGGTGATGATCATATCAAACACCCACAAGCTGCAAGCGGTCAGCTAAACGTAACAGCCACCCAGGTATTGAGCGATCAGAAGATCAACAAGCTAGCCTATACGTTCTCCTGTGAATCCAATCAGTAACAGTCTCGTACAGTCCGGTCTGTTCGTCTGATATGTCGCATATCAAGTCTAGGGGTGGTATACGTCAGACCCCAGTAACCGATAAGTCATGTCGATGTGAGGCTCATAACAGGTTGAGAAACTACTGGTAACACTTACCAGTATATCTCTATATCAGCCCTGGCCAGGGACTTCCAGTTATAGCCAATCGAACACAGCACAACATCAACTCCCTATACCGGGAGAGACGAATCCCCTCCTATCGCTCATTGCCTCCATGTGATTCGGGACTGTACCCAAAAGACACCGTTTTGCATGCCCTCTTGGACGTGGTAAGGTGGAAATCAAAGCACAGTGGGAATCACACAAGACTCTATGACGATCTCGGGTCTACAGACTACCCTGTACCAGTGTCACCGGAGAACCGCCATCTGACGTGTGGTATATCACCATCTGGGAGTTCTCGGCGAGTCCGTCCAGTGTACCCAGTCTCCACTGAGCACCCGTACACTATCTCTGATGTCAAACACCGATGGATATGGGATCATCCATCGCCCATCATATGGGTCAAGATGCGTATACGCTAGTCTACTCTGGTGTATCGATGCCCTGTCTCGATATACCCTCGACTAGGAACAGTTATAGGATGTACTCATCGACTACCGTGGCCCCACTAGTATGATCTCATCATAATCCCAGTAGTCGAGTACAGATACTAAGGGCTTTATCAACATGTGAGAGAAAGACAGTAAACGAATACAAGTCAACATGTTAAGATAAAGTGAAACCAAATAGCAGACTATCATGACGAGCAAGAAAGTCCTCTCTGTATATATCCAAGCATCCATCATAATATACATCATATGTACAACAATGGCCTCTAGGGCATATACATAACTAACAGATATTGATCCAATCCTGGAGAAAAATTCGGAAGCAGTTTTTGAATATAAGCGGATGTTCTAGGGATATGATAACAACAGCCTCTTTTAGGAGACAGTTATCATTCCAGGCTTCCAAGGTGACCTGGATGACAGAGTGGCTGTCAGAGTTATAGTTTTCCCTCTGACGAGGGGCAGTATTTTGGACAGGTGGTCCAAGCGGATACTGAGGGAGGCATGGTGCAAGATAATGAATGGTTTCAGTTGACGATACAGTCTAAGAAGTTTGGATTTAGAGTTCATTCATGAACTGGGTCCCATCAGATATCCTGACATATTCTAACACAGGTATTGCTCATTTCGGGAGATGGCTTTCTCCGCGAACTTGAGATAAAGAGAGACATAGAAAGAAACATCAGAGCGGATCCACTCACTAAGGCTATTCCTCGAACGCAATAGTTTCGCAAACGGGCTTTGTGAGACAGATTAGTAGCGGAGTTGGGTGTTCGGTATCACACGGGCTGTGAGTATGCGACATCGCAATAATTATCCTTAAGTGCAAGTGGGAGATTGTTGGATATAGTGCCCTCAGAGTCAATTATTGGATCACAGGCACGTGATTGCAATAATTGAGGGAGGTCCTATACCGGTAGGATAGTCTTACTCAAGATGATACTATGCTATCTGGTTTATCTTTATCATCGTGTACTGCTTTAGGTGACCTTATAGGTCGCTATTACACATTGATAGAGCCCTTAGGATTCTTGCTTGACAACCAGCAGTATGATGGCGATCATATACGTGGGAGCTGGGTCTATAAGCACATCCTTAAAGTGGTCTCTAGTCGTGGGAGTTTCGAGACTGGGCATCGATACTCCATTAGTAGACTAGTGTATACAGTCGAGACCCCGACGAGGGGCGGTGGCCGGTCTAACAACCCATTGGTGTAAGTTGGTTCACCTAAGATGTATACAGGTGCTCATTAGGTTATGAGTACACTGGACAGGACTTGCCGGGAACATGCTAGTTGGTATTATACCTAGCGTCAGATAGCAGTTCCCTGGTGACATGTGTACAGGTTAGTTCATCGACCTGAGATCATCATTTGTCTCGTGTGAGTTCCCACTGTGCTTTGATTACTACCCTACCATTGCTCAAAAGAGTCGTGCAGACAGGTTTTAGTTAGGTACAGTCCCGAGCCACATGGAGACAGTGAGCAGATCGGCAGGGGTTCGTCTCTCCCGGTATTGGGTGTGAGGTCGCGCTGTGTCTAGGAAAGCCATTACACAAAGCCCTCGGCCGAGGCAGGAGATTTACTAGTAGGTATTCCAGTAGTATCTCTGGGTGTTCTGGGCTACACTCCGACACGACTTGTACCGCTTTTAGGGGTCTGACTTTTACCAACCCCTTAGGCCCGCCATGCGATGCTCATAGACGAACGGACCGGACTGTACGGATATTGTCACTGACAGGCTCAAGAGGGTGTCAGGATGAGTTCGCTCATCGACCTCCATTTTGGTCAATACTTGGTAGCCCGTTACGTATAGCTAATACCTCTGACGTGCTAGTGGTTAAATCCACAGCCGAAGTATTGACGAGTCTTTAGAGTCCCCCACAGACAGTTTCTCATGTTTCGGGCGAAACGTTGTAGAGGTCGTAAGATATATGGCAGGGTTCGATCATATACGTGCGGTATTGCACGGATCATGATCGGACGGATCATACTAGTGGGCTTTAGTTTAAGCCGGATCCTAGTATTATATTTGTTGGATTATTTTAGTCTCATCGCATTCGCATTCAGTCGGAATGCGGGTGCAGGTATGTATATACAGGTGAGGGATATCCTTGTGATCCGTCACGAGTTTACTTTAGATGTTGTCGTATCTTTTTGTTGGACCAAACAATTGGATTAATGTTTGGATAATGGAAATTGTCAGCTAGAAATCATCATTTGATGCATTAATGTGACATAGACATATATCATGACTCATGGTCTCTTTTTTAACAAAAATGTCATATTAGTGGATTGATTTGTGTCTTGAATTGATGAAGAGAGAGAGAGGGGCTGCCATGACATATAGATTGGACTTGTATTATTTCTCACACACACTCTTTTCTCATCATAACAAGAACAACAAAAGGAAAAGAAAAGCTTCTCCTCCTTCTTCTTCCTCTAGTTCATTATCTTCCTCCAATGGCAACACCTTCAACTTCCATCCAGGCCATGGATGTAAGAGACAAAGTGATTACGAACATTCTCTACAATACCTTGGACACGTCGGCTAGCACACTTCGTGCCCGAGTTGCTTCGGATGAAGCGGGAGCCCGTAAAAAGACTCGTAGATGTGGTGCCCATTCCGACGAGGAGATCAAGACCGGAGTCGCCGCGGGGAGCTTGGGATGGTGGCCAAAGACCGAAGGACACAGATCGATCGGTATAGCATTCTATCCCTTCTCTAGATAGCTAGTTGTAGGTTAATGGTTCGATCCGGGTTTTAAGCATATGATAGCGCCGGTTTTCAAGTTAAGAAAAGTTTTCGTTTCCGCATTTTGGCCTCGTACATACGGCCGGGGCGCTACCGTAGTCTTACACTTTCGTGCACACCCGTTGCACTTAGTTTTGGTTTTGTGCACATTCGTAGCACTTGTATTTGGATTTGATTTCCATGCGCACCAGATGCACTTGAGTATTGGATACGCCTTTTGAGGCTGATTTTGCTTTGAGGCACTTTGTTTTCATGATGGGTACTATATTATGTAGTAGCCGAACACGACAGATCTAAGAACAGTACCTGAGTATTTTGCATGCATTAAACGTTTAACCAGAGGTTTTCAAAAAGGATCTATAGTCTCGCTATTTCCTATGTGTCCGTGAGTGATACGAATGTTTACATGGAAAACCTTTTGGGATATTTCAAAAAGGTGGAACGTATATTTAGCAAAACCAATTTGAGCATATATTTATTACTTTACAAATGAGCGTCCGTCACTTGTGCCGTGAGTTATGCATCACACGGCGATTCAGAAAAGATTTTGCATGTGTTTTATTCAGTTTAAAGGATTTTTCCAGGGATGCGTACTATATATGTATTATAGTATTTAACTAGTGTATATTGGATTTCAGTAGTGGATTTCGAGATCTGTAACTCCATTGTAACTCCGATGATATGCATGCAAATCCGATGATTTGCGTGACGCTTGACGGAGTTCGGTTTTTGAGTTTTGTACTCGGTTTCATGCGCACTTGACGCGCTGTGTTATTCGGTATCTTCTGTGATTTCGGAGCCCTGTTGATTTGAGCTGATTGTTGAAATGTTTTAGATTTTAGAGGTTTAAATTTAAATTCGGGGACCGAATTTCTTTATGGGGGAAGATTGTAACATTTCAGAAAAAAATTATTATTTTTGGGAATTTATATAATTAAATAATAAATATTATGAATATTTTGATAATACAGTATAATTAAATACCGATAAATCGGAAAATATTTAAAATTAAAATGTTGATTTTGGAGGTATATATGTGATTTCGGTAAATTATAAAATTTTATAATTTAATATACACAAGTTTATTTCTAAACTTGATTAATGTTCACTAATCATGCTTTGATTTAGTTTTGTGCGTGTGACATACACCATAGCATGTTACAAACCTTATTGCATTTTTGTAACCATGGTTTCATTTTGGTTTCCTATTGGAAAATGAAAAGATAAAAGAGAAAGGAAAATAGAAAAGAAAAGAGAAATAGATTAAACAAAAGTGTATGGACAAGAGAGAGAATGGAGAGAGAGGTGGGGAGTCTTTGACCATGGCACTCATTTGTTTATCCTTTATTATTTCATCTTCATTCTCTCTCTCTCAACCTCTTGGCAGCCCACTCCCTCCTCCCTCCTCTACCTCCTCAAACACCCACATCCCCACCTCAAAACTTCATACCCCTTCAATGAAACCATGCACAAGATCATCACAAGCACTTTGGACCAAGAAAGTTTGGATTTTGAGCACTTGGGGCAACTCAAGAAAATTCATGAGTTGCCAAATGAGGTACTTTTATCACCGTTAGTATTGTATTTGATTCATTTTAACATCTATTTTAGTTTAGAGTGGGTTAAATGAGGTTTAGTGAACTTTGAAAATTCTAAGTTAAGGATTAGGGTTTGAATTGAATCCAAAGGTGAAATTGAGGCATAATAGTGACCTTAAACCACTGTAGGGATTGTATTTTGGACTGAAACCATAGAGTAAACCCCCATTCATAAACTTAGAAACCCCGATATCCGAAAATTGTGAGAATTGTGATAGTATTTTGACATCTTCTATGACCCGAGGCACCTGAAAATATTTTAGCAAACACAGAGAGTCATGCATGCAACCTGGAGTGTACCCTAGAGACCTGATTGATCGTTTCTGTGTGGTGTTTAGAATGTTTCATAACCAAAGAAATTTATACCGCAATCAATTAACGGTGTCGATGTAGCGTGCTAATGAATACGGATCGTCCACTAAGATGTGTGTTTTGATCGATTTTGTTTTAGATGAGTCAAAATGAAAAGATAAAAGAAAATTGTAAGAAATTTGATTCAAAATTTATGAAATTTAGTTTCAAGAATCATAAAGAACAAGATCTAAAATCAAGCAATACTAAAGATCAAGAAAATGTCCAAATAGTTTGAATTATAAAGATTTGTAAAGAGGCTTGTGGGAATCGATCCAATCGATAGGGATGATAAATAATAATGATTACAAATTCTTATCTATTGATGATTTGTTACTAGATCGATGATAATCAACGAGGTTTAGGGATCTATCGAAGAAACTAGGGTTTCTTCATCATCATCCCTTATCCTTTCGTTAATTAGCATTCAAATTCTAGCCTCTAGGAAATTCAATCATCGATCGTTGATCTCTAATTTAGAGTGAAAACATTCAAGAAAGCATTTCGCTCAAAACTAGGTCGTCGTTGATTCAATTTCCTAAAATTTACAATACTCATAAGACTTAAGAATCGTTCAAGAATTTAATCATCATCATCTATCTATTTTCTCGACTCCTCCACAAGCGGAGTTTTCACTCAAACAACATGAAAAAGAAAACAATCAAGAATTGATAACTCTTCATAATGCTCAAATGTAATGAAAAGCAAGATCAAGAATTTTCACCTTTTATTTAATCGACGTTTCGTTACAATTCACTCAAAGATTACAAGATTTTGAGGAGAGAACTCAATCGTCGAAACTAGCTTCGCATCGTCTTCGTGACTCGCGGATCGTCGTGGATCTTTTGCTCGGATGAAGATCGGCATCGCTTCACAAGGCTCGTTGAAGGCTTGCTTTGGTTCGGTACTCGGTGGATCTTGATTTGGATCAAATTGTGTCACTCAATTTGATTTAGAATTGATTTGGATCTCACTATAATTCTTTTACCACTCAAAATAATTTCCCTCCAAATTCAACAACCTCCAAATTCTAGATCTAGATCCCTTTTTATAACCACTCATTTGAATCTTCCCTCCAAAGCTAGGTTGTTAGAGACAGTCTTCTAGAAGAAGTTTGTTGGAGGGAATATTCTAGAATAAGGTTGTTGGAGAGAGACTTCTAGAAAAAGGTTGTTGGAGATAGCCTTCTAGAATAAGGTTGTTGGAGGGAATATTCTAGAGAAAGGTTGTTACAAGGAATATGTAACGTTTTGAAAATCGTTTCGGTGAAATTTCGGAAAAATCGGTAAAATAAGGGGGTTTTCTATAAAAATGTCGAAATACAAATATCCTTATTATAAAATTAAATATACATATTCTAGCTATATATTTGCTAGTATTTGGTGTTTATTGAGCCACTGGTAAAATTTCTAATTTTCTGAAAAATTTTCCGAAATTAATTATTTTAATATTATTTTAAGCCGTCACCAATACATTTAATTAGGGAAAATTACAAATTGGAATGAGTTGAAACAAATTTTGTGCATCATAACACATTAAACAAAATTTTAACATGTCGTTTTCTGAAACAAAATGAATTTGTCAAGATGGGTTTAGAAAATATAAAAGAAAATGCTTAATTTGTGAAAGTAAGTTAAAAGATGAGTTGATGGGGGGTTTCTTGTGAATGGAAATTTCTACCCAACATACCCACACCCACATGCCTACCTCCTTGGCCGAGCTCTCTTGTGGCAGCTCCTACTTTGCCCCCACTCCCCCACTCATTTCTCTCCACTTCAATTAAGAAAAGAAATTTAAAGAGGGAATTAAAATATAAGATGATGGGAATGTCTCTAAATATGTCCACAAAAATTCACCCACTCCATTTTCTCATTCCCCCTCCCAATTTCCTGCAGGCCGAGCCCCCTCTCAATCAGCCCCTAATTTTCCCCACTTCTTTTCTAACACAAAATTTCACACAATTTCAACAAAATCAAGAGAAAAACCTTACAAACTCCAAATCCATGCTTTACCCATTTTCCTTTAGCCAATTTAGCATAGATCTTGGGGGGATGGAAGAAAGTTTGGGAGGCTAAGATTCATGTTTGATCTTCAATCAATGAGGTATAAATCCTAAACCTTTTGTTAAATTGTTGTATTAATACTTTAAATCAAGACATAATTAGTTAGTATTATGGATTAGATGTCAAGTTTAAGATTTCTAGAGGGGGTTTTAGAATTCAAGTGAATGTTGTATCACTTATTTTTTTGTTGTAATGGGTAGTTTAGCATCTTAAGTTTTGGAGAATGTAAGCTAGTAGTTAGTTTACTAATTGTTGCTTCAAAATTTGTCCAATTTCATAAATTTTGTTAACTAGGTTTTTATAATTAATATAATTAGAAGAGAGATGAAATTAGAAATGGTTTGTGTGAATTAGTTGAGTTAATTAGTGAGCATTATGGCCACTAAAATTTGTTAAAATGTTTTTATTGGTTAAAACATCAAGTTTTGAACAAAAAGGGTAATTGTGCTAACTAGATTTTGGTTTAAGGAAATTTAGCAAGATTAAAAATCTAGTAAATGTTTATGTGGCCTATTTAAGCTAATTAGTGAATATTGTGACCACTAGTTTTGCTAAAACATCAAGATTTGTATTAAAACGGTTAGTTTTTCTTACTAGGTTTCGGAAAAATAGCTTTTAAAGCGAATTTGAAGTTTTGATGATTTAAACCCTATTTTATATATATATTTAGGTGTTGTGAAACCACGAATGGTGCGTTTGAGTTTTTATCGATGGTTGACGTTTGTACATCGACATCGAGGGTTGGTTTGGCTATTCTTGCATGCGTAGACGATAGGTTTTGACCTATGCGTGATACGCGTGCCGAATTGGTTTTTGCATACCCTTTCGATTTCGAATTTAGTTTTTATGCGTTACGATACGTGGCGACATGTAGGTACCCCAGGTGGACTTCGAGACGACAAGCAAGCGCGTGACGACGTCGGCACCGGCGAGCTCAGATCAGGTGAGTAGATTTATATCTATGGGAAGAAGTCGGGTGGATGGCGTATAGCACCCCCGCAGTTCGTGGTGATGTATGCAAATACGTATACACACATATATTGATTATATTGTTTGAGATTATTAATATTAAAAATGGATATGTGTTGTGTTGGATAGGTTTAGTGTTGCGAGACCCTAGAGTAGAGGTTGCACCACACATACACACACACCCATACTTGCATACCTCCCTCTTTCATTGTGCTTATACGGGAATATGTATTTATGTGTTCACATGGGTATGGGACTATGTGTTGACATACTGGATTTGAGGATAGTATTTAGGGATTTGAGGTGAGTCGATGACATTGATTTGAGACCGTGAGATCGATGATATGACAGGGTTCGTATTTGATATACGACCTGATGTTTTAGCGGGTCCTTTGGCGTAGTTTTCACACACGTGCATGCATACTTAGCTGGTATCAGTATTGTACTAGAAAGAGATCAGTAACCGGATTAAGATCATTGATAAAGAAGATACCAGATGAATAATGTGATGAACATGATATTGACCCGTACCCAGATTTGGGGATGCCGTACGACGGATTTACGTACAAGATATATATTGTTGATTGATCCGCACTCTTGACTTGGGATGTCTGATTATAGATATGGTATCGGATATGATATTATTGAGGCGGGATCACCGACTATACATATACAGGTATGTATATGTATCGACTCAGATGATAGGCGGTTTCCTTACCTGTAGTTCAGCCATATAGTTTAGTGTAGTTGTTAGATTAGATTAGACTCCTACCTATTTCAAAACTAGCGGATCGTGGGTATTTTAAAAGAGGTCAAGAGATCTACGGATATTTCCAAAGACGTATCCTTTCTTAAAACCACTGTAGTCCTTATTTTCAAAACCCCACGATTCGTGTTATTTCAAATGTCACCATTGTTTAATATTTTGCTCCCGCTCATTTTGGTTGCTCGCTCCACATCGCATACTTACATTGTTATTTCATATTGCATTGTTGACATTATGCTGTTAGGACACCAACACCATTACCAATGATGCGTATGTACCACGTACACTTATTTGCCGGCTCACACACATCTTCATCGGTAATTGACATGTCGCGTACACCTTAGAAAATATTATTGCTTAACTTAGCTTGATAGCTAGTAGTTTGATATAATATTAGTGTACATACCTTATATGCCAGCTTAAATATTATACTTATTACTTGTCACTTCATGCATACTGTTATTCATTGTTATGCCGTATTCATGGATTCTCATGCCTATATTCATCGGTTTATATGGTATTGATGATTTGGATTTGGATTTCCATGAGATTTTCTGGATTTGGGGGAAAACCGCAAAACTTGTATAAGCTTCTTTCCTCCCTTTTAAATAAAAAGTGAGGTTTTCCCATGATGTATGAGTCGTCCACCATAAGTTTGCTGATGGATTTCGAGACCCGATTCGAGGAGATGGATGAACCGTTTCGGGCACATGGTGGGCCCGGTGCTGTACCCCAGGGCAAGAAGATCGTGTTGTTGACGTTGAGCCTATGCAGGGGAGCACGACTGACCGGTGATTTTACCCGACGCGTCGGATATCCGGAGGATACCGTCGTGGTCTTGTGATGGATATTAGGGGCCGGTCTGGACTGACGGCGCCCTAGATAGTGAAATTGAGACACTGAGATTTTTGAGATATTGAGGTACCGAGCCTGAGACATTAAGATTGAGATTTATGTTTTGTGTCGATGCTAGACACTGTTGTTGCTGATTTCATTATGATACCTCTTTTAAAAAGATACAGAAATCTCACTAAGTTATGAAGCAGTTTCTTCATTTTCATGTATTCTGTTTTCATGCATTCATACCTCATCCATATGATATATTGCTATCTGAGGCACTGACACGAGCACTTGGTATTACAGTTTTGAGAGATATACCTTAACCATTGTTATAGGCTACAGATTATATATTTGAGGATATATTATGATCGTATGACCTAGGATTGCGTCATACATGCGATTCCTGTTCGTAGATGTATTCTATTCACGAGTTGGCAACTCACCCCCGTTGTGCCCCAGTTTCTTGCAGGTTTGCCGTACAGGTTTCATTACGGTTTTGCGGGCACTGTTTCGTTCGGGTGACTTGCTAGTAGGTGGGTTTATTGGTATCGTACCCATCATATTACCTTGTATAATATTAATCAGTTGTATCTAGTAATTCCATCAACCAAACATGTATTTATTTTGAGATAGAGAACAGTGATGTTATTTTTTCGACCTTAGAGTCGCGCGTTATATTTCTTGTGGTTTTGAGTTTCCTTTTGAGTTTTGATCCTCGCCCTTGGCGTTGTATATTATATTGTTTGTGTGGTTGTGACCGTCGATTGACGAAGAGCTAGCTCCCGCTTGGGGATGCCTTTTATTGATTTCGTATACTATTCCTGTTGTATCCCGTTTAGGGGCCAGTATTTACAAAGGAGACTCTGCCGAAATTTTCAGGAAATATTCGATGTTTTAAAAACGCATAATTCGGCTTATGCTATTAAAACTACTTGATTTAATTTGGTTTCCTTCACTCTACTACTTTTCTTGGTTTGGATTTCTGGGTTTTCGGCTTACTTAGATTACGTACGTCTCGAGACGTTTCGTAGTCTAAGTGCCGGTCATGTTCCGTACTTTCGGATCGTGACAAAGTTGGTATCAGAGCGTTAGGTTTTACCTTCGGAGCGTAGGATGACCCTTGGTTGATGGAATAGGTGACTAAAGTGTTGGAGATAGTGCCCTCAGAGTCAATTATTGGATCACAGGCACGTGATTGCAATGATTGAGGGAGGACCTATCCCGGGACGACAGTCTTACTCGAGATGATAGTATGCTATCTGGTTTACCTTTATCATCGTGTACTGCTTTAGGTGACCTGACATGTCGCTATTGCACGTTGATAGAGCCCCTAGGATTCTTGCTTGACTACCAGCAGTATGAGGGCGATCATATAAGTGAGAGCTGGAGTCTATAAGCACATCCTTAAAAGGTCCCTAGTCGTAGGAGTTTCGAGACAGGGCATCGATACTCCAGAGTAGACTAGTGTATACAGTCGAGACCCCGACGAGGGGCGGTGGCCGGTCTCACAAGCCACTGGTGTCAGTTGGTTCACCTAAGATGTATACAGGTGCTCATTGGGTTATGAGTACACCGGACAGGACTCGCCGGGAACATGCTAGTTGGTCTTATACCTGACGTCAGATAGCAGTTCCCAGATGACATGTGTACAGGTTAGTTCATCGACCTGGGGATCGTCATTTGTCTCGTGTGAGTTCCCACTGTACTTTGATTACTACCCTACCACGGCTCAAAGGAGTCGTGCAAACAGGTTTTAGTTGGGTACAGTCCCGAGCCACATGGAGGCAGTGAGCGGATCTTCGGGGGTTCGTCTCTCCCGGTATTGGGGGTGAGGTCGCGCTGTGTCTAGGAGAGCCATTACACGAAGTCCTTGGCCAAGGCAGGAGATTTACTGGTAGGTATTCCAGTAGTATCTCAGGGTGTTCTGGGCTACACTCCGACACGACTTGTACCGCTTTTGGGGGTCTGATTTTTACCAACCCCCTGGGCCCGACATGCGATGCTCATAGACGAACAGACCGGACTGTACGGATATTGTCACTGACAGACTTAGTAAGGTGTCAGGATGAGTTCGCTCATCGACGTCCCTTTTGGTCAATAGCTGGTGGCCCGTTATGTATTGGCTTATACCTCTGACGTGCTAGTGGTTAAATCCACAGCCATAGTATTGACGAGTCTTTAGAGTCCACCACACTTTCAGTTACTCAGCTTTCGGGCGAAACGCTGTAGAGGCCGTATGGAGATATGGCAGGGTCCGATCAGATACGTGCGGTATAACACGGATCAGGATCGGACGGTTAGTACTAGTGGCCGTATGGATATATGGCAAGGTTCGATCGGATACGTGCGGTATTGCCCGGATCAGGATCGAACGGATATTACTAGCTGGCTTTGGTTTAAGCCGGATCCTAGTATAGTACAGTGTAGATTTTGTCTTTTTGCATCTGTATCCGGACGGAATACAGATGCGGGTGTGTATGCACAGTATCGGGGTTTTCCTGTAATTTATTACGGGACCAGTTTTCTGGAGTTGCCAGTTTGCATTCCGTTCCGGCCGGTTTTCCTTTGTTCTTTCCCGGTCGGACTTTTCCGATGGAGGGGGTTATTTGCAAGTTTGCAAATAACACTTTATGGATGGTTTTCTTGCAAATGTATTTATTATGATAGCATCTTTTTGATACCATTCTCATCACTTGCTTTTTGTTGATAAGAAAGGATTTGAGGTTGATTTGAGTTTTGGTTATGATGATGTTTTTAAGGTTGTGGTCACCTCTTGCTTTCTCCTACCATCACCTCCCTTCATGCTTCATATTCTTTCTCCACCATTTTTCTAAGAGGATAAGTTTTTTTTCATACTAGAGAGAAGAAGAAGAGAGGATGATTTTCAAGAGGGAAAATTTGTTCATCTCATTTCATGCTAGAAAAATGCAAGCACCATTTTTCTTATCTTGTTTCCTCCATCAATGGCAACATAACCCCAAATGAGACATAGCCTCTACACAACACATTCTACAGCAAATCTTGGACGCGTCGACTTGCCAGCTTCGCGCCCGAGTTGCCTCGGTATTGAGGTGGGAGCCCGTAAAAGATGCAGGCGATGTGGTGCCCTTCCGGCGAGGAGGCAACGACCGAAGTTTCCGCAGGAGATCGGGACGACGACGAGAAGACCGGAGGACTCGGATCACTCGGTATATCTCTTCCAATCTTGTAGTTAGCTAGAACTAGTTTAATGGTCCGATCCGGGTGTTTAGTGCGCGGTGGTGCCGGTTTGCAAAGTTCGCAAAATTAAAGTTTATCACCGTTTCCGCATTTGGCCGTCGGATTGACGGCCGGGGCGCCGCCGTGCACTTACAGTGGTATCAGAGCCTCGCCATTAACTTCGTCTAGCTTCGTTTGATGTGTTTTGCATTTCCGATCGACCAAAATTCCAAAATCTACATTTTCCTTCGCATCAGTTTTCTGTCGAATTTTTTCTGGCTCTAAAAGTTTTTCAGGTGGTCTCAGAATGATGTGCAGGAAGTTCTAAGAACTCTGGGAAAATTCGAGACAATGATCCCTCATCCAGAGCGCGGAACCGCGGCAAAACCCCCCTTGTTGCCGCGGTTCCGCCGCGGTTTGGTGGGATCAATGCTTCGAAATTCTCCAGTGGGCTTCTGGGCTGTAATTAGAGGTTTTGGAATATTAATTTTGGGCCCAGAATTTCTGTGAGTACTACAGTATTGCTTTGGGGCCCACTTGTTAATTTTTGATCGATCGGATATTTTAAACACATTATTTCACAGTATTTACATTATATCTGCGACCGTGAATGTTACTCGATCGGTAAATCCGGTCTAACTGCTATAGCCCGGTTAGACGGATTTGCGAACGTGACTTTCACGTTGATGTTCTGTGTTTTGCTGTGATGTTGCGAATCGGTCGTGGGGGATAGCCTGGATGCAATGCTAGTACAGTTGTGGTTGTATTATGTACATTTGATTTTGCGGGGCGAGCGTCCGACATGTGGACTGCCGTCACTGCCTGTTTGTATTATTCTTTTGGGGCACGACCTGGTTGCGGTCGATGTACCCGTTGTATGTATATTTTACTTTCTGTACTAGGGTTACCCCGCGGAGGGGTGCACGGATAGCCGGGTTCTAGAGGGCAACGGGCCCGCATCTCATGGCATTGGGACGGAGGGGGCTTCACTCCAGGATTGGCGGGCTATTCGACGCACTCGTAGGGGGTACAGGTTGACCCAGGAGGGGTGCCCAAGTTACCGGGTCCATTCACGGTGCTGAAGGGGGCTGCCTCGCTTCAGGTTTTGGCGGGTGACTTGCCGCGCCCGTAGGGGTCTAGGATTTCATTGCACAGGCTATCCACACGACCAGGGGAACGTCGGGTTTCAGTAGTGGCTCTGTGAAACCCGGGGATCCCAGATATCTGTATTGTTCTGTGATGTTGTACATTTCTGTGATGTTGCATTTTATTCACGCCTTGAGCGAAATATAATATATATTGGTATATATATTAGTAGATGTTGTATATGTTTTTCATCCGCGCTAGTCCAGTCCCCGCTCTGCCGTTAGTTAGCTAACCTAACGGGTGATGACGGGACCCAGTGGCGAATGCGGATGGCATATACATACGTCAGTATATTTTCGTTCTTTGTGGTGTGATCAATTGATGGGACTGCATTGATTCGGATCAATGCAAGATAAACAAACCTATTCTGATGTTGTTGGAACACTTTTCAAAAAGCTGTTATTGCAAGGACGTTCACTTTTGTTTTGCATCGTGGTATTCATTTTGAATATCCTGCTCCTCAGTCGACGAGGCAAGGGCCGAGATCCCTTCACCGGGAGTGACCCCTTGGACAGAAGTTTGCGTCAGGGCATTAACTTCACTATAGCCGATTACTTTTGCTTTGCACCGTGGTATTCAGTTGGAATATCCTGCACCTCATTCTACGGGGAAAGAGCCGAGATCCCTTCACCGGGAGTGACCTCTTTAGTAAAGGTTTTCGTCACTATATTTTCTAAAAAGCTATCCGTTCCTTCAACGATATCAAGTTCATTACGTTAAAGGTTTTCGCCAGAAACCATTCGTAGCCCTCCGTCGTTTCATATGGATAGTCAATAGTATTCAAGCTGTGTTTGTTGGCCATAGTCAAGGCACAGTGTTTGGTAGCTGTTGGTTATTCATATGCAGCATAGATAGATGCGTTGGTTTGGGACAGTCGTACAGCCTTGTTGGCCCTAGTCAAGGGCTTGTACGGGTGGGTTCAAATCAACCTGGATAATGACGGGTAGAACTTGACATGTGACTTATGATTTGTTGGCCATAGTCAAGGTCATAAGAGCATAGGGTAAAAATCCACATCGGGAGTTTCAAAAGAACTGAAACTTGCCAGATATGCGCATACCTTCTGGAGTGTGATACCGTGAGCGGATTCCGTCACGTTATCATGCGATGAGAGTTGGATCCCGATTCCCACTGATGAGTTGGTTTACTCCTCGGGTGACCCCGACTAATTCTTCTTTCAGGTTTGGAGGAGAATTTGAGGTACAGTGGGAGGTTTCCAGATTAGATTAAGTGATAACCATTCTGATCTAGGTTAGAGTGCACGCTGAGTGTTTCTTTTCTCTCTCTCTTTGGCAGCGACCATTGACCCGACCCTAAGACCATGACTCAGTGACCAAGTTGACCGAACCTTCTTAACACTGGCTTTTGGATTATCAGAGTTGCAGACCTCATTGCCACTCCTACTTTTACCCCTTTCTCCAGGACACCCCGTATTACTGCGAACGTCCACTTCCATTGGACAAAGCCATCGTATGGTTAGATACGAACTCGAAGGAATTCGAGGATGGTTTCCGGTTCTGGAGAAAACGGATAGGATTATTCAGTTGTCTTTTCCCTTTTACCTTCTCTCAAGTTGTGAGTACTCCTTGGTTTAGGAGATAGTACACCTATTATGCAAATTGGATAGTCTTCTTCCAAACCTTAGGCTGGTGCCGACCGGTAGGGAATGAAGAAAACCAATTAACCTAAACGGTGTACAGAAGGTATTAAGATTAAGACAAAGCAAGGGATTAGTAAGAGGGCAAAGTAAATTGCGACTGATATTCACGACCAAACCAACTATTTCTTCGCCAATGCTAAATCACCTTTGTATTTCTCCAGGACACTCCGTATCACTACGAAGATCCACAGTTTATTGGATACTCCATCGTATGGTTATATACGAACTCGAAAGGAACTTGTTCCAGTTCGGAAATGGATTCTGGTCCAGGAGAAATAGGAATAAGGTTTATTCGGTTGTCTTTTATCTTCACCTTCTCTCGCATTGCGAGTGCTCCTAGGACTAGGACAGTACACCCATTATGCTTATTGGATAGTCTTCTTCCAAACCATAGGCTGGTGCCGAACTGTAGGGAAGGAAGAAAACCAATTGGCCTAAAGGGGTGTGCAGAAGGTAATGACTAAAGACATATAAAGGGATTTGGAGAGGTGGCAAAGAACTATACGGTTATAGTTGTGAATCTGGATAATGGTAGAGGCATTACTAGGAATACCGGGATACCCCAACGAAACATTTCAATGTTTCAGTTTCACTGTGTACTGTCAAAAGAAAACTGATTTCCCGATTAGATACTTACTCCAGGGCATGTATTTACCAGGTATGATTCTCACATCTGTATGGTTTTACAGATGATGAGTGGGAGTAGGTTATTGGGAATTGGGTGATCATCCTCATTATATCGGGATTCGTTGTAATCGGTGATATTTGAGGAAATCACCTGGGCTGTTTGCCGGTCGGCAAATATTTGGTTTTGAATATCCGCTTTTATGCACCAATTTCAAATTGATATATCTGTACGTCTATTTTCATAGAGTGAGATATACCTTTTGATATTATGTCGATGACATTTACCTATATCAGTGGATGGTTAGGTAAGGAGCATTAAACAGCGGTGTAATTCTTCTTAACCATAAGTACAGTTTTCAACCTACGACACACAGTGAAAGAGTTGTTAGACTCAGCGGACTTATACAGAGTATTGTATGTTGTCCAGTGTCCGTTAGGACAGAGGGGTTGGTCCTCATACTATATTCTGTTTACTTTTAACTTCTCTAGTTCTTAGACATGTGTTTCGTAGAAACACAGGGTCTAAGTTTTGAGGAGTTATAGGTATTTGAATAGAGTAGAGAACCAAGTGTAGCAAGTATCGGGATTCTTCAAAATGATCGAAGATGTAGATACTTGTGTATGGTATTCAGTTGATAGTAATGAAAAAGAGAAATTACATCTCTTTCAGGTTACTCATAATTGGAAGCATTCCTAAGTTGAGTAACGCTGATCGGCCTCCTTCCATTTAGTTGACATGCACTAGAGATAGCTGCATGATTTGAATCTGGTTCAATTAAATCAGTGCCTCTGGTTCTATATTGGATATAGTACAGTTCATATCTTAACATTGTTAAGGTACGGGGAGTTGTCCGGCTTATGATTAAAACCAGACTCTGGATAACTCAAGGCACGTTTCTGTAATGGCTGTTTGTGGGTTGACCCAGGCTATGACGAGGGTTGATTTTCTACCATCTGGAAGATCAATAGTGATATTGTTCTTAACTCGCCACATTTTAAAAGAAATGGTTATTTTTCAGAAAACAGTAGTGGGAGTATGGTAGAACTGGAAGTGATTCCAGAACCGCAAACGATTACTGAAGATTTGATAAGGAACCTAAAGATTCAATCTGATTTGACATTCCATTGGCCACTCCGCAGATAAGGTGGGTAACTTCAGGCACCCGAGAGGTACTCCGGTAGCCTCAAGGACGGTGACAGGGAAGTTCTTGTTTACCCACACTTGCCATTGTTGTTGTTCCAGACTGCGAGACCCGGCAGGAGGATGAGTATAGCGTCGTTCTAAACTAGCTTTAGAAGTGCACGTCTATATGACTCTGCCAGAGGGTTGTCGTAGTCAGTGGGAGCAGCGGAAGCATTGGTGGACATCAGGCTTATGTCTATTTATAGACTAAAGCAGATATAGCGGAGTTAGATCATCTGTT
The DNA here is from genome assembly GCA_030015575.1 of Agapanthus africanus. NCBI lineage: Eukaryota > Viridiplantae > Streptophyta > Magnoliopsida > Asparagales > Amaryllidaceae > Agapanthus > Agapanthus africanus. Next base: position 251,679,087 of record CM057343.1, read on the forward strand.
TCTGATGTGACAGTCATAGGTTTGACGTCATCAGAATAGGGGATGGATCTGTTGAGAAGGTAGTAGGAAGTGACATTCCTATACTACGATCGGTTATACTTTGGTCGTCACACAGTGGTTTCTCCACAAGGGACTTGGACATTATATCACACATACTGGTTACTAGATCTATGGTTTTAGATCTAGATTTGGGTGGTTTCCCAATAAGGGTACTTTGACAGCATTCTAAGAGTATTTAGAATGGACGACTCCTGGCACGGTAGTGTACCTGCAGGTGATGGAGTCACCCACTCTAAAGGTGTCTTATAGACTAAAGTAGAGAGGGATATGCATGATTGGCAGATCACTTGCTTAGGCAATTGAGTCAATCATGAGATGTCAAGTACCACACCAGATGTTGTTCTTGCACTAGATGCAATAAGTTGACATTGATCCAATCCTGGAAAAACAGTCGGAAGCAGTTTTAGAACATAAGTGGATGTTCTAGGGATATGATAACGACAGCCTCATTTGGGAGACAGTTATCATTCCAGGCTTCCAAGGTGACATGGATGACAAGGAGGTTGTCAGAGTTATAGTTTTCCTTCTGACGAGGGGCAGTATTTTGGACAGGTGGTCCAAGGAAATACTGAGGGTGGCATGGTGCAGGATACTGATTAAGTTCAGTTGATGATACAGTCTAAGAAGTTTGGATTTGGAGTTCATTTATGAGCTCGGTCCCATCAGATATCCAGACACTCTAAGACAGGTATTGCTCATTTCGTGAGATGGCTTTCTCCGCGAACTTGAGATATAGAGAGACATAGAAAGAAACTTCAAGGCGGATCCACTCACTGAGGCTATTCCTCGAACGCAATAGTCTTCCAAACAGGATTTGTGAGACTGACTAGTAGAGGAGTTGGGTGTTCGGTATCACACGGGCTGTGAGTATGCGGCATCGCAATAATTAGCCTTGAGTGCAAGTGGGAGATTGTTGGAGATAGTGCCCTCAGAGTTAATTATTGGATCACAGGCACGTGATTGCAATGATTGAGGGAGGACCTATCCCGGGACGACAGTCTTACTCGAGATGATAGTATGCTATCTGGTTTACCTTTATCATCGTGTACTGCTTTAGGTGACCTGACATGTCGCTATTGCACGTTGATAGAGCCCCTAGGATTCTTGCTTGACTACCAGCAGTATGAGGGCGATCATATAAGTGAGAGCTGGAGTCTATAAGCACATCCTTAAAAGGTCCCTAGTCGTAGGAGTTTCGAGACAGGGCATCGATACTCCAGAGTAGACTAGTGTATTCAGTCGAGACCCCGACGAGGGGCGGTGGCCGGTCTCACAAGCCACTGGTGTCAGTTGGTTCACCTAAGATGTATACAGGTGCTCATTGGATTATGAGTACACCGGACAGGACTCGCCGGGAACATGCTAGTTGGTCTTATACCTGACGTCAGATAGCAGTTCCCAGATGACATGTGTACAGGTTAGTTCATCGACCTGGGGATCGTCATTTGTCTCGTGTGAGTTCCCACTGTACTTTGATTACTACCCTACCACGGCTCAAAGGAGTCGTGCAAACAGGTTTTAGTTGGGTACAGTCCCGAGCCACATGGAGGCAGTGAGCGGATCTTCGGGGGTTCTTCTCTCCCGGTATTGGGGGTGAGGTCGCGCTGTGTCTAGGAGAGCCATTACACGAAGTCCTTGGCCAAGGCAGGAGATTTACTGGTAGGTATTCCAGTAGTATCTCAGGGTGTTCTGGGCTACACTCCGACACGACTTGTACCGCTTTTGGGGGTCTGATTTTTACCAACCCCCTAGGCCCGACATGCGATGCTCATAGACGAACGGACCGGACTGTACGGATATTGTCACTGACAGACTCAGTAGGGTGTCAGGATGAGTTCGCTCATCGACGTCCCTTTTAGTCAATAGCTGGTGGCCCGTTATGTATTGGCTTATACCTCTGACGTGCTAGTGGTTAAATCCACAGCCATAGTATTGACGAGTTTTTAGAGTCCACCACACTTTCAGTTACTCAGCTTTCGGGCGAAACGCTGTAGAGGCCGTATGGAGATATGGCAGGGTCCGATCAGATACGTGCGGTATTGCACGGATCAGGATCGGACGGTTAGTACTAGTGGCCGTATGGATATATGGCAAGGTTCGATCGGATACGTGCGGTATTGCACGGATCAGGATCGAACGGATATTACTAGCCGGCTTTGGTTTAAGCCGGATCCTAGTATAGTACAGTGTAGATTTTGTCTCTTTGCATTTGTATCCGGACGGAATACAGATGCGGGTGTGTATGCACAGTATCGGGGTTTTCCTGTAATTTATTACGGGACCAGTTTTCTGGAGTTGCCAGTTTGCATTCCGTTCCGGCCGGTTTTCCTTTGTTCTTTCCCGGCCGGACTTTTCCGATGGAGGGGGTTATTTGCAAGTTTGCAAATAACACTTTGTGGATGGTTTTCTTGCAAATGTATTTATTATGATAGCATCTTTTTGATACCATTCTCATCACTTGCTTTTTGTTGATAAGAAAGGATTTGAGGTTGATTTGAGTTTTGGTTATGATGATGTTTTTAAGGTTGTGGTCACCTCTTGCTTTCTCCTACCATCACCTCCCTTCATGCTTCATATTCTTTCTCCACCATTTTTCTAAGAGGATAAGTTTTTTTTCATACTTGAGAGAAGAAGAAGAGAGGATGATTTTCAAGAGGGAAAATTTGTTCATCTCATTTCATGCTAGAAAAATGCAAGCAACATTTTTCTTATCTTGTTTCCTCCATCAATGGCAACATAACCCCAAATGAGACATAGCCTCTACACAACACATTCTACAGCAAATCTTGGACGCGTCGACTTGCCAGCTTCGCGCCCGAGTTGCCTCGGTATTGAGGTGGGAGCCCGTAAAAGATGCAGGCGATGTGGTGCCCTTCCGGCGAGGAGGCGACGACCGAAGTTTCCGCAGGAGATCGGGACGACGACGAGAAGACCGGAGGACTCGGATCACTCGGTATATCTCTTCCAATCTTGTAGTTAGCTAGAACTAGTTTAATGGTCCGATCCGGGTGTTTAGTGCGCGGTGGTGCCGGTTTGCAAAGTTCGCAAAATTAAAGTTTATCACCGTTTCCGCATTTGGCCGTCGGATTGACGGCCGGGGCGCCGCCGTGCACTTACATAAAGTAGAGTGACGTACCGTGGGTATGTTCCACGGCATACTTACGATACGCTACTTCACTTAAGAAGTCTTAGGATGTGCATTTCTTTGTTCAGTATTATATCCATTCCTGATTTAGCCTCATCGGTATTAGTTATGGTTTTGCTGCCACGATTACGGGCAGGGAGAGCTACGGCTAGAGTTGCGGTCAGCATGAGCTCGTTACGAACGAGGACTAACCAGGGCGTAATTTCGGCAACACACGATTGCAGAGATGTGTCTTTTTACTGTGTTTTCGCGCCACGAGCGTTTGGCGGATCGCCTTTACGAGATTTCTCGGACGTGCCGATCAGTACCAGAGGATTAGGCCACCGACAGAGGCCAGCCAGATTTTTGATGACCGTTGGCGCATTGCTTATTCATGATAATTGAGGCACTGTTCAGCGTGCAGACGAGTGAGCCAGTTATTGCTGCGAACGACGAGATATCGCCCCAGACGTTGGAGCTATTGCAGTACGAGTTATACTAAGAGATAATAGAAGGTCTCTAGTCCCCCGAGGATGAATGACTAGGACAGGTGGTTCGTTCGCCTACCCCGATGCGAGGTCATCAGATAGATTGATTCCAGCTAGAGACGACTTCACGCGGAGACGTAGAGAGTCGACAGAGACGATCTAATGTCGGAAACCTATTATTTCAGGTTTAAAGTATTCGGAAAGACATGCAGGCAATTCTATGGACCCTCTAGAAGAATGAAACCCTAACTCGACTTAATGCCCGTGTGAAAGCCTTTGAACCTTAGGGTTTGCGGCAGTTCCGCGGCGCCATTAGTGAGGCTTGGGTTTGCCCTTCTACGGCTGGACCATCGATGCTGTGGTACGTACTCGATACTGTTAAACTGTACCCAAGATGTTAAGCTCTTGGGGGATTATGAGGTTTTGACAAATCGATCGGATGATTCGACTTCATTCGGATATCAGGTGATGAGATGCATTTCTTGGGAGACTCCAGATACGAGTATAGCCGTTGGAGCGCAATCCATGCAGCCACGACGAGACGAGTCTGAAGCAGTCGACATTAGAGAAAGGTGGAGTAAGAGGTTCGTACAAGATCTGGATAAGATGACGTTCCACTCTGCCGACATCAGAGATGCGATACGCATGCCGAGGCCTTGTATTTGGATATACCTTCCTGAAGGAGTCGCGATGAGTATGCAGCCGTTCTGGAACAAGAAATTGCTTAGTAAAGGACGATGACTTTCGGACAGTTCGGCAGAGACGAGATTTGGGAGAGTTTCGACAGGACCTTTCTGGAATGAATTACGAGAAGACTTGGACCCAGGAGTGGTCATGTTACGCACACCGACAGGCCAGAGTTCAGGATCGTCGACGAGACATGCTATGAGTGACCACGGCTGTTGGCCAGAGATTCTTGGAGGATGTGCTTGAGCGGGACTATTCCGCCATACTTGATTTTGCGTATTTTGGGCGATCTATTCGCATGATTGATTTTTGATGATTGAGTTTCATGATATTTGTCTTCATGGACCATGGTTGCACCTGCTGAGTATTTACGATTTTGCACAGTTCTTGCACTTGATATCGTTTTCGTGCCTTAGTTTCTCACGTTTACGATTTTATGGGTTTCATACAGTTGAGTTGATTTTGTGCATATGTACGCACACGATTTGGTTTTTGCACTCGGTATAGTTCATATATGCTTGCAGTGCAGTGTTACGTATGTTGTACATTTAGATGCACTGGACTTCGATTTCGTTTGTGATGTTTGATATTTGTTTTGTGTACCTTGTGCACCTGATTTGGATTTTCGCGCATGTTGGGCGCATGTTTTGAGGTGCGATTTTGGTGCACACCAGATGCACTAAATCGAGATTCTTCGTACATGTCAGATGCACCTGATTTTGCTGTCAGGCACCCACGTTGCCTACGACAGATGTTTCGTGCACACCCGATGCACTTAGATCTTGTTTCTGTGTATATGTTGGCACATATATGGATTTTGATTTCCATGCGCACCAGACACACGTAGTATTCGTATGCATATTTTGGGATTGATTTTTTATAGAGCAGTGCGTTTTATGATATTTGCTATGTGTTTTCGTACTAAGCAGGACTAGTCAGAGGACAGTACCTGAATGTATTTTGCATGCATTGATAGTTATCGAAGGGAATTCCAAAAAGCGAGCTATAGTCTCAGTATTTACCTACGTGTCTGAAATGACACGAAACGTTTAAAACAAGAAAACCCTTCCAAATTGTTTCCCAAAATGGCGGAACGTACAGTTCAAACAAAAGGTATATATGTATATGATTATTTTCTTATGATAGACGTCCGCCACTGTGCAGTGTTATGCGCATTGCACAACAACTTTAAGAGATTTGGCATGCATTCCTTTCAGATATTTACATATATAGATTTGATATTTACGTGTATAGTTTCGAGTTATATCATATTGGTTTTGTATTGGATTTGACATTTGTGTCTTTACCATGACTCCGATGATTGCGGGATGCTTGATGGAGTTTTGATTTTGAGTTATATGCTCATTTTTCATGCGCATGCGCTGCGCTACGATTTGTTTTATGTATTTATGATTTCGGAGCCCCGACGACTTGATGGTTTTGCTTAGATGTTTTAGTATTTTGGGGGAGTTTTAATTTAAATTAGGGGACCGAATTTCTTTAAGGGTGAAAGATTGTAACGTTTTGAAAATCGTTTCGGTGAAATTTCGGAAAAATCGGTAAAATAACGGGGTTTTCTGTAAAAAGGTCGGAATACAAATATCTTTATTATAAAATTAAATATACATATTCTAGCTATGTAATTGCTAGTATTTGGTGTTTATTGAGCCACTAGTAAAATTTCTAATTTTCTGAAAAATTTTCCGAAATTAATTATTTTAATATTATTTTAAGCTGCCACTAATACATTTAATTAGAGAAAATTACAAATTGGAATCAGTTGAAACAAATTTTGTGCATCATAACACATTAAACAAAATTTTAACATGTTGTTTTTTGAAACAAAATGAATTTGTCAAGATGGGTTTAGAAAATATAAAAGAAAATGCTTAATTTGTTAAAGTAAGTTAAAAGATGAGTTGATGGGGGGTTTCTTGTGGATGGAAATTTCTACCCAACACACCCACACCCACATGCCTACCTCCTTGGCCGAGCTCTCTTGTGGCAACCCCTACTATGCCCCCACTCCCCCACTCATTTCTCTCCACTTCAATTAAGAAAAGAAATTTAAAGAGGGGATTAAAATATGAGATGATGGGAATGTCTCTAAATATGTCCACACAAATTCACCCACTCCATTTTCTCTCTCCCCCTCCTAATTTCCTGCAGGCCGAGTCCCCCCCCCCCCCCCAATCAGCCCCCAATTTTCCCCACTTCTTTTCTAACACAAAATTTCACAATTTCAACAAAATCAAGAGAAAAACCTTACAAACTCCAAATCCATGCTTTACCCATTTTCCTTTAGCCAATTTAACATAGATCTTGGGGGATGGAAGAAAGTTTGGGAGGCTAAGATTCATGTTTGATCTTCAATCAATGAGGTATAAATCCTAAACCTTTAGTTAAATTGTTGTATTAATACTTTAAATCAAGACATAATTAGTTAGTATTATGGGTTAGATTTCAAGTTTAAGATTTCTAGAGGGGGTTTTGGAATTCAAGTGAATGTTGTATCACTTGTTTTTTTGTTGTAATGGGTAGTTTAGCATCTTAAGTTTTGGAGAATGTAAGCTAGTAGTTAGTTTACTAATTGTTGCTTCAAAATTTGTCCAATTTCATAAATTTTGTTAACTAGGTTTTTATAATTAATATAATTAGAAGAGAGATGAAATTAGAAATGGTTTGTGTGAATTAGTTGAGTTAATTAGTGAGCATTATGGCCACTAAAATTTGTTAAAATATTTTTATTGGTTAAAACATCAAGTTTTGAACAAAAAGGGTAATTGTGCTAAATAGATTTTGGTTTAAGGAAATTTAGCAAGATTAAAAATCTAGTAAATGTTTATATGGCCTATTTAAGCTAATTAGTGAATATTGTGACCACTAGTTTTGCTAAAACATCAAGATTTGTATTAAAACGGTTAGTTTTGCTTACTAGGTTTCGGAAAAATAGCTTTTAAAGCGAATTTGAAGTTTTGATGATTTACACCCTATTTTATATATATATTTAGGTATTGTGAAACCACGAATGGTACGTTTGAGTTTTTCTCGATGGTTGACATTTGTACATCGATATCGAGGGTTGGTTTGGCTATTCTTGCATGCGTAGACGATAGATTTTGACCTATGCATGATACGCGTGCTGAATTGGTTTTTGTATACCGTTTCGATTTCGGATTTGGTTTTTATGCGTTACGATACGTGGCGACATGTAGGTATCCCAGGTGGACTTCGAGACGATAAGCAAGCGCGTGACGACGTCGGCACCGGCGAGCTCAGATCAGGTGAGTAGATTTATATCTATGGGGAGAAGTCGGGTGGATGGCGTATAGCACCCCCGCAGTTCGTGGTGATGTATACAAATACGTTTACACACATATATTGATTATATTGTTTAAGATTATTAATATTAAAAATGGATATGTGGTGTGTTGGATAGGTTTAGTGTTGCGAGACCCTAGAGTAGAGGTTGCATCACACATACACACACACCCATACTTGCATACCTCCCTCTTTCATTGTGCTTATACGGGAATATGTATTTATGTGTTCACATGGGTATGGGACTATGTGTTCACATACTGGATTTGAGGATAGTATTTGGGGATTTGAGGTGAGTCGATGAGATTGATTTGAGACCGTGAGATCGGTGATATGACAGGGTTCGTATTTGATATACGACCTGATGTTTTAGCGGGTCCTTTGGCGTAGTTTTCTAACACGTGCATGCATACTTAGCTGGTATCAGTATTGTACTAGACAGAGATCAGTAACCGGATTAGGATCATTGATAAAGAAGATACCAGATGAATAATGTGATGAACATGATATTGACCCGTACCTAGATTTGGGGATGCCGTACGACGGATTTACGTACGAGATATATATTGTTGATTGATCCGCACTCTTGACTTGGGATGTTTGATTATAGATATGGTATCGGATATGATATTATTGAGGCGGGATCACCGACTATACATATACAGGTATGTATATGTGTCGACTCAGATGATAGACGGTTTCCTTACCTGTAGTTCAGCTTGTTAGTTCAGCCGTATAGTTTAGTGTAGTTGTTAGATTAGATTAGACTCCTACCTATTTCAAAAATAGCGGATCGTGGGTATTTCAAAAGACAGGTCAAGGGATCTACGGATATTTCCAAAGACGTATCCTTTCTTAAAACCACCGTAGTCTCTATTTTCAAAACCCCACGATTCGTGTTATTTCAAATGGCACCATTGTTTAATATTTAGCTCCCGCTCATTTTGGTTGCTCGCTCCGCATCGCATACATACATTGTTATTTCATATTGCATTGTTGACATTATGCTGTTAGGACACCAGCACCATTACCGATGATGCGTATGTACCACGTACACTTACTTGCCGGCTCACACACATCTTCATCGGTAATTGCCATGTCACGTACACCTTAGAAAATATTATTGCTTAAATTAGCTTGATAGCTAGTAGTTTGACATAATATTAGTGTACATACCTTATATGCCAGCTTATATATTGTACTTATTACTTGTCATTTCATGCATACTGTTATTCATTGTTATGCCGTATTCATGGATTCTCATGCCTATATTCATTGGTTTATATGCTATTGATGATTTGGATTTGGATTTCCATGAGATTTTCTGGATTTAGGGGAAAACCGCAAAACTTGTATAAGCTTCTTTCCTCTCTTTTAAATAAAAAGTGTGGTTTTCCCATGTTGTATGAGTCGTCCACCATGAGTTTGCTGATGGATTTCGAGACCCGATTCGAGAAGATGGATGAACCGTTTCGGGTACATGGTGGGCCCGGTGCGATACCCCGGGGCAAGAAGATCGTGTTGTTGACGTTGAGCCTATGCAGGGGAGCACGACCGACCGGTGATTTTACCCGACGCGTCGGATATCCGGAGGATACCGTCGTGGTCTTGTGATGGATATTAGGGGCCGGTCTGGACTGACGGCGCCCTAGATAGTGAAATTGAGACACTGAGATTTTTGAGATATTGAGGTACCGAGCCTGAGACATTGAGATTGAGATTTATGTTTTGTATCGATGCTAGACACTGTTGTTGCTGATTTCATTATGATACCTCTTTTAAAAAGATACAGAAATCTCACTAAGTTATGAAGCAGTTTCTTCATTTTCATGTATTCTGTTTTCATGCATTTATACCTCATCCATATAATATATTGCTACCAGAGGCACTGACACGAGCACTTGGTATTACAGTTTTTAGAGGTATACCTTAGCCATTGTTATAGGTTACAGATTATATATTTGAGGATATATTATGATCGTATGATCTAGGATTGCGTCATACATGCGATTCCTGTTCGTAGATGTATTCTATTCACGAGTTGGCAACTCACCCCCGTTGTGCCCAAGTTTATTGCAGGTTTGCCGTACATGTTTCATTACGGCTTTGCGGGCACAGTTTCGTTCGGGTGACTTGCTAGTAGGTGGGTTTATTGGTATCGTACCCATCATATTATCTTGTATAATATTAATCAGTTGTATCTAGTAATTCCGTCAACCAAACATGCAAACATGTATTTATTTTGAGATAGAGACCAGTGATGTTATTTTTTCGACCTTAGAGTCGCGCGTTATATTTCTTGTGGTTTTGAGTTTCCTTTTGAGTTTTGATCCTCGCCCTTGGCGTTGTATATTATATTGTTTGTGTGGTTGTGACCGTCGATTGACGAAGAGCTAGCTCCCGCTTGGGGATGCCTTTTATTGATTTCTTATACTATTCCTGTTGTATCCCGTTTAGGGGCCAGTATTTACAAAGGAGACTCTGCCGAAATTTTCAGGAAATATTCGATGTTTTAAAAACGCATAATTCGGCTTATGCTATTAAAACTACTTGATTTAAATTGGTTTCCTTCACTCTACTACTTTTCTTGGTTTGGATTTCTGGGTTTTCGGCTTACTTAGATTACGTACGCCTCGAGACGTTTCGTAGTCTAAGTGCCGGTCATGTTCCGTACTTTCGGGTCGTGACAGAATATTCTAGAGTGAGTTTGTTATGCAGAGCCTTCTGGAAGAAACCACGTGGTCTTTGAGAGTCTTCTAGAAGCTTGGCTGTTACAAGAAGGCATGTGGAGAAATATAAGCTAGTGACATGTCTAACAGGCCGCGGATCCGCGGCGGATAGGCCAACTTGGCCGCAGATCTGCGGCCTATTGGTGGAGCTACTGCATTCAAATTTCTGTGCTGATTTGTGTTGGCTTCATGGTACTTTTCTGATCTCTGGAATTTTATAAATCTTTCTTTTTACTTCCACATCACAAGTCTTGAACTTGGTGTATTTTTATCAACACTTTTAGCACTTCCGGCTCTTTTTCCTGGAGAATTTCCTGCACACAATCTCGAGACAAGTGTTGATTCACAAAAGATCATGCATGCAATAATAACACTCAATTTCTCTCAAAATACCGGTTATAATGTATAACACATGTTATTTTGTATTTTACAGACGAATTGCTAATATGTTCTATATTTATACCAAACACCTTTAGATGATTGCAAATAGCAGGGAAATTGTTGTGTTAAAAATGCAATATTTTCGACTGATCAAATTCCCCCAAACTTAATTTTGGTCGTCTCGAGCAAACTTGTTTTATTCAGGTGAAGGAGAAAAATATAAGAAAAAAGAAAAACTAACTAGCACACTTTCATAGGCAACACGATTGCACTGAGCACGTACAACAAGTTTTTAAACCTCTAGGTGTCCCTAGTAGAAGGAGTGTTGTCTCCTGAGGGTTTTCAGCTGATTGCACCCATAAAATCCAATAATAAAAGGAAGACCGTGAAAGTTACATGTAAAGATAAGAATTGTAAAAAAAAGACTTTGAAAAGTAGAGTTTCCAACTAATACTAGCTTTTCAGTTGTCATGAGCCCTATCTTAATAGTCATGAAAGGATATTAGAAATCACATTACCCCTCAATAAAATATTGTCTTTATTCTTCATTCTTATCTTTCTTCCAAACACCGATCATATACCCCTACGTGTGTGTAAAAGACATCCCTACACTCGGAGAATTCAATTCAAGCTATCATACTTTTGTCCATCTACTTCAGTACTTTTAATTTAATGAATATTTAGACAGATTTGCTCACATATTTTTCATGCGACCGTTAATATTTCTTGAGATACTAACTGAACGATTACTCATGTGCTTGCTTATTAGGTGTATTAGTATTTTCCTCGTCTTGCACCACCTAAGCCTTAGCAGTGACTCCCAGACCAATTGGTCTAAGGCACTAGCTGATGAAGAACCCTCGCTATATTTTTTATTGCTGTCTTGGTGATAACAAAACCAGTGTTCATTTTTCTTCGCCATTTATATTTTTTTATTCATTTATTATTTCCGTCATACTTTGGCTTTCAGACCAGAACATTTCAAGGCATCCTCTACTATACCGAGTTTCATGATGTGTGTAAGTACGAATAGTAGGGTATCAACATTCAAATGTTTAGCTTCCAGAATAGAAACTATTTTTCAGACTTATTTTTATCCTCAGATTAGTGGCTTCCTTCATCTTACTAACCCTTTGGACAACGGCTCATAACTACTTATTACTAGTTTCGTTTAAGAAAACTTCTAATTTTCTTGGTTTTCTTAAATTTTTCTAATCTTTTGAATGTAATTTTTCACTATCTAACCTTTTATTATCTTATTTATGTAAAAAAAAATTATTTTAAATTTTTAAATTTTTTTTTATTATATGTTTTGTGCTTATGCAAAGTATGCGAAGTGATGCGTAAATAAGCACAAACCTCTCCGAAACTTGTCTTCAACAGTGTCCTCACTGTTGTCTTCTGCTAAAACTCAAAAAACTGTAAGCTTGGGAGGACATTTATTAACCGGGGAAAAATATATTAACGTGAAAATCCTCCCCCAAACTTATTTTTGCCTCACAATATTGAGGACAATAGTTTTTTTCAAGAGCCAAAAATACACCCCCCCTCAAACATGAGTTAGACAATATTAAGCATTTTAAGACGGGGTGAGTCATTTGGTCAAAATATGACTTTACAAAGACCAAAAGTTAATACCAACCATTCAAAGATTTTATCAGTGTAGCGTATAGGTCGGTGGAAGAATATGTTGTATCGAGTCAGGAAAAAATGGGGAAGAGATAAGAGGTGGTCTGTAAAGGGTTTGAGTTTTAAATTAGAGAAATGAAAGAATGAGCATGAATATGAATGATTAAGGAGTGGTGGCGGTTCAACTTCTATAGGTGGAGGTTGATCAATCACAAAATCCATGTTGTTTAGGAATGCAAGTTCGTCAGCAAAAAGTTCTTCAAAACTTTCATCGATGATGTGATCAAACATTTTGCTGTCAATAAATTTTGTGTCAGATTTTACCATACTTGATTTATCAAAATACATGGAGGTGGAAGACTCGAAAAACTCATCTATCTCATTTTTAAAAATATCCAAATCAAGTTGGCTTTCTGGGATTGTCGAACTTGAATTAACGGATTGTGATTCATAAACACTCATTATCATTACCGGAACAGAAGAAGAACCAGAGAGAGTGAAAGGTGAAATGGGTAAACAAATTGATGTGTCGAGTATTGCTAAACCAGATGTATAAGATGTAGGCTGGATTTAGGTTTGCTGTTCGGTTGTACCATTATTATCAACTTCAAGACGCATTTGGGGTCCGGGAAGAATTAAAGACTCAAGATGATGACCACAAGTAAGTGAAAGGACCTGATGAATTGGTGGAACAAACTCATCCAAAATTTCGGGTTCATCAATCAATATATCCCCAACGTCAATCACCTCATTCAAGTGAAAGTTAAAATTCTCAAACACCCCATTCAAAGAATGGTTTTCAATAAATTTTTGTTCAAGAGTGGAAATGTAGAGATCACAAGGATTTGGCATGGTTTCACTCGAAATGGACCCTTCACAATTGAATAAATCAAACACTGCATTATTACACAACTTGTCATAAATTCTATCATTAATTAGTGAATCTTTTGGTGTACTCGATGAATCTGTGAAACTGGAGTTGTTGCTTTCAGTTTGGAAAGGGACGGTTTGATTAGGAAAGGTGTACAGTCCTGTCTCACTACCCAAATTCTCAATTTTTCCTATGCCCGAATTATATACTGAAATTTTTTGGGCTGGTTTGAAATTGATTGCTTGTCCCCACTCGGTCATTTCCTTCCAAAATTGGTTCAGAAATTTTTCTAATGTCTGCTCCAGACTAGACTTGAGTCGATAAGGGGTTTCTGTATAAAATTAAAATTCTTGTGGACAATTAAAACTCCCAAATGACTGATTAGAAGGACCGTTTAGAGAAGGTGGAAAAGTCGGATTTGATTGATAGGAACAGAATGTTTGTGAAAATTGGGCAGGAGTAGGGTCAACATTGTGATAAGAAGAATATTGATATTGGTTGGTCGGTTGGCTATTAGACATCATACATGCCACAAACCGATTATGAAATTCTTCTTTGGAAAGTGGAGGTGATGGTTGATATTGGTCCGGGTTGAAACTTTGGCCTTTAGCCCTAACTATATGCTCAGCAATGGACATGCGTCCAGGGGCATCCTCACTCGGAGTATCAACTGAAATGGATGTAGAATTAGGATACGGTTGATAAGACCTGAACTGAGATGGCCAACTGTTTCTATCCGCTTATTCTATCCGATCTCTTAAGGACATGGGAGAGTCGGATGGTATACCGAAGGGATTACGAAAACAAGAAATATCTGGTTGTGGACAGCAAAGCTCGGCAAGAGTTCTTCTGTTTGAGTCACCAATTATAAGAAGAGAAGAGGGGGAAAAGGGTAAAAAGGGGAGAAAATAATTGGTTTGTTTTGAAAAGGACGGATTTATGAAAATTCACACAAACATGCACAAGAAACCCTATATCTAATGGTCACCTAGGTCAAGTCTCTAGACCGCTCCTAGACTTCCAGAAGACAAATCGCAGGATAAATCCTTTACTGCCTCTTTATCCCTCCTGTGGCCAGGTAAGTGCCAGGTAAGTGGGAGGTTCTCCACTACTTAAGTAGTGGGCCTAATTAAGTAACCACTTGCCTTAGACACACTTGCCTTAGACACCACAATAGAAACGCGGATAAGCAATTGATTACCCACGACCTTCTTCTGTCCTAATTGAGCGCGACGGTCCTTAGAGTCTTGTCTAGATATTTTTTAAATAATGAGGGTGATGCGGATGCAAGTTTTTGTGATTTTCGGGGCTTAGGAAGGGTAATGAACTCCCCACCTAATCTGAATTTGGTCATACCCCTTAATTTCCGTATTAAAATCTGCAAAACAACCAATTTCAAGAATCGCAAAAAATTTATTTTTTTGCGGCACTAAATTTTGCAAAGAATCCTGCAAGAAATTGATTATTGGACAAGATCAGAGAGAAGAGAAGAGAACAGAGAATATACCTGAGAAGTTGGGAACAGAGAACATCCTAAATGGCGGCGAAACTACCGCAAACACCTGCAAAAGCCCGCGGATCCGCGGTGGAAAGGAGGGATTAGGGATTCAACTTTTTCCTGTAGCTTTTTGTACTCCTTTTGAATCTGTAGAGCTTCTTTGAATCTTGATCTCACTGCTGAAATGATTCTAGATTCTCTCGCAAAAATTCAAACACTAAACGTTAAGCACTTGAAGCGAATCTTGGATGAAAATTTGATGGATAATAATTTTTCAACTCAAATAAGAAAAACGAACAAAATAGCACACATCTCCGGCAACGGCGCAATTTGATTGATCGTTTCCGTGTCGTGTTTAGAATGTTTCAGAACCAAAGAAATTTATACCGCAATCAATTAACGGTATCGATGTAGCGCGTTAATGAATACGGATCGTCCACTGAAATGTGTGTTTTGATCGATTTTGTTTTAGATGAGTTAAAATGAAAAGTTAAAAGAAAATTGAAAGAAATTGGATTCAAGATTTGTGAAATTTAGTTTCATGGATCATAAAGAACTAGATCAAAAATCAAGAAATACTAAAGATCAAGAAAATATCCAAATAGTTTGAATTATCAAGATTTGTGAAGAGGCTTGTGGGAATCGATCCAATTGATAGTGATGATGAAGAATAATGATTACAAATTCTTATCTATTGAAGATTTGTTACTAGATCGATGATAATCAACGAGGCTTAGAGATCTATCGAAGAAACTAGGGTTTCTTCATCATCATCCCTTGTCCTTTCGTTAATTAGCATTAAAATTCTACCCTCTAGGAAATTCAATCATCGATCGTTGATCTTTAATTTAGAGCGAAAACATTCAAGAAAGCATCTCGCTCAAAACTAGGTCGTCGTTGATTCGATTTTCTAAAATTTACAAAACTCATAAGACTTAAGAATCGTTAAAGAATTTAATGATCAACATCTATCTATTTTCTCGACTCCTCCACAAGCAGAGTTTTCACTCAAACAACATGAAAAAGAAAACAATCAAGAATTGATAACTCTTCATAATGCTCAAATGTAATGAAAAGCAAGATCAAGAATTTTCACCTTTTATTTAATCGACGTTTCGTTACAATTCACTCAAAGATTACAAGATTTTGAGGAGAGAACTCAATCGTCGAAACTAGCTTCGCATCGTCTTCGTGACTCGCGGATCGTCGTGGATCTCTTGCTCGGATGAAGATCGGCGTCGCTTCATAAGGCTCGTTGAAGGCTTGTTTTGGTTCGGTACTCGGTGGATCTTGATTTGGATCAAATTGTGTCACTCAATTTGATTTAGAATTGATTTGGATCTCACTATAATTCTTTTACCACTCAAAATAATTTCCCTCAAAATTCAACAACCTCCAAATTCTAGATCTAGATCCCTTTTTATAACCACTCATTTGAATCTTCCCTCCAAAGCTAGGTTGTTAGAGGCAGTCTTCTAGAAGAAGTTTGTTGGAGAGAATATTCTAGAATAAGGTTGTTGGGGAGAGCCTTCTAGAATAAGGTTGTTGGAGGGAATATTCTAAAGGAAGGTTGTTACAAGGAATATTCTAGAGTGAGTTTGTTATGAAGAGCCTTCTGGAAGAAGCCACGTGGTCTTTGAGAGTCATCTGGAAGCTTGGCCGTTACAAGAAGGCATGTGGAGAAATATGAGCTGGTGACGTGTCTAATAGGCCGCGGATCCACGGCGGATAGGCCAACTTGGCCGCGGATCCGCGGCCTATTGGTGGAGTTACTGCATGCAAATTTCTGTGCTGCTTTGTGTTGGCTTCATGGTACTTTTCTGATCTCTGGAATTTTATAAATCTTTCTTGTTTACTGCCAGATCACAAGTCTTGGACTTGGTGTATTTTTATCAGCACTTTTAGCACTTCCGGCTCCTTTTCCTGGAGAATTTCCGGCACACAATCTCGAGACAAGTGTTGATTCACAAAAGATCATGCATGCAATAATAAACACTCAATTTCCCTCAAAATGCCGGTTATAATGTATAACATATGTTATTTGGTATTTTACAGACGAATTGCTAATATGTTCTATATTTATACCAAACACCTTTAGATGATTGCAAATAGTAGGGAAATTGATGTGTTAAAAATGCAATATTTTCGACTGATCAAATTCCCCCAAAATTAATTTTGGTCGTCTCGAGCAAACTTGTTTTATTCAGGTGAAGGAGAAAATATAAGAAAAAAGAAAAACTAACTAGCACACTTTCGTAGGCAACACGATTGCACTGAGCACGTGCAATAAGCCTTTAAACCTCCAGGTGTCCCTAGTTGGAGTAGTGTTGTCTTCTGAGAGTTTTCAGCTGATTGCACCCACAAAATCCAATAATAAAAGGAAGACCGTGAAAGTTACATGTAAAGATAAGAATTGTAAAAAAAAGACTTTGAAAAGTAGAGTTTCCAACTAATACTAGCTTTTCAGTTGTCATGAGTCCTATCTTAATAGTTATGAAAAGATGTTAGAAATCACATCATCCCTCAATAAAACATCGTCATTATTCTTCATTCCTATCTTTCTTCCAAACACCGATCATATACCCCTACGTGTGTGTAAAAGACATCCCTACACTCGAAGAATTCAATTCAAGCTATCATACTCTTGTCCAACTATCTCAGTACTTTTTAATTTGAGGAATATTTAGATGGATTTGCTCACATATTTTTCATGCGACCGTTAATATTTCTTGAGGTACTAACCGACCGATTACTCATGTGCTTGCTTATTAGGTGTATTAGTATTTTCCACATCTTGCACCACCTAAGACTTAGCAGTGACTCCCAGACCAATTGGTCTAAGACACTAGGTGATGAAGAACCCTCGTTATATTTTTTATTGCTGCCTTGGTGATAACAAAACCAGTGTTCATTTTTCTTCACCATTTATATATTTTTTATTCATTTATTATTTCCTTCATACTTTGGCTTTTAGACAAGAGCATTTTAAGGTATCCTCTACTATCCCGAGTTTCAAGACGTGTGTAAGTGCGAATAGTAGGGTATCAACATTCAAATGTTTGGCTTCCAGAATAGGAACTATTTTTCTTACTTATTTTTATCCTCAGATTAGTGACTTCCTTCATCTTACTAACCCTTGGGACAACGGCTCATAACTACTTATTACTACTTTCGTTTAAGAAAACTTCTAATTTTCTTGGTTTTCTTAAATTTTTCTAATCTTTTAAATGTAATTTTTCACTATCTAATCTTTTATTATCTTATTTATGTACAAAAAAAAATTTTAATTTTTTTTATTATATGTTTTGTGCTTATGCAAAGTATGCGAAGTGATGCGTAAATAAGAACAAACCTCCCCCAAACTTGTCTTCAACAGTGTCCTCACTGTTGTCTTCTGCTAAACCTCAAAAGCCTGTAAGCTTGGGAGGACATTTATTAACTGGGGTAAAATATATTAAAGTGAAAATCCTCCCCCAAACTTATTTTTGGCTCACAATATTGAGGACAACAGTTATTTTCAAGAGCCAAAAATACACCCCCCTCAAACATGAGTTAGACAATATTAAGCATTTTAAGAGGGGGTAAGTCATTTGGTCAAAATAAGACTTTACAAAGACCAAAAGTTAACACCAACCATTCAAAGATTTTATCAGTGTAGCGTATAGGTCGGTGGAAGAATATGTTGTATCGAGTCAGGAAAAAGTGGGGAAGAGATAAGTGGTGGTCTGGAAAGGGTTTGAGTTTTAAATTAAAGAAATGAAAGAATGAGGATGAATGTGAATGATTAAGGAATGGTGGCGGTTCAACTTCTATAGGTGGAGGTTGATCAATCACAAAATCCGTGTTGTTTAGGAATGCAAGTTCGTCAGCAAAAAGTTCTTCAAAACTTTCATCGATGATGTGATCAAACATTTTGCTGTCAATAAATTTTTTGTCAGATTTTACCATACTTGATTTGTCAAAATACATGGAGGTAGAAGACTCGAAAAACTCATCTATCTCATTTTCAAAAATATCCAAATCAAGTTGGCTTTCTGGGATTGTCGAACTTGAATTAAATGATTATGATTCATCAACACTCATTATCATTACCGGAACAGAAGAAGAACCAGAGAGAGTGGAAGGTGAAATGGGTAAATAAATTGATGTGTCGAGTATTGCTAAACCAGATATAGAAGATGTAGGCTGAATTTAGGTTTGCTGTTCGGTTGTACGATTATTATCAACTTCAAGACGAATTTGGGGTTCGGGAAGAATTAAAGACTCAAAATGATGACCACAAGTAAGTGAAAGGACCTGATGAATATGTGGAACAAACTCATCCAAAATTTCGGGTTTATCAATCAATATATCCCCAACGTCAATCACCTCATTCAAGTGAAAGTTAAAATTCTCATACACCTCATTCAAAGAATGGTTTTCAATCAATTTTGGTTCAAGAGTGGAGGTGTAGAGATCACAAGGATTTGGCATGGTCTCACTCGAAATGGACCCTTCACAATTGGGTAAATCAAACACTGCATTATTACACAACTTGTCTTACATTCTATCATTAATTAGTGAATCTTTTGGTGTACTCAATGAATCTGTGAAACTGGAGTTGTGGCTTTCAGTTTGGAAAGGAAAGGTTTGATAAGGGAAGGTTTGATAAGGAAAGGTGTACAGTCCTGTCTCACTACCCAAATTCTCATTTTGTCCTATGCCCGAATTATATACTGAAAATTTTTGGGCTGGTTTGAAATTAATTGCTTGTCCCCACTCTGTCGTTTCCTTCCTAAATTGGTTCAGAAATTTTTCTAATGTCTGCTCCAGACTAAACTTGGGTCGATAAGGGGTTTCTGTATAAGATTGAAATTCTTGTGGACAATTAAAACTCCCAAATGACTGATTAGAAGGACCGTTTAGAGAAGGTGGAAAAGTCGGATTTGATTGATAGGAATAGAATGTTTGTGAAAATTGGGCAGGAGTAGGGTCAACATTGTGATAAGAAGAATATTGATATTGGTTGGTCGGTTGGCTATTAGACATCATACATGCCACAAACCGATTATGAAATTCTTCTTTGGAAAGTGGAGGTGATGGTTGATATTGGTCCGGGTTGAAACTTTGGCCTTTAGCCCTAACTATATGCTCAGCAATGGACATGCGTCTAGGGGCATCCTCACTCGGAGTATCAACTAAAACGGATGTAGAAGTAGGATACGGTTGATAAGACCTGGACTGAGGTGGCCAACTGTTTCTACCCGCTTTTTCTATTCGATCTCTTAAGGACAAGGGAGAGTCGGACGGTACACCGAAGGGATTACGAAAATAAGAAATATCTGGTTGTGGACAGCAAAGCTCGGCAAGAGTTCTTCTGTGTGGGTCACCCATTATAAGAAGAGAAGAGGGGGAAAAGGGTAAAAAGGGGAGAAAATAATTGGTTTGTTTTGAAAAAGGAAGGATTTATGAAAAATCACACAAACATACACAAGCAACCCTATATCTAATGGTCACCTAGGTTAAGTCTCTAGACCGCTTCTAGACTTCCAGAAGACAAATCGCAGGATAAATCCTCTACTGCCTCTTTATCTTTCCTGTGGCCAGGTAAGTGCCAGGCAAGTGGGAGGTTCTCCACTACGTAAGTAGTGGGCCTAATTAAGTAACCACTTGCCTTAGACACACTTGCCTTAGACACCACAAAACAAACGCGGACAAGCAATAGATTACCCACGACCTCCTTCTGTCCTAGTTGAGCGCGACGGTCCTTAGAGTCTTGTCTAGATATTTTTTTAATTAATGAGGGTGATGCGGATGCAAGTTTTTGTGATTTTCGGGGCTTAGGAAGGGTAATGAACTCCCCACCTAATCTGAATTTGGTCTTTTCCCCTTAATTTCCGTATTAAAATATGCAAAACAACCAATTTCAAGAATCACAACATATTTATTTTTTAGCGGAGCTAAATTTTGCAAAGAATCCTGCAAGAAATTGATTATTAGATATGATCAGAGAGAAGAGAAGAGAACAGAGAATATACCTGAGAAGTTGGGAACAGAGAACACCCTAAACGGCGCTAGAACCCCCGCAAACACCTGCAAAAGCCCGTGGATCCGCGGTGGAAAGGAGGGATTAGGGATTCAACTTTTTCCTGTAGCTTTTTGTACTCCTCTGGAATCTGTAGAACTTCTCTGAATCTTGATCTCACCGGTGAAATGATTCCAGATTCCCTCACAAAAATTCTAACACTAAGCGTTAAGCTCTTGAAGCGAATCTTGGATGAAAATTTGGTGGAATAATAATTTTTCAACTCAAATAACAAAAACGAACAAAATAGCACACATCCCTGGCAACAGCGCAATTTGATTGATCATTTCCGTGTCGTGTTTAGAATGTTTCACAACCAAAAAAATTTATATCGCAATCAATTAACGGTGTCGATGTAGCGCGTTAATGAATACGGATCGTCCACTGAAATGTGTGTTTTGATCGATTTTTTTTAGATGAATCAAAATGAAAAGATAGAAGAAAATTAGAAGAAATTTGATTCAAGATTTGTGAAATTTAGTTTCATTAATCATAAAGAACTAGATCTAAAATCAAGAAATACTAAAGATCAAGAAAATGTCCAAATAGTTTGAATTATCAATATTTGTAAAGAGGCTTGTGGGAATCGATCCAATCGATAGTGATGATGAAGAATAATGATTACAAATTCTTATCTATTGAAGATTTGTTACTAGATCGATGATAATCAACGAGGTTTAGAGATCTATCGAAGAAACTAGGGTTTCTTCATCATCATCCCTTATCCTTTCATTAATTAGCATTCAAATTCTAGCCTCTAGGAAATTCAATCATCGATCGTTGATCTGTAATTTAGAGTGAAAACATTTAAGAAAGTATCTCGCTCAAAACTAGGTCGTCGTTGATTCAATTTCCTAAAATTTACAAAACTCATAAGACTTAAGAATCGTTCAAGAATTTAATCATCATCATCTATCTATTTTCACGATTTCTCCACAAGCAGAGTTTTCACTCAAATAACATGAAAAAGAAAACAATCAAGAATTGATAACTCATCATAATACTCAAATTTAATGAAAAGCATGATCAAGAATTTTAACCTTTTATTTAATCGACGTTTCGTTACAATTCACTCAAAGATTACAAGATTTTGAGGGGAGAACTCAATCGTCGAAACTAGTTTCGCATCGTCTTCGTGAGTCGCGGATCGTCGTGGATCTCTTGCTCGGATGAAGATCGGCGTCGCTTCACAAGGCTTGTTGAAGGCTTGCTTTGGTTCGGTACTCGGTGGATCTTGATTTGGATTAAATTGTGTCACTCAATTTGATTTAGAATTGATTTGGATCTCACTATAATTCTTTTACCACTCAAAATGATTTCCCTCCAAATTCAATAACCTCCAAATTCTAGATCTAGATCCCTTTTTATAACCACTCATTTGAATCTTCCCTCCAAAGCTAGGTTGTTAGAGACAGTCTTCTAGAAGATGTTTGTTGGAGAGAATATTCTAGAATAAGGTTGTTAGAGAGAGCCTTCTAGAATAAGGTTGTTGGAGGGAATATTCTAAAGGAAGATTGTTACAAGGAATATTCTAGAGTGAGTTTGTTATGCAGAGCCTTCTGGAAGAAGCCACGTGGTCTTTGAGAGTCATCTGGAAGCTTGGCCGTTACAAGAAGGCATGTGGAGAAATATGAGCTGCTAACGTGTCTAACAGGCCGCGGATCTGCGGCGGATAGGACAACTTGGCCGCGGATCCGCGGCCTATTGGTGGAGTTACTGCATGCAAATTTCTGTGCTGATTTATGTTGGTTTCATGGTACTTTTCTGATCTCTGAAATTTTATAAATCTTTATTGTTTACTGCCAGATCACAAGTCTTGGACTTGGTGTATTTTAATCAGCACTTTTAGCATTTCCGGCTCCTTTTCCAGGAGAATTTTCTGCACACAATCTCGAGACAAGTGTTGATTCACAAAAGATCATGCATGCAATAATAAACACTTAATTTCCATATAAATGCCGGTTATAATATATAACATATGTTATTTGGTATTTTACAGACGAATTGCTAATATGTTCTATATTTATACCAAACACCTTTAGATGATTGCAAATAGTAGGGAAATTGATGTGTTAAAAATGCAATATTTTCGACTAATCAAGATCCGAGCCCCTAACTCCCTTCTGAGGCCGCAGATTTAACCTTTTTGGCCGCAAATTGCGCCCTGGGCATGGTCAAAGTGTCTCGTGCTTGGTCCACAGCTCTTATACCCTCTAATTAGACCTACCCTATATGCAAAATTGGCTAATTTCACCTAGGGTAAAATCTGGAGTTGTGTTTCTTGAGTTGCTGCATTGTTTTATGACTTCGTTTTAACTTGAGTATTAGTATTTGATATTTTAATTCCGTCATGTGGTGTTTGAACGTCAACGACCAGGGCTATTAGTCGTATTTTGCATGCAAGGATATAAGTTATAACTTATGAGCGAAACGTGTGCCGTTTTGGTTTTCCGCCTTTATTTTTAATACGCATTTGCCATTGTGTATTGGTTGTAGGTACTCCACGTGGAATTCGAGACGACGAGGAGAGCATGGTGTCATCGACTCCAACAAGCGAGGATCAAGGTGAGTGGATCTATATCCACAGGGGAAGTCGGGTGGATGGCGTATAGCACCCCCGCAGGTTTTTAATGGAAACTGATTCATAGTATATGTTTAAGGAAACCTTTAATAGATAACTATAGATAGAGTTAAAAGATAGTTAGGGAAACTATATTAGAAACTAAATGATAGTTAGAAGTGATATGATACGACTCATATGTGATGACGGGATTTGAGGATGATGTTTGATGATATTGTCATTCGGGGTACTATAAGACTAGATAGCCGACGTAAATGTGTTATCCGAACCATGCCTATTTCTAAACTGAAGAATCGTATGAATCTTTTAAACAGATAGCTTGAGGGACGTTACGGATTTTCAAATGATATCTTTTCCTTAAAAACACCGTAGCCCCGACTTTCAAAACTACGATTCGCATCTTTTAAAAAATGATTGTACAGTTCGGGTGTGTATGTTAGATTAGATACGTATGCTTATAGTAAAGGTAGAATGTAATTGTAAATTGACTTTATGTGAGATATAGATGCGATGAAAAGAGAATACGATTTGGCATTGTGATATGATGATATGTTGGTATACGGATGCGAGTCGATTGAGAAGATTGATACCTTGCTGGTCCCCTGATATGAGATTGTTATGGATGTGACTTAGGAGATAGGTATATGGATATATATGTGTATACATGTTATGAATCATGAATGATAGGCTGTACGTGGCATTAGGCCGTACCCTCATTGTCATATAGGTTGATAGGATCCCTATTGGTTTAATGACGCCATACGATGATTTTCCGTACGTGATGAGTTTGACTTGATGATTGATCCATACCCTTGACTAGAGGACGCCGTACGATCGATTATACCGTACGTGATGTTGTGAGGCTAGATGCCGATTGATAGATTCACCGACTCAGCCATGTTAGACACATATACCTCATAGCTTTTAGCTGACGTTTTATTTTATGCTACGTTCATGTCATCCTCATTGCATTACATATACTTATGCTAGTACACCTACACCATTATCGATGATGCGTATGTTACACTTACACAGATTAGCCGGCTCACACACTTTATCATCAATAATTACTATGTCACTACACAGTAGAACTGCTGCATTAGGATATGACTCCTTGCATGATATATTTGCAATACCAACATATTGTACACCCATACTTGCGGAAATACACATTTATACGTCCATACCTGTGTACATACACATATGAACCTCTATACGATATTGCATTCGATTTTGGAGATTTAGGAACCGCATGATATATTTTAAAACTGGATTCATTTAAAAGAGTGGTTTTCCCTCGGTATGTGCATATTACTGTTCCATGTTGCATGATATACTGATATGCTTACATTTTGTTATATATTGCATACATCATGCTTTATGATTATACGCATTGTGATATGTTGTTTTCATGAGATTTCTGGATTTGAGAACCATGGTTATTTCAAAAGAGAGTATGTATTGTTTAAAAAACCCGGTTTCTCTTGATATGATATTTCAGTGCCTCCACCATGTGTTTTCTCGGTTCTGTGAGTGGCATGTGCAACCCGATTCGAGGAGTGGTAGGCACCGTCCGCGGGTACATGGTGGACCCGGTGAGGTATCCTGTGTTGGATATATGTATGCCCTAGAGGCCATTATATGATAGTGTATGTACTGATGTGTATATATATATATTCAGAGGACAGTCTTGCTCGACATGATAGTATGCTATCTGGTTGCTCTTTATCATATGTTCACTTGATCATGCTTCTACTCATTTGATACATGTTGATAAAGCCCTTAGGATATTTGCTTGACTACTGGGATTATGATGTAGATCATACTAGTGGGACACCTGTAGTTTATAAGCATATCCTTGAAATATACCTCGTTGTAGGTATATCGAGACAGAGCACCGATATTCTAGAGTAGACTAGCGTATACCATTCTTGTTCCATATGATGGGCGACGGATGATCCCATATCCATCTGGTGTGGTGACACCAAAGATTGTATACGGGTGCTCAATGAGATTGGGTACACTGAACGGACTCGCCGAGAACTCCTATGTGGTATTATATCATACGTCGGATAGCAGTTCTCGGATGAAACTTGTACAGGTTAGTCTGTAGACCCGAGATCGTCATAGAGTCTTATGTGTCCTCCCACTGTACTTTTATCTCCACCCTACTACGGCTCTACTGAGTCGTACAAACAGGTGGATTTTGGGTACAGTCCCGAGGCACATGGAGGCGATGAGCGATATGAGGGGTTTCTCTCTCCCGGTATTGGGGGTTGATGTTGCGCTATGCACGATTGGCTATAACAGAAAGTCCCTGGCCAGGGCTGCTGAGATATTACTGATAAGTGTTATCAGTAGTTTCTCGATCTGTTGTAGACCATATACCGGCATGACTTAATGAGTTATTGGGGTCGACGTTACCAACCCTAGACTCGATATGCAATATATCTGACGAAGAGACCGGACTGTACGGTAAGTGTTGCTAGTTGGATTGACGAGAGTTTTGACAGGTTCGCTTGTTCTTCTTCTGATCGCTCAATACCCGGGTGGCCGTTACGTTTAGCTGACCGTTTGCGGCTTGTAGGTGTTTGATGTGATCATCACCTACTGCCGGCGTATTGACGAGTCTTAGAGTCCCACACAGGAGTTTCCTGGCTCAGGCGAAACGATGTGGTGTACATATGAGATATGTCCGGGAGCTCGATTAAATACGTGTATATGATGTCGTGTTTTAATCAGGCGTTTTCTATTGATCGGGTCGTATGAGATATGACCGGTTTATTAAATCAAGTGTTGATTTAATATTGACTTTTATCTCATTTAAATAAAACTTTTCTTTATAATGGATGCATGGATGTATATGTACATGTTGATGTGCATACACACATACATACATGCATTTGTATCATGGTTGATGATACAAGAAAGATGGCAATATAAGAATTACATGGAAAGTAAAAAATCTTTATATATATTAGAATGCGAAAAAGAAAATGATATTAAATCATGGTTGACTATTCTTCACTTGACCTAAATCAAACCATGGTTTCATTTCATTTGTCATCTTTGTTCTCGTTCTAAATTATCTAGATATTTATTAACCATGGTTTGAGATGAAGATATTTTTTCTTGATATTTATCGTTTTCTCATTATCATTATCATTATCTTTTATGCAAAAGAAAAATAAGCTTAAGGTTGCCATCTTCTTCTTCCTCTCTCTAGCTCTCTCTTGAGTTTCCAAAGTGAGTGAGGGTAAAAGAAAGAATGGTTTTTATATAAGAACACAACCATATCATCACACTACACTTGTTTAGCCTATTGGTTTAGTTTGTTTGCTTCATCATCATTGTGATCTAGTGGAGCAAGGAGCTTTGAGCAAAGGTACTCCGGGTGGATCATCGTGGACGTGGAGGAAGTTCAAGCTTGCTCGTTCAAACCCTAGGAGATCCAAGGAGTTGCTAGGAGGTCTACAAAGGTTATATCTCTCCCCACTTAGTGTTAGACACTAGCTAGTATATGATACTAGAACTTGTTACTCTAAATATTCTAGTTCGATTCCTAGGTTTGTTTGTTTAACACCTCATAAATTTTTAATATGGCATGTGTGATACTTGCAAAACCCTAGGTGAGGTGCTAAAGAAACTCTACAGTGGTATCAGAGCCAAGCTAGAATTTTAGACGATATTAGATATTACGAAAATGAAACAAACACGAAAAATATGGATTTCTGGAAACCCCAGATCTGCTCTCTGTCGATTTTTAAATGACCTAGAAAAATTATTTAAACATCTGCAGAAGTTAGCATGGGAGACAACTAGAGCACACAAGAAAAATGGGGACCATCCCTCGGTTTTGAAACGAGCACCTACCCCAAAAAACCGGGGAGGCCGGCCCTATGATGTCCCATGTGCCCTGTTTTCCTTGTGTGCACTGGTGTGTTTGTTTTGGGTTTCCAGGGATTGTTTGCTATGCTTAATTTTTCATGTGATGATTATTGTGCTTATGGGCTATTTCGTAGTGTTTCATAGTCATAAATTTAACATTGTATTGGTAACTTTGACAATGTTCAACAGTTCGAACAGATTTTCAAACCCCACATTATCACCCCCCCTCTGAAATTTTCAAGTGTTGTAATTTTCCAAGTTGATTATATTCAATAAGTAGTGCGAGTATTCCTATGGACCCTCTAGAAGAACATACTAACCTTAACTCGATTCTATGCCCACGGAACCGCGATCGAACCTTAGGGTTTGCCGTAGTTCCGTGGTGTCGTAGGTGAGGCATTGGTTAACTCCTTCTACGGCTGGACCATAGACACTGCGGCACGTCTTTTGAGTACTTTCAACTTCGCTCAAGTGTTGAGCTCTCGGGGTAACTTGTGGGTGTTTATTGATTTGATCGAAAAGTTTAACATCGTCATAATATATCTGAATGAGATTTTTTTCACTTTCTTTTCTGTGACTATAAGCCTAGTATGTGGTGTATCGCCTGTTTCGTTGCTATACATCAACGACAATTGGGATACGCATACTTGCTTACGTTGATGACATGTGATGTTATGTATTGCTGAGATATGTTGTACAGGATCCTCGTGATTGAATGGCCGGGGGTTTATGTGAGATGAGAGTTTTTATTTTCATTTATGTAAAATTCAATTGTATGTAATATTCTTTTATTTGGGGCACTTTCAGGTTGAGGATGATGTCACCATTGTTGTATATTATTTACTTTTCCGCATTAGGATAGACCCAAGGAGGGGAGCACAAGTGACCGTGTTCTAGGGTTCAGTGGGAGGCCATCTCGAGGAGTCGAGACCGGGTCTCCTAAACTCTAGAATTGGTAGGGTCACTTGCCGCTCTCGTAGAGGCCTTGGGGTGTGGGCTTGGCCATTCATCGCTACCGTAGAATCCGTATTTTCTATTGCTGTCTAAGTACTAAATACGAACCTCCTAGATATCCTATATTTTCATATGTGCTTCTGCTGTGATTGTTCTGTGATGAGATCACTTTACATGTTGAGATTGTAGGGTTCCTAGGCACACTCAAGAGGTTCCACAAGGCATCAACCATGCCAAAATCAAATTTTTACATGTGCCGAGAAACCCTAATGCAAGATCGTTACTAGAGGTAAGGCGAAATACTTGCAAGTTAACTACTTTAACTATAAGTGAAAGGGATTACAACCTTTGTAGATCCGGTCCTCCACTTCTTTAGCTTCGTGTTGACGTCCCTCCGCTACGATCATCGGGATCCCGGACTCTAGCGATGGTTTCGTCGGAGAAATAAGCGGGCTAGGTCGTTGACTTCGATGCCGAAGATGATCTACGTCGAGGCGACTCAAACTCAAGCTCCATCTTCACTAGGTCATGAAACTTGTGAAGATAACACACACTACTACATGGCAAGTGGTAGAGGATGAAGAAATAGGATGTGGGTTCACTTTAGAATTGTTTTTCTCACTCTTAATCTCATGGCATCATTGGAGCTAGTAAACTTTCTTCTTCTTGAAGAAGAAGAAGAAGAAGAAGAAAGAATAATGAATAATCCAATGAATCCAAATTGAAACTTATCCTTTTAATTATTGCACCATAGTTGAGTTAAGCCCTCATGCTTAACTTGTGTAGAGAAATAACCAAAGCATTGGGTTAAGGGTTGGGTTGACTAGTATCCTAAGGAAATGACAAAAGAAATTGACTTTCTCAAAGTTTCTTCAAGCTTCATGAAGCTTGATAACTATGACCAAAGTCTTATTTCTTTTGTTATTTGTTAGGAGATTAGTAAACCCTAATTTAACCTCAATTTGGTTTAAGTCTCATACACACATCTTGTATGTATCATCAAATATGATACAAACTTGTACACTTGCATATATCACATATAAACAATGTGCACATTCAAGTGAGAAAATCAATCTTAAGTGAACCAATACTAGTTAATGTAAAGAAATATATCAAATATATAATTATACATTAAATCATTAAACCAACACTTGATTTAACGATCCGGTCATATTCCATATAACCGACTAGTATCAAGTGTATCAATGTATCGAATCAACACTTGATTCGGTAACCCGGCTATATCTCATATAACCGCCTGATGATACAAATCGTGAGAATAGAATACAGTATCACATACTCGTATTATTCTCGGTCCCGCACATATCGCATATGCGCTCCCATTTCGTTTCGCTTGAGCCAGGAAACCCCTGTGTAGGACTCTAAAGACTCGTCAATACGCCAGCAATAGGTGATGATCATATCAAACACCCACAAGACGCAAGCGGTCTGCTAAACGTAACGGCCACCCAGGTATTGTTAGTTATATGTATGCCCTAGAGGCCATTACTATACATAGGATGTATATTGTAGTGGAAACTGGGACATATATAGGGAGGACTTTCTTGCTCGACATGATAGTATGCTATCTAGTTGCTCTTTACCTTAACGTGTATACTGTTTGTCTCTCTTTATATGTTGGTAAAACCCTTAGGATGTGTACTTGACTATCTGGACTATGATACGGATCATACTAGTGGGGACATGGTAGTCCGTAAGTACATCCTTCAAAGTCCCTAGTCGTGGGTGTATCGAGACGGGGCATCGATATACCAGAGTAGACTAGCGTATACCTTCTTGACCCATACAGATGGGCGATGGATGATCCCATATCCATTGGTGTTTGACATCAGAGATGATATACGGGTGCTCAGTAGAGACTGGGTACACTGGACGGACTCGCCGAGAACTCCCAGATGGTATTATACCTCATGTCAGATGGCAGTTCTCTGGTGACACTGGTACAGAGTAGTCTGTTGACCCGAGATCGTCATAGAGTCTTGTGTGGTTCCCACTGTGCTTTGATTTCCATCTTACCACGTCCAAGAGGGCGTGCAAAACGGTGGTTTTTGGGTACAGTCCCGAGTTACATGGAGGCAATGAGCGATAGGAGGGGATTCGTCTCTCCCGGTATAAGGGGTTGATGTTG
Source organism: Agapanthus africanus (assembly GCA_030015575.1). Taxonomy (NCBI): domain Eukaryota; kingdom Viridiplantae; phylum Streptophyta; class Magnoliopsida; order Asparagales; family Amaryllidaceae; genus Agapanthus; species Agapanthus africanus. The sequence continues at coordinate 251,709,511 of CM057343.1, forward strand.
CGCTATGTTCGATTGGCTATAACAGGAAATCCCTGGCCAGGGTTGCTGAGATTTACTGGTAAGTGTTACCAGTAGTTTCTCGAATTATTATAGACCTCATATCGACACGACTTATCGAGCTATTGGGGTCTGACGTTTACCACCCCCAGGCGAGATATGCGACATATCAGACGATCAGACCGGACTGTACGGTAGTGTGTTTAGACCATAATATTGCATTTTTCATTCCCCTATTCTTATCCGTTTTATAAATAAACAGGTACTCTTGACGCACGTTTGTTGCATATTACAGGTTACAGGTTTCTGGAGCAAATACAGTGAAAAAGACACAAAACAACGGAAAAGGGACTTTTGACCAACAATTGGACGGATCCTAGTCAAGCCTAGACGAAGAACAGTACAAGGTCCAAAATGTCATGTGAACGGTTAAAAGATCGCTACAAGTATTCACTGAAATATCTGGAGGAGAATAAGAAGCCCAACAGAGAAACTACATATGGAAACAAAAAACCCAAGAACCCCTGAACCAAGCCCAAGATTTTCTGAGCCCAAATCCCTTATTTGGCCGCGGATCCGCGGCCAAACCCATGTTGGCGCCGCGGATCCGCGGCCGTCTAATACACGTGTCGGTGGATTTTTCTTCTGTTGCCGCGACTGTTCTGGTGTTGGGATTCTCAGGGGTCAAATCAGTAATTGCGCATGTGCGAGAGTCTGTAACCCTAGGTTTCCTATTTTCCTATAAATTGTAATTTTAGATTTGTAAAACTCTATGCCTCTTTTCAATAAATAAAATTCAGAATTTCTGGAAGTGACATTCAGATCTATTCTGTCTTCTACTTGGAGGGAGCCATCAAATCTGTAGGTAATTTATTTCCTTGCTTTTATTTTCTAGTATAATTTATCATCCCCTAATGAGCGAGTAGTCTCCTCGCTTGTTAGGGTTAGCCTTAGCGAAAGGGTTGAGAGATGAGATCTCTCACCCCTTTCAATGCCATCTTCACTTTAGAGTTAGAACTCCATGCATACGCACACATCCGCTCCCTACGGCACCCTACCCCTCGAGGTAACGGTGAACCGTAGTATAAAGGGCCGGTTGCGCGCGTTTTCCATGGGGGTTAGGGTAATTATCAACAAAGGAAGGATACGAATCTAGAGGAAGAAACATCTTCCCAAAAGATTCGTCTCCACTTTATTGATAATTAACTTAACACCTAATAGATCTAAAAAAGAAGGCATTGAAAGCGGTGAAGGAAACATTAATCTCCAAAACTTCCCCTAAGCCTAACCCTAGCAAGACTCTTAATTAGATTAATTAGATCTAGTTTTTCTAGATTTTTATAAACCAATCAAAACGACAAATTGAATCAACTCGTTAAAACACAATAAAGGAATTTACCCGTCTCTGTGGATCGACCCGTACTCACCGGCTAGCTGCGAAGCGACGCCGTTTCTTGATTGCGGTAAACTCATATTTTTGACACAAATCAAATGGCACCGTTGCCGGGGACGGCGTAATCTTTCTTTTTTGTGAATTTTCGGGTTGATATAAATTTTAAAAATTATAAAAATCTGAAAATATAAAAAAAATAAAAAAAAATTATCAAATTTGATCTGTTTGAAGGGTGTGTCTTTTGAATCTTGCAGGAACAGCAAACAATTAAGGATCTGGAAATTTACAGAGGGCAAAACAAAAATTGGTACATAAAAACAGAGAGGAACTGAAGATACAGAACCACAGAATTTTTTCCAGAGGCCGATCTCTCCACTCCACCGCGTTTCCGCCGCATAAGGGGGCCATACGCCGCGGTTCCGCGCCTGTTCTGACACGTCAGCACCTGAAATTTTGTGGGTTGGTTCTCTCTTTCTTCCCTCTGCAACCTTCAATATATCTCTCTGTAAAAAGTTTTCTGCAGGAATTCTTTGCGTAAAGAGTCTTTCTCCCCCTTCTAAATAACTGATCTCTGCAGGTTTCTTTGCGCCGCGCTAAAAATTTTGATTGCAAGTGAAATTTTATCTGTTTTGCATAATTTAACCGGACTCTAAGGGGCTATTTGACCAAACTCAGATTGGGTGGGGATTTCATCACCCTTCCCAGGACCCCAGAAAAACACCTAAAGCATTTTGCATCGACCACCTTTAATTAAAAAAGATTAGACTCAGACCTAAGGACAGCGAGCTCAATAGGAAAAGGACTAGTATAGGCATCGGCCGTTTATCCTAACCGACTTTGCGGTGTCTAGGCTAGTGGTTATTAATTAGGCCCACTGTAGTGGTGGTTCCTTCCCACTTACCTGGCCGTATTTGTCCGTGAAGAGGCGGTTTGAGGTCCTATTTCTAGCCCTAGTTAGGAGCTGTCTAGTAGACCTAGGCGACCCTAGATCTAGGCCTGATTGTGCATGTGTGGTTGATTCAGTTGTGTCACGAGTCCATTTTCTAAAACCTTATTGCAAAACTCTCCAATAAAAAAAATAAAGAAAAATCTTTTAAAAACTTGCAAAAATTTTGTCGCTAAGAAATCCTTGCATTCTTCTATCATGGGTACCCCACACAATAAATCATTAGCCGAACTTTGGTATCCCGAACCTAATTTTGCGTCATATGTCAATGTGTTCGGTCAATTTAAAGACGATCCTTCCATGCCTAAAAAATCTTTGAAAGATCACATAGAGGAGTCTAGGAGAAACAGTTTGACTTTTCAACCCACTTTGTGTCAACCAAGTCAACCTTCACCACTTCCATATGTTGATACCGCTTCTTCAAGTCCTTCTGTCACTCCTAGGCCGATGTCCATTGCTGAGCATATTGCTCAATCTCGCAGTCGATCTTTCACCCCTCTCCACTCATCTAGTTTTAGGGATCCGCACGATTATTCACCTTCTTATCCATAGGTTGACCCTACTCCTGTCTTACAACCCACTTCCTACCAGTCATACCCGACCTTCCCACCTTCACTAGACGCTGTTTCGACACAGCCATTAGGGACTTTCACATACCCAACTAATTTTGAATCTTTTACTGAAACCCCCTCACCACCTAAGTCTAGTTTGGAAGAGTCGTTGGAAGCATATATTGCTGTAACAAATAAAATAATGAGGAATGTGGAAGCATCCATGGCCGCCCTTATGCAACCTACTGAACCGGCGGCTAGTGTCCCGCTAGCTCCGAATTTTTCAATGTATAAGGGGGCTGTTGGACAGAGTGAGAATGAGAGAGGATTTTCAAATCAAACCTACCCTTACCCAATTGAAGCCCACAACTCCGGTTTTCCATCGATTGTTCCAAATGATTCACCAGTTGAAAATAAAAATGAGTTGTGCGATTTTGTAGTGTTTGATTTGCCAAATTGTGAGGAACCCCTTTCGAGTGAAACCGCACCTAATCCTTTCGATCTTTACACCTCCACTCTAGAACCTACATTGATAAATATCCATGCTGTGGATGAAGTGTCTAAAGAAATTGATTTTCACTTGATTGAGGATATAGACGCCGGGAATATTTCGGATGGTGAACCTGTCGATTTGCTTAAAATTTTATGTTCAAATCATCATCCTGAGTTATTAAATGTTTCCCCCGAATCTCATATGCGTCTAGATTTTGATGATAATGGCATGGATGAATTAAATATTGAGGATAGTACTGAGGAGAGTCTTGAGGATAATATCGAGGTTGAACCATTTTTATTTGATGTGTCAGATTTTCCAATTCAGCCTCCTGAACCTTTGACTGTTATATCACCCTCCCTCCTTCCTATTGTTCCGACCGAACAAATGACCGTTACGCTTTCATCTCCTATACCAAGTTCGGCGTACCCATGTTTTCTTACGAATCTTGAGGGATTTGACCCCATATCCCGACGGGTTGATAGGTTAGCGCAATCGCTTTTAACACATCGTTCATCACATATTGCGCTAATTTATTCACTCGATTTACACCCTCAAGATCGTACTCCACTTCTTTCTCCTTTCCGCCATTCTTCTCCTCCACCGAGACCGTATTCTACTCCTCTTCCCACACGGTCTCGCGTGTTTCTCATTTCTTTCCTCCACACCCTATTCTTGCACCAACTATACCATTACCACGATAAGATCTTTGAATGGTTGGTGCTAACCTTTGGCTTGTGTAAGGCCAAGCTTAACTTTGGGGGGAATCTTGTTGTATATATGCATATATCCTTTTGTTTTCTTTTTCTATAAAAAAAAAATTTCAAAACATAAAAAAAAAAAAATTATTATAAATAAATAAACAGGGGAGTATCGGTATTTTGACCCTCTTGGTTTAGCATGACAGTGAGGACACTGCCATGTTCAAGTTTGGGGGTATGCTCGGTACGTCTTCTTCCTTCGCATTCATTTGTACATATTTTTTGCATTTGCATATTTATTTGAAAACCCATAAAAATTTGAAAAATTTCAAAAATTATAAAAATAATTGTATTCAATTTTGGCTAATTGACTTGAGTTTGACAAATAGGTTAACTGGATAGGAACAACTAGATCTTAGACTTAGTGAATTAAAAACCCTAAAAATAACCTTCCTTAAAGTTTAACAGTAGAAAGTATATGCCTTGTAGTTTATTTAGAAATAGGCAAATTTTGGGTTCACTTCTTGGGTTAAGTCAAAATAAAGGAAAAGTATTGATGTTCTTATTAAAGTATAAGTTTGAAAAATAGTTCCTAGCTTAAGTCTAGATTCTGAAAATGTATACCCTACAATTTGCACTATCACGCACCTTGAAACTTGGAATAGTAGAAGAGACCTTGAAATACTCTTGTCTAAAGTCCTTAGTACAATGAAGAAAAAAAAGTGAATAAAGAATAAAAAAATGGACACTGGTTTTTGTGATTACTTAAGGCTGCAAAAATAGAAAAATATTTAGCGAGGGTGCTTCATCACCTAGTGCCTTAGACCAACTGGTTTGGGAGTCACTGCTAAAGCCTTGGGTGTTGCAAGGACTAGGAAGTACGCTTTAAAGTGCAAGCGCATTTTGTAATCGGTCGTTGGTACCTCAAGAAGTATTAACGGTCGCATGAAGGATGTGTAAGCGAATTTCATTTAAATTCACCAATTAATAAGTACTTTGGACAATGGACTAGGGCATGATTGCTTGAATTGAATTTCCAAGTGTAGGGGTGATCTATACACACACGTAGGGGTATGTGATTGGAATTTAGATAAGAGAGAGGAATGAAAGATAAAATTTATATCTTTAATGGAGTTGATAGAAAATTCCTAAGTTGAGATGAAACCCTAAGAGGAAGACTTAAAAGATGTCGAAAGCTAAGTAGGTCTACATAACATATATAATCTTAAGTTAAATAATGAGGAAGTGTGAAGAATATGGGTGGATAATTTACAAGTAGAAGATAATAGAATTCCTTATTAGAAAACCTAATTGGAGAACTAAAGTTAATGGGCCGAATTGATAGGATTTTGTGGGTGTAATCCGCTGAAAACCCTCAGGAGACAACACTCCTCCTACTAGGGACACCTAGAGGTTTAACGGCTTGTTGCACGTGCTCAGTGCAATCGCGTTTCCCTGCGAAAGTGTGGTTAGGATTTTAGTGAATAAATAATAAGTTTGCTCGAGGACGAGCAAAAGGTAAGTTTGGGGGTATTTGTTTAGACCATAATATTGCATTTTTCATTCCCCTATTCTTATCCGTTTTATAAATAAACAGGTACTCTTGACGCACGTTTGTTGCATATTACAGGTTACAGGTTTCTGGAGCAAATACAGTGAAAAAGACACAAAACAACGGAAAAGGGACTTTTGACCAACAATTGGACGGATCCTTGTCAAGCCTAGACGAAGAACAGTACAAGGTCCAAAATGTCATGTGAACGGTTAAAAGATCGCTACAAGTATTCACTGAAATATCTGGAGGAGAATAAGAAGCCCAACAGAGAAACTACATATGGAAACAAGAAGCCCAAGAACCCCTGAACCAAGCCCAAGATTTTCTGAGCCCAAGTCCCTTATTTGGCCGCGGATCCGCGGCCAAACCCATGTTGGCGCCGCGGATCCGCGGCCGTCTAATACACGTGTCGGTGGATTTTTCTTCTGTTGCCGCGACTGTTCTGGTGTTGGGATTCTCAGGGGTCAAATCAGTAATTGCGCATGTGCGAGAGTCTGTAACCCTAGGTTTCCTATTTTCCTATAAATTGTAATTTTAGATTTGTAAAACTCTATGCCTCTTTTCAATAAATAAAATTCAGAATTTCTGGAAGTGACATTCAGATCTATTCTGTCTTCTACTTGGAGGGAGCCATCAAATCTGTAGGTAATTTATTTCCTTGCTTTTATTTTCTAGTATAATTTATCATCCCCTAATGAGCGAGTAGTCTCCTCGCTTGTTAGGGTTAGCCTTAGCGAAAGGGTTGAGAGATGAGATCTCTCACCCCTTTCAATGCCATCTTCACTTTAGAGTTAGAACTCCATGCATACGCACACATCCGCTCCCTACGGCACCCTACCCCTCGAGGTAACGGTGAACCGTAGTATAAAGGGCCGGTTGCGCGCGTTTTCCATGGGGGTTAGGGTAATTATCAACAAAGGAAGGATACGAATCTAGAGGAAGAAACATCTTCCCAAAAGATTCGTCTCCACTTTATTGATAATTAACTTAACACCTAATAGATCTAAAAAAGAAGGCATTGAAAGCGGTGAAGGAAACATTAATCTCCAAAACTTCCCCTAAGCCTAACCCTAGCAAGACTCTTAATTAGATTAATTAGATCTAGTTTTTCTAGATTTTTATAAACCAATCAAAACGACAAATTGAATCAACTCGTTAAAACACAATAAAGGAATTTACCCGTCTCTGTGGATTGACCCGTACTCACCGGCTAGCTGCGAAGCGACGCCGTTTCTTGATTGCGGTAAACTCATATTTTTGACACAAATCATAGTGTTACTGGTTGGATTCACTGGAGTGTGAGCGGGCTTGCTTGTCGATCTTCAGATCGCTCAATACCCGGGTGGCCGTTACGTTTAGCAGACCGCTTGCGGCTTGTGGATGTTTGATATGATCATCATCTGCTGCCGGCGTATTGACGAGTCTTTAGAGTCCTACACAGAGGTTTCCTGGCTCAAGCGAAACGAAATAGGAGCGCATATGATATATGTGCGGGACCGAGAATAATGCCTGTATGTGATACCGTATTCTATTCTCGCGATGAATGTATCGGATGGTTGTATGCGATATAACCTAGTTATCGAATCAAGGATTGATTCGATAAGCCGATACATTGGATACTAGTCGGTTATATGCGATATGACCGGATCGTTAAATCAAGTGTTGATTTAATGATTTAATGTATAATTATATATTTGATATATTACTTTGCATTAACTAGTATTGGTTTACTTTAAATGGATTTTCTCACTTGGATTGTGCACATTGTATATGTGATATATTTTTGTGCACTTGTATGTATCATGTTTGATGATGCATGCTAACTTGTGTTTTGTGTAAAGTTTAAACCATGGTTATGTAATGGTTACGGTTTTCATTTTCATATCTATTCATTCATTTATTTATTTATTTTCTTTTTGGAAAATGAAAAGAAAAATGGTGGCTTTATTTTGATATATGTTGAAGCTTCATGAAGCTTTAACTTAGTCACCATTTTTGTCTTCATACCTAACTCAACCATTCACTTAACTTGAGTTTAGTCTCTACACTTAACCATGGTTGATTATGATAAGTATTCTTTTATTTTCTATTTTCTAAATTAACTTATCATAACAATTTCATCTTCTTCTTCCTTTCTTCAAGTGAAGAAAGCAAGCTCCATCAATGGTGATTGATGGAAATGAGTGAGAAATCCAAATCTAAAGTCTACCCACTTCCTATTTCTTCATCCTCTACCTCTTGCCAAGTAGTAGAGTGTGTTTTCTTCATAAGTTTCTTGACTTGGTGAAGTCGGAGCTTGATTTAGCGATGCCTCGACGTAGATCATCTTCGGCATGGACATCGATGACCTAGCCCGTCCATTCTCCGATGAAGCCGACGCTAGAGCCCGGGACTTGTTATGGACAGCGAGGAGACTTCATTGCGGAGCTATGGAGGTGGAGAACCGGATCTACAAAGGTTGTATTTCCGTATCTCTTAGTTAAGTGTTAACTAGTTCACTTTTCGCCTAGAATTCTAGCCAACGATCCGTATTAGGGTTTCTCGGCACCTAGATTTTTTGAAATTGGCATGGTTGATGCCTTGTGAGACCTCATTAGGGTGCCTAGGAACCCTACAGGTATTGAGCGATCAGAAGATCAACGAGCAAGCCCGCTCACACTCCTACGAATCCAACCAGTAACACTTACCGTACTGTCCGGTCTGTTCGTCTGATATGTCGCATATCTCGCCTAGGGGTGGTAAAGTCAGACCCCGGTAGCTTGATAAGTCATGCCGACGTAAGGTCCATAACAAGCGTGAAACTACTGATAACTCTTACCCGTAAATCACTGCAACCCTGGCTAGGGATTTCCAGTTATGGCCAGTCGAGCATAGCGCAACATCAACCCCCAATACTGGGAGAGACGAATCCCCTCCTATCGCTCATTGCCTCCATGTGAATCGGGACTGTACCCAAAAACCACCTGTTTTCACTACTCAGTAGAGACGTGGTAGGTTGGAAATCAAAGCACAGTGGGAGACACATAAGACTCTATGACGATCTCGGGTCAACAGACTAAGCTGTATCAGTGTCACCAGAGAACTGCCATCTGACGTGAGGTATAATACCATCTGGGAGTTCTCGGCGAGTACGTTCAGTGTACCCAGTTTCTACTGAGCACCTGCATACCATCTCTGATGTCAAACACCAATGGATATGGGATCATCCATCGCCCATCATATGGGTCGAGAAGATATACGCTAGTCTACTCTGGAATATCGATGCCCCGTCTCGATATTCCCACGACTAGGAACATTGAAGGATGTACTCATAGACTACCCAGGCCCCACTAGTATGATCTACATCACAGTCCTGGAAGTCGAGTACATATCCTAAGGGCTTTATCAACATGTAATAGAGAGACAGCAAGTATACATGTTAAGATAAAGAGCAACCAGAAAGCATACTATCATGTCGAGCAAGAAAGTCCTACCTATATATGTCCCAGCATCCACTACAATATACATCCTATGTACAGTAATGGCCTCTAGGGCATACATATAACTAACAATCTCCCACTTGCACTAGGGCCATCTGTAGCAGTGGTTGTAGTATCAAATACTCAACCATCCCATAAAAGTCTCTCTTTGGGAAAAGGCCTTTGTGAGTGGATCCGCCGTGTTGTCCTCTGAGTCTACTCTCCTAACCTCGATCAACCTGGAGATCAACTATCTCCATGATCAGGTGATGCTGCCTCAGAATATGTCTGGGTCACTGATGGGACCGGGGTTCCTTGGCCAAAGCCTCACTTCCATTGTCATACAATGGTAGGAACCTAGTTCATCTCATGAACCAATATAAACCCAAACTTCCTCTTTGGTAATATCTTTAATAGCGATATCACCAGCCTTTATCGTCTAGTCTGCCACGGTATCTCTGCTTGGAACTCTTCCAACATACCATCCCTCCACTGAGGGTAAAGACAATGCCTATGACTGACATTCAGTCAACCTTATCATCCTGGAAGCTATCCAGTGATTCTCCCCAGGATCGATTGATACCATCTCACTACACCTAGTGAGAATCCTAACATCCTTTTAGATCTATCTCATAGATCCAAATCCCAGGATTTAGGAGGTATCACCTTGATCCTATATGGAGAATCCATGCGATAAGAGGAGATCGACCGAGCGTAGTATAGGAAACTCTTTTCCTATCAAGAGTATGTTGTCCACGTACAATACGAGGATGACAACCTTACTCTCTACTACCCTTTTGTATATACAAGGTTCATCTACCATTTTGATGAAGTCAAACTCTTTGACTACCACATCAAAACAGATGTTCCAACTCCGCGATGCCTGATTTATTCTGTTAAAGCAACTTGCACACGTTTTCGCTGCTCCCATGGTTTACGAAGCCCTCTGGTTGTGTACTTATAGACGTTCTCTTCTAAATCAGTATTTAGAAAAGCAGTCATGACACCCAACCACCAGATATCGTAGTCATGGTATGTAGCAATGGCAAGTAGGGTCTGGATGGACTTAAGCATAGCCACTGGAAAAGGTTTCATCATTATCCTCGCCTAGTTGATGAAGAAAACCTTTAACAAGTCTAGCTTTGAAAGTCTCAACTTTTCCATCTACACCAAGTAATTTTCTCAAGATATACTTGCTCCTGATGGGGATTTAACCCTTCAGATGTAGTAACCAAAGTCCATACTTTGTTGGTGTACATGGATTCCATCTCAGATCGCTAAGCATCCAGCCATTCTTACAGAGTCCCTACTCTCGATGGCCTGCTCGAAACTAGTTGGGTCATCATCTCATGATGCATTCCTCGCTCTCACTGTCATCGAGAAACCGAAGTATCTCTCAGGCGGATGAGGAACCCTACCAGATCGGCGGAGAGGCTGAGGTTCGTCGGGGACTATTGAATCCATTGGTTCTGTCAAATCATCAGCTGCAGTTTGTATAGCTGGAACCTTTCCAGTTCTACAGAACTGAATTTGCCTCGATCTTGTTCGGATTTTGCTTTCGACATAGGCCGGACAATCCCAAATCTTAACTTACTTAAGAGATGAGCTCTTCACATACCATATCTTATATGGATTGGTAGGCACTGATTTGATTCGAACCCAATTCAATAGGTATGCAGCTTCTCAAGTGCATAACCCCCTAAAAGAAACTGGTAACTCAGTAATACTCATCATAGAGCACACCATATCTAATATGGTGCGATTGCTCCGCCCCGATACACCGTTGTGCTGTGGTATATTCAGAGGAGTAATACCGAGAGAGAATCTCATTCTTCTTTAGAATACTCCAGGAATTCTATGCACAAGTATTCTCCTCCCTGATCTCATCATAGGACATAATACTTCTACCCATTTTTTGGTTCTCTACTTCTAACTTATATTCGGTGATTATCTCAAAAGTTTTGGACTTATGTTTCAACAGGAACATATAGCTGAATCTTGAGAGATCATCAGAGAATGTAATGAAGTACAAAGAACCGGTCCTGGCATGTGTAGACAGGGGACCTTACATACATCATCATGTATCAGTCCCAAGAGTTCACTAACTCTTTCTCTGTTTCCAATAAACAGAGCTATGGTCATCTTATCTTTGTGACATGATTGGCAAGTTTCACAAGATGTAAATTCAAACAGATTTAAATATGCATCTAAAATGTAACTTAAGCTAGTCGGGTCACATTGATATGACCTAGTCTTCAATGCCTCAAGAAAGATCCGTTCATTTCTGAACTCTTCCTCTTGTGTGTGTTCTGTACATAAGGAACTGTAGTTTGATTTAGAATGTATATGCTTTTAGATAACGTGCCTGAACCGATCTACTATTGATATAGGAAATGTTCAAAACATTATCCAACAATACAAAATTATATCCTTTCTTTACTAATAAAGAGACTGATATGATGTTGTATATCAGGTTCGGTATCTAATAACATTCATTCAGAATCAATGTATTCTGGTAATACAGGGTGATAGTGACCAACAGACTTGGCTGCAACATTTGCACCGTTTTCTGTCTCATGAAACTTATCACCCGTTCTCAGTTCTTTACCTTTCTATAGCCCTATGTAACAGATTACATATCTGGGATCCTGATCAGGTATCAAATACCCAGGACGCAGAGGATACTGAGAAACAGTTCTTTATAATGAACACACCCGTAGAAGATGCATCATCATGCACTTTCTTCGTTTGGGCGGCATGGGAATCCTGGTATTCCCCTAATTCCTGCTCTGTCTTATAACAATTATAAGTTGGAGCGGGACCAACGTTCCCCAGTTCAGTATAACAAGCGGGTTCGGTCAATATATCCATATTATTATCTTGATTAAGGCGTGACATGGTCGCTACCTGGAGAGAGAGAAGAAAACACTCTGCGTGCGCTCTTGCAAGATTAGATTGGTTATATATTTTATCTAATCAGAATGGCTCCCACTGTTTTTATCAAATCTTCCTTCAAACCCTAAAAGGAAAGACTAGCCGGGATTAATTACACTCTACAAGTTCGCCAGTCTTTCAGCCAGGCCAGTGCCGGTACTTTGAGGGAGGTTCCCCGTGCTTTCGCACGGACCTAATTAAAGTAAAGCTCGTTTTCCCAGGGACGTAACCCCGTTGACACCTTTCTAGACACCTATTTGATCGGCTAATTGTAAAGTGCAAAACTCTCCCAGGAGTAACAATTACTCGCAGTGGGTATCGGGATCCAACTATCATATAGAAGGTATGCAATCTCATTGCAAATTTCAACACTTGAAACTCCCGATAAAGATTTTTACCCCTAGCACTTATGACCTTAACTATGGTCAACGAATCATAAGCACTAGTCAAGTTCTACCCGTCATTTCGTGATTAATTAGACCTACCCACATGACCCTTAACTAAGGTCAATAAAGTCACGCGACTGTTCTAACTAATTGCATCATATGCGATGTAGAAAGACATCACTTAGCTACCGTACACTGTGCCTTGACTATGGTCAACAAACACAGTACGAATACTAAGTACTCTACTTCCTAAAATGATGGAGGGTTGAGGATGGTTTTTATGAAAACCTTTAACGCTTTGAACTTGATCTCGTTGCGGAATCAAATGATTTTTAAATGGAGTGTTTTTTAGGCTTTTCTAGTTTTGCTAAAGGGGTCACTCCCGGTGAAGGGATCGTCGGCCCTTTCCTCATTGAATAAGGTGCAGGATATATCATATATACCGCTGTGCAAAGCAAAAACTATAGAAGCAATCAAAAGACAAACCGAGGGTTGTAGCATCTGCTAATTATTGCTGAAGAGGTCACTCCCGGTGAAGGGATCGTCGGCTCTTTCCTCATCGAATAAGGTGCTGGATGTTCTACAAGGAACACCGCTATGCAAAGCAACAACTAGAGCTACCTAATTTTTGAAATTCGATTCCACAACATCTTTTAGGTTTATTTTCTTTCATTAATCTCATTAATGAATGTCCCATCATTTAAGTCCACCTAAACATCACAGATAAATATAACGTACGCTTATGCCATCCGTATTCGTCTCGATGTCCCGTCTGCACCGTTAGGTTAGGTAACTAACGGCAGATCGAGGCAGGGCTAGCGCGGGTGTAAAACATAAGCAACGTCTATATATAATATATCATATATACTATATACAATATCTATCTGAACATATCACAGGATCACATCACAGATAACGCAGCAGAAAATATCGTATGAAATATTGGATATACTAGGACGTCCGTGTTTTATTTTAAGCCTATATAAAACACGGATTCCACGGTCGTGATGAATAGCCAATCCCACACCCCTAGACCCCTACGAGAGCGGCAAGAAACCTTACCAATTCTAGAGTTAGGAGACCCAGACTCGACTCCTCGAGATGGTCTCCCACTGGACCCTAGAACCCGGTTACTTATGCTCCCCTTCTTGGGTCTATCCTACTGCGGAAAAGAAAATAATATACAATGGTGACATCATCCTCAACCTGGAAGTTCCCCAATAAAAGAATATTACATACAAGTTTTTTACATGAATGAAAATGAAAAACACTCATCTCACATAAAAAAAACCCGGCTATTCAAACACGACGATCCAATATAACATATCCAGCAACACATAACATCACATGTCATCAACGTAAGTAAACATGCGTATCCCAATTGTCGTTGACATATAGCAACGAAACCGGCGATATCACATTCTACACTTACGGTCGCAGAAAAGAAAGTGTAAAACTACAACGGTTGGAATCCGCAACCTTCTTAGACATCGCATGTCTAACAATTACAAACCCCGCATTTTAGTCTCATTATCGAAAACTCTTTTCAATATCAAGTTGGGCAATTCAACAAGATTCCCGACATCCTGATCGAATGCTCGTCGAAAACTTTAGTAGACGGCCGCACCCCCGATACCGTCGACGAAGTGTACTAAGGCGGAACATCGCTGCCGCGAGCACCCGAACGGATGCTTTCGGCGACGGGGTTCTCCTACAGTCACTTGGTCGGGGTTATGGGGCGTGGTTGTCTATTAAGTTTACCGGCTAGTATCCGCGTACGCTACGTGATTGCGATGGACTTTTGATCACATCAAAATCCCGTGGCAACCGATCAAATGAGACTAAACTGCTATGTTTATAACATTCATATTAGTTATCTCATAACTACTTGTGAATTCCAAATATTGTATCACATTCCAGATAAATAGACAATGTTAAACTTTCCGATCGAATAATCAAACACCCAAGTTTTCCCGAAAAGCTCAACACATGAAATAAGTTTTAAAACATTCACTTCATGCCACAGTACCAACGGTCCAGCCGTAGAAGGGTCAAGCCAACGCCTCACATGTGGCACGCCGTACTGCCCCAAACACTAAGGTTCAAAGGGCAGTTCAAGACGGTCACATAATCGAGTTAAGGTTTGTTGTCTTCTAGAGGGTCCATCGCGTTACTTGCAATACTTTGAACGTTCTTAAACTACGGAAAAATCCAACACTTGGAAATTTCCCGGCAGGGGAAAAAGTGGGTATTTATATCCGGTCGAACTTTTTAACATGTTCTAAAATACCCGAAAAAACAAAATAAACAAAGTTAAATAATCCGATCGAATCATCGAGTCCCCAATACAACCCAGAAATCTCAACCCTTGAGTAAAAATTAAAAATACCCAGAAAACACAGGAATCACCTACGGAGATAACTGCAGAAAAAGAGGTGCCTAATCATCACATACAGCCGCGGAACCTCCGCAACAAGTAGGGTAGAGCCGCGGTTCCGCGGCGCTACTGTAGCCCTAGGTTGTCGTTTTCTGCAGTATTCCTTATAATTACCTGCTCTATTTTCTGAGCATTTTTAATTAGGAAAAATCCACAGTTTTAAAAATTGTACAGAGAAGGGTTTTGATTAGGTTTTCGGGGTTCGATCGGGTTTCCAACTTCGTCTACACTTCGCCTAAAGCTCTAGCTAGGCTCTGATACCACTGTAGGGTTCCTAGGAACACTCAAGAGGTTCCACAAGGTATCAACCATGCCAAAATCAAATTTTTACATGTGCCGAGAAACCCTAATGCAAGATCGTTACTAGAGGTAAGGTGAAATACATGCAAGTTAACTACTTTAACTACAAGTGAAAGGGATTACAACCTTTGTAGATCCGGTCCTCCACTTCTTTAGCTCCGTGTTGACGTCCCTCCGCTGCGATCATCGGGATCCAGGACTCTAGCGATGGTTTCGTCGGAGAAATAAGCGGGCTAGGTCGTTGACTTCGATGCCGAAGATGATCTACGTCTAGGCGACTCAAACTCAAGCTCCATCTTCACTAGGTCATGAAACTTGTGAAGATAACACACTCTACTACATGGCAAGTGGTAGAGGATGAAGAAATAGGTAGTGGGTTCACTTTAGAATTGTTTTTCTCATTCTTAATCTCATGGCACCATTGGAGCTAGTAAGCTTTCTTCTTCTTGAAGAAGAAGAAGAAGAAGAAAGAATAATGAATAATCCAATGAATCCAAAATGAAACTTATCCTTTTAATTATTGCACCATGGTTGAGTTAAGCCCTCATGCTTAACTTGTGTAGAGAAATAACCAAAGCATTGGGTTAAGGGTTGGGTTAACTAGTATCCTAAGGAAATGACAAAAGAAATTGACTTTCTCAAAGTTTCTTCAAGCTTCATGAAGCTTGATAACTTTGACCAAAGTCTTATTTCCTTTGTTATTTGTTAGGAAATTAGTACACCCTAATTTAACCTCAATTTGGTTTAAGTCTCATACACACATCTTGTATGTATCATCAAACATGGTAAAAACATGTACACTTGCATATATCACATATAAACAATGTGCATATTCATGTGAGAAAATCAATCTTAAGTGAACCAATACTAGTTAATGTAAAGCAATATATCGAATATATAATTATACATTAAATCATTAAATCAACACTTGATTTAACGATCTGGTCATATTCCATATAACCGACTACTATCAAGTGTATCAATGTATCGAATCAATACTTGATTCGGTAACCCGGCTATATCTCATATAACCGCCCGATGATACAAATCGCGAGAATAGAATACGGTATCACATAATGGTATTATTCGCGGTCCCGCACATATCTCATATGCACTCCCATTTCGTTTCGCTTGAGCCAGGAAACCCCTGTGTAGGACTCTAAAGACTCGTCAATACGCCGGCAGTAGGTGATGATCATATCAAACACCCACAAGCCGCAAGCGGTCTGCTAAACGTAACGCCACCCGGGTATTGAGCGATTAATAGATCAACGAGCAAGCCCACTCACACTCCTGCGAATCCAACAAGTAACACTTACCGTACAGTCCGGTCTGTTCGTCTGATATGTCGCATATCTCGCCTAGGGGTATTAAACGTCAGACCCCAGTAGCTTGATAAGTCATGCCGACGTAAGGTCCATAACAAGCGTGAAACTACTGATAACTCTTACCAGTAAATCACTGCAACCCTGGCCAGGGATTTCCAGTTATGGCCAGTCGAGCATAGCGCAACATTAACCCCCAATACCGGGAGAGATGAATCCCCACCTATCGCTCATTGCCTCCATGTGAATCGGGACTATACCCAAAAACCACCTGTTTGCACGACTCAGTAGAGCCGTGGTAGGGTTGAAATCAAAGCACAGTGGGAGACACACAAGACTCTATGACGATCTCAAGTCAACAGACTAAGCTGTACCAGTGTCACCAGAGAACTGCCATCTGACGTGAGGTATAATACCATCTGGGAGTTCTCGGCGAGTCCGTTCAGTGTACCCAGTCTCCACAGAGCACCCGCATACCATCTCTGATGTCAAACACCAATGGATATGGGATCATCCATCGCCCATCATATGGGTTGAGAAGATATACGCTAGTCTACTCTGGAATATCGATGCCCCGTCTCGATATTCCCACGACTAGGAACATTGAAAGATGTACTCATGGACTACCCAGGCCCCACTAGTATAATCTACATCACAGTCCTGGAAGTCGAGTACATATCCTAAGGGCTTTATCAACATGTAATAGAGAGACAGCAAGTATACATGTTAAGATAAAGAGCAACCAGATAGCATATTATCATGTCGAGCAAGAAAGTCTTACCTATATATGTCCCAGCATCCACTATAATATATACATCCTATGTACAGTAATGGCCTCTAGGGCATACATATAACTAACAGAGATGAATGCTATTATATATATGATATATAATAAACGTTGCTTATCTTTTACATCTGCGCTAGTCCCGCCCCGTTATGCCGTTAGTTAAGTAACCTAACGGTGCATAACGGGATACGGTGACGAATGCGAATGGCATAAGTGTACGTTATATTTTCGTTTCTTTCTGTGATGGCTTTAGGACTTAAATGATGGGACTATACTAATGAGATTAATGTAAATAAAAATGAACCTAAAAAGATGTTGTTGAATCGGATTTGAAACCTACTTGGCTTTTTATGAAAAAGCAAGTTTTCAAAGTGCGGAGATTAAGCCACTCCTTTTAAACCCATTTGATTCCACAACGATATCAAGTTCAAAGCGTTAAAAGTTTTCTTAAAACCTATCCGCAGCCCTCCGTCATTTTAGGAAGTAGAGTACATAGTATTCGTTTTGCGTATTTTGACTTTAGTTAAGTCGCGGTGTACGGTAGCTAAGTGATGTCTTCCTACACCGTATATGATGCGGATTAGTTAGGACATTCATATGATTATGTTGACTTTAGTTAAGGGTCATGTAGGTGGGTCTAGTTAATCACGAAATGACGGGAAGAACTTGACTAGTACTTATGATATGTTGACCATAGTTAAGGTCATGAGTGCTAGGGGTAAAAACAATATCGGAAGTTTCAAGAGTTAAAATTTGTAACGAGATTGTATACCTTCTATATGATAGTCAGATCCCGATCCCACTGTGAGCAAGCGTTGCTCCCGGTAGAGTTTTGCACTTTACAATTAGCTAACCCATTAGGTGTCTAGAAAGGTGTCAACGAGGCTACGCCTATGGAAAAACGAGGTTTATTCTAATTAGGTCCGTGCGAAAGCACTGGGAACCTCCCTCAATGTACCGGCACTGGCCTGGCTGAACGGTTAACAAAGTTGTAGAATGTAATTAATCTCGTCTAGTTTTCTTTTTAAAAGGTTTTAAAAAAAATTTGATAAAACAGTGGGAGACATCGATTAGATAAGATAATAACCAATTTGATCTTTGTAAAAGCTTTCGCTGAGTGTATTCTTTTCTCTCTCTCTTAATGGCAGATACCAATGACAGGCCTTAAGCTTCTACTAGATAAACACAAGCTGACCGGACCAAACTACAAAGACTGGCTGAGGAACATAAACATTGCTCTAACATATGATAAAGTATCATATGTCCTCACTTCCAAAGCTCCGCCCACCCCAGGATCTGAATCTTCCACCACGGATAGGGAAATCCGCAAAACGTGGGATATTGACTGTGCTACTGCCAAATGCCTCGCGCTTGCATCAATGGATAATACACATCAAAAGCAACACGAGCATATGGACATCTAATCCATTTTTCTCCATACAAAAGATATATGTATGGAGAGCAATCTCGGACCCTGAGATATGAAGAATCTTGAAAGTTGTTTCAGATGCGGATGGCTCCTGGCACATCAGTAGGCGATCACGTTTTGAAGATGATATCTCTTATAGAAGAGCTTGAGAACTTCGGGTGGACAATGGATAACGAACAGTATACTGATATTGTTCTTCAGTCTCTTCTCTCCGCCTTTGCTCCATTCATAGTGAACTTCAACATGCATGACATGGAGAAGTCACTACCCGAACTTCTTAGTATGTTAAGAAGTGCAGAGAGCACGTTGAAAGCAAAGTCCCCCTCTCTGCTTATTGGACAATCTTCCTCTTCCTTCCAAAAAGCCATGGCCAAAGGAACGAATAAGAAGAAGTTCACCAACCCGAGAGGAGGAATCAAGAAGGCAAAGGAAAAAGACAAATCCAATGCTACGGAGTCGGGGAAGGGAGAATGTTTCCACTGCAAGAGGATGGGACACTGGAAGCAGAACTATACTGAGTACCTTGTGTAAGTCTACGGTAGAGCCCCGGCCGTCTTTCAAACGCCAAATGCGGAACAAAAACTTTTATAACTGGCGCTATCGCAAACTATAACCCGGATCTGCCATTAACGCTAAACTAACAAACTACAAAGTGGGAAGAAAGGTTATACCGAACGATCCGAGTCCTTCGTTCTTTAATCATCATCCCACGCTCCGTTGCGGCTGCTCTGATCTCTTGGCTCGTCGTCGAGGTGGCACCACATCTACGGATCTTTAAACGGGCTCCCGCCTCTGAACCGAGGCAACTCGGTCATCAAGTTTGCTAAAAGAGATGACCAAGATTGATGTTGAGAATGAGTAGAACACTTTGTCTCGCTTCGTCCAAAGCCATGGACGAACGGTTAATGAAGTTACCATTTGAATCGGGTGATGGAATAAAATGAGCTATGAAATTTCCATACACCAAAACTATAATCTTTTCCAAATGAATCAATCATCATCAATTCAAGAGAGGGGCCGACCATTTTAAGGAGGAGGGAGGTGAGTGTAGGAGAGGGGAGAGTGACCACAAGATTAATGAAGAGAAATGAGTCACAAGACACCTTGCATAATCATTAATGCAAACAATGAATCATAAACCTAGTCATCCTTTCATTAAATGCAACTAATGAAACAATAACACCACTCTAACCTAGTCATCTCTTCTAGAAACTTCTAGAACCTTCCATACTCATCAAGAAAAGATAAATCCGCATTTAACCGAATGTTTAATACGGGTGATAGAAAACTGGAAACTGGAAACTGACAACTTCCAAAAGTGATCCCGAAACGAATTTCAGGATAACACCGTAACAGTATAAATATACCCGCATTTGTATTACGACCGAATACAAATGCAACTGAGACAAAGATATTATATCTACAAAGAATAATATATGGATCCGGCTTAAACCAAAGCCGACCAGTATTATCTGCTCGAAATATGACACGTGCGTAAACGCACGTGCATTTTCCGAACCCTGCCATAAAACCATACGGCCTCTACAACGTTTCGCCCGAACTTGGGAAACTATCTGTGGGGGACTCTAATGACTCGTCAGTACCCTGGCAGTGAGTTTAACCACAAGCCGTCAGCGGCACTAGCTGTGCGTAACGGCTGCACATGTACTGACCTCAAGGGAGGCCGACGAGAAAACTCATCCGGAAACCCTACTGAGCCTAACAGTGACAATGTATATGCAGTCTGGTCCGTTCGTCTATGAGTATCGCATATCCGGCCTAGGAGGCTAGTAACGTCAGACCCACAATAGCGGTATAAGTCGTGTCGGAGACAAGCTCTGAACACCCTGAGAAACTACCGGAGTACCTACCAGTAATTCTCACCTGCCTTGGCCAAGGACTTAGTGTAATGGCTTTTCTAGACACAGTACGATCTCCACCCCCAACACCGGGAGAGACGAATCCCCGGCCGATCCGCTCACGTGCCTCCATGTGGTTCGGGACTGTACCCAAAAACTACCTGTTTGCACGACTCCTTTGAGCCATGGTAGGGTAGAAATCAAAGCACAGTGGGAACTCACACGAGACAAATGATGACCTCAGGTCGATGAACTAACCTGTACACATGTCACCAGGGAACTGCTATCTGACGATAGGTATAATACCAATTAGCAGGTTCCCGGCGAGTCCTGTCCGGTGTACTCATAACCCAATGAGCACCTGTATACATCTTAGGTGATCCAACTGACACCAGTGGCTTGTGAGACCGGCCACCGCCCCTCGTCGGGGTCTCGACTGTATACACTAGCCTACTCCGGAGTATCGATGCCCTGTCTCGGTACTCCTACGACTAGGGACCACATTTAAGGATGTGCTTATAGACTACCCAACTTTCACATATATGATCGCCATCATACTGTTGGTAGTCAAGCAAGATCCTAAGGGCTCTATCAACGTGTAATCGTGATCAGTCACCTGAACCTATACACAACTGATAAAGACAAACCAGATAGCATACTATCATCTCGAGTAAGACTGTCCTACTGGTATAGGTCCTCCTTAATCATTGCAATCACGTACCTGCGATCCAATAATTGACTTTGAGGGCACTATATCCAACAATCTCCCACTTGCACTTAAATCTAATTATTGCGATGTCGCATACTCACAGCCCGTGTGATACCGAACACCAAACTCCTTTACTAATCAGTTTCAAAAAGCCCGTTTGTAAAACTATTGTGTTCGAGAAATAGCCTCAGTGAGTGGATCCGCCCTGATGTTCCTTTCTCTGTCTCTCTTAATCTCAAGTTCACGGAGAAGCCATCTCCCGAATTGAGTGATACCTGTCTTAGAATATGTCTGGATATTTGATGGGACCTGGTTCATAAATGAACTCCAAATCCAAACTTCTTAGACTGTATCGATAACTGAACCTAATCAGTTTCCTGCACCATGCCTCCCACAGTATCCTCTTCGACCACCTGTCCATAATACTGCCCTCCTTCGTCAGAGGGAAAACTATAACTCCGACAATCACTCTGTCATCCATGTCACCTTTGAAGCCTGGAATGATAACCGTCTCCTGAAGGAGGCTGCCGTCATCAAATCCGTAGAACATGGACTTATGTTCTAAAACTGCTTCCTTATGTTTCTCCAGGATTGGATTAATATAAACTTATTGCATCTAGTGCAAAAACAACATCTGGTGTGGTACTTGATATCTCACGATTGACTCAATTGCCTAAGCAAGTGATTTGCCAATCATGCACATCCCTCTCCCCTTTAGTCTATAAGACACATTTAGAGAGGGTGACTCCATCACCTGCAGGTACACCACCATGCCAGGAGTCATTTATTCTAAAAACCATTAGAATACTGTCAAAGTACCCACATTGGGAAACTACCCAAATCCAGATCTAAAACCATAGATCTAGAAACCAGAATGTCAGATATTATATCCATATCCTGTCTGGAGAAACAACTGTGTGACGACCACAGTACAACCGATCGTATTATAGGAATTTTACTTCCTATTCTGTGTATGTCATCCAAATACCAGGACATCACACCCTACTACCTTCTTAACAGATCCATCCCCTATTCTGATGAAGTCAAACCCATGACTGTCACATCAAAATCAGATGATCTATCTCCGCTATAACTACTCAAGTCTATAAATAGACATAAGCTACTTGCCCACTATGCTTCCGCTGCTCCCACTGACTACAACTACCCTCTGGCAGAATAATATATACGTGCACTTCTAAAGCTAGTTTAGAACGACGCTATACTTAACCTCCTGCCAGGTCTCATAGTCTGGAACAACAGTAGTGTCAAATCTGGGTAAACAATAACCTCCCTGTCACCGTCCTTGAGGCTACCGGAGTACCTCTCGGGTGTCTGAGGTTACCTACCATATCTGCGGAGTGGCTAATGGAATGTCAAACCTGATTGAATCTATAGGTCCTATTAAATTTCCGTAATCATTTGCGGTTCTGGAATCACTTCCAGTTCTACCATACTCCCACTACTGTTTTCTGAAAAAATCCATTTTACTAAAACTGTGGCGAGTCAAGAACAATATCACTATTGATCTTCCAGATGGTAGAAAGTTAACCCTCGATATAGCCTAGGGCAACCAACAAACTGCCATTATAGAAACGTGCCTTGAGTCGTCCAGAGTCTGGTTTTAAGCATAAGCCGGACAACTCCCTGTACCTTAACATCGTTAAGATATGAACTATTCTATATCCAATATAGAAACTTTGGCACTGATTTAATTGGAACCAGATTCTAATCATGCAGCTGTCTCCAGTGCATATCAACTTAATGGAGAGAGGCTAATCAGCATTACTCAACTTAGGAATACATCCAATTATGAGTAATCTGAAAGAGAAACAAGTTTCTCAAAAACCATTACTATCAACTGAATACCAATCACAAGTATCTACATCTTCGATCTCTTTGAAGAATCCCGATACTTGCGACATCTGGTTCTCTACTTTATTCCTATATCCATAACTTCTCAAAACTTAGACCTTGTATTTCTACGAAACACTTGTCTAAAAACTAGAGAAGTCATAAGTAAACAGAACATAGTACGAGGACCAACCCCTTTGTCCTGATGAACACACTGGACAACATGCAATACTCTGTATAAGTCCGCTGAGTTGAATAACTCAAAACCTGTACATCGTAGGTTGAAAACTGTATTTATGGTTAAGAACAACTCCACTGTTCAATGCTCCTTACCCAATGGCCAACTGATATAGGTAAATATCATCGACATAATATCAAAAAGTTATATCTCACTCTATAAAAATAAACGTACAGATATATCATTTTGAAATTGGTGCACAACAACGGATACTCAAAACCAAATACATGCCTGCCGGCAATAACCCAGGCGACTTCCTCAAATATCACCAATTACAACGAATTCCGATATAATGAGGATGATCACCTTATTCCCAATAACATCCTCCCACTCATCATCTGTAAAACCATACGGATGTGAGAATCATACCTGGTAAATACATACCCTGAAGTAAGTATATAATCGGGAAAACAGTTTTCCATTAAGAATGCACTGAAACATGAAAATGTTTTGTAGGGGTATCCTGGTATTCCTAGTAATGCCTCTTCCATAATCCAATTCATGACTGTAACCGTATATTTCTTTGCCATCTCTCCAAATCCCTTTATTTGTCTTTTGTCATTTCCTTCTGTATACCCCTTTTAGGCTAAGTGGTTTTCTTCCTTCCCTACCGTTCGACACCAGCCTATGGTTTGGAAGAAGACTATCCAATTAGCGTAATAGGTATACCCTCCTCAACCTAAGAGTACTCACATCTTGAGAGAAGGTGATGATAAAAGACAACTGAATAATACCTTATTCTTTTAAAGGTGAAATAGGAGTGGCGATGAAGTACGCGGTTTGGTCGTGAATGATAACAGTCGCAATTTACTTTGCCCTCTTTCTAATCCCTTTATTTTGTCTTTACATATTACCTTCTGTACACCCTACTTAGGCTAATTGATTTTCTTCATTCCCTACCTTTCGGCACCTGCCTATAGTTTGGAAGAAGACTATCCAATAAGAGTAATAGGTGTACTCTCCTAAACCAAGGAGCCCTCGCAACCTAAGAGAAGGTGATAATAAACGACAACTGAATAAACCAATTCTATTTCTCCTGAACCTGGATCCATCCCCGAAGAAGTCCCTTCGAGTTCGTATATAACCATACGATGGATCTATCCAATGGAAGTGGATGTTCGTAGTTATACGGGGTATTCTGAGAAATGCAAAAAGGTAAAATAAGGAGTGACAATGACTTATGCAACTCGGACAATCCAAAAGCCAGTATTTTTAAGAAGGTTCGGTCAACTTAGTCACTGAGTCATAGTCTATGGTCGGTCAAAGGTCGCTGCCAAAGAGAGCGAGAAAAGAAACACTCTGCGTGCACTCTAACCTAGATCAGAATGGTTATCACTTTATCTAATCCGGAAACCCCCCACTGTACTGTCAAATTCTCCTCCAAACCAGAAAGAAGAATCAATCGGGATCACCCGAAGAGTAAACCAACTCATCATTGTGAATCGGGATCCAACTCTCATCGCATGATAACGTGACGGAATCCACTCACGTTATCACACTCCAGAAGGTATGCACATGCCTGGCAAGTTTCAGTTTCTTTAGAAACTCCCGATATTATTTTTACCCCAAGCTCTTATGATCGTGACTAAGGGCCAACCCATCATAAGTCACATGTCAAGTTCTTCCCATCATTATCTTGTTAATTTGAACCCACCCGTACTCGCCCTTGACTAAGGGCCAACAAGGCTGTACGACTGTCCCAAACCAACGCATCTATCTATGCAACATGTGAACATCCCAGCAGCTACCAATCACTATGTCCTGGCTAAGGGCCAGACCAACATAGCTTGAATACTACTGACCATTCATATAAATGACGGAGGGCTACGGCTGGTTTTTGGCAAAAAACCTTTAACGTAATGAACTTGATCTCGTTGAAGGAACCTGATAGCTTTTTATAAAAAAATAGTGGCGAAAACCTTTGGTACAGAGGTCACTCCCGGTGAAGGGATCTCGGCTCTTTCCTCGTGGAATGAGGTGCAGGATATTCCAACTGAATACCGGGTTTGCAACGCAACTTTTAATCGACTATCGTGAAGTTATTACCCTGACACAAACTTTTGCCCAAGGGGTCACTCCCGGTGAAGGGATCTCGGCCCTTGCCTCGTCGAATGAGGTGCAGGATATTCCAACCGAATACCACTGTGCAAAATAAAAGAAAACGTCTTTGTAATAACACTTTTTAAAACTGTTCCAACAACATCCAAACAGGTTTATTTTTCCTTTGCATTGATCAGAATCAATGCAGTCCCATCAATTAATCACACCAGAAAAGAATGAAAATAAAATGTACGTATATGCCATCCGCATTCGTCACTGGGTCCCGTCATCACCAGTTATGTTACTTAACAGAACGGGGAATAGACTAGCGCGGGTGCAAAATATATACAACATCTAATAGTATATATACCAATATACAATAATCGCTCCAGGCGTGATAATATGCAACATTACAGAAAAGTAATAAGCATCACAGAACAATACAGATAATCTAGGATCCCCGGGTTTCACAGAGCCGCTGCTGAAACCCGACGTTCTCCGGGTCGTGTGGATAGCCTGTGCAATGAAACCTAGACCCCTACGGGTGCGGCAAGTTACCCGTCAAAACCTGAAGCGAGGCAGCCCTTTACAGCATAGTGAATGGACCACCCTGCACTTCACGGAATCCGGTAATCTTAGGCACCCATCCTTGGGTCAACCAGTACCCCCTACGAGTGCGGCGAATAGTCTGCCAATTCTAGAGTGAAGCCCATCTGCCTCTCAAAGCCATGAGATGCGGACCCGTTGCCTTCCAGAACCCGGCTATCCGTGCACTCCATCGCGGGGTAAAACCTAGTACAAAAATGAAAAATATGTACAACAGGTACATCGACCTCAGCCTGGTCGTGTCCCAAAAGAATATTATACAAACAGGCAGTGACGGCAGTCCACATGTTGGACGCTCGCCCCGCAATATCAAATGTACAAATAAATCCAAACTGCACTACCATTGCACACTGCTATCCACCACGACATATCCGCAACATCACAGCACAACACAGAACATCAACGCGAATGCCACGTTCGCAAACCCGTCTAAAAGAACTATAGCAATCAGACGCGGTTTACCGCTCAAATGACATTCACGGTCGGAGATATAATGTAAGTACTGTAAACTAACACGTTTAAATTTCGATCGACAAAACGTCCCGAAGTGGGCCCCATGTATATCTGCTGTACAGTAACAAAATCTGGGCCCAAAAGAAATATTCCAGAAACCACAATTTTACATGAAGAACCCACTGCATAAAAATGGTTTACTGTAGCTTTAAAACGGCGGCGGAACCGCGGCCAAACTATGGTTTGTGCGGCGGTTCCGCGGCGGTTTGGAAGCTTCAGTTGACCAAATTTCACCAGAATTCTTAGAAAAGCCTGCTTGATTTTCTGAGATGCTCAAAATGATTTTTAGACCTGTTTTAAAATTCGACAGAAACTTTTCACAGAAAATTGTGATTTTTGAAATTCCGTTCGATCGATATTTTAAACGCGTTAGAACAAGTTAGTAAAGCTTAATGGCGTGGCTCTGATACCATGTAAGTCTACGGTAGCACCTCGACCATCTTTCAGACACCAAATGCGGAACAAAAACTTTTATAACTGGCGCTATCGCATACTATAACCTGGATCTGCCATTAACGCTAAACTAAAAAACTACAAAGTGGGAAGAAAGGTTATACCGAACGATCCGAGTCCTTCATTCTTTAACCATCATCCCACGCTCCGTTGCGGCTGCTCTGATCTCCTGGCTCGTCGTCGAGGTGGCACCACATCTACGGATCTTTAAACGGGCACCCGCCTCTGAACCGAGGCAACTCGGTCATCAAGTTTGCTAAAAGAGATGACCAAGATTGATGTAGAGAATGAGTAGAACATTTTGTCTCGCTTCGTCCAAAGTCATGGATGAACGGTTAATGAAGTTGCCATTTGAATCGGGTGATGGAATAAAATGAGCTATGAAATTTCCATACACCAAAACTATAATCTTTTCCAAATGAATCAATCATCATCAATTCAAGAGAGGGGCCGTCCATTTTAAGGAGGAGGGAGGTGAGTGTAGGAGAGGGGAGAGTGACCACAAGATTAATGAAGAGAAATGAGTCACAAGACACCTTGCATAATCATTAATGGCAAACAATGAATCATAAACCTAGTCATCCTTTCATTAAATGCAACCAATGAAACAATAACACCACTCTAACCTAGTCACCTCTTCTAAAAACTTCTAGAACCTTCCACACTCATCAAGAAAAGATAAATCCGCATTTAACCGAATGTTTAATATGGGTGATAGAAAACTGGAAACTGGAAACTGGCAACTTCCAAAAGTGATCCCTAAACGAATTTCAGGATAACCCCGTAACAGTATAAATATACCTGCATTTGTATTACGACCAAATACAAATGCAACTGAGACAAAGATATTATATCTACAAAGAATAATACATGGATCCGGCTTAAACCAAAGCCCACCAGTATTATCTGCCCGAAATATGACACGTGCCATAAAACCATACGGCCTCTACAACGTTTCGCTCGAGCTTGGGAAACTATCTGTGGGGGACTCTAATGACTCGTCAGTACCCTGGCAGTGGGTTTAACCACAAGCCGTCAACGGTACTAGCTGTGCGTAACGGCTGGCCATGTACTGACCTCAAGGGAAGCCGACGAGCGAACTCATCCGGAAACCCTACTGGGCCTAACAGTGACAATGTATATACAGTCCGGTCCGTTCGTCTATGAGTATCGCATATCCGGCCTAGGGGGCTAGTAACGTCAGACCTCCAATAGCGGTATAAGTCGTGTCGGAGACAAGCCCTGAACACCCTGAGAAACTACCGGAGTATGTACTAGTAATTCTCACCTGCCTTGGCCAAGGACTTGGTGTAATGTCTTTCCTAGACACAGCACGATCTCCACCCCCAATACCGGAAGGGACGAATCCCCTGCCGATCCGCTCACGTGCCTCCATGTGGCTCGGGACTGTACCCAAAAACTACCTGTTTGCACGACTCCTTTGAGCCGTGGTAGGATAGAAATCAAAGCACAGTGGGAACTCACACGAGACAAATGACGACCTCGGCTCTTTGAACTAACCTGTACAGATGTCACCAGGGAACTGCTATCTGACGATAAGTATAATACCAACTAGCAGGTTCCCGGTGAGTCATGTCCGGTGTACTCATAACCCAATGAGCACCTGTATATATCTTAAGTGATCCAACTGACACCAGTGGCTTGTGAGACCGGCCACCGCCCCTCGTCGGGGTCTCGACTGTATACACTAGCCTACTCCAGAGTATCGATGCCCTGTCTCGGTACTCCAACGACTAGGGACCACATTTAAGGATGTGCTTATAGACCACCCAACTCTCACATATATGATCGCCATCATACTGTTGGTAGTCAAGCAAGATCCTAAGGGCTCTATCAACGTGTGATCGTGATCAGTCACCTGAACCTATACACGACTGATAAAGACAAACCAGATAGCATACTATCATCTCGAGTAAGACTGTCCTACTGGTATATGTCCTCCTCAATCATTGCAATCACATACCTGCGATCCAATAATTGACTTTGAGGGCACTATATCCAACATCTTGAACTCAAGAAAGAGAAGCATGGTGATGCTTCAGCTTCAGGTGTATTCATGACTGAAAACTGTTTTTCTATTAACTCTGCTTCCTGGGCATTAGATACCGGTTCGGGTTCTCATATTTGCAATTCTGTGTAGGCATTGAGAAATAGCAGAGTATTGAAGACAGGCGATCATACTCTCCGGATTGGAAATGGTTCCAATGTACATGCAGTTTTAGTGGAAGAGTGTCACCTAGGGTTGCCGTCGGGTTGTATATTGGTTTTGAACCCATGTTATTTTGTACCAGGAATGCTATGTAATATTATATCTGTTTCCTTGTTAGAAAATGAAGGATATCATTTTGCTGTGCAACACAATGTTATGAACATTAAACTAAATCAAGAGTTGATTGGTTGTGGTACGCTAAATAACGAGATATACGTCCTTAATCAGCACACAGTTTTCAACATTGAACACACAAATAAAAGAAAATTTTCAGATATAAATGAAGCTTTTCTTTGGCATTGTAGACTTGGTCATATTAATGAAACAAGACTAAGCAAGTTTCATAAAGATGGATATTTAAAACCTTTTGAGTATAAATCTTATGCAACTTGTCAGTCTTGTAACAAAGGTAAAATGACCAAAACTCTATTTAGTGGACACGGAGAAAGAGCTACTGAGCTCTTGGGCCTCATACATAGTGATGTATGTGGACCAATGTCTACACATGCAAGAGGCAGTTTTTCCTACTTCATAACTTTTACTGATGATTTCTCAAGATTTGGTCATGTATTTTTGATAAAGCATAAGTCTGAAGCTTTCATGAAATTCAAGGAATACAAACTTGAAGTAGAAAAACAAACAGGAATGAGCATCAAGATACTTCGATCAGATCGAGGTGGAGAGTACCTTAGTACTGAGTTCTTGAACTTCCTAAAAGAGAATGGGATTCTCTCTCAGCTCAATACCCCTTACACACCGCAGCACAACGGTGTGTCAGAGCGGCGAAATCGTATCCTATTAGATATGGTGCAATCGATGATGAGTGATTCTGAGTTACCTCTCTCCTTTTGGGGGCATGCATTGGAGACTACAGCTTTTCTGTTAAACAAAGTTCCAACCAAGACCGTGTCTACCACTCCATATAAGATATAGTATAGGAAGAGACCATCTCTTAAAAGAATTAAGATTTGGGGTCCGGCTTTTGTCAAAAAGCAGAATCAAGACAAACTCGAGACACGATCGGTCAAATGCATATTTGTAGGATATCCAAAACATTTGTTTGGATATTTTTTCTACCACAAAGAGGAACAAAAGGTGTTTGTTTCTCAGTATGCCACATTTTTAGAAAATGAGATTTTTCCAAATGATATTGATGGCAATGTGGTAGATCTAGAAGAGGTTCTAGAAACACAAGTTACAAATGACGACTTGGTTGAACCTGATGTTGCAACAGAATCTAATGAACCTCAGCCACTCCGTAGATCTGGCAGGACTTCTCGCCCACCGGAGAGATACTACGGTTTTCTCATTGATGGTGATAGAGATGATTGCATCATGGATGATGATGACCCTGCCAGTTTTCAACAAGCTATCACAAGTGGTGACTCTGTGAAGTAGCTGGATGCCATGAGATCCGAAATGGAGTCCATGTACACCAACAAAGTATGGACATTAGAGGATGTACCCTCTGGGATAAAACCTGTAGGCTGCAAATGGATCTTTAAAAGAAATATCGGTGTAGATGGACAGGTGGAGACCTATAAGGCAAGGTTGGTAGCGAAAGGCTTTCGTCAAAGACTAGGACTGGACTATAATGAGACTTTCTCTCCGGTAGCCATGCTTAAATCCATTCGGATCCTACTTGCTATTGCTACTCACTATGACTATGAAATATGGCAGATGGACGTTAAAACTGCATTTCTAAATTGTGATTTAGAGGAATGCGTTTATATGGATCAGCCAGAGAGTTTCATTGATAGTGGGAGCAGCGGAAAAGCTTGTAGGTTGCTTAAATCTATTTATGGATTAAAGCAGGCATCACGGAGTTGGAACATCTGTTTTGATGAGTTTATCAAAGAGTTTGATTTCATCAAAAATCCAGATGAACCTTGTGTTTATAAAAAGACTGTAGGAAGAACTGTCGCAATCCTCGTATTGTACGTGGATGACATTCTTCTGATAGAAAATGACATCCCTATGCTACAGTCGGTCAAATCATTCTTATCACAAAGGTTCTCCATGAAGGACTTGGGTGATGCCACGAACATATTGGGCATACGGATCTATAGGGATAGATCAAAACGGTTATTGGGATTGTCCTAAACCAAGTACATCAACACCATCCTAAAGAGGTTTAGTATGGAAGACTCCAAGCGGGGTACCTTACCCGCTTGCCACGGAGTCACTCTCTCCAAGGACGACTGCCCAAAGTCTGATGAAGAGAAATCTCGCATGAGCATTATTCCCTACACTTCAACCGTAGGATCAATAATGTATGCGATGTTGTGTACACGCCCTGATGTTGCTTATACACTGAGTGTGGTAAGCAGGTATCAGTCAAACCCAGGGGAGAATCACTGGACTGTTGTGAAGAACATTCTTAAGTACTTGCGAAGGACTAAAGAATTGTTCTTGGTTTATGGTAACGGGGATCTCCAAATGGAGGCCTTTACCGATTCGAGCTTCCAGAGTGATAAGGATGACAGCAAGTCTATCTCAGGGTTTGCATTTACCCTCAATGGAGGGACGGTGATTTGGAAGAGTTCCAAACAGAATACCATTGCAGACTCTATGATGGAAGCTGAGTACATCGCTGCAAATGATGCTGCTAAGGAAGCCGTCTGGATGAGGAAGTTCATCTTGGAGTTAGGAGTAGTTCCAACCATTATTGTCACGCCCCGCTTCCCAATAGATGGAAACGGTGACGTGGTAAGCCCGCGACGTATTTATTCCGAGAAGGTCATTTCTCAAAATAAATACGCTAAGCGTAATATAAGCAATATAACAATGACAAGAATAGACCAGTGGAAATAAAATCCAACTATTTTATATATTTACATTCTTAACTTTACAGAATTTAACTGATACAAGAAGTCTGAACATAAAAAAATGTTTAAACATGTAACTTACTAAAAGAAAAGCTGGAAAGAAAACTGATAATCTGCTTCAGGTGCGAACTGATTGTGATTCTCTGCAATCGCTTCTACCTCCTCTGATCCTAAGTCACCCGACGAACATTCCAAGAAACAAAAGGTGGTGGAATGCCCGTCAGCGAACTTGCGCTCGATAAGTCCCAATAGAGATGAGTAATATATAGATTGAGTGCAAAATGACATATAATATAGTATAAATGGAAATTGTAATATGTGAACAAGTAAGGTAATGCATATGGCAACTATATCAGCATGGAAATGTAACATGAGCACAGAAAACAAGTATAGCATGGCCGTGGAGTGTAGGTATAATGAATATGCAATGAAAGTAAGTGTCCTAAAAGGTCTCTAAAAGGGTAAAGTAACTAACATGAGTTTAAATGTGAATTTCAACCAATCTCAAGAGTATTCTCGAAGCCAAGGCTATCGTCCAGGGGCAAGGAATCACGGGCCCAAAATAGCGGGACTTCAATTGTTATTGAAGTATTCCAAACCCAACAGGCTATCATCCTGGGGCTTGGAAACACGGGCCCTCATTCATGAATTTGTGATGTACCGTTTCAGCCAGGTACCACAGCAACGTTATTTGTACCGTTTCAGCCCGGTACCACAGCAACGTTATTTTGTTATAATGGAACTCATGAGATTTCATTAGATTCATACTTAAACTACCCCAACACCCCACGCTTCTAAAATTATAATTATAATTATAAGTCTTGCTCGAATCCATGAATACAAAAGGTGGTGTATAATATCAAGTTTTCAAGATTGAGTTCATGTCAAGAATCATGTAGTCAGGTCAAGAAGAAGTCATGTCAATTATATTCATGGTTCGAGTCAAGCTGGGTCAAGCATGAAGGTTTGGTACGAGTCAAATCAAGTGGTCATGTAAATATATCAAGTGTTCATATAGTCATGTCAAGTGTTCAAGAATTCATGTTGGATATCATGTATAGGGTATATACGTGTAAATATGTCATTTAGAAAATTCATTGTATTGATGTAAAATAGTGTATTTTAATATCGCTGGATTGTTTTGATAAAACAAATTATTATTTAAAAGTCTAGGGTGTTTCGATAAAATATTCTTTAGGTGACTTAGGTATTTTAGTAAAAACTAATCTTTCTAGAATTAAGGTATTTTCTTAAAAACTCTAATTTAACACTTTATTTTATTTTAACTAATTAGAAATTATAAATAGTGATAACCCCAAATTAATCTAACTTGTTATCTTTTCTTCTCTATTATTATAATTTTTATAGAAATTGTTTTATTTTGTTTTAAAATCCGTATTTTCTTTTCTTTCGAGGACGCGCTTCGTGAAGAGCTTCGATCTCATCCACTAGACCCAATATGTGCGATAATTCGCACCATTTTCGACAGGGCTTCCTAAAGAGGGTATTTAAGTGCAAATATATTCTTTAGATTAACATCAAAATTAGTGGTTTAGGCTTTCAAGTATGCGTATGGTGCAGGTTGTTACCTGTGTTTTTAACTTAAAATTAAATATATATGAAACTGTTTTGACATCCTTAGTATAATATTGAACACAACCTTCCATCTGAACAATAATCTCTGTACTAATAGCATATAAATGTAAAACCAAACTAAATAACATATGATAACAATAACTATCATTTAACTGCTTCCTGTACCACAAATAGATGACTTTCAACTTCCCATCTTTTAATAAAAAAAATGCATTGTTACTCATTATGGTATATGAATTTGATACCAACAATGAATTATAATTAATGTGCTGAGATATCACTTTACAAATATCAAAAAAAAAACCTATAACACAATCTAAATTGTTATTTAAGTGAAACATATAATCTAATCACTATATAATCCCTAAATATACTTTACATTATATGGGGTGTAATATTATATTTAATTATTCCATACAACAGATACGAAACAATTAATTAAACATACTTTGCATACTCATACTAAAACAATCACACGTTACACTATACTGCACTTGTACACACTTATCTATTTTTTTTCTTTTTTAAAATATAAACTCTATGGTTATAGCTATTCTACTGTACTTAACCTACAGATTAACTACACTGCACATTATCTTACTTATATCAAATACAATCAACATGCCCACTAAATGGCATAATAATACTACGTATGTTATTAATATCAATATATATGATAAAGAGAAGAATTAAGGATGGGAAAGGGGACTTACGTGTGATTGGATCATAAGAAAACTACGGATGTTTTCATTGAGGCATATAATCGAACATTTAGCGGCTTTCTTGAAACAGGAAGCAAGGTGAGCTTGGGTCGGTTTCAAGCGGGTCCAGCGGCAAGGGTGCTCTGTCCAGTGGAGGGTGCCGGCCAAGGACAGCAAGGGAAGGAGCTCGGCTAGGTGGTGATGCTGTCGATGACGATGATGGCAATGGCTATGGGGTTGGTGGTTGGGATGCAGCGAAGCGTAGTGTTGACGAGAAGAAGTCGGCGGTGATGATGGAGGAGGAGGTGGGGTTTGTAGAGGGGAGAGGAGATGAGAGAAGTGAAGATAGGGCTGGGCTGGGAAATTGAGAAGAATATGATGGGTTTTTGATATTTTTTTATCTGAACTTGTGTTTGCAGGGAAATATGAGAAGAGTTATGAGAGGGGAGAGGGAATTTAGTAAATTAAATGTAATTATTGCCATGAATGGGCAATAATGAACAACAACCTGATTTGTTCAAATTCAATGGGTCAGGTAAACAAATTGATTGGCCTTAACTAAATTGGTTATAAAGAGGAGAAATGTGGTTAAAGGGTTCGGGTTTTGTATGGGAAGTGGGCTGCAGATTGGCAAAAGAAAGGAAGAAAAGAAAAGAAAGAGTTTGGGTTTGGGCTTTTATCTTTACAAAAAAGTATATGGAAAATAGATTGAGGCATTTAGGTCATGGGCTTGAGTAAAGAAAAAAAAAGAAAAGGAATGAAGAAAAGAAAAGAAATGGATAGGTTTGGGTTACAGGGATTAGGGAAAATATTAGGAAAATAAATTGAAGGATAAAATAGATTCAATAAAATAATATACTTTATAGAAACAAAAATATATGGAAAATACAACAATTACATATAGTATTTTATTAAAAAAAAGTAATACTATGATATGGAATTTTAGGTTCGTTACATCCTACCCTCCTTAAAAAAAATTTCGTCCTCGAAATTACCTAAGAAGGATGATGCAACCGAACAAATAAACAAAATGGTTAAAAGGTCGAAATGGCGATGAATGGTTTATACATTTGATTCCGTTGCGTTGAGATGAGGGATAACAAAAAGCGATTCAAGAGAATATAATTCAAGAATACAGTCGTTGCAGTCTATAATTCTTAAAAGAATTTCGTCCGCGCAATTCTCTCGAGAAATACGTTGCAACACCTCAAGGATTATAACAGTTGTATAGGTTGGGGTAAGTGTTGGAGATAGTGCCCTCAGAGTCAGTTATTGGATCACAAGCACATGATTGCAATGATTGAGGGAGGACCTATCCCGGTAGGACAGTCTTACTCAAGATGATAGTATGCTATCTGGTTTATCTTTATCATCGTGTACTGCTTTAGGTGACCTGACAGGTCGCTATTACACGTTGATAGAGCCCTTAGGATTCATACTTGACAGCCAGCAGTATGGGGGCGATCATATACGTGGGAGCTGGTAGTCTATAAGCACATCCTTAAAAGGTCTCTAGTCATGGGAGTTTCGAGACAGGGCATCGATTCTCCAGAGTAGACTAGTGTATACAGTCGAGACCCCGACGTGGGGCGGTGGCCGGTCTCACAAGCCATTGGTGTCAGTTGGAGCACCTAAGATGTATACAGGTGCTCATTGGGTTATGAGTACACCGGACATGACTCGCCGGGAACCTGCTAGTTGGTATTATACCTGACATCAGATAGCAGTTCCCTGGTGACATGTGTGCAGGTTAGTTCATTGACCTGAGATCGTCATTTGTCTCGTGTGAGTTCCCACTGTGCTTTGATTACTACCCTACCACGGCTCAAAGGAGTCGTGCAAACAGGTTTTAGTTGGGTACAGTCCCGAGCCACATGGAGGCAGTGAGCGGATCTGCAGGGGTTCGTCTTTCCCGGTATTGGTGGTGAGGTCGCGTTGTGTCTAGGAGAGCCAGTACATGAAAAGTCCTTGGCCAAGGCAGGAGATTTACTGGTAGGTATTCCAGTAGTATCTCAGGGTGTTCTGGGCTGATCTCCGACACGACTTGTACCGCTTTTAGGGGTCTGACTTTTACCAACCCCCTAGGCCCGCCATGCGATGCTCATAGACGAACGGACCGGACTGTACGGATATTGTCACTGACAGGCTCAGTAGGGTGTCTGGATGAGTTCGCTCATCGACGTCCCTTTTGATCAGTACCTGGTAGCCCGTTACGTATAGGCTAATACCTCTGACGTTCTAGTGGTTAAATCCACAACCAAGGTGTTGACGAGTCTTTAGAGTCCCCCACAGACAGTTGGTCAAGTTTCGGGCGAAACGCTGTAGAGGCCGTATAGAGATATGGCAGGGTTCGATCAGATAGGTGCGGTATTGCACGGATCATGATCGGACGGTTAATACTAGCAGGCTTTGGTTTAAGCCGGATCCTAGTATTGTACAGTGTAGATTTGTCTCAGTGCATTTGTATTCGGTCGGAATACAAATGCGGGTATGTATATACAGTAGCTGGGTTTCCTGTAATTTATTACGGGATCAGTTTTCTGAAGTTGCCAGTTTGCTTTCCGTTTCAGCCATTTTCCTTTGTATCTTTCGTTGGCTGATAATTGGTGGAGGAGGGCTTATTTGCATTTGTGCAAATTGGCATTGTGGAGGGTGTTCTTTGCATTTTGTTGTGTCATGATGGTTGCACCATCCCTTGACTTTCTTGACTTCATGATTGCTTGACTTGATGATGTGAGATGGTTGTTGAGTGTGGACTTTGGCTTGTGATCATTTTATTCTCTAATGATCACTCATTATTCTCTCTCTTTATTTATTGGCTCACCTCATTCACACTCCCACTCTGATTTACTCTCCTCTCTATTGTTTTGGCCGGCCATGCTCTTCATGGGGGCTGTCCAAAAGTTTTGGATTGGGATTTTGTTCTCTACATGCTAGAAAAATCCCCAAGTTCATCTAGAAAAAGTTCACATATCATTCCTCCACCATTATGGCAACTTCCACAACCCCAAAGAGACATAGAGTTCTACAGATAACCTACAGCATCCTTGGGCACGTCGGCTCGTCAACTTCGTGCCCGAGTTGCCTCGGTCCAGAGGTGGGAGCCCGTAAAAGAAGCCGGCGACGTGGTGCCCTTCCGGTGAGGAGGTGAAGACCGGAGATTCCGCGGGGAGATCGGGACGACGACGAGAAGACCGAGGACACGGATCGCTCGGTATATCTCTCTACCCGTTCTTTAGTTAGATAGGACTAGATTAATGGCCCGATCCAGGATTTTTGTGCGCGGTGGTGCCGGTTCAAAAGTTAAAGTAAATCATCGCTTCCGCATTTTGGCCTCGGATAGACGGCCGGGGCGCCGCCGTGCACTTACACTGGTATCAGAGCCACGCCATTAACCTAGTCTAGCTTGGTCTAATGTGTTTACATTCTCGATCGAACAAAATTCCAAAACCCTCGTTTTCAAAGTATTAGTTCTCTGTCGAAATTTTTTGGGCTCGAAAATTTTTTCAGGTTGTTGCAGAGACATGTACAGGGAATTCTAAGCACTCTGTAAAATTTTGGTCGTGTGACGTCATCATCCCACCGTGGAACCACAACCAAACCCATGCTTCGGCCGCGGTTCCACCGCCGGATTTACTGTTCAATGCACCAATTTTTTACAGAGGCCTCCTGACTTGAAAATAGGGTTTTTGGAACATTCTTGTTGGGCCCAGATTTTCTGTGAGTGCTACAGTAGTGCTTGGGGCCCACATGGGTAAATTTGATCGATCGAAAATTTTAAACATGTTAGTTCACAGTATTTACATTATATCTGCGACCGTGAATGTCACTTGATCGGTAAATCCTGTCTAACTGCTATAGCCCGGTTAGACGGATTTGCGAACGTGACATTCACGTTGATGTTTTGTGTTGTGCTGTGATATTGCGGATTGGTCGTGGGGGATAGCCTGGATGCAATGTTAGTACGGTTTTGATTTTATACGTACATTTGATATTGCGGGGTGAGCGTCCGACATGTGGACTGCCGTCACTGCCTGTTTGTATTATTCTTTTGGGGCACGACCGGGTCGAGGTCGATGTACCCGTTGTATGTATATTTTACTTTCTGTACTAGGATAACCCCAAGGTGGGGTGCACGGATAGCGGGGTTTTAGAGGGAAACGGGCCCACATCTCATGGCATTGAGACGCAGTGGGCTTCACTTTAGAATTGGCTGGCTATTCGCCGCACTCGTAGGGGGTACAGGTTGACCCAGGAGGGGTGCCCAAGTTACCGGATTCCGTGAAGTGCTGGGTGGTCCATTCACGTTGATGAAGGGGGCTGCCTCGCTTCAGGTTTTGGCAGGTAACTTGCCGCATCCGTAGGGGTCTAGGATTTCATTGCACAGGCTATCCACACGACCAGGGGAACGTCGGGTTTCAGTAGCGGCTCTATGAAACCCGGGGATCCCAGATATCTGTATTGTTCTGTGATACTTATTACATTTCTGTGATGTTGCATTTTATCACGCCTTGAGCAAAATATTATATATTGATATATATACTGGTAGATGTTGTATATGTTTTGCATCCGCGCTAGTCCAGTCCCCGCTCTGTCGTTAGTTAACTAACTTAACGGGTAATGACGGGACCCAGTGGCGAATGCGGATGGCATATACGTACATCATTATTTTCGTTCTTTGCGGTGTGATCAATTGATGGGACTGCGTTGATTCGAATCAATGCAAGATAAACAAACCTATTCTGATGTTGTTGGAATATTTTTCAAAAAGCTGTTATTGCAAGGACGTTCTCTTTTGTTTTGCACAGTGGTATTCAGTTGGAATATCCTGCTCCTCAATCGACGAGGCAAGGGCCGAGATCCCTTCACCGGGAGTGACCCCTTGGACAGAAGTTTCCGTCAGGGCAATAACTTCACTACAGTCGTTTACTTTTGCTTTGCATCGTGATATTCAGTTGGAATATCCTGCACCTCATTCTACGGGAAAAGAGACGAGATCCCTTCACCGGGAGTGACCTCTTTAGCAAAGGTTTTCGCCACTATATTTTTATAAAGCTATCCGGTTCCTTCAACGATATCAAGTTCATTACGTTAAAGGTTTTCGCCAGAAACCATTCGTAGCCCTCCATCATTTCAGTTAAATATTCAGTAGTATTCAAGCTATGTATTTTGACCTCACGCCAAGGCATAGTGATTGGTAGCTGCCGGATATTTATCTGTTGCATAGATAGAATGCGTTGGTTTGGGACAGTCGTACTACTATTTTGGCCTACGTCAAGGGTATGTATGGGTGGGTTCAAATTAACCTGGACAATGATGGGTCGAACTTGACATGCAACTTATGACATTTTGACCTCACGCCAAGGTCATAAGAGCATGGGGCAGAAATCACATCGGGAGTTTCTAAAGAAACTGAAACTTGCCAGATATGCGCATACCTTCTGGAGTGTGATAACGTTAGCGGATTCCGTCACGTTATCATGTGATGATAGTTGGATCCCGATTCCCACTGATGCGTTGGTTTACTCCTCGGGTGATCCCGACTAATTGTTCTTTCAGGTTTGGAGGAGAATTTGACGGTACAGTGGGAGGTTTCCTGATTAGATAAATTGGTAACCATTCTGATCTAGGTTAGAGTGCACGCTGAGTGTTTCTTTTCTCTCTCTCTTGGCAGCGACCATTGACCCGACCCTAGACTATGACTCAGTGACCAAGTTGACCGAACCTTCTTATAAGACTGGCTTTTGGATTGTCAGAGTTGCACACCTCATTGCCACTCCTTCTTTTACCCTTTTCTCCAGGACAACCCGTATTACTACGAACGTCCACTTCCATTGGATAAAACCATCATATGGTTATATACGAACTCGAAGGAATTTATTCGAGGATGGTTTCCGGTTCTGGAGAAAACGAATAGGACTATTCAGTTGTCTTTTCCTTTTACCTTCTCTCAGGTTGTGAGTGCCCCTTAGATTAGGGGATAGTACACCTATTACGCAAATTGGATAGTCTTCTTCCAAACCATAGGCAGGTGCCGACCGGTAGGGAATGAAGAAAACCAATTAGCCTAACGATGGTGTACAAAAGGTATTAAGTTAAGACAAAATAAAGGGATTAGAAGGAGGGCAAAGTAAATTGCGACTGCTATTCACGACCAAATCAAGTATTTCATTACCACTCCCACATCACCTTTGTATTTCTCCAGGACACTCCGTATCACTACGAAGATCCACAGTTTATTGGATATTCCATCGTATGGTTATATACGAACTCGAAAGGAACTCGTTCCAGTTCGGGGATGGATTCTGGTTAAGGAGAAATCGGAATAAGGTTTATTCGGTTGTCTTTTATCCTCACCTTCTCCCGCATTGCGAGTGCTCCTAGGATTAGGACAGTACACCCATTATGCTTATTGGATAGTCTTCTTCCAAACCATAGGCTGGTGCCGAACGGTAGTGTAACGTTCTAGAAATCGTTTTGTGTTTGTTTCTGTTTTTGGGTGAAATTCGTCGGTATTGTCAGTTTTATACCGATTGTGATCAAACGGCCATATAGACTTGCCAGCACCTAGTTTTGATAAAATAAAGCTAGTGCGCAAACTTTGGGAGTATATGGGACGTTTTGGTCCAATTTGAATTTTTCCCAATTTTAATGTTATTTTAATCCGGTTTGCACATTTTTGGAAATCTTCTCCTTGCGACTTTTCTTTAAAATTTTCTTAAGTAATCTAAACCACATAATATCTAATATGAGTGTGTGGCTTAGGATTAAAGAAGAAAAGGAAAGAAAAGCAAAGAAATGAAGGTGAATGAATGTGGAATTTTGTGTGTGAAAGCATTTATTAATTTGTTTTGCTTGGAAATTGCTAGGAAATTCCCTCTCTCTCTCTCCTATCTCTCTTGGCCGAGCCCTCTCTTCTCTCTACTGCCTTGAACATTTCTCTATCTCTTTTCCTCACAAATCCTTCACAAATCCTCAAAATCTTCACAATTCTTCACAAAAAATTCCATTTTTCTTCACTTCTTCTCTTGTTCTTGCCTTGGAGCATGCAAAGCTTGGTTCTTTGACTTCTTTGCTGTAGGTAATGTTCCTTATCTGTTTTCTATGTGTTTTTAGTATAGCTTTGCTTGATAGTTTCAGTTTAGAATTTTTAAATTAGATTTTGTAGCGAAATATCGTATTTTAGTGTCGGTTTGTGATTTCTAGGACCTGCTGTGACCCGGGTAGTGTACTGAAAAACTAAACATAGTGGTAGTGTTGTACTAGGGAACCTGGAGCACCACCTTCGAGATGGACCCCAGGCCACCGGCCAGGGCCGGCGACGGCTTGAGGAGGGGCCGGCGACGCCGGCCATGGTGGGGAGTTAGGGTTTGGGTTTTTGTCTGTAGGTGTCTGCTATGGTTTGGGTTCTTCTGGTCTTGTTTGTTTGTTTAGTTTTCATAGTAGGCAAAATCTGGGATCAATTATGTAGTTTCTAGTGTTTTGTGTCCGCGCGATACGTGATACGACACGGGTCGTGCAGTTTTCGTGGTTTTGCTCTTAAGTTGTTTTCGTCGTGTCGCTACTCTCGTTAGCCACGATACGAACACTTAAGAGGTGGTTGTGTGGTGTTGTGTCGTTTAGATGTAGCTTGTTCGTGTTTTAGAGTTGTTATTAATATATGTATTTGTTGTTGTTTATATGTTGCAGGTTCGCAGGCGGAGACTACAGACACTGCCACAGGGGGATACAGGTGGTAGACTTCATCTAGCTTGGAGTGTGGGTGAGTAGATTTAACATCTACAGGGGAATCGCCCGCATGGCGTTATGCGTCTGGGCTAGAAATATTTACTTTGTCGCATATTCTATGTCATGTTTAGAATTGCGCATATACCTTTCTGCTTAGTGATAGTTGTGCTTGGACTAGTATCCTTAGGACACTGCACTATTATTGACGGCTCAGATTGCGAGAGCACTGATTGTATGCCACACACACTGTCAATAATTGCCATGTCATACACAACCCATATTTAGAAATGATATTGTCTGGTTAGGGACATTGTGACATTGATACATATTTCTTATCGTTTATAACTTAGACATTGATATGCTAGTTCCTATTTACCTATAGGGTTTTGTACCATTAGTGTTAGGTACATACACACCTAGGAACATAGCTACAGGTGTACTTGCATTTCATACTTTATTTATACCTGATAGGTATATCACATCATCATATAGGTAGATACCTATATTTTCTTCTTTACCATTCATGTGTTCATATATATTTGGTGATAGCTATGCTTTTCCTTTATACGCTTTCATTACAGTTTATATGTTGCGTATATTTTATTCATGGATTATCGCATTGTTATATGGATTTTTCATGATGTTTTCTGGATTTGGGGACCGTGGTAGTTCATGAAATTATGCATACATTGAAAAACCCGGTTTCCTTGATATGATATTTTAGCAGCCACCATGAGATTTATCGGTGCTGATATATATACCCTACGCGAGGAAAGGAGGGATCCGTGTACGGGTACATGGTGGGGCCCGGAGGTACCCTGAAGCAAGAACGTTGTCGCAGTGTGAGTCGACGTCGCGGTGCTAGGCGATGAGGCTTAGGGGAACCATACTTTCCGGTGACAGGACCAATGACTCATCGGCTATCAAGTGGATACCGACGGGAGTCATGTGCGTATGGATACGTCGAGAGGCGAGGGTCAGAGCTAGGCACTCGAGCTCTCGGGATAGCGTATGATACGTACTTATCAGG
The DNA here is from genome assembly GCA_030015575.1 of Agapanthus africanus. Taxonomy (NCBI): domain Eukaryota; kingdom Viridiplantae; phylum Streptophyta; class Magnoliopsida; order Asparagales; family Amaryllidaceae; genus Agapanthus; species Agapanthus africanus. Next base: position 251,752,585 of record CM057343.1, read on the forward strand.
GGGTCAGTCATGGAGATAGCACCTGATGGATCAGTATTTCTGTGTCGATGCTTGGCACATTGGTTTCATGATATTTTTAAATACTCATTTGTATATATAACAGGGGATTGAGCCGCTGTTATATATGCCCTAACACCAATATTAGTGGAATGGGACGCTAATATATGTGTATTGCCCTCATTATAATTATTTATGTCATTGTATTTAGGATGTTAGAACTGTGCTGGAGATTTTGATTTGGGATATAAGAGATTCATTGGGATTGGATATTGATATTGTACATACGAGATATGTGAGATCCACTTGATGTTGTACATTTGATATATATGAGATATACCTGATATTGTACATACTAGATATGTGAGATCCACTTGATGTTGTACATTTGATATATGTGAGATATACCTGATCCTGTACATACTAGATATGTGAGATATACCTGATGCTGTACATACTAGATATGTGAGATATACCTGATGTTGTACCTTCGATACATATGCGAGATATACTTGATATTGTGCAGTTGAGGAGATGTGACACTTAGATGATATGAGAGCCAATTTGGGGCTGATTGAGGAATTGGGATTTTGATTTGTCTTGCTGGATTGTGATCCTACCACGATGTCAGGATTCCGTGGAAATGACATATTTCACTCCATACCTCATCTTTATATATTTGTGCACTGTTCCATGTATTAGGAGTACCTGTGAGTGTACCTTCATGAGTGTTGCACATTTACTTTCTCATATCCCCAGTGCATGATTATTGCATACTGTTGTCATATCATTATTGCTTTATATATTGGTGGTACTTGTTAGTGTACTTTCCATTATTTCGTACCCATATGACCTGTTATTACTGCAAATGACATATCTTAGATTCATGATGTACGTACATTCTTGCGATTACCTGCATATGTTATTTACTATTCATGAGTAGGCAACTCACCCCCGTTGTCCCACAGGTATTGCAGGTGTTTCCCCAGAGTAGTCGAGGCTGGCTATTCACTTATCTATCATCTTTTGGCTGCGGATACCACTTCGCCTGATAGTGTGCAGTTTTGCCCAGGTGGGGTTGGTGGTTATCTGAGATTGTATTGTATATTCGTTGTATCTTCTACTCTCCATCTACTACCAGTTTGTTGTGACTTAGAGACATGGTGAGGACGATATTGTATATTATTGTGGATTTGTGCCTTTATAAAGTTTCCTTTCTTTTGTCTCTTATTTCTTCGCTACGGCGTCATATATCTATTGTGGTGTTGTTTTCCGCCGTTGGGCGTGGATTTTTTCTCCCGTTTGGGATGATTTACTTTATATTTATATTGTACCCTTTTTGGGGGCTTGTTTTACAAAAGGGGGTGCTGCCAAAATTTTAAAGAAAAAGTGGACTCTTTTAAAGAATTTGGGTTGTGATTTCAAATGTTTCCAAAACTTTTATTATCTTTTCCGTATTTTTATGGTTTAGATTTCTGGGTTTTGGCTTTCTTTTACTGCGTTACGTCTGGAGGCGTTGCGTAGTATTAGGGCCGTCACGTGCCAATTTCCGGTCGTGACAAAGTTGGTATCAGAGCGTGGTTTTACCTTTCGGAGTGTAGGATGACCTTGGTATGATGGAGTAGGTAACCTAAGCGGAGTAATGTAGTGTGTGTATGTCTGCAGCATACTCACGATGCAGTATTTTGCCTAAAGTGCCTAAGTACAAATTGTTTGAAATTCCTTCCTTGATGATTCATATCCTTGTGATTCGATTTCCTTGTTCTTATCGAATCCTATCTCTATTTATAGCTTTGCCGCCGATGACTATGGGGACTCAGAGTGATGCAGCGAGGGCCGAGGTCAGAGTTAGCTCGGGTGAGACGAGCACTGACCAGGATGGCACTTTTGTTGCACAGGTGCAGACGGATCAGCCTTCGACAGATCAGCTCGCTAGGCTTGTGACCGAGATGCTGGACTTGCGCCAGACGATGAGATCTTGGTTGATGCCATTCGAGCGCAGCGACAGGAGGTTGTCACCCCAGTTACTCAGTTGTTCCTTGGGATCAGCATGCAGCAGTCTGTCACTTACATAGCACCAATGGATGTAGCCCCAGTCAACGAGACCCGTATTCCAGAGACTTTGCGAGTTCCAGGACAGTGGAGGAACCGTATAGGTGTGCCAGTCCAGTGACAGAGGTTCAGTCGTCGTGACAGGTTTCGTGCACGGCATGGGAGTACAAGAGGCTTGAGGCGAGGACAGTCGTCTAGCTCTTATCCCCAGGATGGTCAACAATTTTCTTCTGGGTGTTATCGGTGCAGGAGTTTGGATCATCGGGTTCGAGTTTGTACTGAGCCACGTAGTCGCGAGGCAGCTATACCGCAGAGTGGAGGATTTCAGCCAGTTCCAGGTAGAAGGCAGACACGAGAGTTTGTTTCTACTCATCCGGACGCACGGGCGTCCAGTGCAGATTTGTCAGGTATCCTTGTTCATGTTCTTTTGATATACTTGTTGGTTTTTCGCACTTTGTGCCGTGGTTGGGACGAGGATCGTGTTAGTTAGATCAGCCGTTTTGTTGTGTTAACTTCTGTCAGCAATTCTTTTGTTGCGCGACACGTATTTCAGTCGTATGCCAATCGGTGAGGAGATTTTGCCGTCATTGTGATCCTTCTAGAGATGTTGGATTTGACGTTCTCCTGGGCATGGATTGGTTAGTTACGTGTTAGGCGTTTGTGGACTACCGTGTGAAAACAGTCAGGATTTGTTTTCCCGGCGAGTCAGTTCTTGTTGTGCAGGTGGATAGTTGTGCCGCCTCTCACAGCTTGAATTCAGCCTTTTCCGCTAGTCAGCTTTGGAGGAGATGTCGTGGATTCTTGGCGTTCATTCGTGATACCGGAGCCACATTGGGATTGTTGGACCGGGTACTTATCGTGCGAGAGTTTTCCGATGATATTCCAGGAGAGCTAGCGAAATTCAGGGAGCTTAAGGATCTGCTGCAGAGTTGTTTGTTGGGAGGTTTGTGTGTCCGAGTGTTTCGCTTTTGGGAGCTCTTATTTCTGTTCGTCAAGGAGAAAGACGACAGATTGCGGTTGTGGATTGATAGATCGTTAATTGAACCGGCTTACGGTGCGGTTAGGTACCATTTACCTCGCTTCGACGATTTCTTCGATCAGCTCCAGAGTGCGAGACTTTTTCTATGTTTGTTTGGGATCAGGTCATCATTGTTGCGGGTTCGGAGTGGTGGCATTCCGAATACTGTTTTTGTGCGTGCTACGGGCAGTTTGTGTTTTGGTGGTGTCGTTGAACTCGCCAATGCCCTAGCAGCATTTGTGGATATGATGCACCAGATTTCTTCAGGCCGTTCCTCGACCAGTTGCTGTTGTGTTTTGACGACATTCTGGTCAATACTTTGTGTCTTGAGGAACAGGAGCAGCACTTGAGAATTTGTTTTGCAGACATTGGGAGAGCCCCAGCTGTTTGCTAGATTCTCGGAGTGTTCCTTCAAGCTTGTTTGTGTTGACTCCTAGGTCTTGTAGTTACGGGAGACGGTTTTGTATGGTTCCGAGGGAGATCGAGACCGTACAGCTTAGGCCCAGACTTGTGTGCAGGACGGAGATCCGCAGATTTCGGGCTTAGCAGGTTTTGACTGCCGTTTCGTGCAGGATTACTAGCGTATTGTTGCACCGTTGACTGTACAGACCTGAAAGGAGGTTCTTTTCCTTGAACTGAGGCATGTGTGCAGAGTTTTCGGCAGCTGAAGATTCAGTTAGCAACTGCATCAGTTCTTGCTTTTGATTCGGAGGCTGTGATTGTGACAAGGTTGTACTAAGTTAGGAATGTGTTTGTGTACCTGATGTTATCGGGTAGAGACATGAAATCCTAGAGCAAGCACATCAGTCAACTCTCTATGTTCATTCAGGTTCTGCCAACATTGACGTGACTTGTGAGATAGTTACGGCTGGACAGGAGTGTAAAGAGAAAGTTCAGGTTTCGTTTCAAGGTGTTTGTCTTGTTGTGTGTTTGTGTTTGTTGTTTGCGGCAGTTGGGATCGTCACTCGCCATTGTTAGGATACTTCTTTGATAGCTGTTATCAGGAGACATTCCAATTGGCAACCTTTAGGTTTAGTTAGGTAGTGTCGATCACCAGTCTGCTTTCTGACTCTGCGTAGTAGGATTGTTGGACCTCAGCTAGTCTAGAGACTTCGGAGATGATCCAGTTGGTTCAGGTCAGGATGAGAGTAGCCCAGTGCAGACAGAGGTCTTATGCCGACCGTGTTGGTCGCAGACTCGAGTTCGCAGTGGGAGATCATGTATTCCTACGGACTTTCCGATGAATGACATGATGAGTTTGGGAAGCTTATCCCAGGATTTTTGGTCCTTTTGAGATCCTTTAGGCGAGTTAGTTTTCGTTGCCTTTAATTTGGCACTTCTGCCCAGATTATCGATTATTCACCCCGTTTTCATGGTGTTGATTTTTGCAATTACCTTCATGACTTCCTCACATGATTCAGCACAGACCATTAGTGTGGACTCGATCTTTTCGTTCACCAGCAGCCATGTGTGTTAATGGTTCGACAGATGGAGAAACTTCGGTCAAGGGTCTTGCCATCTGTGGAGAGTTTTCTTGGACGTAGCTGTATGGTGAGGTGATCACTTGGGAAGCTGCGAGCGAGATTTGAGAGTTTTGTACTCTTCTCTTTGAAGGTATGCTTAGTGAAAATTTTAAATTCGGGGACGAATTTTTATAAGGGGGGGAGATTGTAACGTTCTAGAAATCGTTTTGTGTTTGTTTATGTTTTTGGGTGAAATTCGTCGGTATTGTCAGTTTTATACCGATTGTGATCAAACGGCCATATAGACTTGCCAGCACCTAGTTTTGATAAAATAAAGCTAGTGCGCAAACTTTGGGAGTATATGGGACGTTTTGGTCCAATTTGAATTTTTCCCAATTTTAATGTTATTTTAATCCGGTTTGCACATTTTTGGAAATCTTCTCCTTGCGACTTTTCTTTAAAATTTTCTTAAGTAATCTAAACCACATAATATCTAATATGAGTGTGTGGCTTAGGATTAAAGAAGAAAAGAAAAGAAAAGAAAAGAAATGAAGGTGCATGAATGTGGAATTTTGTGTGTGAAAGCATTTATTGCTTTGTTTTGCTTAGAAATTGCTAGGAAATTCCCTCTCTCTCTCTCCTATCTCTCTTGGCCGAGCCCTCTCTTCTCTCTACTGCCTTGAACATTTCTCTATCTCTTTTCCTCACAAATCCTTCACAAATCCTCAAAATCTTCACAATTCTTCACAAAAATTTCCATTTTTCTTCACTTCTTCTCTTGTTCTTGCCTTGGAGCATGCAAAGATTGGTTCTTTGACTTCTTTGCTGTAGGTAATGTTCCTTATCTGTTTTCTATGCGTTTTTAGTATAGCTTTGCTTGATAGTTTCAGTTTAGAATGTTTAAATTAGATTTTGTAGCGAAATATCGTATTTTAGTGTCGGTTTGTGATTTCTAGGACCTGCTGTGACCCGGGTAGTGTACTGAAAAACTAAACATAGTGGTAGTGTTGTACTAGGGAAGGAGCACCACCTTCGAGATGGACCCCAGGCCACCGGCCAGGGCCGGCGACGGCTTGAGGAGGGGCCGGCGACGCCGGCCATGGTGAGGAGTTAGGGTTTGGGTTTTTGTTTGTAGGTGTCTGCTATGGTTTGGGTTCTTCTGGTCTTGTTTGTTTGTTTAGTTTTCATAGTAGGCAAAATCTGGGATCAATTATGTAGTTTCTAGTATTTTGTGTCCGCGCGATACGTGATACGACACGGGTCGTGCAGTTTTCGTGGTTTTGCTCTTAAGTTGTTTTCGTCGTGTCGCTACTCTCGTTAGCCACGATACGAACACTTAAAAGGTGGTTGTGTGTTGTTGTGTCGTTTAGATGTAGCTTGTTCGTGTTTTAGAGTTGTTATTAATATATGTATTTGTTGTTGTTTATATGTTGCAGGTTCGCAGGCGGAGACTACGGACACTGCCACAGGGGGATACAGGTGGTAGACTTCATCTAGCTTGTAGTGTGGGTGAGTAGATTTAACATCTACAGGGGAATCGCCCGCATGGCGTTATGCGTCTGGGCTAGAAATATTTACTTTGTCGCATATTCTAGGTCATGTTTAGAATTGCGCATATACCTTTCTGCTTAGTGATAGTTGTGCTTGGACTAGTATCCTTAGGACACTGCAATATTATTGACGGCTCAGATTGTGAGAGCACTGATTGTATGCCACACACACCGTCAATAATTGCCATGTCATACACAACCCATATTTAGAAATGATATTGTCTGGTTAGGGACATTGTGACATTGATACATATTTCTTATCGTTTATAACTTAGACATTGATATGCTAGTTCCTATTTACCTATAGGGTTTTGTACCATTAGTGTTAGGTACATACACACCTAGGGACATAGCTACAGGTGTACTTGCATTTCATACTTTATTTATACCTGATAGGTATATCACATCATCATATAGGTAGATACCTATATTTTCTTCTTTACCATTCATGTGTTCATATATATTTGGTGATAGCTATGCTTTTCCTTTATACGCTTTCATTACAGTTTATATGTTGCGTATATTTTATTCATGGATTATCGCATTGTTATATGGATTTTTCATGATGTTTTCTGGATTTGGGGACCGTGGTAGTTCATGAAATTATGCATACATTGAAAAACCCGGTTTCCTTGATATGATATTTTAGCAGCCACCATGAGATTTATCGGTGCTGATATATATACCCTACGCGAGGAAAGGAGGGATCCGTGTACGGGTACATGGTGGGGCCCGGAGGTACCCTGAAGCAAGAACGTTGTCGCAGTGTGAGTCGACGTCGCGGTGCTAGGCGATGAGGCTTAGGGGAACCATACTTTCCGGTGACAGGACCAATGACTCATCGGCTATCAAGTGGATACCGACGGGAGACATGTGCGTATGGATACGTCGAGAGGCGAGGGTCAGAGCTAGGCACTCGAGCTCTCGGGATAGCGTATGATACGTACTTATCTGGGGGCCAGTCATGGAGACAGCACCTGATGGATCAATATTTCTGTGTCGATGCTTGGCACATTGGTTTCATGATATTTCTAAATACTCATTTGTATATATAACAGGGGATTGAGCCGCTGTTATATATGCCCTTACACCAATATTAGTGGAATGGGACGCTAATATATGTGTATTGCCCTCATCATAATTATTTATGTCATTGTATTTAGGATGTTAGAACTGTGCTGGAGATTTTGATTTGGGATATAGGAGATTCATTGGGATTGGATATTGATATTGTACATACGAGATATGTGAGATCCACTTGATGTTGTACATTTGATATATATGAGATATACCTGATATTGTACATACTAGATATGTGAGATCCACTTGATGTTGTACATTTGATATATGTGAGATATACCTGATGCTGTACATACTAGATATGTGAGATATACCTGATGCTGTACATACTAGATATGTGAGATATACCTGATGTTGTACCTTCGATACATATGCGAGATATACTTGATATTGTGCAGTTGAGGAGATGTGACACTTAGATGATATGAGAGCCAATTTGGGGCTGATTGAGGTATTGGGATTTTGATTTGTCTTGCTGGATTGTGATCCTACCACGATGTCAGGATTCCGTGGAAATGACATATTTCACTCCATACCTCATCTTTATATATTTGTGCACTGTTCCATGTATTAGGAGTACCTGTGAATGTACCTTCATGAGTCTTGCACATTTACTTTCTCATATCCCCAGTGCATGATTATTGCATACTGTTGTCATATCATTATTGCTTTATATATTGGTGGTACTTGTTAGTGTACTTTCCATTATTTCGTACCCATATGACCTGTTATTACTGCAAATGACATATCTTAGATTCATGCTGTACGTACATTCTTGCGATTACTTGCATATGTTATTTACTATTCACTAGTTGGCAACTCACCCCCGTTGTGCCACAGGTATTGCAGGTGTTTCCCCAGAGTAGTCGAGGCTGGCTATTCACTTATCTATCATCTTTTGGCTGCGGATACCACTTCGCCTGATAGTGTGCAGTTTTGCCCAGGTGGGGTTGGTGGTTATCTGAGATTGTATTGTATATTCGTTGTATCTTGTACTCTCCATCTACTACCAGTTTGTTGTGACTTAGAGACTTGGTGAGGACGATATTGTATATTATTGTGGATTTGTGCCTTTATAAAGTTTCCTTTCTTTTGTCTCTTATTTCTTCGCTACGGCGTCGTATATCTGTTGTGGTGTTGTTTTCCGCCGTTGGGCGTGGATTTTTTCTCCCGTTTAGGATGATTTACTTTATATTTATATTGTACCCTTTTGGGGGGCTTGTTTTACAAAAGGGGGTGCTGCCAAAATTTTAAAGAAAAAGTGGACTCTTTTAAAGAATTTGGGTTGTGATTTCAAATGTTTCCAAAACTTTTATTATCTTTTCCGTATTTTTATGGTTTAGATTTTTGGGTTTTGGCTTTCTTTTACTGCGTTACGTCTGGAGGCGTTGCGTAGTATTAGGGCCGTCACGTGCCAATTTCGGGTCGTGATAGGTAGGGAAGGAAGAAAACCATTTAGCCTAAGAGGGTGTACAGAAGGAAATGACTAAAGACATATAAAGAGATTTGGAGAGATGGCAAAGAATTATACGGTTACAGTTGTGAATCTGGATAATGGAAAAGGCATTACTAGGAATACCGGGATACCCCATCGAAACATTTCAATGTTTCAGTTTCACTGTGTATTGTTAAAAGAAAACTGATTTCCTAATTAAACATTTGCTCCAGGGTATGTATTTACCAGGTATGATTCTCACATCTGTATGGTTTTACAGATGATGAGTGGGAGTAAGTTATTGGGAATTAGGTGATCATCCTCATTATATCGGAATTCGTTGTAATTGGTGATATTTGAGGAAGTCACCTGGGTAGTTTGCCGGACGGCGAATATTTGGTTTTGAATATCCGTTGTTATGCACCAATTTCAAATTGATATATCTGTACGTCTATTTTTATAGAGTGAGATATACCTTTTTGAAATTATGTCTATGACATTTACCTATATCAGTGGATGGTTAGGTAAGGAGTATTAAACAACGGTGTAATTCTTCTTAACTATAAGTACAGTTTTCAACCTACGACACACAAGGAATGAGTTATTAGACTCAAGGGACTTATACAGAGGATTGTATATTGTCCAGTGTCCATTAGGACATAGGGGTTGGTCCTCGTACTATATTCGGTTTACTTATGACTTCTCTAGTTTTTAGACAAGTGTTTCGCAGAAACGCAAGGTCTGAATTTTGAGAAGTTATGGGTATAAGAGTAAAGTAGAGAACCAGGTATTGCAAGTATCGGGATTCTTCAAGGTGATCGAAGATGTAGATACTTGTGTAGGGTATTCAGTTGATAGTAATGATTAAGTGTCACGACCTGAAAGAGCATGTGACTGGCCCTTGAACCATATGAAGTCTATAGGACTCCATCTGATCCAAGTAAGCCAAAAGCCCAGAAATCTAAAACCATTTTAAGGATAAATAAACAACAAGCAATATACTATACAACGCTGAATGGCGAGGATCAAAATTCAAAAGAAACCCAGATAAGCATGAAAATTGTAACGCTACTAAGCGCGACTCTAAGGTCGAAATAATACATCACTAGTGTCTGAGTCTGAAACAATATACATGTTTTGGTTGATGGAATTCTAGATACAATGAATAATACAAGTACAATGGTGGTTCTTGATGCAAAGAACCCACGTACCAAATGCAATTCACCCGCAAGGAAGCAGTGTGCCGAAAATGCCGCAATGGAACCTGTACGGCAAAAACCTGCAAGAACTGTGGCACAACGGGGGTGAGTTGCCAACTCGTGAATAGAAATACCTACAAGCAGAAACCGAAAGCAAGACATAATCCTAGGTCAATACGATCAGTAAAATATAAACCACAAGAGTACGTCTGAAGCATGATAAGGTGGCAAAGTAACGTCTAAACATGTATATAGTGCCAAGTACTCAGGTAATAACATATCATCAGTATAAGGTATGTCTGTATGAAGTATGATCAATGTAAATCCAGTCTGTATGTGATCAAGTCTGTATAAACGTGGAACCCGTCCACCCGTCACCCAATGACAATAAATGTGGAACCCGTCCACCCGTCACCTAATGACAATAAGCATCATGCATGCAAATATGAGGATATAATCAAAACCATGGAAATCGTCATGAAACCCGTGCCTAGCATCGACACGTAAATCCTCATCTATCGGGCTCCGTCAGTCCGGATCAGCCCACGGGCTATGTCTGCGGAATCGGCCCTCGGCCCCGGCAGTACGCCCATATCCGTCTATCGACTCTGGTCAGTATCCTCTGGATAACCGCCACGTCCAACCAATCACCGGTAGGTAGTAGTGCCTCTGCCAGGCTCACCGTCTACTATACAGCGAAACCGTTCTCGCCCCGGGGTACCATACCGGGTCCACCATGTACCCGCAATCGGCCTCATCCACCTCCTCGAATCGGGTTTCACATGTCGCTCTCAGCACCGAGAAAACACATGGTGGACGCACTGAAATATCATATCAAGGGTAACCAGGTTTTTAAAACAATTATATATTCTCTTTTGAAATACCCACGGTTCCCAAATCCAGAAATATCATGGAAACAACATATCTCAATGCGTATAATCAAAACATGATGTATGCGACTTGTAAAGAAAGGTAAGCATATCAGAAGTCATGCAACATGGAATAATAATGTGCACACGTCGAGGGAAACCGCTCTTTTAAAATGAATCAGTTTTGAAGAATATCTTGCGGTTCCCAAATCCCTAATCAAGTCAGAATCATCTATGTTTGTGTACAGGTATAAGTGTACAATATGCCAAGCAAGAATCATATCATGAATGCAACAGTACTACAGTGTAGTGGTATGGCAATTATCGATGATGAAGTGTGTGAGCCGGCAAATAGCGTACGTGGAGCATACACATCATCGATAATGGTGCTGGTGTCCTAACAGCATGATAATAATATAGCAATAAACATATGCAAGCAATGCGAATAGCATGAATATGCGGAAATCAAATAATCAACACCACAGTGAAGAATCTACTATGCAAACTACAGATCTAAGTATCAATTCAATCGGGAGAGGTATGGTAACCACCTAAATCTGAGTCGATATATATATATATAATAGTCGGTGATCCCGCCTCAATAATATCGCATACGATACAATATATCGTAAGACATCCTCGAGCCATGAGTGCGGATCTATCATCAATATAGGCTCGTACGGTAAATCGTCGTACGGCATCCCACTAGCTAGGCACGGGTCAGTATCACATTCCTCTCATCAAATATCAGGTATCATTGTCATCATATCATATAATCTGGGGTACAGATCTAAGTCTAGTACAAATCGATACCATTTATAAAGTATGAATGCGAGAGTAAACACACATCCAAAGCCCGCAAGAATCACATGTCGTATCCCAAATACGAATCATATCAAATCACCGATCTCACGGCACAATGCCCAAACCATCGGCTCATCTCCAATATCATCCATTATCATCATCAACACTGTGTAAGTAAAAGGAATATGCAAGGGTGTGCGTGTAGGTGTAAATCTATTCTAGGATTCGCGACTATGAACTACACTAGTCACTTCTAACCCTACACTATCCATAATACACCTAACTATCATATATATAATATAACAACTACGGACTGCGGGGGTGCTATACGCCATCCACCCGACTTCCCCCTGTAGATATAATCTACTCACCTTGCGTCTTCATTTATCGATGTCTCCACGCGCTTTACTTGTCGTCCCGAAGTCTTCATGGGGTACCTACACATCAAAGTATCATATATGCGTATTAAAACCAAATCAAAGCTAACACGGCACACGAAACCCAAAACGATACGATAAGGGGCCTATAGGTTAGAACCTATGGGCACGCCTTCAAAACCATCAACAAATCCTCGATATCGTCGTATAACCGCCAAATAGTCGAGGTAAATCACAATACATAACTCAGAACTAAAAATACGGAATACGGAAACACGAATCCAAAACAGCAACTAAGGAAATAGGCTCCAGATTTCACCCTAGGTCAAATTAGACAAATCTATATATACCAGGGGTCTAATCTATACATTTAAGAGCAGCAGAACCAAAACGAGGCAAAATGGGGCAGGTATGGCCGCAAATTGCGGCCAATTGGAATAAATCTGCGGCCGGGTTGATGAGTTAGGGGTTGGGGTCTTGATGGTATCTTCCTGGGTGCCTGCACATGTCACTGTCCAATCAATTTTAATTTAGAAAGTCTCGGGTGATAGCAGATTCAATCTACCCTTCAAAGATTCCACAAATTCTCCGATATCGGTTTCTAAATCCGTATTTCGGGTTTCAACTCTCAGGTTAGGGTCTCAATTCATGCACTAGGGTGTTGGTGTAGCCTCTACTGAACTCAATTTCACATTACAACTCATAATTTCCTCAAACCCTAACTAGGTTTTCCTTAACTCCACAATATCAAACAATATCGGTTCAATCTAAACATGGGGGTATAAGTAATGCTAAAACTAAGCTAATAGTCCAGAAAATACCTCATTTGGCAACTCAAAAATTTTCTTGAGTTGCCCCTGGTGGCCAAAATCCTTGTTTCCTTGGTCCAATGTGCAAATCTTGAGCTTGTGCACACTTTTAATGAAATGAGAGTGAGGTTTTGGAGTTGTTTTAGAGGTGATTTGAGGAGTTGAAGAGGGGTGGGAGGTGAGGAGCAGGAGTAGCAGCAGCAACAAGAGGGAGAGGGAGAAAAATGAGTGAAGGTTGAAGAGGAAATGGCTAAGTCTTTAGTCAAAGAAGCCCGTACCTCTCTCTCTCACCAACTACTAAATTCTTTAATATAAACCCCTTTTTCCATTTCTTTTCTCTAAATTCCTTCTCACTCAAATAGTAAACCCAAATGAGAAACCATGGTAGAAAATGCACAAGTGTAAGAAGAATGATATGTGCATGTTTTGCACAAATTGCTAAAAAACCGATTAGCGATTATTAATCGCGATTAGCACTAATTTAGCATATAACTAATCAATTAAACTTAGAAATGGCATAATTCTCTAATTTACCCTATTTTAGAATTTTCCATAATTTTCCAAAAATTTTCCCCATTTATTTGTATTTAATTATACCGAATTATTAAAATATTCTATAAAATAATATTAAATTATAAATTTCCCAAAAAAATAATATTTTTATTATTTCGAAATGTTACAATCTACTCCTCATAAATAAATTCGGTCCCCGAATTTAAATTTAAACCTCCAATACTAAAACATTTCAGCAAAATCCAATTTGTCGGGGCTCCGAAAACATCAATACATAGCGAATATCATCAAAGTGTACTGCTCTACTAAAAATCAATCCACAAAAATGCATATAAGAATATCCGGTGCGTCTGGTGCGCACGGAATCAAAATCCATGTATGTGTCATACATGTGAACAAAACAACATCTAGGTGCAACTGGTGTGCACGAAACATCTGTCATAGGCAACGTGTGTGCCTGACAGTAAAATCAGGCGCATTTGACATGCACGAAGAATTTCGATTTAGTGCATCTGGCGTGCACCAAGATCGTATATCAAAACCAAATCATATGTACCGTCGTCGGTAGTTCCTCTTTCAAGGTCGAGAAGGAGTCGGTGCATCCAATGCTAGCAGCGCAAGATATCTACTTGCCTCTTGCTCACGGTCTGGCGTCCTCTGACTCTGGGTCCTTATGTTCTCTGCGGATTACCTATCTCGCAGTCAATCGGCTCATCGGCCCTGTCAGGTGTGCTAACGGGGACGATTCCGTTCTGGCACTTCTCTGGTCATCTCTCGGTCAATCCTCACGACCACTCATAAAGCAGCATGTCACTGGCGTCGGCCTCTGGCTCTCTGAATGCACATCACACATCTGATCCTGGGTGCAAACATCATTGCAGCAATGTCCTGGAAGGAATCCTGCTCAAGGTCCCTTCCGATCTTGCCTATGCCGAACTGTATGGAGGCTGGCTCTCTTGCATAATCTCTTCTCACTCGATGGACATCTGTGTCCTCAGCACAACATTTTCTCGGAAATTGGTCGCATCCCAATGCCTCTGTAGGCATATCAGGTCTCTAGTCTCGACGGGAAGTAATGACAGCTCGTCAGCGTCTCGCACGAACCTCTGGTTCCACTTGTCTCTATCGTCGTCCACTATGACGTCACGCCATGCTATCTACGCACTGCACTGTTCTCGGCCATGGTCAATCCGAAGTCTCTCGCACGGACTCAAAAGCGCGTACTCTGTAGCTTCATCATCCTATAGAAGGTGTCTGGCCGAACAGGTCCTCGGGAACGCGTCCCAACCATCGGAGGAATACTCAATACTCGTCCGTCCTTGATCAATTCGCAACGCATCTGGGTAAGGTCCTTTATCCGAACCTGGTCAACTACCTTGTCGACGATGCCGAACTTGTTAGTTATGTATATGCCCTAGAGGCCATTGTTGTACATATGATGTATATTATAATGGATGCTTGGTTATATATAGAGATGACTTTCTTGCTCGTCATGATAGTATGCTATTTGGTTTCACTTTATCTTAACATGTTGACTTGTATTGGTTTACTGTTTTACTCTCACATGTTGATAAAGCCCTTAGGGTTTGTACTCGACTACTGGGATTATGATGAGATCATACTAGTGGGGCCGCGGTAGTCGATGAGTACATCCTATAACTGTTCCTAGTCGAGGGTATATCGAGACAGGGCATCGATACGCCAGAGTAGACTAGCGTATACGCATCTTGACCCATATGATGGGCGATGGATGATCCCATATCCATCGGTGTTAGACATCAGAGATGGTGTACGGGTGCTCAGTGGAGACTGGGTACACTGGACGGACTCGCTGAGAACTCTCAGATGGTGTTATACCACACGTCAGATGGCAGTTCTCCGGTGACACTGGTACAGGGTAGTCTGTAGACCCGAGATCGTCATGGAGTCTTGTGTGATTCCCACTGTGCTTTGATTTCCACCTTACCACGTCCAAGAGGGCGTGCAAAACGGTGGCTTTTGGGTACAGTCCCGAATCACATGGAGGCAATGAGCGATAGGAGGGGATTCGTCTCTCCCGGTATAGGGAGTTGATGTTGTGCTGTGTTCGATTGGCTATAACTGGAAGTCCCTGGCCAGGGCTGATATAGAGATTTACTGGTATGTGTTACTAGTAGTTTCTCGACCCGTTATGAGCCATACATCGACACGACTTATCGGTTACTGGGGTCTGACGTATACCACCCCTAGACTTGATATGCGACATATCAGACGAACAGACCGGACTGTACGGGAGTGTTACTGGTTGGATTCACAGGAGAACGCACAGGCTAGCTTGTTGATCTTCTGATCGCTCAATACCTGGGTGGCTGTTACGTTTAGCTGACCGCTTGCAGCTTGTGGGTGTTTGATATGATCATCACCTGCTACCGGCGTATTGACGATTCTTTAGAGTCCTACACAGAGGTTTCTTGGCTCAGGCGAAACGGAGTAGTGGCGCATATGTGATATGCGCAGGAGCGTGAATAATGCGATATGGGATACCGTATTATATTCTCGCGATATATGGATATGAACCGGGTCATCGGATCAAGTGTTGATTCGATGAATCGGTACATGATATATTAGTCGGTAATATTCGATATAGCCGGATCGTCGAATCAAGTGTTGATTCGATGATTTAATGTATTATAATATATATGATATATTGTATTACATTATCTAATATTGGCTCGCTTTATTATTTCATTTTCTCAGTGGATGATACATTGATATATATGCGATATATGTTAATTGTATTATTTTCTTTTGTTGCAAATATATAATATATATGTGATATATATTATTGTGACATGATATGATTAATTGTTAAACATGTTTAAGGATGATTAATTGAGGTTAGGGTTTGATTAGGGTTAGATGCTTCAAGTTCCTTCTAGAAGCATTTTTCTTTTTGTCATGGTTGTGATATTTTGTGATGACACATTTTTAACTTAACCAAACCCTAACTCTAGTTGTTTCTCTACTCATTCTTAGCCATTCATCCTTGACCATGGTTATATATCAATCATATGTTTTATTTCTATTCATCACAAAAGGATTTGATATTATCATTATCCATTATCTTCTTCTTCTTCTCTCTTGAAGAAGCTCTCTTGAAAATCCTAAAGTGATGATAAAATATGAGAAAATGATATAAAAAGAAAGCAAAATTACTACTCTCTCATCCTCATCTCATCTAGCCCTTGAGATTAGTGTGTTCATCTCATAAGAGTGAGAAAGCTTGAGTCGTAGCAACTTCAAGGTAGATCATCGGAGATTTGGAATACGACAAGCTAGAATGGATCGTTCGAGTCGTGGAGCCTCTCATGAGTCCGGGAGATCGTGGATCGCGGCAAAGGGACTTCTACTCGGAGCTTGTGAAGTGAAGGAGCGGACTACAAAGGTTGTAATCCCTCACACTTAGATAAAAGTTATCTTAATGCATGTTTAACCCTAATAATCTAGCAAAGATCCTGGCTTTGGGTTGTTCGGCACGTCTAAATTTTAATCCGGGCATGTTTGATGCCTTTTGAACCTTCACAAGAGTGCCTAGGAACCCTACAGTGGTATCAGAGACTAGCTAGAGCATTAGGCGATGTGTTTACGAAGTTAAAACTCCGATCGAACCCGAAACGACAAAATTGGACCCCTCTCTGGAAATTTTTTAAATTTTGGGATTTTTCTGAATTAAAAATATGTAAAAAAATCAGCAGGGAATTCTAAGAATTACCATGAAACACGTGCCCACAATTCCACCAACTCAGCGCGGAACCGCGGCAGGAACATGGTTCTCGCGGCGGTTCCGCGGCCGAATTGTAGGATTGTGACACGTGGCTTCATGGTATAGACCGTAGGTACTTGCTGACTATTCTGGGTATTTTTAATCTGTTTCAGGTGTTTAAAATTCTGGGGTTTATTTTGTAATAGTAGACTCGATCGGAAATTTTAAATTCGTATTTCTTTCCGGATATTTAGAAACTGTTAAACTATTTGAACGGATATCATTAACTTACTGTTTCCCGGTACGGCAAACTTTCAAGTGTTGAAATTTATTCGGGTTTAAATCTTTCGGAAAATTGTACAAGTTAAGCGGTGGACCCTCTAGAAGACAACAAACCTTAACTCGATTATGTGACCGTCTTGAACTGCCTTTTGAACCTTCGGGTTTGGGGCAGTACGGCGTGCCACATGTGAGGCGTTGGCTTGACCCTTCTACGGCTGGATCACCGGTACTGTGACATATTCTGGGATTATTTGAACCCCGCTCAAGTGTTGAGCAGTTTAGGAAATTTTGGGTATTTGATTATCTGTTCGAAAAGTTTAATACCGTCTATTTATCTGGAATGTGATACAATATGTGGAATTCATATAGTTAGGCATGAAATGCGAAGTATGTGATATTTCGGATTTACGATGTCTAAAGTGATTGTGGATTCCAAATATTGTAGTTTTACACTTTCTTTTCTGTGACCGTAAGTGTAAAATGTGATATCGCCGGTTTCGTTGCTATATGTCAACGACAATTGGGATGCGCATATTTACTTACGTTGATGATATGAGATATTATGTGTTGCTGTGATATGTTATATTGGATCGTCGCGTTCTGAATAGCCGGGGGTTTTATGTGAGATGAGGGTTTTTATTTTCATTCATGTAAAATTCATTTGTAATGTAATATTCTTTTATTTGGGGCACTTCCAGGTTGCGGTTGATGTCACCAGTGTATATTATTTACTTTTCCGCATTAGGTAGACCCAAGGAGGGGAGCACAAGTAACCGGGTTCTAGGGTCCAGTGGGAGGCCATCTCGAGGAGTCGAGACCGGGTCTCCTAACCCTAGAATTGGCAGTGTTACTTGCCGCTCTCGTAGGGGTCTTGGGATGTGGGTTTGGCTATTCGTCGCGACCGTGGAATCCGTGTTTTATACAGGCTCGTATTGAAAACACGGACGTCTTAGTATATCCAATATTTCATATATGTTCTTCTGCTGCAATGTTCTGTGATGAGAACATATTACTGCCTGAGACGAATGCTTATACTATATATATATATGCTGATATATAAATATTACTGCTTTCGTTTCTTCTGTGATGCTTAGGAAGCATAAGCTGATGGGATTTTTATTAATGAGATTAATAAAAGAAAAGAAACCTAAAGATGTTGTAGAATCAAAAACTTTATAAAAAGGGGTAGCTACAGTTTTTCTTTGCACAGTGATATATACGATATATCCTGCACCTTATTCGATGAGGAAAGGACCGAGATCCCTTCACCGGGAGTGACTCCTTTAGCAAAACTGGCAGATGCTACAAAACTCGGTTTGTCTTTTGATTGCTTTTAGTGTTTTGCTTTGCACAGCGGTATATATGATATATCCTGCACCTTATTCGATGAGGAAAGGGCCGACGATCCCTTCACCGGGAGTGACCCCTTTAGCGAAACTAAGAAAATCCTCAAAAACACTCCTTTTCAAAACTTCACTCGATTCTACGACGATATCAAGTTCATTACGCTCAGGGTTTTCTGAAAAACCTGCGTAGCCCTCCGTTATTTCAGATAAGTCCTATTTAGTATTCGTGCTACGTTTGTTGACCTCCGTCAAGGCGTAGTGTACGGTAGCTGACTAGTTTTTTATCTGCTTATGCATTTGATGCAGATTGGATTAGGGCAGTCGTACGGCCTTGTTGACCTCCGTCAAGGGTCGTGCGGGTGGGTTTAATTCAATCAAGAAATGACAGGTTGAACTTGACTAGTAGCCTATGGTTTGTTGACCTCCGTCAAGGTCATAGGACACTAGGGGCAAAAATATTATCGGGAATTTCAAGTGTTGAAATTTGCAATAAGATTGCATACCTCCTATGAGATAGTTGGATCCCGATACCCACTGCGAGTAAGTGTTACTCCTGGGAGAGTTTTACACAGGACAATTAGCCGATCAAGTAGGTGTCTAGAAAAGTGTTAACGGGGTTACGCCTCTGGGAAAACGAGGTTTACTTTAATTAGGTCCGTGCGAAAGCACGGGGAACCTCCCTCAAAGTACCGACACTGATCTGGCTGAAAGATTGACGAAATTGTAGGGTGTAATTAATCCCGGCTAATCTTACCTTTTAGGGTTTTAAGGTAGATTTGATAAAAACAGTGGGAGACATCCTGATTAGATAAGATAATAACCAATCTAATCTTGCAAGAGCATACGCTAAAGTGTTTTCTTCTCTCTCTCTCCAGGTAGCGACCATGTCATGCCATAATCAAGATAATAATATGGATGTATTGACTGAACCTAATTATTGTACTGAGCTAGGGAATGTTGGACCCGTTCTTTCTTATAAGAGTTATAAGACTGAACAGGAAATAGAAGAATATCTGGATTCTCACGCCACCCAAAAGAACATGCATGTTGATGCATCTTCTTCGGGTGTGTTAGTTATTGAGAACTGTTTCTCAGTTCACCCTACGTCCTGGGTATTAGATACCGGATCAGGATCCCACATATGTAAACAGTTACATGGGCTACGTAAAGGTAGAGAACTGGGAAAAGGTGATCATTCCGTTCAAGTAGGGAACGGTGCAAGTATTGTAGCCAAAGCAGTTGGCGAATATCACCTTGTATTGCCAAGTCGTAATACACTGATTCTAAATAAGTGCTATTATATACCGAACATGATGTGCAACATTATATCAATTTCTTTATTGAGTAAAGAGGGATATAATTTTGTAGTACAGGATAATGTTATGAACATATTCCTAGATCAAAAGTTGATTGCATCAGGCTCGTTACATAATGGCATATTCATTCTAAATCAGAATACAGTCCTGAATATACAAAACACACACAAGAGGAAAAGTTCAGATATGAACGAATCCTACTTGTGGCATTGTAGACTTGGTCATATCAATGCGACACGACTTGCTAAGTTGCATAAAGATGGTTATTTGAATCCGTTCGAATTATCATCTTATGATACTTGCCATTCATGTCTCAAAGGAAAAATGACCAAAGCTCCGTTTAGTGGACACGGAGAGAGAGTTACTGAACTCTTAGGACTGATACATAGTGATGTATGCGGTCCCATGTCTACGCATGCCAGGAACGGTTCTTCCTACTTCATTACATTCACTGACGATCTCTCTAGATACGGACATGTGTTCCTGTTGAAACACAAGTCTGAAGCTTTTGAGAAATTCAGAGAATATAAGCACGAAGTAGAGAACCAAACGGGCAAAAGTATTAAGATCCTTCGATCTGATCGAGGAGGAGAATACTTGAGCAATGAGTTTTGGGATTATCTAAAAGAGAATGGGATTCTCTCTCAGCTTACTCCTTCTTATACACCACAGCACAACGGTGTATCGGAGCGGAGGAATCGCACCCTATTAGATATGGTGCGCTCTATGATGAGCACTGCTGAGTTACCTATCTCCTTTTGGGGTTATGCGCTGGAAACAGCCATATACATATTGAATCTAGTTCCGTCTAAATCTGTACCTACCACACCATATGAGATATGGAGTGGGAAGAGACCATATTTTAAACGAGTTAAGATATGGGGTTGTCCGGCCTATGTCAAAAGACAAAATCCAGACAAACTCGAGGCACGATCAGTTCTTTGCAAATTTGTGGGATATCCTAAGAATTCTCAAGGATATATTTTCTATCACGCTGAGGAACAAAAAGTGTTTATTTCTCAATATGCCACCTTTTTAGAAAAGGAATTTCTTGCAAAAGAAATTAGTGGCAAAGAGGTAGAGCTGGAAGAGGTTCCAGCACCACAGACTACAACAGATGATTTATTGGAGCCAGAGGATTCAGTAGTACCCGACGAACGCCAGCCTCTCCGCCGATCTAGTAGGGTTTCTCGTCCACCTGAGAGATACTACGGTTTTCTCATTGATGGTGGAAGCGAGGATTGCATCATGGATGATGATGACCCCACTAGTTTCGAGCAGGCCATCACGAGTGGTGACTCTGTGAAATGGCTGGATGCAATGCGATCAGAGATGGAATCCATGTACACCAATAAAGTATGGATTTTGGAAAATGCTCCTGAAGGGGTAAAACCCATTGGGAGCAAGTGGATTTTTAAAAGGAAATTTGGTGTAGATGGAAAAGTTGAGACTTTCAAAGCTAGACTGGTAGCGAAGGGTTTTCGTCAACGACCAGGTGTGGATTATGACGAAACCTTTTCTCCAGTAGCTATGCTTAAGTCCATCCGGATCTTACTTGCCATTGCTGCATACCATGACTACGAAATCTGGCAAATGGATGTTAAGACCGCCTTTCTAAACGGTGATTTAGAAGAGAGCGTGTACATGACTCAGCCAGAGGGCTTCGTAGATAGTGGGAGCAGCGGAAAGGTGTGCAAGCTGCTTAAATCCATTTATGGGTTAAAGCAAGCATCGCGGAGTTGGAACATCTGTTTTGATGTTGTAGTCAAAGAGTTTGACTTCATCAAAAATATAGATGAACCTTGTATCTATAAGAAGGTAGCAGAGGGTAAGGTAGTCTTCCTCGTATTGTACGTGGATGACATACTCTTGATAGGAAATGATATTCCTATGCTGCAATCAGTCAAACTCTTCTTATCACAGAGATTCTCAATGAAAGATCTAGGTGATGCCTCCTGCATATTGGGAATCATGATCTATAGAGATAGATCTAAACGGATACTGGGATTGTCCCAATCCAGGTACATTGACACCATACTAAAGAGGTTTAGTATGGAAGAATCCAAGCGTGGGAACCAACCCACGATCTCTGGACTCACTCTCTCCAAAGAGATGTCTCCCAAGACTGATTTGGAGAGAGCTCGCATGCAAGGGATACCCTATGCTTCGGCAGTAGGCTCTATCATGTATGTGATGCTATGTACCAGACCCGATGTAGCATACTCACTAAGTGTAGTGAGTCGGTATCAAGCAGATCCTGGAGAGAGTCACTGGACAGCTGTGAAGAACATTCTCAAGTACTTACGAAGGACTAAGGAGATGTTCTTGGTGTATGGTAACGGAGAACTCCAGGTGGAGTCCTTTACCGATTCCAGCTTCCAAAGTGATAAGGACGACTCTAAGTCGCATTCGGGTTTTGTCTTTACCCTCAATGGAGGGGCGGTATGTTGGAAGAGTTCCAAACAGGATACCGTTGCAGACTCAACGATGGAGGCTGAATACATCGCTGCCAACGATGCTGCCAAAGAGGCTGTCTGGATCAAGAAGTTCATTAGTGAACTTGGTGTGGTTCCATCCATTGAGCATCCAATACCTCTGTATTGCGATAACAATGGACCTGTGGCTTTAGCCAAGGAACCCAGGTCCCATCAAAAGTCCAGACATATTCTGAGGCGGTATCACCTGATCAGGGAGATAGTTGATCGCCGGGAGATCGAGGTCAGGAGAGTAGATACGAAGGACAACACTGCGGATCCATTCACGAAGGCTATTCCCCAGATACAGTTTGAGAGATTATTCGGGATGCTAGGTATGAGATACTACAGCAGCTGGCCTTAGTGCAAGTGGGAGATTGTTAGTTATGTATATGCCCTAGAGGCCATTGTTGTACATATGATGTATATTATAATGGATGCTTGGTTATATATAGAGATGACTTTCTTGCTCGTCATGATAGTATGCTATTTGGTTTCACTTTATCTTAACATGTTGACTTGTATTGGTTTACTGTTTTACTCTCACATGTTGATAAAGCCCTTAGGGTTTGTACTCGACTACTGGGACTATGATGAGATCATACCAGTGGGGCCGCGGTAGTCGATGAGTACATCCTATAACTGTTCCTAGTCGAGGGTATATCGAGACAGGGCATCGATACGCCAGAGTAGACTAGCGTATACGCATCTTGACCCATATGATGGGCGATGGATGATCCCATATCCATCGGTGTTAGACATCAGAGATGGTGTACGGGTGCTCAGTGGAGACTGGGTACACTGGACGGACTCGCTGAGAACTCCCAAATGGTGTTATACCACACGTCAGATGGCAGTTCTCCGGTGACACTGGTACAGGGTAGTCTGTAGACCCGAGATCGTCATGGAGTCTTGTGTGATTCCCACTGTGCTTTGATTTCCACCTTACCACGTCCAAGAGGGCGTGCAAAACGGTGGCTTTTGGGTACAGTCCCGAATCAAATGGAGGCAATGAGCGATAGGAGGGGATTCGTCTCTCCCGGTATAGGGAGTTGATGTTGTGCTGTGTTCGATTGGCTATAACTGGAAGTCCCTGGCCAGGGCTGATATAGAGATTTACTGGTAAGTGTTACTAGTAGTTTCTCGACCCGTTATGAGTCATACATCGACACGACTTATCGGTTACTGGGGTCTGACGTATACCACCCCTAGACTTGATATGCGACATATCAGACGAACAGACCGGACTGTACGGGAGTGTTACTGGTTGGATTCACAGGAGAACGCACAGGCTAGCTTGTTGATCTTCTGATCGCTCAATACCTGGGTGGCTGTTACGTTTAGCTGACCGCTTGCAGCTTGTGGGTGTTTGATATGATCATCACCTGCTACCGGCGTATTGACGATTCTTTAGAGTCCTACACAGAGGTTTCTTGGCTCAGGCGAAACGGAGTAGTGGCGCATATGTGATATGCGCAGGAGCGTGAATAATGCGATATGGGATACCGTATTATATTCTCGTGATATATGGATATGAACCGGGTCATCGGATCAAGTGTTGATTCGATGAATCGGTACATGATATATTAGTCGGTAATATTCGATATAGCCGGATCGTCGAATCAAGTGTTGATTCGATGATTTAATGTATTATAATATATATGATATATTGTATTACATTATCTAATATTTGCTCGCTTTATTATTTCATTTTCTCAGTGGATGATACATTGATATATATGCGATATATGTTAATTGTATTATTTTCTTTTGTTGCAAATATATAATATATATGTGATATATATTATTGTGACATGATATGATTAATTGTTAAACATGTTTAAGGATGATTAATTGAGGTTAGGGTTTGATTAGGGTTAGATGCTTCAAGTTCCTTCTAGAAGCATTTTTCTTTTTATCATGGTTGTGATATTTTGTGATGACACATTTTTAACTTAACCAAACCCTAACTCTAGTTGTTTCTCTACTCATTCTTAGCCATTCATCCTTGACCATGGTTATATATCAATCATATGTTTTATTTCTATTCATCACAAAAGGATTTGATATTATCATTATCCATTATCTTCTTCTTCTTCTCTCTTGAAGAAGCTCTCTTGAAAATCCTAAAGTGATGATAAAATATGAGAAAATGATATAAAAAGAAAGCAAAATTACTACTCTCTCATCCTCATCTCATCTAGCCCTTGAGATTAGTGTGTTCATCTCATAAGAGTGAGAAAGCTTGAGTCGTAGCAACTTCAAGGTAGATCATCGGAGATTTGGAATACGACAAGCTAGAATGGATCGTTCGAGTCGTGGAGCCTCTCATGAGTCCGGGAGATCGTGGATCGCGGCAAAGGGACTTCTACTCGGAGCTTGTGAAGTGAAGGAGCGGACTACAAAGGTTGTAATCCCTCACACTTAGATAAAAGTTATCTTAATGCATGTTTAACCCTAATAATCTAGCAAAGATCCTGGCTTTGGGTTGTTCGGCACGTCTAAATTTTAATCCGGGCATGTTTGATGCCTTTTGAACCTTCACAAGAGTGCCTAGGAACCCTACAGAACTCTGTCCTGCTGGGTGTGCGCAATATGACCACCCCTGGGTCTAGGTCTTCTCGTATCATATTCCAGAAAGGTCCTGTCGAGGTTTCTCTCTCAAATCTCATTCCTGCCGGATTGCCCGGAAGTCATCATCTATTGCTGAAGCTAATTCTTATTCCGGAACGGCTGCATTCTTATCGCGCCTCTTTCTGGAAGATATATCCATATACAACGCCTCTGGGTACGTATCACATCTCTGATGTCAGCGGAGTGGGACGTCATCTCGTCGAAATCTCTTGTGAACTCTTTTCTTCACTCTGCTTCAATGTCGACTGATTCGGACTCGTCTCATAGTGGCTGCATGGACTGTGCTCCAATGGCTATACTCGTATCTAGAGTCTCCCAAGCAAAGCATCCCATCACATGATATCCGAATGATGTCGAAACATTCGATCGACTCGTCAGAACCTTATAATCCCCCAAGAGATCAACATCTTGAGTACAGTTTAATAGTATCGAGTACATGCCATAGCGTCGGTGGTCCAGCCGTAGAAGGGCAAACCCAAGCCTCACTAATGGCACCGCGGAACTGCTGCAAACCCTAAGGTTCAAAGGCTTTCACACGGTCATTAAGTCGAGTTAGGCTTTCATTCTTCTAGAGGGTCCATAGAATCACCTGCATGTCTTTCCGTATACTTTAAACTTGGAAAATGGGCTCCTGACATTCGATCGTCTCTATCGACTCTCAACAAACCTACGTGAAGTCGTTTCTAGCTGGAAACAATCTATCTGATGACCTCGCATCGGTAAACGAACGAACCACATGTCCTAGTCATTCATCCTCAAGTGACTAGCGACTGTCCATCATATCTCTAAGTATATGCTCATGCTGCAGTAGCTCTAACCATCTGGGCGATATCTCGTCATTTGCAGCAACAACTGGCTCATTTGCCTGTACGCCGAACAGCACCTCAATCCTCCAGGAAAGGCGATACATAGGCGGTCATCTCTGAATCGGTCTGCTCTAGATCTGAGTAAGACTCTCCACACTGAAAATCTTCAACTCAACTGGGCCCGCTCCAGCACATAAATCGGACGAATCACCTTCGTCTCTCAAATCGGGTAGACTAGCTGTCATCTGTCTCATATCTGCCTGGAAGCTCCGACAATCTCAGCTCGTAAGCTCCGGAAGAGACATCCTGTCAATCTCAGCAACAGCTGGTCCATCTGTCTGCACGGTAGGCGACATCATAATCTTTGAGGTATATTGTACATCAACAGTCCTCTCTCAACTGGCAGCTCTAACAATGGCCCGATCATCCGGTGCAAGACCAAGCACTCGCCTCCACTAGAGGTCACAGTCACCAATACTAACTCGAGACATTCCCATGTCACCAGAAAACACAATGGTCGGCCCTCGTACCAGATGAGCTCGCACTGACCGTAACCCTAGCAGCAGCCCAAACTGCGCTCAACATGGCGACAGGAACCTCAATCGAGTATCGAAGAGAGCAGATCAGTGGCAAGAAAGAGAACAGCAGATCAAGAGTGGAAACATGATCATAAAAAGGAACAACATCAATAAAGGTATGATCATGAAACTAATAGAATCGGGGATCTCAAATGGATGTATAATCATGGATATGAAGAGGATCACTGATCTCGAAAATATGTACATCCTAAGGTTCCTTAAGCGGAGTGGCGTGTCGTAAGTATGCCGCGGAACATACCCACGGTACGTCACTCTACTTTAGTCACCTATTCCATCAACTAAGGGTCATCCTATGCTACAAAAGTTCGGGTCTAATACCCCCTCGACTAAGTCAAAGTTCCGTAAGGTCAAGCCTAAGTTCCGTATATATATAGACGCCCTAGGCTCCACATAGTCAAACTTAGATTCGAACCAAGGTCAACCTAGCGCTCTGATACCAACTTTGTCACGACCCGAAAGAGCATGTGACTGGCCCTTGAACCATATGAAGTCTATAGGACTCCATCTGATCCAAGTAAGCCAAAAGCCCAGAAATCTAAAACCATTTTAAGGATAAATAAACAACAAGCAATATACTATACAACGCCGAATGGCGAGGATCAAAATTCAAAAGAAACCCAGATAAGCATGAAAACTGTAACACTACTAAGCGCGACTCTAAGGTCGAAATAATACATCACTAGTGTCTGAGTCTGAAACAATATACAAGTTTTGGTTGATGGAATTCTAGATACAATGAATAATACAAGTACAATGGTGGTTCTTGATGCAAAGAACCCACCTACCAAATGCAATTCACCCGCAAGGAAGCAGTGTGCCGAAAATGCCGCAATGGAACCTGTACGGCAAAAACCTGCAAGAACTGTGGCACAACGGGGGTGAGTTGCCAACTCGTGAATAGAAATATCTACAAGCAGAAACCGAAAGCAAGACATAATCCTAGGTCAATACGATCAGTAAAATATAAACCACGAGAGTACGTCTGAAGCATGATAAGGTGGCAATGAAACGTCTAAACATGTATATAGTGCCAAGTACTCAGGTAATAACATATCATCAGTATAAGGTATGTCTGCATGAAGTATGATCAATGTAAATCCAGTCTGTATGTTATCAAGTCTGTATAAACGTGGAACCCGTCCACCTGTCACCCAATGACAATAAACGTGGAACCCGTCCACCCGTCACCCAATGACAATAAGCATCATGCATGCAAATATGAGGATATAATCAAAACCATGGAAATCATCATGAAACCCGTGCCTAGCATCGACACGTAAATCCTCATCTATTGGGCTCCGTCAGTCTGGATCAGCCCACGGGCTATGTCTGCGGAACCGGCCCTCGGCCCCGGCAGTACGCCCATATCCGTCTATCGACTCTGGTCAGTATCCTCTAGATAACCGCCAGGTCCAACCAATCACCGGTAGGTAGTAGTCCCTCTGCCAGGCTCACCGTCTACTACACAGCGAAGCCGTTCTCGCCCAGGGGTACCATACCGGGTCCACCATGTACCCGCAATCGGCCTCATCCACCTCCTCGAATCGGGTTTCACATGTCACTCTCAGCACCGAGAAAACACATGGTGGACGCACTGAAATATCATATCAAGGGTAACCGGGTTTTTAAAACAATTATATATTCTCTTTTGAAATACCCACGGTTCCCAAATCCAGAAATATCATGGAAACAACATATCTCATTGCGTATAATCAAAACATGATGTATGCGACATGTAAAGAAAGGTAGGCATATCAGAAGTCACGCAACATGGAATAATAATGTGCACACGTCGAGGGAAACCGCTCTTTTAAAATGAATCAGTTTTGAAGAATATCTTGCGG
Source organism: Agapanthus africanus (assembly GCA_030015575.1). Classification (NCBI taxonomy): domain Eukaryota; kingdom Viridiplantae; phylum Streptophyta; class Magnoliopsida; order Asparagales; family Amaryllidaceae; genus Agapanthus; species Agapanthus africanus. Next base: position 251,780,794 of record CM057343.1, read on the forward strand.
TTCCCAAATCCCTAATCAAGTCAGAATCATCTATGTTTGTGTACAGGTATAAGTGTACAATATGCCATGCAAGAATCATATCATGAATGCAACAGTACTACAGTGTAGTGGCATGGCAATTATCGATGATGAAGTGTGTGAGCCGGCAAATAGTGTATGTGGAACATACACATCATCGATAATGGTGCTGGTGTCCTAACAGCATGATAATAATATAGCAATAAACATATGCAAGCAATGCGAATAGCATGAATATGCGGAAATCAAATAATCAACACCACAGTGAAGAATCTACTATGCAAACTACAGATCTAAGTATCAAGTCAATCGGGAGAGGTATGGAAACCACCTAAATCTGAGTCGATATATATATAGATATAATAGTCGGTGATCCCGCCTCAATAATATCGCGTACGATACAATATATCGTAAGACATCCTCGAGCCATGAGTGCGGATCTATCATCAATATAGGCTCGTACGGTAAATCGTCGTACGGCATCCCACTAGCTGGGCACGGGTCATAATCACATTCCTCTCATCAAATATCAGGTATCATTATCATCATATCATATAATCTGGGGTACAGATCTAAGTCTAGTACAAATCGATACCATTTATAAAGTATGAATGCGGGAGAAACACACATCCAAAGCCCGCAAGAATCACATGTCGTATACCAAATACGAATCATATCAAATCACCGATCTCACGGCACAATGCCCAAACCATCGACTCATCTCCAATATCATCCATTATCATCAACACAGTGTAAATAAAAGGAATATGCAAGGGTGTGCGTGTAGGTGTAAATCTATTCTAGGATTCGCGACTATGAACTACACTAGTCACTTCTAACCCTACACTATCCATAATACACCTAACTATCATATATATAATATAACAACTACGGACTGCGGGGGTGCTATACGCCATCCACCCGACTTCCCCCTGTAGATATAATCTACTCACCTTGCGTCTTCATTTGTCGACGTCTCCACGCGCTTTACTTGTCGTCCCGAAGTCTTCATGGGGTACCTACACATCAAAGTATCATATATGCGTATTAAAACCAAATCAAAGCTAACACAGCACACGAAACCCAAAACGATACGATAAGGGGCCTATAGGTTAGAACCTATGGGCACGCCTTCAAAACCATCAACAAATCCTCGATATCGTCGTATAACCGCCAAATAGTCGAGGTAAATCACAATACACAACTCAGAACTAAAAATACGGAATACGGAAACACGAATCCAAAACAGCAACTAAGGAAATAGGCTCCAGATTTCACCCAAGGTCAAATTAGACAAATCTATATATACCAAGGGTCTAATCTATACATTTAAGAGCAGCAGAACCAAAACGAGGCAAAATGGGGCAGGTATGGCCGCAAATTGCGGCCAATTGGAATAAATCTGTGGCCGGGTTGATGAGTTAGGGGTTGGGGTCTTGGTGGTAGCTTCCTGGGTGCCTGCACATGTCACTGTCCAATCAATTTTAATTTAGAAAGTCTCGGGTGATAGCAGATTCAATACCCTTCACAGATTCCATAAATTCTCCGATATCGGTTTCTAAATCCGTATTTCGGGTTTCAACTCTCAGGTTAGGGTCTTAATTCATGCACTAGGGTGTTGGTGTAGCCTCTACTGAACTCAATTTCACATTACAACTCATAATTTCCTCAAACCCTAACTAGGTTTTCCTTAACTCCACAATATCAAACAATATCGGTTCAATCTAAACATGGGGGTATAAGTAATGCTAAAACTAAGCTAATAGTCCAGAAAATACCTCATTTGGCAACTCAAGAATTTTCTTGAGTTGCCCCTAGTGGCCAAAATCCTTGTTCCCTTGGTCCAATGTGTAGATCTTGAGCTTGTGCACACTTTTAATGAAATGAGAGTGAGGTTTTGGAGTTTTTTTTAGAGGTGATTTGAGGAGTTGAAGAGGGGAGGGAGGTGAGGAGCAGGAGTAGCAGCAGCAACAAGAGGGAGAGGGAGTAAAATGAGTGAAGGTTGAAGAGGAAATGGCTAAGTCTTTAGTCAAAGAAGCCCATACCTCTCTCTCTCACCAACTACTAAATTCTTTAATATAAACCCCTTTTTCTATTTCTTTTCTTTTCTCTAAATTCCTTCTCACTCAAATAGTAAACCCAAATGAGAAACCATGGTAGAAAATGCACAAGTGTAAGAAGAATGATATGTGCATGTTTTGCACAAATTGCTAAAAAACCGATTAGCGATTATTAATCGCGATTATCTCTAATTTAGCATATAACTAATCAATTAAACTTAGAAATGGCATAATTCTCTAATTTACCCTATTTTAGAATTTTCCATAATTTTCCAATAATTTTCCCCATTTATTTGTATTTAATTATACCGAATTATTAAAATATTCAATAAAATAATATTAAATTATAAATTTCCCCAAAAAATAATATTTTTATTATTTCGAAATGTTACAATCAACCCCCCTTAAATAAATTCGGTCCCCGAATTTAAATTTAAACCTCCAATACTAAAACATTTCAGCAAAATCCAATTTGTCGGGGCTCCGAAAACATCAATACATAGCGAATATCATCAAAGTGTACTGCTCTACTAAAAATCAATCCACAAAAATGCATATAAGAATATCCGGTGCGTCTGGTGCGCACGGAATCAAAATCCTTGTATGTGTCATACATGTGAACAAAACAACATCAAGGTGCAACTGGTGTGCACAAAACATCTGTCATAGGCAACGTGTGTGCCTGACAGTAAAATCAGGCGCATTTGACATGCACGAAGAATTTCGATTTAGTGCATCTGGCGTGCACCAAGATCGTATATCAAAACCAAATCATATGTACCGTCGTCGGTAGTTCCTCCTTCAAGGTCGAGAAGGAGTCGGTGCATCCAATGCTAGCAGCGCAAGATATCTACTTGCCTCTTGCTCAAGGTCTGGCGTCCTCTGACTCTGGGTCCTTATCTTCTCTGCGGATTACCTATCTCGCAGTCAATCGGCTCATCGGCCCTGTCAGGTGTGCTAACAGGGACGATTCCGTTCTGGCACTTCTCTGGTCATCTCTCGGTCAATCCTCACGACCACTCGTAAAGCAGCATGTCACTGGCGTCGGCCTCTGGCTCTCTGAATGCACATCACACATCTGATCCTGGGTGCAAACATCATTGCAGCAATGTCCTGGAAGGAATCCTGCTCATAGTCCTTTCCGATCTTGCCTATGCCGAACTGTACGGAGGCTGGCTCTCTTGCATAATCTCTTCTCACTCGATGGACATCTGTGTCCTCAGCACAACATTTTCTCAGAAATTGGTCGCATCCCAATGCCTCTGTAAGCATATCAGGTCTCTAGTCTCGACGGGAAGTAATGACAGCTCGTCAGCGTCTCGCACGAACCTCTGGTTCCACTTGTCTCTATCGTCGTCCACTATGACGTCACGCCATGCTATCTACGCACTGCACTGTTCTCGGCCATGGTCAATCTGAAGTCTCTCGCACGGACTCGAAAGTGCGTACTCTGTAGCTTCATCATCCTATAGAAGGTGTCTGGCCGAACAGGTCCTCGGGAACGCGTCCCAACCATCGGAGGAATACTCAATACTCGTCCGTCCTTGATCAATTCGCAATGCATCTGGGTAAGGTCCTTTATCCGAACCTGGTCAACTACCTTGTCGACGATGCTGAACTCTGTCCTGCTGGGTATGCGCAATATGACCACCCCTGGGTCTAGGTCTTCTCGTATCATATTCCAGAAAGGTCCTGTCGAGGTTTCTCTCTCAAATCTCATTCCTGCCGGATTGCCCGGAAGTCATCATCCATTGCTGAAGATAATTCTTATTCCGGAATGGCTGCATACTTATCGCGCCTCTTTCTGGAAGATATATCCATATACAACGCCTCTGGGTACGTATCACATCTCTGATGTCAGCGGAGTGGGATGTCATCTCGTCGAAATATCTTGTGAACTCTTTTCTTCACTCTGCTTCAATGTCGACTGATTCGGACTCGTCTCATAGTGGCTGCATGGACTGTGCTCCAATGGCTATACTCATATCTAGAGTCTCCCAAGCAAAGCATCCCATCACATGATATCTGAATGATGTCGAAACATTCGATCGACTCGTCAGAACCTTATAATCCCCCAAGAGATCAACATCTTGAGTACAGTTTAATAGTATCGAGTACATGCCATAGCGTCGGTGGTCCAGCCGTAGAAGGGCAAACCCAAGCCTCACTAATGGCACCGCGGAACTGCTGCAAACCCTAAGGTTCAAAGGCTTTCACACGGTCATTAAGTCGAGTTAGGCTTTCATTCTTCTAGAGGGTCCATAGAATCACCTGCATGTCTTTCCGTATACTTTAAACTTGGAAAATGGGCTCCTGACATTCGATCGTCTCTATCGACTCTCAACAAACCTGCGTGAAGTCGTCTCTAGCTGGAAACAATCTATCTGATGACCTCGCATCGGTAAACGAACGAACCACATGTCCTAGTCATTCATCCTCAAGTGACTAGAGACCGTCCATCATATCTCTAAGTATATGCTCATGCTGCAGTAGCTCTAACCATCTGGGCGATATCTCGTCATTTGTAGCAACAACTGGCATATTCGCCTGTACGCCGAACAGCACCTCAATCCTCCAGGAAAGGCGATACATTGGCGGTCATCTGTGAATCGGTCTGCTCTAGATCTGAGTAAGACTCTCCACACTGAAAATCTTCAACTCAACTGGGCCCGCTCCGGCGCATAAATCGGACGAATCACCTTCGTCTCTCAAATCGGATAGACTATCTGTCATCTGTCTCATATCTGCCTGGAAGCTCCGACAATCTCAGCTCGTAAGCTCCGGAAGCGACATCCTGTCAATCTCAGCAACAGCTGGTCCATCTATCTGCACGGTAGGCGACATCATAATCTCTGAGGTATGTTGTACATCAACAGTCCTCTCTCAACTGGCAGCTCTAACAATGGCCCGATCATCCGGTGCAAGACCAAGCACTCGCCTCCACTAGAGGTCACAGTCACCAATACTAACTCGAGACATTCCCATGTCACCAGAAAACACAATGGTCGGCCCTTGTACCAGATGAGCTCGCACTGACCGTAACCCTAGCAGCAGCCCAAACTGCGCTCAACATGGCGACAGGAACCTCAATCGAGTATCGAAGAGAGCAGATCAATGGCAAGAAAGAGAACAACAGATCAAGAGTGGAAACATGATCATAAAAAGGAACAACATCAATAAAGGTATGATCATGAAACTAATAGAATCGGGGATCTCAAATGGATGTATAATCAAGGATATGAAGAGGAGCACTGATCTCGAAAATATGTACATCCTAAGGTTCCTTAAGCGGAGTGGCGTGTCGTAAGTATGACGCGGAACATACCCACGGTACGTCACTCTACTTTAGTCACCTATTCCATCAACCAAGGGTCATCCTATGCGACAAAAGTTTGGGTCTAATACCCCCTCGACTAAGTCTAAGTTCCGTAAGGTCAAGCCTAAGTTCCGTATATATATAGACGCCTTAGGCTCCACATAGTCAAACTTAGACTCGAACCAAGGTCAACCTATCGCTCTGATACCAACTTTGTCACGACCCGAAAGAGCATGTGACTGGCCCTTGAACCATATGAAGTCTATAGGACTCCATCTGATCCAAGTAAGCCAAAAGCCCAGAAATCTAAAACCATTTTAAGGATAAATAAACAACAAGCAATATACTATACAACGCCGAATGGCGAGGATCAAAATTCAAAAGAAACCCACATAAGCATGAAAACTGTAACACTACTAAGCGCGACTCTAAGGTCGAAATAATACATCACTAGTGTCTGAGTCTGAAACAATATACAAGTTTTGGTTGATGGAATTCTAGATATAATGAATAATACAAGTACAATGGTGGTTCTTGATGCAAAGAACCCACCTACCAAATGCAATTCACCCGCAAGGAAGCAGTGTGCCGAAAATGCCGCAATGGATCCTGTACGGCAAAAACCTGCAAGAACTGTGGCACAACGGGGGTGAGTTGCCAACTCGTGAATAGAAATATCTACAAGCAGAAACCGAAAGCAAGACATAATCCTAGGTCAATACGATCCGTAAAATATAAACCACAAGAGTACGTCTGAAGCATGATAAAGTGGCAATGTAACGTCTAAACATGTATATAGTGCTAAGTACTCAGGTAATAACATATCATCAGTATAAGGTATGTCTGCATGAAGTATGATCAATGTAAATCCAGTCTGTATGTGATCAAGTCTGTATAAACGTGGAACCCGTCCACCCGTCACCCAATGACAATAAACGTGGAACCCCTCCACCCGTCACCCAATGACAATAAGCATCATGCATGCAAATATGAGGATATAATCAAAACCATGGAAATCGTCATGAAACCCGTGCCTAGCATCGACACGTAAATCCTCATCTATCGGGCTCCGTCAGTCCGGATCAGCCCACGGGCTATGTCTGCGGAATCGGCCCTCGGCCCCGGCAGTACGCCCATATCCTTCTATCGACTCTGGTCAGTATCCTCTGGATAACCGCCAGGTCCAACCAATCACCGGTAGGTAGTAGTCCCTCTGCCATGCTCACCGTCTACTACACAGCGAAACCGTTCTCGCCCCGGGGTACCATACCGGGTCCACCATGTACCCACAATCGGCCTCATCCACCTCCTCTAATCGGGTTTCACATGTCGCTCTCAGCACCGAGAAAACACATGGTGGACGCACTGAAATATCATATCAAGGGTAACCGGGTTTTTAAAACAATTATATATTCTCTTTTGAAATACCCACGGTTCCCAAATCCAGAAATATCATGGAAACAACATATCTCAATGCGTATAATCAAAACTTGATGTATGCGACATGTAAAGAAAGGTAAGCATATCAGAAGTCATGCAACATGGAATAAAAATGCGCACACGTCAAGGGAAACCGCTCTTTTAAAATGAATCAGTTTTGAAGAATATCTTGCGGTTCCCAAATCCCTAATCAAGTCAGAATCATCTATGTTTGTGTACAGGTATAAGTGTACAATATGCCATGCAAGAATCATATCATGAATGCAACAGTACTACAGTGTAGTGGCATGGCAATTATCGATGATGAAGTGTGTGAGCCGGCAAATAGTGTACGTGGAACATACACATCATCGATAATGGTGCTGGTGTCCTAACAGCATGATAATAATATAGCAATAAACATATGCAAGCAATGCGAATAGCATGAATATGCGGAAATCAAATAATCAACACCACAGTGAAGAATCTACTATGCAAACTACAGATCTAAGTATCAAGTCAATCGGGAGAGGTATAGAAACCACCTAAATCTGAGTCGATATATATATAGATATAATAGTCGGTGATCCCGCCTCAATAATATCGCGTACGATACAATATATCGTAAGACATCCTCGAGCCATGAGTGCGGATCTATCATCAATATAGGCTCGTACGGTAAATCGTCGTACGGCATCCCACTAGCTGGGCACGGGTCAGTATCACATTCCTCTCATCAAATATCAGGTATCATTATCATCATATCATATAATCTGGGGTACAGATCTAAGTCTAGTACAAATCGATACCATTTATAAAGTATGAATGCGGGAGTAAACACACATCCAAAGCCCGCAAGAATCACATGTCGTATCCCAAATACCTCAAATCACCGATCTCACGGCACAATGCCCAAACCATCGACTCATCTCCAATATCATCCATTATCATCATCAACACAGTATAAATAAAAGGAATATGCAAGGGTGTGCGTGTAGGTGTAAATCTATTCTAGGATTCGCGACTATGAACTACACCAGTCACTTCTAACCCTACACTATCCATAATACACCTAACTATCATATATATAATATAGCAACTACGGACTGTGGGGGTGCTATACGCCATCCACCCGACTTCCCCCTGTAGATATAATCTACTCACCTTGCGTCTTCATTTGTCGACGTCTCCACGCGCTTTACTTGTCGTCCCGAAGTCTTCATGGGGTACCTACACATCAAAGTATCATATATGCGTATTAAAACCAAATCAAAGCTAACACGGCACACGAAACCCAAAACGATACGATAAGGGGCCTATAGGTTAGAACCTATGGGCACGCCTTCAAAACCATCAACAAATCCTCGATATCGTCGTATAACCGCCAAATAGTCGAGGTAAATCACAATACACAACTCAGAACTAAAAATACGGAATACGGAAACACGAATCCAAAACAGCAACTAAGGAAATAGGCTCCACATTTCACCCTAGGTCAAATTAGACAAATCTATATATACCAAGGGTCTAATCTATACATTTAAGAGCAGCAGTACCAAAACGAGGCAAAATGGGGCAGGTATGGCCGCAAATTGCGGCCAATTGGAATAAATCTATGGCCGGGTTGATGAGTTAGGGGTTGGGGTCTTGGTAGTAGCTTCCTGGGTGCCTGCACATGTCACTGTCCAATCAATTTTAATTTAGAAAGTCTCGGGTGATAGCAGATTCAATATACCCTTCACAGATTCCACAAATTCTCCGATATCGGTTTCTAAATCCGTATTTCGGGTTTTAACTCTCAGGTTAGGGTCTCAATTCATGCACTAGGGTGTTGGTGTAGCCTCTACTGAACTCAATTTCACATTACAACTCATAATTTCCTCAAACCCTAACTAGGTTTTCCTTAACTCCACAATATCAAACAATATCGGTTCAATCTAAACATGGGGGTATAAGTAATGCTAAAACTAAGCTAATAGTCCAGAAAATACCTCATTTGGCAACTCAAGAATTTTCTTGAGTTGCCCCTAGTGGCCAAAATCCCTGTTTCCTTGGTCCAATGTGTAGATCTTGAGCTTGTGCACACTTTTAATGAAATGAGAGTGAGGTTTTGGAGTTGTTTTAGAGGTGATTTGAGGAGTTGAAGAGGGGAGGGAGGTGAGGAGCAGGAGTAGCAGCAGCAACAAGAGGGAGAGGGAGAAAAATGAGTGAAGGTTGAAGAGGAAATGGCTAAGTCTTTAGTCAAAGAAGCCCATACCTCTCTCTCTCACCAACTACTAAATTCTTTAATATAAACCCCTTTTCCATTTCTTTTCTTTTCTCTAAATTCCTTCTCACTCAAATAGTAAACCCAAATGAGAAACCATGGTAGAAAATGCACAAGTGTAAGAAGAATGATATGTGCATGTTTTGCACAAATTGCTAAAAAACCGATTAGCGATTATTAATCGCGATTAGCACTAATTTAGCATATAACTAATCAATTAAACTTAGAAATGGCATAATTCTCTAATTTACCCTATTTTAGAATTTTCCATAATTTTCCAAAAATTTTCCCCATTTATTTGTATTTAATTATACCGAATTATTAAAATATTCAATAAAATAATATTAAATTATAAATTTCCCAAAAAAATAATATTTTTATTATTTCGAAATGTTACATTAAGAGAACTTGCTTCTCTTTCAGGTTACTCATAATTGGAAGCATTCCTAAGTTGAGTAACGCTGATCGGCCTCCTTCCATTTAGTTGACATGCACTGGAGACAGTTGCATGATTTGAATCTGGTTCAATTAAATCAGTGCCTCTGGTTCTATATTAGTTATAGAACAGTTCGTATCTTAACGATGTTAAGGTACGGGGAGTTGTCCGGCTTATGCCTAAAATCAGACCCTGGATAACTCAAGGTGCGTTTCTGTAATGGATGTTTGTGGGTTGACCCAGGCTATGACGAGGGTTGACTTTCTACCATCTGGAAGATCAATAGTGATATTGTTCTTAACTCGCCACAGTTTTAACAAAAATGGATTTTTTCAGAAAACAGTAGTGCGAGTATGGTAGAACTGGAAGTGATTCCAGAACCGCAAACGATTGCTGAAGATTTGATAAGAACCTAAAGATTCAATCTGGTTTGACATTCCATTGGCCACTCCGCAGATACGGTGGGTAACCTCAGGCACCCGAGAGGTACTCCGGTAGCCTCAAGGACGGTGACAGGGAGGTTCTTATTTACCCAGACTTGCCATTGTTGTTGTTCCAGGCTGCGAGACCCGGCAGGAGGATGAGTATAACGTCGTTCTAAACTAGCTTTAGAAGTGTGCGTGTATATGACTCTGCCAGAGGGTTGTCGTAGTCAGTGGGAGCAGCGGAAGCATTGGTGGACAAGTGGCTTGTGTCTATTTATAGACTAAAGCAGATATAGCGGAGATAGATCATCTATTTCTGATGTGACAGTCATAGGTTTGACTTCATCAGAATAGGGGATGGACCTGTTGAGGAGGTAGTAGGGTGTGATGTCCTGGTATTTGGATGACATACACAGAGTAGGAAGTGATATTCCTATACTACGATTGGTTATACTTTGGTTGTCACACAGTAGTTTCTCCACATGGGACTTGGATATAATATCAAGACATTCTGGTTACTAGATCTATGGATCTAGATTTGGGTGGTTTCCTAATCAGGGTACTTAGACAACATTCTAAGAGTTTTTAGAATGGACGACTCCTGGCACGGTAGTGTACCTGCAGGTGATGGAGTCACCCTCTCTAAAGGTGTCTTGCAGACTAAAGGGGAGAGGGATGTGCATGATTGGCAGATCACTTGCTTAGGCAATTGAGTTAATCATGAGATGTCAAGTACCACACCAGAGGTTGTTTTTGCATGAGATGCAATAAGTTGATTTTAACCCAATCCTGGAGAAACAATCGGAAGTAGTTTTAGAACATAAGTGGATGTTCTAGGGATATGATAACAACAGCCTCATTCGGGAGACAGTTATCATTCCAGGCTTCCAAGGTGACCTGGATGACAAAAAGGTTGTCAGAGTTATAGTTTTCCTTCTGACAAGGGGCAGTATTTGGACAGGTGGTCCAGTGGATACTGAGGGAGACATGACGCAGGATATTGATTAAGTTCAGTTGACGATACGGTCTAAGAAGTTTGGATTTGGAGTTCATTTATGAGCTAGGTCCCATCAGACATCCAGACACATTCTAAGACAGGTATTGCTCACTTCGGGAGATGGCTTTCTCCGCGAACTTGAGATATAGAGAGACATAAAAAGAAACATCAAGGCGGATCCATTCACTGAGGCTATTCCGCGAATGCAATAGTTTCGCAAACGGGTTTTGTGAGACTGATTAGTAGAGGAGTTGGGTGTTTGGTATCACACGGGCTGTGAGTATGCGACATCGCAATAATTAGCCTTGAGTGCAAGTGGGAGATTGTTGGAGATAGTGCCCTCAGAGTCAGTTATTGGATCACAAGCACATGATTGCAATGATTGAGGGAGGACCTATCCCGGTAGGACAGTCTTACTCAAGATGATAGTATGCTATCTGGTTTATCTTTATCATCGTATACTGCTTTAGGTGACCTGACTGGTCGCTATTACACGTTGATAGAGCCCCTAGGATTCTTGCTTGACAGCCAGCAGTATGAGGGCGATCATATACGTGGGAGCTGGTAGTCTATAAGCACATCCTTCAAAAGTCCCTAGTCGTGGGAGTTTCGAGACAGGGCATCGATTCTCCCGAGTAGACTAGTGTATACAGTCGAGACCCCGACGAGGGACGGTGGCCGGTCTCATAAGCCACTGGTGTCAGTTGGATCACCTAAGATGTATACAGGTGCTCATTGGGTTATGAGTACACCGGACATGACTCGCCGGGAACCTGCTAGTTGGTATTATACCTGGCGTCAGATAGCAGTTCCCTGGTGACATGTGTGCAGGTTAGTTCATCGACCTGAGATCGTCATTTATCTCGTGTGAGTTCCCACTGTGCTTTGATTACTACCCTACCATAGCTCAAAGGAGTCGTGCAAACAGGTTTTAGCTGGGTACAGTCCCGAGCCACATGGAGGCAGTGAGCGGATCTGCAGGGGTTCGTCTCTACCGGTATTGGGGGTGAGGTCGCGCTGTGTCTAGGAAAGCCAGTACATGAAAAGTCATTGGCCAAGGCAGGAGATTTACTGGTAGGTATTCCAGTAGTATCTCAGGGTGTTCTGGGCTGATCTCCGACACGACTTGTACTGCTTTTGGGGGTCTGACTTTTACCAACCCCCTAGGCCCGCCATGCGATGCTCATAGACGAACGGACCGGACTGTACGGATATTGTCACTGACAGGCTCAGTAGGGTGTCAGAATGAGTTCGCTCATCGACGTCCCTTTTGGTCAGTACCTGGTAGCCCGTTACGTATAGGCTAATACTTTTGACGTGCTAGTGGTTAAATCCACAGCCAAGGTGTTGACAAGTCTTTAGAGTCCCCCACAGACAGTTGGTCAAGTTTCGGGTGAAACGCTGTAGAGCCCGTATGGAGATATGGCAGGGTTCGATCAGATAGGTGCGGTATTGCACGGATCATGATCGGACGGTTAATACTAGCGGGCTTTGGTTTAAGCCGGATCCTAGTATTGTACAGTGTAGATTTGTCTCAGTGCATTTGTATTCGGTCGGAATACAAATGCGGGTATGTATTTACAGTAGCGGGGTTTCCTGTAATTTATTACGGGATCAGTTTTCTGAAGTTGCCAGTTTGCTTTCCATTTCAGCCATTTTCCTTTGTATCTTTCGTTGGCTGATAATTGGTGGAGGAGGGCTTATTTGCATTTGTGCAAATTAGCATTGTGGAGGGTGTTCTTTGCATTTTGTTGTGTCATGATGGTTGCACCATCCCTTGACTTTCTTGACTTCATGATTGCTTGACTTAATGATGTGAGATGGTTGTTGAGTGTGGACTTTGGCTTGTGATCATTTTATTCTCTAATGATCACTCATTATTCTCTCTCTTTGATTATTGGCTCACCTCATTCACACTCCCACTCTGAATTCCTCTCCGCTCTATTGTTTTGGCCGGCCATGCTCTTCATGGGGGCTGTCCAAAAGTTTTGGAGTGGGATTTTGTTCTCTACATGCTAGAAAAATCCCCAAGTTCATCTAGAAAAAGTTCACATATCATTCCTCCACCATTATGGCAACTTCCACAACCCCAAAGAGACATAGAGTTCTACAGATAACCTACAGCATCCTTGGGCACGTCGGCTCGCCAACTTCGTGCCCGAGTTGCCTCGGTCCAGAGGTGGGAGCCTATAAAAGAAACCGGCGACGTGGTGCCCTTCCGGCGAGGAGGTGAAGACCGGAGATTCCGCGGGGAGATCGGGACGACGACGAGAAGACCGAAGGACACGGATCGCTCGGTATATCTCTCTACCCGTTCTTTAGTTAGCTAGGACTAGATTAATGGCCCGATCTGGAATTTTTGTGCATGGTTGTGCCGGTTCAAAAGTTAAAGTAAATCATCGCTTTCGCATTTTGGCCTCGGATAGACGGCCGGGGCGCCGCTGTGCACTTACAGTAAGAACTACTATTTGTACACCTACGTTGTGTGGAAAATTCAAGTAAAAAGAAGAAACAAAAGAATGCAAGGATTTAAAATGACTGAAAATGATAGAAAGAAATTACCGGGGCAACCTGATTCCTGACTTCGGCCTCGACAGCCGACATACTGAAAGCCTAGAGTCTCGGCACATTCCTTTGTGCCCGATGGTACACTTGTTGCTGAGGGGGTAAGGGTTGCCTATGCTGAGTTGGTGCAGGAAGATCTAAACGAGGAGCGGGAGCTTGAATAGTCGGTTTAGGTGCGTAGGTTGTGCCAGATCTGTACTGTGGGCAATCTCTTAAAATATGCATAGGCGATCCATAAATCATACAAAGACCGTTAGCTACTCTGAATTCTTTTTCCAGGTGCCCCGACCTCTTGTAGTAATTGCAGATTTTTGATCCCTGGTTGTAAAACGACCCTCTTGATCTCTTAGGTGGCGCTATAGATTCTGGCATCGAGGAGGCTTCTCCAGTAATCTGGCTAACTGGGCGTTTTTCTCCGGCCGACTATGGTCTTCCCTTCTTCTTGATGACAGCTTCATAACGACGGGCTGCCTTCAAAGCTGCTTCATGAGTCGGAAAATCTCCCGTTGCTAGAGCAGCCAGAATGTCGAGGTCTAAACCCTGCTGAAAACGTCTGGCGCGAATCTCGGCAGTAGGAATCAGATGGGCAACGAACCTGCTGAGCATAGTGAAATCGGCATCGTATTCATCTACTGACTTGTCCCACATGGATCCTTGTTGTAAGTGGACAAACGTTGCTCCATCTCTAAACGAGCAGTCTCAGGAAAGTATTTGGCGTCAAAAAGTTCACGAAACGTCTTCCACTCGATAGGATGGGTAATCCGACTTTCTTCGGCCTTCCACCAGACCCTGGCATTATCTGTAAGCTGGAGTTTTGCTACTCGAACCCAAGCTGCTTCTGGAACTTGGGCTGCAGCCAGGTCATTTTCGATACTTTGAGCCCATTCTTCAGCTTCTAAAGGGCTCTCTTTTCTGGAGAACTGTTTGGGATGTAAAGCTCTGAATTGCTTCACCCTAGGTGCTTCAGCCTCGGGACGATTCAAGAGCTGTTGCTGACCCTCAAGTAGGCTCTTGATTGCCTCGAGAAACACCGTCTGTTCAGTGAGGGGAGTTTCAACAATTGATGGTGCTGGTGTCTCGCCGTTGTTGTTGATCGGTTCAAGGGAAGCCATCACCTTGGATAGAAAAGATGGATTAGGATAGATTCAAAGGAGTTGAAAGGTAAGGAATGTAAAAGTAGTCGGATTTTATCTTTCTTGTATCATATTGCTTACGACTTCATGCAGAACGGGACCTGCATGGGCTACCAACAAAACCTGTCACACCCCGCTTCGCAGTAGATGGAAACGGTGACGTGGCAAGCCCGCGACGTATTTATTCCGAGAAGGTCATTTCTCGAAATAAATACGCTAAGCGTAAAATAAGCAATATAACAATGACAAGAATAGACAAGTGGAAATAAAATCGAACTGTTTTATATATTTACATTCTCAACTTTACAGAATTTAACTGATACAAGAAGTCTGAACATAAAAAAAATGTTTAAACATGTAACTTACTAAAAGAAAAGCTGGAAAGAAAACTGATAATCTGCTTCAGGTGCGAACTGATTGTGATTCTCTGCAATCACTTCCACCTCCTCTGATCCTAAGTCACCTGACGAACATTCCAAGAAACAAAAGGTGGTGGAATGCCCGTCAGCAAACTTGCGCTCGGTAAGTCCCAATAGAGATGAGTAATATATAGATTGAGTGCAAAATGACATATAATATAGTATAAATGGAAATTGTAATATGTGAACAAGTAAGGTAATGCATATGGCAACTATATCAGCATGGAAATATAACATGAGCACAGAAAACAAGTATATCATGGACGTGGAGTGTAGGTATAATGAATATGCAATGAAAGTAAGTGTCCTAAAAGGTCTCTAAAAGGGTAAAGTAACTAACGTGAGTTTAAATGTGAATTTCAACCAATCTCAAGAATATTCTCGAACCCAAGGCTATCGTCCAGGGGCAAGGAATCACGGTCCCAAAATAGCGGGACTTCAATTGTTATTGAAGTATTCCAAACCCAACATGCTATCATCCAGGGGCTTGGAAACACGGGCCCTCATTCGTGAATTTGTGATGTACCGTTTCAGTCCGGTACCACAGCAACGTTATTTGTACCGTTTCAGCCCGGTACCACAGCAACGTTATTTTGTTATAATGGGACTCATGAGATTTCATTGGATTCATACTTAAACTACCCCAACACCCCGCGCTTCTAAAAATATAATTACAGTTACAAGTCTTGCTCGAATCCATGAATACAAAAGGTGGTGTATAATATCAAGTTTTCAAGATTGAGTTCATGTCAAGAATCATGTAGTCAGGTCAACAAGAATTCATGTCAATTGTATTCATGGTTCGAGTCAAGCTGGGTCAAGCATGAAGGTTTGGTAGGAGTCATATCAAGTGGTCATGTAAATATATCAAGTGTTCATATAGTCATGTCAAGTGTTCAAGAATTCATGTTGGATATCATGTATAGGGTATATACGTGTAAATATGTCATTTAGAAAATTCATTGTATTGATGTAAAGTACTGTATTTTAATATCGCTGTATTGTTTTGATAAAACAAATTATTAATTAAAAGTCTAGGGTGTTTCGATAAAATATTCTTTAGGTGACTTAGGTATTTTAGTAAAAACTAATCTTTCTAGAATTAAGGTATTTTATTAAAAACTCTAATTTAACAATTTATTTTATTTTAACTAATTAGAAATTATAAATAGTGATAACCACAAATTAATCTAACTTGTTATCTTTTCTTTTCTATTATTTTAATTTTTATAGAAATTGTTTTATTTTATTTTAAAAGCCGTATTTTCTTTTCTTTCGAGGACGCGCTTCGTGAAGAGCTTCGATCTCATCCACTAGACCTAATATATGCGATAATTCGCACCATTTTCGACAGGGCTTCCTAAAGAGGGTATTTAAGTGCAAATATATTCTTTAGATTAACATCAAAATTAGTAGTTTAGGCTTTCAAGTATTGGTGCAGGTTGTTACCTGTATTTTTAACTTAAAATTAAATATATATGAAACTGCTTTGACGTCCTTAGTATAATATTGAACACAAACTTCCATCTGAACAATAATCTCTGTACTAATAGCATATAAATGTAAAATCAAACTAAATAACATATGATAACAATAACTATCATTTAACTGCTTCCTGTACCATAAATAGATGACTTTCAACTTTCCATCTTTTAATAAAAAAAATGCATTGCTACTCATTATGGTATATGAATTTGATACCAACAATGAATTATAATTAATGTGCTGAGATATCACTTTACAAATATAAAAAAAAACCTATAACACAATCTAAATTGTTACTTAAGTGAAACATATAATCTAATCACTATATAATCCCTAAATATACTTTACATTATATGGGGTGTAATATTATATTTAATTATTCCCTACAACAGATACGAAACAATTAATTAAACATACTTTGCATACTCAGACTAAAACAATCACACGTTACACTATACTGCACTTGTACACACTTATCTATTTTTTTTTCTTTTTTAAAATATAAATTCTATGGTTATAGCTATTCTACTGTACTTAACCTACATATTAACTACACTGCACATTATCTTACTTATATCAAATACAATCAACATGCCCACTAAATGGCATAATAATACTACCTATGTTATTAATATCAATATATATGATAAAGAGAAGAATTAAGGATGGGAAAGAGGACTTACGTGTGATTGGATCATAAGAAACTACAGAAGTTTTCATTGAGGCATATAATCGAACATTTGGCGGCTTGCTTGAAACAGGAAGCAAGGTGAGCTTGGGTCGGTTTCAAGCGGGTCCAGCGGCAAGGGTGCTCTGTCCAGTGGAGAGTGCCAGCCAAGGACAGCAAGGGAAGGAGCTCGGCTAGGTGGTGATGCTGTCGATGACGATGATGGAAATGGCTATGGGGTTGGTAGTTGGGATGCAGCGAAGCGTAGTGTTGACGAGAAGAAGTCGGCGGTGATGATGGAGGAGGAGGTGGGGTTTGTAGAGGGGAGAGGAGATGAGATAAGTGAAGATAGGGATGGGCTAGGAAATTGAGAAGAATATGAGGGGTTTTTGATATTTTTTTTCTTCTGAACTTGTGTTTGCAGAGAAATATGAGAAGAGTTATGAGAGGGGAGAGAGAATTTAGTAAATTAAATGTAATTATTGCCATGAATAGGCAATAATGAAGAACAACCTGATTTGTTCAAATTCAACGGGTCAGGTAAACAAATTGATTGACCTTAATTAAATTGGTTATAAATAATAGAAATGTGCTTAATGGGTTTGGGTTTTGTATGGGAAGTGGGCTGCAGATTAGCAAAAGAAAGGAAGAAAAGAAATGAAAGAGTTTGGGTTTGGGCTTTTATCTCTACAAAAAAATATATGGAAAATAGATTGAGGCATTTAGGTCATGGGCTTGAGTAAAGAAAAAAAAGAGAAAAAAAAATGAAGAAAAGAAAAGAAATGGATAGGTTTGGGTTACAGGGATTAGGAAAAATATTAGGAAAATAAATTGAAGGATAAAATAGATTAAATAAAATAATATACTTTATACAAACAAAAATATATGGAAAATACAACAATTACATATAGTATTTTATTAAAAAAAGTAATACTATGATATGGAATTTTAGGTTCGTTACAATTATTGATCCAATACCTTTGTATTGTGACAATAATGGAGCTATGGCGCTGGCCAAGGAGCGCAGGTCCCATCAGAAGTCCAGACACATCCTGAGGCGATATCATTTGATCCGAGAGATTGTTGATCGCCATGAGATCAAGATTAAGAGAGTAGATACAAAGGACAACACTGCGGATCCATTTACCAAGGCCCTCCCTCAGCCGCAGCATGAGCGACTTTTTGAGACGTTGGGTATGAGATACGCCAATAATTGGCCTTAGTGCAAGTAGGAGATTGTTGGATATATTTATGCCCTAGAGGCCATAATATGATAGTGTATGTAATAATGTGTATATATATTTATTCAGAGGACAGTTTTGCTCGACATGATAGTATGCTATCTGGTTGCTCTTTATTATATGTTCACTTGATCATGCTTTTACTCATTTGATACATGTTGATAAAGCCCTTAGGATATTTTCTTGACTACTGGGATTATGATGTGGATCAACTAGTGGGACACCTGTACTTTATAAGCATATCCTTGAAATGTTCCTAGTTGTAGGTATTGTTAGGTCCACGTTACCCACCCCGGTTCTTACGGGGAGGCGGAATAGGTAAAAATTAAAATTTTCTCACAAGGTGACATGGACCATCCAAGAAGGATCTATACTAAACAAAAACTAACGTATTAACTACAATTTCTAGCTACTATGTAGAATGATTATACCTAGATCTTGAACTCCTTCTCTTCTTGTTGTGGTTCTCCTTCTTGCTTGCTCCTTGGAGTGGCGTAGCCGGCTCCTCCTCGTCGTTTTCTCTTTGCCGAAGTGTAACGTTAAAAAAAAACTAATATATTATTTTTGGGAATTTTTATAATTTAATAATAATTTTTAATGAATATTTTAATATTTCGGTATAATTAAATACTGATAAATGGAAAAAAATTTGGAAAAATTATGGAAAATTCAAAAAGAGGGTGTTTTATGGAATTATGCAATTTTTAAGTTTTTATGATTAGTTTGACACTAATTTTGTGCTAATCGCGATTAAAAATCGCTAATCGGATTTTGGGGGTGTTTTATGCAAAACATGTACATATCATTTTTACAATTGTTACATTTTTTGCATGGCTTTTACTTTGGGTTCACTATTGATGTGAGAAGGATTTAGAGGAGAAAAGAAAAGGAAAGCGAAAGGGAATATAATATTGGGTATGGTGAAGAGAGAGAAAGGGAAGGTTTGCCTTGACTTGTACTTGGCCATTCTCTTATGTTTCCAACACTCATTTCTCTCCCTCTCCTTCACTTGCTGCTGCTGCTGCTTCCTTCACCTCCCTCCCCTCTTCAAGCCCTCAAAACACATCCAAAAAACACTTCAAAACCCCACTCCCATTTCACTAAAATGATGCACAAGCTCAAGACAAACACATTGGACCAAGAAAGCAAGGATTTTGGCCACTTGGGGCAACTCAAGAAAATTCTTGAGTTGCCAAATGAGGTATTTTCTAGACCATTAGCTTAGTTTTTGTATTACTTATACCCCCATGCTAGATTAGAACCGATATTGTATGATTTGGTGGACTTGGGAAAAACCTAGTTAGGGTTATGGGAATTTGAGAGTTGTGATGTGAAATTGAGCTCATTAGAGGCTGCACAAATACCCTAGTGCTTGAATTAAGACCCAAACCCGGAATACGGATTAAGAAACCGATATCGGAAGAATTGTGGATTTTGTGAGTGTATTATGCAATCTGCTATCACCCGGGTCACCTGAAAATATTTTTACTTGGACAGTGATATATGCATGCACCTAGGAACCATCACCCAAAAACCTAACGCCTACCCCCTCTTTCAGGCCATAATTAAATCTATTCTGGCCGCAAATTGCGGCCAGACCAGGGTGCATTTTCCTCGTATTGGTTCTGTAGCCCCATCTTCAATAAACTAGACCCTTGGCATATGCAAAATTGTCCAATTTGACCTAGGGTAGAATATGGAGCCTTTTTCCTGAGTCGCTGTTTTGGATTCGTGTTTCATTTCTCATATTTTGAATTCTGGATTTATATATCTGTGTTTTACCTCGATTTCTTGGCGTTTGTACGACAGTATCGAGGATTGATTGATGGTTTTGAAGCGTAGTCCATAGGTTCTAACCTATAGGCCTTTAAGCGTGTCGTTTAAGTTTTCGTGTGTCGTTTTGGTTTTGGTTTGGTTTTAATGTGATGAAATACGTATGATGTGTTGGTACCCCATGAAGACTTCGAGACGATGAAGAAGATGATGGTGACATCAACATCGACAAGAAAGACGCAAGGTGAGTAGATTATATCTACGGGGGAAGTCGGGTGGATGGCGTATAGCACCCCCGCAGTCCGATATGTAGTATAGTATATATATACTATTCATGATAGCTTATAGTGTGTCGTGGATATTTGAGATGAGATTAGGTGTACTATGGTTAGATTAGGGCGTAGAAGTAAACTAGTGTAGTTCCTAGTCGTGAACCCTAGAATAGGCTTACACCGACAGGCACATACGGCTTATTTGCTATACTTATACCGTGATGATGAGTATGGTGGATGACATTGGAGATGAGTCGATGATTTGGGCATTGTGCCATGAGATCGGTGATATGATGTAATTCGTATTTGGGATACGACATGAGATTTTTAGCGGGCCTTTGGACGTGTGTTTCACACACGCATTCATACTTATATACATGGTATCGATTGTACTAGACTTAGATCAGTACTCCAGATTATATGATATGACGATAAGGATACCAGGTAATTGATGAGATGAGTGTGATATTGACCGTACCCATATTTGGGATGCCGTACGATGGATTTACGTACGAGCTATATATTGATGATGGATCCGCACTCATGACTCGAGGATGTTATATGATGTATATTGTATCGTATGTGATACTATTGAGGCGGGATCACCGACTATTATATTTATATATATTTATATATCGACTCAGATTTAGGTGGTTTCCATACCCCTCCCGATTAGCTTGTTAGTTAGATGTAGATTACTTAGTAGACATTAGACTAGACCCGAGTCATATCTATTTCAAAACTAACGGATCGGGAGTATTTCAAAGATAGGCAAAAGGATTCTACGGATATTTCAAAGGACGCTTCTTTTCTTAAAAACACCGTAGCCCTTATTTTACTAAAAACCCCGATTCGTCTTATTTCAAATGGCAAAACTGCATAACATATACATATTGATGTAGATTCTTCACTGTTGTGTTGATTATTCGATTCCGCATATTCTTACAGTTTGCATTGCATCGCATTGCATGTGTTTATTGCTATATTACAACCATACTGTTAGGACACCGGCACCATTATCGATGATGCGTATGTTCCACGTACTCTTGCCTGCCGGCTCACACACTTCATCATCGATAATTGCCATTTCTCTATACTGTAGTGCTGTTACATTCAGGATATGATCCCTTGCATAGCATACTTATGTACATACCTATTGTACACCCATACGTGCATACATACATATTCGCACATAGATAGATGACTCTCGTTGGATTTGGAGATTTGGGAACCGCAAGATACTCTTTAAAACTGATTCATTTTAAAAGAGCGGTTTCCCTCAATATGTGCATATTACTATTCCATGCTGCATGAAATATAGATATGCTTGCATTTATTTTACATGTCGCATACGTCATGCTTTTGATTATACGCATTAAGATATGTTGTTTCCATGATATTTCTGGATTTGGGAACCGTGGATATTTCAAAAGAGAGTATGTAATTGTTTTAAAAACCCGGTTACCTTTGAAATAATATTTTAGTGCGTCCGCCATGTGTTTTCTCGGTGCTGAGAGTGACATGTGAAACCCGATTCGAGGAGGCGGATGAGGCCGATTGCGGGTACATGGTGGACCCGGTATGGTACTCCGGGGCGAGAACGGATCGCTGTGTAGTAGACGGTGAGCCTGGCTGAGGGACTACTACCTACCGGTGATAGTATTTGGGACCCGTCGGTTATCCGGAGGATACCGACCGGAGTCATGAGATGGATATGAGGGCCGACCAGGGTGTGCGGCGCCTGAGATATACGAGGATTTACGTGCCGATGATGGGCACGGTTTTCATGATGTTTTCGAGTGTCGATGCTAGACACTCAGGTTCCATGATTTTGATATGTCGCTGTTGGATATAGTGCCCTCAGAGTCAATTATTGGAACACAGGCACGTGATTGCAATGATTGAGGGAGGACCTATACCAGTAGGACAGTCTTACTCGAGATGATAGTATGCTATCTGGTTTATCTTTATCATCGTGTACTGCTTCAGGTCACTATTGCACGTTGATAGAGCCCTTAGGATTCTTTCTTGACGGCCAGCAATATGATGGCGATCATATACGTGGGAGCTGGGGTCTATAAGCACATCCTTAAAGTGGTCCCTAGTCGTGGGAGTTTCGAGACTGGGCATCGATACTCCATTAGTAGACTAGTGTATGCAGTCGAGATCCCGATGAGAGACGATGGCCAGTCTCACAAGCCATTGGTGTCAGTTGGATCACCTAAGATGTATACAGGTGCTCATTGGGTTATGAGTACACTGGACAGGACTCGCCAGGAACCTGCTAGTTGATATTATACCTGACCTCAGATAGCAGTACCCTGGTGACATGTGTACAGGTTAGTTCATCGACCTGAGATCGTCATTTTTCTCGTGTGAGTTCCCACTGTGCTTTGATTACTACCCTACCACGGCTCAAAGGAGTCGTGCAAACAGGTTTTAGTTGGGTACAGTCCCGAGCCACATGGAGGCAGTGAGCGGATCTGCAGGGGTTCGTCTTTCCCGGTATTGGTGGTGAGGTCGCATTGTGTCTAGGAGAGCCAGTACATGAAAAGTCCTTGGCCAAGGCAGGAGATTTACTGGTAGGTATTCCAGTAGTATCTCAGGGTGTTCTGGGCTACACTCCGACATGACTTGTACCGCTTTTAGGGGTCTGACTTTTACCAACCCCCTAGGCCCGCCATGCGATGCTCATAGACGAACGGACCTGACTGTATGGATATTGTCACTGACAGACTCTGTAGGGTGTCAGGATGAGTTC
Source organism: Agapanthus africanus (assembly GCA_030015575.1). NCBI lineage: Eukaryota > Viridiplantae > Streptophyta > Magnoliopsida > Asparagales > Amaryllidaceae > Agapanthus > Agapanthus africanus. The sequence goes on from CM057343.1 coordinate 251,804,047, forward strand.
GCTCATCGATCTCCCTTTTGGTCAATACCTGGTAGCCCGCTACGTACGGCTAGTACCTATGACGAGCTAGTGGTTAAATCCACAGCCAAAGTATTGACGAGTGTTTAGAGTCCCCCACAGACAGTTTTCAAGTTTCGAGCGAAACGTTGTAACGGCCGTATGAAATATGGCAGGGTCCGATCATATACGTGCAGTAGTGCACGGATCATGATCGGACGGATCATACTAGTGGGCTTTGGTTTAAGCTGGATCCTAGTATTAGATTTGTTGGATTACTTTAGTCTCATCGCATTCGCATTCGGTCGGAATGCGGATGCAGGTATGTATATACAGTTGAGGGGTATCTTTGTGATCCGTCAGGAGTTTACTTTAGATGTTGCCGTATCTATTTTTTGTTGCAAACATTTGAATTAATGTTTGCATATGGAAATTATGAGCTAGAAATCAACATTTTGTGAATTTATTGTGACACATGCAAACCTAGTGACTCATGGTCTCTTTTATTGTGTATATGTCACATTTGGTGATGGATTTGTGTCTTGATATGATAAGGAGAGAGAGGGGGGATGCCATGATATATTTTTGGTCTTGTATTTTTCTCATAAGACTCTCTCTTATATTATCATCACAAGACATAAGAAAAGGAAAAAGAAAGCTTCTTCTTCTTCTTCCTCCTCTAGCTCAAAATCTCCATTAATGGCATCATCTCTAACCTCCATCCATGCAATGGATGCAAGAGACAAAGTTGTCACAAACATTCCCTACTTCACCTTGGACACGTCGGCTAGCAAACTTCGTGCCCGAGTTGCTTCGGATGAAGCGGGAGCCCGTTAAAAGACTCGAAGATATGTTGCCTTTTCCGACGAGGAGATCGAGACCGAAGATGCCGCGAGGAGCTTGGGATGGTGGCCAAAGACCGAAGGACACAGATCGATCGGTATAGCTTTCCAACCCTTTCTCTTGTTGCTAGTTGTAGGTTTATTGTTCGATCCGGGTTTTAAGTATACGATAGCATCGGTTTAAAGTTTTGAAAAATTTTTCGTTTCCGCATTTTGGCATCGACAGACGGCCGGGGCGCTATCGTAGACTTACATGGTATCAGAGCCACGCCATTAACCTTTATTAGCTTACTCTAACGTGTTTAGAACTTCGATCGGACGAAATTTCCAAAAACTGCATTTCCAATCATTAAGTTTCCGTCGAATTTTTTTTATCGTCAAAAAATTATTTTGAGTATGTCAGAAAATCAGGCAGGCTTTTCTAAGAAAACTGCAGAAATTTTGTAGGATGATTTCTCCGTAGCGCGGCGGAACCGCGGCCGTACCCACTATTTGGCCGCGGATCCACCGCAGTACTGTAGCAAAACTGCACCAAAATTTCTATAGTGCTCTCTGAGTTGGAATTGGGGTTTCTGGTATTTTTTGTTTGGGCCCAGTTTTGTTTGAGTACTGGGAACTGTTCTTGGGGCCCACTTCGGTAAATTTTGTCGATCGAAAATTTTAAATATGTTAGTTCACAGTATTTACATTATATCTGCGACCATGAATGTCATTTGATCGGTAAATCTTGTCTAATTGCTATAGCCCTTTTAGACGGATTTGCGAACGTGACATTCACGTTGATGTTCTGTGTTGTGCTGTGATGTTGCGGATTTGTCGTGGTGGATAGCCTGGATGCAATGGTAGTACAGTTTGGTTGTATTTATACATTTGATATTGCGGGGCTAGCGTCCGACATGTGGACTGCCGTCACTGCCTGTTTGTATATTATTCTTTTGGGGCACGACCGGGCTGAGGTCGATGTACCCGTTGTATATTTTACTTTCTGTACTAGGATTATCCCGCGGTGGGGTGCACGGATAGCCGGGTTCTAGAGGGCAACGAGCCCACATCTCATGGCTTTGAGACGGAAGGGGCTTCACTCTAGAATTGAAGGGCTATTCGCCGCACTCGTAGGGGGTATAGGTTGACTCAAGGAGGGGTGCTCAAGTTACCGGATTCCGTGAAGTGCTGGGTGGTCCATTCACGTTGTTGAAGGGGGCTGCCTTGCTTCAGGTTTTGGCGGGTAACTTGCCGCGCCCGTAGGGGTCTAGGTTTTCATTGCACAGGCTGTCAACACGACCACGGGAATGTTGTGTTTCAGTAGTGGATCTATGAAACCCGAGGATCCCAGATTATCTGTATTGTTCTGTGATGCTTATTACATTTCTGTGATGTTGCATTTTATCACGCCATGAGCGAATATTATATATTGATATATATAGTAGTAGATGTTGTATATGTTTTACACCCGCGCTAGTCCAGTCCCCGCTCTGTCGTTAGTTAAGTAACCTAACGGGTGATGAAGGGACCCAGTGGAGAATGCGGATGGCATATACGTACATCGTATTTTCGTTATTTATTGGTGTGATCAATTGATGGGACTGTATTGATTCAAATCAATGCAAGCTAAACAAAACTATTCTGATGTTGTTGGAACATTTTTCAAAAAGCTGTTATTGTAAGGACGTTTTCTTTTGTTTTGCACAGTGGTATTCGGTTATGAATATCCAGCACCTCAGTCGACGAGGCAAGGGCCGAGATCCCTTCACCGGGAGTGACCCCTTGGACAGAAGTTTGCCTCAGGGTAATAACTTCACTATAGTCGATTGCTTTTTGCTTTGCATCGTGGTATTCAGTTGGAATATCCTGCACCTCATTCTATGGGGAAAGAGCCGAGATCTCTTCACCGGGAGTGACCTCTTTAGCAAAGGTTTTCGCCACTATATTTTTATAAAAAGCTATCCGGTTCCTTCAACAATATCAAGTTCATTACGCTAAAGGTTTTTCGCCAAAAACCATTCGTAGCCCTCCGTCATTTCAGAAAGGTAGCACTTAGTATTCATGCTATGTATGTTGGCCTTCGTCAAGGCATAGTGTATGGTAGCTATTTGTTACTTTTCTGCTGCATAGATAGATGCGTTGGTTTGGGACAGTCGTACTACTATTTTAGCCTTCGTCAAGGGTATGTACGGGTGGGTTCAAATTAACCTGGATAATGACGGGTAGAACTTGACATGTGACTTATGATATGTTGGCCTTCGTCAAGGTCATAAGAGCATGGGGTAAAAATCACATCGGGAGTTTCTAAAGAAACTGAAACTTGTCAGATATGCGCATACCTTCTGGAGTGTGATAATGTGAGTGGATTCCATCACGTTATCATGCGATGATAGTTGGATCCCGATTCCCACTGATGAGTTGGTTTACTCCTCGAGCGATCCCGACTAATTCTTCTTTTAGGTTTGGAGGAGAATTTGAGGTTACAGTGGGAGGTATCCTGATTAGATAAATTGGTAACCATTCTGATCTAGGTTCAAGTGCACGCTGAGTGTTTCTTTTTCTCTCTCTCTTTGGCAGCGACCATGACCCGACCCTTGACTATGACTCAGTGACCAAGTTAACCGAACTTTCTTAAAACACTGGCTTTTGGATTGTCAGAGTTGCATACCTCATTACCACTCCTACTTTTACCCTTTTCTCCAGAACACCCTATATTACTACGAACATCCACTTCCATTGGATAAAACCATCGTATGGTTATATACGAACTCGAACGAACTTGTTCGAGATTCGAGGATGGTTTCTGGTTCTGGAGAAAACGAATAGGACTATTCAGTTGTCTTTTCCTTTTACCTTCTCTCAGGTTGCGAGTGCTCCTTGGATTAGGACGGTACACCTATTATGCTAATTGGATAGTCTTCTTCCAAACCATAGGCAGGTGTCGAATGGTAGGGAATGAAGAAAACCAATTAGCCTAATGATGGTGTACAGAAGGTAATAAGTTAAGACAAATAAAGGGATTAGTAAGAGGGCAAAGTAAATTGTGACTGCTATTCACGACCAAACCAAGTATTTCTTCGCCAATCCTACTTTACCTTTGTATTTCTCTAGAACACTCCGTATCACTACGAAGATCCATAGTTTATTGGATACTCCATCGTATGGTTATATACGAACTCGAAGGGACTTATTCCAGTTCGGGGATGGATTCTGGTTCAGGAGAAATAGGAATAAGGTTTATTCAGTTGTCTTTTATTTTTACCTTCTCTCGGGTTGCGAGTGCTCCTAGGATTAGGACAGTACACCTATTATGCTTATTGGATAGTCTTCTTCCAAACCATAGGCTGGTGCCGAACGGTAAGGAAGGAAGAAAACAATTTGGCTTAAAGGGATGTACAGAAGGTAATGACTAAAGACATATAAAGGGATTTGGAGAGATGGAAAAGAAATATACGGTTATAGTTGTGAATTTGATAATGGAAGAGGCATTACTAGGAATACCTGGATACCCCTTCGAAACATTTACATGTTTCAGTTTCACTGTGTACTGTTAAAAGAAAACTTATTTCCCAATTAGTCCTTGCTTCAGGGTATGTATTTACCAGGTTTAATTCTCACATCTGTATGGCTTTACAGATGATGAGTGGGAGTAAGTTATTGGGAATTGGGTGATCATCCTCATTATATCAGGATTCGTTGTAATTGGTGATATTTGAGGAAATCGCCTGGGTTGTTTGCCGGACGACAAATATTTGGTTTTGAATATCCGTTGTTATGCACCAATTTCAAATTGATATATCAGTACATTTTTTTATAAAGTGAGATATAACTTTTTGAAATTATGTCCATGACATTTACCTATATCAATGGATAGTTAGGTAAGGAGCATTAAGCAGCGGTGTAATTCTTCTTAAGCATAAGTACAGTTTTCAACCTACGACACACAGTGAATGAGTTATTAGACTCAAGGGAATTATACAGAGTATTGTTTGTTGTCCAGTGTCTATGAGGACAGAGGGGTTGGTACTCATACTATATTATTTTACTTGTGACTTCTCTAGTTCTTAGACATGTGTTTCATAGAAATGCAAGGTCTAAGTTTTGAGAAGTTATAGGTATAAGAATAAAGTAGAGAACCAGGCGTTGCATGTATCAGGATTCTTCAAGGTGATCGAAGATGTAGATATTTGTGTATGGTATTCAGTTGATAGTAATGATTATGAGAACTTGCTTCTCTTTCAGGTTACTCATAATTGGAAGTACTCCTAAGTTGAGTAATGCTGATCAGTCTCTCTCCATTTAGTTGACATGCACTGGAGACAGCTGCATGATTTGAATCTAGTTCCAATTAAATCAGTGCCTTTGTTTCTATATTGGATATAGAATAGTTCATATCTTAACAATGTAAAGGTACGGGGAGTTGTCCAGCTTATGCTTAAAACCAGACTCTGGATAACTCAAAGCACGTTTCTGTAATGGCTGTTTGTGGGTTGACACGGGCTATGACGAGGGTTGACTTTCTACCATCTGGAAGATCAATAGTGATATTGTTCTTGACTCACCACCGTTTTAATAAAAATGGATTTTTTCATAAAACAGTAGTGGGAGTATGGTAAAACTGGAAGTGATTCTAGAACCACAAACGATTACTGAAAATTTGATAAGAATCTAAAGATTCAATCTGGTTTGACATTCCATTGGCCACTCCGCAGATATGGTGGGTAACCTCAGGCACCCGAGAGGTACTCCGGTAGCCTCATGGACGATGACAGGGAGGTTCTTGTTTATCCAGACTTGCCATTGCTGTTGTTCCAGGCTATGAGACCCGGCAGGAGGATGAGTATAGCGTCGTTCTAAACTAGCTTTAGAAGTGTACGTATATATGACTCTGCCAGAGGGTTGTCGTAGCCAGTGGGAGCAGCGAAAGCATAGCGGACAGGTAGCTTATGTCTATTTATAGACTAAAGCAGAGATAGCAGAGATAGATCGTCTATTTCTGATGTGACAGTCATAGGTTTGACTTCATCAGAACAGGGGATGGATCTGTTAAGAAGGTAATAGGGTATGATGTCATGGTATTTGGATGACATACACAGAGTAGGAAGTGAAATTCCTATACTACGATCGGTTATACTTTAGTTGTCGCAGAGTCGTTTCTCCACATGGGAATAGGATATTATATTAGATATTCTGGTTACTAGATCTATGGTTTTAGATCTAGATTTGGGTAGTTTCCTAATCTGGGTACTTTGGCAGCATTCTAAAGGTGTTTTGGAATAGACGACTCCTGGCATGGTAGTGTACCTGCAGGTGATGGAGCCACCCTCTCTAAAGGTGTCTTACAGACTAAAAGGGAGAGGAATGTACATGATTGGCAGATCACTTGCTTAGGCAATTGAGTCAATCATGAGATGTCAAGTACCACACCAGATATTGTTTTTGCACGAGATACAGTAAGTTGATATTAATCCTATCCTGGAGAAACGTTCGGAAGTAGTTTTAGAACATAAGTGGATGTTCTAGGGATATGATAACAACAGCCTCTATTGGGAGACGGTTATCATTCCAGGCTTTCAAGGTGACCTGGATGACAGAGTGGCTGTTAGAGTTGTAGTTTTCCCTCTAACGAGGGGCAGTATTTTGGACAGGTGATCCAAGCGGATACTGAGGGAGGTGTGGCGTAGGATACTGATTAAGATCAGTTGACGATACAGCCTAAGAAGTTTGGATTTGGAGTTCATTTATTAACTAGGTCCCATCAGATATCCAGACATATTCTAAGACAGGTATTGCTCATTTCGGGAGATGGCTTTCTTTGCGAACTTAAGATAACGAGAGACATAGAAAGAAACATCAGGGCGGATCCACTCACTGAGGCTATTCCTCAAACGCTATAGTTTCGCAAACGGGCTTTGTGAGACTGATTAGTAGAGGAGTTGGGTGTTCGGTATCACATGGGCTGTGAGTATGCGACATCGCAATAATTAGCCTTGAGTGCAAGTGGGAGATTGTTGGATATAGTGCCCTTAGAGTCAATTATTGGATCACAGGCATGTGATTGCAATGATTGAGGGAGGACCTATGTCGGTAGGACAGTCTTACTCGAGATGATAGTATGCTATCTGGTTTATCTTTATCATCGTGTACTGCTTCACGTGACCTTACAGGTCACTATTGCACGTTGATAGAGCCCTTAGGATTCTTGCTTGATGGCCAGCAGTATGATGGCGATCAAATACATGGGAGCTGGGGTCTATAAGCACATCCTTAAAGTGGTCCCTAGTCGTGGGAGTTTCGAGACTGGGTATCGATACTCCATTAGTAGACTAGTGTATACAATCGAGATCCCGACGAGGGGCGGTGGCCGGTCTCACAAGACATTGGTGTCAGTTGGATCACCTAAGATGTATACAGGTGCTCATTTGGTTATGAGTACACCGAACAGGACTCGCCGGGAACATGCTAGTTGGTATTATACCTGACGTCAGATAGCAGTTCCCTGGTGACATGTGTACAGGTTAGTTCATTGACCTGAGATCGTCATTTGTCTCGTGTGAGTTCCCACTGTGCTTTGATTACTACCCTACCACGGCTCAAAGGAGTCATGCAAACAGGTTTTAGTTGGGTACAGTCCCGAGCCACATGGAGGCAGTGAGCGGATCGGCAGGGGTTTCGTCTCTCCCGGTATTGGGGGTGAGATCGCGCTGTGTCTAGGAGAGCCATTACACGAAGTCCTTGGCCAAGGCAGGAGATTTACTGGTAGGTATTCCAGTAGTATCTCAGGGTGTTCTGGGCTACACACCGACACGACTTGTACCGCTTTTGGGGGTCTGACTTTTACCAACCCTCTGGGCCCGCCATGCGATGCTCATAGACGAACAGACCGGACTGTACAGATATTGTCACTGACAGGCTCAGTAGGGTGTCAGGATGAGTTCTCTCATCGACTTCCCTTTTGGTCAATACCTGGTAGCCCGTTACGTACGGCTAGTACCTCTGACGAGCTAGTAATTAAATCCACAGCCAAAGTATTGAAAAGTCTTTAGAGTCCCCCACAGACAGTTTTCATGTTTCGGGCGAATTGTTGTAAAGGCCGTATGATATATGGAAGGGTCCGATCATATACGTGCAGTAGTGCACGGATCATGATCGGACGGATCATACTAGTGGGCTTTGGTTTAAGCCGGATCCTAGTATTAGATTTGTTGGATTACTTTAGTCTCATCGCATTCGCATTCGGTCGGAATGCGGATGCATGTATGTATATACAGGTGAGGGGTATCCTTGTGATCCGTCACGAGTTTACTTTAGAAGTTGCCGTATCTTTTAATTGTTGCAAACATTTGGATTAATGTTTGCATATGGAAATTATGAGCTAGAAATCAACATTTTGTGCATTTATTGGGACACAAGCAAACCTAGTGACTCATGATCTCTTTTATTGTGCATATGTCACATTTGGTGATGGATTTGTGTCTTGATATGATAAGGAGAGAGAGAGAGGCTGCCATGATATATTTTTGGTCTTGTATTTTTCTCATAAGACTCTCTCTTATATTATCATCACAAGACATAAGAAATGGAAAAAGAAAGCTTCTTCTTCTTCTTCCTCCTCCAGCTCAAAATCTCCATTAATGGCATCATCTCTAACCTCCATCCATGCAATGGATGCAAGAGACAAAGTTGTCACAAACATTCTCTACTTCACCTTGGACACGTCGGCTAGCGAACTTCATACCCGAGTTGCTTCGAATGAAGCGGGAGCCCGTAAAAAGACTCGAAGATGTTGTCACGCCCCGCTTCCCAGAGTACGCTAAGATAGGCATGTGACATAACCAGCCATGCTACCTGTGGATAGGAAAAAAATCCTTCCACAGTCACATTACGGCTGTAGAGATATCAAGAACAGGAAAGTAACTAACTATCTATTACATGTCCATAAGCCAGAGTAAAAGAGTCAAGAAATAACAATATGCGGAAGCCAAAAGATACAATAAATGAAATACCTGGAAGTGAAACTACATACCGACAGGAACTTCACCGCTCGTCTAACAGCGGCTGTACTCCTGGTCAGTCTGCAACAAGGTAGAAGAATCTGGGCCATGCAAAACCCAGACGTCAGCGCGTCATGTCATCAAGTAATAAAATACAACAGGGTAACAGGCAATGCAAATATATTCATGAATGAAAAGCAGGTGTAACAGTAATGTAAATCAGGGCAGTGAAGAGTGATGTGCAGTGAGTAAACTAAACTGTTCTATTGGGTTACCTATTCTAAAGTCTTTGAAATCAATTTGATGAATCATCGATGTAACTCAATAGTATCCCGTGCATACCCGGGACCATGGTCAAGATTCTCGTGCTGAATCCGAGACATGCCGCTAGGCACTAAAACATGAAATATGTACAGATGAATGATGTCAGCAGCAGCATCCTAAGGCTAGCCTAGCCTTTAAAACTGATCAGTATAAGCGAGTAACTGTCGAGTTACAAGTCAGGATTTCATCATTGATTTCCCCATACCCCCAAGTTATATATGTCAAGTCAGGTATTCAGTAATCAAGAAGTAATGCCAACACAGGATCAGGTAAGAGCAGGTTTGTCTGAATAGACAACATGAACGGCTCGTGAGGACAACATGTCAGGTTTGTTGGCATTAGACACAAGATCAGGTAACGGGTCAATCCATGGTACAACAGGTCAAGTCAAGTAGTGTACGGTACCATGTCGGGTCAATCGATATGTGTGTAGCAAGTCAGGCCAGGGTGTAAAAGATAACATATAGATGCTCAATATCGGCTAGTATAATCATGGTTATGAATACACAAGTATGGCACTATCAGAATAATAAACATGCACAGTACATGATAGCAACAGGTGCAGATTAAACTACTTAGTTGTACGGTCATTAATTTGGTTTAAGTAATAGCTTTAACATTTCATGAATGCAGTGTTACACATGTGGATGATAAAACCATATAAATATGCATTAAAACAATTTATAGGTGCAACTGAATGTGAGTAAGGCTAAATGTATGCAATCGGTCATCCGATAGGGTAAAACTATAACAAGGGTAATGTGGCTATAAACAATTGTAATTATGTGATCTAAAATATAAATGGGGTTACGTTTATAGTTCCCAAACTAAATAGGGTGCAATTTATAAAACATGGGTATCAATATTGCAGTGTTATATATTCAAGCGATCTATGGGTACAATGATATATATATTCTAAATGAAATGGATGCAGACGGTATCCAAAGTTATAAAACTATCACATGGTTACATGGGATGTACTACTAAGCAATACGTGATGGAAATACTGGTATGGATGCAGTATGACGGAATCTACCATGCAACAATCTAGGTTTCCATGTTCTAGATATTAAAATAATACAAACGGATGCAAACGGAACACCAAAATGTCATAAAATGATGCATGGGGTACTATATTTAAACTACAGGTATTATATATATTAGAATAGGTATAAAATGATTTAAATAGCATGTAGCAAGATTAACTTGCCTGAATGGATATCGAAGCAGTACGTGCCACGTCGGATATGGGGAAAACGTCGCGATATGACCACGCGAGCACAGAACAGAACAAGGTATGACAAGAACACGATCACGCTATCTGGGAACGTCCTCAGGGTCACCCGCAACAACAACGACGGGCACGGCTCCGTCGATCACCGGAAACCTCGTATCCATGAAATCAAGAAAAGAAGAAGAAGGAGAAGAAGAAGAAAAGAAGAAGAAGAAGCTGGGATGTGGTGCTCTGGGGTTTGGGACAGAGGCGAAGGCAAAGAGGGTGATGACGACGAGGGAGCATCAACGATGGCATCTTCGGCGATGACCGGGGGACAAGAAATAAGAAGAAAAGAGAAGAAGAAGTAGCAGATGAAGAAGAAAATAAGAAGAGACCGGGTTGAAGTGAAGATTTGGATTCAGAGAGGAAGGCGAGGGGGAGACGATGATGATCATGGGATGAACCGGGGTTGCCGGAGGCGAGTGAGCGGCTACAGGCAGTAGGGTTTCGGGGAGATGCAGGGTTCTGTGGGTTAAAGGTGTTGGGTTGGTGAGAGGGAAGAGAAGAGAAAAGGAGGTGGTCGAAGGTGTGAAGGTGACGATGACACGGTCGGCAGTGGGTCGGCGGCGTGAGGGCGCCGGTGAGGGTTGCAGGGTATGCAGGGTCGTGTGGGTGCAGGAAGAGGAGATCGGGACTGGAGAAGGAAAGAGAGGAGTAGAGGAAGAGGTTGATGAGGGTGAGGTGAGGGTTCGACGACGTGGGTTAGGCGGCGACGGCGTGAGGCGGCGAGCGATGCACGGCATGGGTCGCAGGCGAAGGGTCCAAGTCGGGAAAGGAGAGTGGGGAAAGAGGAAGAAGAGAAGAAGGCGTGGGCGGCGCTGGGGTTGACATGATGGTCGGTGGCGACGAGGACGGACGGCGCGGCTGCGATGGGCGAGCGCAAGGAATGAACAGGGAAGGGTTTCTCGTAAGGAAGAGGGAGAAAGGCACGGGGAAAAGTGTTCACTGATAAATAGGAAATGTATATATATAATAGAGAGAGGGAGAGAGAGAGAGATACCAAATCCTTTTAAAAATATAAAAATATTCTCTTAACAGTTCGAGAGGGTGACGTTAGGATTGATAGGGTTTTTAATGTATAAAATATATATAGTTTGTTTTAAAGATTATGAATAGTGTGAATAAATATTAGGATATACTATTAGTCCGATTGAGATTTTGGCAAATACAAATTTACTCCAAAACAGGCCCGGATCTTGTCTAAAAATCCAGATTTAAAATATTAAAAATATATGCGACTTCCAAATTTCAAAATGAATGCTCAGTTAAAGAAAAAGTATACCCCAAGAAAGGATGCACGTACGTGCGCGTAGCCATCCAAACACGTCCGTTTCACTGAACAGGACGAGAACAAGATGCGCGGATGCTACCACGGGGTTAGGGGTATCATGCAGGATATGAAATATAATTTTAAATTATTTTACATGACTTAAAATGTTATATGGTAAAAGATGCAATGCCAGGTAAAAAAGCCAGTATGCAGTATACATGAGATGCACGTGTCTATGCAACAAGTCAGGGTAATCTATAAATGTGAATCAAATAGGTTCAAGCAAGCGGGTCGGGTCGAATGCAATGTAAAATGTAAAAATACCATTCGCACCCAAAACCCGTTAAATCAAGAAAATACCACAGATAAGTAAATACGGGAACTAGAATTGGTATAAATGAACTCGGTTGTTACAGATTTGGCGCCCTTTCCGATGAGGAGATCGAGACCGGAGATGCCGTGAGGAGCTTGGGATGGTGGCTAAAGACCGAAAGATACGGATCGATCAGTATAGCTTTCCAACCCTTTCTCTTGTTGCTAGTTGTAGGTTAATTGTTCGATCCGGGTTTTAAGTATACGGTAGCGCCGGTTTAAAGTTTTGAAAATGTTTTCGTTTACGCATTTCGGCCTCGGACAGACGGCCGGGGCGCTACCGTAGACTTACAGTCGCGAGCAACACTTGTTGATTTACATCCTCATACTTCCATGCATATGCTTTATGATATTTACATGCATGATGCTTATTGTCATTGGGTGACACGTGGACGAGATCTACATACTACAGACATTGATCACATAGTTTGATGACATCCACATACTCATAGACTTCTTGATATAGTGGACATTGATTACATTGATCATACATCATATTTATGACATGTTATTACCTGAGGCACTGGCACGAGCACTTGGCACTACACTCATGTATAGATGTTACATTGCCATCTTATTATGCTTCAGACTTGTTCATTTGAGGTTTATATATATATCTGATCGTATTGACCTAGGATTATGTCATGCATACGATTTCTGCTCTATGATGTTCTCTATTCACGAGTTGGCAACTCACCCCCGTTGTGCCACAGTTCTTGCAGGTTTTGCCGTACAAGTTTCATTGTGGCTTTTCTGGCACACTGCTCCCTTTCGGGGTGATTGCATTTGGTAGGTGGGTTCACTCGCATTGTGACCACCCTTGTATTATTTTATTCAGTTGTATCTTGTAATTCCATCAACCAAAACTTGTATATTGTTTCAAACTTAGAAAACCAGTTATGTATTATTTCGACCTTAGAGTCGTGCGTTGTAGTATTATGGTTTTTATGTTGATTTTGAGTTCTTTTTGACTTTTGATCCTCGCCCTTCGGCGTTGTATATTATATTACTTGTGTGGTCGTGACTGTCGATTGACGAAGAGGTAGCTCCCGCTTGCGGATGCCCTTTTCATTATTGTGTATATATTATTATTGTTGTACCCCGTTTGGGGCCAGTATTTACAAAGGAAACTCTGCCGAAATTTTTAGAAAAGTTATAAATTTTAAAAATGCATATTCGGCTTATTTATTTAAAAACCTTATTTTCTTCACTTCTTAAAACCAATTTTCTTATTCACTCCTTAAAATGGTTTTAGATTTCTGGGCTTTGGCTTACTTGAATTAGATGGGGTCCTATAGACTTCATATGATTCAAGTGCCAGTCACGGGCTATTTCGGGTCGTGACAATGTTGGTATCAGAGCGCTAGGTTAACCTTGGTTCGAGTCTAAGTTTGACTATGCGGAGCCTAGGGTGTTTATATATATATATATATATATATATATATATATATATATATATATATATGGAACTTAGGCTTGACCTTACGGAACTTAGACTTAGTCGAGGGGGTATTATACCCGAACTTTCGTCGCGTAGGATGACCCTTGGTTGATGGAGTAGGTAGCTTGAGTAGAGTGACGTACCGTACGTATGTTCCGCGGCATATTTACGATACGCTACTCCGCTTAAGAAACCTTATGATGTACATTTCCTTGCACAGTATTATATTCATTCCTATGATCTATCCTCATCGATTTTGGTTATGATTTTTGCTGTTACGATTACACGGGCAGAGAGAGCTACGGCTAGAGTTGCGTCAGCGCGAGCTCGTCATGGACGAGGACTGACCAGGGCGTGATTCCAGAGACATACGATTGCATATAGAGGCGTCGTCTTATTGTGTTTTCGCGTCATGAGCGTTTGACAGATCGCTTTTACGAGTTTTCCCGGATTTGCTGATCGACACCAGAGGATCGGGCTACTGCTAGACGCCAGCAAGGATGTGGTGACCATTGATATATCACTTATTCATGATGATTGAGGCGTTGTTCAGCGTACAGACGAATGAGCCAGTTGTTGCTGCAAATGATGAGACATCGCCCAGATGTTGGAGCTACTGCAGTATAAGTATATACTTAGAGATATGATGGAAGGTCGCTAGTCACCCAAGGATGAAGGACTAGGACATGTGGTTCGTTCGCTTACCCAATGTGAGGTCATCAGATAGATTGATTCCAGTTAGAGACGACTTCACGCAGATTCGTTGAGAGTCGATAGAGACGATCGAATGTCAGGAAACCATATTCCAAGTTTAAAGTATTCGAAAAGACGTGCAAGCAATTCTATGGACCCTCTAGATGAATGAAACCCTAACTCGACATAATGACCGTGTGAAAGCCTTTGAACCTTAGGGTTTGCGGCAGTTCCGCGGCGCCATTAGTGAGGCTTGGGTTTGCCCTTCTACGGCTGGACCACTGATGCTGTGGTATGTACTCGATACTATTAAACTGTACCCAAGATGTTGATCTCTTGGGGGATTATGAGGTTTTGACAAATCGATCGTATGGTTCGACATCTTTCGGATATCATGTGATGGGATACATTGCTTGGGAGACTCCAGATACGAGTATAGTCGTTGGAGCGCAGTCCATGCAGCCACGATGAGACGAGTCCGAATCAGTCGACATTAGAACCAGTGGAGTAAAAAGTTCGCACGAGATTTCGACGAGATGCCGTTCCACTCCGCTGACATCAGAGATGCGATACGCATGCAGAGGCGTTGGGATGCGACCAGTTTCCGAGGAATATGCTGTGCTGAGGACACAGATGACCAGAGAAGTGCAAGAACGGAATCGTCCCCATTAGCACACCTGACAGAGCCGATGAGCCGATTGATTGCGAGATAGGTAATCCGGAGAGAAGATAAGGACCTAGAGACAGGGGACGCCAGACCGTGAGCAAGAGGCAAGTAGATATCTTGCGCTGCTAGCATTGGATACACCGACACCTTCTCGACTTTGTAGGAGGATGTTAGTTGTATGTATGCCCTAGAGGCCAGTATTGTACAGATTATGTATATTATATTGGATGCTTGGACATATATAGAGATGACTTTCTTGCTCGACATGATAGTATGCTATCTGGTTGATCTTTATCTTAACATGTACACTAGTCTCTTTATACTGTCTTATAGTTACATGTTGGTAAAGCCCTTAGGATATGTACTTGACTACCTGGACTGTGATGCAGATCATACTAGTGGGGACATGGTAGTCCATAAGTACATCCTTCAAGGTCCCTAGTCGTGGGTGTATCGAGACGGGGCATCGATATACCAGAGTAGACTAGCGTATACGCTTCTTGACCCATGAGATGGGCGATGGATGATCCCATATCCATTGGTGTTTGACATCAGAGATGGTATACGGGTGCTCAGTGGAGACTGAGTACACTGGACGGACTCGCCGAGAACTCCCAGATGGTATTATACCTCACGTCAGATGGCAGTTCTCAGGTGACACTTGTACAGGTTAGTCTGTAGACCCGAGATCGTCATAGAGTCTTGTGTGATTCCCACTGTGCTTTGATCTCCACCTTAACACGTCCATGAGGGCATGCAAAACGGTGGTCTTTGGGTACAGTCCCGAGTCACATGGAGACAATGAGCGATAGGAGGGGTTTTGTCTCTCCCAGTATTGGGGGGTGATGTTGCGCTGTGCTCGATTGGCCGTAACAGGGAAGTCCCTGGCCAGGGCTGATCAGAGATTTGCTGGTAAGTGTTACCAGTAGTTTCTCGACCCGTTATGAGCCTAACATCGGCATGACTTATCGGTTATTGGGGTCTGACGTTTACCACCCTTAGACTTGATATGCGACATATCAGACGAAGAGACCGGACTGTATGGTAAGTGTTACTGGTCGGATTCGCAGGAGTGTGAGCGGGCTAGCTCGTCGATCTTCTGATCGCTCAATACCCGGGTGGCCGTTACGTTTAGCAGACCGCTTGCGGCTTGTGGGTGCTTGATATGATCATCATCTGCTACCGGCGTATTGACGAGTCTTTAGAGTCCTACACAGAGGTTTCCTGGTTCAAGCGAAACGAAATAGGAGCGCATATGAGATGTGTGCAGGACCGAGAATAATGCGTGTATGTGATACCGCATTTCATTCTCGCGATATATGTTTTCGATTGGTTATATTCGATATGACCTAGTTATCGAATCATTGATTCGATAAATCGATACATTGAATACTAGTCGGTTATGTGTGACATGACCGGATCATTGAATCAAATGTTGATTTAATGATTTAATGTATAATTATATATTTGATATATTACTTTGCATTAACTAGTATTGGTTCACTTTAAAAGGATTTTTCTCACTTGGTGTGCACATTGTATATGTGATATGTTTTGTGTACACTTGTTTGTATCATGATTGATGATGCATAATAACTTGGCTTTGTGTGAAGAATTGGACCATGGTTATGATAAGGGTTAGGGTTTTTGATTATTCACTTAATTATTTATCCATTATTTATTCTTTTAATTAGGTGAAAGAAAACAAAAAGGGTTTCTTTTCTTCATGAAGCTTATTGAAGCTTCATGAAACTTTGACCAAAGTCATCCCTTTTGTCTTCATCCTTAACCCTAACCACTAATCTAACCTTGGTCAATTCTCTACACATAACCATGGTTTACTTTATGATAAGTATTGATTTTCCTTTTTATTTCAATTACTTATCATAACATTATCATCATCTTCTTCATCTTCTTCTTCTTCTTCAAGCTTGCTACTCCAATGGCAACTTGAGTTTTAGTGAGAGAAATCCAAATCTAATGAGAACCCACCTCCTATTTCTTCACCCTCTACCTCTTGCCAAGTTGTTTTGGGTGTTTACTTCACAAGTTTCACAAGTTTGTGAAGTCGGAGTTTGAACTTGCGATGCCTCGACGTAGATCGTCTTTGACACGAAGCCGGCGACCTAGTTCACCCATTTCTCCGACGAAGCCGACGCTTGAGCCCGGGGTTCGACATGGACAGCGAGGAGACTTCGTTGCGGAGCCGTGGAGGTGGATATCCGGATCTACAAAGGTTGTAATTTCCATATCCTTATAGTTAAGTGTTAACTAGTTTTTATTTCGCCTAAACATCTTGTCTAAGATCCGTAGTCTAGGGTTTCTCGGCACCAAATTTTTTAAATTGGCATGTTCGATGCCTTGTGAGACCTTACTAGGGTGCCTAGGAACCTTTCACTGGTATCAGAGCCTAGCTAGAGCCTTAGGCGAAGTCTAGACGGATTTTGAAGTCCGATCGAACCCGAAAGCCCAAAATTTCCATGCTCTCTGTACATTTTTGAAAACAGTGAGTTTTTCAACATTAAAAATATTCAGAAAATCAAGAAGGGTTTTATATGAATTACTGTGAAATCCGAGTTCCTAATTCAAAATTTCCAGCGCGGAACCGCGGCACGTGCTATGCATGGTGCGGCGGTTCCGCGGCCTTACTGTTCATTTGTGCACTTTAGAATTCACAGTAACTCTCATTTTTCTGTGGTGGTTTTCCTGGAGATTTTTAATAGTCATTCAAGAGTTGAATTTTCTGGGGTTGTTTTGGGGATTCGGTATTTCGATCGGATTATCAAATTTCGTCTTTTGTGTTTTTCCGGATAATTTCCAGAATATGTTAAAAAAAGTTCGACCGGATATAAATACCCAATTTTTCCCCTGTCGGGAAATTTCCAAGTGTTGGATTTTTCCGAAGTTTAACGGCGTTCTAAGTAGTGCAAGTAACGCGATGGACCCTCTAGAAGACAACAAACCTTAACTCGATTATGTGACCGTCTTGAACTGCCCTTTGAACCTTCGGGTTTGGGGCAGTACGGCGTGCCACATGTGAGGCGTTGGCTTGACCCTTCTACGGCTGGACCGTCGGTACTGAGGCACGAACTGAATGTTGTTAGACTTATTTCATGTGTTGGACTGTATCGGGAAAACTTGGGTATTCGACTGTTCGATCGGAAAGTTTAACATTATCTGTTTATCTGGAATGTGATAAAATAATTGGAATTCACAAACAGTTATGAGATAACTGAATGAATGTTATAAATTTAGCAGTTTAGTCCCATATGATATTGAAATGAGTTTTCGATAATGAGACTAAAATGCGGGATTTATATCTGTTAGGCATGTGATGTCTAAGTATTTCATTTGATTAGGCATGTGATGTCTAAAGAAGTTGCGGATTCCAATTGTTGTAGTTTTACACTTTCTTTTCTGTGACCGTAAGTGTAGTATGTTCATATCGCCGGTTTCGTTGCTATACGTCAACGACAATTGGGGTATGCATACTTACTTACGTTGATGACATGTGATGTTATGTGTTGCTGGATATGTTATATTGGATCGTCATATTCGAATAGCCGGGGGGTTTTTATGTGAGATGAGTGTTTTTCATTTTCATTCATGTAAAAACTTGTATGTAATATTCTTTTATTTAGGGCACTTCCAGGTAGCGGAAGTTGTCACCCTTTGTATATTATTTACTTTTCCGCATTAGGATAGACCCAAGGAGGGGAGCACAAGTAACCGGGTTCTGGGGTCCAGTGGGAGACCAACTCGAGGAGTCGAGTCCGGGTCTCCTAACCCTAGAATTGGCAGGGTTGCTTGCCGCTCTCGTAGGGGTCTAGGGGTGTGGGATTGGCTATTCATCACGACCGTGGAATCCGTGTTTTATACTGGCTCGTATTGAAAACACGGACGTCCTAGTATATCCAATGTTTCATATGTTTCTTCTGCTGCGATATCTGTGATGTGATCATGTGATGTTCTGTAATGGATATAGTATATAGTATATATGATATATTATATAGACGTTACTTATGTTTTTCACCCGCGCTAGCCCTGCCCTGCTCTGTCGTTAGTTACCTAACCTAACGGTGCACGAGGGGACATCGAGGCGAATGCGGATGGCATAAGTGTACGTCATATCTATCTGTGATGTTTAGGTATTTAAATGATGGGACTTCATTAATGTGATTAATGAAAGATAAGAAACCTAAGATGTTGTAGAATCAGATTTTAAATAAAACAGGTAGCTACAGTTCTTGCTTTGCATAGTGGTATATATGATATACCCTGCACCTTATTCGATGAGGAAAGGACCGAGATCCCTTCACCGGGAGTGACTCCTTTAGCAATAACTGGCAGATGCTACACACTCGGTATGCTTTTGACTGCTTTTGGATTTTTGCTTTGCACAGCGATATATATGATATATCCCGCACCTCATTCGACGAGGAAAGGACCGAGATCCCTTCGCCGGGAGTGACTCCTTTAGCAAAACTAGAAAAGCCTCAAAATCACTCCATTTCAAAACTTCATTTGATTCTACAACGATATCAAGTTCATTATGCAATAGGTTTTCAGAAAAACCTGCGTAGCCCTCCGTCATTTCAGATAGGTTACATATAGTATTCGTGCTACATTTGTTGGCTTTCGTCAAGGTGTAGTGTGCGGTAGCTATGTGCTGTTTATCTGCTGCATATGATGCGACTGGATTAGGGTAGTCGTACGGCTTTGTTGGCTTTCGTCAAGGGTCGTGCGGGTGGGTTTAATTCAGTCAAGAAATGTACGGGTTGAACTTGACTAGCGGGCTGTGGTTTGTTGGCTTTCGTCAAGGTCATAGCACGCTAGGGGCAAAAGCATTATCGGGAATTTCAAGTGTTGAAATTTGCAATGAGATTACATACCTTCTATGAGATAGTTGGATCCCGATACCCACTGCGAGTAAGAGTTACTCCTGGGAGAGTTTTACACAGTGCAATTAGCCGATCAAGTAGGTGTCTAGAAAGGTGTTAACGAGGTTACGCCTCTGGGAAAACGAGGTTTACATTAATTAGGTTCGTGCGAAAGCACGGGGGACCTCCCTCAAAGTACCGACACTGGCCTGGCTGAAAGATTGGCGAACTTGTAGTGTGTAATTAATCCCGGCTAGTCTTTCCTTTTAGGGTTTGGAGGAAGATTTGATAAAAAGCAGTGGGAGCCATCCTGATTAGATAAGATAATAACCAATCTGATCTTGCACGAGCATACGCTAAAGTGTTTTCTTCTCTCTCTCTCCAGGTAGCGACCAGTTCATGCCTTAATCAAGATAATAATATAGATATATTGACCGAACCCGCATGTTATACTGTGCTGGGGAACGTTGGTTCCGTTCTTTCTTATAAGAGTTATAGGAATGAACAGGATATAGGGGAATACCAGGATTCCCATGCCACCCGAATGAAGAAAGTACATGTTGATGCATTTTCTTCGGGTGTGTTCGTTACTGAGAACTGTTTCTCTATTTGCTCTACGTCCTGGGTATTGGATACCGGGTCGGGATCCCACATATGTAATCAGTTACATGGGCTAAGGAAAGGTAGAGAACTTGGAGAAGGTGATAAAGACATTAGAGTTGGA
The DNA here is from genome assembly GCA_030015575.1 of Agapanthus africanus. Classification (NCBI taxonomy): domain Eukaryota; kingdom Viridiplantae; phylum Streptophyta; class Magnoliopsida; order Asparagales; family Amaryllidaceae; genus Agapanthus; species Agapanthus africanus. The sequence goes on from CM057343.1 coordinate 251,824,509, forward strand.
AATGGTGCAATTGTTGCAGCTAAGACTGTCGGGGAATATCACCTTGTATTACCAACTGGTAATACATTGGTTCTGAACGAATGCTATTACATGCCGAACCTGATATGCAACATTATATCGGTTTCTTTATTAAGTAAAGAGGGATATAATTTTGTATTACAGGACAATATTATGAACATTTTCCTTAACCAAAAGTTGGTTGGATCAGGCACGTTATGCAATGGCATTTATATTCTAAATCAATCAACAGTTCTGAGCATAACAAACACACACAAGAGGAAGAGTTCTGAACTCAACGAATCCTTCTTGTGGCATTGTAGACTGGGTCACATCAATGTGACACGACTGGCTAAGTTGCATAAGGATGGATATTTGAAACCTTTTGAATTTTCATCTTATGACACTTGCCAGTCATGTCTCAAAGGCAAGATGACCAAAACTCCGTTTACGGGACACGGAGAAAGAGTTACCGAACTCTTGGGACTAATATATAGTGATGTATGTGGTCCCATGTCTACACATGCCAGGGATGGTTCTTCGTACTTCATTACATTCACTGACGATCTCTCAAGATACGGACATGTGTACTTGATAAGACACAAGTCTGAAGCTTTTGAGAAATTTAGAGAATATAAACAAGAAGTCGAAAACCAAACCGGAAAAAGTATTAAAATCCTTCGATCTGATCGAGGAGGTGAATACTTGAGCAATGAATTCCTGGACTTCCTAAAAGAGAATGGGATTTTTCTCACTTGGTGTGCACATTGTATATGTGATATGTTTTGTGTACACTTGTTTGTATCATGATTGATGATGCATAATAACTTGGCTTTGTGTGAAGAATTGGACCATGGTTATGATAAGGGTTAGGGTTTTTGATTATTCACTTAATTATTTATCCATTATTTATTCTTTTAATTAGGTGAAAGAAAACAAAAAGGGTTTCTTTTCTTCATGAAGCTTATTGAAGCTTCATGAAACTTTGACCAAAGTCATCCCTTTTGTCTTCATCCTTAACCCTAACCACTAATCTAACCTTGGTCAATTCTCTACACATAACCATGGTTTACTTTATGATAAGTATTGATTTTCCTTTTTATTTCAATTACTTATCATAACATTATCATCATCTTCTTCATCTTCTTCTTCTTCTTCAAGCTTGCTACTCCAATGGCAACTTGAGTTTTAGTGAGAGAAATCCAAATCTAATGAGAACCCACCTCCTATTTCTTCACCCTCTACCTCTTGCCAAGTTGTTTTGGGTGTTTACTTCACAAGTTTCACAAGTTTGTGAAGTCGGAGTTTGAACTTGCGATGCCTCGACGTAGATCGTCTTTGACACGAAGCCGGCGACCTAGTTCACCCATTTCTCCGACGAAGCCGACGCTTGAGCCCGGGGTTCGACATGGACAGCGAGGAGACTTCGTTGCGGAGCCGTGGAGGTGGATATCCGGATCTACAAAGGTTGTAATTTCCATATCCTTATAGTTAAGTGTTAACTAGTTTTCATTTCGCCTAAACATCTAGTCTAAGATCCGTAGTCTAGGGTTTCTCGGCACCAAATTTTTTAAATTGGCATGTTCGATGCCTTGTGAGACCTTACTAGGGTGCCTAGGAACCTTTCAGAGGATATACCGACAACGATACTTATGATTTGTGATTTTGTCATTCGATTATCACGTATCCATCATCTTGGATTTCGGTATTTTAGGTGATCTGTTCACATGATTGGTCTTGATGGTTGAGTTCCATGATTTCTATTTTCGGGCACCATGGTTGCAACTAGTGGGTATTTATATTTTGCGCATAGTTATTACGCTTGAGGTATTGATTGTGATTTCATGCCTATTTTATGCCGGTGATTTGATTTACGCGTCCAGTATAGTTTTCATGCATTTTTAGTTTTTTGATTTGATTTGTGCACGCTGATGCATATAATTGTGAGCTTATACACTGCGGTATACCTGATTTGGATTGAGCCGTATAGTATACCGTTGAATTTGATTCTGATATTGAGGTTGATTTCTTGCACTCCATGCATTTGATTTGGATTTTCGCGCATGATGAGCGTATGTTTTGAGATACGATTTTGGTGCACACTAGATGCACTAAATCGGGATTCTTCATGCATGTCAGATGCACCTGATTTTGCTGTCAGGCACACACGTTGCCTATGACAGATGTTTCGTGCACACCCATTGCACCTAGATGATGTTTCTGTGCACATATATGGATTTTCATTTCCGTGCGCACCAGACGCACAGGGTATTCTTATATACATTTTAGGATGGATTCCTTATGGAGCAGTACGTTTTTATGATATTTGCTATTTGTTTTCGTACTGAGCAGGACTAGTTAGAGGACAGTACCTGGAGATATTTTGCATGCATTGATAGTTATCAAAGGGATTTCCAAAAAGAGAGCTATAGTCTCAGTATTTACCTACGTGTCTGATATGACACGACACGTTTAAAACAAGGAAACCCTTCTAAATTGTTTTCAAAACGGCGGAACGTACATATTAAACAAAAGATATATACGTATATGGTTATTTTCTTATGATAGACGTCCTCCACTGTGCAGTGTAATGCGCATCGCACAGCGACTTAAAAAGGTTTGGCATGCATTTACTTCAGCTATTTACATGTATAGATTTGATATTTACATGTATAGTTCTAATTTATATCATACTGGATTTGCTTTGGATTTGACATTCTGTCTTTACTATGACTCCGATGATTGTTGGATACTTGACGGAGTTTTGATTTAGAGTTATCTGCTCATTACTCATGCGCATGCATTGCGCTACGATGCGTTTTATGTATTGATGATTTCGGAGTCCCGACGACTTGGAACTTTCATTTGAAATATTTTAGAATTTGGGAGTTTAAATTTAAATTCGGGGACCGAATTTCTTTAAGGGGGGAAGATTGTAACATTTAAAAAAAAATTAAATATTATTTTCGGGAATTTTTAATATTTAATAATAATTTTTAATGAATATTTTAATATTTCGGTATAATTAAATACCGATAAATGGGAAAAATTTTGGAAAATTCTAAAAGAGAGTGTTTTATGGAATTATGCAATTTTTATGTTTTTATGATTAGTTTGACACTAATTTTGTGCTAATCGCGATTAAAAATCGCTAATCGGATTTTGGGGGTGTTTTGTGCAAAACATGCACATATCATTTTTACACTTGTTACATTTTTTGCATGGCTTTTATTTTGGGTTCACTATTGATGTGAGAAGGATTTAGAGGAGAAAAGAAAAGGAAAGGGAAAAGGGAATATAATATTGGGTATGGCGAAGAGAGAGAAAGGGTGGGTTTGCCTTGACTTGGACTTAGCCATTCTCTTATGTTTCCAACACTCATTTCTCTCCCTCTCCTTCACTTGCTGCTGCTGCTGCTTCCTTCACCTCCCTCCCCTCTTCAACCCCTAAAACACATCCAAAAACACTCCAAAACCCCACACCTATTTTACTAAAAAGATGCACAAGCTCAAGACAAACACATTGGACCAAGAAAGCAAGGATTTTGGCCACTTGGGGCAACTCAAGAAAATTCTTGAGTTCCCAAATGAGGTATTTTCTTGACCATTAGCTTAGTTTTTTTATTACTTATACCCCCATGCTATATTAGAACCGATATTGTGTGATTTGGTGGACTTGGGGAAAACCTAGTTAGGGTTATGGGAATTTGAGAGCTGTGATGTGAAATTGAGCTCATTAGAGGCTGCACAAACACCCTAGTGCTTGAATTAAGACCCAAACCTGAGACTTGAAATCTGGAATACGGATTTAGAAACCGATATCGGAAGAATTGTGGATTCTGTGAGTGTATTATGCAATCTGCTATCACCCGGGTCACCTGAAAATATTTTTGCTTGGACAGTGATACATGCAGGCACCTAGGAACCATCACCCAAAACCCTAGCCCCTACGCCCTCTTTCAGGACGCAATTAAATCCATTCTGTCCGCAAATTGCGGGCAGACCAGGGTGGATTTGCCTCGTATTGGTTCTGTAGCCCCATCTTCAGTAAACTAGACCCTTGGCATACGCAAAACAGTCCAATTTGATCTAGGGTTGAATCTGGAGCCTTTTTCCTGAGTTGCTGTTTTGGATTCTTGTTCCGTTTCTCATATTTTGAATTCTGGATTTATATATCTGTGTTTTACCTCAATTTCTTGGCGTTTGTACGACAGTATCGAGGATTGATTGATGGTTTTGAAGCGTAGTCCATAGGTTCTAACCTATAGGCCTTTAAGCGTGTCGTTTACGTTTTCGTGTGTCGTTTTGGTTTTGGTTTGGTTTTAATGCGATGCGATACGTGTGATGTGTAGGTACCCTATGAAGACTTCGAGACGATGAAGAAAATGATGGTGACATCAACATCGACAAGCAAGACGCAAGGTGAGTAGATTATATCTACGGGAGAAGTCGGGTGGATGGCCTATAGCACCCCCGCAGTCCGATATTTAGTATAGTATATATATACTATTCATGATAGCTTATAGTGTGTCATGGATATTTGAGACGAGATTAGGTGTACTATAGTTAGATTAGGGCGTAGAAGTAAACTAGTGTAGTTCCTAGTCGCGAACCCTAGAATAGGCTTACACCCACACGCACGCACAGGCTTATTTGCTATACTTAAATCGTGATGATGAGTATGGTGGATGACATTGGAGATGAGTCAATGATTTGGGCATTGTGCTATGAGATCGGTGATATGATGTGATTCGTATTTGGGATACGACATGAGATTTTTAGCGGGCCTTTGGACGTGTGTTTCATACACGCATTCATATTTATATAGATGGTATCGATTGTACTAGACTTAGATCAGTACCCCAGATTATGTGATATGACGATAAGGATACCAGGTAATTGATGAGATGACAGTGATATTGACCGTACCCAGATTTGGGATGCCGACGACGGATTTACGTACGAGCAATATATTGATGATGGATCCGCACTCATGACTTGAGGATGTTATATGATGTATATTGTACCGTATGTGATACTATTGAGGCGGGATCACCGACTATTATATTTATATATATTTATATATCGACTCAGATTTAGGTGGTTTCCATACCCCTCCCGATTAGCTTGTTAGTTAGATGTAGATTACTTAGTAGACATTAGACTAGACCCGAGTCATACCTATTTCAAAACTAACGGATCGGGAGTATTTCAAAGATAGGCAAAGGGATTCTACGGATATTTCAAAGGACGCATCTTTTCTTAAAAACACCGTAGCCCTTATTTTACTAAAAACCCCGATTCGTCTTATTTCAAATGGCAAAACTGCATAACATATACATATTGATGTAGATTCTTCACTGTTGTGTTGATTATTCGATTCCGCATATTCTTACAGTTTGCTTTGCATCGCATTGCATGTGTTTATTGCTATATTACAACCATGCTGTTAGGACACCGCACCATTATCGATGATGCGTATGTTCCACGTACTCTTGCCTGCCGGCTCACACACTTCATCATCGATAATTGCCATTTCCCTAGACTGTAGTACTGTTACATTCAGGATATGATCCCTTGAATGGCATACTTATGTATATACCTATTGTACACCCATACGTGCATACATACATATTCGCGCATAGATAGATGACTCTCGTTGGATTTGGAGATTTGGGAACCGCAAGATACTCTTTAAAACTGATTCATTTTAAAAGAGCGGTTTCCCTCAATATGTGCATATTACTATTCCATGTTGCATGAAATACAGATATGCTTGCATTTCTTTTACATGTCGCATACGTCATGCTTTTGATTATACGCATTGAGATATGTTGTTTCCATGATATTTTTAGATTTGGGAACCGTGGATATTTCAAAAGAGAGTATGTACTTGTTATAAAAACCCGGTTACCCTTGATATGATATTTCAATACGTCCACCATGTGTTTTCTCGGTGCTGAGAGTGACATGTGAAACCCGATTCGAGGAGGCGGATGAGGTCGATTGCGGGTACATGGTGGACCCGGTATGGTACCCCGAGACGAGAACGGATCGCTGTGTAGTAGACGGTAAGCCTGGCAGGGGGACTACTTCCTACCGGTGATAGTATTTGAGACCCGTCGGTTATCCGGAGGATACCGACCAGAGTCATAAGATAGATATGAGGGCCGACCAGGGTGTGTGGCGCCTGAGACATACGAGGATTTATGTACCGATGATGGTCACGGTTTTCATGATGTTTTCGAGTGTCGATGCTAGACACTCAGATTCCATGATTTTGATATGTCGCAAGCGACACATGTTGATTTACATTCTCATACTTCCATGCATATGCTTTATGATATTTACATGCATGATGCTTATTGTCATTGGGTGACACATGGACGAGATCCACATACATACAGACATTGATCACATAGTTGGATGACATCCACATACTCATAGACTTCCTGATATAGTGGACATTGATTACATTGATCATACCTCATATTTATGACATGTTATTACCTGAGGCACTGGCACGAGCACTTGGCACTACACTCATATATAGATGTTACATTGCCATCTTATCATACTTCAGACTTATTCATTTGAGGTTTATATATATATCTGGTCGTATTGACCTAGGATTATGTCATGTATACGATTTCTACTCTGTGATGTTTTCTATTCACGAGTTGGCAACTCACCCCCGTTGTGCCACAGTTCTTGCAGGTTTTGCCGTACAGGTTTCATTGCGGCTCTTCTGGCATACTGCTCCCTTTCTGGGTGATTGCATTTGGTAGGTGGGTTCACTCGCATCGAGACCACCCTTATAATATTTTATTCAGTTGTATCTAGTAATTCCATCAACCAAAACTTGTATATTGTTTCAGACTTAGAAAACCAGTTATGTATTATTTCGACCTTAGAGTCGCGTGTTGTATTATTATGGTTTTTATGTTGATTTTGTGTTCTTTTTGACTTTTGATCCTCGCCCTTCGGCGTTGTATATTATATTGCTTGTGTGGTTGTGTCCGTCGATTGACGAAGAGTTAGCTCCCGCTTGGGATTGCCCTTTTCATTATTGTGTATATATTATTATTGTTGTACCCTGTTTGGGGCCAGTATTTACAAAGGAAACTCTGCAGAAATTTTTAGAAAAGTTATAGATTTTAAAAATGCATATTCGGCTTACTTATTTAAAAACCTTGTTTTCTTCACTTCTTAAAACTAATTTTCTAATTCACTCCTTAAAATGGTTTTAGATTTCTGGGTTTTGGCTTACTTGAATTAGATGGGATCCTATAGACTTCATATGATTCAAGTGCCAGTCACGGGCTATTTCGGGTCATGACACAAAGATAGATCCACCCGAGGGCCTCTACCTTGAGCTCCTACCTCAACCAAGAGGTAACTAGAGTGCTAAGTTTGCGAGACGAAGGAACCTAGAAAGAGTAGAGAGATGCTTTGATGGTTTAGTCTCAAAAGCTTATGATTTCCAACACATGGAACACTTAAGCTTTGAGAGAGGAAGAGGTAGAGCTTTTTTAAGAAAGAGAAAGGGTATGATAGAATGAACTCTCTTTTGCGACCAAGCTCACATAATAGATAATATGAAAAATAACATTAATAATTAAAGAAATTGTGATGGTTCATTTGGAATGACCATTATTATTTCGCATTAAATGAATTTTGCAAGAATCAAGGAGCATCTTTCATGTGAAATGATGATGGTCAATATGTCAACATAGGTTAACAAGTCAACCAAAATCAAATGGTCAACAACCCTAACCATGACACAATTATCTTTAATTAATACCATTAATCATATTTCTCATCCTCATTAGGGTTTGGAAAAAGTCAACGGTCAACAACCCTAATGAGAATTCTCTACCTCTGTTTACTGTGCATACACACCCGCATCCGTGTTCCGAGGAACACGAATACAATGAGACAAAACCAATCCCAAAACAAATACTAGGATCTGGCTTAAACCAAAGCCCGCTAGTAATAACTGCCCGGACACCATACGTGCACAAGTGCGCGGATGTGAACGAACCCCGTCGCAAAACAATGCGACCTCTACTCTGTTTTGCCCAAAGGCGAATAACCCTCTGTGTGGGACTCTAAAGGCTCAACACTACGCTGGCAGTGGGTTTAACCACAGGCCGCAAGCGGTACTAGCTGTACGTAACAGTCCCCAGGTAGATGCTGATAAGAAGACCGACGAGGTGAACCCATCCGAACTCCTACTGAGTCTGAAAGTGACAATCTCCGTACAGTCCAGTCTGTTCGTTTAAGAGTATCATATGGCGGGCCTAGGGGGCGGTAAACGTCAGTCCACTAATAGCGGTATAATTCGTGTCGGAGTGTAGCCTAGAACACCCTGAGAAACTACTGGTAACACTACCAGCAAATCTCGCTTGCCCTGGCCAGGGACGACTATATGTAATGGCTCTCCTATACACAACGCGATATCAACTCCCAATACCGGGAGAGACGAATCATGTCTAACCGTCACTTCCTCCAAGTGTTTCGGGACTGCACCCAACTACTACTTGTTTGCATGACTCAATAGAGCCATGGTAGGGTAGTAATCTAAGAACAGTGGGAACACACTTGAAGCGAAGTGACAGTGTCAAGTCAACGGACTATGCTATACTCATGTCACTTGGGAACTGTTAACTGACGATAGGTATAATACAAACCAACAGTTCCCGACCAGTCCTGTCCAGTATACTCATAACCTAACGAGCACATGCATACTATCTCCAGTACGACGTACTGATGGCTGTGGGACAAACCATCTCCCCTCCTGGTACGAGCAGCGTATGCACCAGTCTACTTTGGAGTATCGATGCCCTGTCTCGATAATCCTACGACTAGGGACCAAAATAAGGGTGTGCTTATAGACTACCCAGCTCCCCACTAGTGTGATCGCCATCATAATGTAGGGTTGCTAGGCACACGCACAAGGGTCTACGAGGCATCAACCATGCCCGATTTAAAATTTAGCCGTGCCGAACAACCCAAAGCCGGATCTTTAAACTTTGGTTTAGGCGATTACTAGCATGTTAAACTATTTAACACTAAGTGAGATGGATTACAACCTTTGTAGATCCGGTTCTTCACTTCTTAAGCTCCGTGTTGAGGTCTCTTCGCTGCGATCATCGTGTTCCGGACTCTCGAGAGGTTCCACGAAGAGAAAGATGCAGTCTTGCTTCCGATCTTCGATACAAAGATGATCTACCTTGAAGTTTCGTTAACACAAGCTAACACTCATAATATGAAGTGAACACCCTCATCTAAATGGCAAGGATAGATAAAGATGATGAAGTAGGATATATGCTCTCTTTTATTATCTTTTTCTCACACTTATTCATCACTTGGAAAAAAGCTAGTAAGCTTTTTCCATGAAAAGAAAGAAGGAAGAAGATGAACAATAATTCATTATCCTTTTGTGATGAATAATGAAAGGATAAATATGATGATTAATGCAACCATGGTCAACTAAACCCATGTAGAGAATTAACTAGGGTTAGGGTTTGGGTTGGGTTAAAGGTGAGTCATAACAAAATATCTTTCACAAGACAAAAGAAAAGCTTCTAGAATCAACTAGAAGTCTTAACCCTAATCCAAACCCTAATCATGTTTAAATTCCACTAAACATGTTGCATTAGTAATCATATCATGTTACAATATTATATATCACATATATAATATTTATTGTAACAAAATAAAATAATACATTTAACAATATCGCATATATATCAATGTATTACCCGAGTGAGAAAAAGAATCTTTTAGTGAGCTAATATTAGTTAATGTAATTTAATATATCATATATATTATTATACATTAAATTATCGAATCAACACTTGATCCGACAATCCGGCTATATCGCATATAACTGACTAATACGATGACCCGGCTATATCGCATATACCTGGCCGATATCTCATATCGCGAGAATCCAATACGGTATCACATATCGCATTATCCTCAGTCCTGCACATATCACATATGTGCTCCTACTCCGTTTTGCCTGAGTCAAGAAACCTCTGTGTAGGACTCTAAAGAATCGTCAATACGCCGGCAGTAGGTGATGATCATATTAAACACCCACAAGCTGCAAGTGGTCAGTTAAACGTAACAGCCACCCAGGTATTGAGCGCTCAGAAGATCAACAAGCAAGCCTGTACATTCTCCTGTGAATCCAAACAGTAACACTCCCGTACAGTCCGGTCTCGTCGACTGATATGTCGCATATCTCGCCTAGGGGTGGTAAATGTCAGACCCCAGTAGCTTGATAAGTCGTGTCGATATAAGGTCTATAACAGTTCGAGAAACTACTGATAACACTTACCAGTAAATCTCAGCAATCCTGGCCAGGGATTTCCGGTTATAGCCAATCGAACACAGCACAACATCAACTCCCTATACCGGGAGAGACGAATCCCCTCCTATCGCTCATTGCCTCCATATGATTCGGGACTGTACCCGAAAGCCACCTTTTTGCATGCCCTCTTGGACGTGGTATGATGGAAATCAAAGCACAGTGGGAATCACACAAGACTCTATGACGATCTCGGGTCAACAGACTACTCTGTACCAGTGTCACCGGAGAACTGCCATCTGACGTGAGGTATAATACCATCTGGGAGTTCTCGGCGAGTCCGTCCAGTGTACCCAGTCTCTACTGAGCACCCGTACACCATCCTTGATGTCAGACACCGATGGATATGGGATCTTCCATCGCCCATCATATGGGTCAAGATGCGTATACGCTAGTCTACTCTGGTGTATCGATGCCCTGTCTCGATACACCCTCGACTAGGAACAGTTATAGGATGTACTCATCGACTACCGTGGCCCCACTAGTATGATCTCATCATAGTCCCAGTAGTCGAGTACATATCCTAGGGCTTTATCAACATGTAACATAGAGATAATCAGAGTACATGTTAAGATAAAGTACAACCAGATAGCATACTATCATGTCGAGCAAGAAAGTCCTCCCTATATATGTCCAAGCATCCATTACAATATACATCGTATGTACAGTAATGGCCTCTAGGGCATACATATAACTAACAATCTCCCACTTGCACTATGGCCATCTGTTGTAGTATCACATACCCAACAATTAGCTGTGGTTGAAGTATCTCATACTCAACCATCCCATAAAAGTCTCTACTGGGAAAAAGGCCTTTGTGAGTGGATCCGCGTTGTTGTCCTCTGTGTCTACTCTCCTAACCTCGATCTCCCTGGAGATCAACCATCTCTATGATCAGGTGATACTGCCTAAGAATTATATCTGAATTTCTGATGGGACGATAGTTCCTTGGCTAAAACCACAACTCCATTGTTACACAATGGTAGGAACGAAGTTCATCTCATGAACTTATATTTATTCAGACTTCCTCTTTGGTACCATCCTTGGTAACGATGTATCTTGCCTTTAATCATCTAGTATGTCACGGTATCTAGCTTCGAACTCTTCCAACATACCGTCCCTCCACTGAGGGTAAAGACAATGCCTGCGACTGACATTCAGTCGTCCTTATCACCCTGGAACCTTTCCAGTGATTCTCCCCAGGATCGATTGATACCATCTCACTACAACTAGTGAGTATCCTAACATCCAATTAGATCTATCTCATAGATCCAAAACCCAGGATTTAGGAGGTATCACTTTGATCCTCTTGTGATAAGCGGAGATTGACCGAGCGTAGCATAGGAAACTCCTTCCCTATCAAGAGTATGTCATCCACGTACTCTACGAGAATCACCACCATACTTCCTACTACCTTTTTATATATACAAGGTTCATCTACCATTTTGATGATGTCAAACTCTTTGACTACCACATCAAAACAGACGTTCCAACTCCGCGATGCCTGCTTTATCACATAAAATATCTTGTGCACGTTTCCGCTGCTCCCACTGTATATGAAGCCCTCTGGCCATGTACTTATAGACCCTCTCTTCTAAAACATCATTTAGAAAAGCAGTCATGACACCCAACCACCAGATATCATAGTCATGGTATGTAGCTTGGGCAAGTAGGATCTGGATGGACTTAAGCATAGCTTTGAAAGCCTCAACTTTTCCATGTACACCAAGTAATCTTCTCAAGATATACTTGCTCCTGATGGGGATTTAACCCTTCAGATAAAACAACCAAAGTCCATACTTTGTTGGTGTATAAGGATTCCATCTCAGATCGCTAAGCATCCAGCCATTCTTACAGAGTCCAACTCCTGATGGCCAGCTCAAAACTAGTTGGGTCATCATCTCATGATGCAATCCTCACTCCCACTGTCATAGAGAAACCGAAGTATCTCTCAGGTGGGTGGGGAACCCTACTAGATCGGCAGAGAGGCTGAGGTTCGTTGGTTACTATTGAATCGTTTGGTTCTATCAAATCATCTACTGTAGTTTGTATAGCTGGAACTCCTTCCAGTTCTACCTCATGACCACTAATTTTTCCACAAGAAATTCCCTTTAAAAAAGGTGGCATGTTGAGAAACAAAACATTTTTGTTCCTCGGTTTGGTAGAAGATATTCTCTTGCGAATGCTTGGGATATCCAACAAACTTCCACAGATCTAACTTTGCCTCGAGTTTGTCCGGATTTTTCTTTTCAGACATAGGCCGAACAACCCCAAATCTTAACATACTTAAGATATGGGCTCTTCCCATTCCATATCACATATGAAGTGGTAGGCAACTGATTTGATTTGAACCATATTCAATAGGTATGCAGCTTCTCAAGTGCTTAACTCCCAAAAGGAAATAGGAAACTCAGTAGTACTCATCATAGAGCACACCATATGCCATAAGGTGTTATTGCTCCGCCCCGATACACCGACGTGCTGTGGTGTATACGGAGGAGTAATGCCGAGAGAGAATCTCATTCTCCTTTAGAATAGTCCAGGAATTCCGCGCTCAAGTATTCTCCTCCTTGATCTCATCAAAGGACATAATACTTATACCCTTATTTTGGTTCTCTACTTCTAACATATATTCTGTGAATATCTCAAAAGGTTCGGACTTGTGTTTCAACAGGAACATATGTCTGAATCTTGAGAGATCTTCAGAGAATGTAATGAAGTACAAAGAACCGGTCTTGGCATGTGTAGACAGGGGACTTTCATACATCAGCATGTATCAATCCCAAGAGTTCACTAACTCTTTCTCTGTTTCCAATAAACAGAGCTATGGTCATCGTATCTTTGTGACATGACCGACAAGTTTCACAAGATGTAAATTCAAAATAAATTAAATGTGCATCTAAATGTAACTTAGCTAGTCGGGTCGCATTGATATGACCTAGTCTACAATGCCTCAAGAAGGATTCGTTCATTTCTGAACTCTTCCTCTTTTGTGTGTTCTGTATACTAAGAACTGTAGTTTGATTTAGAACGTCTATGCTTTTAGATAACGTGCCTGAACCGATCAACTCTTGATATAGGAAATGTTAAAAACATTATCCAACAATACAAAATTATATCCTTCTTTACTAATAAAGAGACTGATATGATGTTGTATATCAGGTTCGGTATTTAATAACATTCATTCAGAATCAATGTATTCTGGTAATACAGGGTGATAGTGACCAACAGACTTGGCTGCAACACTTGCACCGTTTCTATCTTATGAAACTTATCACCTGTTCTCAGTTCTCTACCTATCTATAGCTCATGTAACAGATTACATATGCGGGATCCTGATCCGGTATCTCATACCCAGGACGTAAAGGATACTGAGAAATAGTTCTCTGTAATGAACACACCCGAAGAAGATGCATCAGCATGCACTTTCTTCGTTTGGGCGGCACGGGAAATCTGGTATTCCCTAATTTCCTGCTCTGTCTTATAACAATTATAAGTTGGAGCGGGACCAACGTTCCCCAGCTCAGTATAACAAGCGGGTTCGGTCAATTCATCCGTTTTATTATCTTGATTAAGGCGTGATATGGTCTCTACCTAGAGAGAGAGAGAAGAAAACACTCAACGTATGCTCTTGCAAGATTAGATTGGTTATCTAATATATCTAATCAGGATGTCTCCCATTGTTTTTGTCAAATCTTCCTTCAAACCCTAAAAGGAAAGACTAGCCGGGATTAATTACACGCTACAAGTTCGCCAATCTTTCAGCCAGGCCAGTGCCGGTACTTTGAGGGAGGTCCCCCGTGCTTTCGTACGAACCTAATTAAAGTAAACCTCGTTTTCCCAGGGGCGTAACCCCGTTGACACCTATCTAGACACCTACTTGATCGGCTAATTGTAATGTGTAAAACACTCTCAGGAGTAACTCTTACTCGCAGCGGGTATCGGGATCCAACTATCTCATAGAAGTTATGCAATCTCATTGCAAATTTCAACACTTGAAATTCCCAATAATATTTTACCCCTAGCAGATATATGACCTTAACATAGTCAACAAATCATAAGTGCTAGTCAAGTTCAACCCGTCATTTCTCGATTGAATTAAACCCACCCGCACGACCCTTAACATAGTCAACAAAGTCGCACAACTACCTTAATCCAATCGCATCATATGCTTATACAGATAAGCACTAATAAGCTACCGCACACTACGCCTTAACATAGTCAACAAATGTAGCACGAATACTAACTAGTACTTATCTGAAATGACGGAGGGCTACGACAGGTTTTTAAGAAAACCCATTGCGTAATGAACTTGATATCGTTGTAGAATCGAGTGATTTTAAATGGAGTGTTTTTGAGGCTTTTCTAGTTTTGCTAAAGGGGTCACTCCCGGTGAAGGGATCGTCGGCCCTTTTCTCATCGAATAAGGTGCAGGATATTTCACAAATATCGCTGTGCAAAGCAAGAACTATAGAAGCAATCAAAAGACAAACTGAGTTTGTAGCATCTGCTAGTTTCACTAAAGAGGTCACTCCCGATGAAGGGATCTCGGCTCTTTCCTTATCGAATAAGGTGTTGGATGTTCTACAATGAACAACGCTATGCAAAGCAAAAACTAGAACTACTATTTTTTAAACAAGTTTCTACAACAACTTTAGGTTTCTTTTTGTTTCATTAATCTCATTAATGAAGTTCCATTTTATTATGCTTCACAAGCATCTCTTTTTGAAACGAAATCTGCAATATAACATATATCTCATATATATAATATAAACATTCATCTCAGGCAGTAATATGATCTCATCACAGAACATTGCGGCAGAAGAACATATATGAAATATTGGATATACTAGGATGTCCGTGTTTTCAATACGAGCCTGTATAAAACACGGATTCCACAGTCGCGATGAATAGCCAAACCCACATCCCTAGACCCCAACGAGAGCGGCAAGCAACACTGCCAATTCTAGGGTTAGGAGACCCGGTCTCGACTCCTCGAGATGGTTTCCCACTGGACCGTAGAACCCGGTTACTTGTGCTCCCCGTCTTGGGTCTACCTAATGCGGAAAAGTAAATAATATACAATGGTGACATTATCCTCAGCCCGGAAGTGCCCCAATAAAAGAATATTACATACATATGAATTTTACATGAATGAAAAAGAAAAACTCTCATCCCACATAAAACCCCCCGGCTATTCAAAACACGACGATCCAATATAACATATCACAGCAACACATAATATCTCATATCATCAACGTAAGCAAGTATGCGTATCCCGATTGTCGTTGATGTATAGCAACGAAGCCGGCAATACACCACATACTACGCTTACGGTCACAGAAAAGAAAGTGTAAAACTACAACAGTTGGAATCCGCAACCACCTTAGATATCGCATGCCTAACCAAATGAATTCCTTGGACATCGCATGCCTAACTATTATAAACCCCGCATTTTAGTCTCATTATCGAAAACTCTTTTCAATATCAAGTCGGGCAATTCAATAAGATTCCCGATATCCTGATCGAATGCTCGTCGCAAACTTTAGTAGACAGCCGCACCCCCGGATGCCGTCGACGAAGTGCACTAAGGCGGAACGCCGCTGCCGCGAGCACCCGAACGGATGCTTTTGGCGATGGGTTTCTTCTACAGTCACTTGGTCGGGGCTATGGGGCGTGGCTGTCTGTTAAGTTTACCCAGCGAGTATCCGCGTACACTACGTGATTATGACGGACTTTTGATCGCATCAAAATCCCGTGGAAACCGATCAATTGAGACTGAACTGCTAGATTTATAACATTCTAATTAGTTATCTCATAACTACTTGTGGATTCCAAATATTGTATCACAATCCAGATAAATAGACGATATTAAACTTTCCGATTGAATAATCAAACACCCAAGTTTTCCCAAATAGTTCTCAACTCTTGAAATTAGTTTAAAAAAACATCCATCACATGCTACAGTACCAATGGTCCAGCCGTAGAAGGGTCAAGCCAACGCCTCACATGTGACACGCCGTACTGCCACAAACCCTAAGGTTTAGAGGCAGTTCAAGACGGTCACATAATCGAGTTAAGCTTTGTTGTCTTCTAGAGGATCCACCGCGTTACTTGCACGACTTAGAACGTTCCTAAACTACGAAAAAATCCAACGCTTGGAAATTTTCCGGCAGGAGAAAATGTGAGTTATTGATATCCGGTCGAAATTTTTAACACGATCTAAAAATTATCCAGACAAACTAAACAAAGTTAAATTATCCAATCGAATCAACGAGTCCCCAATACAACCCTAGAAAACTCAACACTTGAGTGGGATTAAAAAATTCCCATAAAAAATGACAAGAAAGGACCTAAGAATAAATATGTGAAGTTCCAGGGACTAAGTCATAATTTTGGCCGCGGAACCTCGGCCAAAACAAGGGTTTGGCGGCGGTTCCACGGCCCAATGAGCGAATTAGTGGTCCGTACTTCACAGTAATTCTTAGTTTTTCCTGCTTGTATTTCTGAGCATTTTTAATTCATAAAAAATCACATTTTTTGAAAATTGTCCAGAGAAGGGTTCGTATTGGGGTATCCGGGTTCGATCGGACTTTAAACTTCGCTCAGACTTCGCCTAAAGCTCTAGCTTGGCTTTGATACACCTGTAGGGTTGCTAGGCACACGCACAAGGGTCTACGAGGTATCAACCATGCCCGATTTAAAATTTAGCCGTGCCGAACAACCCAAAGCCGGATCTTTAAACTAGGGTTTAGGCGAAAACTAGCATGTTAAACTCTTTAACACTAAGTGAGAGGGATTACAACCTTTGTAGATCCGGTCCTTCACTTCTTAAGCTCCGTGTTGAGGTCCCTTCGCTGCGATCATCGTTTTCCGGACTCTCGAGAGGTTCCACGAAGAGAAAGATGCAGTCTTGCTTCCGATCTTCGATACAAAGATGATCTACCTTGAAGTTTCGTTAACACAAGCTAACACTCATAATATGAAGTGAACACCCTCATCTAAATGGCAAGGATAGATGAGGATAATGAAGTAGGATATTTGCTCTCTTTTATTATCTTTTTCTCACACTCATTCATCACTTGGAAAAAAGCTAGTAAGCTTTTTCCATGAAAAGAAAGAAGGAAGAAGATGAACAATAATTCATTATCCTTTTGTGATGAATAATTAAAGGATAAATATGATGATTAATGCAACCATGGTCAACTAAACCCATGTAGAGAATTAACTAGGGTTAGAGTTTGGGTTGGGTTAAAGATGAGTCATAACAAAATATCTTTCACAAGACAAAATAAAAGCTTCTAGAATCTACTAGAAGTCTTAACCATAATCCAAACCCTAATCATGTTTAAACTCCACTAAACATGTTGCATTAGTAATCATATAATGTTACAATATTATATATCACATATATAATATTTATTGTAACAAAATAAAATAATACATTTAACATATATCGCATATATATCAATGTATTAACCGAGTGAGAAAAATAATCTTTTAGTGAGCTAATTTTAGTTAATGTAATTTAATATATCATATATATTATTATACATTAAATTATCGAATCAACACTTGATCCGACAATCCGGCTATATCGCATATAACCGACTAATACGATGACCCGGCTATATCACATATACCCGGCCGATATCTCATATCGCGAGAATCCAATACGGTATCACATATCGCATTATCCTCGGTTCCGCACATATCACATATGTGCTCCTACTCCGTTTTGCCTGAGTCAAGAAACCTCTGTGTAGGACTCTAAAGAATCGTCAATACGCCGGCAGTAGGTGATGATCATATCAAACACCCATAAGCTGCAAGCGGTCAGCTAAACGTAACAGCCACCCAGGTATTGAGCGCTCCGAAGATCAACAAGCAAGACTGTACATTCTCCTGTGAATCCAAACAGTAACACTCCCGTACAGTCTGGTCTCGTCGTCTGATATGTCGCATATCACGCCTAGGGGTAGTAAACGTCAGACCCCAGAAGCTAGATAAGTCATGTCGATATTGTAAGTCCACGTTGCGACCCCCGGTTCTTACGGGAAGGCGGAAACGGTATAAAAATCAAATTTTTAGCGCATGGGGCAACATGGACTAACAAAGTCGGGATCTTTTCTAAACTAAACTAGCAAACATGCAAAGGAGAGTTAACTACTCGGCAAAGTGGTTATACCTAACTTGAACTCCTTCTTCTTGAAACCTAGTAGAGGTTGATGGTTCTTTCCTCGTAGCCTTCTTCCGTCAAAGATGGATCCACCTGAGGGTTCAACCTTCGGGCTCTTTCTCGAACTTAGAGTGAACTAGGATCTCCGGCTTGCTAAACCTTGAACCCTAGAGAGAGTAGAGAGTATCTAAGGGGTGTTTCTCTTTCAAGGAGAGGGATTCTCAACACATGAGAAGGATTCTCCTTGAGCTTGAGGAAGAAGAAGATGAAGTGAGGAGAGAGAATGAATATGATAGAATGAGCTCATTTTCCTTTTGCAACCATAACAAAAGGAAAAAGAATTATCTAATTAATAATAATAATTCAAAATGAAATAGTTGATGGTTGTTTTTGGAATGACCACTATCATCACTTCATTAAATGAATGTAAGCTAGAATCAAGGAGTATCCTTGCAAAGTAATGATGATGGTCAAACATTCAACCATGGTCAACAAGTCAACCATGGTCAACAAGTCAACAAAACCAACCATGACACAATTTCATTTAATTACTATTATTAATTGATATTTCATAAATCTATTAGGGTTTGGAAAAAGACGACTGTCAACTGTGCATACGCACCCGTTCCGAAACCCTAATGAAAGACCTCTTCCTCCGCCTCAAACAACTGTGCATACACACCTGCATTCTCGTTCTGAGGAACAAGAATACTGAGAGATAAAAGCAACCCCAAAACATATACCAGTATCTGACTCAAACCAGAGCCAGCCAGTAATATCCGTCCGGACTCCAAACGTGCACAAGTGCGCGGATGAGAACGAACCCTGCCGCAAAACCATGCGACCTCTACTCAGTTTTGCCCAATGGCGAATAGCCCTCTGTATGGGACTCTAAAGACTCGACACTTACGCTGGCAGTGGGTTTAACCACAGACTGCAAGCGGCACTAGCTGTGCGTAACGGTCCCCAGGTAGATGCCGATAAGAAGACTGACGAGGTGAACCCCATCTGAACTCCTACTGAGTCTGAGTGTGACAGTCTCCGTACAGTCCGGTCTGTTCGTCTGATACATCGCATGGCGGGCCTAGGGGGCGGTAAACGTCAGTCCCCTAATAGCGGTACAAGTCGTGTCGGAGTGAAGCCCAAAACACCCTGAGATAACACTGGAAGCCTACCAGTATATCTCGCTTGCCCTGGCCAGGGACTACTCGTGTAATGGCTCTCCTAGATACAGCGCGATGTCAACCCCCAATACCGGGAGAGACGAATCCTATCTAACCGTCACTGCCTCCAAGTGCTTCGGGACTGCACCCAACTACTACCTGTTTGCACGACTCCTTTGAGCCGTGGTAGGGTAGTGATCAAAGTGTAGTGGGAACACACTCGAGGCGAAGTGCCAGTGTCAAGTCAGCGGACTAAGCTGTACTCATGTCACCTGGGAACTGATAACTGACGATAGGTATAATACCAACTGGTCAGTTCCCGACGAGTCCTGTCCAGTGTACTCGTAACCTAACGAGCACCCGTATACTATCTCCAGTACGACGTATTGATGGCTGTGGGACAGACCATCTCCCACACTGGGATGAGAAGCGCATACGCTAGTCTACTCCGGAGTATCGATGCCCTGTCTCGATAGTCCTGCGACTAGGGACCTGTATAAGGATGTGCTTATAGATTACCCAGCCCCCACTAGTGTGACTGCCATCACAACGCTGGTAATCAAGCAAAGATCCTAAGGGCTCCACTAATGTGTATAGGTGATATACAAAAATAAACACATGTACTTATTGAAGTAGAAACAAACCAAGTAGCATACTACTATATTGAGCAAGATTGTTTATACAAGGTGAATATCCCAAGCTTCCATTAAGTAATATACAAACTAGTATGATACAGTAATGGCCTCTAGGGCATATACACTAACAGATATAAGGTCTATAACAGTTTGAGAAACTACTGATAACACTTACCAGTAAATCTCAGCAACCCTGGCCAGGGATTTCCGGTTATAGCCAATCGAACACAGCACAACATCAACTCCCTATTCCGGGAGAGATGAATCCCCTCCTATCGCTCATTGCCTCCATGTGATTCGGGACTGTACCCAAAAGCCACCTTTTTGCATGCCCTCTTGGACGTGGTATGATGGAAATCAAAGCACAGTGGGAATCACACAAGACTCTATGACGATCTCGGGTCAACAGACTACTCTGTACCAGTGTCACCGGAGAACTGCCATCTAATGTGAGGTATAGTACCATCTCGGAGTTCTCGGTGAGTCCGTCCAGTATACCCAGTCTCTACTGAGCACCCCGTACACCATCCTTGATTTCAAACACCGATGGATATGCGATCATCCATCGCCCATCATATGGGTCAAGATGCGTATACGCTTGTCTACTCTGGTGTATCGATGCCCTGTCTCGATACACCCTCGACTAGGAACAGTTATAGGATGTACTCGTCGACTACCGTGGCCCCACTAATATGATCTCATCATATTCCCAGTAGTCGAGTACATATCCTAAGGGCTTTATCAACATGTAACATAGAGACAATCAGAGTACATGTTAAGATAAAGTACAACCAGATAGCATACTATCATGCCGAGTAAGAAAGTCCTCCCTATATATGTCCAAGCATCCATTACAATATACATCATATGTACAGTAATGACCTCTAGGGCATACATATAACTAACACATAACGCCGGTAGTCAAGCAAAGATCCTAAGGGCTCCATCAATATGTTTTTAGCGATATGTTAAAAGAAACATATACACATATTATGATAGAAACAAACCAAGTAGCATACTACTATATCGAGCATGACTTTCGTAAACCTGTATATATATCCCAAGCTTCCAAAATGTATTATACAAAATAGTACTATACAATAATGGCTTCTAGGGCATACATATCCAACAATCTCCCACTTGCTCTAAAGGCCAGTAATTGGTGTACCGCATACCCAATGTCTGCACTAAGGCCAGCTGCTGGCGTACCGCATACCCAATAGCTAAAAAAGTCGCTCGAAGTGTGTTTGAGGGAGGGCCTTTGTGAATGGATCCGCCGTATTGTCTTTTGTGTCCACTCTCCGTACCTCGATCTCCTGGTGATCAATAATCTCCCTGATCAGGTGATACCGCCTTAAGATGTGTCTGGATTTCTGATGGGATCTTGGTTCCTTTGCTAAAGCTTTAGCCCCATTGTTATCGCAATACAAAGGTATCGGGTCAACAATGGACGGAACCACCTGAAGTTCACTAATGAACTTCTTCATCCAGACCGCCTCTTTTACGGCATCGCTTGCAACAATGTATTCAGCCTCCATCGTCGAGTTTACGACGGTATCCTGTTTGGAACTCCTCCAACACACCGCCCCTCCGTTGAGGGTAAACACAAAGCTCGAGACAGACTTGTTGTCATCTTTGTCACTCTGGAAGCTTGAATCAGTAAATGACTCGACCCTGAGGTCTATACCGTAAACCAGGAACATCTCCTTAGTCCTTCTCAGGTACTTGAGAATGTTCTTCATTGCCGTCCAGTGGTCCTCACCTGGGTTTGACTGATACCGGCTCACCACGCTCAGCACGTAAGCTACATCTGGTCTTGTACATAGCATCGCATACATTATAGATCGTACCGCCGAAGCGTAGGGTATAGTGCTCATGCGAACCCTCTCCTCGTCAGTCTCAAGAGACATCTTCTTGGAGAGGGTGATTCCATGCAATGCGGGTATATTACCGCGCTTGGAATCTTCCATACTAAATCTCTTTAGTACGGTCTCTATGTACGTGGACTGCGAAAGTCCCAGTAATCTATTGGATCTATCTCTGTAGATCTTGATCCCCAGAATGTACGAGGCATCACCCAGGTCCTTCATGGAGAACCGTTGTGACAAGAATATCTTGACCGATTGTAGCATAGGAATGTCATTTCCTATCAAAAGAATGTCGTCCACGTACAAGACTAGGAACACGACAGTTCGTCCTACAATCTTCTTATAGACACAAGGTTCATCTTCGTTCTTGATGAAATCAAATTCCTTGATTGCCTCATCAAAACAGATGTTCCAGCTCTGCGATGCCTTATTCAATCCATAAATGGATTTAAGCAACTTGCACACCTTCCCGCTGCTCCCACTGTCTAAGAAACCTTCTGGCTGATCCATGTAAACGCACTCTTCCAAACAGCCGTTTAGAAAAGCCGTTTTTATGTCCATCTTCCATATTTCATAGTCATGGAAGGCAGCAACGGCAAGTAGGATCCGAATGGATTTGAGCATAGCTACTGGAGAAAAAGTTTCGTTATAGTCAACACAAGGTCTTTGACGAAAACCTTTTGCAACGAGTCTAGCCTTATAGGTTTCCACTTGCCCATCTACACCAAGTTTTCTTTTGTAGATCCATTTGCATCCAACGGGTTTTACCCCAGGTGGAGCAATATCTAAGGTCCACACTTTATTGGTGTACATGGACTCCATTTCGGATTGCATAGCATCCAGCCACTTATCAGAGTCCCTACTGATAATGGCCTGCCTGAAACTGGTAGGTTCATCTTCTTCTAAGATGTAATCCTCTCGATCCCCGTCTATGAGAAAACCATAGTATCTCTCCGACGGATGAGAAATCCTACCAGATCTGCGGAGTGGCTGAGGATTGTCTGGGGTTATTTATTCCTGAGGTTCTGTCAAATCTTCAGTTTCATTTTATGGTCGCTGAATTTCTTCCAGTTCTACCGAACTCCCACTAGTTTCTTTTGTAAGAAACTGCCACTCTAAAAAGGTGGCGTGACGAGATACAAACACCTTATGTTCCTTGGTCTGGTAGAAAAGATATCCTGCAGAGTTTTTAGGATATCCCACAAATTTACAAAGAACTGAACGTGCCTGATGTTTGTCCGAATTTTGTACTTTTACATAGGCCGGACAACCCCATATCTTAATACGTTTAAGATACGGCCTTTTACCATTCTATATCTCAAATGGTGTCTTAGGCACTGATTTAGACGGAACATCATTCAAGAGATATGCTGCTGTCAGAAGCGCATGCCCCCAAAATGAAAGAGGCAATTCGGCACTACTCATCATGGAGCGAACCATATCCAATAGGGTACGATTCCTCCGTTCCGATACACCGTTATGCCGTGGTGTATAAGGAGGAGTAAGCTGAGAGAGAATACCATTCTCTTTTAAGTAATCTAGGAATTCCGTGCTTAAGTACTCCCCTCCCCTATCCGATCGGAAGATCTTGATACTTTTGCCAGTCTAGTTCTCTAATTCGTTTCTGAATTCCTTGAATTTCTCAAAAGCTTCAGATTTGTGTTTCATCAGATACACATATCCGAACCTAGAGAGATCGTCAGTGAATGTGATGAAGTACGAGAACCCACCCCTTGCATGTATAGACATCGGACCACATACATCACTGGGTATGAGTCCCAAGAGCTCTGTTGCTCTTTCTCCATGTCCGATGAACGGAGATTTGGTCATCTTTCCTTTGAGACAAGACTGACAAGTTTCATAAGATGAAAACTTGAACGTATCCAAGAGTCCATCTTTATGCAACTTACTTAGTCTTTTCTCTCCGATATGACCAAGTCTACAATGCCATAAGTAGGATTCGTTCGTATCTGAACTCTTCCTCTTGCGTGTGTTTTGTATATTGAGAACTGTATTCTGATTTAGAACGTAGATACCATTACACAGTGTACCTTCTGCAACCAGTACCTTATGAAGGTAAATGTTCATGATATTTCTATCAAGAACAAAGTTATATCCATCTTTATTGAGTAAAGAAACTGATATGATGTTGCAAACCATGGAAGGTACATTGTAGCATTCGTTCAAAATCATAGTATTGTCATTTGGCAACACAAGGTGATATTCACCGATGGCTGCAGCATTAACTTGTTCTCCGTTCGCTACCCTGAGCGACATATCACCAGGTGCAACTTTCCTACTTTTTCTCAGTCACTGCAATAAATTACAGATATGAGATCCTGATCCGGTATCAAGTACCCAGGAGGTAGGGCTGACCGTAAAGCAGTTCTCAATTACAAGAACACCTGAAGTAGATGCAAAACTATGCTTCTTCATCAACTGGGTATCCTTGGAATCCATACAATCCTCTTTCCCTTGCTCATACTTATGACTGTTGTCACAAGTTAGAGCCGAACCGACGTTCCCCAGCCCCGAATAAGAATTCGGATCGGTCAAGCGATACATTTTATTATCTTGATTAGGGCGTGAAATGGTTACTACCTGGAGAGAGAGAAAAGAAACACTCAGCGTGCGCTCTTGCAAGATTAGATTGGTTTATTAATTTATCTAATCAGGATGGCTCCCACTGTTTTCTCAAATTCTTCATCAAACCTTTAAAAAGAGAACTAGTCAGGATTAATTGCACGTCACAATACTTGCTTAACCTTTCAGCCAGGCTAGTATTGGTACTTCGAGGGAGGTTTTCCAACGCTTTCGCGAAGTTCCTTAATTAAACAACCTCTTTTCCCTAGAGGCATAGCCCCGCTAACACCATTCTAGACACCTACTTGGTTTATAGCATTGATTGTTAAGTGAAATAATCTCCCGAGAGTAATCCAACTCATCAGTGGGATCGGGATCCAACTATCATTGTGTAATGACCTAGATGGAATCCACTCTAGTCACTACACTCCAGAAGGTATGCTAAATCTGCAAGTTTCAGTTTCTTTAGAAACTCCCGATGTGGTTTTTACCCCTAGGACCCAAGTGACCTTGACTGAGCCAACATATCAAAGGATCCTAGTCAAGTTCAACTCATCATTATCTTGATTGCATTAGACCCACCCGTACGAGTCCTTGACTAAGCCAAAATGACCGCACGACTGTCCCAACCAATCACATTATATGCTACAGAAAAATATTACATAGCTACCGTTCACTGCGCCTCGGCTGAGCACGAAATACGCAGCACGAATATTAAGCAATACCAATCCGAAATGACGGAGGGCTATGACTGGGTTTTGGCGAAAACCCGTTAACGTAATGAACTTGATATAGTTGAAGGAACATGATTGCCTTTTTGAAAATATAGTGGCGAAAACTTTTGCAAAAGAGGTCACTCCCTGTGAAGGGATCTCGGCTCTTTCCTCGTCGAATGAGGTGCAGGATATTCCAAACTGAATACCTTGATGCAAAGCAAGAATAATCGACTATAGTGAAGTTATTATCCTGACGCAAACTTTCGTCCAAGGGGTCACTCTCGATGAAGGGATCTCGGCCCTTGCCTCGTCAAATGAGGTGCTGGGTATTCATAACCGAATACCTCTATGCAAAACAAAAGAGAACGTCCTTGCAATAACAGCTTTTTGAAAATTGTTCCAACAACGTCTTTTAGGTTTGTTTTTCTTTGCATTAATTTAATGCATCCCATCAATTAATCCTACCATTGCAGAAAATAATAAAAATATGACGTACGCTTATGCCATCCGCATTCGCCACGGGGCCCCGTCATCACCCGTTAGGTTACTTAACTAACGACAGAGCGGGGGCTGGACTAGCGCGGATGCAAAACATAAGCAAAGCCTACTAGATATCATATATAGATATATATACATTCGTCAGATGCAATGATAGCCATTCCAGATCACAGATGAATGATTAGTCGAAAATATTGTATTTTTAACACGGCAATTTCCCTATCATTTGCATTCATATAGAAGTGTTCGGCATTCATATTTCACATATTAGCAAAACTGTCGCAAAATATCAGATTACATGTGTTAGACTCTAAAACCGGCACTATAAAGGAAATTGACTGCATTTCATGGCATCGCATCATCTCTATATTGTGCAACACTTGTTTTGAGATCTGTGCAGGAAAATCCAGAAGAAAGGCCCAAAATTTATACGGTACCGATCAAACATTACGCCAACCTAATGATTTCAATTCTGGTAGCAGTCTAGAAGGAACAATAAAATTCAACATATCAGATAAAGCCATAAACTTCAGTCCAAAGCAGCACCAGAAGTTTCAAAGCCCAAGCCTCCAACATGGCCGCGGAACCGCGGCCGGAGCCTGCTTGCGCCGCGGTTCCGCGGCTGTCTTGCCACGTCATCCACCAAACTTTGCTGCAAAATGCTTACCTCAGCTCCTACAGTTCAGAAATGTACTTCAAGTTCCAGAAGAATCCAGAGGCTTCTGCCAGATTAGCAAACTAGGATTTTCTAAGCTTAATTAATCCTAGCTTAAAACCTAAGCTAGCTCCTAACAAACTCTTTCTAAAAACTCCTCAACAAGCTTTTGGAGGGAATTGTAATTTTTAAACCTAGACCTAGAGTTTGGGAGATCTATAAATAAGACCCTAGGCTCACTTGTATCTAATCTTACATCTTGGAAAAATCCTTGACTAGTTCATTTTAGTAGCCAACCTAAAACCACTCACTCTCTTTCTTCATATTCTTCTTCCACAAGTCTAGTGAGAGGACTTGTGTGAAACCCTAACCCTAATTCCAATCAAAAGCCAAGATCCCGAGTACCCATCAAGCAAGAAACCTTACAACCTTTTATGAGCCGAGCCGATCTTCAACAGAGCAAGTGGTCCAAGCCGATCCGCGACTCACGAAGCCGAGCGACGCCAAATCAACAATTTAGTTCTTCCTCTTGTAGTTCTTGAGCGACTGTAATCAAATTGTTGTTATAAATAAAAGGTGATATTCTTTTATCTTGTTTTCTTTAAATTCTTGCATCATGTTATCTTTTCAATTCTTGAATGCTTTCTGTGTGATGATGTTTGAGTAATACTCCGCTCGTCGAGAAGTCGAGACGATCAATAGAATGATGATGTAATATATCTTAAATCGATTCTTGAATCCTACGAGTTTTGTAAACCCTAGCAAGTTCAAGAATCGACGACCCAATTTGTTGCGATGCTTTCTTGATTGATATCACTCGAGATTGGGGAGTTACGATCGTTTCTTGAAATTGCTAGAGGCTAGAATGTGAATGATATCTACGAAAGAACAAGGGTTAAACGATGAAACCCTAGCTTCATCAAGAAAGCCCTAACTCTCGTCAATCATCATCGATCTAGTATCAATCCTTCGAAGGACAAGAACACGAAATCTTGAGATTACATCACGTCTATAGATCCGATCGATTCCTACGAGCTTCATTTAGATTCTTGACATTTGATTGGAAATATCATCGAAACCCGATTCTCGATTGTTTATCAGTTTCTTGATTCGTGATTAAACTAGTGACACCTGGATCAATCGATAAATTCTTGAATCATGTTTTCTTTTCCTTTAGATTAACTTTTCAATTCAAACAAATTAAATACAGAAACGAATCGCACAATCCCTGTGGACGATCCGCACTCGCTTACGATCTACAACCGACATCGTAATTGATTGCGATCAAATATAATTCTTTGATTGTGAATTTTATTCAATATTACCGACACATTGAAACTTATTCGCTTTATTCGATTTACACAAACAAGAAATTCTTTACAATCAAATGGCACTGTTATCAGGGATCATTTGAGTTGTTTTACTTACACAGTCTGTGAATTTTAACGATCAATCAAATGGCGCCGTTGCCAGGGACTATTTGATTTGATACACACAATCGGAAATTTATAACAATCAATGAACGCATTGGATATGCTAGAAATCCGCGTTTCGTTCGAGCCTACAACGAAAGACGGATTACACGGTCGCGATGAATAGCCAAACCCCACCCTAGACCCCTACGGGTGCGCCAAATTACCCGCCAAATACCAGAAGTGAAGCAGCCTCCCTCAACAACGTGAGTAGGCCACTCAGCACTTCAACGTACCCGGTAGTTTGTGCACCCCACCTTGGGTCTATCCTAGGAGCAAAAATAGTAAAAGAAATAATATACAATGGCAGCTACAAGCTCATCCCGGATGTGCGGCCATAAAAATAATATTACATCAAATGAAAGATAAAGAAACTATCATCTCACAAAACCCCGGCTATTCATCCGCGACAATCCAACAAGTTCATATACACAATCCAACAACATTACAGATCACAGATATGCACAACCCCCACTAATCGACGTATAGCGATTAGTCGACGTTCAGTGCATATATCACATTACAGATATAACCATTTAGCAAGAGTTTGTAGAACTTCGATCAAAATACCAATTTGTAGCTACCCCCAAACACAACATTTTTCTCTGGAAAAACTGGGCAGAAACAAAACATCTTAAAATCCCAAAACACCAAACTGAGCAATCAGCAAGAAATTAGAGTCGCGGCCGAGTCAAATCGGCCGCGGATCCATGGCGAAACGCATGGTTTCGCCGCGCTTCCACGGCGAGTTGACCGAGTCGTGGGCTCATTTTTCTTGCCTGTTCCTAGAAAACCCTGCACCGATTTTTAAGGTATGTGGAATAATTTTTAGAGCAGTTTTAAAAATAGGCAGAAAGTATGGTTTTTTGACATGTTTTCGGGATTTTTTCTGGATCGAAGTTCTAAACACTTTGCTAACAGTTAGTTGTTGTTTAGCTAGGCTCTGATACCACTGTTAGGTCCATGTTACCCACCCCGGTTCTTTCGGGGGGGCTGAATAGGTAAAAATTAAAATTTTCTCACAAGGTGACATGGACCATCCAAGAAGGATCTTTGCTAAACAAAAACTAACGTATTAACTACAAGTTCTAGCTACTACGTAGAATGGTTATACCTAGATCTTGAACTCCTTCTCTTCTTGTTGTGGTTCTCCTTCTTGCTTGCTCCTTGAAGTGGCGTAGCCGGCTCCTCGTCGTCGTTTTCTCTTTGTCGAAGATAGATCCACCCGAAGGCCTCTACCTTGAGCTCCTACCTCAACCAAGAGATAACTAGAGTCCTTGGTTTGCAAGACGAAGAACCCTAGAAAGAGTAGAGAGATGCTTTGATAGTTTAGTCTCAAAAGCTTATGATTTCCAACACATGGAACACTTAAGCTTTGAGAGAGGGAGAGGGAGAGCTTTTTTAAGAGAGAGAAAGAGTATGATAGAATGAACTCTCTTTTGCAACCATGCTCAAAAATTAGATAATATGAAAAATAACAATAATAATTAAAGAAATTGTGATGGTTCATTTGGAATGACCATTATCATTTCACATTAAATGAATTTTGCAAGAATCAATGAGTATCTTTCATGTGAAAATGATGATGGTCAATATGTCAACATAGGTCAACAAGTCAACCAAAATCAAATGTTCAACAACCCTAACCATGACACAATTATCTTTAATTAATACCATTAATCAAATTTCTCATTCTCATTAGGGTTTGGAAAAAGTCAACGGTCAACAACCCTGATGAGAATCCTCTGCCTCTGTCAACTGTGCATACACACCCACATCCGTGTTCCGAGGAACACGAATACAATGAGAAAAAACCAATCCAAAAACAAATACTAGGATCTGGCTTAAACCAAAACCAGCTAGTAATAACTGCCCGGACACCAAACGTGCACAAGTGTGCGGATATGAACGAACCCCGTCGCAAAACCATGTGACCTCTACTCTGTTTTGCCCAAAGGCGAATAACACTCTGTGTGGGACTCTAAAGGCTCGACACTACACTGGCAGTGGGTTTAACCACAGGCCGCAAGCGGTACTAGCTGTACATAACGGTCCCCGGGTTGATGCCGATAAGAAGACCGACGAGGTGAACCCATCCGAACTCCTACTGAGCCTGAACGTGACAATCTCCGTACAGTCCGGTCTGTTCGTCTAAGAGTATCGCATGGCGGGCCTAGGGGGCTGTAAACGTCAGTCCCTTAATAGCGGTACAAGTCGTGTCGGAGTGTAGCCCAGAACACCCTGAGAAACTACTGGTAACACTGTCAGCGAATCTCGTTTGCCCTGGCCAGGGACGACTATGTGTAATGGCTCTCCAAGACACAGCGCGATATCAACTCCTAATACCGGGAGAGACGAATCCTGTCTAACCGTCACTGCCTCCAAGTGCTTCGGGTCTGCACCCAACTACTACCTGTTTGCATGACTCAATAGAGCCGTGGTAGGGTAGTAATCTTAGAATAGTGGGAACACGCTTGAGGAGAAGTGACAGTGTCAGGTCAACGGACTAAGCTGTACTCATGTCACCTGGGAACTGTTAACTGACGATAGGTACAATACCGACCAATTGTTCCCGACGAGTCATGTCCAGTGTACTCGTAACCTAACGAGCACCTGCGTACTATCTCCAGTACGACGTACTGATGGCTGTGGGACAGACCATCTCCCCTGCTGGGACGAGAAGCGTATGCACCAGTCTACTCTGGAGTATCGATGCCCTGTCTCGATAATCCTACGACTAGGGACCAAAATAAGGATGTGCTTATAGACTACCCAGCCCCCACTAGTGTGATCGCCATCACCACGCCGGTAGTCAAGCAAAGATCCCAAGGGCTCCATCAATATATTTTTAGCGATATGTTAAAAGAAACATATACACATATTAAGATAGAAACAAACCAAGTAGCATACTACCATATCGAGCAAGACTGTCGTAAACCCGTATATATATCCCAAGCTTCCAAAATGTATTATACAAACTAGTACTATACAATAATGGCCTCTGGGGCATACATATCCAACAGGTATATCGAGACAGGGCATCGATATTCCAGAGTAGACTAGCGTATACCATTCTTGTTCCATATGATAGGCGATGGATGATCCTATATCCATCTGGTGTTGTGACACCAAAGATTGTATACGGGTGCTCAGTGAGACTGGGTACACTGAACGGACTCGCCGAGAACTCCTATATGGTATTATATCATACGTCGGATAGCAGTTCTCAGGTAACACTGGTACAGGTTAGTCTGTAGACCGGAGATCGTCATAGAGTCTTGTGTGCTCTCCCACTGTACTTTGATCTCCACCCTACTACGACTCTACTGAGTCGTACAAACAGATGGATTTTGGGTACAGTCCCGAGGCACATGGATGCGATGAGCAATAGGAGGGGTTTCGTCTCTCCCGGTATTGGGGGTTGATGTTGTGCTATGCACGATTGGCTATAACAGGAAGTCCCTGGCCAGGGCTGTTGAGATATTACTGATAAGTGTTATCAGTAGTTTCTCAATCTGTTGTAGACCATATACCGGCATGACTTATTGAGTTATCGGGGTCGACGTTACCATCCCTAGACTCGATATGAAACATATTTGACGAAAATACCGGACTGTACGGTAAGTGTTGCCAGTTGGATTGACGGGAGTTTTTACAGGTTCGCTTGTTCTTCTTCTGATCGCTCAATACCCGGGTAGCCGTTACATTTAGCTGACCGCTTGCGGCTTGTAGGTGTTTAATGTGATCATCACCTACTGCCGGCGTATTGACGATTCTTAGAGTCCCACACAGGAGTTTCCTGGTTCAGGCGAAACGATGTGGTGTACATATGAGATATGTGCGGGAGCTCGATTAAATACGTGTATATGATGCCGTTTTTTAATCGGGTGTTTTCTATTCGTCGGGTCGGATGAGATATGACCGGTTTATAAAATCAAATGTTGATTTAATATTGACTTTTATCTCATTTAAATAAACCGTTTCATTATGATGGATGCATGGATGTATATGTACATGTTGATGTGCATACACACATACATGCATGCATTTGTATCATGGTTGATGATACAAGAAAGATGGAAATATAAGAATTACATGGAAAGTAAAAATCTTTATATATATTAGAATGAGAAAAAGAAAATGATATTAAATCATGGTTGACTATTCTTCACTTGACCTAAATCAAACCATAGTTTCATTTCATTTGTCATCTTTGTTCTCATTCTAAAATATCTAGATATTTATTAACCATGGTTTTGTAAGTTTACGGTAGCACCCCGGCCGTCTTTCCGAGGCCAAAATGTGGAAAACAAAAACTTTTTCAAACTTTAAACCGGCGCTATCGTATGTTTAAAAACCCGGATCGAACCATTAACCTACAACTAGCTATCTAGAGAAGGGATAGAGAGGCTATACCGATCGATCCGTGTCCTTCGGTCTTTGGCCACCATCCCGAGCACTTCGCGGCATCTCCGGTCTCGATCTCCTCGTCGGAAAGAGTACCACATCATCGAGTCTTTTTACGGGCTCCCACCTCTGAACCGAGGCAACTCGGATACGAAGTTTGCTAGCCGACGTGTCCAAGATTGCTGTAGAATATATGTAGATCACTTTGTCTCAAGGGTTAATGAAGTTGCCATTTTGGAGGTGAAAGTAGAAATGAGCTTTTGGAAATGGAGCATAGGAATTTTCTTTGCAAATGAAATGAATCATCATCCCACCACAAATTGGGACAGCCCCATATATGGCTCGGCCACAGTTGGAAAAACTAAATGGGGAGATGAGAGTAGGAGCAAAGAAAAAGGGTGACCATAAGCAAGAAAGAATGGGTGATAATGAGGAGAAAAAGTCACACCCAAATCCATCTCAATCCTATCACAATAAATGCACAAAGAGAAACCACGCAAATAATGAAGTTGCTGGAAATGTGCAGAAGCCCCAGCAGCCACAAAAAAGCCCTCCATTTATAAATCTTCACTTTTGCAAAAAAAAACCTTCCATACTAATTTCAGCCAAAGAACGAAAGAAAAGGAATTTGGCCAAAAAGAGATAGCAAGCTGGCAACTTGAAAAAGCGATCTGGTAACAAATTACAGGATAACCCCACGACTTTATATACATACCCTCATTTGTATTTCGACCGAATACAATTGCAATGAGACAAAATCTACACAGTAAAATACTAGGACCCGGCTTAAACTAAAGCCCGCTAGTATTATCCGTCCGAAACACGACACGTGCACAAGTGCACGCGTATGTTCGAACCCTTCCATAAACCCATACAGCCTCTACAACGTTTCGCCCGAAACTTGAGAAATTGTCTATGGGGGACTCTAAAGACTCGTGAATACTTTAGCTGTGGATTTAACCACTAGCACGTCAGAGGTATTAGCCGTACGTAACGGGCTACCAGGTATTGACCAAAAAGGAGGTCGATGAGAGAACTCATCCTGACACCCTACTGAGCCTGTCAGTGACAATATCCGTACAGTCCGGTCCGTTCGTCTATGAGCATCGCATGGTGGGCCAAGGGGGTTGGTAAAAGTCAGACCCCCAAAAACGGTACAAGTCGTGTCGGAGTGTAACCCAGAACACCCTGAGATACTACTGGAATATCTACCAGTAAATCTCCTGCCTTAGCCAAGGACTTCGTGTAATGGCTCTCCTAGACACAGCGCGATCTCACCCCCAATACCGGGAGAGACGAAACCCCTGCCGATCCGCTCACTGCCTCCATGTGGCTCGGGACTGTACCCAACTAAATCCTGTTTGCACGACTCCTTTGAGCCGTGGTAGGGTAGTAATAAAAACACAGTGGGAACTCACACGAGACAAATGACGATCTCAGGTCGATGAACTACCTGTACATATGTCACCAGGGAACTGCTATCTGACGTCAGGTATAATACCAGCTAGCATGTTCCCGGCGAGTCCTGTCCGGCGTACACATAACCCAATGAGCACCTGTATACATCTTAGGTGATCCAACTGACACCAATGGCTTGTGAGACCGGCCACCGCCCCTAGTCGGGGTCTCGACTGTATACACTAGTCTACTAAAGGAGTATCGATGCCCAGTCTCGAAACTCCCACGACTAGGGACCTTTTAAGGATGTGCTTATAGACCCCAGCTCCCACGTATATGATCGCCATCATACTGCTGGTAGTCAAGCTAGAATCCTAGGGGGTCTATCAACGTGTAATAGCGACCTGTAAGGTCACCTAAAGCAGTACACGATGATAAAGATAAACCAGATAGCATACTATCATCTTGAGTAAGACTGTCCTACCGGCATAGGTCCTCTCTCAATCATTGCAATCACGTGCCTGTGATCCAATAATTGGCTCTGAGGGCACTATATCCAAAAATTTCCCACTTGCACTCAAGGCTAATTATTGCGATGTCGCATACTCACAGCCCCGTGTGATACCGAACACCCAACTCCTCTACTAATCAGTTTCACAAAGCCCGTTTGCGAAACTATTGTGTTCGAGAAATAGCCTCAGTGAGTGGATCCGTCTTGATGTTTCTTTCTATGTCTCTCTTTATCTCAAGTTCGCGGAGAAAGCCGTCTCCCGAAATGAGCAATAACTGTCTTAGAATATGTTTGGATGTCTGATGGGACCTAGTTCATAAATGAACTCCAAATCCAAACTTCTTAGACTCTATCGTCAACTGAATTTAATCAGTATCCTGTGCCATGCATCCCTCAGTGTCCGCTTAGACCTCCTGTCCAAACTACTGCCCCTCGTCAAAGGAAAAACTATAACTCTGACAGTCACTCTGTCATCCAGGTCACCTTAGAAGCCTGTAATGATAACCGTCTCCTAAAAAAGGCTGTTGTTATCATATCCCTAGAACATCCACTTATGTTCTAAAACTGCTTCCGAATGTTTCTCAAGGATTAGATCAATATCAACTTATTGCATCTACTGCAAAAAAACAACATCTGGTGTGGTACTTGACATCTCATGATTGACTCAATTGCCTAAGCGAGTGATCTGCCAATCATGCACATCTCTCTCCCCTTTAGTCTGTAAGACACCTTTAGAGAGGGTGACTCCATCACCTGCAGGTACACTACCGTGCCAGGAGTCGTCCATTCTAAAAGCTTTTAGAATACTGTCTAAGTACCCAGATTGGGAAACTACCCAAATCTAGATCTAAAACCATAGATCTAGTTACCAGAATATCTGATATAATATCCATGTCCTATGTGGAGAAACCACTGTGTGACAACCAAAGTATAACCGATCGTAGTATAGGAATTTCACTTCCTACTCTGTGTATGTCATCCAAATGCCAGGACATCACACCCTACTATCTTCTTAACAGATCCATCCCCTATTCTTATGAAGTCAAACCTATGACTGTCATATTAGAAATAGATGATCTATCTTCGCTATAACTGCTTTAGTCCATAAATAGACATAAGTTACTTGTCCACTATGCTTCCGCTGCTCCCACTGACTACGGCAACCCTCTGGCAGAGTCATATACACGTGCATTTCTAAAGCTAGTTTAGAACGACGCTATACTTATCCTCCTGCCGGGTCTCACAGTCTGGAACAACAGCAATGGCAAGTCTGGGTAAACAAGAACCTCCCTGTCACCGTCTTTGAGCATACCGAAGTACCTCTCGACTGCCTAAGGTTACCCACCATATCTGCGGAGTGGCCAATAGAATGTCAAACCAGATTGAATCTTTAGGTTCTTATCAAATTTTCAGTAATCGTTTGCGGTTCTGGAATCACTTCCAGTTCTACCATACTCCCACTACTGTTTTCTGAAAAAAAATCCATTTTACTAAAACTGTGGCGAGTCAAGAACAAAATCAATATTGATCTTCCAGATGGTAGAAAGTCAACCCTCGTCATAGCCCGGGTCAACCCATAAGCAGCTATTACAGAAACGTGCCTTGAGTTATCCAGAGTTTGGTTTTAAGCATAAGCCGGACAACTCCCCGTACCTTAACATTGTTAAGATATGAACTATTCTATATCCAATATAGAAACAGAGGCACTGATTTAATTGGAACCAGATTCAAATCATGCAGCTGTCTCCAGTGCATGTCAACTAAATGGAGAGAGGCCGATCAGCATTACTCAACTTAGGAGTACTTCCAATTATGAGTAACCTGAAAGAGAAGCAAGTTCTCTTAATCATTACTATTAACTGAATACCATACACAAGTATCTACATCTTCGATCACCTTGAAGAATCATGATACTTGCAATATCTGGTTCTCTACTTTATTCATATACCTATAACTTCTCAAAACTTAGACCTTGCATTTCTACGAAACACATGTCTAAGAACTAGAGAAGTCACAAGTAAACAGAATATGGTACGTGTACCAACCCCTTTGTCCTCATGGACACTGGACAACATACAATACTCTGTATAAGTCCCTTGCGTCTAATAACTCATTCCCTGTGTGTCGTAGGTTGAAAATTGTACTTATGGTTAAGAAGAATTACACCGCTGTTTAATGCTCCTTACCTAACCATCCACTGATATAGGTAAATGTCATGGACATAATTTCAAAAAGTTATATCTCACTTTATAAAAATAAACGTACAGATATATCAATTTGAAATTGGTGCATAACAACGGATATTCAAAACCAAATATTTGTCGTCCGACAAACAACCCAGGCGGTTTCCTCAAATATCACGAATTACAACGAATCCCGATATAATGAGGATAATCACCCAATTCCCAATAACTTACTCCCACTCATCATCTGTAAAACCATACAAATGTGAGAATCAAACCTGGTAAATACATACCCTGGAGCAAGGGCTAATTGGGAAATCAGTTTTCTTTTAACAGTACACGGTGAAACTGAAACATGTAAATGTTTCGATGTGGTGTTCGGGTATTCTTAGTAATGCCTCTTCCATTATCAGATTCATAACTGTAACCGTATATTTCTTTGCCATCTCTCCAAATCCCTTTATATGTCTTTAGTCATTACCTTCTGTACACCCCTTTAGGCTATATGGTTTTCTTCCTTCCCTACCGTTCGGCACCAGCCTATAATTTAGAAAAAGACTATCCAATAAGCATAATGGGTGTACTCTCCTAATCCTAGGAGTACTCGTAACCTGAGAGAAGGTGAAGATAAAAGACAACTGAATAAAACCTTATTCCTATTTCTCCTGAACTAGTATCCATCCCCAAACTGGAACAAGTCCCTTCGAGTTCATATATAACCATACGATTGAGTATCCAATAAACTGTGGA
Source organism: Agapanthus africanus (assembly GCA_030015575.1). Lineage (NCBI taxonomy): Eukaryota > Viridiplantae > Streptophyta > Magnoliopsida > Asparagales > Amaryllidaceae > Agapanthus > Agapanthus africanus. The sequence goes on from CM057343.1 coordinate 251,861,904, forward strand.
TCTTCGTAGTGATACAGAGTGTCCTGGAGAAATACAAAGGTGAAGTAGGAGTGGCGATGAAATACTTTGTTTGGTCATGAATAACAGTCGCAGTTTACTTTGCCCTCTTACTGAACCCTTTATTTGTCTTAACTTATTACCTTCTGCACACCATCGTTAGGCTAATTGATTTTCTTCATTCCCTACCGTTCGGCACCTGCCTATGGTTTGGAAGAAGACTATCCAATTAGCGTAATAGGTGTACTGTCCTTATCCAAGGAGCACTCGCAACCTGAGAGAGGGTAAAAGGAAAAGACAACTGAATAGTCCTATTCATTTTCTCCAGAACCGGAAACCATCCTCGAATCTGGAATAAGTTCCTTCGAGTTCGTATATAACCATACGATGGTTTTATCCAATGGAAGTGGACGTTCGTAGTAATACTGGGTGTTCTGGAGAAAAGGGTAAAAGTAGGAGCGGCAATGAGGTATGCAACTCTGACAATCCAAAAGCCAGTGTTTTAAGAAAGTTCGGTTAACTTGGTCATTGAGTCATAGTCAAGGGTCGGGTCATGGTCGCTGCCAAAGAGAGAGAGAAAAGAAACAATCAGCGTGCACTCTAACCTAGATCAGAATGGTTATCAATTTATCCAATCAGGAAACCTCCCACTGTATCGTCAAATTCTCCTCCAAACCTGAAAGAAGAATTAGTCGGGATCACCCGAGGAATAAACCAACTCATCTGTAGGAATTGGGATCCAACTATCATCGCATGATAACATGATGGAATCCACTCACGTTATCACACTCCAGAAGGTATGCGCATATCTGGCAAGTTTCAGTTTCTTTAGAAACTCCCGATGTGATTTTTACCCTATGCTCTTATGACCTTGACGAAGGCCAACATATCATAAGTCACATGTCAAGTTCTACCAGTCATTATCCAGGTTAATTTGAACCCACCCGTACATACCCTTGACGAAGGCGAAAATAGTAGTACGACTGTCCCAAGTCAACGTATCTATCTATGCAAGAGAAAAGTAACAAATAGCTACCATACACTAAGCCTTGACGAAGGCCAACATACATAGCATAAATACTAAGTGCTACTTTTCTGGAATGACGGAGGGCTACGAATGGTTTTTGGCGAAAAACCTTTAACGTAATAAACTTGATATCGTTGAAGGAACCAGACAGCTTTTTATAAAAATATAGTGGCGAAAATCTTTGCTAAAGAGGTCACTCCCAGTGAAGGGATCTCAGCTCTTTCCCCGTAGAATGAGGTGCAGGATATTCCAACTGAATACCATGATGTAAAGCAAAAGGCAATCGGCTATAATGGTGTTATTACCCTGACGCAAACTTCTGTCCAAGGGGTCACTCCCGGTGAAGGGATCTTGGCCCTTGCCTCGTCGACTGAGGTGCTGGATATTCATAACTGAATACCACTGTGCAAAACAAAAGAGAACGTCCTTACAATAACAGCTTTTTGAAAAATGTTCCAACAACATCAAACTGGTTTGTTTAGCTTGCATTGATCCGAATCAACGCAGTCCCATCAATTGATCACACCAATAAAGAACGAAAATAATGATGTACGTATATGCCATCCACATTCGCCACTGGGTCCCGTCATCACCCGTTAGGTTACTTAACTAACGACAGAGCGGGGACTGGACTAGCGCGGTTGTAAAACATATACAACATCTACTAGTATATATATCAATATATAATATTCGCTCAAGGCGTGATAAAATGCAACATCACAGAAATGTAATAAGCATCACAGAACAATACAGATAATCTGGAAGCCCCGGGTTTCACAGAGCCGCAACTGAAACCCGACGTTCCCCTGCTCGTGTGGATAGCCTGTGCAATGAAATCCTAGACCCCTACAGGCGCGGCAAGTTACCCGCCAAAACCTGAAGTGAGGCAGCCCCCTTCAACAACGTGAATGCACCACCCAGCACTTCATGGAATCCGATAACTTGAGCACCCCTCCTTGGGTCAACCTATACCCTCTACGAGTGCGGTGAATAGCCCGCCAATTCTAGAGTAAAGCCCCCTCCGTCTCAAAGCCATGAGACGCGGGCCCGTTTCCCTCTAGAACCCGGCTATCCGTGCTCCCCACCGCGGGGTAATCCTAGTACAGAAAGTAAATATATACAACGGGTACATCAACCTCAGCCCGGTCGTGCCCTAAAAGAATAATATACAAACAGGCAGTGACGGCAGTCCACATGTCGCACGCTCGCCCCACAATATCAAATGTACAAATATAACCAAACTGTACTACCATTGCCCCAGGCTATACAACACGACAAATCCGCAACATCACAGCACAACGCAGAACATCAACGTGAATGTCACGTTCGCAAATCCGTCTAAAAGGGCTATGGGAATTAGATAAGATTTACCGATCAAATGACATTCACGGTCGCAGATATAATGTAAATACTGTGAACTAATATATTTAAAATTTTCGATCGACAAAATTCCCCGAAGTTGGCCCCAAGTACAATACCCAGTACTTAAAATAATCTGGGCCAAAAATAAAATTACCAGAAACCCCATTTCCAAGTCAGAGACCACCTGAAGAAATTTGGTAAAGTGAAGCTACAGTACGGCTGTGGAACCGCAGTTTCGGAATTTTCGTTCGATCGAAGTTCTAAACATGTTAGAGAATGCTAGTAAAGGTTAATGGCGTAGCTCTGATACCATGTAAGTCTACGGTAGCGCCCGGGCCGTCTTTCCGAGGCCAAAATGCGGAAAACAAAAACTTTTTCAAACTTTAAACCGGCGCTATCGTATGCTTAGAAACCCGGATCGAACCATTAACCTATAACTAGCTATCTAGAGAAGGGATAGAGTGGCTATACCGATCGATCCGTGTCCTTCGGTCTTTGGCCACCATCCCGAGCACTTCGCGGCATCTCCGGTCTCGATCTCCTCGTCGGAAAGGGCACCACATCATCGAGTCTTTTTACGGGCTCCCACCTCTTAACCGAGGCAACTCGGACACGATATTTGCTAGCCGACGTGTCCAAGATTGCTATAGAATATATGTAGATCACTTTGTCTCAAGGGTTAATGAAGTTGCCATTTTGGAGGTGAAGGTCGAAATGAGCTTTTGGAAATGGAGCATAGGAATTCTCTTTGCAAATGAAATGAATCATCATCCCACCAAAAATTAGGACAGCCCCATATATGGCTCGGCCACTGCTGGAAAAACTAAATGGGGAGGTGAGAGTAGGAACAAAGAAAAAGGGTGACCATAAGCAAGAAAGAATGGGTGATAATGAGGAGAAAAAGTCACACCCAAATCCATCTCAATCCTATCACAATAAATGCACAAAGAGAAACCATGCAAATCAAGAAGTTGCTGGAAATGTGCAGGGGCCCCGGCAACCACAAAAAAGCCCTCCATTTATAAATCATCACTTTTGCAAAAAACCCCTTCCATACTAATTTCAGCTAAAGAAGGAAAGAACAGGAATTTGGCAAAAAAGAGAAAGCAAGCTGGCAACTTCAAAAATCGATCCGGTAACAAATTACAGGATAACCCCGCGACTGTATACACATACCCTCATTTGTATTTCGACCGATTACAAATGCAATGAGACAAAATCTACACAGTATAATACTTGGACCCGGCTTAAACTAAAGCCCGCTAGTATTATCCGTCCGAAACACGACACGTACACAAGTGCACGCGTATGTTCGAACCCTGCCATAAACCCATACGGCCTTTACAACGTTTTGCCCGAAATGTGAGAAACTGTCTGTGGGGAACTCCAAAGACTCATCAATACTTTGGCTGTGGATTTAACCACTAGCACGTCAGAGGTATTAGACATACGTAATGGGCTACCAGGTATTAACCAAAAGGGAGGTCGATGAGCGAACTCATCTTGACACCCTACTGAGCCTGTCAGTGACAATATCTGTACAGTCTGGTCCGTTCGTCTATGAGCACCGCATGGCGGGCCTAGGGGTTGGTAAAAGTCAGACCCCCAAAAGCGGTACAAGTCGTGTCGGAGTGTAGCCCAGAACACCCTGAGATACTATTGGAATACCTACCAGTAAATCTCTTGCCTTGGCAAAGGACTTCGTGTAATGGCTGTCCTAGACACAGCATGATCTCACCCCCAATACCGGGAGAGACGAAACCCCTGCCGATCCGCTCACTGCCTCCATGTAGCTCGGGACTGTACCCAACTAAAACCTGTTTGCACGACTCCTTTGAGCCATGGTAGGGTAGTAATCAAAGTACAGTGGGAACTCACACGAGACAAATGATGATCTCAGGTCGATGAACTAACCTGTACACATGTCACCAGGGAACTGCTATCTATTATCAGGTATAATACCAACTAGCATGTTCCTGGCGAATCCTGTCCGGTGTACTCATAACCCAATGAGCACCTGTATACATCTTAGGTGATCCAACTGACACCAATGGCTTGTGAGACCGGCCACCGCCCCTCGTCGGGGTTTCGACTGTATACACTAGTCTACTAATGGAGTATCGATGCCCAGTCTCGAAACTCCCATGACAATGGACCTTTTAAGGATGTGCTTATAGACCCCAGCTCCCACGTATATGATCGCCATCATACTGCTGGAAGTCAAGTAAGAATCCTAGGGGCTCTATCAACGTGTAATAGCGACCTGTAAGGTCATCTAAAGCAGTACACGATGATAAAGATAAACCAGATAGCATACTATCATCTTGAGTAAGACTGTCCTACCGGTATAGGTCCTCTCTCAATCATTGCAATCACGTGCCTGTGATCCAATAATTGACTCTGAGGGCACTATATCCAACAGGTTTGAGATGAAGATATTTATTCTTGATATTTATCTTTCTCTCATTATTATTATCATTATCTTTTATCTAAAAGAAAAATAAGCTCATGGTTTCCATCTTCTTCTTCCTCTCTTTAGCTCTCTCTTGAGTTTCCAAAGTGAGTGATGGTAAAAGACAGAAAGGTTTTTTTATATGAGAACACAACCATTTCATCACACTACACTTGTTTAGCCCATTGGTGTAGTTTGTTTGCTTCATCATCATTGTGATCTAGTGGAGCAAGGAGCTTTGAGCAAAGGTACTCCGGGTGGATCATCGTGGACGTGGAGGAAGTTCAAGCTAGCTCGTTCAATCCCTAGGAGATCCAAGGAGTTACTAGGAGGTCTACAAAGGTTGTATCTCTCCCCACTTAGTGTTAGACACTAGCTAGTATATGATACCTAAACTTGTTACTCTAAATATTCTAGTTCGATTCCTAAGTTTGTTTGTTTAACACCTCATAAATTTTTAATATGGCATGTATGATGCTTGCAAAATCCTAGGTGAGGTGCTAAAGAAACCCTACACCTCGGGTCGAGAAAACTTGTATTGTTAGACGGTGAGCCTGGCAGGGGAGCACTACCTACCGGTGATAGTATTTGGACCCGTCGGTTATCCGGAGTATACCGACCGGAATCATGAGATGGATATGAGGGCCGACCAGAGTAGGCGGTGCCTGAGATGAGATATATATACGAGAGCCGATCTGAGGATGCGGAGCCTGAGATATATGAGGATTTACGTGTCGATGCTGGACACGAGTTTCATGATGTTTCGAGTGTCGATGCTAGACACTCAGGTTCCATGATTTTGATGTATCGCGCGGGACACACGTTTATTTATATCCTCATACTTTCATGCATATGTTTTATGATATTTACATGCATGATATTGTTGTGTTATTGGTTGACAAGTGGACGAGATCCACATGCATACATATATTGATTTTGGTTGGATGATATCCACATGCACATAGGCTTGATTATATTGTTGGCACATATATAGACACGGTCACCCTAGATATCATAGTATTACCTTTATGATACAGTTGTCCTAGGAGTCTTTGATTATTTAATTTCTATTTGTTGATGTTTTTCTACTCACGAGTTGGCAACTCACCCCCGTTGTGCCACATTTCTTGCAGGTTGGCCGCATAGATCAGTTGCGGTATCACTGGCACATAACTACTTTTGGACTATTTGCTTGGTAGGTGGGACATTAGTATCGTACCCACTCTTGTATTCATTATTCATATTGTATCTAGTCAACTCTATCAATCAGACTAGTATTTGTATAAGTAATGAGGCTTAGTGAGGCTTGTGGTTGCGAGACTTAGAGCGAAAGATATTCCGGAACTTGTGGTTTTGATGTCTTGCTTATTTCTTTATCTTTTGTAGTGAACTTCACCGTTGGGCGTCGTATACTTATATTTATGCCTTGCGTGGTTGTGGATCCGCCGTTTGGCGAAGAGCTAGCTCCGCTTGGGGATTCCTTTATATTATCCTGTATTGTGGTTTTGGATCAAAATATACAAAGAAGGTGATGCCCAAATTTTTAAAAGACGGAACATGTTTTCAAACTAGTAAATTTCACTTGCTTATTTCATGTTCCTTTTCTATGCATTTAAGAAAACTTGATTTCATTATACCTTTATTTCAAACTTCACCTCTTTTTTTTCTTAAAAAGGTTTAGATTTCTGGGTTTCAGCTTACTTGAATTACGTTACGCCTTTAGACATTGCGTGATTTAAGTGTTGGTCACGAGCTAATATTTCGGGTCGTGACAGGTCTACAGACTAACCTGTACCAGTGCCACTGGAGAACTGCTATCTAACGTTGGGTATATGATTGAATGAAATCTCGGTGTGTCGGTCGAAAATGTATAGAAATCACAACCAAAGAAATTTTTGACCGCAATCAATAACGGTTTCGATGTAGCGCGTTAGTGAATACGGATCGTCCGCAAGGAAAGTGTGATCCATTCGAATTTGATTTAGATGAATTGAAAATTAAAGAGAAAAGAAAAGACAATTCAATTCAACATTTTAAAAGTGAATTTCAAGAATTATCTAGATCTAAATCTAATATCAAGAAAACTCAAAATCAAAAATCAAGAATTGATAATATCTAATCGAATTAGGTTTCAAGAATTGAAATGAGGCTTGTAAGAATCGATCGAATCTATAGACTGTTAGTTGTATGTATGCCCTAGAGGCCAGTATTGTACAGATGATGTATATTATATTGGATGCTTGGACATATATATAGAGATGACTTTCTTGCTCGATATGATAGTATGCTATCTGGTTACTCTTTATCTTAACATGTACACTTGTCTCTTTAAACTGTCTTATAGTTACATGTTGATAAAGCCCTTAGGATGTGTACTTGACTACCTGGACTATGATGCAGATCATACTAGTGGGGACATGGTAGTCCATAAGTACATCCTTCAAGGTCCCTAGTCGTGGGTGTATCGAGACAGGGCATCGATATACCAGTGTAGACTAGCGTATACGCTTCTCGACCCATGAGATGGGCGATGGATGATCCCATATCCATTGGTGTTTGACATCAGAGATGGTATACGGGTGCTCAGTGGAGACTGGGTACACTGGACGGACTCGCCGAGAACTCCCAGATGGTATTATACCTCACGTCAGATGGCAGTTCTCAGGTGACACTTGTACAGGTTAGTCTATAGACCCGAGATCGTCATAGTGTCTTGTGTGATTCCCACTGTGCTTTGATCTCCACCTTACCACGTCCATGAGGGCGTGCAAAACGGTGGTCTTTGGGTGCAGTCTCGAGTCACATGGAGGCAATGAGCGATAGGAGGGGTTTCGTCTCTCCCGGTATTGGGGGTTGATGTTGTGCTGTGCTCGATTGGCTGTAACAGGGAAGTCCCTGGCCAGGGCTGATCAGAGATTTGCTGGTAAGTGTTACCAGTAGTTTCTCGACCCGTTATGAGCCTCACATCGGCACGACTTATCGGTTATTGGGGTTTGACGTATACCACCCCTAGACTTGATATGCGACATATCAGACGAACAGACTGGACTGTACGGTAAGTGTTACTGGTTGGATTCAAAGGAGTGTGAGCGGGCTAGCTCGTCGATCTTCTGATCGCTCAATACCTGGATGGCCGTTACGTTTGGCAGACCGCTTGCGGCTTATGGGTGCTTGATATGATCATCATCTGCTACCGGCGTATTGACGAGTCTTTAGAGTCCTACACAGAGGTTTCCTGGCTCAAGCGAAACGAAATAGGAGTGCATATGAGATATGTGCAGGACCGAGAATGATGCGTGTATGTGATACCGTATTCCATTCTCGCGATGGATGTATCGATTGGTTATATTCGATATAACCTACATATCGAATCAAGGATTGATTCGATAAGCCGATACATAGGATACTAGTCGGTTATATGCGATATGACCGGATCGTTAAATCAAGTGTTGATTTAATGATTTAATGTATGATTATATATTTGATATATTACTTTGCATTAACTAGTATTGGTTAACTTTATATGGATTTTCTCACTTGATGTGCAAGAAGTATATGTGATATACTTTTGTGCACATATTTGTATCATGTTTGATGATACTTGATCATTTAGTTAAGTGTATAGAATTAAACCATGATTAATTTGATGATTAGGGTTTTGCATATTCTTTTATTTATTTATTTGTTCATTTATTTATTTGGAAAAGATAAAGATGAGAATGGTGGCTTTCTTTGTTTTTTATTGAAGCTTCATGAAGCTTTGACTTAGTCACCATTCTTGTCTCATGTTTAACCCTAACCATTTGAACTAACCCTAGTTCATTCTCTACACTTAACTATGGTTAAGATTATGATAAGTATTCATTTTCTTTTTCTTTTTTAAAACACTTATCATAACATTTCCTTGTTCTTGATCTTCTTCTTCAAGAAAGAAAGCTTGATGCCATCAATGGCAACTTGAGTTCTAAAGTGAGAAATCCAATTCTAAAGTGAACCCACCTCCTATTTCTTCACCCTCTACCTCTTGCCAAGTTGTTTTGGGTGTTTTCTTCACAAGTTTCACAAATTTGTGAAGTCGGAGCTTGAACTTGTGATGCCTCGACGTAGATCATCTTCGGCACGAAGCCGACGACCTAGTCCGCCCATTTCTCCGATCAAGCCGACGATTGAGTCCGGGATTCGAGATGGACAGCGAGAGGACGCTTACGTGAAGCCAAGGAAGTGGATATCCGGATCTACAAAGGTTGTAGCTTCTTATCTTTAGTTAAGTTGTTAACTAGATTCGTATATCGCCTAAATTTCTAGTCAACGATCTAGTCTAGGGTTTCTCGGCACCGTAAAATTTAAAATTAGCATGGTTGATGCCTTGTGAGACTTCATTAGCGTGCCTAGGAACCCTACAGTGGTATCAGAGCCTAGCTAGAGCCTTAGGCGAAGTCCAGACGGAGTTTGAAGTCCGATCGAACCCGAAACCCTAAAACCCAAGTGCTCTCTGGACTTTTTCTAAAATCTGGGATTTTTCCATATTAAAAATGCTTAAAAAATTCAGCAGGGAAATCTAAGAATTACGATGCAAAATTTATCCCATGAACAGTAAAGAGTGCGGCGGAACCGCGGCAGAAGCCTAGCTTCTGCGGCGGTTCCGCGGCCATATGATGACATCATCACTCCCATTTTGCACAGTAATTACTATTTTATTATGCTGAATTTTCTAGGAATTTTTAATTTGACTCAAGAGTTGAGTGTTCTGGGATTGTATTGGGAATCGATGTTTCGGTCGGATTATCAAATTTCGTCTTTATGTATTTCCGGATGACTTTAGAATATGTTAAAAGGTTCGACCGGATATAAATACCCAACTTTTCCCCTGCCGGAATATATCCAAGTGTTGGATCTTTCAATGGTTTAAGGACGTTCTGAGTAGTGCAAGTAACGCAATGGTCCCTCTAGAAGACAACAAACCTTAACTCGATTATGTGACCATCTTGAACTGCCCTTTGAACCTTCGGGTTTGGGGCAGTACGGCGTGCCACATGTGAGGCGCTGGCTTGACCCTTCTACGGCTGGACCGTTGGTACTGAGGCATGAAGTGAATGTCTTTGAACCTATTTCATGTATTGGGCGGTTTCGGGAAAACTTGGGTGTTCGAATGTTCGATCGGAAAGTTTGATATTTTCTATTTATCTGGAATGGGATACAATAATTGGAATTCACAAACAGTTATGAGATAACAAAATGAATGTTATAAATCTAGCGGTTTAGTTTCATTTGATATTGAAAAGAGTTTTCGATAATGAGACTAAAATACGGGGTTTATAACTGTTAGGCATGTGATGTCTAAGTATTTCATTTGATTAGGCATGCGATGTCTAAAGAGGTTGCGGATTCCAATTGTTGTAGTTTTACACTTTCTTTTCTGTGACCGTAAGTGTAATATGTGATATCGCCGGTTTCGTTGCTATATGTCAACGACAATTGGGATGCGCATATTTACTTACGTTGATGACATGTGATGTTATGTGTTGCTGGATATGTTATATTGGATTGTCGTGTTTGAATAGCCGGGTTTTTTTTTATGTGAGATGAGTGTTTTTCATTTTCATTCATGTAAAAACTTGTATGTAATATTCTTTTATTTGGGGCACTTCCAGGTTGCGGAAGTTGTCACCTTTTGTATATTATTTACTTTTCCGCATTAGGATAGACCCAAGGAGGGGAGCACAAGTAACCGGGTTCTGGGGTCCAGTGGGAGACCAACTCGAGGAGTCGAGTCCGGGTCTCCTAACCCTAGGATTGGCAGGGTTTCTTGCCGCTCTCGTAGGGGTCTAGGGGTATGGGATTGGCTATTCATCACGATCGTGGAATCCGTGTTTTATACTGGCTCGTATTGAAAACACGGACGTCCTAGTATATCCAATATTTCATATGTTTCTTCTGCTGCGATATCTGTGATGTGATCATGTGATGTTCTGTGATAGATACAGTATATAGTATATATGATATATTATATAGACGTTACTTATGTTTTGCACCCGCACTAGCCCTGCCCTGCTCTGTCGTTAGTTACCTAACCTAACGGTGCACGAGGGGACATCGAGGCGAATGCGGATGGCATAAGTGTACGTCGTATTTATCTGTGATGTTTAGGTATTTAAATGATGGGACTTCATTAATGTGATTAATGAAAGAAAAGAAACCTAAGATGTTGTAGAATCAAATTTTAAACAAAACAGGTAGCTACAGTTCTTGCTTTGCACAGCGGTATATGTGATATATCCTGCACCTTATTCGATGAGGAAAGGACCGAGATCCCTTCACCGGGAGTGACTCCTTTAGCAATAACTGGCAGATGCTACACACTCGGTTTGATTTTTGATTGCTTCTATAGTTTTTGCTTTGCACAGTGATATATATGATATATCCCGCACCTCATTCGACGAGGAAAGGGCCGACGATCCCTTCACAGGGAGTGACACCTTTAGCAAAACTAGAAAAGCCTCAAAATCATTCCATTTCAAAACTTCATTTGATTCTACAACGATATCAAGTTCATTACGCAATAGGTTTTCAGAAAAACCTGTCGTAGCCCTCCGTCATTTCAGATAAAGACTATTTAGTATTCGTGCTGCGTTTGTTGACCTCTGTCAAGGCGTAGTGTGCGGTAGCTAACTAGTAATTATCTGTAAAGCATTTGATGTGATTGGATTAGGGTATTCGTATGACCTTGTTGACCTCTGTCAAGGGTCGTGCGAGTGGGTTAGATTCAATCAAGAAATGACGGGTTGAACTTGACTAGTGCACTATGGTTTGTTGACCTCTGTCAAGGTCATGGCACACTAGGGGCAAAATATTATCGGGAATTTCAAGTGTTGAAATTTGCAATGAGATTGCATACCTTCTATGAGATAGTTGGATCCCGATACCCGCTGGGAGTAAGAGTTACTCCTGGGAGAGTTTTACACATTACAATTAGCCGATCAAGTAGGTGTCTAAAAAGGTGTCAACGGGGTTAAGCCTCTGGGAAAACGAGGTTTACTGTAACTAGGTTCGTGCGAAAGCACGGGGGACCTCCCTCAAAGTACCGACACTGGCCTGGCTGAAAGATTGGCGAACTTGTAGTGTGTAATTAATCCCGGCTAGTCTTTCCTTTTAGGGTTTGAAGGAAGATTTGATAAAAACCAGTGGGAGCCATCCTGATTAGATAAGATAATAACCAATCTGATCTTGCACGAGCATATGCTAAAGTGTTTTCTTCTCTCTCTCTCCAGGTAGCGACCATTTCATGCCCTAATAAAGATAATAATATGGATGTATTGACTGAACTCGCTTATTATATTGAGCAGGGGAACGTTGGACCCGTTCTTTCTTATAAGAGTTATAAGACTGAACAGGGAATAGGAGGATATCTAGATTCTCAAGCCGCCTAAAAGAAAATGCATGTTGATGCATCTTCTTCGGGTGTGTTAGTTATTGAGAACTGTTTTTCAGTTCACCCTACGTCCTGGGTATTAGATACCGGATCAGGATCCCATATATGTAAGCAGTTACATGGGCTACGGAAAGGTAGAGAACTGGGTAAAGGTGATCATTCCATTCAAGTAGGGAATGGAGCAAATGTTGCTGCCAAAGCTGTTGGCATATATCACCTGGTATTACCAAATGGTGATACACTAGTTCTGAATGAGTGCTATTATATACCGAACATGATGTGCAACATTATATCAGTCTCTTTATTAAGTAAAGAAGGATATAATTTTGTAGTAATGGATAATGTTATGAACATAATCCTAGATCAAAAGTTGATTGCATCAGGCTCGTTACAAAATGGCATATTCATTCTAAATCAGAATACAGTCCTCAATATACAAAACACACACAAGAGGAAAAGTTCAGAAATGAATGAATCCTACTTGTGGCACTGTAGACTTGGTCATATCAATGCGACACGACTAACTAAGTTACATAAGGATGGTTATTTGAATTCATATGAATTATCATCTTATGATACTTGCCATTCATGTCTCAAAGGAAAAATGACCAAAGCTCCGTTCAGTGGACACGGAGAAAGAGTTAATGAACTCTTAGGACTGATACATAGTGATGTATGTGGTCCCATGTCTACGCATGCCAGGAACGGTTCTTCCTACTTCATTACATTCACTGACGATCTCTCTAGATTCGGACATGTGTTCCTGATGAAACACAAGTCTGAAGCTTTTGAGAAATTCAGAGAATATAAGCACGAAGTAGAAAAACAAACAGGCAAAAGTATTAAGATCCTTCGATCTGATCGAGGAGGAGAATACTTAAGCAATGAGTTCCTAGATTATCTAAAAGAGAATGGGATTCTCTCTCAGCTTACTCCTCCTTATACACCACAGCACAACGGTGTATCGGAGCGGAGGAATCGCACCCTATTAGATATGGTGCGCTCTATGATGAGTACAGCTGAGTTACCTATTTCCTTCTGGGGGTATGCGCTTGAGACAACAGCATACCTATTGAATTAAGTTCCAACTAAATCTGTACCTACCACACCATATGAGATATGGAGTGGGAAGAGACCATGTCTTAAACGAGTTAAGATATGGGGTTGTCTGGCCTATGTCAAAAGGCAAAATCCAGACAAACTCGAGGCACAGTCAGTTCTATGTAAGTTTGTAGGATATCCTAAACATTCAAATGGATATCTTTTCTACCACAGTGAACAACAAAAAGTGTTTATTGCTCAACATGCCACCTTTTTAGAAAAGGAATTTCTTGCAAAAGAGATTAGTGGCTCTGAGGTAGAACTGGAAGAAGTTCCAGAAACACAAACTATAACTGAAGATTTAGTGGAACCAGAAGATTCGGTAGTACCCGACGAACCTCAGCCTCTCCGCCGATCTAGTAGGGTTTCTCGTCCACCTGAGAGATACTACGGTTTTCTCATTGATGGTGGAAGCGAGGATTGCATCATGGAGGATGATGACCCAACTAGCTTCGAGCAGGCCATCACGAGTGGGGACTCAGTGAAATGGCTGGATGCTATGCGGTCCGAGATGGAATCCATGTACACCAACAAAGTATGGACTTTGGAAGTTGCTCCTGAAGGGGTAAAACCCATTGGGAGCAAGTGGATCTTCAAGAAAAAACTTGGTGTAGATGGGAAAGTGGAGACTTTCAAAGCTAGACTTGTAGCAAAGGGTTTTCGTCAAAGACCAGGTGTGGACTATGACGAAACCTTTTCTCCAGTGGCTATGCTTAAATCCATCCGAATCATGCTTGCCATCGCTGCATATCATGACTACGAAATCTGGCAAATGGATGTTAAGACCGCCTTTCTAAATGGTGATTTAGAAGAGTGCGTGTACATGACTCAGCCAGAGGGCTTCGTAGACAGTGGGAGCAGCGGGAAGGTGTGCAAGCTGCTTAAATCCATTTATGGATTGAAGCAAGCATCGCGGAGTTGGAACATCTTCTTTGACGTCGTCATCAAAGAATTTGATTTCGTCAAAAACCCAGATGAACCTTGTATTTACAAGAAGGTGGCAGAGAGTAAGGTTGTCTTCCTCGTATTGTACGTGGACGACATACTCTTGATAGGAAATGATATTCCTATGCTGCAATCGGTCAAGCTCTTCTTATCATAAAGATTCTCAATGAAAGATCTTGGTGATGCCTCCTGCATATTGGGAATAAGGATCTATAGAGATAGATCCAAACGGATATTGGGATTGTCCCAATCCAGGTACATTGACACCATACTAAAGAGGTTTAGTATGGAAGAATCCAAGCGTGGGAACTTGCCTACGATCTCTGGAGTCACTCTCTCCAAAGAGATGTCTCCCAAGACTGATTTGGAGAGAGCTCGCATGCAAGGGATACCCTATGCTTCGGCTGTAGGCTCTATCATGTATGCGATGCTATGTACCAGACCCGATGTAGCATACTCACTAAGTGTAGTGAGCAGGTATCAAGCTGATCCTGGAGAGAGTCACTGGACAGCTGTGAAGAGCATTCTCAAGTACTTGCGAAGGACTAAAGAGATGCTCTTGGTGTATGGTAACGGAGAACTCCAAGTGGAGTCCTTTACCGATTCGAGCTTCCAGAGTGATAAGGACGACTCTAAGTCGTAGTCGGGATTTGTCTTTACCCTTTACGGAGGGGCGGTTAGCTGGAAGAGTTCCAAGCAGGAAACCGTGGCAGACTCGACGATGGAGGCTGAATACATCGCTGCCAACGATGCTGCCAAAGAGGCTGTCTGGATCAAGAAGTTCATTACTGAACTTGGTGTGGTTCCATCCATTGAGCATCCAATACCTTTGTATTGCGATAACAATGGAGCGGTGGCTTTGGCCAAGGAACCCAGGTCCCATCAGCGATCCAGGCATATTCTGAGGCGGTATCACCTGATCCGGGAGATAGTTGATCGCCGGGAGATCGAGGTCAGGAGGGTTGACACGAAGAACAACACGGCGGATCAACTCACGAAGGCCATTCCCCAGATACAGTTTGAGAGACTTTTCGGGATGCTCGGTATGCGATACTACAGCAGCTGGCCCTAGTGCAAGTGGGAGATTGTTAGTTGTATGTATGCCCTAGAGGCCAGTATTGTACAGATGATGTATATTATATTGGATGCTTGGACATATATATAGAGATGACTTTCTTGCTCGATATGATAGTATGCTATTTGGTTACTCTTTATCTTAACATGTACACTTGTCTCTTTAAACTGTCTTATAGTTACATGTTGATAAAGCCCTTAGGATGTGTACTTGACTACCTGGACTATGATGCAGATCATACTAGTGGGGACATGGTAGTCCATAAGTACATCCTTCAAGATCCCTAGTCGTGGGTGTATCGAGACAGGGCATCGATATACCAGTGTAGACTAGCGTATACGCTTCTCGACCCATGAGATGGGCGATGGATGATCCCATATCCATTGGTGTTTGACATCAGAGATGGTATACGGGTGCTCAGTGGAGACTGGGTACACTGGACGGACTCGCCGAGAACTCCCAGATGGTATTATACCTTACGTCAGATGGCAGTTCTCAGGAGACACTTGTACAGGTTAGTCTGTAGACCCGAGATCGTCACAGTGTCTTGGGTGATTCCCACTGTGCTTTGATCTCGACCTTACCACGTCCATGAGGGCGTGCAAAACGGTGGTCTTTGGGTGCAGTCCCGAGTCACATGGAGGCAATGAGCGATAGGAGGGGTTTCGTCTCTCCCGGTATTGGGGGTTGATGTTGCGCTGTGCTCGATTGGCCGTAACAGGGAAGTCCCTGGCCAGGGCTGATCAGAGATTTGCTGGTAAGTGTTACCAGTAGTTTCTCGACCCGTTATGAGCCTCACATCGGCACGACTTATCGGTTATTGGGGTCTGACGTATACCACCCCTAGACTTGATATGCGATATATCAGACGAACAGACCGGACTGTACGGTAAGTGTTACTGGTTGGATTCAAAGGAGTGTGAGCGGGCTAGCTCGTCGATCTTCTGATCGCTCAATACCCGGATGGCCGTTACGTTTGGCAGACCGCTTGCGGCTTGTGGGTGCTTGATATGATCATCATCTGCTACCGGCGTATTGACGAGTCTTTAGAGTCCTACACAGAGATTTCCTGGCTCAAGAGAAATGAAATAGGAGTGCATATGAGATATGTGCAGGACCGAGAATGATGCGTGTATGTGATACCGTATTCCATTCTCGCGATGGATGTATCGATTGGTTATATTCGATATAACCTACATATTGAATCAAGGATTGATTCGATAAGCCGATACATAAGATACTAGTCGGTTATATGCGATATGACCGGATCGTTAAATCAAGTGTTGATTTAATGATTTAATGTATGATTATATATTTGATATATTATTTTGCATTAACTAGTATTGGTTCACTTTATATGGATTTTCTCACTTGATGTGCAAGAAGTATATGTGATATACTTTTGTGCACATATTTGTATCATGTTTGATGATACTTGATCATTTAGTTAAGTGTATAGAATTAAACCATGATTAATTTGATGATTAGGGTTTTGCATATTCTTTTATTTATTTATTTGTTCATTTATTTATTTGGAAAAGATAAAGATGAGAATGGTGGCTTTCTTTGTTTCTTATTGAAGCTTCATGAAACTTTGACTTAGTCAACATTCTTGTCTCATGCTTAACCCTAACCATTTGAACTAACCCTAGTTCATTCTCTACACTTAACTATGGTTAAGATTATGATAAGTATTCATTTTCTTTT
This sequence comes from Agapanthus africanus, assembly GCA_030015575.1. Lineage (NCBI taxonomy): Eukaryota > Viridiplantae > Streptophyta > Magnoliopsida > Asparagales > Amaryllidaceae > Agapanthus > Agapanthus africanus. The sequence continues at coordinate 251,878,999 of CM057343.1, forward strand.
TCTTTTTTAAAACACTTATCATAACATTTCCTTGTTCTTGATCTTCTTCTTCAAGAAAGAAAGCTTGATGCCATCAATGGAAACTTGAGTTCTAAAGTGAGAAATCCAATTCTAAAGTGAACCCACCTCCTATTTCTTCACCCTCTACCTGCTTGCCAAGTTGTTTTGGGTGTTTTCTTCACAAGTTTCACAAATTTGTGATGTCGGAGCTTGAACTTGTGATGCCTCGACGTAGATCATCTTCGGCACGAAGCCGACGACCTAGTCCGCCCATTTCTCCGATCAAGCCGACGATTGAGTCCGGGATTCGAGATGGACAGCGAGAGGACGCCTACGTGAAGCCAAGGAAGTGGATATCCGGATCTACAAAGGTTGTAGCTTCTTATCTTTAGTTAAGTTGTTAACTAGATTCGTATATCGCCTAAATTTCTAGTCAACGATCTAGTCTAGGGTTTCTCGGCACCGTAAAATTTAAAATTGGCATGGTTGATGCCTTGTGAGACTTCATTAGCGTGCCTAGGAACCCTACATAGACGTGACGAAAACTAGTGATTACGTTTACTTATCTATTAATGATTTGATATTAGATCGATGACGATCAATCGAGGTTTACGGATATTTTGAAGGAACTAGGGTTTCTTCATCTCATCCTTTGTCCTTTCGATGAATCTCATTCAAAAACTAGCCTCTAGTAAATTGAATCACCAATCATTGATCTCTAATTAAGAGCGAAAACATTCAAGAAAGCATCTCGCTCGAAATTAGATTGTCGATGATTCAATTTACAGGAGTTTACAAAACTTATAGGAATTAAGAATCGTTTCAAGATTGTAATCATCATCATCTATTGATTTTCTCGACTCCTCCATGAGCGGAGTTTCTACTCAAACATCATGACAAAGAAATCAATCAAGAATCGAAAACTCATCATAATGCTCAAATATAAAGATAAGCAAGATAAAGAAATTTCACCTTTTATTATTCAACAATTCCGTTACAATTCGTTCAAGAACTACAAGAATTTGAGGAAAGAACTCGATCGTCGAATTAGCTTCGCATCGTCTCCATGAGTCGCGGATCGTCTTGGATCACTTGCTCGGTTGAAGATCGGCGTCGCTTCTAAAAGGTTGAAGGCTTATTGCTTGATTTGTATTCGGAGATATTGAATTTGGTTTTGGTGATTGGATTAGGGTTTGGGTGCACAAGTTGTGTCACTCAACTTGTGGGTGGATGATGTGGAATGATCAACAATTAAAACATTAAGAGTGAAGCCTTAGGGTCCTTTTTATAGCCTTAGGATTGGGATTAGCTTCCTTTAGAAGCTAGGTTTAGTTTAGCTTAACTTGTAATCTTGGTAGTTAGGTAGAAGGTTCTAGAGTTAGTTAGTTAGAGCTAGCTTCTTTCATAAGTTTGGAGGTTAGGAAGAAGCTTCTAGGCTTAGATACTTAAGTGGCTTGCTTAAGAAGCTTGGAGATGTTTAGCACAAAGCTTTGCTGTTCGGACAGAAGCTTCTGGAGATCTCTGAAATTTGCCTTGGCTTGAATGAGTGTGGACCTTGAATTGAGAAACCTGACACGAAGCTCTGCTGACGTCATCATTAGGTGGCCACGGATCCGCTGCGGGAAGGGGCCTTTCGCCGCGGATCCGCGGCCCTTTGGAGGCTTCAATGCATGATTTTCTCAGGTTGGGTTTGTGCTGACTTTGTGGAACTTTTCTGATGTGTGGAATCTTCTAAATATTTCTTGTTTACTGCTAGATCACAAGTCTTGGACTTGGCGTATTTTTCTCAGCACTTTTATCAGCTTTGGCTCTTTTCTTGGAATTTCCTGCACAGATTCTCGACACAAGTGTTGCGCTATACAAAAGATCATGCGTGCAATGATAAACACTCAATTTCCCTCAAAATGTCGGTTTTAATATATAACACATGTTATTTGGTACTTTACAGATGTTTTGCTAATACGTGCTATATTCATACCGAACACCTTTAGATGATTGCAAATATTAGGGAAATTGATGTGTTAAAAATGCAATATTTTCGGCTGATCAGTATAATACCATATAGGAGTTCCCGGCGAGTCATGTTCAGTGTACCCAGTCTCCACTGAGCACCCGTATACAATCTTTGATGTCAAACACCAATGTATGTGGGATCATCCATCGCCCATCAGATGGGTCAAGAAACGTATACGCTAGTCTACTCTGGAATATCGATGCCCTGTCTGGATATTCACACAACTAGGAACAATTAAAGGATATACTTATGGACTACCCTGGTCCCACAAGTATGATCTCCATCTTAGTCTTGGTAGTCAAGTTCACATCCTAAGGGCTTTATCAACATGTAACAGAGAGACAATACAAGTATACATGTTAAGATAAAGAGCAACCAGATAGCATACTATCATGTCGAGCAAGAAAGTCCTCTCTATATATGTCCAAGCTGTTGGAGATAGTGCCCTCAGAGTCAATTATTGGATCACAGGCACGTGATTGCAATGATTGAGGGAGGACCTGTCCCAGTAGGACAGTCTTACTCAAGATGATAGTATGCTATCTGGTTTATCTTTATCATCGTGTATTGCTTTAGGTGACCCTACAGGTCACTATTGCACGTTGATAGAGCCCCTAGGATTCTTGCTTGACTGCCGGCAGTATGAGGGCGATCATATATGTGGGAGCTGGTAGTCTATAAGCACATCCTTAAAAGGTCCCTAGTCGTGGGAGTTTCGAGACAGGGCATCGATACTCCAGAGTAGACTAGTGTATACAGTCGAGACCCCGACGAGGGGCGGTGGCCGGTCTCACAAGCCACTGGTGTCAGTTGGTTCACCTAAGATGTATACAGGTGCTCATTGTGTTATGAGTACACCGGACAGGACTCGCCGGGAACCTGCTAGTTGGGATTATACCAGACGTCAGATAGCAGTTCCCAAGTGACATGTGTACAGGTTAGTTCATCGACCTGAGGATCGTCATTTGTCTCGTGTGAGTTCCCACTGTACTTTGATTACTACCCTACCACGCTTAAAGGAGACGTGCAAATAAGTTTTAGTTGGGTACAGTCCCGAGCCACATGGAGGCAGTGAGCGGATCTTCAGGGGTTCGTCTCTCCCGGTATTGGGGGTGAGGTCGTGCTGTGTCTAGGAGAGCCATTACAAGAAGCCCTCGGCCGAGGCAGGAGATTTACTGGTAGGTATTCCAGTAGTATCTCAGGGTGTTCTGGGCTACACTCCGACACGACGTGTCGGGATGAGTTCACTCACAGACGAACGGACCGGACTGTACGGATATTGTCACTGACAGGCTCAGTAGGGTGTCAGGATGAGTTCACTCACAAACGTCCCTTTTGGTCAATAGCTGGTGGCCCGTCACGTATGGCTAATACCTCTGACGTGCTAGTGGTTAAATCCACAGCCATAATATTGACGAGTCTTTAGAGTCCCCCACAGACCAGTTGCTCAGGTTTCGGGCGAAACGCTGTAGAGGCCGTATGGAGATATGGCAGGGTTCGATCAGATACGTGCGGGATTGCACGGATCCTGATCGGACGGTTTATACTAGCGGGCTTTGGTTTAAGCCGGATCCTAGTATTGCACAGTGTAGATTTTGTCTCATTGCATTTGTATTTCGGTCGGAATACAAATGCAGGTGTTTATACACAGTAGCGGGGTTTTCCTGTAATTTATTACGGGATCAGTTTTTTGGAGTTGCCAGTTTGTTTTCCGTTTCGGCCATATTTCTTTGTATCTTTCCTTGGCCGAAGATTGGTGGAGGAGGGCTTATTTGCATTTGTGCAAATTAGCAATTTGGAGGGTTGTCTTTGCATACTTTTGTATCATGATGGTTTCATGATGGAGCACCATCCCTTGATCTTCCATGGTTCATGATTGCTTGACTTTGTGATGAGATGATTGGTTGTTGGAGTGTGGTTTTGGTTCTAATAATTCTTGATCATGATCACTTTTCTCTCTCTCTCTCTCTCTCTCTCTCTCTCTCTTATGATTGATCCACACTGCCCTCTCATTCTCTCCATGGGATTTTGTCTGGCCATTCCAAGAGTGGGGTGGGCTGTCCAAATTTGGAGAGAGCATTTTTCCACTCTTTTGGCTTGAAAAAGATATAGCTTCATCCAAAAAGATTCATACTTTTTTTCCTCCACCAAATGGCAACATCCTAAACCCCTAGAGACACATAGCACTACACTATATTCTACAGCAAATCTTGGGCACGTCGACTCGCCAACTTCGTGCCCGAGTTGCCTCGGATCAGAGGTGGGAGCCCGTAAAAATAGCCGGCGATGTGGTGCCCTTCCGGCGACGTGATGGAGACCGGAGATTCCGCGGGAGATCGGGACGGCGACGAGAAGACCAGAGGACACGGATCACTCGGTATATCTCTCTTCCCATCTTGTAGTTAGCTAGTAGTTAGGTTAATGGAACGATCCGGGATTTTAGTGCGCGGTGGTGCCGGTTTGAAAAGTTAAAGTAAATCATCGCTTCCGCATTTTGTCCTCGGGATGACGGCCGGGGCGCCGCCGTGCACTTACAGTGGTATCAGAGCCTCGCCATTAACCTAGTCTAGCTTTGTCTAACGTGTTTACATTTCCGATCGAACAAAAATTCCAAAATCCGCATTTTCAATAGCATCAGTTTTCTGTCGATTTTTTTCTGGCTCGAAATTTTTTTCTGTATATTGCAGAATGATGTGCAGGGAATTATAAGACTTCTGTAGAAATTTGATCACGTGAACGCTCTATACGACCGCGGAACCGCGGCCAAACCCATGCTTGGGCCACGGTTCCGCCGCAGTATTTGCAGTTCAGTGGATCAATTTTTTACAGAGTGTCTCTGGGCTGAAAATTGGGGTTTTGGAATATTATTTTTGGGCCCAGAATTTCTTTATGTGCTACAGTAATGCTTGGGGCCCATTTGGTAAATTTTGATCGATCGGAAAATTTTAAACACATTAGTTCACAGTATTTACATTATATCTGCGACCGTAAATGTCACTCGATCGGTAAATCCTGTCTAACTGCTATAGCCCGGTTAGACGGATTTGCGAACGTGACATTCACGTTGATGTTCTGTGATTGTGCTGTGATGTTGCGGATTGGTCGTGGGGGATAGCCTGGATGCAATGCTAGTACAGTTTTTGTTGTATTATGTACATTTAATATTGCGGGGAGAGCGTCCGACATGTGGACTGCCGTCACTGCCTGTTTGTATTATTCTTTTGGGGCACGACCAGGTTGCGGTCGATGTACCCGTTGTATGTATATTTTACTTTCTGTACTAGGATTACCCCGTGGAGGGGTGCACGGATAGCCGGTTCTAGAGGGCAACAAGCCCGCATCTCATGGCATTGAGACGGAGGGGGCTTCACTCTAGAACTGGCGGGCTATTCGCCGCACTCGTAAGGGGTACAGGTTGACCCAGGAGGGGTGCCCAAGTTACCGGATTCCGTGAAGTGCTGGATGGTCCATTCACGTTGCTGAAGGGGGCTGCCTCGCTTCGGGTTTTGGCAGGTAACTTGCCGCGCCCGTAGGGGTCTAGGATTTCATTGCACAGGCTATCCACACGACCAGAGGAACATCGGGTTTCAGTAGCGGCTCTGTGAAACCCGGGGATCCTAGATATCTGTATTGTTCTTTGATGCTGTACATTTCTGTGATGTTGCATTTTATCACGCCTTGAGCGAAATATTATATATTAATATATATACTAGTAGATGTTGTATATGTTTTACATCCGCGCTAGTCCAGTCCCCGCTCTGTCGTTAGTTAGCTAACCTAACGGGTAATGACGGGACCCGGTGGCGAATGCGGATGGCATATACGTACGTCATTATTTTCGTTCTTTATTGGTGTGATCAATTGATGGGACTGTGTTGATTCGGATCAATACAAGTTAAAAACAAACCTATTCTGATGTTGTTGGAACATTTTTCCAAAAAGCTGTTATTGCAAGGACGTTCACTTTTGTTTTGCACAGTGGTATTCAGTTGGAATATCCTGCTCCTCAGTCGACGAGGCAAGGGCCGAGATCCCTTCACTGGGAGTGACCCCTTGGACAAAAGTTTGCGTCAAGGCAATAACTTCACTATAGCCGATTACTTTTGCTTTGCATCGTGGTATTCAGTTGGAATATCCTGCACCTCATTCTACGGGGAAAGTGCCGAGTTCCCTTCACCGGGAGTGACCTCTTTAGCAAAGGTTTTCGTTGGTATATTTTTCTAAAAAGCTATCCGTTCCTTCAACGATATCAAGTTCATTACGTTAAAGGTTTTCGCTAGAAACCATTCGTAGCCCTCCGTCGTTTCATATGGATAGTCAATAGTATTCAAGCTGTGTTTGTTGGCCATAGTCAAGGCACAGTGTTTGGTAGCTATTGGGTGTTCATATGTAGCATAGATAGATGCGTTGGTTTGGGAAAGTCGTATAGCCTTGTTGGCCCTAGTCAAGGGCTTGTACGGGTGGGTTCAAATTAACCTGGACAATAACGGGTAGAACTTGACATGTGACTTATGATTTGTTGGCCTCAAGGTCATAAGAGCATGGGGCAAAAATCACATCGGGAGTTTCTAAAGAAACTGAAACTTGCCAGATATGCGCATACCTTCTGGAGTGTGATAACGTGAGCGGATTCCGTCACGTTATCATGCGATGATAGTTGGATCCCGATTCCCACTGATGAGTTGGTTTACTCCTCGGGTGATCCCGACTAATTCTTCCTTCGGATTTGGAGAAGAATTTGAGGTTACAGTAGGAGGTTTCCAGATTAGATAAATTAGTAACCATTCTGATCTAGGTTAGAGTGCACGATGAGTGTTTCTTTTCTCTCTCTCTTTGGCAGCGACCATTGACCCGACCCTAAGACTATGACTCAGTGACCAAAATTAACCGAACCTTCTTAAACACCGGCTTTTGGATTGTCAGAGTTGCAAACCTCATTGCCACTCCTACTTTTACCTTTTTCTCCAGGACACCCCGTATTACTACGAACGTCCACTTCCATTGGACAAAACCATCGTATGGTTATATACGAACTCAAAGGAATTATTCAAGGATGGTTTCCGGTTCTGCGGAAAACGAATAGGACTATTCAGTTGTCTTTTCCTTTTACCTTCTCTCAGGTTGCGAGCACTCCTTGGTTTAAGAGATAGTACACCTATTACGCAAATTGGATAGTCTTCTTCCAAACCTTAGGCTGGTGCCGACCGGTAGGGAATGAAGAAAACTAATTAGCCTAACGATGGTGTACAGAAGGTATTAAGTAAAGACATATCAAGCGATTAGTAAGAGGGCAAAGTAAATTGCGACTGATGTTCACGACCAAACCAGGTATTTCATTACCACTCCCATTTCACCTTTGTATTTCTCCAGAACACTCCGTATCACTACGAAGATCCACAGTTTATTGGAAATTCCATCGTATGGTTATATACGAACTCGAAAGGAACTTGTTCCAGTTCGGGGATGGATTCTGGTTCAGAAGAAATAGGAATAAGGTTTATTCAGGTGTCTTTTATTTTCACCTTCTCTCGCGTTGCGAGTGCTCCTAGGATTAGGACAGTACACCTATTATGCTTATTGGATAGTCTTCTTCCAAACCATAGGCCGGTGCCGAACGGTAGGGAAGGAAGAAAACCATTTGGCCTAAAGGGGTGTGCAGAAGGTAATGACTAAAGACATATAACAGGATTTGGAGAGGTGGCAAAGAATTACACGGTTATAGTCGTGAATCTGGATAATGGAAGAGGCATTACTAGGAATACCAGGATACCCCATCGAAACATTTCAATGTTTCAGTTTCACTGTGTACTGTTAAAGGAAAACTGATTTCCCGATTAGATACTTACTCCAGGGTATGTATTTACCAGGTATGATTCTCACATCTGTATGGTTTTACAGATGATGAGTGGGAGTAAGTTATTGGGAATTGGGTGATCATCCTCATTATATTGGGATTCATTGTTATCGGTGATATTTGAGGAATTCACCTGGGTTGTTTGCCGGACGGAAAATATTTGGTTTTGAATATCCGCTGTTATGCACCAATTTCAAATTGATATATCTGTATGTCTATTTTTATAGAGTGAGATTTACCTTTTTGAAATTATGTCTATGACAGTTACCTATATCAGTTGATGGTTAGGTAAGGAGCATTAAACAACGGTGTAATTCTTCTTAACCATAAGTACAGTTTTCAACCTACGACACACAGGGAATGAGTTATTAGGCTCAAGGGACTTATACAGAGGATTGTATATTGTCCAGTGCCCGTTAGGACATAGGGGTTGGTCCTCGTACTATATTCGGTTTACTTATGACTTCTCTAGTTTTTAGACAAGTGTTTCGTAGAAACGCAAGGTATGAATTTTGAGAAGTTATAGGTATATGAATAAAGTAGAGAACCAGGTGTTGCAAGTATCGGGATTTTTCAAGGTGATCGAAGATGTAGATACTTGTGTATGGTATTCAGTTGATAGTGATGATTAAGAGAACTTGCTTCTCTTTCAAGTTACTCATAATTGGAAGCACTCCTAAGTCGAGTAACGCTGGTCGGCCTCTCTCCATTTAGTTGACATGCACTGGATACAGCTGCATGATTTGAATCTGGTTCAATTAAATCAGTGTCTCTGGTCCTATATTGGATATAGAACAGTTCGTATCTTAACGATGTTAAGGTACGGGGAGTTGTCCGGCTTATGCTTAAAACCAGACTCTGGATAACTCAAGGCATGTTTCTGTAATGGCTGTTTGTGGGTTGACCCAGGCTATGACGAGGGTTGATTTTCTATTATAAGAAAGATCAATAGGGATATTGTTCTTGACTCGCGACAGTTTTAATAAAAATGGATTTTTTCAGAAAACAGTAGTGGGCGTATGGTAGAACTGGAAGTAATTCCAGAACCGCAAACGATTACTGAAGATTTGATAAAGAACCTAAAGATTCAATCTGGTTTGACATTCCATTGGCCACTCCGCAGATACGGTGGGTAACCTCAGGCACCCGAGAGGTACTCCGGTAGCCTCAAGGACGGTGGCAGGGAGGTTCTTGTTTACCCAGATTTGCCATTGCTGTTGTTCCAGACTGTGAGACCCGGCAGGAGGATGAGTATAGCGCCGTTCTAAACTAGTTTTAGAAGTGTACGTGTATATGACTCTGCTAGAGGGTTGTCGTGGTCAGTGGGAGCAGCGGAAGCATTGGTGGACAAGTAGCTTATGTCTATTTATAGACTAAAGCAGATGTAGCGGAGATAGATCATCTATTTCTGACATGACAGTCATAGGTTTGACTTCATCAGAATAGGGGATGGATCTGTTAAGAAGGTAGTAGGGTGTGATGTCCTGGTATTTAGATGACATACACAGAGTAGGAAGTGATATTCCTATACTACGATCGGTTATACTTTGGTTGTCACACAGTGGTTTCTCCACATGGGACTTGGATATAATATCAAGACATTTTGGTTACTAGATCTATGGTTTTAGATCTAGATTTGGGTAGTTTCCCAATCTGGGTACTTAGACAGCATTCTATAAGTATTTAGAATGGACGACTCCATGCACGGTAGTATACCTGCAGATGATGGAGTCACCCTCTCTAAAGGTGTCTTACAGACTAAAGGGGAGAGGGATGTGCATGATTGGCAGATCACTTGCTTAGGCAATTGAGTCAATCATGAGATGTCAAGTACCACACCATATGTTGTTTTTGCGGTAGATGCAATAAGTTGATATTGATCCTATCCTGGAAAAACAATCAGAAGCAGTTTTAGAACATAAGTGGATGTTCTAGGGATATGATAACAACAGCCTCTTTTAAGAGACAGTTATCATTCCAGGCTTCCAAGGTGACTTGGACAACAGGGAGGTTGTCAGAGTTATAGTTTTCCTTCTGACGAGGGGCAGTATTTTGGACAGGTGGTCTAAGGAAATACTGAGGGAGGCATGGCGCAGGATACTGATTAAGTTCAGTTGACGATACAGTCTAAGAAGTTTGGATTTGGAGTTCATTTATGAGCTAGGTCCCATCAGACATCCAGACATATTCCAAGACAGGTATTGCTCATTTTGGGAGATGGCTTTCTCCGCGAACTTGAGATATAGAGAGATATAGAAAGAAACATCAAAGCGGATCCACTCACTAAGGCTATTCCTCGAACGCAATAGTTTCGCAAACGAGCTTTGTGAGACTGACTAGTAGAGGAGTTGGGTGTTCGGTATCACACGGGCTGTGAGTATGCGATATCGCAATAATTAGCCTTGAGTGCAAGTGGGAGATTGTTGGAGATAGTGCCCTCAGAGTCAATTATTGGATCACAGGCACGTGATTGCAATGATTGAGGGACGACCTGTCCCAGTAGGACAGTCTTACTCAAGATGATAGTATGCTATCTGGTTTATCTTTATCATCGTGTACTGCTTTAGGTGACCCTACCGGTCACTATTGCACGTTGATAGAGCCCTTAGGATTCTTGCTTGACTGCCGGCAGTATGAGGGCGATCATATACGTGTGAGCTGGTAGTCTATAAGCACATCCTTAAAAGGTCCCTAGTCGTGGGAGTTTCGAGACAGGGCATCGATACTCCAGAGTAGACTAGTGTATACAGTCGAGACCCCGACGAGGGGCGGTGGCCGGTCTCACAAGCCACTGGTGTCAGTTGGTTCACCTAAGATGTATACAGGTGCTCATTGGGTTATGAGTACACCGGACAGGACTCGCCGGGAACCTGCTAGTTAGGATTATACCAGACGTCAGATAGCAGTTCCCAGGTGACATGTGTACAGGTTAGTTCATCAACCTGAGGATCGTCATTTGTCTCGTGTGAGTTCCCACTGTACTTTGATTACTACCCTACCACGCTCAAAGGAGACGTGCAAACAGGTTTTAGTTGGGTACAGTCCCGAGCCACAGGGAGGCAGTGAGCGGATCTTCAGGGGTTCGTCTCTCCCGGTATTGGGGGTGAGGTCGTACTGTGTCTAGGAGAGCCATTACACGAAGCCCTCGGCCGAGGCAGGAGATTTACTGGTAGGTATTCCAGTAGTATCTCAGGGTGTTCTGGGCTACACTCCGACATGACTTGTACCGCTATTGGTGGTCTGACTTTTACCAACCCCCTAGGCCCGCCATGCGATGCTCATAAACGAACGGACCGGACTGTACGGATATTGTCACTGACAGGCTCAATAGGGTGTCAGGATGAGTTTACTCACAGACGTCCCTTTTGGTCAATAGCTGGTGGCCCGTCACGTATGGCTAATACCTCTGACGTGCTAGTGGTTAAATCCACAGCCATAGTATTGACGAGTCTTTAGAGTCCCCCACATTCAGTTGCTCAAGTTTCGGACGAAACGCTGTAGAGGCCGTATGGAGATATGGCAGGGTTCGATCAGATACGTGCGGGATTGCACGGATCCTGATCGGACGGTTTATACTAGCGGGCTTTGGTTTAAGCCGGATCCTAGTATTGCACAGTTTCGATTTTGTCTCATTGCATTTGTATTTCGGTCGGAATACAAATGCAGGTGTTTATACACAGTAGCGGGGTTTTCCTGTAATTTATTACGGGATCAGTTTTTGGAGTTGCCAGTTTGTTTTCCGTTTCGGCCATATTTCTTTGTATCTTTCCTTGGCCGAAGATTGGTGGAGGAGGGCTTATTTGCATTTGTGCAAATTAGCAATTTGGAGGGTTGTCTTTGCATACTTTTGTATCATGATGGTTTCATGATGGAGCCCCATCCCTTGACCTTCCATGGTTCATGATTGATTGACATTGTGATGAGATGATTGGTTGTTGGAGTGTGGTTTTGGTTCTAATAATTCTTGATCATGATCACTTTTCTCTCTCTCTCTCTCTTGTGATTGATCCACACTCCCCTCTCATTCTCTCCATGGGATTTTGGCCGGCCATTCCAAGAGTGGGGTAGGCTGTCCAAATTTGGAGAGAGCATTTTTCCTCTCTTTTGGCTTGAAAAAGATATAGCTTCATCCAAAAAGATTCATACTTTTTTTTCCTCCACCAAATGGCAACATCCTAAACCCGTAGAGACACATAGCACTACACTATATTCTACAGCAAATCTTGGGCACGTCGACTTGCCAACTTCGTGCCCGAGTTGCCTCGGACCAGAGGTGGGAGCCCGTAAAAGTAGCCGGCGATGTGGTGCCCTTCCGGCGACGTGATGGAGACCGGAGATTCCGCGGAAGATCGGGACGGCGACGAGAAGACCGGAGGACACGGATCACTCGGTATATCTCTCTTCCCATCTTGTAGTTAGCTAGCAGTTAGGTTAATGGCATGATCCAGGATTTTAGTGCGCGGTGGTGCCGGTTTGAAAAGTTAAAGTAAATCATCGCTTCCGCATTTTGGCCTCGGGATGACGACCGGGGCGCCGCCGTGTACTTACACAAGCATCCACTATAATATACAATCATGTACAATAATGGACTCTATGGTATACATACAACTAACAATCCCCCACTTGCACTAAGACCAATTGTTGTAGTATCTCATACACAACATCCCTTAAAGTCCTTTTAGGGAAAGGCCTTCATGAGTGGATCCTCCGTGTTATTCTTCCTATCGTCTCTCCTGACCTCGATCTCCCGGAGATCATCCATCTCCCTGATCAGGTGATACTGCCTAAGAATATGTCTGGATCACTGATGGGCTTGAGGTTCCTAGACCAAAGCAACAGCACCATTGTCACCACAATGGTAGGAACCAAGTTCATCTCATGAACATGTATACCCCGATAGCCTCTTTGGTAGCATCGTTGGAAGAGGTGTATTCACCTTTTATCATCAAGTCTGCTACGGTATCTAGCTTGGAACTCTTCCAACATACCGTCCCACCACTGAGGGTAAAGACAAAACCCGCGAGTGCCTTATAGTCGACGTTATCACTCTGGAAGCTCGAATTGGTAAAGGACTGGAGTTTACCGTTACCAAACACCAAGAACATTTCTTTAGTCCGTCTCAAGTACTTAAGAATGTTCTTCACAGCTCTCCAGTGTTTCTCCCCAGGATCTGATTGACACCTACTCACTACACCTAGTGAGTATGATACATCCTCTTAGATCTATCTCTATAGATCTTAATCACTGGATGTAGGAAGCATCACCCAGATCCTTCATGGAGAAACATTATGATAAGAGGAGCTTAACCGAGTGTAGCATACGAACACCATTTCCAATCAAGAATGCTAGTGTATATGCCCTAGAGGCCATTACTGTATTATACTAGTTTGTATATTACTTGATGGAAGCTTGGGATATTCACAGTTGTATAGACAATCTTGCTCGAAATGGTAGTATGCTACTTGGTTTGTTTCTACTTCAATGTGTGCATGTGTTTCTTTTAGCATAACGCCTATACACATCAGTGGAGCCCTTAGGATCTTTGCTTGATTACTATCTTGTGATGGCAGTCACACTAGTGGGGGCTGGGTAATCTACAAGCACATCCTTATACAGGTCCCTAGTCGTTGGATTATCGAGACGGGGCATCGATACTCCGGATTAGACTAGCGTATGCGCTTCTCATCCCAGCAGGGGAGATGGTCTGTCCTACAGCCGTCAGTACGTCGTACTTAAGATAGTATGCGGGGACTCGTTAGGTTATGAGTACACTGGACAGGACTCGTCGGGCACTGTTGATTGGTACTATACCTATCGTCAGTTATTAGTTCCTAGGTGACATGAGTACAGCTTAGTCCACTGACTTGACACCGTCACTTCGCCTCGAGCGTGTTCCCACTGTTCTTTGATTACTACCCTACCACGGCTCAAAGGAGTCGTGCAAACAGGAAGTAGTTGGGTGTAGTCCCGAAGCACTTGGAGGCAGTGACGGTTAGACAGGATTCGTTTCTCCCGGTATTGGGGATTGATATCGCGCTGTGTCTAAGAGAGCTATTACACATAGTCGTCCCTGGCCCGGGCAAGCAAGATATACTGGTAGGTTTTCCAGTGTTATCTCAGGGTGTTCTGGGCTACACTCCGACACGACTTGTACCGCTATTAGGGGACTGACGTTTACCACCCCCTAGGCCCGCCATGCGATATTCTTAGACGAACAGACCGGACTGTACGGAGATTGTCACATTCAGGCTCAGTAGGTGTACGGATGGGTTTACCTCATCGGCCTTCTTATCGACATCTACCTGGGGACCGTTACGTACAGCTAGTGCCGCTTGCGGTATGTGGTTAAACCCACTTCCAGCATAGTGTCGAGTCTTTAGAGTCCCACACAGAGAGTTTCCCTGCACTGAGCCAAAGGTGGAGAGGCCGTATGGTTTTACAGCAAGGTTACGATCACTTACGTACACTTGTGCGCGTATGCTGTTCGGGCAGACAATACTAGTGGGCCTTGGTTTAAGCCGGATCCTAGTATTGTATGGATGGATTAGTTTTGTCTTCTGTGCATTCGCATTCTACGGAATGCGGATGCGAGTGTGTATGCACAGTTGTGAGGAGCGAAGAAAAAGGAGGTGCCTCATTAGGGTTTTGACAGTTGATTCGATCAAAACCATTATGAGGCGGGCTCATTAGGGTTTTGACAGTTGGTTCGGTCAAAACCATTATGAGCCGGGGATATTATTTACTAATCTTTTTAATGATAATTATGTTATGGCTAATTGCTTTGACCATTTGACCATACTTGACTTTATTGACCATTTGACCAAAGTTGACTAGGATCTTTCATGTAAGATCTAGAGTCTTCTTTTGGTTTTTGATTTTATTTTTGTGATGATAATGGTCTAATCAAGGTAGCCAACAACTTTATCATGAAAAGATTAGTAATGATGATGTTTATGGATTATTATTCCATGGTTCGTTATTCTTGGTTCATAATTCTATTCTCATTCTCTCTCATGAAATGAGAAGCTCCATGGTTTCTCCTTCATCTTCCTCCTCTTGATTTTTCCTTTGATCTCATGTGTTAAGAAAATAAGGAAGTAAATTGACAAACACATCCATCTTCTTCTTCTACACAACCTAGGACATCAAGCTTAGCAACCTTGTTGCCCTAGTTACCTCGGTTTGAGGTGGAGCTCGGAACACAAACTCTCGGGTGGATCGTCTTCGACTCTAGGAGGTCGCGGAGTTGACCAATATCCGGATCGATCCTCGGAGCTTGGATAGACGAGGAGGACAGCGGAGAGAAGACCCGAAGGACCGGTTTCGTGAGGTATAATCTCTATGACATAGTAGATAGAACCTCATGTAGTTTGCTAGGTTTTTGTTTAGCAAAGATCCTCTTTTTAGTCCAAGTTGCCTTGTGTCAAAAAATCGTTTTTTACCATTTCCGCCTCCCCGTAAGAACCGAGGTGAGCAACGTGGTCTTACAAAGAGTAAGTCATACACGTACAATACGAGGAAGACCACCTTACTCTCTACAACCTTCTTATATATACAAGGTTCATCTAAGTTTTCTGATGAAGTCAAACTCTTTGACTGCCACATCAGAACAGATGTTCCAACTCCGCGATGCCAGCTTTAATCGCATAGTATCCAGCCATTTCACAGAATCCCCACTCGTGATGGCCTGCTCGAAACTAGTTGGGTCATTATCTTCCATTATGCAATACTCGCTCCCACTGTCATTGAGAAACCGTAGTATCTCTCAGGCGGATGAGGAATCCTGTTCATCTCAGAAAACTGCAAGTTAATACCGCTCAATCATTATCTATTTTGTTTATATAGGTGCTACTAACCAGTGTCTGCTCAGTAATTACAGATTGCAGGTACTCTTGACATAATACTGGAAAAACACTCAATATCACGGATATAGCATTTGGGAGCCGACACTGCAATCAGAACAGAGAACCGACCGATATTCAAGAGCTCTTTTGCAATAAACCTGTGTTCACACAATTTTGGTCCAACACAACATAAGTGTGCACGTAGCTCTTTGATGACTTGGACCATGGTGGGGATGCCCATGGCACTAGTGGGCACATGTGAGTTGATGTGTGTTAAATGCAAAAAGGTGTGATGTAAAGTAAACCATCAAATTTCCCTCCAATTCCACTAAGTACAAACAAGGGTTATTTAGAGAAATCAAACAATATCAGTGGGCAAGTGGAGAGCATACATGACTACCACACCAAGACGAGCCTGATTGCTCGGATTTGGACCGTCAAGAACCCTCCAATGACCGGCATCACCGGGCCCTCTAGCTCCTTTCCCCCCCCCCCCACATTTTTCTTTTGGCACTTTATAGGTATCACATCATCCATTCTATATTGTTTGTTTATTCTATTTTGATGCCTATAAATACCAGAACAGATTAGAGCCAAGGGACCATAGGTAGATGCCATATGATATATTCTTTTTTGTTCATTTTGTTTTAGTTTTGGTTTAGGCTTGAGAGTTGTGTGGGCTTTAACTTGGTTTCTTTTTCTTCTTCTCTCTTAAAGCTTTCTTTTGAGAGCTCCATTATGGAGATTGAATAAGTTACCAATATCATGTACCTCAATTTCATCAAGTGTTGAATAATATTGTTATTGCTTTGTTTACTTGCTTCTTTTGTTTCTTGCTTTCTTTTTCTATTGTTATGTGTAACTAATCTTTCTTTGGTTGTGGTGATGGTGAGGAAATTAAATGAAAGGCCTTGCCTTTCTCCTCCTCTTATTCATGTTTAATGTGCTTATATATATAATTCTAACTTAAAGATTGTTTTATGTAAAGATGTGATATGCTATGTTGAAACCATGGTTACTTTGTAACCTCTTCATATACCATATTCACTCGCTTTCCCCATTTTATAATGTTTAAGCTAAAATCAATTTGGTGTTAAGTTTGCTAAGTTAAGATACGGTATTTTGTGACCTAGTGCTTGACAAACCCTCAGCTTTCATATGCTATATACTATCACAAACACTTAGCAAAGTTAACGATAAAACCAATTGCTCTCACTCGCTAATTTGTGTTTTTGATGTTGATGTATGCTTGCTAACCCTTGTGCTTAGTGTTGATATCTCAAGTTTGGACATACAAACGGTAAGTGAACAATACGGACTAGTTTCGTGTTTGGGTCGAATATCGGTATTTTGATGACTTGTGCTACGCAACCGCATTGACAAGTCATGCTTCACGCTGGGTTCGACACAAGGACAGACAACTCATGAGTAAGGGAGCGTCGAAGGAATCGTCAAGATTCGACCATCCGAGCCAAAGCCACGGCCATTTCTTCTTTAGCTTGTTTTCTTGTTTTCGTATTCTTTATTTCTGTGACAAACCAACCAATTCATTATTTGTTGAACCTTAAACAACAAAACCTAATACACAATTCCCTGCGGATCGACCCGTACAGTAACGATTTGGAAATAGTTTATGCGATTTTCCGTTTTTAGGTAAAATAAATTGGATTTTTCCGTAAAAGCTAGAAGCGATCTTTTTGCAGTATTGAATTTCACTGCACCCAGTTTAGCTAGATTATTGCAAGTTTGCGAGTTTTTGTAAATCACTTGTAATTTTAGTGCATTTTAATATTTTTCCCTAATTAAAATATTATTTTGAGCTTTTAATTATACACTAAATTAGTGGAAATTACATTTTTGCTTGGGTTAATTATTGCTAAAGTGAATCTATGCTAAGTTAATCACTAGATTAGCATTAATCCATCTTCGAAAATATCCATCCATAATATCTAGATATTTGTGTGATTTAAAGAAAATTTTAATTAGAAAATGAAATAGATTAAGAGGTGGCATTGCATTAATGAGCTTTAAATTGTGTTTTTAGCTAGATATTTCCACTCTTTTTCCTAACCTCCTCATTCTTTCCCCCTTGGCCGAGCCACTCCCCTTGGCTGCCCTTTTCTTTTCTCCCCCCATTTCATCTCTCCAAAGCCAAATTAAATCATCAAAAATCCTAAATAAATCACACAAACTCAGTTATAAATCCAAACCCATCTTTCTTCTTCACAATTCAAGATTGGATCTTCTTTCAAGACATCATTTTGGAGGCTAAAATGATGAGTTTTGTTGCTTGAATTTGGATCTTTGTGGAGGTAATAAACCCTAACCCTAAACACTCATTGTTGTTTCAATTCTTTAATTAGCTTATTAGTTGTTAATTTAAAGCTGTTAAGTGCATTTTAAAAATTTAAGAAATGGTTTTTGGATAATCAAGTTAAGGTTTTGATTAGTGAAAAGGTAACTAATAAGTTAAGCTTGAAAAAAACTTAACCTTGTTGCTAGTTTGCTAAATGATATTTTCCTAATTGTATAATTAAGCTATTTAGCAAACTAAACTTTTACTAATCCTATTTGAGTGAGTTTAAAATTCTAGTAAGGGTTTGTATGGTTTAATCATGCTATATTGTGATATTTGTTATTTCTAGTTTTGGTAAAACTTATAGTTTTGAGCTAAAAATGATATAATTTGCTTAATAGATTTTCGGATAATTTAGGCGTAGATTTCTTTTGACGTTGAGACGTTATTTATATTAGATTCCACGTTTATTATTATGTTGTGATTGCGTGATCGGTACGATCAGGGTCTAGGCTTGATGGTTGTGTCGTTTAGCGTTCCAAGCTATGGTTGTGCCGATGTCATTCGTGTCTGTGTAGCTTTTGCTCTTGAGTTGGTTTCGTAGTATCGCTATGAGCGTTAGCCATTTGATGAACACTTGAGAGTACGCTTAGAGTTAGTGCATCGGTTAAACGTAGTTTATACGTGTTATTGGTCGATTGCTAATATTCACTAGTTATATTGTTATATGCATACAGGATCGCAGGCGGGTACTTCGGGCGCTGCGAAGAAGGAAAAGCGAGTGGTTGGCTTTACTTAGCCAGGATTGTTTGTGAGTAGATTTAACATCTACAGGGGAATCGCCGGCATGGCGTTATGCGTCTGGGCTAGATTAAAGATATGACTATTAGTTAGATGTATACGGATATTGATTGTGCATGTGTACCTTTGTTGCATATCTCATTTCCTATTGTGCATGGACTTAGTATTAATGAGACACAACACCATTATTGACGATTCATGTTTTCACGAGCACTAATTGTATGCTACACACACCGTCGATAATTGCCTTGACACACACAACACATATACATATGTGATATTGTATTGTTTAGAGACATTGAGATATGATCCTTAGTTTCCTTCGTGCATATGACATATAGCATACCTGTATACCTACATGCTTACACATATGCCTTGACATGCTTACATACTAGTTACCCATATACCTATATGGTATTGTACCATTAGTAATAGGTATATACACATATGAGATATAGCTACATGTACATCTTGCATATATGCTTACACATAAACCTGGAGGGTATTACATCATTATGGATAGGTAGATACACATATCTTGCTATACCGATATGGTTACGCACACCTGGCTATAGCTATATGTTCACCTTTATTTGATGTTGTATGGACTTGGAGAAATTAGGAACCACATGTTATATATATTAACTTGTTGCAGTTAAATAGCGGTTTTTCCTTTATTTGCTCATATTACTGTTTCATGTTGCATATGTTAGTTATATGTATGCCCTAGAGGCCATTGCTATACATAGGATGTATATTGTAATGGATGCTTGGACATATATAGGGAGGACTTTCTTGCTCGACATGATAGTATGCTATCTGGTTGCTCTTTATCTTAACGTGTACACTGATTGTCTCCCTGTTACATGTTGGTAAAGCCCTTAGGATGTGTACTTGACTACCTGGACTATGATGTGGATCATACTAGTGGGGTCATGGTAGTCCATAAGTACATCCTTCAAGGTCCCTAGTCGTAGGTGTATCGAGACGGGGCATCGATATACCAGAGTAGACTAGCGTATACCTTCTCGACCCATACAGATGGGCGATGGATGATCCCATATCCATTGGTGTTTGACATCAGAGATGATATACGGGTGCTCAGTGGAGACTGGGTACACTGGACGGACTCGCCGAGAACTCCCAGATGGTATTATACCTTACGTCAGATGGTAGTTCTTTGGTGACACTGGTACAGGTTAGTCTGTAGACCCGAGATCGTCATAGAGTCTTGTGTGATTCCCACTGTGCTTTGATTTCCACCTTACCACGTCCAAGAAGGCGTGCAAAACGGTGGTTTTTGGGTACAGTCCCGAATCACATGGAGGCAATGAGCGATAGGAGGGGATTCGTCTCTCCCGGTATAAGGAGTTGATGTTGCGCTGTGTTCGATTGGCTATAACCGGAAATCCCTGGCCAGGGTTGCTGAGATTTACTAGTAAGTGTTACCAGTAGTTTCTTGAACTGTTATAGACCTCCTATCGACACGACTTATCGAGCTGCTGGGGTCTGACGTTTACCACCCCTAGGCGAGATATGCGACATATCAGACGAACAGACCGGACTGTACGGTAAGTATTACTGGTTGGATTCACAGGAGTGTGAGCGGGCTTGCTCGTTGATCTTCTGATCGCTCAATACCCGGGTGGCCGTTACGTTTAGCAGACCGCTTGCGGCTTGTGGGTGTTTGATATGATCATCACTTGCTGCCGGCGTATTGACGAGTCTTTAGAGTCCTACACAGAGGTTTCCTGGCTCAAGCGAAATGAAATAGGAGCGCATATGAGATATGTGCGGGACCGAGAATAATGCGTGTATGTGATACCGTATTCTATTCTCGCGATGAATGTATCGATTGGTTGTATACGATATAACCTAGTTATCGAATCGAGGATTGATTCGATAAGTCGATACATTGGATATTAGTCGGTCATATATGATATGACCGGATCGTTAAATCAAGTGTTGATTTAATGATTTAATGTATAATTATATATTTGATATATCACTTTATATTAACTAGTATTTGTTCACTTATGATGGATTTTCTCACTTGATGTGCACATTGTATATATGATATAGTTTTGTGCACTTGTTTGTATCATGTTTAATGATACATGCAAACTTGGGTGTATGTTTGCTTTAAACTATGATTAGGTTAATGGTTAGGGTTTGGATTATTTATTTATTTATTTATTTATTCATTTTGGAAAAGGTGAAATGGTGGCTTTGTTTTCTTTCTTTGCTTGAAGCTTCTTGATGCTTCAAAGCATCTTTGAAAGTCTACCATTTTTGTTTTCATCCTAATCCTAACCATTACACCTAACCCTAGTTTAGTCTCTACTCTTGTTTGGCTCACCCATGGTTGCATTATGATAGAGATCACTTCATTTTTCTTTTTGAGAATTTTTTGATTCTTTTTCTTCTTCTTCATCTTCTTCTTTAAGTGAAGAAAAAGAAAAGCTCTCTTGAAAAATGTCAAGTGATGATTCCAAGTGAGAAATCCAAATCCAAAGTGAACCCACTTCCTATTTCTTCCTCCTCTACCAGTTGCCAAGTAGTATAGGGTGTTTTCTTCACAAGTTTCATGACTTGGTGAAGTTGGAGCTTGATCTTGAGTTGCCTCGACGTAGATCATCTTCGGCATCGAAGTCGACGACCTAGCCCGATCATTTCTTCGACGAAACCATCGCTAGAGTCCGGGATCCGATGATCGCAGCGGAGGGACATCGTCACGGAGCTAAGGAAGTGGAGGACCGGATCTACAAAGGTTGTATTTTCCGTTCACCCTTAGTTAAGTTGTTAACTTTCATTTTGTTTCGTCTAAACTATAGTTAACGATCTTGCATTAGGGTTTCTCGGCATATAATTTTTGAATTTGGCATGGTTGATGCCATGTGAGACATCATGGGTGTGCCTAGGAACCCTACAGCATATATTATATTCACGGATTTCATATGATGTTTTACTCCTAAGTATATATATATCAGTGGAATAGGACGCCATTAAATATGTACACATATATAATGATCTATACAATTATAATTATTGATTACTGATGTTTTCTGGATTTGAGGACCATGGTAGTTTCATGAAATTATTCATTATTTGAAAAACCTGGTTTGTCTTGATATGATATTTCAGCTTCCACCATAAGATTTCTCAGTTCTGAGCTTATATATTACCCCATGCGAGGAGTGAGTGGGCCGCGTGCGGGTACATGATGGAACCCGATTGGTTCTCCGGGGCAAGAAGATCGACGGTACATGCCGTTGAGCCTGGATGGGGGCGTGTGCCAACCGGTGATACTATTTGGACTCGACGGATATCTGGGGGATACCGATCGAGATTATGTATGCACATGCCTTGTCGATTACGGGTGGTGCACACTAAGGTTCTATAGGATGTACGTACATGACATGGGAGGGTCAGTCCCAGGTGACGGCGCCTCAGAGATGAGTATTTATATGTCGATGTTAGAAACTTGTTTTCATGATATTTTTGGGTGTAGATGTTGGACACTCAGGTTTCATGAGACATACTCGATATTGGATACTGGCTATATGAGATTTAAATGATATTGGATACTGGCTATATGAGATTTACTTAATATTGAACACTCAGGATATATGATACTTACAGGATATGAGGGCCAATTTAGGGGTTGATTTGAGGAAATTTAGGATTTAGATTGTCTTGATGGACTTTGGTCCTGCCACAAGGTCTGGATTCCGTGAGGATGACATGTTTTATCCCATACCCCGCATTTACTTTATATGCATTTCTTCATGTATTAGTTGTACCTGATAGAGTACCTTTCATGACTGTTGCATATACATATTGCCATATTATTGCTTCATGTATTAGTTGTACCTGATAGAGTACCTTTCATGACTGTTGCATATATATGGCCATTTATTGCTTTTTGCTTGCACGTGATAGATTCGTGCAGTACGTGCATACTTGTGATTACCTGCATATGTTATTTACTATTCATGAGTTGGCAACTCACCCCCGTTGTGCCACAGGGTTTGCAGGTTGTTCCTCAAAGTAGTCGAGGCAGGGCTTCTACCTATCATATAATATTTTGCAGCGGATACCGCTACGGCTGACTGGGTGTAGTTTTGCTATAGGTAGGTTTTGCGGTTATCCGATGTTGCTCATTGTATATCCGTTGTATCCTGTACTCTCCATCTACCATTTTCATGTATGACTTAGAGACGCGAGGTGAGGGCGATATTGTATATTATTTTGACTTGGAGGTCTTTTATGCAGTTTTATTTATATCGTCTTTTATTTCTTCGCTACGGCGTCGTATATATGTTGTGGTGGTTGTTTTCTGCCTTTGTGTGTGGATTTGCTCCTGTTCTGGGATGGTTTACTTTTATCTTTGTATGTACCCATTTTTGGGGTTAGTTTTTACAAAGGAGGTGCTGCCAAAATAATTAAGAAAGTAAAGTTGGACTTTAAAGAATTTGTACTTGAGATTTTCAAAAGTTTTAACAATGTTCTTATTACTTACTACTTTTTGATGGTTTAGATTGTTGGGTTTTCGGCTTACTTAAGTTGCGTTACGCCTGTAGACATTGCGTAGTTTAAGGGCCGTCACGTGCCAAATTTTCTGGTCGTAACAAAGTTGGTATCAGAGCGTTAGGTTTTAACTTTCGGAGTGTAGGATGACCTTGGTATGATGGAGTAGGTAGCTTAAGCAGAGTAACGTAGTGTGTGTATGTCCGCGGCATACTCACGACACGGTACTCCGCCTAAAGTGACCTAAGTACTAATTGCTTGAAATTCAATCCTTGATGATACGTATCCTTGTGATTCGATTTCCGTGTTCATATAGAATCCTATTTCCATTTATTGCCTTTGCTGCCGATGACCATGAGGACTCAGAGTGATGCAGCGAGAGCCGAGGTCAGAGTTGACTCGTGTGGGACGAGGACCGACCAGGATGGCATGCTTATTGCACAGGAGCAGATGCATCTGCCTTCGATAGATCGTATCGCTAGGCTTGAGGCGGAGATGCAGGACTTGCGCCAGATGATGAGGCCGTTGTTTGAGGCCAGTCGAGCACAGCGACAGGAGGTTGCCACCCCTGTTACCCAGTTGTTCCTTGCAATCAGCACACAGCATTGTGTTATTTACACAGCACCAGTGAACGCAGCCCTATTTGACGAGGAGCGTTTTTCCGAGACTTTGGGAGTTCGAGGACAGAGGAGGGCTCATGTAGGTGTGTCAGCCCCGAGACAGAGGTTCAGTCGTCGTGACAGGTTTCGTGCACGTCGCGGGAGCAGCAGAGGCTTGGAACGAGAGACGTGTTAGCTAGATCAGCCGTTTGTTGTGTTAACTTCTATCGGCGATTCTTTTGTTGCGCGATACGTATATCGGTCGTGTGCCAATCGGATAGGAGATAGAGATTCATCCGTCGCTTTGATCCTTCTAGAGATGTTGGATTTGACGTTCTCCTGGGCACGGACTGTTTAGCTACGTGCTATGCGTCTGTGGACTACCGCGAGAAAACAGTCAGGTTTTGTATTCCCGGCAAGTCAGTTCTTGTTGTGCGGGGGACAGTGGTGCCGCCCATCACAGCTTGAATTCAACCTTTTTCGCTAGTCGGCTTTAGAGGAGAGGATGTCAAGGATTCGTAGATTTCATTTGTGATACCGGAGCCACAGTGGGTTTGTTGGACCGATTTCCTATCGTGCGAGGGTTTTCCGACGTCGTTCCAGATGAGCCGGCGAAGCTTAGGGAGCTTAAGGATCTGCTGCAGAGTTGCTAGATAGGGGAACTTGTGCGTCCGAGTGTTTCGCTTTGGGGAGCTCCTATTCTTTTTGTCAGGAGAACGACGACAGTTTAAGGTTGTGTATTAATGGATCGTCAAATGAACCGAGTTACGGTGCAGATAGGTATCCTTTGCGTCGCATTGACGATTTCTTTGATCAGCTCCAGGGTGCGAGACATTTTCTAAGTTTGTTTAGGATCAGGTAATCATTGGTTGTGGGTTCGGAGTGATGACATTTCGAAGACTGCTTTTTGTGCGCGCTATGGGCAGTATGAGTTTTGGTGGTGACGTTGGACTCACCAATGCCCTAGCAGCATTCGTGGATGTGATGAACCAGATTTGTTCAGGCCGTTCCTCGACCAGTTGATTGTTGTGTTATTGATGACATTCTAGTCTTTTCCAAGACATGAGGAACATGTGCAACACTTGAGGATTTGCTTTGCATGTTAGTGTATATGCCCCAGAGGCCATTACTGTATCATACTAGTTTGTATATTACTTGATGGAAGCCTGGGATATTCACAGTTGTATAGACAATCTTGCTCGAAATGATAGTATGCTACTTGGTTTGTCTCTGCTTTAATGTGTACCTGTGTTTCTTTTAGTATATCACCTATACACATTAGTGGAGCCCTTAGGATCATTACTTGATTACCAGCGTTGTGATGGCAGTCACACTCGTAGGGGCTGGGTAATCTACAAGCACATCCTTATATACACGTCCCTGGTCGTGGGATTATCGAGACAGGGCATCGATACTCCGGAGTAGACTAGCGTATGCGCTTCTAATCCCAGCACGGGAGACGGTCTGTCCCACAGCCGTCAGTACGTCGTACTTGAGATGGTATGCGGGTGCTCGTTAGATTACGAGTACACTGGACAGGATTCGTCAGGAACTGTTGGTTGGTATTATACCTATCGTTAGTTATCAGTTCCTAGGTGACAAGAGTACAGCTTAGTCCGCTGACTTGACACTGTCACTTCGCCTCGAGTGTGTTCCCACTGTACTTGATTACTACCCTACCACGGATCAAAAGAGTCGTGCAAACAGGTAGTAGTTGGGTGCAGTCCCGAAGCACTTGGAGGCAGCGACGGTTAGACAGGATTCGTCTCTCCCGGTATTGGGGGTTGACATCGCGTTGTGTCAAGGAGAGCCATTACACAAGTAGTCCCTGGCCAGGGCAAGCGAGATATACGGGTAGGTTTCCAGTGTTCTCTCAAGGTGTTCTGGGCTACACTCTGACACGACTTGTACCGCTATTAGGGGACTGACGTTTACCACCCCCCTAGGCCCTCCATGCGATGTTCTCAGACGAACAGACCGGACTGTACGGAGATTGTCACATACAGTCTCAGTAGGAGTTCAGATGGGTTTCACCTCGTCAGTCTTCTTATCGGCATCTACCTGGGGGCCGTTACACAAAGCTAGTGCCGCTTGCGGTCTGTAGTTAAACCCACTGCCGGCGTAGTGTCGAGTCTTTAGAGTCCCACACAGAGGGTTATTCGCCTTTGGGCAAAACAGAGTAGAGGTCGCATGGTTTTGCGACAGAGTTCGTTCACATCCGCGCACTTATGCACGTTTGGTGTCCGGACAGTCATTACTAGCGGGCTCTGGTTTTAGCCGGATCCTACTATATGTTTTGGGTTTAGTTTTATCTCATTGTATTCGTGTTCCTCGGAACACGAATGCGGGTGTGTTTGCACAGTTGATTGAGGCGGAGGAAGAGGATTTTCGTTAGGGTTTCGGAACGGGTGTGTATGCACAGTTGACAGTTGTCTTTTTCCAAACCCTAATGAATATGTGAAATATCAATTAATAATATAAATTAAATGAAATTGAGTTATGGTTAGGGTTGTTGACTTGTTGACCAAGGTTGACTTGTTGACCTTGGTTGAAATATTGACCATCATCATTACACTTCAAAGATGCTCTTTGATCTTTGCGAAAAACATTTAATGTGAAATGATAATGGTCTTATCAAACCAACCATCACCTTTTTCATTTGATTAAAATTATTAATTAGATAATTCACATATATGTGATATGGTTGTAATATTCTATCATAATCTCATTCTCACTCTCTCTCCTCTTTTGCTCTCCCTCTTCCTCAAGCTCAAGGAAAATTCATCTCATGTGTTGAGAAATATTTCCTTTAAGATAAAACCCCCAAAGCCACTCTCTACTCATTCTAAGGTTGAAGGTCTAGCAATCCGGAGACTTTAGTTTTCTCAAGTTCGAGGAAGAAGCTCAAGGTAGAGACCCTCAGGTGGATCCATCTTCGGCAAGAGAAGGCGACGAGGAGAGAACCATCCCACCACTACAAGGAGTCCAAGAGAAGGAGTTCAAGTTGAGGTATAACCCCTAACCGAGTAGATAAATCTCTAGTTAGGTTGCTAGTGTGTAGTTTAGCCAAGATCCGTATTTTATAGTCCATGTTACCATGACCTTAAAAATCATTTTTCGTCGTTTCCGCAAGCCTGTAAGAACCGGGAGAGGTAACGTGGACTTACAGTGGTATCAGAGCCTAGCTAAACACACCCTAGCATGTTAGCAAAGTATTTAGAATTTCGATCGGACGAAAAACCGCAAAACACCCCGTAAAATTCAAGTTTCTGCCGATTTTTATTTCTGCTCTAAAAATAATAAATCATGTACTAAAAATCGGCTCCTGCTTTTTAAAGAACAGGCAAGAAAAATGATCCAGTGAACCGACCAACTCACCGCGGTTCCGCGGCAAGAGCTTACTCCTGCCGTGGATCCGCGGCCGAATTGACTTGGCCGTGGATCGTTTCTCCTGCAGTTTTCTTCTGGTGGTGTTTTGTGATTTTTGAGATGGTTTGTTTCTGCCCAGAATTTTCAGAGAACAAATTTGTTTTTGGGGTGGTTACAAATTCGTATTTTGGTCGATTTTCTGTAGACTTTTGCTAATGGGTTGTATCTGTAATGTTATATATGTATTGAACGTCTGCTAATCACTATACGTCGATTAGTGGGGGTTATACATATCCGTGATCTGTATTGTTGATGGTATGTGTATATGAATTCGTTGGATTGTCGCGGATGAATAGCCCGGGGATTATAAGATGAGAGTTTTGTTTATCTTTCTTTTCATGTAATATGTAAATTTGATGTAATATTATTTGTATGGCGGCACATCCGGGATGAGGTTGTAGCCGCCATTGTATAATTTCTTTTTACTGTTTTTGCTCTTAGGATAGACCTAAGGTGAGGTGCACAAACTACCGGGTATCTCGAAGTGCCGAGTGGCCTACTCACGTCGTTGAGAGAGGTTGCTTCGCTTCGGGTATTTGGCGGGTAGTTTGCCGCACCCGTACGGGGCTAGGGTGGGATATTGGCTATTCATCGCGACCGTGTAATCCGCTTTTCGTTACAGGCTCGAACGGAATGCGGATTCCTAGTATATCCAATGTATTCATCTGTGATCTGGAATGGCTATCATTGCTATATATCTATATACGATATCTATTTAGACGTTGCTTTTGTTTTGCATCCGCGCTAGTCCAACCCCCGCTCTGTCGTTAGTTAAGTAACCTAACGGGTGATGACGGGACCCCGTGGCGAATGCGGATGGCATAAGCGTACGTCATATTTTCGTTGTTTTCTGCAATGGTAGGATTAAATGATGGGACACATTAAAATTTAATGCAAGAAAATAAACCAAGTAAAAGTCGTTGGAACACTTTCAAAACCACTCGGTTCTTTTCAAAAACAAACTTTTAAATGCGGAGCTTGAACCACTCCTTTTAAAAGCTATCTCGTTCCATCGATTATATCAAGTTCACTACGTTCACGGTTTCGCCAAAACCATTCGTAGCCTTCCATCATTTCAGTTAAATATTCGGTAGTATTCAAGCTATGTATTTTGACCTCACGCCAAGGCATAGTGTTTGGTAGCTGCCGGATATTTATCTGTTGCATAGATAGAATGCGTTGGTTTGAGACAGTCGTACTGCCATTTTGGCTTACGTCAAGGGTAGGTACGGGTGGGTTCAAATTAACCTGGATAATGATGGGTAGAACATGACATGTGACTTATGACATTTGACTTCACGCCAAGGTCATAAGAGCATGGGGCAAAAATCTACATCGGGAGTTTCAAAAGAAACTGAAACTTGCTAGCGCTGCATACCATTTGGAGTGTGATGATTCTGGTAGGATTCCTTCAGTTTTGTCACGCGATGATATTTGGATCCCGATCCTACTGTGAGTATATGCTACTCCTCGGGAAATTTCTCACTTAACGATCAATGCTATAAACCTAGTAGGTGTCTCGAAAGGTGTTAGCGGGGCTACGCCCCCAGGGAAAAGAGGTTATTTAATTAAGGAACTTCATGAAAGCGTTAGAAAACCTCCCTCGAAGTACCAACACTGGCCTGGCTGAACGGTTAAGCAAGTATTGTATGTTGAGATTGATCCCGACTAATTCTTCCTTTTTGGTTTGAGGAGGCATTCGAGAGACAGTGGGAGCCATCCTGTTTAGTCAAATTAAAAACCACTCTAAACTTGCAAGAGCATCATGCTAAAGTGTTTCTTCTCTCTCTCCTAATTGCAGGGACCAATCGACATGACCGGACTTAAGTTATTACTAGATAAAAACATACTGAGAGGGCCAAACTACAAAGATTGGCTCAGGAATGTCAAAATGGCAATCACTTACGACAAGTCGGGGTATCTCCTTACCACCAAAGCTCCTCCTGTCCCAGGTCCAACCTCCAGCGTCGCGGATATAGAAATCCGTAAGACATGGGAAATCGACTGCGCGAAGGCCAAGTGCCTCGTGCTTGCCTTTATGGACAATGAACATCTGAGGAGGCACGAGAATATGGACCTGGAATCCATATTTCTTCATACAAAAGAACTGTAATGAGAGCAATCCCGTATCGCCAAATACGAAGTCTCGAAAAAGTTGTTTTCGACAAAATTGGCCGTCAGATTATCGGTAGCGGAACACGTGCTTAAGATGATTGGCTATATTGAAGAGCTAGCGGACCTTGGGACCACGTTAGAGAACGAGCTCTATACGGATTTCATTCTCCAGTCCCTTCCTTCCACTTACGCCCAGTTTATCCTGAACTTCAACTTGCAAGAAAAAGAAGTTGAACTTTCAAAACTCCTCAACCTGCTGAGGAGTGCAGAGGGCACCCTACAGAAAGGTAGGGAAACATCCACTTTGTATGTAGGAGGATCTTCCTCTTCTAAGTCCAAGGCGAAAGCCAAGGGAAAGAAGAAGAAAGCCCCCGCCAAACCAAGGGGCGGTGTTAGTAAAGTGGATACGAAGGGAAAGGAAAAGGCAACAAAGGTAGTAGGAAAGCTTGTGGGAAAGGAAGAATGCTTTTACTGTCACAAGAGTGGACACTGGAAAAAGGATTGCAGGGCTTGGAAGGCCAGAACCCAAGATCTGAAGCAAGTTGCGGCTTCAGTTTCAGGTGTGTATGTTATTGAAAACTGTCTATCAATAAACTCTACATCCTGGGTATTGGATACCGGATCAGGATCTCATATCTGTAATTCTTTGCAGGCATTGAGAAGGCGTAGGGTTTTGAAGGCAGGTGATATGACCCTCAGAGTTGCAAACGGAGCTGGCATGGATGCTGAGTCCGTGGGGGACTATCACCTGGGATTGTCAGATGGGCATGTTTTGGTTTTGCGTGATTGTTATTTTGTACCCAATGCAACCTGTAATATCATATCTGTATCTTTATTATCTAAAGAAGGTTATGAATTTGCATTTGTAAGTAATGTTGTGAACATTCACCTTAATCAAGTTTTGATTGGGTCAGGTACATTAAACAATGGTATATACGTATTAAACCAACCACAGATTTTCAATGTCCAGAATACACACAAAAGAAAGTCTCCAGAAATCAATCATGCTTTCTTATGGTATTGTAGACTGGGTCACATCAATGAGAGAAGGTTGACGAAGTTACATACAGAAGGATATTTGGATTCGTTCGAATATCATTCATATGCAACTTGTCAATCCTGTCTCAAAGGAAAGATGACAAAGACTCCGTTCACTGGACACGGGGTAAGAGCGAGCGAGCTCTTAGGGCTCATACACAGTGACGTGTGTGGTCCAATGTCTACACATGCGCGAAGCGGTTATTCTTACTTCATTACTTTTACGGATGATTTTTCAAGGTTCGGACATGTCCTCTTAATGAAGTATAAATCTGAAGCCTTTGAAAAGTTCCAGGAATACAAGAATGAAGTAGAAAAACAAACAGGCAAAAGTATCAAGACACTAAGATCTGATCGAGGTAGTGAATACTTAAGTGCCGAGTTCCTGGATTACTTAAAAGAGAATGGAATTCTTTCTCAGCTTACTCCTCCATACACTCCGCAACATAACGGTGTATCGGAGAGACGGAACCGAACCCTATTGGATATAGTACGTTCCATGATGAGTAACGCTGAGTTGCCGCGATCATTCTGGGGATATGCGCTAGAATCAGCTGCATACCTTTTGAACCGAGTTCCAACTAAGACTGTGCCTACCACACCATATGAGATATGAAGTGGGAAGAAACCCTATTTTCAATATCTGAAGATCTGGGGATGTCCAGCTTTTGTCAAAAAGCAGCATGCCGACAAACTCGAGGCACGCTCAGTACTGTGCAAGTTTGTGGGATACCCAAAGAACTCCAGGGGGTATCTTTTCTATCATGCAGAGGAACAAAAGGTCTTTGTTTCTCATAATGCCCACTTTCTGGAACACCAGTTCTTAGAAAAGGAAATTAGTGGGAGCGCGATAGAACTGGAAGAAATTCCAGAACCACAGACTATTACTGAAAGCTTAGTAGAACCAGACGGTTCGAAAGAACAGGACATTCCTACGCCGCTCCGCAGGAGTTGTAGGCAATCTCATCCTCCCGAGAGATACTACGGTTTTCTCATAGATGGGGATAGAGAGGATTGCATCATTGAATATGATAAGCCGACTAGCTTCCAGCAGGCCATTCAGAGCGTTGACTCGGTAAAATGGCTGGATGCAATGCGGACCGAAATGGAGTCCATGTACACCAACAAAGTATGGATTTTGTACATTGCTCCAGATGGGGTAAAACCCGTAGGATGCAAGTGGATCTTCAAGAGGAAGATTGGTGTGGATGGACAGGTTGAGACCTATAAAGCTAGACTTTTTGCAAAGGGTTTTCGTCAAAGACCTGGTTTGGACTATGACGAAACCTTTTCTCCAGTGGCTATGCTAAAATCCATTCGGATCCTTCTTGCCATTGCTGCGTTCCACGATTATGAAATCTGGCAGATGGACGTAAAGACCACTTTTCTAAATGGAAATTTAGAGGAGTGTGTCTATATGGACCCGCCAGAGCGCTTCATTCAGAGTGGGAGCAGCGGAAAGATGTGCAAGTTGCTTAAGTCCATTTATGGACTGAAGCAGGCATCGCGGAGTTGGAACATCTGTTTTGATGAGACGGTCAAAGAATTTGGCTTTATCAAAAATCCAGATGAACCATGCATCTATAGTAGATTTGTAGCACGAACTGTCATATTCCTCGTTTTATACGTGGATGACATTCTCTTGATAGGAAATGACATTCCTATGCTACAATATGTCAAAGGGTTCTTGTCACACAGGTTCTCCATGAAAGACCTGGGTGATGCCTCTTACATTCTGGGGATCCGGATCCATCGTGATAGATCCAAGAGGATATTAGGACTTTCACAGTCCAGGTACATCGACACCATACTGAAAAGATCAGTATGGAAGATTCCTAGCGCAGTAATCTACCGGCTTGTCACGGGATCACCCTCTCCAAAGAGATGTCTCCCAAGACTGATTTGGAAAGGGATCGCATGTCTATTATACCCTACGCTTCTGCGGTAGGCTCTATAATGTATGTGATGTTGTGTACCAGACCAGATGTTGCTTACGCACTGAGTGTGGTAAGCCGGTATCAGTCAAACCCTGGGGAGAAGCACTGGATAGCGGTAAAGAACATTCTCAAGTACCTGAGAAGGACTAAGGAGATGTTCTTGGTGTATGGCGGAAAAGACCTCCAGATTGAGGCCTTGCTGACTCCAGCTTCCAGTGTGACAAGGATGATTCCAAGTCCATGTCGGGTTTTGTCTTTACCCTCAATGGAGGGACGGTGTGTTGGAAGAGTTCCAAACAGAAAACCGTTGCTGACTCGACTATGGAAGCGGAATATATCGCTGCATCTGATGCCGCAAAAGAAGCCGTCTGGATGAAGAAGTTCTTGAAAGAACTTCAGGTGGTTCCATCCATTGTTGATCCAATACCTCTGTATTGCGACAACAACGGGGCTATAGCTTTAGCGAAGGAACCCAAGTCCCATCAGAAATCCAGGCACATCTTGAGGCGGTATCACCTGATCAGGGAGATCGTGGATCGCCAGGAGATCGAGGTTCGGAGGGTTGCTTCAGAAGATAACACTGCAGATCCACTCATGAAGGCCTTACCCCAGACTCAGTTCGAGCGGCTGATCGAGATGATAGGTCTTCGATACGCCAGTACATGGCCTTAGTGCAAGTGGGAGATTGTTAGTGTATATTCCCTAGAGGCCATTACTGTATCATACTAGTTTGTATATTACTTGATGGAAGCTTGGGATATTCACAGTTGTATAGACAATCTTGCTCGAAATGGTAGTATGCTACTTGGTTTATCTCTGCTTTAATGTGTACATATGTTTCTTTTAGTATATTACCTATACACATTAGTGGAGCCCTTAGGATCTTTGCTTGATTACCAGCGTTGTGATGGAAGTCACACTCGTGGGGGCTGGGTAATCTACAAGCACATCCTTATATACACGTCCCTGGTCGAGGGATTATCGAGACAGGGCATCGATACTCCGGAGTAGACTAGCATATGCGCTTCTCATCCCAGCAAGGGAGACGGTCTGTCCCACAGCCGTCAGTACGTCGTACTTGAGATGGTATGCGGGTGCTCGTTAGATTACGAGTACACTGGACAGGACTCGTCGGGAACTGTTGGTTGGTATTATACCTATCGTCAGTTTTCAGTTCCCAGGTTACATGAGTATAGCTTAGTCCGCTGACTTGACACTGTCACTTCACCTCGAGTGTGTTTCCACTGTACTTTGGTTACTACCCTACCACGGCTCAAAGGAGTCGTGCAAACAGGTAGTAGTTGGGTGCAGTCCCGAAGCACTTGGAGGCAGCGACGGTTAGAAAGGATTCGTCTCTCCCGGTATTGGGGGTTGACATCGCGCTGTGTCAAGAAGAGCCATTACACAAGTAGTCCCTGGCCAGGGCAAGCGAGATATACCGGTAGGTTTCCAGTATTATCTCAGGGTGTTCTGGGCTACACTCCGACACGACTTGTACCGCTATTAGGGGACTGACGTTTACCACCCCCCTAGGCCCGCCATGCGATGTTCTCAGACGAACAGACCGGACTGTACGGAGATTGTCACATACAGGCCCAGTAGGAGTTCAGATGGGTTTCACCTCGTCAGTCTTCTTATCGGCATCTACCTGGGGGCCGTTACGCACAGCTAGTGCCGCTTGCGGTCTGTGGTTAAACCCACTGCCAGCATAGTGTCGAGTTTTTAGAGTCTCACACAGAGGGTTATTTGCCTTTGGGCAAAACAGAGTAGAGGTCACATGGTTTTGCGACAGGGTTCATTCACATCCGCGCACTTGTACACGTTTGGTGTCCGGACAGTCATTACTAGCGGGCTCTGGTTTCAGCCGGATCCTAGTATATGTTTTGGGTTTAGTTTTATCTCATTGTATTCGTGTTCCTTGGAAGACGAATGCGGGTGTGTATGCATAGTTGATTGAGGCGGAGGAAGAGGATTTTCATTAGGGTTTCGGAACGGGTGTGTATGCACAGTTGACAGTTGTCTTTTTCCAAACCCTAATGAATATGTGAAATATCAATTAATAATATAAATTAAATGAAATTGAGTTATGGTTAGGGTTGTTGACTTGTTGACCAAGGTTGACTTGTTGACCTTGGTTGAAATATTGACCATCATCATTACACTTCAAAGATGCTCTTTGATATTTGCAAAAAACATTTAATGTGAAATGATAATGGTCTTATCAAACCAACCATCACCTTTTTCATTTGATTAAAATTATTAATTAGATAATTCACATATATGTGATATGGTTGTAAAATTCTATCATAATCTTATTCTCACTCTCTCTCCTCTTTTGCTCTCCCTCTTCCTCAAGCTCAAGGAAAATTCATCTCATGTGTTGAGAAAGATTTCCTTTAAGATAAAACACCCAAAGCCACTCTCTACTCATTTTAAGCTTGAAGGTCTAGCAAGCCGGAGACTTTAGTTTTCTCAAGTTCGAGGAAGAAGCTCAAGGTAGAGACCCTCAGGTGGATCCATCTTCAGCAAGAGAAGGCGACGAGGAGAGAACCATCCCACCACTACAAGGAGTCCAAGAGAAGGAGTTCAAGTTGAGGTATAACCCCTAACCGAGTAGATAAATCTCTAGTTAGGTTGCTAGTGTGTAGTTTAGCCAAGATCCGTATTTTATAGTCCATGTTACCATAACCCTAATAATCGTTTTTCCGCAAGCCCGTAAGCACCGGGAGAGGTAACGTGGACTTACATTGCAGACATTGGAGCACCAGCTGTTTGCTAAATTCTCAGAGTGTTCCTTCAGACTTGATTGTGTTGACTCCTGGGTCTTATAGTTACGGGAGACGGTATTCGTATGGGCCCGAGGAAGATCGAGGCCGTTCAGCTTGGCCTAGACTTGCAACGGGGACAGTTGTCCGCAGTTTTGGGCTTAGCAGGTTTTTACCACCGTTTCGTGCAGGATTGTTTGTGTATCGCTGCACCATTGACTGGACTGACCAGGAAGGAGGTTCCTTTTTCTTGGACTGTGGCATGAGAGCCGAGTTTTCAGCAGTTGAAGACTCGGTGGACGACTGCACCAGTTCTATCTTTGCCTTCTGGATTGGGCGACTTTGTTATTTACTGTGATGTTTCACGAGTGGGGTTCGATTGTGTACTGATGTGGCACTATAGAGTTATCGCTCATGCTTCCCAACAGTTGGAGGAAGTACCAGTAGGATATCCCACTCATAATCTGGAGATGGCCGTGGTGGTCATGCGTTGAAGATTAGGAGACACTACTTGTTCGGAGAGCCGTGTCAGATTTTCACAGACCACCAGAGCTTAATTTACATCTTCCTGCAGCAGGATCTGAGTTGAGACAGCGCTGTTGGATGGAGCTTGTAAAGTATTGTGATTGTGAGATCCTTTATTACTGTGGCAAGGCGATTGTGGTAGCTGATGCTTGAGTCATAGGCCTAGGTTTAGCTTGTCCCAGTTGTGCGCAGTTCTGAGACAGTCTTCTGTAGATTTACAATTCTTGTCCGATCGTGAAGTACAGCTTAAGTTCGCCGCTTTTAAGGGGGGACAGCTTGCTCATGTCCGCGCCCGTCTACTTTTACTTTATCATTTTCGTGAGGCACAGCCCACCGATGCTCGTTGTCTATGATACTTGAGCATGTTCGGTAGGGTAAAGATTCGGAGTCCTTGATTTATGACTAGGGTGTGCTACGTTTAGGGACGCGTTTGTGTGTACCTGATACTGATGGGTAGAGACGCGAAATCCTAGAGCAGGCATATCAGTCATCTTTCACTGTTCATTCAAGTCCACCAATTTGTAGCGTGACTTGTGAGATAGTTACGGGTCGGCAGGGATGAAGAGTGAAGTTTCGGATTTCGTTTTGAGGTGTCTGACTTGTTGCGAGCTAATGTTGAGTATCTGAGACCGGCTGGAGAGTTGCAATCTTTAACCGTTCTAGAGTGGGAATGGGAGTAGATCTCCATGAATTTCATTGTGGTGTCTACCTAGGTTGAGTTAGGGTGTGACTCCATTTGGGTGTTTGGGGTCCGGTTATGCTCAGTTTGCTCAGTTGTTTTTCGATAAGTTTGTGCATTTGCACGGAGTTCCTTAATATGTGGTATCCAATAGAGGCACCCAGTTCGCTTGCCGTCTTTGGCAGAAGCTTAAGGAATCTTGAGTACTGATTGAGCTTTAGCTCCGCTTTTCTATCTGTGGGACGATGGTCAGTTAGAGAGAACTATACAGACTCTGGAGGATATGCTTGTGCGTACGTACTATATGTTTGTTGGCAGTTGGGATCATCACTTGCCATGGATAGGTTTCTCCTTCGTTAGTTGTTATTAGGAGACGTTCCAATTGGCAACCTTTAGGTTTTGTTTGGTAGGTCGTGTCGATCGCTAGTCTGTTTTTCTGACTCTGCGAGAGTAGGATTTTTGGACCCCAGCTAGTCATAAGACAATGGAGAAGATCCAGTTAATTCAGGTCAAGATGAGAGTAGCCCAGTGCAAACAGAAGTCTTATGCCGACCGTGGTGGTCCCAGACTTGAGTTCGCAGTGGAAGATCATGTATTCCTACGGATTTTTTCGATGAAATGGCATGTTGAGTTTTGGGAAGCTTAGTCCCAAATTGTTGGTCCTTTGAGATCCTCGACCGAGTTAGTTCCGTTGCCTATAATTTGGCACTTCCGCCTAGATTATTGAGTATTCGCCCCATTTTCCGTATGTCGATACTTCGCAAATACCTTCATGACCTTTCTCACATGATTCACCACCAGACCATTTAGCTTGGACGCGATCTTTTCGTTTACCGGCAGCCGATTGTGTTAGTGGATCGGCAGGTGAAGAAACTTCGGTCAAAGGTCTTTCCATTTGTGGAGATTTCTTTGCCGTAGCCGTCTAGTGAGGAGATCACTTGGTAGGCTGCGAGCGAGATGTGAAAGTTTGGTACTCATCTCTTTGAAGGTGCACGTAGTAAGAATTTTAAATTCGGGGACCGAATATCTTTAAGGGGGAAGATTGTAACGTTTTGGAAATCGTTTATGCGATTTTCCGTTTTTAGGTAAAATAAATTGTATTTTTCCGTAAAAGCTAGAAGCGATCTTTTTGCAGTATTGAATTTCACTGCACCTAGTTTAGCTAGATTATTGCTAGTTTGGGAATTTTTGTAAGCCACATGTAATTTTAGTGCATTTTAATATTTTTCCCTAATTAAAATATTATTTTGAGCTTTTAATTATGCACTAAATTAGTGGTAATTACATTTTTGCTTGGGTTAATTATTGCTAAAGTGAATCTATGCTAAGTTAATCACTAGATTAGCACTAATCCATCTTTGAAAATATCCATCCATAATATCTAGATAGTTGTGTGATTTAAAGAAAATTTTAATTAGAAAATGAAATAGATTAAGAGGTGGCTTGCATTAATGAGCTTTAAATTGTGTTTTTAGCTAGATATTTCCACTCTTTTTCCTAACCTCCTCATTCTTTCCCCCTTGGTCGAGCCATTCCCTTTGGTTGCCCTTTTCTTTTCTCCCCCCATTTCATCTCTCTAAATCCAAATTAAATCATCAAAAATCCTAAATAAATCACACAAACTCAATTATAAATCCAAACCCATCTTTCTTCTTCACAATTCAAGCTTGGATCTTCTTTCAAGACATCATTTTGGAGGCTAAACTGATGAATTTTGTTGCTTGAATTTGGATCTTTATGGAGGTATAAACCCTAACACTAAACCTTAATTGTTGTTTCAATACTTTAATTAGCTTATTAGTTGTTAATTTAATGCTTTTAAGCGCAAGTTAAAAATTTAAGAAATGGTTTTTGGATAATCAAGTTAAGGTTTTGATTAGTAAAAATGTTAACTAATAAGTTAAGCTTGAAGAAAACTTAACCTAGTTGCTAGTTTGCTAAATGATATTTTCCTAATTGTATAATTAAGTTATTTAGCAAACTAAACTTTTACTAATCCTATATGAGTGAATTTAAATTTCTAGTAAGGGTTTATATGGTTTAATCATGCTATATTGTGATGTTTGTGATTTATAGTTTTGGTAAAACTTGTAGTTTTGAGCTAAAATTGATATAAGTTGCTTACTAGATTTCTGGATAATTTAGTCGTGGGTTTCATTTGACGTTGCGACGTTATTTATATTAGATTCTACGTTTATTATTGTGTTGTGAATGCGCGATCGGTACGATCGGGGTCTAGGCTTGATGGTTATGTCGTTTAGCGTTCCTAGCTAGGGTTGTGCCGATGTCATTCGTGTCTTTGTGTAGTTTTTGCTCTTGAGTTGGTTTCGTAGTGTCGCTACGCGCATTATCCACTTGATGAACACTCGAGACTACGCTTGGAGTTGGTGCGTCGGTCAAACGTAGTTTGTAGGTGTTATTGGTCGATTGCTAATATCCACTTGTTATATTATTATATGCTTACAGGATCCCAGGCGGGGACTTCAGGTGCTGCGAAGAAAGAAAAGCGAGTGGTTGGCTTTACTTAGCCAGGATTTTTTGTGAGTAGATTTAACATCTACAGGGGAATCGCCCACATGGCGTTATGCGTCTGGGCTAGATTAAATGATATGACTATTAATTAGATATATATGGATATTGATTGTGCATGTGTACCTTTGTTGCATATCTCATTTCATATTGTGCTTGGACTCAATATTAATGAGACACAACACCATTATTGACGGTTCATGTTTTCACGAGCACTAATTGTATGCGACACTCACATCGTCGATAATTGCCATGACACGCACAACACCTATACATATGTGATATTGTATTGTTTACGGACATTGAGCCATGATCCTTATTTTCCTTCGTGCATATAGCATACCTGTATACCTACATGCTTACACACATGCCTTGACATACTTACATGCTAGTTACCCATATACCTATATGGTATTGTACCATTAGTGATAGGTATATACACATATGAGACATAGCTACATGTACATCTTGCATATATGCTTACCTGGAGGGTATTACATCTTTATGGATAGGTAGATACACATATCTTGCTATACCGACATGGTTACGCACATCTGGCTATAGCTACATGTTCACCTTTATTTGATATTGTATGGGCTTGGAGAAATTAGGAACCGCATGATCTATATATTAACCTGTTGCAGTTAAATAGCCGTTTTTCCTTTATATGCTCATATTACTGTTTCATGTTGCATATATTATAATCACGGATTTCATATGATGTTTTACTCCTAAGTATATATATATATCAGTGGAATGGGACGCTGATATATATGTGCATATATATAATGATCTATGCAATTATAATTATTGATTCCTGATATTTTCTGGATTTGAGGACAGGGGTAGTTTCAAGAAACTATGCATTATTTAAAAAATCTGGTTTCTCTTGATATGATATTTCAGCTTCCACCATGAGATTTCTCGGTTCTGAGTTTATATATTACCCCATGCGAGGAGTGAGTGGGCCGTGTGCGGGTACATGGTGGAACCCGGTTGTTTCTCCGGGGCAAGAAGATCGACGGTACATGCCGATGAGCCCGGCTAGGGGCGTGTGCCAACCGGTGATAGTATTTGGACTCGACGGATATCTGGGGGATACCGATCGAGGTTATGTACGCACTTGCCTTGTCGATTACGGTTGGTGTGTTAGTTATACGTATGCCCTAGAGGCCATTACTGTACATCGGATGTATATTGTAGTGGATGCTGGGATATATATAGGTAGGACATTCTTGCTCGACATGATAGTACGC
This sequence comes from Agapanthus africanus, assembly GCA_030015575.1. Classification (NCBI taxonomy): domain Eukaryota; kingdom Viridiplantae; phylum Streptophyta; class Magnoliopsida; order Asparagales; family Amaryllidaceae; genus Agapanthus; species Agapanthus africanus. Next base: position 251,919,210 of record CM057343.1, read on the forward strand.
TATCTGGTTGCTCTTTATCTTAACATGTATACTTACTATCTCTCTGTTACATGTTGATGAAGCCCTTAGGATGTGTACTCGACTTGCAGGACTATGATGCAGATCATACTAGTGGGGCCTGGTAGTCCATGAGTACATCCTTCAATATTCCTAGTCGTGGGAATATCGAGACGGGGCATCGATATTCCAGAGTAGACTAGCGTATATCTTCTCGACCCATGTGATGGGCGATGGATGATCCCATACCCATTGGTGTTTGACATCAGAGATGGTATGCGGGTGCTCAGTGGAGACTGGGTACACTGAACGGACTCGCCGAGAACTCCCAGATGGTATTATACCTCACGTCAGCAGTTCTCTGGAGACATGGTACAACTTAGTCTGTTGACCCGAGATCGTCATAGAGTCTTGTGTGTCTCCCACTGTGCTTTGATTTCCACCCTACCACGGCTCTACTGAGTCGTGCAAATAGGTGGTTTTTGGGTACAGTCCCGATTCATATGGAGGCAATGAGCGATAGAAGGGGATTCGTCTCTCCCGGTATTAGGGGTTGATGTTGCGCTATGCTCGACTGGCCATAACTGGAAATCCCTGGCCAGGGTTGCACTGATTTACTGGTAAGTGTTATCATTAGTTTTATGCTTGTTATGGACCTTACATCGGCATGACTTATCAAGCTACTGGGGTCTGATGTTTACCACCCCTAGGCGAGATATGCGACATATCAGACGAACAGAACGGACTGTGCGGTAAGTGTTACTGGTTGGATTCGCAGGAGTATGAGCAGGCTTGCTCGTTGATCTTCTGATCGCTCAATACCCGGGTGGCCGTTACGTTTAGCAGACAGCTTGCGGCTTGTGGGTGTTTGATATGATCATCACCTACTGCCGGCATATTGACGAGCCTTTAGAGTCCTACACAGGGGTTTCCTGGCTCAAACGAAATGGAGTAGGAGCACATATGTGATATGTGCGGGACCGAGATTAATACGATATGAGATACCGTATTCTATTCTTGCGATTCGTGACATTGATCGATTGTATGCGATATAGCCAGGTTATCGAATCAAGTGTTGATTCGATAAGTTGTTACACAAGATATTAGTCGGTTATGACCGGATCGTTAAATCAAGTGTCGATTTAATGATTTAATGTATAATTATATATTTGATATATTACTTTACATTAACTAGTATTGGTTCACTTAAGATTGATTTTCTCACTAGATTGTGCACATTGTTTATATGTGATATATACAAGTGTACATGTTTGTATCATGCTTGATGATACATACAAGTTGGGTGTATGAAACTTAAACCAAATCAAGGTTAAATTAGGGTTTACTAATTTCTTAACAAATAACAAAAGAGATGAGACTTTGGTCAAAGTTATCAAACTTCATGAAGCTTGAAGAAACATTGACAAAGTCAACTCTTTTGTCATTTCCTTAGGATATTAGTTAACCAACCCTTAACCTAATACTTTGGTTAATTCTCTACATGAGTTAAGCATGAAGGCTTAACTCAACCATGGTGCCGTAATTAAAAGGATAAGTTTTCATTTAGATTCATATTCTTTATTCTTTTCTTCTTCTTCTTCTTCTTCAAGCTTCATCAAAAGCTTGCTAGCTCCAATGGTGCCATGAGAAAAAGTGTGAGAAAAACAATTCTAAAGTGAGCCCACTTCCTATTTCTTCATCCTCTACTACTTTCCATGTAGTATAGGGTGTTCTCTTTACAAAGTTCTTGACCAAGTGAAGGAATAGCTTGAGTTTGAGTCTCCCCGACGTAGATCATCTTCGACCTCGAAGTCAACGACCTAGCCCGCTCATTTCTCCGATGAAACCAACGCTAGAGTCCGGGATCCCGGTGATCGCAGCGAAGGGACGTCAACACGGAGCTTTAGAAGTGAAGGACCGGATCTACAAAGGTTGTAATCCTTTTCACTTGCAGCAAAGTAGTTTGCTTGCTTTTAGTTTCGCCTTACCTCTAGTAAACGATCTTGCATAGGGTTGTTCGGCACATAAAAATTTGATTTTGGCATGGTTGATTCCTTGTGGGACCTCATGAGTGTGCCTAGGAACCCTACAGTGGTATAAGAGCCTAGCTAGAGCTTTAGGCGAAGTGTAGACGAAGTTAGAAACCCGATCGAATCCCGAAACCCTAATCGATACCCTTCTCTGTATATTTTTTGAAAATGTGGATTTTTGTGAATTAAAAATATCCAAAAAATTCAGTAGGGTTTTCTATGAGTTACTGTGCAGCACGTGCCCCCGTATCGACCAATGCGCCGCGGAACCGCGGCCCCACCCTGGCTTGCGCGGCGATTCCGCGGCCATAATGGTGAATCATGCCACGTGGTTTGCATAATAATTTCTTTCTGTAATTCCTGTGTTTTCTGGGAATTTTTAATTTATACTCAAGAGTTGAGTTTTCTGGGTTGTATTGGGGACTCGATGATTCGATCAGATTATTTAACTTTGTTTATTTTGTTTTTCCGGGTATTTTAGAACGTGTTAAAAAGTTCGACCGGATATCAATATCTCACTTTTTCCCCTGCCGGAAAATTTCCAAGTGTTGGATTTTTCCGTTGTTTAAGAACGTCTAAATCGTGCAAGTAACGCGATGGACCCTCTAGAATACAACAAACCTTAACTCGATTATGTGACCATCTTGAACTGCCTTTTGAACCTTAAGGTTTGGGACAGTACGTCGTGCCACATGTGAGGCGTTGGTTTGACCCTTCTACGGCAGGACCGTTGGTACTATGGCATGAAATGGATGTTTTTAAACTCCCCTCAAGTGTTGAGCTTTTTGGGAAAACTTGGGTGTTTGATTATTCGATCGGAAAGTTTAACATTGTCTATTTATCTGGAATGTGATACAATATTTGGAATCCACAAGTAGTTATGAGATAACTAATTTGAATATTATAAATCTAGCAGTTTAGTCTCACTTGATCGGTTGCCACGGAATTTTGATGTGATCAAAAGTCCATCGCAATCACGTAGCGTACGCGGATACTCGCCGGTAAACTTAATAGATAGCCACGCCCTATAGCCTCGACCAAGTGACTGTAGGAGAACCACGTCGCCGAAAGCATCCGTTCGGGTGCTCGCGGCAGCGGTGTTCCGCCTTAGTGCACTTCATTGACGGTATCGGGGGTGCGGCCGTCTACTAAAGTTTGCGACGAGCATTCGATCAGGATGTCGGGAATCTTGTTGAATTGCCCGACTTGGTATTGAAAAGAGTTTTCGATAATGAGACTAAAATGCGGGGTTTATAATTGTTAGGCATGCGATGTCTAAGGGATTCATTTGATTAGGCATGCGATGTCTAAAGAGGTTGCGGATTCCAACTGTTGTAGTTTTACACTTTCTTTTCTGTGACAGTAAGTGTAGTATGTAGTTGTATCACCGGTTTTCGTTGCTATACGTCGACGACAATCGGTGTATGCATACTTACTTACGTTGAAGATATGTGATGTTATGTGTTGCTGGATATGTTATATTTGATCGTCGTGTTTGAATAGCCGGGGGTTTTTATGTGAGATGAGTGTTTTTCATTTTCATTCATGTAAAATTCATTGTATGTAATATTTTTTATTGGGGCACTTCCGGGTTGAGGATGATGTCACCATTGTATATTATTTACTTTTCCGCATTAGGATAGACCCAAGGAGGGGAGCACAAGTAACCGGGTTCTAGGGTCCAGTGGGAGACCATCTCGAGGAGTCGAGTCCGGGTCTCCTAACTCTAGAATTGGTAGGGTTGCTTGCCGCTCTCGTAGGGGTCTAGGGGTGTGGGATTGGCTATTCATCACGACCGTGGAATCCGTGTTTTATACAGGCTCAAAATAAAACACGTACGTCCTAGTATATCCAATATTTCATATGATATTTTCTGCCGCGTTATCTGTGATGTGATCATGTGATTTGTTCAGATAGATATTGTATATAGTATATATAATATATTATATAGACGTTGCTTATGTTTTACACCCGCGCTAGCCCTGCCTCGCTCTGCCGTTAGTTACCAACCTAACGGTGCAGACGGGACATCGAGGCGAATGCGGATGGCATAAGCGTACGTTGTATTTATCTGTGATGTTTAGGTGGATTTAATTGATGGGACATTCATTAATGAGATTAATGAAAGAAAATAAACCTAAAAGATGTTGTGGAATCAGATTTCAAAAATTAAGTAGCTCTAGTTGTTGCTTTGCATAGCGGTGTTCCTTGTAAAACATCCAGCACCTTATTCGATAGGGAAAGAGCCGAGATCCCTTCACCGGGAGTGACCTCTTTAGCAATAACTAGCAGATGCTAAAATCCTCGGTTTGTCTTTTGATTGCTTCTATAGTCTTTGCTTTGCATAGTGGTATTTGTGAAATATCCTGCACCTTATTCGATTAGGAAAGGGCCGACGATCCCTTCACTGGGAGTGACCCCTTTAGCAAAACTAGAAAAGCCTCAAAAACACTCCATTTAAAACCATTTGATTCCGCAACGAGATCAAGTTCAGAGCGTTAAAAGTTTTCTTAAAAACCATCAGCAACCCTCCGTCATTTTAGGAAGTAGAGTACTTAGTATTCGTGCTGTGTTTGTTGACCATACTCAAGGCACAGTGTACGGTAGTTAAGTGATGTCTTCCTACACCGCATATGATGTGATTAGTTAGGACAGTCGCGTGAGTTTGTTGATCTTAGTTAAGGGTCATGTGGGTGGGTCTAATTAATCACAAAATGACGGGTAGAACTTGATTAGTGCTTATGATTTGTTGACCATAGTTAAGGCCATAAATGCTAGGGCTAATAACCTTTATCGGGAGTTTCAAGTGTTGAAATTTGCAATGAGATTGCATACCTTCTATGAGATAGTTGGATCCCGATACCCACTGCGAGTAATTGTTACTCCTGGGAGAGTTTTGCACTTTACAATTAGCCGATCAAGTAGGTGTCTAGAAACGTGTCAACGGGGTTACGCCCCTGGGAAAACGAGTTTTACTTTAATTAGGTCCGTGTGAAAGCACGGGGAACCTCCCACAAAGTACCGGCACTGGCCTGGCTGAAAGATTGGCGAACTTGTAGAGTGTAATTAATCCCGGCTAGTCTTTCCTTTTAGGGTTTGATGTATGATTTGATAAAAACAGTGGGAGCCATCCTGATTAGATAAAATATATAACCAATCTAATCTTGCAAGAGCGCACGCAGAGTGTTTTCTTCTCTCTCTCTCCAGGTAGCGACCATGTCACGCCTTAATCAAGATAATAATATGGATGTATTGACCGAACCCGCTTGTTATACTGAGCTGGGGAACGTTGGTCCCGCTCCAACTTATAATTGTTATAAGACCGAGCAGGGAATAGGGGAATACCAGGATTCCCATGCCGCCAAAACGAAGAAAGTGCATGATGATGCATCTTCTTCGGGTGTGTTCATTACAAAGAACTATTTCTCAGTATCCTCTGCGTCCTGGGTATCTGATACCGGATCAGGATCCCAGATATGTAATCTGTTACATAGGGCTACAGAAAGGTAGAGAACTGAGAACGGGTGATAAGTTTCATGAGACAGAAAATGGTGCAAATGTTGTAGCCAAGTCTGTTGGTCACTATCACCCTGTATTACCAGAATACATTGATTCTGAACGAATGTTATTAGATACCGAACCTGATATACAACATCATATCAGTCTCTTTATTAGTAAAGAAAGGATATAATTTTGTATTGTTGGATAATGTTTTGAACATTTCCTATATCAAGAGTTGATCGGTTCAGGCACGTTATCTAAAAGCATTAACGTTCTAAATCAAACTACAGTTCTTAGTATACAGAACACACACGAGAGGAAGAGTTCAGAAATGAACGAATTCTTCTTGTGGTATTGTAGACTAGGTCATATCAATGTGACCCGACTAGCTAAAGTTACATTTAGATGCATATTTAAATCAGTTTGAATTTACATCTTGTGAAACTTGCCAAGTCATGTCACAAAGATAAGATGACCATAGATCTGTTTACTCGAAACAGAGAAAGAGTTAGTGAACTCTTGGGACTGATACATAGTGATGTATGAAGGTCCCCAGTCTACATATGCCAAGACTGTTCCTTTGTACTTCCTTACATTCACTGATGATCTCTCAAGATTCGGATACATGTTCCTGTTGAAACACATGTCTGAAGCTTTTGAGAAATTCACTGAATATAAGTTAGAAGTAGAGAACCAAATATGGGTATAAGTATTATGTCCTATGATGAGATCAGGGAGGAGAATACTTGTGCATGGAATTCTTGGACTATTCTAAAGGAAAATGAGATTCTCTCTCAGTGTTACTCCTCTGTATACCCCACAGCACGACGGTGTATCGGGGCGGAGCAATCGCACCGTATATGATATGGTGCGCTCTATGATGAGTACTACTGAGTTACCTAATTCTTTTTGGGGGTTGTGCACTTGAGAAGCTGCATACCTATTGAATTAGATTCCAATCAAATCAATGCCTACCACTCCATATAAGATATGGTATGGGAAGAGCCCATCTCTTAAGTAAATTAAGATTTGGGATTGTCCGGCCTATGTCAAAAGCAAAGTCCGGACAAGATCGAGGCAAGGTCAGTTCTGTAGAACTGGAAGGAGTTCCAGCTATACAAACTACAGCTAATTATTTGATAGAACCAAAGGATTCAATAGTCCTCGACGAACCTCAGCCTCTCCGCCGATCTGGTAGGGTTCCTCATCCACCTGAGAGATACTTCGGTTTCTCGATGACAGTGGGAGCGAGGAATGCGTCATGAGATGATAACCCAACTAGTTTCAAGCAGGCCATCGAGAGTAGGGACTCTATAAGAATGGCTGGATGCTTAGCGATCTGAGATGGAATCCATGTACACCAACAAAGTATGGGACTTTGGTTGCTATATCTGAAGGGTTAAATTCCCATCAGGAGAAAGTATATCTTCAGAAGATTACTTGGTGTAGATGGAAAAGTTGAGACTTTCGAAGCTAGACTTGTTAAAGTTTTTCGTCATCGACCAGGCGTGGATAATGATGAAACCTTTTCCAGTGGCTAAGCTTAAGTCCATCCGGATCCTACTTACCACGGCTACATACCATGACTACGATATCTGGTGGTTGGGTGTCATGACTATTTTTCTAAATACTGATTTAGAAGAGAACGTCTATAAGTATACAGCCAGAGGGCTTCGTAAACAGTGGAAGCAGCGGAAACGTGTGCAAGTTGCTTTACAGAATAAACCAGACATCGCGGAGTTGGAACGTTTGTTTTCATGTGATAGTCAAAGAGTTTGACTTCATCAAAATGGTAGATGAACCTTGTATATACAAAACGGTAGTAGAGAGTAAGGTGGTAATCCTCGTATTCTACGTGGACAACATATTCTTGATAGGAAAAGAGTTTCCTATGCTACGCACGGTCAATCTCCTCTTATCACAAGGATTCTCCAAATAGGATCAAAGTGATACCTCCTAAATCCTGGGTTTTGGATCTATGAGATAGATCTAAATAGATGTTAGGATTCTCGCTAGGTGTAGTAAGATGGTATAAATAGATCCTGGGGAGAATCACTGGAAAGGTTCCAGGGTGATAAGGACGACTGAATGTCAGTCACAGGCATTGTCTTTACCCTCAGTAGAGGGACGGTATGTTAGAAGAGTTCCAAGCTAGATACTGTGGCAAACTAGACGATAAAGGCTGGTGACATCGCTATTAAAGATACTACCAAAGAGGCAGTTTGGGTGTATATTTGTTCATGAGATGAACTAGGTTCCTACCATTGTGTGTCAATGGAAGTGTTGCTTTGGCCAAGGAACCCCGGTCCCATCAGTGACCCAGACATATTCTGAGGCAGTATCACCTGATCATGGAGATAGTTGATCTCCACGGTGATCTATGTTAGGAGAGTAGACTCAGAGGACAACACGGCGGATCCACTCACAAAGGCATTTTCCCGAAGAGAGACTTTGATGGGATGGTTGAGTATTAGATACTGCAACCACTGCTACAGATGGCCCTAGTGCAAGTAGGAGATTGTTAGTTATATGTATACCCTAGAGGCCATTACTGTACATAGGATGTATATTGTAGTGGATGCTGAGACATATATAGGTAGGACTTTCTTGCTCGACATGATAGTACGCTATCTGGTTGCTCTTTATCATAACATGTATACTTACTATCTCTCTGTTACATGTTGATGAAGCCCTTAGGATGTGTACTCGACTTGCAGGACTATGATGCAGATCATACTAGTGGGGCCTGGGTAGTCCATGAGTACATCCTTCAATGTTCCTAGGCGTTGGAATATCGAGACGGGGCATGATATTCCAGAGTAGACTAGCATATATCTTCTCGACCTATGTGATGGGCGATGGATGATCCCATATCCATTGGTGTTTGACATCAGAGATGGTATGCGGGTGCTCAGTGGAGACTGCGTACACTGAACGGACTCGCCGAGAACTCCCAGATGGTATTATATCTCACGTCAGATGGCAGTTCTCTGGTGACACTGGTACAGCTTAGTCTGTTGACCCGAGATCGTCATAGAGTCTTGTGTGTCTCCCACTATGATTTGATTTCCACCCTACCACGGCTCTACTGAGTCGCGCAAACAGGTGGTTTTTGGGTACAGTCCCGATTCACAAGGAGGCAATGAGCGATAGGAGGGGATTCGCCTCTCCTGGTATTGGGGGTTGATGTTGCGCTATGCTCTACTGGCCATAACTGGAAATCCCTGGCCAGGGTTGCACTGATTTACTGGTAAGTGTTATCAGTAGTTTCATGCTTGTTATGGACCTTACATCGGCATGACTTATCAAGCTACTGGGGTTTGACGTTTACCATCCCTAGGCGAGATATGCGACATATCAGACGAACAGACCGGACTGTGCGGTAAGTGTTACTGGTTGGATTCGCAGGAGTATAAGCAGGCTTGCTCGTTGATCTTCTGATCGCTCAATACCCGTGTGGCCGTTACGTTTAGCAGACCGCTTGCGGCTTATGGGTGTTTGATATGATCATCAACTACTGACGGCGTATTGACGAGTCTTTAGAGTCCTACACAGGGGTTTCCTGGCTCAAGCAAAATGGAGTAGGAGCACATATGTGATATGTGCGGGACCGAGATTAATACGATATGAGATACTGTATTCTATTCTCGCGATTCGTGACATTGATCGGTTGTATGCGATATAGTCGGGTTATCGGATCAAGTGTTGATTCGATAAGTTGTTACACATGATATTAGTCGGTTATGACCGGATCGTTAAATCAAGTGTTGATTTAATGATTTAATGTATAATTATATATTTGATATATTACTTTACATTCACTAGTATTGGTTCACTTAAGATTGATTTTCTCACTAGATTGTGCACATTGTTTATATGTGATATATACAAGTGTACATGTTTGTATCATGCTTGATGATACATACAAGTTGGGTGTATGAGACTTAAACCAAATCAAGATTAAATTAGGGTTTACTAGTTTCCTAACAAATAACAAATGAGATGAGACTTTGGTCAAAGTTATCAAGTTTCATGAAGCTTGAAGAAACATTGACAAAGTCAACTCTTTTGTCATTTCCTTAAGATATTAGTTAACCCAACCCTTAACCTAATACTTTGGTTAATTCTCTACATGAGTTAAGCATGAGGGCTTAACTCAACCATGGTGCCATAATTAAAAGGATAAGTTTTCATTTGGATTCATATTCTTTATTCTTTTCTTCTTCTTCTTCTTCATCAAGCTTAATCAAAAGCTTGCTAGCTCCAATGGTGCCATGAGAAAAAGTGTGAGAAAAACAATTCTAAAGTGAGCCCACTTCCTATTTCTTCATCCTCTACTACTTGCCATGTAGTATAGGGTGTTCTCTTCACAAAGTTCTTGACCAAGTGAAGGAATAGCTTGAGTTTGAGTCTCCCCGATGTAGATCATCTTCGACCTCGGAGTCAATGACCTAGCCCGCTCATTTCTCCGATGTAACCAACGCTAGAGTCCGGAATCCCGATGATCGCAGCGAAGGGACGTCAACACGGAGCTTTAGAAGTGAAGGACCGGATCTACAAAGGTTGTAATCCTTTTCACTTGCAGCAAAGTAGTTTGCTTGCTTTTAGTTTCACCTTACCTCTTGTAAACGATCTTGCATAGGGTTGTTCGGCATATAAAAATTTGATTTTAGCATGGTTGATGCCTTATGGGACCTCATGAGTGTGCCTAGGAACCCTACATGATGCACACTCAGGTTCTATAAGATGTAAGTACATGACATGGGAGGGTCAGTCCCAGGTGACGGCGCCTCAGAGATGAGTATTTATGTGTCGATGCTAGACATTTGTTTTCATGATGTTTTTGGGTGTATATGTTGGACACTCAGGTTTCATGAGACATACTCGATATTGGATACTGGTTATATGAGATTTACTTGATATTGGATACTGGCTATATGAGATTTACTTAATATTGGACACTCAGGATATAAGGGCCAATTTGGAGGCTGATTTAAGAAAATTTGGGATTTCGATTGTCTTGATGGACTTTGGTCCTGCCACGAGGTCAGGATTCCGTGAGGATGACATGTTTTATCCCATACTCCGCATTTACTTTACATGCATTGCTTCATGTATTAGTTGTACCTGATAGAGTACGTTTCATGACTGCTGCATATACATATTGCTATATTATTGCTTCATATATTAGTTATACATGATAGAGTACCTTTCATGACTGTTGCATATATATGGCAATTTATTGCTTTTAGCTTGCATATGATAGATTCGCGCAGTACGTGCATACTTGCGATTACCTGCATATGTTATTTATTATTCACGAGTTGGCAACTCACCCCCGTTGTGCCACAGGGTTTGCAGGTTGTTCCTCAGAGTAGTCGAGACAGGGCTTCTACCTATCATATCATCCTTTGCAGCGGATACCGCTATGGCTGATTGGGTGTAGTTTTGCTATAGATAGGTTTTACGGTTATCCAATGTTGCTCATTGTATATTCGTTGTATCATGTACTCTCCATCTACCACTTTCATGTATGACTTAGAGACGTGAGGTGAGGGCGATATTGTATATTATTATGACTTGGAGGTCTTTTATGCAGTTTTATTTATATCGTCTTTTATTTCTTCGCTACGGCGTCGTATATCTGTTGTGGTGGTTGTTTTCCGTCTTTGTGCATGGATTTGCTCCCGTTTGGGGATGGTTTACTTATATCTTTGCATGTACCCATTTTTGGGATTAGTTTTTACAAAGAAGGTGATGCCAAAATTTTTAAGAAAGTAATGTTTGACTTTAAAGAATTTGTACTTGAGATTTTCAAAAGTTTTAACAATGTTCTTATCAGTTACTACTTTTGATAGTTTAGATTGCTGGGTTTTTGGCTTACTTAAATTGCGTTACGCCAGTAGACGTTGCGTAGTTTAAGGGCCGTCACATGCCAAATTTTCGGGTCGTGACACGTACTTGCCGGCTAGCTACAACGCGCCGCGCACTTGCGGTTTATAAATTTTAAAACAAGACCGAGCTCGCGTGCACATCCATTTCCTTAAAACGATTCCATTTTCAAAACATACGTGTTTGCTCACACAGGTGAGGTCCCAACAAGTTTTTGGCGCCGTTGCCGGGGAGTTGGTGTCATTAGGTATTGTTATTTCTGGTTCGTACTAACAAAACTAATTATTAACTCGATTTTTTTTTAAAAACTAACATAACACGCACTTCTAACTTTGCTCTCTGTATTTATAACCTGCTATCACTCTGTAATTGAAATGTAAAATCAAAGTATACCAACAGAACACTAAACTAGCCTGGAGAAGCCACACAAAATTTTTGCACCATTGGATTTTATTTGGCCTGCGACATCTTCTAAAATTCCGGCGCCGCCGGTCTCCTTTTGGTGTTTTGGGATTTTTTCTTTTGTGGTGTCTCCATTTTATTGTTAGTATTCTAGTGGTATTGTTTGATTTTTATAATTTTGAGTATGCAGGAATTGGGGCAGATATATCGCTTTTAACCCTAAATATCGTATTTTCCGACATTTTCATGTTTCGACGGAATTACGACCAGCGATCGTGCGGAGCGAGATCCAAATTCAATTACAAGACGTTAGTGAACTACAGTGTCAAAGATTCAGATAGTTTGACCCGTGCAAGCGAACATTCAAATGCCCGTAATCACTTCAAGGGGGTTTCTAAACCAAAAATCACATTGGTACGTATTTTCTAACACCTTCGCTCAAATCCGATGCATTCCAATACTCTATCTTCTGCAGGATTCTTCGCACAAACTTGCCACCAATTGCACAAGAGAACTAACCCGTATTTGTTGCAGCGCTTAAGCCTAAACGGAAAAAGAATTGCTTTATTGATTCAATTCTTGAATTCTTTATTTGATTTGCGCATTTGCATCTTAATACGGATCTTAAGGGCACGAACCAAACAATATACGGTAAAGGATTTCATCACCTTTCTCCGTAGCCCCAAATCACAAAATTGCATTCTTGCATACCCACAGTAATTTAAAATCAACTAGAACTTTGACTTTGAGGACGTCGTGCTCATTAGGAGAAGTTAACTGTGTTTAGAACACTGCTTAACGGTATATCATTCACGGGGTGTCTAGGCAAGTGTTCATGAGAAAGGGTTATTCTAATTAAGGAACTTAGAGAAAGCGTTAGATAATCTCCCCTTATCTCTGCACTTACCTGGCTTCGTGATCCGTATAGCTTGAGCCCGTTTCTCGACACAGTGTTACTTCGACAATCAGGTTCTTGAGCAGGTCTAGTTGACTTAGCATAACATAGCCTGCTAGGGGTATGATACTCTTGGTATTTGTGATTTTTGTGAATTCTTGTTAATATGGGTAATACACAATTCAATTCTTTTTTTCACGATTCTTATTCCTTGGTTTATACTCAGTCCCAATTCTTTTGTTCAAATTGCCATGATTCTTACCGCATTCATGAAAACTGTCCTTTCTATGGGGTGACCAACCATCCCAGAGTTTTTCTAACGGTCACCCACCTAACACTCTTGAACCCAGTCCCACTTCAATTATAGACCTAATGATTGAAGATTTAGAGAAAGAGGTCAACGGGGTAACTGGTTTACCATCACCACCGTCACAACCCAACCTTCCTGAAACAACAGACCCATCATTAAGGAATGATAATGAGATGGATGCTAGGTTTACCACTTTAGAAAAGGGTATTGAAGTAATGATTGCGGTCGAGAATCAAACAGCTGCGACGCTAGCCCTGTTTATACAGCAGTCTGAGCAATTGTTTCACGCTCAAGCTCAATCTTTGGCTAGAATTGAAGAGTATGTAGCTGTAAGGATTCTAAAGAGTGAACACTGTCAATTAGAGCCTAACAATATCAATATCTATCATCTAGGAAGTCACCCGAGTGAGATAAACGATCAAATGAATTTTGATGATTTCATAGATGATGATGCGAATGAATTGACTAAGTGTTATAAGGACACACAGGAAACCCTCTAAGTCAGTCCACCACTAACCTTCAGGTACCTACGGAACCTCCTGTCACTTGTGATTTTGAGGTTGATTTAATTGAAATATTACTTGAAGAAGAAATTCATGAACCGACTGATTTTTGGATTCCAATTTTAGAGGAGGAAGCTTGTGATTTTGACGGGTATGGTTGGGATAAATTATTAGAGAAAATCAATGATCAGGAACCCACAATTTTTGTATCTGTTAGTTATATGTATGCCCTAGAGGCCATTACTGTACATTGGATGTATATTGTAGTGGATGCTGGGACATATATAGATAGGACTTTCTTGCTCGACATGATAGTACGCTATCTGGTTACTCTTTGTCTTAACATGTATACTTTTCATCTCTCTGTTACATGTTGATAAAGCCCTTAGGATGTGTACTCGACTTCCAGGACTATGATGCAGATCATACTAGTAGGGCATGGGTAGTCAATGAGTACATCCTTCAATGTTCCTAGTTGTGGGAATATCGAGACGGGGCATCGATATTCCGGAGTAGACTAGCGCATATCTTCTCGACCTATGTGATGGGTGATAGATGATCCCATATCCATTGGTGTTTGACATCAGAGATGGTATGCGGGTGCTCAGCGGAGACTGGTACACTGAACGGACTCGCCGAGAACTCCCAGATGGTATTATACCTCACGTCAGATGGCAGTTCTCTGGTGACACTGGTACAGCTTAGTCTATTGACCCGAGATCGTCATAGAGTCTTGTGTGTCTCCCACTGTGCTTTGATTTCCACCCTACCACGGCTCTACTGAGTCGTGCAAACAGGTAGTTTTTGGGTACAGTCCCGATTCACATGGAGGCAATGAGCGATAGGAGGGGATTCGTCTTTCCCGGTATTTGGGGTTGATGTTGCGCAATGCACGACTGGCCATAACTGGAAATCCCTGGCCAGGGTTGCAGTGATCTACTGGTAAGTGTTATCAGTAGTTTCATGCTATGTTATGGACCTTATATCGGCATGACTTATCGAGCTACTGGGGTCTGACGTTTACCACCCCTAGGCGAGATATGCGACATATCAGACGAACAGACCGGACTGTACGGTAAGTGTTACTGGTTGGATTCACAGGAGTGTGAGCAGGCTTGCTCGTCGATCTTCTGATCGCTCAATACCCGGGTGGCCGTTACGTTTAGCAGACCGCTTGCGGCTTGTGGGTGTTTGATATGATCATCATCTGCTGCCGGCGTATTGACGAGTCTTTAGAGTCCTACACAGAGGTTTCCTGGCTCAAGCGAAACGAAATAGGAGCGCATATGAGATTTGTGCGGGACCGAGAATATTGCGTGTATGTGATACCGTATTCTATTCTCGCGATGAATGTATCGATTAGTTGTATGCGATGTAACCTAGTTATCGAATCGAGGATTGATTCGATAAGCCGATACATTGGATATTAGTCGGTCATATGCGATATGACCAGATCGTTAAATCAAGTGTTGATTTAATGATTTGATGTATAATTATATATTTGATATATTACTTTGCATTAGCTAATATTTGTTCACTTTAAATGGATTTTCTCACTTGAAATACACAA
The DNA here is from genome assembly GCA_030015575.1 of Agapanthus africanus. Lineage (NCBI taxonomy): Eukaryota > Viridiplantae > Streptophyta > Magnoliopsida > Asparagales > Amaryllidaceae > Agapanthus > Agapanthus africanus. Next base: position 251,934,310 of record CM057343.1, read on the forward strand.
GTTGTATATGTGATATACTTTTGTGCACTTGTTTGTATCATGTTTGATGATACATGCAAACTTGGGTTTGTGTAAGACTTAAACCAAGTTTAGTGAATGGTTAGGGTTTCTTTTCACTTATTTATTTTGGTTAAAAGAAAAGGAAAACAAAATGGTTGCTTTTGGAACTTTCTTGATGCTTCATGCATCTTTGACTTAATGACCATTTTGTCTTCATCTCCTAAACCTAACCATTCAACTAACCTTAGTTAATTCTCTACACTAAACCATGGTTGAAAATGTGATAAGTATCATTTTATTTTCTATTTTAGATATACTTATCATATTCTTTTCTTCTTCCTCTCCTTCTTCAAGATGAAGAAAAGCTTGCTACCATCAATGGTGAAATGAGAAAAAGAGTGAGAAATCCAATTCTAAAGTGAACCCACTTCCTATTTCTTCATCCTCTACCACTTGCCAAGTAGTATAGGGTGTTTTCTTCCCAAGTTTCATGACTTGGTGAAGTAGGAGCTTGATCTTGAGTTGCCTCGACGTAGATCATCTTCGGCATCGAAGTCGACGACCTAGCCCGATCATTTCTCCGACGAAACCATTGCCAGAGTCCGGATTCCGATTGGTACAGTAGAGGGACGTCATCATGGAGCCAAGGAAGTAGAGGGCCGGATCTACAAAGGTTGTAGTCACTTTCCTTTAGCAATAAAGTTGTTTACTTGCTTGCATCGCCTTATCATCTAGTTAACGATCCATATTAGGGTTTGTAGGCACATGAAAAAATTTGAATTGGGCATGTTTGATCTGTTGTGAGACCTCATTAGTGTGCCTAGGAACCCTACAGTAGTATCAGAGCCTAGCTAGAGCCTTCGGCGATGCGTAGACGGAGTTAGAAGTCCGATCGAACCGAAACCCTAATCCAAATCCGCTCTCTGTACATTTTTTGAAATCGGGGATTTTGGAGAATTAAAAATATGCAGAAAAATCAGCAGGAGTTTCTAAGAATTACTGTGAAGCCCGTACTCCTGATTCCATCAAAGCGCGGCGAAACCGCGGCATTAGCATGGCTAATGCGGCGGTTCCGCGGCCACTTTGTCGCTTCTTCCATTTATTTTTGCACAGTAATTCCTATATTTTGGTACTGTATTTTCTCGGAATTTTTAAATCTTACTCATGAGTTGAGTTTTCTGGGTTGTATTGGGAGTTCGTAGATTCGATCGGATTATCAAACTTTGTCTATGTGTATTTCCGGGTAATTTTAGAATATGTTAAAAAGTTCGACCGGATATAAATACCCACTTTTTCCCCTGCCGGGAAATTTCCAATTGTTGGACTTTTTCGTAGTTTAATGAAGTTCTAAGTAGTGCAAGTAACGCGATGGTCCCTCAAGAAGACAACAAACCTTAACTCGATTATGTGACCGTCTTGAACTGCCCTTTGAACCTTAGGGTTTGGGGCAGTACGGCGTGCCACATGTGAGGCGTTGGCTTGACCCTTCTACGGCTGGACCGTTGGTACTGAGGCATGAAGTGAATGTCTTTGAACTTATTTCCTGTGTTGAGCTGTTTCGGGAAAATTTGGGTGTTCGATTGTTCGATCGAAAAGTTTAACATTTTCTATCTTATCCGGAATGTGATACAATAATTGGAATTCACAAGTAGTTATAAGATAACTGAATGAATGTTATAAATCTAGCGGTTTAGTCTCACTTGATCGGTTGCCACGGAATTTTGATGTGATCAAAAGTCCGTCGCAATCACGTAGCGTACGCGGATACTCGCCGGGTAAACTTAATAGACAGCCTCACTCCATAACCCTGACCAAGTGACTGTAGGAGAACCCCGTCGCCGAAAGCATCCGTTCGGGTGCTCGCAGCAGCGGTGTTCCGCCTTGGTGCACTTCGTCGACGGCATCGAGGGTACAGCCGTCTACTAAAGTTTGCGATGAGCATTTGATCAGAATGCCGGGAATCCTGCTGAATTGCCCGACTTGATATTGAAATGTGTTTTCGAGAATGAGACTAAATTGCGGGGTTTATAATTGTTAGGCATGCGATGTCTAAGGAATTCATTTGATTAGGCATGTGATGTCTAAAGAGGTTGCGGATTCCAACTGTTGTAGTTTTACACTTTTTTTCTGTGACCGTAAGTGTAATATGTGATATCGCCGGTTTCGTTCCTATATGTCAACGATAATTGGGATGCGCATATTTACTTACGTTGATGACATGTGATGTTATGTGTTGCTGGATATGTTATATTGGATCGTCGTGTTTGAATAGCCGGGGGTTTTTATGTGAGATGAGTGTTTTTCATTTTCATTCATGTAAAAACTTGTATGTAATATTCTTTTATTGGGGCACTTCCAGGTTGCGGATGATGCCACCATTTGTATATTATTTACTTTTCCGCATTAGGATAGACCCAAGGAGGGGAGCACAAGTAACCGGGTTCTATGGTCCAGTGGGAGACCATCTCGAGGAGTCGAGTCCGGGTCTCCTAACCCTAGAATTAGTAGGGTTGCTTGCCGCTCTCGTAGGGGTCTAGGGGTGTGGGATTGGCTATTCATCATGACCGTGGAATCCGTGTTTTATACTGGCTCGTATTAAAAACACGGACGTCCTAGTATATCCAATATTTCATATGATATTTTCTAATGCGTTATCTGTGATGTGATCATGTGATTTGTTCAGATAGATATTGTATATAGTATATATGATATATTATATAGACGTTGCTTATGTTTTACACCCGCGCTAGCCCTGCCTCGCTCTGGCATTAGTTACCTAACCTAACGGTGCAGACGGGACATCGAGGCGAATGCGGATGCATAAGCATACGTTATATTTATCTGTGATGTTTAGGTGGACTAAAATGATGGGATATTTGATTAATGAAAGAAAATAAACCTAAAAGATGTTGTGGAATCGAATTTTAAAATAAAAACTGTTGGAGATAGTGCTCTCAGAGTCAATTATTGGATCACAGGCACGTGATTGCGATGATTGAGGGAGGACCTATCCCGGTAGGACAGTCTTACTCAAGATGATAGTATGCTATCTGGTTTACCTTTATCATCGTGTACTGCTTCAGGTGACCTTACAGGTCGCTATTACATGCTGATAGAGCCCCTAGGATTCTTGCTTGACTGCCGGCAGTATGATGGCGATCATATACGTGAGAGCTGGTGGTCTATAAGCACATCCTTAAAAGGTCCCTAGTCGTGGGAGTTTCGAGACAGGGCATCGATTCTCCACAGTAGACTAGTGTATACAGTCGAGACCCCGACGAGGGGCGGTGGCCGGTCTCACAAGCCACTGGTGTCAGTTGGTTCACCTAAGATGTATACAGGTGCTCATTGGGTTATGAGTACACCGGACAGGACTCGCCGGGAACCTGCTAGTTGGGATTATACCAGACGTCAGATAGCAGTTCCCAGGTGACATGTGTACAGGTTAGTTCATCGACCTGAGATCGTCATTTGTCTCGTGTGAGTTCCCACTGTGCTTTGATTACTACCCTACCACGGCTCAAAGGAGTCGTGCAAACAGGTTTTAGTTGGGTACAGTCCCGAGCCACATGGAGGCAGTGAGCGGATCTGCAGGGGTTCGTCTCTCCCGGTATTGGGGGTGAGGTCGCGCTGTGTCTAGGAGAGCCATTACACAAAGCCCTCGGCCGAGGCAGGAGATTTACTGGTAGGTATTCCAGTAGTATCTCAGGGTGTTCTGGGCTACACTCCGACACGACTTGTACCGCCTTTGGGGGTCTGACTTTTACCAACCCCCTAGGCCCGCCATGTCATGCTCATAGACGAACGGACCGGACTGTACGGATATTGTCACTGACAGGCTCAGTAGGGTGTCAGGATGAGTTCGCTCATCGACGTCCCTTTTGGTCAATAGCTGGTGGCCCGTCACGTATTGGCTTATACCTCTGACGTGCTAGTGGTTAAATCCACAGCCATTGTATTGACGAGTCTTTAGAGTCCACCACACTTTCAGTTACTCAAGTTTTCGGGCGAAATGCTGTAGAGGCCGTATGGAGATATGGCAGGGTCCGATCAGATACGTGCGGTATTGCACGGATCAGGATCGGAAGGTTTGTACTAGTGGCCGTATGGATATATGGCAGGGTTCGATCCGATACGTACGGTATTGCACGGATTAGGATCGAACGGATATTACTAGCCGGCTTTGGTTTAAGCCGGTCCTAGTTTAGTACAGTGTAGATTTTGTCTCTTTGCATTTGTATCCGGACGGAATACAGATGCGGGTGTGTATGCACAGTATCGGGGTTTTCCTGTAATTTATTACGAGACCAGTTTTCTGGAGTTGCCAGTTTGCATTCCGTTCCGGCCGGTTTTCCTTTGTTCTTTCCCTGCCGGACTTTTCCGATGGAGGGGGTTATTTGCAAGTTTGCAAATAACACTTAGTGGAGGGGTTTCTTGCAAATGCTTTGATTATGATGGCATCTTTTCTTTTGCACCATCACTTGCATTAATTGTGATTTGAGAGGGTATGGTTTGGATGTAAGCTTGTGATGATAATGTTTGGATATGGTCACCATTTTCTCTTCTCCTACCATCACCTCCCTTCATGCTACAAATTCTATTCCCTCCACCATTTTCCTAGCAAGCTTGGCCGGCCACTTTGAGAGAGGGGAGAAAAATGAGAGTGGTTCATTTCATTTTGTGAGGGTGTGGGAAAAATTAATCATTCATATCATTTTTCCATTGCCACAAAAATCCCCAAGTTCATATCTTGTTGATTCCTCCATCAAGGCGACATAACCCCAAAGAAACAAAGCACTACTCATTCTACAGCAAACCTTGGGCACGTCGACTAGCCAGCTTCGTGCCCGAGTTGCCTCGGTATTGAGGTGGGAGCCCGTAAAAGATGCAGACGATGTGGTGCCATTCCGGCAAGGATGCGACAACCGGAGTTTCCGCGGGAGATCGGGACGACGACGAGAAGACCGGAGGACTCGGATCGCTCGGTACATCTCTCACCCTATCTCTAGTTAGCTAGTATAGGTTAATGGTTTCGTTCCGGGTATATTGTCCGCGGTAGCGCCAGTTTAAAGTTAAGAAAAATTTTGATTCCGCTTTTTGGCCTCGGATAGACGGCCGGGGCGCTGCCATGGCGCAACATGGTATCAGAGCCACGCCATTAACCTTGTCTAGCTTGTTCTAATGTGTTTTACTTATCCGATCGACCAAAATTCCAAAAACCGCGTTTTTGCATGCATCAGTTTTCTGTCGATTTTTTCCGGGCTCTAAAATTTTTTCAGGTTGTAGAAAATTGATGTACATGAAATTCTAAGACTACTGGGAAAATTCGACACAGTCAGTCGATGACTGAAGCGCGGAACCGCGGCCAAACCCCCCCTTGGGCCGCGGTTCCGCCGCGCATTGGTGTCTTCTCTGTATCATATTTTTCCAGTGGGCTTCTGGGATAATTTTTGGGGTTTTGGAATATTAATATTGGGCCCAGATTTTCTGTGAGTTCTACAGTATTGCTTGGGGGCCCACTTGTTAATGTTTGATCGATCGGATATTTTAAACACATTATTTCACAGTATTTACATTATATCTGCGACCGTGAATGTCACTCGATCGGTAAATCCGGTCTAACTGCTATAGCCCGGTTAGACGGATTTGCGAACGTGACTTTTCACGTTGATGTTCTATGTTTATGCTGTGTTGTTGCGGATCGATCGTGGGGGATAGCCTGGATGCAATGCTAGTACAGTGTTGTTGTATTATGTACATTTGATAATTGCGGGGCGAGCGTCCGACATGTGGACTGCCGTCACTGCCTGTTTGTATTATTCTTTTGGGGCACGACCTGGTTGCGGTCGATGTACCCGGTGTATGTATATTTTACTTTCTATACTAGGATTGCCCCGCGGTGGGGTGCACGGATAGCCGGGTTCTGGAGGGCAACAAGCCCGCATCTCATGGCATTGGGACGGAGGGGGCTTCACTCCAGGATTGGCGGGCTATTCGCCGCACTCGTAGGGGGTACAGGTTGACCCAGGAGGGGTGCCCGAGTTACCGGATTCCGTGAAGTGCTGGGTGGTCCATTCACGTTGCTGAAGGGGGCTGCCTCGCTTCAGGTTTTGGCGGGTGACTTGCCGGGCCCGTAGGGGTCTAGGTTTTCATTGCACAGGCTATCCACACGACTAGGGGAACGTCGGGTTTCAGCAGCGGCTCTGTGAAACCCGGGGCTTCCAGATATCTGTATTGTTCTGTGATGCTGTACATTTCTGTGATGTTGCATTTTATTCACGCCTTGAGCGAATATAATATATTGGTATATATATTAGTAGATGTTGTATATGTTTTTCATCCGCGCTAGTCCAGTCCCCGCTCTGCCGTTAGTTAGCTAACCTAACGGGTGATGACGGGACCCAGTGGCGAATGCGGATGGCATATACGTACGTCAGTATATTTTCGTTCTTTGTGGTGTGATCAATTGATGGGACTGCGTTGATTCGGATCAATGCAAGTTAAACAAACCTATTCTGATGTTGTTGGAACACTTTTCAAAAAGCTGTTATTGCAAGGACGTTCACTTTTGTTTTACATCGTGGTATTCATTTGGAATATCCTGCTCCTCAGTCGACGAGGCAAGGGCCGAGATCCCTTCACCGGGAGTGACCCCTTGGACAGAAGTTTGCGTCAGGGCATTAACTTCACTATAGCCGATTACTTTTGCTTTGCATCATGGTATTCAGTTGGAATATCCTGCACCTCATTCTACGGGGAAAGAGCCGAGATCCCTTCACCGGGAGTGACCTCTTTAGTAAAGGTTTTCGTCACTATATTTTTATAAAAAGTTATCCAGTTCCTTCAACGATATCAAGTTCATTACGTTAAAGGTTTTTCGCCAAAAACCAGTCGTAGCCCTCCGTCATTTCAGATCAGTATTGCTTAGTATTCGCGCTGCGTTTGTCGTTGCTATTCGCCGAGGCGTAGTGTGCGGCAGCTTTGTTGTGCTATTCTGTCCCATGGATATGTGGATTGGTTAGGACAGTCGTACGACTTTGCTGATTATTCGTCAAGGGTCGTGCGGGTGGGTTTAACGCAATCAAGATAATGACGGGCTGAAATTGACTAGGACCTTTTGATTTGTTGATTATTCGTCAAGGTCACTTGGGTCCTAGGGGTAAAAATCACATCGGGAGTTTCAAAAGAACTGAAACTTGCCAGACATGCGCATACCTTCTGGAGTGTGGTGACGTGAGTGGATTCCGTCACGTTATCATGCGATGATAGTTGGATCCCGATTCCCACTGATGAGTTGGTTTACTCCTCGGGTGATCCCGACTATTTCTTCTTTAAGGTTTGGAGGAGAATTTGAGATACAGTGGGAGGTTTCCAGATTAAATAAAGTGATAACCATTCTGATCTAGGTTAGAGTGCACGCTGAGTGTTTCTTTTCTTTCTCTCTCTGGCAGCGACCATTGACCCGACCCTTAGACTATGACTCAGTGACCAAGTTGACCGAACCTTCTTAACACTGGCTTTTGGATTGTCAGAGTTGCAGACCTCATTGCCACTCCTACTTTTACCCTTTTCTCCAGGACACCCCGTATTACTACGAACGTCCACTTCCATTGGACAAAACCATCGTATGGTTATATACGAACTCGAAGGACTTCGAGGATGGTTTCTGGTTCTGGAGAAAACGAATAGGATTATTCAGTTGTCTTTTCTTTTCACCTTCTCTCATTGCGAGTACTCCTTGGTTTAGGAGATAGTACACCTATTATGCAAATTGGATAGTCTTCTTCCAAACCTTAGGCTGGTGCCGAACGGTGGGGAATGAAGAAAACCAATTAGCATAACGATGGTGTGCAGAAGGTATTAAGTTAAGACAAAGCAAGGGATTAGTAAGAGGGCAAAGTAAATTGCGACTGCTATTCACGACCAAACCGAGTATATCTTCGCCAAACCTAAATCACCTTTGTATTTCTCCAGGACACTCCGTATCACTGCGAAGATCCACAGTTTATTTGGATACTCCATCGTATGGTTATATACGAACTCGAAAGGAACTTGTTCCAGTTCGGGGATGGATTCTGGTCCAGGAGAAATATGAATAAGGTTTATTCGGTTGTCTTTTATCTTCACCTTCTCTCGCATTGCGAGTGCTCCTAGGATTAGGACAGTACACCCATTATGCTTATTGGATAGTCTTCTTCCAAACCATAGGCTGGTGCCGAACGGTAGGGGAGGAAGAAAACCATTTGGCCTAAGGGGGTGTGCAGACGGTAATGACTAAAGACATATAAAGGGATTTGGACAGATGGCAAAGAGATATACGGTTACAGTTGTGAATCTGGATAATGGTAGAGGCATTACTAGGAATACCAAGATACCCTATCGAAACATTTCAATGTTTCAGTTCAACTGTGTACTGTTAAAAGAAAACTGATTTCCCGATTAGACACTTGCTCCAAGGTATGTATTTACCAGGTTTGATTCTCACATCTGTATGGTTTTACAGATGATGAGTGGGAGTAAGTTATTGGGAATTGGGTGATCATCCTCATTATATCGGGATTCGTTGTAATCGGTGATATTTGAGGAGATCACCTGGGCTGTTTGCCGGTCGGCAAATATTTGGTTTTGAATATCCGCTGTTGTGCACCAATTTCAAATTGATATATCTGTACGTCTATTTTAATAGAGTGAAATATACCTTTTGATATTATGTCGATGACATTTACCTATATCAGTGGATGGTTAGGTAAGGAGCATTAAACAGCGGTGTAATTCTTCCTAACCATAAGTACAGTTTTCAACCTACGACACACAGTGAAAGAGTTGTTAGACACGGCGGACTTATACAGAGTATTGTATGTTGTCCAGTGTCCATTAGGACAGAGGGGTTGGTCCTTATACTATATTCTGTTTACTTTTAACTTCTCTAGTTCTTAGACATATGTTTCGTAGAAACACAGGGTCTGAGTTTTGAGGAGTTATTGGTATAAGAATAGAGTAGAGAACCAGGTATTGCAAGTATCGGGATTCTTCAAGGTGATCGAAGATGTAGATACTTGTGTATGGTATTCAGTTGATAGTAATGAGAACTTGCTTCTCTTTCAGGTTACTCATAATTGGAAGCATTCCTAAGTTGAGTAACGCTGATCGGCCTCTCTCCATTTAGTTGACATGCACTGGAGACAGCTGCATGATTTGAATCTGGTTCAATTAAATCAGTGCTTCTGGTTCTATATTGGATATAGTACAGTTCATATCTTAACATTGTTAAGGTACGGGGAGTTGTCCGGCTTATGATTAAAACCAGACTCTGGATAACTCAAGGCACGTTTCTGTAATGGCTGTTTGTGGGTTGACCCAGGCTATGACAAGGGTTGACTTTCTACCATCTGAAAGATCAATAGTGATATTGTTCTTAACTCGCCACATTTTAAAAGGAAATGGTTATTTTTCAGAAAAACAATAGTGGGAGTATGGTAGAATTGGAAGTGATTCCAGAACCGCAAACAATTACTGAAGATTTGATAAGGAACCTAAAGATTCAATCTGATTTGACATTCCATTGGCCACTCCGCAGATACGGTGGGTAACTTCAGGCACCCGAGAGGTACTCCGGTAGCCTCAAGGACGGTGACAGGGAAGTTCTTGTTTACCCACACTTGCCATTGCTGTTGTTCCAGGCTGCGAGACCCGGTGGGAGCATTAAACAGCGGTGTAATTCTTCCTAACCATAAGTACAGTTTTCAACCTACGACACACAGTGAAAGAGTTGTTAGACACGGCGGACTTATACAGAGTATTGTATGTTGTCCAGTGTCCATTAGGACAGAGGGGTTGCTGGAGGATGTCCTTTAGAAGTGCGCGTCTATATGACTCTGCCAGAGGGTTGTCGTAGTCAGTGGGAGCAGCGGAAGCATTGGTGGACATCAGGCTTATGTCTATTTATAGACTAAAGCAGATATAGCGGAGATAGATCATCTATTTCTGATGTGACAGTCATAGGTTTGACGTCATCAGAATAGGGGATGGATCTATTAAGAAGGTAGTAGGGTGTGATGTCCTGGTATTTGGATGACATACACAGAGTAGGAAGTGATATTCCTATACTACGATCGGTTATTCTTTGGTTGTCACACAGTGTTTTCTCCACATAGGACTTGGATATTATATCAGACATTCTGGTCACTAGATCTATGGTTTTAGATCTAAATTTTGGTGGTTTCCCAATCTGGGTACTTTGACAGCATTCTATGAGTATTTAGAATGGACGACTCCTGGCACGGTAGTATACCTGCAGGTAATGGAGTCAGCCTCTCTAAAGGTGTCTTATAGACTAAAGGGGAGAGGATGTGCATGATTGGCAGATCACTTGCTTAGGCAATTGAGTCAATCATGAGATGTCAAGTACCACACCAGATGTTGTTCTTGCAGTAGATGCAATAAGTTTATATTGATCCAATCCTGGAGAAACAGTCGGAAGCAGTTTTAGAACATAAGTTGATGTTCTAGGAATATGATAACAGCAGCCTCCTTTAGGAGACGGTTATCATTCCAGGCTTCCAAGGTGACATGGATAGCAGAGTGGCTGTCAGAGTTATAGTTTTTCCTTCTGACGAGGGGCAGTATTTTGGACAGGTGGTCCAAGGCAATACTGAGGGAGGCATGGCGCAGGATACTGATTAAGTTCAGTTGACGATACAGTCTAAGAAGTTTGGATTTGGAGTTCATTTATGAACTAGGTCCCATCAGACATCCAGACATTCCAAGACAGGTATTGCTCATTTCGGGAGATGGCTTTCTCTGCGAACTTGAGATATAGAGAGACATAGAAAGAAACATCACAGCGGATCCACTCACTGAGACTATTCCTCAAACGCAATAGTTTCGCAAACGAGCTTTGTGGGACTGACTAGTAGAGGAGTTGGGTGTTCGGTATCACACGGGCTGTGAGTATGCGGCATCGCAATAATTAGCCTTGAGTGCAAGTGGGAGATTGTTGGAGATAGTGCCCTCAGAGTCAATTATTGGATCACAGGCACGTGATTGCGATGATTGAGGGAGGACCTATCCCGGTAGGACAGTCTTACTCAAGATGATAGTATGCTATCTGGTTTACCTTTATCATCGTGTACTGCTTCAGGTGACCTTACAGGTCGCTATTACACGCTGATAGAGCCCCTAGGATTCTTGCTTGACTGCCGGCAGTATGATGGCGATCATATACGTGAGAGCTGGTGGTCTATAAGCACATCCTTAAAAGGTCCCTAGTCGTGGGAGTTTCGAGAAAGGGCATCGATTCTCCAGAGTAGACTAGTGTATACAGTCGAGACCCCGACGAGGGGCGGTGGCCGGTCTCACAAGCCACTGGTGTCAGTTGGTTCACCTAAGATGTATACAGGTGCTCATTGGGTTATGAGTACACCGGACAGGACTCGCCGGGAACCTGCTAGTTGGGATTATACCAGACGTCAGATAGCAGTTCCCAGGTGACATGTGTACAGGTTAGTTCATCGACCTGAGATCGTCATTTGTCTCGTGTGAGTTCCCACTGTGCTTTGATTACTACCCTACCACGGCTCAAAGGAGTCGTGCAAACAGGTTTTAGTTGGGTACAGTCCCGAGCCACATGGAGGCAGTGAGCGGATCTGCAGGGGTTCGTCTCTCCCGATATTGAGGGTGAGGTCGCGCTGTGTCTAGGAGAGCCATTACACAAAGCCCTCGGCCGAGGCATGAGATTTACTGGTAGGTATTCCAGTAGTATCTCAGGGTGTTCTGGGCTACACTCCGACACGACTTGTACCGCCTTTGGGGGTCTGACTTTTACCAACCCCCTAGGCCCGCCATGCGATGCTCATAGACGAACGGACCGGACTGTACGGATATTGTCACTGACAGGCTCAGTAGGGTGTCAGGATGAGTTCGCTCATCGACGTCCCTTTTGGTCAATAGCTGGTGGCCCGTCACGTATTGGCTTATACCTCTGACGTGCTAGTGGTTAAATCCACAGCCATTGTATTGACGAGTCTTTAGAGTCCACCACACTTTCAGTTACTCAAGTTTTCGGGCGAAACGCTGTAGAGGCCGTATGGAGATATGGCAAGGTCCGATCAGATACGTGCGGTATTGCACGGATCAGGATCGGACGGTTTGTACTAGTGGCCGTATGGATATATGGCAGGGTTCGATCCGATACGTGCGGTATTGCACGGATTAGGATCGAACGGATATTACTAGCCGGCTTTGGTTTAAGCCGGTCCTAGTTTAGTACAGTGTAGATTTTGTCTCTTTGCATTTGTATCCGGACGGAATACAGATGCGGGTGTGTATGCACAATATCGGAGTTTTCCTGTAATTTATTACGGGACCAGTTTTCTGGAGTTGCCAGTTTGCATTCCGTTCCGGCCGGTTTTCCTTTGTTCTTTCCCGACCGGACTTTTCCGATGGAGGGGGTTATTTGCAAGTTTGCAAATAACACTTAGTGGAGGGGTTTCTTGCAAATGCTTTGATTATGATGGCATCTTTTCTTTTGCACCATCACTTGCATTAATTGTGATTTGAGAGGGTATGGTTTGGATGTAAGCTTGTGATGATAATGTTTGGATATGGTCACCATTTTCTCTTCTCCTACCATCACCTCCCTTCATGCTACAAATTCTATCCCTCCACCATTTTCCTAGCAAGCTTGGCCGGCCACTTTGAGAGAGGGGAGAAAAATGAGAGTGGTTCATTTCATTTTGTGAGGGTGTGGGAAAAATTAATCATTCATATCATTTTTCCATTGCCACAAAATTCCCCAAGTTCATATCTTGTTGATTCCTCCATCAAGGCGACATAACCCCAAAGAGACAAAGCACTACTCATTCTACAGCAAACCTTGGGCACGTCGACTAGCCAGCTTCGTGCCCGAGTTGCCTCGGTATTGAGGTGGGAGCCCGTAAAAGATGCAGACGATGTGGTGCCCTTCCGGCAAGGATGCGACAACCGGAGTTTCCGCGGGAGATCGGGACGACGACGAGAAGACCGGAGGACTCGGATCGCTCGGTACATCTCTCACCCCATCTCTAGTTAGCTAGTATAGGTTAATGGTTTCGATCCGGGTATATTGTCCGCGGTAGCGCCATTTTAAAGTTAAGAAAAATTTTGATTCCGCTTTTTGGCCTCGGATAGACGGCCGGGGCGCTGCCGTGGCGCAACAAAAACAGGTAGCTACAGTTCTTGCTTTGCATCGCGGTGTTCCTTGTAGAACATCCTGCACCTTATTCGATAAGGAAAGGGCCGAGATCCTTTCACCGGGAGTGACTCCTTTAGCAATAACTGGTAGATGCTACACACTCGGTTTGTCTTTTGATCGCTTCTATAGTTTCTGCTTTGCACAGTGATATATATGAAATATCCTGCACCTCATTCGACGAGGAAAGGGCCGACGATCCCTTCACCGGGAGTGACCCCTTTAGCAAAACTAGAAAAGCCTTAAAAACATTCCATTTAAAAACCATTTGATTCTGCAACGAGATCAAGTTCAAAGCGTTAAAGGTTTTCATAAAAACCATTCGCAACCCTCCGTCATTTTAGGAAGTAGAGTACTTAGTATTCGTGCTGTGTTTGTTGACCATAGTCAAGGCACAGTGTACGGTAGCTAAGTGATGTCTTCCTATACCGCATATGATGCGATTAGTTAGGACAGTCGCGTGACTTTGTTAACCTTAGTTAAGGGTCATGTGGGTGGGTCTAATTAATCACGAAATAACGGGTAGAACTTGACTAGTACTTATGATTTGTTGACCATAGTTAAGGTCATAAGTGCTAGGGGTAAAAATCTTTATCGGGAGTTTCAAGTGTTGAAATTTGCAATGAGATTGCATACCTTTTATATGATAGTTGGATCCCGATACCCACTGCGAGTAATTGTTACTCCTGGGAGAGTTTTGCACTTTGCAATTAGCCGATCAAGTAGGTGTCTAGAAAGGTGTCAACGGGGTTACGCCTCTGGGAAAACGAGGTTTTCTGTAATTAGGTCCGTGCGAAAGCACGGGGAACCTCCCTCAAAGTACCGAAACTGGCCTTGCTGAAAAATTGGCGAACTTGTAGAGTGTAATTAATCCCGGGTAGTCTTTCCTTTTAGGGTTTGAAGGAAGATTTGATAAAAACAGTGGGAGCCATCCTGATTAGATAAAATAAATAACCAATCTAATCTTGCAAGAGCGCACGCAGAGTGTTTTCTTTTCTCTCTCTCCAGGTAGCGACCATATCACGCCTTAATCAAGATAATAATATGGATGTATTGACCGAACCCGCTTGTTATACTGAGCTGGGGAACGTTGGTCCCGCTCCAACTTATAATTGTTATAAGACCGAGCAGGAAATAGGGGAATACCAGAATTCCTATGCCGCCCAAACGAAGAAAGTGCATATGATGCATCTTCTTCGGGTGTGTTCGTTACACAGAACTGTTTCTCAGTATCCTCTGCATCCTGGGTATTTGATACCGGATCAGGATCCCAGATATGTAATCTGTTACATAGGGCTACAGAAAGGTAGAAAACTGAAAATGGGTGATAAGTTTCATGAGACAGAAAACGGGGCAAGTGTTGCAGCCAAGTCTGTTGGTCACTGTCACCCTGTATTACCAATACATTGATTCTGAACAAATGCTATTAGATACCGAACCTGATATACAAAATCATATCAATCTCTTTATTTATTAAAGAAATGATAAAATTTTGTGTTGTTGGATAATGTTTTGAACATTTCCCATATCAAAAGTTGATCGGTTCAGGCACGTTATCTAAAAGCATTGACGTTCTAAATCAAACTACAGTTCCTAGTATACAGAACACACAAGGGGAAGAGTTCAGAAATGAACAAATCCTTCTTGAGGCATTGTAGACTAGGTCATATCAATGCGACCCGACAGGCTGAAGTTACATTTTAGATGCATATTTAAATCAGTTTAAATTTACATCTTGTGAAACTTGCCAGTCATGTCACAAAGATTAGATGACCATAGCTCCGTTTACTGGAAACAGAGAAAGAGTTAGTAAACTCTTGGGACTGATACATGATGATGTATGTAAGGTCCCCTGTCTACACATGCCAGGACCAGTTCTTTGTACTTCACTACATTCTCTGATGATCTCTCAAGATTCTGTCATATGTTCCTGTTGAAACATAAGTCCGAACCTTTTGAGATATTCACAGAATATAAGTTAGAAGTAGAGAACCAAAATACGGGTATAAGTATTATGTCCTATGATAAGATCAGGGAGGAGAATACCTGTGCATGGCATTCCTGGACTATTCTAAAGGAGAATGAGATTCTCTCTCCGTACTACTCCTCTGAATACACCACAGCACAACGGTGTATCGGGGGGGGAACAATCGCACCATATTGGATATAGTGTGCTCTATGATGAGTACTACTGAGTTACCTATTTCCTTTTGGGGGTTGTGCACTTGAGAAGTTGCATACCTATTGAATTGGATTCGAATCAAATCAGTGCCTACCACTCCATATAAGATATGGTTGTAAGTGCACGGCGGCGCCCCGGCCGTCAATCCGACGGCCAAATGCGGAAGCGGTGATAAACTTAAATTTTTACTTGAACTGGCAAACCGCCGCGCACAAATACCCGGATCGAACCATTAATTTGTCCTAGCTAACTATAAGATGGGAAAGAGATATACCGACGATCCAAGTCCTCCGGTCTTCTCATCATCGTCCGGATCTCCTGCGGAATGTCCCGTCTCCTCCTCGTCGCCGGAAGTGCACCACATCGCTTACATCGTTTACGGGCTCCCACCTCAATGCCGAGGCAACTCGGGCACGAAGCCGGCTACTCGACGTGCCCAAGGTTCGCTGTAGAATGTGTAGTGAAGAAGTCTCATTTTTGGGGTTGTGGAATTGCCTTTATGGTGGAGGAAAAGGAACTTAACTCTTGAGATGGAAAGATGAGGGAATTTTTGGAGCAACAAGAGAACAACCAAAAATTACCCACCCCAAGCCAATTGGCAGCCCCCTATATGGCCGGCCCATGTAGGAAAGGGAGAGAGGGAAAAGTCAAGGGGGAGGTGACCATATGAATCATGCAAGAGAGAGAGAGAGGAATGGTTATCATATGGAATAATCACAAGATAAACTCAACACTCAACACCACCATCATCACCTCACAAAGTCCAACCATCATGAACCATGATGACTCAAAAAGTCATGCCATCATGAAGAAATCAAGTCAAAGGATGGTGCACATCATGAAAGCCATCATGATGCAACAAGATGCAAAGAACCCCCTCCACTAATGCCTATTTGTAACAATGCAAATAAACCCTCCTCCACCAATCTTCGGCCAATGAACGGAACAATGGAAATTGGCCGAAACGGAAAGCAAACTGGCAACTTCAGAAAACTGGTCCCGTAATAAATTACAGGAAAACCCCGATACTGTGCATACACACCCGCATCTGTATTTCGACCGAAATACAAATGCAATGAGACAAAGTCTACACTGTACTAAACTAGGATCCGGCTTAAACCAAAACCGGCTAGTAATATCTGTTCGATCCTGATCCGTGCAATACCGCACGTATCTGATCGAACCCTTCCATATAACCATACGGCCTATAGTACAAACTGTCCGATCCTGATCCGTGCAATACCGCACATATCTGATCGGACCCTGCCATATCTCCATACGGCCTCTACAACCTTTCGCCCGAAAGCTGAGTAACTGAAAGTGGGGGACTCTAAAGACTCATCAACACCTTGGTTGTGGATTTAACCACTAGCACGTTAGAGGTATAAGCCAATACATAACGGGCTACCAGGTATTGACCAAAAGGGACGTCTGTGAGCGAACTCAACCTGACACCCTACTGAGCCTGTCAGTGACAATATCCGTACAGTCCGGTCCGTTCGTCTATGAGTATCGCATGGCGGGCCTAGGGGGTTGGTAAAAGTCAGACCCCCAAAAGCGGTACAAGTCGTGTCGGAGTGTAGCCCAGAACACCCTGAGATACTACTGGAATACCTACCAGTAAATCTCCTTGCCTCGGCCGAGGGCTTCGTGTAATGGCTCTCCTAGACACAGCACGACCTCACCCCCAATACCGGGAGAGACGAACCCCTGAAGATACGCTCACTGCCTCCATGTGGCTCGGGACTGTACCCAACTAAAACCTGTTTGCACGACTCCTTTGAGCCGTGGTAGGGTCGTAATCAAAGTACAGTAGGAACTCACACGAGACAAATGACGATCCCCAGGTCGATGAACTAACCTGCACACATGTCACCAGGGAACTACCATCTGACGTCTGGTATATGACCAACTGGCATGTTCCCGGCGAGTCCTGTCCGGTGTACTCATAACCCAATGAGCACCTGTATATATCTTAGGTGATCCAACTGACACCAGTGGCTTGTGAGACCGGCCACCGCCCCTCGTCGGGGTCTCGACTGTATACACTAGTCTACTATGGAGAATCGATGCCATGTCTCGAAACTCTCACGACTAGGGACCTTTTAAGGATATGCTTATAGACCCCCAGCTCCCACTTATATGATCGCCCTCATACTGCTGGTGGTCAAGCAAGAATCCTAGGGGCTCTATCAACGTGTAATAGCGACGTGTCAGGTCACTTAAAACAGTACACGATGATAAAGGTAAACCAGATAGCATACTATCATCTCGAGTAAGACTGTCCTACCGGGATAGGTCCTCCATCAATCATTGCAATCACGTACCGGTGACCTAATAATTGACTCTGAGGGCACTATCTCCAACAATCTCCCACTTGCACTCAAGGCTAATTATTGCGATGTCGCATACTCGCAGCCCGTGTGATACCGAACACCCAACTCCTCTACTAGTCAGTCTCACAAAGCTCGTTTGCGAAACTATTGCGTTCGAGGAATAGCCTCAGTGAGTGGATCCGCTTTGTTGTATCTTTCTATGTCTCTCTATATCTCAAGTTCGCGGAGAAACCCATCTCCCGAAATGAGTAATACCTGTCTTAGAATATGTCTGGATGTCTGATGGGACTTAGCTCATAAATGAACACCAAATCCAAACTTCTTAGACTGTATCGTCAACTGAACTTAATCAGTATCCTGCGCCATGCCACCCTCAGTATTTCCTTGGATCACCTGTCCAAAATACTGCCCCTCATCAGAAGGAAAACTATAACTCTGACAACCTCCTTGTCGTCCATGTCACCTTGGAAGCCTGGAATGATAACTGTCTCCCGAATGAGGCTGTCGTTATCATATCCCTAGAACATCCACTTATGTTCTAAAACTGTTTCCGACTGTTTCTCCAGGATTAGATCAATATCAACTTATTGCATCTAGTGCAAGAACAACATCTGGTGTGGTACTTGACATATCACGATTGACTCAATTGCCTGAGCAAGTGATCTGCCAATCATGCACATCCCTCTCCCCTTTAGTCTGAAAGACACCTTTAGAGGGTGACTCCATCTTCTGCAGGTACACTACCGTGCATGGAGTCGTCCATTCTAAATACTCTTAGAATGCTGTCTAAGTACCCTGATTGGGAAACCACCCAAATCTAGATCTAAAACCATAGATCTAGTAACCAGTATGTCTGACATAATGTCCAAATCCCATATGGAGAAAACACTGTGTGACGACCAAAGTATAACCGATCGTAGTATAGGAGTTTCCTTTCCTACTTTGTGTATGTCATCCAAATACCAGGATATCACACCCTACTACCTTCTCAACAGATCCATCCCCTATTCTGATGAAGTCAAACCTATGACTGTCACGTCAGAAATAGATGAATTATCTCCGCTACATCTGCTTTAGTCTATAAATAGACATAAGCTACCTGTCCACCAATGCTTCCGCTGCTCCCACTGACTACGACAACCCTCTGGCAGAGTCATATAAACGTACACTTCTAAAACTAGTTTAGAACGATGCTATACTCATCCTCCCGCCGGGTCTCGCAGCCTGGAACAACAGCAATGGTAATTGTGGGTAAACAAGAACTTCCCTGTCACCGTCCTTGAGGCTACCGTAGTACCTCTCGGGTGCCTGAAGTTACCCACCTTATCTGCGGAGTGGCCAATGGAATGTCAATCCAGATTGAATCTTTAGGTTCCTTATCAAATCTTCAGTAATCGTTTGTGGTTCTGGAATCACTTCCAGTTCTACCATACTCCAACTACTGTTTTCTGAAAAAATCCATTTTTATTAAAACTGTGGCGAGTCTAGAACAATATTGCTATTGTTCATCCAGATGGTAGAAAGTCAACCCGCGTCATAGCCTGGGTCAACCCACAAACAGCCATTACAGAAACGTGCCTTGAGTTGTCCAGTGTCTGGTTTTAAGCATAAGCCGGACAACTCCCCGTACCTTAACATCGTTAAGATATGAACTGTTCTATATCCCATATAGGACCAAAGGCACTGATTTAATTGAACCAGATTCAAATCATGCAACTGTCTCCAGTGCATGTCAACTAAATGGAAGGAGGCCGATCAGCGTTACTCAACTTAGGAATGCTTCCAATTATGAGTAACCTGAAAAAGAAGCAAGTTCTCTTAATCACTACTATCAACTGAATACCATACACAAGTATCTACATCTTCGATCTCTTTGAAGAATCCCGATACTTGCTACACCTGGTTCTCTACTCTATTCAAATACCAATAACTTCTCAAAATTCGGACCCTGTGTTTCCACGAAACACCTGTCTAAAAACTAGAGAAGTCATAAGTAAACCGAATATAGTACGAGGACCAACCCCTCTGTCCTGATGGACCCTGGACAACATACAATACTCTGTATAAGTCCCTTGAGTCTGATAACTCATTCACTGTGTGTCGTAGGCTGAAAACTGTACTTATGGTTAAGAAGAATTACACCGCTGTTTAATGCTCCTTACCTAACCATCCACTGATATAGGTAAATGTCGCAGACATAATTTCAAAAGGGTATATCTCACTCTATGAAAATAGACGTACAGATATATCGATTTGAAATTGGTGCATAACAGCGGATATTCAAAACCAAATATTTGCCAACCGGCAAACAGCCCAGGTGATTTCCTCAAATATCACCGATTACAACGAATCCCGATATAATGAGGATAATCACCCAATTCCCAATAACTTACTCCCACTCATCATCTGTAAAACCATACAGATGTGAGAATCGTACCTGGTAAATACATACCCTGGAGTGAGTATCTAATTGGGAAAACAGTTTTCCTTTAACAGTACACAGTGAAACTGAAACATTGAAATGTTTCATTGGGGTATCCTGGTATTCCTAGTAATGCCTCTTCCAGATTCACGACTGTAACCGTATAATTCTTTGCCACCTCTCCAAATCCCTTCTTATGTCTTTAGTCTTTACCTTCTGTACACCCCTTTAGGCCAAATGGTTTTCTTCCTTCCCTACCGTTCGGCACCAGCCTATGGTTTGGAAGAAGACTATCCAATAAGCATAATGGGTGTACTGTCCTAATCCTAGGAACACTCGCAGTGAGAGAGGGTGAAGATAAAAGACAACCGAATAAACCTTATTCCTATTTCTCCGGGACCAGAATCCATCCCCGAACTGGAACAAGTTCCATTCGAGTTCGTATATAACCATACGATGGAGTATCCAAATAAACTGTGGATCTTCGTAGTGATACAGAGTGTCTTGGAGAAATACAAAGGTGATTTTAGGATTGGCGAAGGAATATTGGTTTGGTCGTGAATATCTGTTGCAATTTACTTTGCCCTCTTACTAATCCCTTGCTTTGTCTTAACTTAATACCTTCTGTACACCATCGTTAGGCTAATTGGTTTTCTTCATTCCCTACCGGTCGGCACCAGCCTAAGGTTTGGAAGAAGACTATCCAATTTGCGTAATAGGTGTACTATCCCCTAATCTAAGGGGTACTCACAACCTGAGAGAAGGTAAAAGGAAAAGACAACTGAATAATCCTATCCGTTTTCTCCAGAACCTGAAACCATCCTCGAATAAATTCCTTCGAGTTCGTATCTAACCATACGATGGTTTTGTCCAATGGAAGTGGACGTTCGTAGTAATACGGGGTGTCCTGGAGAAAAGGGTAAAAGTAGGAGTGGCAATGAGGTTTGCAACTCTGACAATCCAAAAGCCGGTGTTAAGAAGGTTCGGTTAATTTGGTCACTGAGTCATAGTCTTAGGGTCGGGTCAATGGTCGCTGCCAAAGAGAGAGAAAAGAAACACTCAGCGTGCACTCTAACCTAGATCAGAATGGTTACCAATTTATCTAATCTGGAATCCTCCCACTGTACCTCAAATTCTCCTCCAAACCTGAAAGAAGAATTAGTCGGGAACACTCGAGGAGTAAACTAACTCATCAGTGGGAATCGGGATCCAACTATCATCACATGATAACGTGACGGAATCCGCTCACGCTACCACACTCCAGAAGGTATGCGCATATCTGGCAAGTTTCAGTTCTTTTGAAACTCCCGATGTGATTTCTGCCCCATGCTCTTATGACCTTGGCGTGAGGTCAAAATATCATAAGTCACATGTCAAGTTCTGCCCGTCATTATCCAGGTTAATCTGAACCCACCCGTACATACCCTTGACGTAGGCCAAAATAGTAGTACGACTGTCCCAAACCAACGCATCTATCTATGCAACAGATAAATACCCGGCAGCTACCAATCACTATGCCTTGGCGTGAGGTCAAAATACATAGCTTGAATACTACCGAATATTTAACTGAAATGACGGAGGGCTACGAATGGTTTCTGGCGAAAACCTTTAACGTAATGAACTTGATATCGTTGAAGGAACGGATATCTTTTTAGAAATATAGTGACGACAACTTCCGCTAAAGAGGTCACTCCCGGTGAAGGGATCTCGGCTCTTTCCCCGTAGAATGGGGTGCAGGATATTCCAACTGAATACCACGGTGCAAAGCAAAAGTAATCGGCTATAGTGAAGTCATTGCCCTGACGCAAACTTTTGTCCAAGGGGTCACTCCCGGTGAAGGGATCTCGGCCTTTGCCTCGTCGACTGAGGAGCAGGATATTCCAACTGAATATCACGATGCAAAACAAAAGTGAACGTCCTTGCAATAACAGCTTTTTGAAAGGTGTTCCAACAACATCAGATTAGGTTTGTTTTTAACTTGCATTGATCCGAATCAACGCAGTCCCATCAATTGATCACACCACAAAGAACGAAAATATACTGATGTACGTATATGCCATCCGCATTCGCCACTGGGTCCCGTCATTACCCGTTAGGTTAGCTAACTAACGACAGAGCGGGGACTGGACTAGCGCGGATGTAAAACATATACAACATCTACTAATATATATACCAATATATTATATTCGCTCAAGGCGTGAATAAAATGCAACATCACAGAGAATGAACAGCATCACAGAAACAATACAGATATCTGGGATCCCCGGGTTTCACAGAGCCGCTGAAACCCGACGTTCCCCTGGTCGTGTGGATAGCCTGTGCAATGAAATCCTAGACCCCTACGGGCACGGCAAGTCACCCGCCAAAACCTGAAGCGAGGCAGCCCCCTTCAGCTCCGTGAATGGACCACCCAGCACTTCACGGAATCCGGTAACCTGGGCACCCCTCCTGGGTCAACCTGTACCCCCTACGAGTGCGGCGAATAGCCCGCCAATCCTAGAGTGAAGCCCCCTCCGTCTCAATGCCATGAGATGCGGGCTTGTTGCCCTCTAGAACCCGGCTATCCGTGCACCCCTCCGCGGGGCAATCCTAGTACAGAAAGTAAAATATACATACAACGGGTACATCGACCGCAACCAGGTCGTGCCCCAAAAGAATAATACAATCAGGCAGTAACGGCAGTCCACATGTCGGACGCTCGCCCCGCAATATCAAATGTACATAATACAACCACAACTGTACTAGCATTGCATCCAGGCTATCCCCCACGACCGATCCGCAACATCACAGCAAAAACAAAACATCAACGTGAAAGTCACGTTCGCAAATCCGTCTAACCGGGCTATAGCAGTTAGACCGGATTTACCGATCAAGTGACATTCACGGTCGCAGATATAATGTAAATACTGTGAAATAATGTGTTTAAAATATCCGATCAATCAAAATTTTAACAAGTGGGCCCCAAGCACTACTGTAGCACACACAGAAATAATTGGCCCAATTTTAAAATTCCAAAACCCCTATTTTAAGCCCACAAAGCAACTGAAGAAGTTCGATACAGTAAGGACACCATTGCGCGGCGGAACCGCGGCCCAAGGGGGTAATTGCCGCGGTTCCGCGCTCTGGTCGTCGAATTACTGCGTCGAATTTCTACAGTGGGCTTGTTACCTCCAGTACATCAATGTTTTACAACCTGAAAAAATTTTCGAGACCAAAAATTTTCAACAGAAACTGATGCTGAAGGAAATGCGGGCTTTGGGATTTTTGATCGATCCGAATTGCAAACACATTAAACCAAGCTAGACTAAGTTAATGGCGAGGCTCTGATACCACTGTAAGTGCACGGCGGCGCCCCGGCCGTCAATCCGACGGCCAAATGCGGAAGCGGTGATAAACTTAAATTTTTACTTGAACTGGCAAACCGCCGCGCACAAATACCCGGATTGAACCATTAATTAGTCCTAGCTAACTATAAAATGGGAAAGAGATATACCGACGATCCAAGTCCTCCGGTCTTCTCATCATCGTTCGGATCTCCTGCGGAATGTCCCGTCTCCTCCTCGTCGCCGGAAGTGCACCACATCGCCTACATCGTTTACGGGCTCCCACCTCAATGCCGAGGCAACTCGGGCACGAAGCCGGCTACTCGACGTGCCCAAGGTTCGCTGTAGAATGTGTAGTGAAGAAGTCTTATTTTTGGGGTTGTGGAATTGCCTTTGTGGTGGAGGAAAAGGAACTTAACTCTTGAGATGGAAAGATGAGGGAATTTTTGGAGCAACAAGAGAACAACCAAAAATTACCTACCCCAAGCCAATTGGCAGCCCCCTATATGGCCGGCCCATGTAGGAAAGGGAGAGAGGGAAAAGTCAAGGGGGAGGTGACCATATGAATCATGCAAGAGAGAGAGAGAGGAATGGTTATCATATGGAATAATCACAAGATAAACTCAACACTCAACACCACCATCATCACCTCACAAAGTCCAACCATCATGAACCATGATGACTCAAAAAGTCATGCCATCAAGAAGAAATCAAGTCAAAGGATGGTGCACATCATGAAAGCCATCATGATGCAACAAGATGCAAAGAACCCCCTCCACTAATGCCTATTTGCAACAATGCAAATAAACCCTCCTCCACCAATCTTCGGCCAATGAACGGAACAATGGAAATTGGCCGAAACGGAAAGCAAACTGGCAACTTCAGAAAACTGGTCCCGTAATAAATTACAGGAAAACCCCGATACTGTGCATACACACCCGCATCTGTATTTCGACCGAAATACAAATGCAATGAGACAAAGTCTACACTGTACTAAACTAGGATCCGGCTTAAACCAAAACCGGCTAGTAATATCTGTTCGATCCTGATCCGTGCAATACCGCACGTATCTGATCGAACCCTGCCATATAACCATACGGCCTATAGTACAAACTGTCTGATCCTGATCCGTGCAATACCGCACATATCTGATCAGACCCTGCCATATCTCCATACGGCCTCTACAACCTTTCGCCCGAAAGCTGAGTAACTGAAAGTGGGGGACTCTAAAGACTCATCAACACCTTGGTTGTGGATTTAACCACTAGCACGTTAGAGGTATAAGCCAATACATAACGGGCTACCAGGTATTGACCAAAAAGGACGTCTGTGAGCGAACTCAGCCTGACACCCTACTGAGCCTGTCAGTGACAATATCCGTACAGTCCGGTCCGTTCGTCTATGAGTATCGCATGGCGGGCCTAGGGGGTTGGTAAAAGTCAGACCCCCAAAAGCGGTACAAGTCGTGTCGGAGTGTAGCCCAGAACACCCTGAGATACTACTGGAATACCTACCAGTAAATCTCCTTGCCTCGGCCGAGGGCTTCGTGTAATGGCTCTCCTAGACACAGCACGACCTCACCCCCAATACCGGGAGAGACGAACCCCTGAAGATACGCTCACTGCCTCCATGTGGCTCGGGACTGTACCCAACTAAAACCTGTTTGCACGACTCCTTTGAGCCGTGGTAGGGTAGTAATCAAAGTACAGTGGGAACTCACACGAGACAAATGACGATCCCCAGGTCGATGAACTAACCTGCACACATGTCACCAGGGAACTGCCATCTGACGTCTGGTATATGACCAACTAGCATGTTCCCGGCGAGTCCTGTCCGGTGTACTCATAACCCAATGAGCACCTGTATACATCTTAGGTGATCCAACTGACACCAGTGGCTTGTGAGACCGGCCACCGCCCCTCGTCGGGGTCTCGACTGTATACACTAGTCTACTATGGAGAATCGATGCCCTGTCTCGAAACTCTCACGACTAGGGACCTTTTAAGGATATGCTTATAGACCCCCAGCTCCCACTTATATGATCGCCCTCATACTGCTGGTGGTCAAGCAAGAATCCTAGGGGCTCTATCAACGTGTAATAGCGACGTGTCAGGTCACTTAAAACAGTACACGATGATAAAGGTAAACCAGATAGCATACTATCATCTCGAGTAAGACTGTCCTACCGGGATAGGTCCTCCATCAATCATTGCAATCACGTACCGGTGACCTAATAATTGACTCTGAGGGCACTATCTCCAACAATGGTATGGGAAGAGCCTATCTCTTAAGTAAGTTAAGATTTGGGATTGTCCGGCCTATGTCAAAAGCAAAATCCGGACAAGATCGGGGCAAGGTCAGTTTTGTAGAACTGGAAAGGTTCCAGCTATACAAAACTGCAGCTAATGATTTGGTAGAACCAAAGGATTCAATAGCAACCAACGAACCTCAGCCTCTCCGCCGATCTAGCAGGGTTCCTCATCCGCCTAAGAGATACTTTGGTTTCTCGATGACAGTGGGAGCGAGGATTGCATCATGAGATGATGACCCAACTAGTTTCGAGCAGGCCATCGAGAGTAGGGACTCTGTAAGAATGGCTGGATGCTTAGTGATCTGAGATGGAATCCTTATACACCAACAAAGTATGGACTTTGGTTGCTATATCTGAAGGGTTAAATCCCCATCAGGAGCAAGTATATCTTGAGAAGATTACATGGTGTAGATGGAAAAGTTGAGACTTTCAAAGCTAGACTTGTTAAAGGTTTTCGTCATCGACCAGGCGTGGATAATGATGAAACCTTTTCCAGTGGCTATGCTTAAGTCCATCCGGATCCTACTTGCCACGGCTACATACCATGACTACGATATCTGGTGGTTGGGTGTCTTGACTGCTTTTCTAAATACTGATTTAGAAGAGAACGTCTATAAGTACACAGCCAGAAGGCTTCGTAAACAGTGGGAGCAGCGGTAACGTGTGCAAGATGCTTTGCAGGATAAAGCAGGCATCGCGGAGTTGGAACATCTGTTTTGATATAGTAGTCAAATAGTTTGACTTCATCAAAATGGTAGATGAACCTTGTATGTACAAAAGGGTAGTATGGAGTATGGTGATGATCCTCGTAGAGTACGTGAATGACATACTCCTGATAGGAAAGGAGTTTCCTATGCTACGCTCGGTCAATCTTCGCTTATCACAATGATTCTCCATATAGGATCAAAGTGATACCTCCTAAATTCTGGGTTTTGATCTATGAGATAGATATAAATGGATGTTAGGATTCTCACTAGATGTAGTGAGATGGTATCAATCGATCCTGGGGAGAATCACTGGAAGGGTTCCAGGGTGATAAAGACGACTGAATATCAGTCACAGGCATTGTCTTTTCCCTCAATAAAGGGACGATATATTGGAAGAGTTCCAAGCTAGATACCGTGGCATACTAGACAATTAAGGCTGGATACATCGCTACTTAAGATACTACCAAAGAGGCTGTCTGGGTGTATATTAGTTCATGAGATGAACTCAGTTCCTCCCATTGTGTGACAATGGAGTTGTGGCTTATGCCAAGGAACGTCCGTCCCATCAGTGATCCAGACATATTCTGAGGCAGCATCACCTGATCATGGAGATAGATGATCTCCAGGGTGATCGAGGTTAGGAGAGTATACTCAGAGGACAACACGGTGGATCCACTCACAAAGGCTTTTTCCTAGAGAGAGACTTATATGGGATGGTTGAGTATGTGATACTGCAACCACTGCTACAGATGGCCCTAGTGCAAGTGGGAGATTGTTAGTTACATGTATGCCCTAGAGGCCATTACTGTACATTGGATGTATATTGTAGTGGATGCTGGGACATATAAAGATAGGACTTTCTTGCTCGACATGATAGTACGCTATCTGGTTACTCTTTGTCTTAACATGTATACTTTCTATCTCTCTGTTACATGTTGATAAAGCCCTTAGGATGTGTACTCGACTTCCAGGACTATGATGCAGATCATACTAGTATGGCATGGGTAGTCAATGAGTACATCCTTCAATGTTCCTAGTGTTGGAGATAGTGCCCTCAGAGTCAATTATTGGATCACAGGCACGTGATTGCAATGATTGAGGGAGGACCTATCCCGGTAGGACAGTCTTAATCAAGATGATAGTATGCTATCTGGTTCATCTTTATCATCGTGTACTGCTTTAGGTGACCAGACAGGTCGCTATTACACGTTGATAGTGCCCCTAGGATTCTTGCTTGAATGCCAGCAGTATGAGGGCGATCATATACGTGGGAGCTGGTAGTCTATAAGCACATCCTTAAATGGTCCCTAGTCGTAGGAGTTTCGAGACAGGGCATCGATACTCCAGAGTAGACTAGTGTATACAGTCGAGATCCCGACGAGGGGCGGTGGCCGGTCTCACAAGCCACTGGTGTCAGTTGGTTCACCTAAGATGTATACAGGTGCTCATTTGGGTTATGAGTACACCGGACAAGACTCGCCGGGAACCTGCTAGTTGGGATTATACCAGACGTCAGATGGCAGTTCCCTGGTGACATGTGTACAGGTTAGTTCATCGACCTGAGGATCGTCATTTGTCTCGTGTGAGTTCCCACTGTACTTTGATTACTACCCTACCACGCTCAAAGGAGAAGTGCAAACAGGTTTTAGTTGGGTACAGTCCCGAGCCACATGGAGGCAGTGAGCGGATCTTCAGGGGTTCGTCTCTCCCGGTATTAGGGGTGAGGTCGCGCTGTGTCTAGGAGAGCCATTACACGAAGCCCTCGGCCGAGGCAGGAGATTTACTGGTAGGTATTCCAGTAGTATCTCAGGGTATTCTGGGCTACACTCCGACACGACTTGTACCGCTTTTGGGGGTCTGACTTTTACCAACCCCTAGGCCCGCCATGCGATGCTCATAAACGAACGGACCAGACTGTACGGATATTGTCACTGACAGGCTCAGTAGGGTGTCAGGATGAGTTCGCTCATCGACCTCCCTTTTGTTCAATACCTGGTAGCCCGTTACGTATTGGCTTATACCTCTGACGTGCTAGTGGTTAAATCCACAACCAAGGTGTTGACGAGTCTTTAGAGTCCCCCACATTCAGTTGCTCAAGTTTTCGGGCGAAACGCAGTAGAGGCCGTATGGAGATATGGCAGGGTTCGATCAGATACGTGCGGTATTGCACGGATCAGGATCGGACGGATAATACTAGCCGGCTTTGGTTTAAGCCGGATCCTAGTATAGTACAGTGTAGATTTTGTCTCATTACATTTGTATTTCGGTCGGAATACAAATGCGGGTGTGTATACACAGTATCGGGGTTTTTCCTGTAATTTATTACGGGACCAGTTTTCTGGAGTTGCCAGTTTGCTTTCCGTTTCGGCCATATTTCTTTGTATCCTTCATTGGCTGAAGATTGGTGGAGGAGGGCTTATTTGCATTTGTGCAAATAAGCAATATGGAGGGTGTTCTTTGCATACTTTTGTGTCATGATGGTTTCATGATGAAGCCCCATCCTTTGACCTTCCATGGTTCATGATTGCTTGACTTTTTGTAGCAATCATGGTTGTTGATTAGTAGGTGGAGTGTGGATTTGTTAGTGATCATTGCTTGACTTTAGAGTCATCATGCTTTTGATGATGGTTGAATATGATAACCATTTTCCTTTCACTTGATTATTTGTGTGGCTATCCTTTTTCACTCTCTCCCTCTCTCATTCTCACTCTCCCCATTCACCATGGCCGGCCATCATATGGTAGGGGCTGTCCCAATATTTCATGTGGGGATTTTTGGTCTTTAAGCTTCACAAAAATCCCATAGTTCCACCTCCAAAGTATAGTTCATTCCTCCACCAAATGGCAAACACCATAACCCCAAATGAGACATGGTTCTGCACCATTCTACAGCAAACCTTGGGCACGTCGGCTCGCCAACTTCGTGCCCGAGTTGCCTCGGTATAGAGGCGGGAGCCCGTAAAAGAAGCCGGCGACGTGGTGCCCTTCCGGCGACGAAGTGGAGACCTGAGCTTCCACGGGAGATCGGGACGACGACGAGAAGACCGGAGGACACGGATCACTCGGTATATCTCTCTTCCCATCTTGTAGTTAGCTAGGACCAGTCTAATGGCACGATCCGGGTTTATAGTGCGCGGTGGTGCCGCTTTTGCCGCTTTGAAAATTTTAAAGTTAACCATCGCTTCCGCATTTGGCCTCGGGATGGAGGCCGGGGCGCCGCCGTGCACTTACAGTGGTATCAGAGTCTCGCCATTAACAAAGTCTAGCTTTGTCTAATGTGTTTTACATTTCCGATCGAACAATTTTCCAAAAACCGTATTTTTCTTCACATCAGTTTCTGTCGAAAGTTTTTGGACTCCAAAATTTTTTCAGTGTGTTGCAGAAGTATGTGCATGGACTTTTAAGCCTACTGTAAAAATTCGACAACATGATTCAACAAGAAGACCGCGGAACCGCGGCCAAAACCCCTTTCTGGACGCGTTTACGCGGCGGTTCTGTGTTATCATTGTGCCAATTTTTTCCAGTGGGCTTTTGGGCTGAAAATAGGGGTTTTGGAATATTATTTTTGGGCCCAGATTTCTTCATGTGCTACAGTAGTGCTTAGGGGCCCACTTGGTAAAATTTGATCGATCGGATATTTTAAACACATTAGTTCACAGTATTTATATTATATCTGCGACCGTGAATGTCACTCGATCGGTAAATCCTGTCTGACTGCTATAGCCCGGTTAGACGGATTTGCGAAAGTGACTTTCACGTTGATTTTTTGTGTATTGCTGTGATGTTGCGGATCGGTCGTGGGGATTGTAAGTCGATGTACAACACCCCACGACTTGCGGGGAGGCGGAAATATGAAAAACGATCTTGTTTTATGCTAAACATCGACAAACCGCATGAATCGAAGCTAAACGATAACTAACATCAAATATAGAAGTTAACAACTACTATGTAAAGGGATTATACCTAAAGAACCGTATCCTTCGTCTTTACGAACTCCACCTCCTCCTCGGCCTTCTCCAAGTAGTAGACGATCCACCACGAGAGCTAAACTCCAAGCTTTGCCTCTAAACTTTAGGCAACTAGGTATCTTTAAGTGCTAATCAAAGTACCTAGATGAAATAGAGTATGGTTATGGATTAAGTAGTCTAACTAATCCTTGTACTCAACACATGAGAGGGGAGGATTACGGTTTGAAGAGAGAGAGCTTGAGGAGAGAGAAGATGAACATAATAATGAGAAGAGAAAATGAGTTATCATAATATATATCAAGCATTTTATTTTATCAAGAAAAGAAAAGAAAATGATTTACAACCATGCTTGATAAATATCTTGTGGTGATTCATCTCCATGAGTCATTAAGCAATTATGAAGCATTAATGACATGGATGAATCATCCATATGACTCACTAATCTCATTCAATGTATATGCCACCTAAACCTCCTTAGTCACCATCTTCTAGAAGCTTCTCGCGCAATTACGAGAACGCCCCTCCTATCCGTGAAAACACGGAAAAACTTTAGACTGTATAAATCCAATAACCGGATACTAGTAACTGGCTTGAACCAAAGCCGACTAGTAATAACTGTCCGAAAGTCGTACGTGTGTAAACACATGTATGCGTCCGAACCCTTGTCGTAAAACCATACGACCTCTATATCGTTTCGCCTGGAGTAGGGAAACTCTCTGCGTGGGACTCTAGAGACTCGAATACTACGCTGGCAGTAGGTTTAACCACAGACCGCAAGCGGCACTAGCTGTACGTAACGGTCCCCAGGTAGATGTCGATAAGAAGGCCGATGAGGAAACCCATCCGAACTCCTACTGAGTCTGATGTGACAATCTCCGTACAGGCCGGTCCGTTCGTCTAAGACTATCGCATATCGGGCATAGGGGGGCGGCAAGCGTCAGTCCCCTAATAGCTCTATAAGTCGTGTCGGAGCGAAGCCCATTACACCTTGAGAAACTACTGGAACCTACCAGCAAATCTCGCTTGCCCTGGCCAGGGACTTTGCGTAATGGCTCTCTGACACAGCGCGATATCAACCCCCAATACCGGGAGAGACGAATCCTGTCAAACCGCTACTGCCTCCAAGTGCTCGGGACTGCACCCAACTGCTACCTGTTTGCATGACT
Source organism: Agapanthus africanus (assembly GCA_030015575.1). Classification (NCBI taxonomy): domain Eukaryota; kingdom Viridiplantae; phylum Streptophyta; class Magnoliopsida; order Asparagales; family Amaryllidaceae; genus Agapanthus; species Agapanthus africanus. The sequence continues at coordinate 251,965,952 of CM057343.1, forward strand.
CCTTTGAGCCGTGGTAGGGTAGCAATCTAAGAACAGTGGGACACACTCGAGGCGAAGTAGCAGTGTCAAGTCTGCGGACTATGCTGTACTCATGTCACCTGGGAACTGTTCACTGACGACTGGTATAAAACCAACCAACAGTTCCCTGTGAGTCCTGTCCGGTGTACCCGTAACCTAACGAGCACCTGCATACTATCTCCAGTATGACGTACTGACGGCTGTGGGACAGACCATCTCCCCAACTGGGATGAGAAGCGTACACACTAGTCTACTCCGGAGTATCGATGCCCTGTCTCGATAATCCAACGACTAGGGACCTGAATAAGGATGTGCTTGTAGACTACCCAGCCCCCACTAGTATGACTGCCATCACAACGCTGGTAGTCAAGCAAGATCCTAAGAGCTCTATCAATACGTATACTCACATATTAAGATAGAAAAACCAAGTAGCATACTACCATGTTTAGCAAGACTGTTATATACATGTGAATATCCCAAGCTTCCATTAAGTAATATACAAACTAGTATGATACAATAATGGCCCCTAGGGCATATACACTAACAATCTCCCACTTGCACTAGGGCCATGTACTGGCATATCGAAGACCGATGATCTCGAGTAGCCTCTCGAACTGAATCTGAGATAGGGCCTTCGTGAATGGATCAGCAATGTTCTCTTCAGAAGCAACTCTCCGAACCTCGATCTCCCGACGATCAATGATCTCCCTGATCAGGTGATACCACCTCAAGATATGTCTGGACTTCTGATGGGACCTTGGTTCCTTCGCTAAAGCTATAGCTCCGTTGTTGTCGCAATACAGAGGTATTGGATCAACTATGGTAGGAACCACCTGAAGTTCTGTTAGGAACTTCTTCATCCAGACTGCTTCTTTTGCGGCATCGCAAGCAGCTATATACTCCGCTTCCATCGTCGAGTCAGCAACGGTGTCCTGCTTGGAGCTCTTCCAGCACACCGCCCCTCCATTGAGGGTAAAGACATAACCCGACATGGACTTGGAATCGTCCTTATCACTCTGGAAGCCGGAATCAGCAAAGGCCTCCAACCTGAGGTCTTTTCCGCCGTAAACCAAGAACATCTCCTTAGTCCTTCTCAGGTACTTGAGAATGTTCTTTACTGCTATCCAGTTCTTCTCCCCTGGGTCTGACTGATACCGGCTTACCACGCTCAGTGCGTAAGCTACATCTGGTCCGGTGCACAACATCGCATACATTATAGAGCCTACCGCAGAAGCGTAGGGTATAATAGACATGCGTTCCCTTTCCAAATCAGTCTTGGGAGACATCTCTTTGGAGAGGGTGATTCCGTGACAAGCCGGTAGATTACCGCGCTTAGAATCTTCCATACTGAATCTTTTCAGTACAGTGTCGATATACCTGGACTGCGAAAGTCCCAACATCCTCTTGGATCTATCACGATAGATCCGGATCCCCAGAATGTAAGAGGCATCACCCAGGTCTTTCGTGGAGAACCTGTGTGATAAGAATCCTTTGACAGATTGTAGCATAGGAATGTCATTTCCTATCAATAGAATGTCATCCACGTACAAGACGAGGAATACGATACTTCTGGCTACAACTTTACTATATATGCACGGTTCATCTGGAATTTTGATAAAGTCATATTCTTTGACTGTCTCATCAAAACAGATGTTCCAACTCCGCGACGCTTGCTTTAGTCCATAAATGGACTTAAGCAGCTTGCATACTTTCCCGCTGCTCCCACTCTGATTGAAACCCTCTGGCTGATCCATATAGACGCACTCTTCTAAATTTCCATTTAGAAAAGCCGTCTTTACGTCCATCTGCCAGATTTCATAATCATGGAAGACAGCAATAGCAAGAAGGACCCGAATGGATTTGAGCATAGCCACTGGAGAAAAAGTTTCTTCATAGTCCAAACCAGGTCTTTGACGAAAACCCTTTGCAACAAGTCTAGCTTTATAGGTTTCCACCTGTCCATCTACACCAATCTTTTTCTTGAAGATCCATTTGTATCCTATGGGTTTTACCCCATCTGGAGCAAAGTCCAATGTCCATACTTTGTTAGTGTACATGGACTCCATTTCGGTCCGCATTGCATCTAGCCATCGTACCGAGTCGCCACTCTGGATGGCCTGCTGGAAGTCAGTAGGTTCATCATCATCTATGATGCAATCCTCTCTATCCCCATCTATGAGAAAACCGTAGTATCTCTTAGGCGGATGAGACGGCCTACTACTCCTGCGGAGGGGTGCGGGAATGTCCTGTTCTTCTTGAACTACCGGTTCTACCAAACTTTCAGTAGCAGTTTGTGGTTCTGGAATTTCTTCCAGTTCTATTTCGCACCCACTTATTTCCTTTTCTAAAAACTGATATTCTAGAAAATGGGCATTACGAGAAACAAACACCTTTTGTTCCTCTGCGTAATAGAATAGATACCCCTTGGAGTTCTTTAGATATCCCACAAACTTACACTTTACTGATCGTGCCTCGAGCTTGTCCACATGCTGCTTTTTAACAAAAGCTGGACATCCCCATATTTTCAGATACTGAAAATAGGGTTTCTTCCCACTCCACATCTGATATGGCGTGGTAGGCACAGTCTTGGTAGGAACCATGTTCAAAAGATATGCCGCTGATTCTAGCGCATAACCCCAGAAAGATCACGGTAACTCAGCATTACTCATCATGGATCATACCATATCCAATAGGGTTCGATTCCGTCTCTCCGATACACCGTTATGCTGTGGAGTGTATGGAGGAGTAAGCTGAGAGAGAATTCCTTTTTCTTTTAGGTAACCTAGGAACTCGGCACTCAAGTATTCACCACCTCGATCAGATCTTAGTGTCTTGATACTTTTGCCGGTTTGGTTTTCTACTTCATTCTTATACTCTTGGAATTTCTCAAAAGCCTCGGATTTATGTTTCATCAGATAAATGAATCCGTACCTTGAGTAATCATCCGTGAAAGTAATGAAATAGGAAAAACCACCTCTTGCATGTGTAGACATTGGACCGCATACATCGCTGTGTATGAGTCCTAAGAGCTCGCTAGCTTTTACTCCATGTCCAGTAAATGGAGTCTTTGTCATCTTTCCTTTGAGACAAGATTGACAAGTGTCATAAGTTTGATATTCGAACGAGTCCAAATATCCTTCTCTATGCAACTTAGTCAACCTTCTCTCATTGATGTGACCCAGTCTACAATGCCATAAGAAAGCTTTATTTAAATCTGGAGACTTTCTTTTTAGTGTGTTCTGGACATTGAAAATTTGGAGTTGGTTTAAAACATATATACCGTTATTTAGTGTACCGGACCCAATCAAACCATGATTAAGGTGGATGTTAACAACATCTCTTACAAACGTGAAATCATAACCTTTATTTGATAACAAGGAAACTTATATGATATTACACGTTAAGCTTGGTACAAAAAAACAGTTATGTAAAACCAAAATGTGTCCACTCGTCAATCCCAGGTGATAATCCCCGACGGACGCAGCTCCCACGCTAGCTCCGTTAGCAACCTTTAGGGTCATATCACCTTCCTTCAGCACTCTACGGTTTTTCAGTGCCTGCAATGAATTGCAAATATGAGATCCTGATCCGGTATCCAATACCCAGGAAGTAGAGTTAATTGACAGACAATTCTCAATTACAAACACACCTGAAGTCGAAGCCACAGCTTGCTTCGGTTCCTGGTTCTTGGCGTTCCACGCCTTGCAATCTTTCTTCCAGTGCCCTTTCCTGTGACAATGGAAGCACTCATCCTGGCCCACTACCGGTACCGCAAACTTTTTCTTTCCCTTCCCTCCCACCTTACTAACACCTCCTCTAGGTTTGGTGGCGGCCTTCTTCTTCCTTCCTTTGGCCCTAGCCTTGGACCCGGAAGAAGATGCACCACTAACAAACATAGCGGGTGTTTCCCTTGCTTTCTGCAAGGTGCCCTCTGCACTCCTTAACATGTTCAGGAGTTCCGGAAGTTCAACTTCTTTTCTTTGAATGTTGAAGTTCAGGATAAACTGGGCGTAGGTGTGAGGAAGGGACTGGAGAATAAGGTCTGTATAGAGCTCATTATCCAAAGTCGTCCCAAGGTCTGCGAGCTCTTCTATATAGCCGATCATCTTTAGGACATGTTCTCTGTAAGTCCACGTTGCGACCCCCGGTTCTTACGGGGAGGCGGAAACGGTATAAAATCAAAATTTTAACGCAAGAGGCAACATGGACTAAGCTAGGTCGGGATCTTTACCTAAACTAAAACTAGCATACTAAGCTAAAGATATTTAGCTACTCGGATGAAGATGGTTATACCTAAACTTGAACTCCTTCTCTTCAAGCTCCGATGGTGGTTCGATGGCTCCTTCTCGTTGTCTCCGTACGCCGAAGATAGATCCACTTGAAAGCTCCAACCTTTAGCTCCTTCTTCGTTCTTTGAAGAAACTAGTTCACTTGGTTTGCTAAACCTAGTGAACTAGAATGAGTAGAGATGATTTAGAATGGGATTTTATCTATGGTTCTTGATTCTCAACTCATGAGACAAGAGAACCATAGATCAAGAGAGGGAGCAAGAGGTTGAGGATGAGAGCAAGACGAGAGCTCAAGAACAAGAGAGAGAATGAGCAAGAAAGAATGAGGCTCTCTTTTCTCTCTCACCCTCTCATAATCCAAAGTGATCATAACTCATCATATCAAAAAAGTCTTATGTGATGGTTAGAAGCAACCACAACCTTATCATGTCATGCACTCATTTTACTCAAATGAACAAGCAAGTAAAAGTCTTTGGCATGAAATGATAACCATGGTTATCATGATGGTCAACTAGTCAAGCCTAGTCAACCGGTCAACAAGTCAACAAAAGTCAACAAGTCACCAAAGTCAACAAGTCAACAACCATATCACCATAATACTTAATTAATATAATAGTTAATCACATATCATATTCTCATTAGGGTTGAGCATAAAGTCAAAAAGTCAACGGTCAACTGTCAACAACCCTAATGAGAATCTGCCGCCTCTGCCTCCCTGTCAACTGTGCATACACACCCGCATCCGCGTTCCGAGGAACACGAATGCAAACTGGATAAATCCAATCCCATAAGGTACACTAGGATCTGGCTTAAACCAAAGCCCGCTAGTGTAAACTGTCCGGACACTGTACGTGCACAAGTGCACGGATGTGACCGAACCCTGTCGCAAAACCATGCGACCTGTCGCAATACCATGCGACCTCTACTCTTTTGCCTAAAGGCGAAAAGCTTTCTGTGTGGGACTCTAAAGACTCGACACTACGCTGGCAGTGGGTTTAACCACAGACCGCAAGCGGCACTAGCTGTGCGTAACGGTCCCCAGGTAATGCCGACAAGAAGACCGACGAGGCGAAACCCATCTGAACTCCTACTGAGCCTGAGCGTGACATTCTCCGTACAGTCCGGTCTGTTCGTCTGATACATCGCATGGCGGGCCTAGGGGGCGGTAAACGTCAGTCCCCCAATAGCGGTACAAGTCGTGCCGGAGCGAAGCCCAAAACACCCTGAGATAACACTGGAAACCTACCAGTATATCTCGTTTGCCCTGGCCAGGGACTACTCGTGTAATGGCTCTCCAAGACACAGCGCGATGTCAACTCCCAATACCGGGAGAGACGAATCCTGTCTAACCGTCACTGCCTCCAAGTGCTTCGGGACTGCACCCAACCACCACCTGTTTGCACGACTCCTTTGAGCCGTGGTAGGGTAGTGATCAAAGTACAGTGGGAACACACCCGAGGCGAAGTGACAGTGTCAAGTCAGCGGACTAAGCTGTACTCATGTCACCTGGGAACTGATAACTGACGATAGGTATAATACCAACTAGTCAGTTCCCGACGAGTCCTGTCCAGTGTACCCGTAACCTAACGAGCACCCGCATACTATCTCAAGTACGACGTACTGACGGCTGTGGGACAGACCGTCTCCCACACTGGGATGAGAAGCGCATGCGCTGGTCTACTCCGGAGTATCGATGCCCTGTCTCGATAGTCCTGCGACCAGGGACCTGCATAAGGATGTGCTTATAGATTACCCAGCCCCACTAGTGTGACGGCCATCACATCGCTGGTAATCAAGCAAAGATCCTAAGGGCTCTACTAATGTGTATAGGCGATATACAAAAATAAACACATGTACACATTGAAGTAGAAACAAACCAAGTAGCATACTACTATTTTGAGCAAGATTGTATATACAAGGTGAATATCCCAAGCATCCATTAAGTAATATACAAACCAGTATGATACAGTAATGGCCTCTAGGGCATATACACTAACAATCTCCCACTTGCACTAAGGCCATGTACTGGCGTATCGAAGACCTATCATCTCGATCAGCCGCTCGAACTGAGTCTGGGGCAGGGCCTTGGTGAATGGATCAGCAGTGTTATCTTCTGAAGCGACTCTCCGAACCTCGATCTCCTGGCGATCTACGATCTCCCTGATCAGGTGATACCGCCTCAAGATGTGCCTGGATTTCTGATGGGACCTGGGTTCCTTTGCTAAAGCTATAGCCCCATTGTTGTCGCAATACAGAGGTATTGGATCAACAATGGACGGAACCACCTGAAGTTCTTTCAAGAACTTCCTCATCCAGACAGCTTCTTTTGCGGCATCAGATGCAGCGATGTATTCCGCTTCCATCGTCGAGTCTGCAACGGTTTCTTGTTTGGAACTCTTCCAACACACCGCCCCTCCATTGAGGGTAAAGACAAAACCCGACATGGACTTGGAATCATCCTTGTCACTCTGGAAGCTGGAGTCAGCAAAGGCCTCGATCTGGAGGTCTTTTCCGCCATACACCAAGAACATCTCCTTAGTCCTTCTCAGGTACTTGAGAATGTTCTTTACCGCTATCCAGTGTTTCTCCCCAGGGTTAGACTGATACCGGCTTACCACACTCAGTGCATAAGCTACATCCGGTCTGGTACACAACATCGCATACATTATAGAGCCTACCGCAGAAGCGTAGGGTATAATAGAAATACGATCCCTCTCCAAATCAGTCTTGGGAGACATCTCTTTAGAGAGGGTGATCCCGTGACAAGCCGGTAGGTTACCGCGCTTGGAATCTTCCATACTGAACCTCTTCAGTATGGTGTCGATGTACCTGGACTGTGAAAGTCCTAGTATCCTCTTGGATCTGTCACGGTAGATCCGGATACCCAGAATGTATGAGGCATCACCCAGGTCTTTCATGGAGAACCTGTGTGACAAGAACCCCTTGACAGATTGTAGCATAGGAATGTCATTTCCTATTAAGAGAATGTCATCCACGTATAAAACGAGGAATACTACAGTTCTCGCTACAAATCTACTATAGATGCATGGTTCATCTGGATTTTTGATAAAGCCAAATTCTTTGACCGTTTCATCAAAACAGATGTTCCAACTCCGCGATGCCTGCTTTAGTCCATAGATGGACTTAAGCAACTTGCACACCTTTCCGCTGCTCCCACTCTGAATGAAACCTTCTGGTTGGTCCATATAGACACACTCCTCTAAATTTCCATTTAGAAAAGCTGTCTTTACGTCCATTTGCCAGATCTCATAATCGTGGAAGGCAGCAATGGCAAGAAGGATCCGAATGGATTTCAGCATGGCTACTGGAGAAAAGGTTTCGTCGTAGTCCAAGCCAGGTCTTTGACGAAAACCCTTTGCTACCAGCCTAGCTTTATAGGTCTCAACCTGTCCATCTACACCAATCTTCCTTTTGAAGATCCACTTGCATCCTACGGGTTTTACCCCGTCTGGAGCAATGTCCAACGTCCATACCTTGTTGGTGTACATGGACTCCATTTCGGTCTGCATTGCATCCAGCCATTTCACTGAGTCAACGCTCTGAACGGCCTGCTGGAAGCTAGTAGGCTCATCATAATCTATGATGCAATCCTCTCTATCCCCGTCTATGAGAAAACCGTAGTATCTCTCGGGCGGATGAGACTGCCTACTACTTCTGCGGAGCGGCGCAGGAATGTCCTGTTCTTCCAAACCTTCTGGTTCCACTAATCTTTCAGTAACAGTCCGTGGTTCTGGAATTTCTTCCAGTTCTACTGTGCTCCCACTTATCTGGTTTTCCAAAAACTCAGTTTCCAAGAAGTAGGCATGACGAGAAACAAGAACCTTTTGTTCCTCTTCACAGTAGAAGCAATATCCTTTTGAGTTCTTTGGATACCCCACAAACTTGCACTGTACTGAGCGTGCCTCGAGCTTGTCCGCATGCTGCTTTTTGACAAAAGCCGGACATCCCCATGTCTTAATGTGCTTAAGATAGGGTCTCTTCCCACACCACATTTCATATGGTGTGGAAGGCACAGTCTTAGTCGGAACTCGGTTCAAAAGGTACGCTGCTGATTCTAGCGCATACCCCCAGAATGATCGCGGTAACTCAGCATTACCCATCATGGACCGAACCATATCCAATAGGGTTCGGTTCCGTCTCTCCGATACACCATTATGTTGCGGGGTGTATGGAGGAGTAAGCTGAGAGAGAATTCCGTTCTCTTTTAAATAGTCCAGGAACTCGGCACTTAAGTATTCTCCACCTCGATCCGATCTTAGAATCTTAATACTTTTGCCGGTCTGTTTCTCTACTTCATTCTTATACTCCTGGAATTTTCCAAAGGCCTCGGACTTATGTTTTATTAAGAAGACATAACCGTACCTTGAGAAGTCATCCGTAAAAGTAATGAAGTAAGAATGTCCGCTTCGGGCATGTGTAGACATTGGACCGCACACGTCACTGTGTACGAGTCCCAAGAGCTCGCTCGCTCTTACTCCTTGTCCAGTAAACGGAGTCTTTGTCATCTTTCCTTTGAGACAAGATTGACAAGTGGCATACGATTGATATTCGAACGTATTCAAATATCCTTCTGTATGTAACTTAGTCAACCTTCTCTCATTGATGTGACCCAATCTACAATGCCATAAGAAAATCTGATTTATTTCTGGAGACTTTCTTTTGTGTGTATTCTGGACATTAAAAATCTGTGGTTGGTTTAACACGTATATACCATTACTCAGAGTACCTGACCCAATCAATACTTGATTAAGGTGAATGTTTACAACATTACTTACAAACGCAAATTCATAACCTTCTTTAGAAACTAAAGATACAGAAATGATATTACAAGTTGCGTTGGGTACAAAAAAGCAATTACGCAAAACCAAAACATGTCCATCTGACATTCCCAGGTGATAGTCCCCCACGGCTTTAGCATCCATGCTAGCTCCGTTTGCAACTCTGAGGGTCATGTCACCTGCTTTCAAAACACTACGGTTTCTCAACGCCTGCAAAGAATTACAGATATGAGATCCTGATCCGGTATCCAATACCCAGGAAGTAGAGTTTATTGAAAGACAGTTTTCAATAACATACACACCTGAAGCTGAAGCTGCAACCTGCTTCAATTCCTGTGTTCTGGCCTTCCAGGCCCTGCAATCATTCTTCCAGTGTCCTTTCTTATGACAATAGAAGCATTCTTCCTTATCCACAAGCTTTCCCGCTAAATTTGTTGCTTTGCCTTTTCCCTTCGTATCCACTTTACCAACACCGCCCCTTGGTTTGGCGGGGGCCTTCTTCTTCTTTTCCTTGGCTTTCGCCTTGGACCTAGAAGAAGATGATCCTCCTACAAACAAAGTGGATGTTTCCCTACCTTTCTGTAGGGTGCCCTCTGCGCTCCTCAGCATGTTGAGGAGCTCTGATAGTTCAACCTCTTTTTCTTGTAGGTTGAAGTTCAGTATAAACTGGGCGTAAGTGGAAGGAAGGGACTGGAGAACTATATCCGTATATAGCTCACTCTCCAATGTGATCCCTAGGTCAGCGAGCTCCTCAATGAAGCCGATCATCTTTAGTACGTGCTCGGCTACTGATGATCCGACGGCCATTCTTGTCGAAAATAACTTTTTCGACGCTTCGTATCTTGCGATACGTGATTGCTCTCCATACAGTTCTTTTGTATGGAGCAATATGGACTCCATGTCCATATTCTCATGCCTCCTCTGATGTTCGTTGTCCATCGAGGCAAGCAGGAGGCATTTGGCCTTCGCGCTATCAATCTCCCAAGTCTTGCGGATTTCCTTATCCGCGACGCTGGAAGTTGGACCAGGGACAGGGGGAGCTTTGGTGGTAAGAAGATACCCCAGCTTGTCATAAGTGATTGCTATCTTGACATTCCTGAGCCAATCTTTGTAGTTTGGCCCTGTCAGTTTGTTTTTATCTAGGAGTAACTTAAGTCCAGTCATGTTGATTGGTCGCTGCAATTAGGAGAGAGAAGAAGAAACACTCAGCATGATGCTCTTGCAAGTTTAGAGTGGTTTTTAGTTTGTCTAAACAGGATGGCTCCCACTGTTTCTCGAATCCCTCCTCAAACCATAAAGGAAGAATTAGTCAGGATCAATCCCACCGTACAATACTTGCTTAACCGTTCAGCCAGGCCGGTGTTGGTACTTCGAGGGAGGTTTTCCAACGCTTTCGCGAAGTTCCTTAATTAAAGAACCTCTTTTCCCTGGGGGCGTAGCCCCGCTAACACCTTTCTAGGCACCTACTAGGCTTATAGCATTGATCGTTAAGTGAGAAATTTCCCGAGGAGTAGCATATACTCACAGTAGGATCGGGATCCAAATATCATCGCGTGACGAAACTGAAGGAATCCTACCAGAATCATCACACTCCAAATGGTATGCAAATCTAGCAAGTTTCAGTACTTATGAAACTCCCGATGTGGATTTTTGCCCCATGCTCTTATGACCTTGACTTTGGCCAACAAATCATAAGTCACATGTCAAGTTCTGCCCGTCGTTCTCCAGGTTAATTTGAATCCACCCGCACCTACCCTTGACTTTGGCCAACAAGGCAGTACGACTGTTCCAAACCAACGCATTTATCTATGCTGCACATGAATACCCAATAGCTACCAATCACTGTGCCTTGACTTTGGCCAACAAACACAGCTTGAATACTATTGACTATTCATGTGAAACGACGGAGGGCTACGGATGGTTTTGGCAAAACCGTGAACGTAGTGAACTTGATTTGGTCGATGGAACGAGATAGCTTTTAAAAGGAGTGGCTCAAGCTCCGTATTTAAAAGTTGTTTTGAAAAGAACCGAGTGGTTTTTCGAAAGTGTTCCAACGACTTTAACTTGGTTTATTATCTTGCATTAGTTCTTTTAATGCGTGATATTCTTGCATTAGTTCTTTTAATGCGTCCTATCATTTAATCCTACCATTGCAGAAAACAACCAAAATATGACGTACGCTTATGCCATTCGCATTCGCCACGGGGCCCCGTCATTACCCGTTAGGTTACTTAACTAACGACAGAGCGGGGGCTGGGCTAGCACGTCTGTAAAACATAAGCAACGCCTAAATAATATCATATATAGATATACTGCAATGATAAACATTTCAGATCACAGATAAATACATTGGATATACTAGCAATCTGTAATTTGTACGAGCCTGTAACAAAAACAGATAACACGGTCGCGGTGAATAGCCAAAACCCCACCCAAGACCCCTACGGGTGCGGCAAACTACCCGCCAAGTACCCGAAGCGTAGCAACCTCCCTCATCTCCATGAGTAGGCCACTCGACACTTCGGCATACCCGGTAGTTTGTGCACCCCTCCATGGGTCTATCCTAGGAGCAAAAACAGTAAAAAGAAATTATACAATGACGGCTACAACCCCGACCCGGTTGTGCGGCCATACAAATAATTATTACATCAATTTACAAATTTACATGAATTGCAAGAAAAGAAAACTCTCGTCTCACAACCCCCGGCTATTCACCCGCGACAATCCAACATATTTATATACACATTCCAGCACATTACAGATCATGTATAACCCCGACCAATCGACTTATAGCGATTAGCCGACGTTCAATACATGCAAACATCACAGATATAACCATCATAGTCAAAGTGCAGTGAAGTTCGGAAAAAATACGGAATTATAGGACCCCAAAAGGAAATTTCTTTTCTGGAAAATCTGGGCACATATAATATATTCCAAAAATCCCAAAACCAACACATACACACACTGCACGAAAAACGATGCACAGAAGACGACAAAGCGCGGCGGTTCCGCGGCGGATGCCTAGCTCGCGCGGCGGAAGGGCGGCGGTTTGGACGAATTACTGTATCGTTTTTCTTGGGTGTTCACATAAAACCCTGAGCCGAATTTACAAGTGTAAAGTTTTTCATTTTGAGCCAAAAAAATTTCAACAGAAACTCAGTTTTCAGTTTTAATTTTAAAAGTTTGGTTTTTGGATTTTTCCGGTTCCGAACTTCATTACACTTCACTACCAAGCTAGTTTAAGTTTAGTTAGGCTCTGATACCACTGTAAGTCCACGTTGCGACCCCCGGTTCTTACGGGGAGGCGGAAACGGTATAAAATCAAAATTTTAACGCAAGAGGCAACATGGACTAAGCTAGGTCGGGATCTTTACCTAAACTAAAACTAGCATACTAAGCTAAAGATATTTAGCTACTCGGATGAAGATGGTTATACCTAAACTTGAACTCCTTCTCTTCAAGCTCCGATGGTGGTTCGATGGCTCCTTCTCGTTGTCTCCGTACGCCGAAGATAGATCCACTTGAAAGCTCCAACCTTTAGCTCCTTCTTCGTTCTTTGAAGAAACTAGTTCACTTGGTTTGCTAAACCTAGTGAACTAGAATGAGTAGAGATGATTTAGAATGGGATTTTATCTATGGTTCTTGATTCTCAACTCATGAGACAAGAGAACCATAGATCAAGAGAGGGAGCAAGAGGTTGAGGATGAGAGCAAGAGGAGAGCTCAAGAACAAGAGAGAGAATGAGCAAGAAAGAATGAGGCTCTCTTTTCTCTCTCACCCTCTCATAATCCAAAGTGATCATAACTCATCATATCAAAAAAGTCTTATGTGATGGTTAGAAGCAACCACAACCTTATCATGTCATGCACTCATTTTACTCAAATGAACAAGCAAGTAAAAGTCTTTGGCATGAAATGATAACCATGGTTATCATGATGGTCAACTAGTCAAGCCTAGTCAACCGGTCAACAAGTCAACAAAAGTCAACAAGTCACCAAAGTCAACAAGTCAACAACCATATCACCATAATACTTAATTAATATAATAGTTAATCACATATCATATTCTCATTAGGGTTGAGCATAAAGTCAAAAAGTCAACGGTCAACTGTCAACAACCCTAATGAGAATCTGCCGCCTCTGCCTCCCTGTCAACTGTGCATACACACCCGCATCCGCGTTCCGAGGAACACGAATGCAAACTGGATAAATCCAATCCCATAAGGTACACTAGGATCTGGCTTAAACCAAAGCCCGCTAGTGTAAACTGTCCGGACACTGTACGTGCACAAGTGCACGGATGTGACCGAACCCTGTCGCAAAACCATGCGACCTGTCGCAATACCATGCGACCTCTACTCTTTTGCCTAAAGGCGAAAAGCATTCTGTGTGGGACTCTAAAGACTCGACACTACGCTGGCAGTGGGTTTAACCACAGACCGCAAGCGGCACTAGCTGTGCGTAACGGTCCCCAGGTAATGCCGACAAGAAGACCGACGAGGCGAAACCCATCTGAACTCCTACTGAGCCTGAGCGTGACATTCTCCGTACAGTCCGGTCTGTTCGTCTGATACATCGCATGGCGGGCCTAGGGGGCGGTAAACGTCAGTCCCCCAATAGCGGTACAAGTCGTGCCGGAGCGAAGCCCAAAACACCCTGAGATAACACTGGAAACCTACCAGTATATCTCGTTTGCCCTGGCCAGGGACTACTCGTGTAATGGCTCTCCAAGACACAGCGCGATGTCAACTCCCAATACCGGGAGAGACGAATCCTGTCTAACCGTCACTGCCTCCAAGTGCTTCGGGACTGCACCCAACCACCACCTGTTTGCACGACTCCTTTGAGCCGTGGTAGGGTAGTGATCAAAGTACAGTGGGAACACACCCGAGGCGAAGTGACAGTGTCAAGTCAGCGGACTAAGCTGTACTCATGTCACCTGGGAACTGATAACTGACGATAGGTATAATACCAACTAGTCAGTTCCCGACGAGTCCTGTCCAGTGTACCCGTAACCTAACGAGCACCCGCATACTATCTCAAGTACGACGTACTGACGGCTGTGGGACAGACCGTCTCCCACACTGGGATGAGAAGCGCATGCGCTGGTCTACTCCGGAGTATCGATGCCCTGTCTCGATAGTCCTGCGACCAGGGACCTGCATAAGGATGTGCTTATAGATTATCCAGCCCCACTAGTGTGACGGCCATCACATCGCTGGTAATCAAGCAAAGATCCTAAGGGCTCTACTAATGTGTATAGGCGATATACAAAAATAAACACATGTACACATTGAAGTAGAAACAAACCAAGTAGCATACTACTATTTTGAGCAAGATTGTATATACAAGGTGAATATCCCAAGCATCCATTAAGTAATATACAAACCAGTATGATACAGTAATGGCCTCTAGGGCATATACACTAACATTCTCCTACTGATGACCCGACAGCCAACCTCGCTCGAAACAAGTTCTTAGAGGTCTCGTATCTTGCTATACGAGATTGCTCTCCATAAAGTTCCTTTGTATGGAGAAATATGGCATCTTGTTCCATATCCTCGTGCCTCCTCTGATGTTCATTGTTCATCGAGGCAAGCACGATGCACTTGGCTTTCGCGCAATCGAAATCCCAGGTTTTGCGGATTTCCTTATCCGCATTACTGGATTTGGGACCAGGGACAGCAGGTGCCGTAGTGGTAAGGACGTACCCCAATTTGTCCTAGGTCAAAGCCATTTTGACATTCCGCAGCCAATCTTTATAGTTTGGCCCTGTCAGTATATTTTTCTCTAAAAGTAACTTAAGTCCAGTCATTGTCAGGGTCGCTGCAATTAGGAGAGAGAGAAGAAAACTCTTTAGCATGATGCTCTTGCAAGTTTAGAGTGGTTTTTAGTTTATCTAAACTGGATGGCTCCCACTGTTTCTCGAATCCTTCTTCAAACCATAAAAGAAGAATTAGCCAGGACTATTCTCACTGTACAATTCTTGCTTAACCGTTCAGCCAGGCTAGTGTCGATACTTCGAGGGAGGTTTTCCAACGCTTTCGCGAAGTTCCTTAATTAAAGAACCTCTTTTCTCTGGGGGCGTAACCCCGCTGACACTTTTCTTGACACCTACTTGGTTTATAGCATTGATCGTTAAGTGACGAATATCCTGATAAGTAGCATATACTCACAGTAGGATCGGGATCCAAATATCATCGTATGATAATGTTGAAGGAATTCTACCAACATTCATCAAACTCCAAATGGTATGCATCTCTTTGCAAATTTCAGTTTCTTTAGAAATTCCCGATATATATTTTTGCCCCGTACTCTTATGACCTTGGCGTTGGTCAAAATATCATAAGTCATATGTCAAGTTCTACCCATCATTATCTTGTTAATTTGAACCCATCCGTACATATCCTTGACGTTGGCCAAAATGATCATACGACTGTCCCAAACTAACTCATCTATCTATGCAACAAATGAATACCCAGTAGCTACCAAACACTATGCCTTGGCGTTGGTCAAAATACATAGCTTGAATACTACTGAATACCCAGATGAAATGACGGAGGGCTACGAATGGTTTTGGCGAAACCGTGAACGCAGTGAACTTGATATAACCGAAGGAACCTGATAGCTTTTTAAAAGGAGTGGTTAAAGCTCCGCATTTAAAAATATCTGGTTTTAAAATTAACCGAGTGGTTTCTTTTAAATTGTTCCAATGATTAAACTTTTGGTTTATTTTATTTGCATTATAAATAATGCGTCCCATCATTAACCTATCATTGCAGAAAACAACGAAAATATAACGTCCTCTTATGCCATCCGCATTCGCCACGGGGTCCCGTCATCACCCGTTAGGTTACTTAACTAACGACAGAGCGGGGGCTGGGCTAGCACGGGTGTAAAACATAAGTGACGTCTAAATAGCTATCATATATAGATATTGTACATTCGTCAGACGCAATAATAGGCATTCCAGATCACAGATGAACTTTATTGGATTTGCAAGCAATCCGTGTTTGTTTTGAGCCTGCAACAAAAAACGGATTACACAGTCGTGATGAATAGCCATTACCCCACCCAAGACCCCAACGGGTACGGCAAACTACCCACCCGGCAGTTTGTGCACCCCACCTTGGGTCTATCCTAGGAGAAAAAAAAGTAAAATGAAATAATACAATGGTGGCTACAACGGCAACCTGGATGTGCCCCGCAAAATAATATTACAACAAATTACATTTATATCAAATGAATTAAATAATAACCCATCACATAACCCCGGCTATACATTACAACAGTCCAACACAGTTCATATCCACAAACAGTAAAATCCATTACAGAAATGTGCAACCCCCTGCCAACCGACATACTAGCAGTTAGGGGAGGTTTACGAACACATTATACAAACATAGATATAATCCAACAAGCAAATACCGTATAATTTCGATCGATTAAACACATTTAATTTTGCTCCAACACTTCTCTGTAAATCTGAAACCTGAGCAAAAATTAAAAATTCCAGAAAACACCAAATATCACAGAGAACCAGCACAGGAAAATTGGGCTTGTGAATCGGCAACTCGGCGGCGGAATCACGGCGGATCGGGGGGATTCGCCGCGGTTCCGCGGCGGTTTAGTCGATTCGTGAGCCCAGTTTTCTTGGGTGTTCTAATACTATCATTTTGGGCTTTCTGAACCTGCCTGAAAAATTTTTGGACTTCATTTAAAAATCGACAGAAACCATGATATCGGGGTTTTCCGGTTTTGGTTTTTTCCGTTCGAAATTCATACAATTTTGCAAGTGAGTTATTTATTGTTTAGCGAGGCTCTGATACCACTGTAAGTCGATGTACAACACCCCACGACTTGCGGGGAGACGGAAATATGAAAAACGATCTTGTTTTATGCTAAACATCGACAAACCGCATGAATCGAAGCTAAACGATAACTAACATCAAACATAGAAGTTAACAACTACTATGTAAAGGGATTATACCTAAAGAACCGTGTCCTTCATCTTTACGAACTCCACCTCCTCCTCGGCCTTCTCCAAGTAGTAGACGATCCACCACGAGAGCTAAACTCCAAGCTTTGCCTCTAAACTTGAGGCAACTAGGTATCTTTAAGTGCTAATCAAAGTACCTAGATGAAATAGAGTATGGTTATGGATTAAGTAGTCTAACTAATCCTTGTACTCAACACATGAGAGGGGAGGATTACGGTTTGAAGAGAGAGAGCTTGAGGAGAGAGAAGATGAACATAATAATGAGAAGAGAAAATGAGTTATCATAATATATATCAAGCATTTTATTTTATCAAGAAAAGAAAAGAAAATGATTTACAACCATGCTTGATAAATATCTTGTGGTGATTCATCTCCATGAGTCATTAAGCAATTATGAAGCATTAATGACATGGATGAATCATCCATATGACTCACTAATCTCATTCAATGTATATGCCACCTAAACCTCCTTAGTCACCATCTTCTAGAAGCTTCTCGCGCAATTACGAGAACGCCACTCCTATCCGTGAAAACACGGAAAAACTTTAGACTGTATAAATCCAATAACCGGATACTAGTAACTGGCTTGAACCAAAGCCGATTAGTAATAACTGTCCGAAAGTCGTACGTGCGTAAACACACGTATGCGTCCGAACCCTTGTCGTAAAACCATACGACCTCTATATCGTTTCGCCTGGAGTAGGGAAACTCTCTGCGTGGGACTCTAGAGACTCGACTACTACGCTGGCAGTGGGTTTAACCACAGACCGCAAGCGGCACTAGCTGTACGTAACGGTCCCCAGGTAGATGTCGATAAGAAGGCCGATGAGGAAACCCATCCGAACTCCTACTAAGTCTGATGTGACAATCTCCGTACAGTCCGGTCCGTTCGTCTAAGACTATCACATATCGGGCCTAGGGGGGCGGTAAGCGTCAGTCCCCTAATAGCTGTATAAGTCGTGTCGGAGCGAAGCCCATTACACCTTGAGAAACTATTGGAACCTACCAGCAAATCTCGCTTGCCCTGGCCAAGGACTTTGCGTAATGGCTCTCTGACACAGCGCGATATCAACCCCCAATACCGGGAGAGACGAATCCTGTCTAACCGCGACTGCCTCCAAGTGCTCGGGACTGCACCCAACTGCTACCTGTTTGCATGACTCCTTTGAGCCGTGGTAGGGTAGCAATCTAAGAACAGTGGGACACACTCGAGGCGAAGTAGCAGTGTCAAGTCTGCGGACTATGCTGTACTCATGTCACCTGGGAACTGTTCACTGACGACTGGTATAAAACCAACCAACAGTTCCCTGTGAGTCCTGTCCGGTGTACCCGTAACCTAACGAGCACCTGCATACTATCTCCAGTACGACATACTGACGGCTGTGGGACAGACCATCTCCCCAACTGGGATGAGAAGCGTACACACTAGTCTACTCCGGAGTATCGATGCCCTGTCTCGATAATCCAACGACTAAGGACCTGAATAAGGATGTGCTTGTAGACTACCCAGCCCCCACTAGTGTGACTGCCATCACAACGCTGGTAGTGAAGCAAGATCCTAAGAGCTCTATCAATACGTATACTCACATATTAAGATAGAAAAACCAAGTAGCATACTACCATGTTTAGCAAGACTGTTATATACATGTGAATATCCCAAGCTTCCATTAAGTAATATACAAACTAGTATGATACAATAATGGCCCCTAGGGCATATACACTAACAGGGATAGCCTGGTTGCAGTGGTAGTACAGTTTTGTTGTATTATGTACATTTGATATTGCGGGGCGAGCATCCGACATGTGGACTGCCGTCACTGCCTGTTTGTATTATTATTTTGGGGCACGACCAGGTTGCGGTCGATGTACCCGTTGTATGTATATTTTACTTTCTGTACTAGGATTACCCCAAGGTGGGGTGCACGGATAGCCGGGTTCTAGAGGGCAACAAGCCCGCATCTCATGGCATTCAGACGGAGGGGGATTCACTCTAGAATTGGCGGGCTGTTCGCCGCACTCGTAGAGGGTACAGGTTGACCCAGGAGGGGTGCCCAAGTTACCGGATTCCGTGAAGTGCTGGGTGGTCCATTCACGTTGCTGAAGGGGGCTGCCTCGCTTCAGGTTTTCGCGGGTAACTTGCCGCGCCCGTAGGGGTCTAGGATTTCATTGCACAGGCTATCCACACGACCAGGGGAACGTCGGGTTTCAGTAGTGGCTCTGTGAAACCCGGGGATCCCAGATATCTGTATTGTTCTGTGATGCTGTACATTTCTGTGATGTTGCATTTTTATCACGCCTTGAGCGAAAATTATATATTGATATATATATTAGTAGATGTTGTATATGTTTTGCATCCGCGCTAGTCCAGTCCCCGCTCTGTCGTTAGTTAGCTAACCTAACGGGTAATGACGGGACCCAGTGGCGAATGCGGATGGCATATACGTACATCAATATATTTTCGTTCTTTGTGGTGTGATCAATTGATGGGACTGGGTTGATTCGGATCAATGCAAGTTAAAAACAAACCTATTCTGATGTTGTTGGAACTTTTTCAAAAAGCTGTTATTGCAAGGACGTTCACTTTTGTTTTGCACCGTGGTATTCAGTTGGAATATCCTGCTCCTCAGTCGACGAGGCAAGGGCCGAGATCCCTTCACCGGGAGTGACCCCTTGGACAAAAAGTTTGCGTCAGGGCAATAACTTCACTATAGCAAATTACTTTTGCTTTGCACCGTGGTATTCAGTTGGAATATCCTGCACCTCATTCTACGGGGAAAGAGCCGAGATCCCTTCACCGGGAGTGACCTCTTTAGCAAAAGATTTCGTCACTATATTTTTATAAAGCTATCCGTTTCATCAACGATATCAAGTTCTTTACGTTAAAGGTTTTCTCCAGAAACCATTCGTAGCCCTCCATCATTTCAGTTAAATATTTGGTAGTATTCAAGCTATGTATTTTGACCTCACGCCAAGGCATAGTGTTTGGTAGCTGCCGGGTATTTATCTGTTGCATAGATAGATGCGTTGGTTTGGGACAGTCGTACTACTATTTTGGCCTACGTTAAGGGTATGTACGGGTGGGTTCAAATTAACCTGGACAATGATGGGTAGAACTTGACATGTGACTTATGATATTTTGACCTCACGCCAAGGTCATAAGAGCATGGGGCAAAAATCACATCGGGAGTTTCAAAAGAACTGAAACTTGCCATATATGCGCATACCTTCTGGAGTGTGATGGCGTGAGCGGATTCCGTCACGTTATCATGCGATGATAGTTGGATCCCGATTCCCACTGATGAGTTGGTTTACTCCTCGGGTGATCCCGACTAATTCTTCTTTCAGGTTTGGAGGAGAATTTGAGATGACAGTGGGAGGTTTCCAGATTAGATAAATTGGTAACCATTCTGATCTAGGTTAGAGTGCACGCTGAGTGTTTCTTTTCTCTCTCTCTTCGGCAGCGACTATTGACCCGACCCTAAGACTATGACTCAGTGACCAAAATTAACCGAACCTTCTTAACACTGGCTTTTGGATTGTCAGAGTTGCAAACCTCATTGCCACTCCTACTTTTACCTATTTCTCCAGGACACCCCGTATTACTACGAACGTCCACTTCCATTGGACAAAACCATCGTATGGTTAGATACGAACTCGAAAGAATTTATTCGAGGATGGTTTCAGGTTCTGGAGGAAACGGATAGGACTATTCAGTTGTCTTTTCCTTTTACCTTCTCTCAGTTGTGAGTACCCCTTAGATTAGGGGATAGTACACCTATTACGCAAATTGGATAGTCTTCTTCCAAACCTTAGGCTGGTGTCGACCGGTAGGGAATGAAGAAAACCAATTAGCCTAACGATGGTGTACAGAAGGTACTAAGTTAAGACAAAGCAAGGGATTGTAAGAGGGCAAAGTAAATTGCAACTGATATTCACGACCAAACCAGGTATTTCATTTCCACTCCCACTTCACCTTTGTATTTCTCCAGGACACTCCGTATCACTACGAAGATCCACAGTTTATTGGATACTCCATCGTATGGTTATATACGAACTCGAAAGGAACTTGTTCCAGTTCGGGGATGGATTCTGGTTCAGGAGAAATAGGAATAAGGTTTATTCGGTTGTCTTTTATCCTCACCTTCTCTCGCATTGTGAGTGCTCCTAGGATTAGGACAGTACACCCACTATGCTTATTGGATAATCTTCTTTCAAACCATAGGCTGGTGCCGAACGGTAGGGAAGGAAGAAAACCATTTGGCCTAAGGTGGTGTGCAAAAGGTAATGACTAAAGACATAGAAAGGGATTTGGAGTGGTGGCAAAGAATTATACGGTTACAGTCGTGAATCTAGAAGAGGCATTACTAGGAATACCGGGATACCCCATCGATACATTTCAATGTTTCAGTTTCACTGTGCACTGTTAAAGAAAAACTAATTTCCCAATTAGACACTTGCTCGAGGGTATGTATTTGCCAGGTGTGATTCTCACATCTGTATGGTTTTACAGATGATGAGTGGGAGTAAGTTATTGGGAATTGGGTGATCATCCTCATTATATCAGGATTCGTTGTAATCGGTGATATTTGAGGAAGTCACCTGGGTTGTTTGCCGGACGGCTAGTATTTGGTTTTGAATATCCGCTGTTATGCACCAATTTCAAATTGATACATCTGTACGTCTATTTTTATAGAGTGAGATATGTCTTTTTGAAATTATGTCTGTGACATTTACCTATATCAGTGGATGGTTAGGTAAGGAGCATTAAACAGCGGTGTAATTCTTGTTAACCATAAGTACAGTTTTCAACCTACGACACACAGTGAATGAGTTATCAGACTCAAGGGACTTATACAGAGTATTGTATGTTGTCCAGGGTCCATCAGGACAGAGGGGTTGGTCCTCGTACTATATTCGGTTTACTTATAACTTCTCTAGTTTTTAGACAGGTGTTTCGTGGAAACACAGGGTCCGAATTTTGAGAAGTTATAGGAATTTGAATAAAGTAGAGAACCAGGTGTTGCAAGTATCAGGATTCTTCAAAGTGATCGAAGATGTAGATACTTGTGTGCGGTATTCAGTTGATAGTAATGATTTAGGGACCTTGCTTCTCTTTCAGGTTACTCATAATTGGAAGTATTCCTAAGTTGAGTAACGCTGATCGGCCTCTTTCCATTTTAGTTGACATGCACTGGGGACAGCTGCATGATTTGAATCTGGTTCAATTAAATCAGTGCCTCTGGTCCTATATTGGATATAGAACAGTTCGTATCTTAACGATGTTAAGATACGGGGAGTTGTCCGGCTTATGATTAAAGCCAGACACTGGACAACTCAAGGCACGTTTCTGTAATGGCTGTTTATGGGTTGACCCAGGCTATGACGAGGGTTGACTTTCTACCATCTGGAAGAACAATTGCAATATTGTTCTAGACTCGCCACAGTTTTAAATAAAATGGATTTTTTCAGAAAACAGTAGTGGGAGTATGGTAGAACTGGAAGTGATTCCAGAACCATAAACGATTACTGAAGATCTGATAGGAACCTAAAGATTCAATCTGGTTTGACATTCCATTGGCCACTCCACAGATAAGGTGGGTAACCTCAGGCACCCGAGAGGTACTCTGGTAGCCTCAAGGACGGTGGTAGGGAGGTTCTTGTTTACCCACACTTGCCATTGCTGTTGTTCCAGGCTGCGAGACTCGGCAGGAAGATGAGTATAGCGTCGTTCTAAACTAGCTTTAGAAGTGTACGTGTATATGAATCTGCCAGAGGGTTGTCGTAGTCAGAGGGAGCAGCGGAAGCATTAGTGGACAGGTAGCTTATGTCTATTTATGGACTAAAGCAGATATAGCGGAGAGAGATCATCCATTTCTGATGTGACAGTCATAGGTTTGACTTCATCAGAATAGGGGATGGATCTGTTAAGAAGGTAGTAGGGTGTGATGTCCTAGTATTTGGATGACATACACAGAGTAGGAAGTGATATTCCTATACTACGATCGGTTATACTTTGATCGTCACACAGTGGTTTCTCCACATGGGACTTGGACAATATATCAGACATTCTGGTTACCAGATCTATGGTTTTAGATCTAGATTTGGGTGGTTTCCCAATCAGGGTACTTAGACAGCATTCTAAGAGTATTTAGAATGGACGACTCCTGGCATGGTGGTGTACCTGCAGGTGATGGAGTCACCCTTTTTAAAGGTGTCTTACAGACTAAAGGGGAGAGGGATGCGCATGATTGGCAGATCACTTGCTCAGGCAATTGAGTCAATCATGAGATGTCAAGTACCACACCAGATGTTATTCTTGCACTAGATGCAATAAGTTGATGTTGATCCAATCCTGGAGAAACAGTCGGAAGCAGTTTTAGAACATAAGTGGATGTTCTAGGGATATGATAACGACAGCCTCATTCGGGAGACAGTTATCATTCCAGGCTTCCAAGGTGACATGGACGACAAGGAGGTTGTCAGAGTTATAGTTTTCCTTTTGACGAGGGGCAGTATTTTGGACAGGTGGTCCAAGGCAATACTGAGGGAGGCATGGCGCAGGATACTGATTAAGTTCAGTTGACGATACAGTCTAAGAAGTTTGGATTTGGAGTTCATTTATGAGCTAGGTCCCATCAAACATCCAGACACATTCTAAGACAGGTATTGCTCATTTCGGGAGATGGCTTTCTCCACGAACTTGAGATATGGAGAGACATAGAAAGAAACATCAAAGCGGATTCACTCACTGAGGCTATTCCTCGAACGCAATAGTTTCGCAAAAGGGCTTTATGAGACTGACTAGTAGAGGAGTTGGGTGTTCGGTATCACACGGGCTGTGAGTATGCGACATCGCAATAATTAGCCTTGAGTGCAAGTGGGAGATTGTTGGAGATAGTGCCCTCAGAGTCAATTATTGGATCACAGGCACGTGATTGCAATGATTGAGGGAGGACCTATCCCGGTAGGACAGTCTTATTCAAGATAATAGTATGCTATCTGGTTCATCTTTATCATCGTGTACTTCTTTAGGTGACCAGACAGGTCGCTATTACACGTTGATAGAGCCCCTAGGATTCTTGCTTGACTGCCAGCAGTATGAGGGCGATCATATACGTGGGAGCCGGTAGTCTATAAGCACATCCTTAAATGGTCCCTAGTCGTGGGAGTTTCGAGACAGGGCATCGATACTCCAGAGTAGACTAGTGTATACAGTCGAGACCCCGACGAGGGGCGGTGGCCGGTCTCACAAGCCACTGATGTCAGCTGGTTCACCTAAGATGTATACAGGTGCTCATTTGGGTTATGAGTACATCGGACAGGACTCGCCGGGAACCTGCTAGTTGGGATTATACCAGACGTCAGATGGCAGTTCCCTGGTGACATGTGTACAGGTTAGTTCATCGACCTGAGGATCGTCATTTGTCTCGTGTGAGTTCCCACTGTACTTTGATTACTACCCTACCACGCTCAAAGAAGACGTGCAAACAGGTTTTAGTTGGGTACGGTCCCGAGCCACATGGAGGCAGTGAGCGGATCTTCAGGGGTTCGTCTCTCCCGGTATTGGGGGTGAGGTCGCGCTGTGTCTAGGAGAGCCATTACACGAAGCCCTCGGCCGAGGCAGGAGATTTACTGGTAGGTATTCCAGTAGTATCTCAGGGTGTTCTGGGCTACACTCCGACACGACTTGTACCGCTTTTGGGGGTCTGACTTTTACCAACCCTCTAGGCCCGCCATGCGATGCTCATAGAAGAACGAACCGGACTGTACGGATATTGTCACTGACAGGCTCAGTAGGGTGTCAGGATGAGTTCGCTCATCGACGTCCCTTTTGGTCAATGCCTGGTAGCCCGTTACGTATTGGCTTATACCTCTGACGTGCTAGTGGTTAAATCCACAACCAAGGTGTTGACGAGTCTTTAGAGTCCCCCACATTCAGTTGCTCAAGTTTTCGGGCGAAACGCAGTAGAGGCCGTATGGAGATATGGCAGGGTTCGATCAGATACGTGCGGTATTGCACGGCTCAGGATCGGATGGATAATACTAGCCGGCTTTGGTTTAAGCCGGATCCTAGTATAGTACAGTGTAGATTTTGTCTCATTACATTTGTATTTCGGTCGGAATACAAATGCGGGTGTGTATACACAGTATCGGGGTTTTTCCTGTAATTTATTACGGGACCAGTTTTCTGGAGTTGCCAGTTTGCTTTCCGTTTCGGCCATATTTCTTTGTATCCTTCATTGGCTGAAGATTGGTGGAGGAGGGCTTATTTGCATTTGTGCAAATAAGCAATATGGAGGGTGTTCTTTGCATACTTTTGTGTCATGATGGTTTCATGATGAAGCCCCATCCTTTGACCTTCCATGGTTCATGATTGCTTGACTTTTTGTAGCAATCATGGTTGTTGATTAGTAGGTGGAGTGTGGATTTGTTAGTGATCATTGCTCGGCTTTGGAGTCATCATGCTTTTGATGATGGTTGAATATGATAACCATTTTCCTTTCACTTGATTATTCGTGTGGCTATCCTTCTTCACTCTCTCCCTCTCTCATTCTCACTCTCCCTATTCACCATGGCCGGCCATCATATGGTAGGGGCTGTCCCAATATTTCATGTGGGGATTTTTGGTCTTTAAGCTTCACAAAAATCCCATAGTTCCACCTCCAAAGTATAGTTCATTCCTCCACAAAATGGCAAACTCCATAACCCCAAATGAGACATGGTTCTACACCATTCTACAGCAAACCTTGGGCACGTCGGCTCACCAACTTCGTGCCCGAGTTGCCTCGGCATAGAGGCGGGAGCCCGTAAAAGAAGCCGGCGACGTGGTGCCCTTCCGGCGACGAAGTGGAGACCGGAGCTTCCGCGGGAGATCGGGACGACGACGAGAAGACCGGAGGACACGGATCACTCGGTATATCTCTCTTCCCATCTTGTAGTTAGCTAGGACCAGTCTAATGGCACGATCCGGGTTTATAGTGCGCGGTGGTGCCGCTTTGAAATTTAAAGTTAACCATCGCTTCCGCATTTCACCTCGGGATGGAGGCCGGGGCGCCGCCGTGCACTTACACCTAGTCGTGGGAATATCGAGACGGGGCATCGATATTCCAGAGTAGACTAGCGCATATCTTCTCGACCCATGTGATGGGCGATAGATGATCCCATATCCATTGGTATTTGACATCAGAGATGGTATGCGGGTGCTCAGTGGAGACTGGGTATACTGAACGGACTCGCCGAGAACTCCCAGATGGTATTATACCTCACGTCAGATGGCAGTTCTCTGGTGACACTGGTACAGCTTAGTCTGTTGACCCGAGATCGTCATAGAGTCTTGTGTGTCTCCCACTGTGCTTTGATTTCCACCCTACCACGGCTCTACAGAGTCGTGCAAACAGGTGGTTTTTGGGTACAGTCCCGATTCACATGGAGGCAATGAGCGATAGGAGGGGATTCGTCTCTCCCGGTATTGGGGGTTGATGTTGCGCAATGCACGACTGGACATAACTGGAAATCCCTGGCCAGGGTTGCAGTGATCTACTGGTAAGTGTTATCAGTAGTTTCATGCTATGTTATGGACCTTATATCGGCATGACTTATCGAGCTACTGGGGTCTGACGTTTACCACCCCTAGGCGAGATATGCGACATATCAGACGAACAGACCGGACTGTACGGTTAGTGTTACTGGTTGGATTCACAGGAGTGTGAGCGGGCTTGCTCGTCGATCTTCTGATCGCTCAATACCCGGATGGCCGTTACGTTTAGCAGACCGCTTGCAGCTTGTGGGTGTTTGATATGATCATCATCTGCTGCCGGCGTATTGACGAGTCTTTAGAGTCCTACACAGAGGTTTCCTGGCTCAAGAGAAACGAAATATGAGCGCATATGAGATATGTGCAGGACCGAGAATAATGCGTGTATGTGATACCGTATTCTATTCTAGCGATGAATGTATCGATTGGTTGTATGCGATATAACCTAGTTATCGAATCGAGGATTGATTCGATAAGCCGATACATTGGATATTAGTCGGTCATATGCGATATGACCGGATCGTTAAATCAAGTGTTGATTTAATGATTTAATGTATAATTATATATTTGATATATTACTTTGCATTAGCTAATATTTGTTCACTTTAAATGGATTTTCTCACTTGAAATACACAAGTTGTATATGTGATATACTTTTGTGCACTTGTTTGTATCATGTTTGATGATACATGGGTTTGTGTAAGAC
Organism: Agapanthus africanus; assembly: GCA_030015575.1. Taxonomy (NCBI): domain Eukaryota; kingdom Viridiplantae; phylum Streptophyta; class Magnoliopsida; order Asparagales; family Amaryllidaceae; genus Agapanthus; species Agapanthus africanus. Next base: position 251,993,300 of record CM057343.1, read on the forward strand.
TTAAACCAAGTTTAGTGAATGGTTAGGGTTTCTTTTCACTTATTTATTTTGGTTAAAAGAAAAGGAAAACAAAATGGTTGCTTTTGGAACTTTCTTGATGCTTCATGCATCTTTGACTTAATGACCATTTTGTCTTCATCTCCTAAACCTAACCATTCAACTAACCTTAGTTAATTCTCTACACTAAGCCATGGTTGAAAATGTGATAAGTATCATTTTATTTTCTATTTTATATATACTTATCATATTCTTTTCTTCTTCCTCTCCTTCTTCAAGATGAAGAAAAGCTTGCTACCATCAATGGTGAAATGAGAAAAAGAGTGAGAAATCCAATTCTAAAGTGAACCCACTTCCTATTTCTTCATCCTCTACCACTTGCCAAGTAGTATAGGGTGTTTTCTTCACAAGTTTCATGACTTGGTGAAGTTGGAGCTTGATCTTGAATTGCCTCCACGTAGATCATCTTCGGCATCGAAATCGACGACCTAGCCCGATCATTTCTCCGACGAAACCATCGCCAGAGTCCGGATTCCGATTGGTACAGTGGAGGGACGTCATCACGGAGCCAAGGAAGTGGAGGACCGGATCTACAAAGGTTGTAGTCACTTTCCTTTGGCAATAAAGTTGTTTACTTGCTTGCATCGCCTTATCATCTAGTTAACGATCCGTATTAAGGTTTGTAGGCATATGAAAAATTTTGAATTGGGCATGTTTGATCTGTTGTGAGACCTCATTAGTGTGCCTAGGAACCCTACAGTATCACCAGTTGATATTGTTTCGGGAGAAACATTAGTGTGGGAACCTACTTTTTTAAATGACATCTACCTACCTAATCGTGAATGTGATGAGGGAAAAATGGTATTGGGAGAGTTAGGGGCTGTAACGATAAGAATAGGATTGTGCAGGATTATAGGGAGGAAGGCAGCCTTGATAAATATTCTTTCATGCAAAGTTTTGAGGAATTATTTGCGGATGAACTTGATATCCTAGGTAAGTTTGAGTCAGGATAAATTAGGGAACATACCATGAACCTTTCCTTTTCTAAATTTTTTGTGGATGAATTCTAGTTTTTAAACAAACTTGACTCCGAAACTCAACACGAGCCTCTTGAAAATTCAATTCATTCGGGCAACAATTCTTTTACCTCTTCAAAACTTCATCTTCACATTCAACGTCTTCCAATCCATACTTACACACACTAATGCCCTTCACTAATAACTAACACATTCTTTTTCTTTTTTTTATACGTATTCTTTTACCAGCCCTCGCATTATAACGATAAAATTTTTGAATGGCTGGTATTAATTTCTGAACTAACACTGTCTTTTAACTTGTTAATACTATAATTAATCTTAGTTTTTTAAGTTTTTTGAAAATAAGATCTCACCCGTTTGGGGGTGAGTGCTGGCTTTTTTGGGATAGCACATTGATTTAACTTCTTATTTGAGTAAATATTTAAAGAGTGGGGTTTCATTTTTATGGAGGTTTTTTTTGTAAAAATTCAACAATAAGCAACACCGGACCCCTGACCCGACCCCTTATTCTTAACACTCAAACATATCTCTCAGTTTCCATTGCTCTCACCACTCTCTCCTCCTAAATCCTAGCCCTATTTCTCTGATTCCGACCGGCGAAACCCTCAGAAAGTTCGGCGCCGCCGGTCTGGTTGCCTCCAATCATTGATTGCCTTCGTCGGCTCTGTATGATTTTTTCTCCCCCCTCTTCTACGTTGTTTAAATTTCCTGAAGATTTAGAAAACCCACAGATCATGGTACCTTTTGAATTAGAGAGAAATTTTGTCGATGTGTTCGCCCACGAGGTGTTTGGGAGCTATTTTCATGATGTTATCCGATAATTGGGTTGGGAATTTTTACTGTATGGGGATGAGGGGTTGTGTGCTTGTGAGCAATTGGTAGATGAGTTCTACGATGCTCTAAGAAAAGGTGAAATACTCTAGGACCGTATTCGATTTCACTTTCGGGGTGGAAGGAGGGTATTCTCAGCGGATATGATTTCAAATGTTACCAACATCCCTACCCGACCTGGTTTCCAGAGACCATTAGAACATGCCCGGTATAGGACGATCATGGCGGAACGATGCGAGTTATGAGATGCTGGGCTAAATGCCCAGCAGATTTACCGAAACATCTATACGACTTGCCGCCGGGCTTACCGCAATGTCAGGGGGATCATTCTAGTTTCCTCATTTCCGGCAATTGTGCGACATATTGTTCATCGTTTAATGACCAAGGATTATCATTTTTGCATGGCGAGCATGCTATTTACCACAATAAAGGAGAGTGTCGTGGCGCATAAATCGTTACTTCCCATCCTCATCACCCAGATTTGTTGCTACTACATGGAGGAGGAAGATGTCGCGGCCTGCATCACTATGTACGACACCGTCCTGGTCGAGATTGAGAGGATCTCACCGGGTTTTTGTAACGCCTTCAAAAGTCGTTTTGGTGTTTTCCTGAAAATCGGTGAAAATTTGGTATTTTTCCGTAAATCGTCTTTTTTGTTATTTTGCAGTTTAGGCCTAATTATACCATATTTGGATAAGTAATTGCTAGTTTTTAGTAGCTAATGAGTTACTTATAAATTTCTGGTCAATTAAAATTTTTCCCTAATTTTTCAAATTTTAATATTATTTTAAGCCGGTAAAAAAATACATTAAATTAGCGATAAATACAAATTTAAATGAGCTAATCTTAATCTTTAAAATCATGTTAATTAAAATCTAGTTGCAATATAATTTTTTAGTATTTTATTTCAAGTTTTAATTGGTTTTTATTATGGAAAACAAAAATATAATTATTTTGAACTAAAACTTGCAAATATGGTATTGTGGGGGGTCTTTTTGCATAGATTTTTTTTGTAAACTCTCTCACAATCTCACCCCTCATTTTGGCCGGACCCATCCCAAGGTAGCAGCCCATGAATTCCCCCCCTCCTATATGTGTTCTTTGACCCTTTTAAAGTGTTTTAAATAGGGGTTTTAGTATATTAATTGGGTATGGGCTTTGGGTGATTGATTTGGGCTTTGACCTTTGACTTTTTTCCACCAATTCCTTCATAACTCCCCACCTCCCTCCTGCTGCCGACCCAGACCTACTGCTGTCCCCAATTTCCCTTCTCTTTTTCTCTTCAAAACTCATCTTAAATTCCAAAAAAATCCAAATCAAACCTCAAAATTTCAAGCCCATCCTTCATCCATTCTTCTTAACCTTTCTTGCATGGATCTTGGATGCTAGATGGCCATCTTTGGAGTCAAAATTTCTTGCTAGATCTCTAGATCTAGAGGTATAATCCTTACCCATTTAAATTCTTTTGGTTAGATTTCTTTAATTGAGTTGTTTTAGTGTAAATATTAGTGTTAGTTTCTAGTCTAGCTTTTAAAAGTTCATGGCTTGAATTTTAACTAGGGTTTAGAAAACCATTATTAGGTTAACTAATTTATTTTGCTTTCTAGTGTTTTACTAACCTAATTAATGGGGTTACTTTGCTTATGCGGCTTCAAATTATGCTAATCTAAGTTAATCTAGTGTGAAATTTTGATTGCTATTGCTATTTAGAAAAATCAAGAAAGGGTTTGCTTGTGGAAAATAAGTTTTGAAGCATGGTTAATGTGTTGAAAATTTATGTAGTGGCTATCTATGGTTAACTTGGGTGTTTGCGCGATGTTGGTGCACTTTATCGCAAATCCGCGATATTTGCACGAATTTGGAAGTCTTTTGTGCTTACTAGGTTTTTATTAAAATATTGTGGTGATGTATTTATGATATCTTGATGATATTTTTAGCATATCCTATGACATTTAGGATGTGTGAGTGCGGAGTTTTGTGTGTTCGGGTTTTAGTTTTGCCGGGCGCTCCAAAACGACGATTATAGTTAGTTTTTGTGATTTTCGTGTGTGTTCCGCGCACCTTGTGCACGTTGTGCCTAACTCGTGAACATTGATATTTTAGTTTGGGATTTGCGTCGTTTCATGATATGTAACCTTATGTTTTGTATTGGTGCAAATTCCAGGTTCGGTCGCGGAAACTTCGGACGCGGCACGAAAAGGAAAGGCGGTGATTAGACATAGCTAGCTGGGGATTCCGGTGAGTAGATGTAACATCTACGGGGGACTATTGTTTGGATGGCGCAAATCGCCCGATAGTTTAAGTAGTTTAAAGATTTCTAGTGATATTAGTAATTAGGAGTATATGTTTGCGTAACATCTTTCTACATCCATGCTTTATATTGTCATTCATATGCGAACCCATTCTATTAGACACTTGCACCATTGCCAGGGTTTTTATATGCAGCACGAGCACTATTCATGCGTACACACACGCCCTGGTAATTGCCATGCCACGACACTAGATAATTTATAATCTAGAATATTGTCACCATATTTGATACTAAAACCTGTAGTATTGCAATAAATCTTTAAAATAAAATTATAGAATTGCTACTCATCTGCATGTATATCATTATATCATTTGTTCATGCCTAGTTATTAATCATACATTGCAATCTGAACATTGATACCATATGCATTCATTATCATTGACATATGCACCCATGATGGTTTCTTGAGATTTTATGATATTTCTGGATTTCGGGGGAAAGCTGCAAGATTTACAAACTTATTATCTTTTAAAATATGAAAAGTTGCGGTTTTCTAGTGATGTAAGTGTCGTCCACCATGTGTTTGCTGTGGTTTTCGAGACCCATTTCGAGGAGTTGGATGAACCGTCTCGGGTACATGGTAGGCCCGGTGAGGTACTCCGGGGCAAGAAGATCGCAGATGATGGTGTTGAGCCTGGCAGGGGATGGATTACCTACCGGTGACTATTTTGGTACGGCGGATATCCAGAAGATACCGACCGTGGCCGCGAGATGATGAGATATTGATATTTGAGATGAGTCAGCCGGACGGCTGAGGGCAGAGATACTACGATATGGATATATGAGATTTGAGACAGTTTTGAGGTGTCGTTGCTGGACACGGATTTTGGTTGATTCTATTGGTATTGTGCTGATATTTCAAAAGAGATTTCTAACGGAAAAAGATGATTTCTTATACTTACACATGCAAATCACGAGTTGATTCATATTGCATACATACCTGCTAGTATATCCTGCCATACCTGTATTATAGATGGTAGGATGCTTGTGTGCATGCTTACGATAGACTCTATAGATGTTATTTATCACTCATGAGTTGGCAACTCACCCCCGTTGTGCCACAGTCTTTTGCAGGTCCGCTCCGTCAGCACAGTAGCGGCGGGCGCGCCGCTTCTTTTGCCTACTTTTCCTGGACTCGAGGCTTTTGCTCGTAGGTGGGTTGTATTATTATTTTTGTACCACCTTGTATATTCTTTGTATCAAGAGTACTCCATCTACTGTATCTACCAGTACTGTTGTATATTGACTTAGAGGCGAGACAGTGAAAATTTTGGGCTTGTATATTGTTCTCTGGGTCGCGCTCACTTGAGCCAACATGTTGCTCCTTACTTATGCCTTTTTATGCTTATTTTGCATATCGCTGATTTATATTGCGTGGGATTTGTGACCGCCTTGTGGCAAAGAGCTAGCTCCCGCTTGGGGATGCCCTTTTTGTTGTATTTTTATATATTCTTGTTGTGCCCATTTTGGGGGCCAGTATTTACAAAGGAGACTCTGCCAAAATTTTCGGAAAAATTGATATTGTTTTTAAAAAGGCTTGATTTGACTCATTTAATAAACTCGCTTTCAATTGATTGGTTTTCCTTCACTCTTCTGCTTATTTGGTTTTGATTTCTGGGTTTTGGCTTACTTATTTTATGGACGCCTTGAGACGTTTCGTAACTTAAGTGCCAGTCACGTTCCGTACCCTGCGGGTCGTGACAAAGTTGGTATCAGAGAGATAGGTTTTACCTTTTTGAGTGTAGGATGACCCTTGATAGATGGAGTAAGTGACTTAAGCGGGGTAACGTAGCGTGCGTATGTCCGCGACATACTTGCGATACGGTACTCCGCCTAGGTGACTTTAGGATATACTTGCTTGAAAATCCTTCTTCAATTTCGTGTATCCTATAATTCTATTGCACTGTTCTTATCATCCTATTCTTGTAACAGCCACTATGCCGCCGAAGGCTACGAGAGCGCAGAGGGCTGCCGCCCGAGATGAGATCCGAGCAGGCTCGTCTGAGACGAGGACCGAGCAGTGTGGTATACCTACGCCTCAGGGACAGACTGATCCGCCTTCCCCAGGCCGCATGGATAGGCTTGAGTCTGGTATGGAGGAGCTACGACAGATGATGGGAGGTATGCAGGAGTTACGACAGATGGTGGGATCCTTATTAGCGGCCAATCGTGCTCCGAGATCGGAGGATGTACCTACCACATCACAGACTACCATGGTACCTGCTGCCCAGACAGTTGCTACTACTACTACTGTGGCTATCCCAGTATCGCTACAGGATTTCATGAGGCTGAGACCTCCCGTCTTCATGGGCAACGATGCAGCAGAGGATCTGCAGACATTCCTTGACAGTTTAGCCAGGATCTGCCGTTCGATCATATGTTCTGACGATCGATGGGTGGAGCTTGCGAGTTTCCGTCTAGAGGGTCTCGCGCAGACATAGTGGGAGTCAGTCTTGAGAGGTCGAGCTGCAGGTCTACCTCTTATGATTTGGGCCGAGTTCACAGCGGTATTTCTAGCTCGTTTCCTCCCAGAGAGCGTTCGTGACGCTAGGGCACACAGTTTTGAAGCTTTGATCAAGACCCCAGGGATGACGGTGTCTGCGTACGATGTCCAGTTCACGCAGTTGTCCAGATATGCTCCGTATTTGGTGGATACCGAGGAAAAGGGAGTGAAGAGGTTCGTACAGGGACTTGACACCCAGCTATTTCTTGCTATCGGCGCCCAGCACTTCGACACTTATTCAGCTGCTATGGATACGACGTTGAGGATGGAGGCACGCTTTTCAGCGACTTCAGCCGTTCCCGGGCCGAAGAGGATTCGTACCGGTATGCTAGATAAGAAGCATCATGCCAGATCCTTTCCGAGAGATGGTGCCGGCAGAGGGGTTGGGCAAGGTCAGCTATATGGTTCATATCCACAGGGACAGCAGGCGTCGCCAGGATGTTTTGGGTGCGGGAGTCCGCACCATCATATCAGATACTGTCCGGTGAGACAATAGGGAGCAGCGACAGTTCCACATGTGACCCTACCACCATCACCACCTCCTCCTCAGAGAGCTCTACTTCCTACCACAGGCGATGCTCCATGCCAGTTAGGTCCACCCAGAGGCCGTGGACGCGGCGGTCCTATTCAGAGAGGACGAGGAGGCCGAGACCGAGGACAGCCAGCTATTGGTGGGGGACAGGCCCGAGTTTTCGCCTTGACACTGCAGGATGCGCAGGCATCCAATGCCGTTGTGACAGGTACCTTGCCAGTATGTTCTTTCGACGTGCGAGTATTATTCGACCCAGGTTCCACACATTCGTACGTATCTAAACACTTTGCACCGATGTTGGGCCATGAGTCGTCATCGTTAGATCAGCCGCTTGTTGTTATTACCCCGGTAGGCCAGTCGTTTGTCGCTCGTTTTGTGTTTCGATTGTGTTCCGTTCGTATCGGGGAGAGGGATTCGTCGGTTGATTTGATTCTCCTCGATATGTTGGACTTTGATGTGCTTCTGGGCATGGATTGGCTAGCCACTTGTTATGCTTTTGTAGACTGCCGTGAGAAGGCAGTCGGATTTAGATATCCGGGAGAGCCAGTCCTTGTTATTCAGGGAGACAGCAGTGTCACCCTTTCCAGCTTGATTTCGTCTCTTCGCGCTGGTCAGCTACTACGGAAGGGATGTCAGGGATTCTTAGCTTATGTCTGTGATACTCGAGCTGCAGAGGTTCCGTTGGACCAGGTCCCGGTTGTTTGTGAGTTCCCTGATGTTTTCCCTGATGAGCTACCTGGGCTACCGCCTGAGCGCGATGTGGATTTCTGCATTGACTTGATTCCCGGCTCGGGGCCTATTTCTATACCGCCTTATCGGATGGCCCTGGCGGAGCTTCGAGAGCTGAAGGATCAGTTGCAGGATTTGTTAGATAAGGGGCTTATTCGACCTAGCATTTCACCATGGGGTGCTCCTGTCCTGTTCGTCAAGAAAAAAGACGGCAGTTTGCGTTTGTGTATCGACTACCGCCAGCTGAACAAAGTTACCGTACGGAACCGGTATCCCTTACCACGTATCGACAATTTGTTCGACCAGCTTCAGGGTGCAGGATATTTTTCGAGGATCGACTTGCGATCAGGATACCATCAGCTGCGAGTTCGACAGGAGGATATACCGAGGACAGCTTTCCGCACGCGCTACAGCCACTATGAGTTTTGGGTGATGTCGTTCGGACTCACCAACGCCCAAGCAGCATTCATGGATTTGATGAACCGTATATTCAGGCCGTATCTCGACTTGTTCATCATCGTGTTCATCGACGATATTTTGGTGTATTCCCGGAGCCGAGAGGAGCACGAGCAGCACTTGCGGATTACATTGCAGATTTTGAGGGAGCACCAACTGTTCGCAAAGTTCTCCAAGTGTGCATTCTGGTTGGACAGCGTTGGTTTCTTGGGTCACGTGATTACGAGAGATGGTATATGTGTGGACCCGAAGAAGATCGAGGCTGTTCAGCAGTGGCCCAGACCGACATCAGTCACGGAGATCCGCAGTTTCCTAGGCCTGGCTGGCTACTATAGGCGATTCGTTCAGGATTTCTCCCGTATTGCTGCACCTTTGACCGGATTGACCCGGAAGGGAGTTCCTTTCGTTTGGACGGAGGAGTGCGAGCACGGTTTTCAGCAGCTACGGACTTGTTTAACTACGCTGCCGGTATTATCTTTGCCGTCAGGATCAGGCGGATTTGTAGTCTATTGTGACGCTTCACGAGTGGGGCTACGGTGCGTATTGATGCAGCATGACAGGGTGATCGCGTATGCCTCACGGCAATTAAAGAAACATGAACAGAACTACCCCACTCACGATTTAGAGATAGCTGCAGTGGTCTTTGTACTTAAGATCTGGCGACATTACCTATACGGCGAGTCATGCCAGATATTCACTGATCACAAGAGCTTAAAGTATATATTTCAGCAGCGAGACCTGAATCTTAGACAGCGCCGTTGGATGGAACTAGTAAAGCACTACGATTGCGAGATTTCGTATCACCCGGGCAAGGCTAATGTAGTAGCGGATGCTTTGAGCAGGAGGCCCGAGGGTAGTCTATCTTGTTTGCGCACAGTACAGAGGCAGTCGTCGGCAGATTGACAGATTTTATGCGATAGCCGAGTTGAGTTCGAGTTCACTCCGACAGGGGGACAGCTTGCGCATGTTCGTGCACGTCCGCAGTTACTTGACCGTATTCGAGAGGCATAGCCCAGCGATGACCGTCTTTCAGGGATCATGGAGCAGATTAGGCAGGGCAGAGATTTCGAGTTCATGATCGATGATCAGGGAGTACTGCGATTTGGGACTCAATTGTGCGTACCAGATTCTAAGGGACTACGACGTGAGATTCTTAAGGAGGCGCATAGATCGACATACAGCGTTCATCCAAGTTCTACCAAGATGTACCGCGATTTGAGAGATATCTATTGGTGGGACGGGATGAAGAGGGACGTCACAGACTTTGTATCGAGATGCCTGACTTGTCAGAAAGTCCAGGCCGAGCACCAGAGGCCAGCAGGAGTGTTGCAGCCTTTGCCCATTCTGGAGTGGAAATGGGATCAGATTTCTATGGACTTCGTTGTGGGTCTACCCAGGACCAGGAGAGGGTACGACTCCATTTGGGTGATCGTGGATCGATTGACGAAAGAGGCTCACTTCTTGCCAGCGAAGACGACTTTCGGTTTTTCTCAGTATGCCCAGATATACATCGATGAGATTGTACGACTACATAGAGTCCCGACGTGTATCGTGTCCGACAGAGGCACCCATTTTACCAGCCGACTATGGCAGAGACTTCAGGAGGCATTGGGCACCCGTTTGAGTTTCAGCACAGCATTTCATCCGTAGACCGACGGTCAGTCAGAGCGGACTATTCAGACTCTTGAGGACATGCTTTGAGCGTGCATTTTAGATTTCGAAGGTAGCTGGGATCATCATTTACCCTTGCTGGAGTTCTCCTACAACAAAAGCATCCAGGATACTATTTAGATGGCACCTTTCGAGGCATTGTATGGGAGGAGATGCAGATCGCCCGTCTGTTGGACAGAGCTCAGCGAGAGCAGTATATTGGGGCCGCAGATTGTTGAGGAAACGACCGAGAAGGTACAGTTGATTTGAGACTGGATGAGAGCGGCTCAGAGCAGGCAGAAATCGTATGCAGACAGGCACCGTCGCAGGCTAGAGTTCGCTGTTGGCGATCATGTTTTTCTGAGGGTCTCTCCGATGAAGGGCGTGATGCGATTAGGGCGAAAAGGAAATCTTAGTCCCAGATTTGTGGGTCCCTTCGAGATTCTCGAACGTGTCGGCGCAGTTGCATATCGTTTGGCTCTTTCACCCAGCTTTCCCGATGTTCACCTCATCTTCCATGTTTCGTTGCTCCGCAAGTACCTTCACGACCCTTTGCATGCGATTCAGCACCCGACAGTCCAGCTAGAGCGTGACCTTTCTTTTGGAGAGCAGCTGGTGGCCATCCTGGATCGGCAGGTGAATAAATTGAGATCGAAAGTTATACCGACCGTCAAGGACCTTTGGCGTGGCCCGAGCAGCGAGGAGGTCACCTTGGAGACCGAGGACGAGATGAGGAAGAAATATCCCTATCTCTTTGAAGGTACGCGTAGTTATATTTTTTAATTCGGGGACCGAATTTCTTTAAGGGGGGAAGATTGTAATGCCTTGAAAAGTCGTTTTGGTGTTTTTCCGAAAATCGGTGAAAATTTGGTATTTTTCCGTAAAGCGTCTTTTTTGTTATTTTGCAGTTTAGGCCTAATTATACCTTATTTGGATAGGTAATTGCTAGTTTTTAGTATCTAATGAGTTACTTATAAATTTCTGGTCATTTAAAATTTTTCTCTAATTTTTCAATTTTTAATATTATTTTAATCCAGTAAAAAAATACATTAAATTACCGATAAATACAAATTTAAATGGGCTAATTTTAATCTTTAAAATCATGTTAATTAAAATCTAGTTGCAATATATTTTTTTAGTATTTTATTTCAAGTTTTAGTTGGTTTTTATTATGGAAAACAAAAATATAATTATTTTGAACTAAAACTTGCAAATATGGTATTGTGGGGGGTCTTTTTGCATAGAATTTTTTTGTAAACTCTCTCATAACCTCACCCCACATTTTGGCCTGCCCCATCCCAAGGTAGCAGCCCATGAATTTCCCCCCCTCCTATATGTGTTCTTTGACCCTTTTAAAGTGTTTTAAATAGGGGTTTTAGTATATTAATTTGGTATAGGCTTTGGGTGATTGATTTGGGCTTTGACCTTTGACTTTTTTCCACCAATTCCCACACAACTCCCCACCTCCCTCCTGCTGCCGACCCAGACCTGCTGCTGTCCCCAATTTCCCTTCTCTTTTTCTCTTCAAAACTCGTCTCAAATTCAATAAAAATCCAAATCAAACCTCAAAATTTCAAGCCCATCCTTCATCCATTATTCTTAACCTTTCTTGCATGGATCTTGGATGCTAGGAGGCCATATTTGGAGTCAAAATTTCTTGCTAGATCTCTAGATCTAGAGGTATAATTCTTACCCATTTAAATTCTTTAAGGTTAGATTTCTTTAATTGAGTTGTTTTAGTGTAAATATTAGTGTTAGTTTCTAGTCTAGGTTTTAAAAGTTCATGGCTTGAATTTTAACTAAGGTTTAGAAAACCATTATTAGGTTAATTAATTTATTTTGCTTTCTAGTGTTTTACTAACCTAATCAATGGGGTTACTTTGCTTATGTGGCTTCAAATTATGCTAATCTAAGTTAATCTAGTGTGAAATTTTGATTGCTACTGCTATTTAGAAAAATCAAGAAAGGGTTTGCTTCTGGAAAATAGGTTTTGAAGCATGGTTAATGTGTTGAAAATTTGTGTAGTGGCTATCTATGGTTAACTTGGGTGTTTGCACGATGTTGTGTGTACTTTATCGCAAATCCGCGATATTTGCACGAATTTGGAAGTCTTTTGTGCTTACTAGGTTTTTATTAAAATATTGTGGTGATATATTTGTGATATCTTGATGATATTTTTAGCATATCCTATGACATTTAGGATGTGTGAGTGCGGAGTTTTGTGTGTTCGGGTTTTAGTTTTGCCGGGCGCCCCAAAACGACGATTATAGTTAGTTTTTGTGATTTTCGTGTGTGTTCTGCGCACCTTGTGCATGTTGTGCCTAACTCATGAACATTGATATTTTCATTTGGGATTTGCGTCGTTTCATGATATGTAACCTTATGTTTTGTATTGGTGCAAATTCCAGGTTCGGTCGCGGAGACTTCGGACGCGGCACGAAAAAGAAAGGCGGTGATTGGACATAGCTAGCTGGGGATTCCGGTGAGTAGATGTAACATCAACGGGGGACTATCGTTTGGATGGCGCAAGTCGCCCGATAGTTTAAGTATTTTAAAGATTTCTAGTAATATTAGTAATTAGGAGTAAATGCTTGCGTAACATCTTGCTACATCCGTGCTTTATATTGTCATACATATGCGAACCTATTCTGTAGGACAACTGCACCATTACCAGGGTTTTTATATGCAGCACGAGCACTATTCATGCGTACACACACGCCCTGGTAATTGCCATGCCACGACACTAGATAACTTATAATCTAGAATATTGTCACCATATTTGATACTTAAACCTGTACTATTGCAATAAATCTTTAAAATAAAATTGTAGAATTGCTACTCATGTGCATGTATATCATTATATCATTTGTTCATGCCTAGTTATTAATCATACATTGCAACCTGAACATTGCTACCATATGCATTCATTATCATTGACATATGCACCCATGATGGTTTCTTGAGATTTTATGATATTTCTGGATTTCGGGGGAAAGCCGCAAGATTTACAAACTTATTCTCTTTTAAAATTTGAAAAGTTGCGGTTTTCTAGTGATGTAAGTGTCGTCCACCATGTGTTTGCTGTGGTTTTCGAGACCCGTTTCGAGGAGTTGGATGAACCGTCTTGGATACATGGTGGGCCCGGTGAGGTACCCCGGGGCAAGAAGATCGCAGATGATGGCGTTGAGCCTGGCAGGGGATGGATTACCTACCGTTGACTGTTTTGGCACGGCAGATATCCAGAGGATACCGACCGTGGCTGTGAGATGATGAGATATTGATATTTGAGATGGGTCAGCCGGACGGCTGAGGCCAGAGATACTACGATATGGATATATGAGATTTGAGACAGTTTTGAGGTGTCGTTGCTGGATATGGATTCTGGTTAATTCTATTGGTATTGTGCTGATATTTCAAAATAGATTCCTAAAGGAAAAAGATGATTTCTTATACTTACACATGCAGATCACGAGTTGATTCATATTGCATACATACCTGCTAGTATATTCATATTGCATACATACCTGCTGGTATATTCATGTTGCATATATTCATGTTGCATACATACCTGCTAGTATATCCTGCCATACCTGTATTATAGATGCTAGGATGCTTGTGTGCATGCTTACGATAGCCTCTATAAATGTTATTTGTCACTCACGAGTTGGCAACTCACCCCCGTTGTTTCACAGTCTTTTGCAGGTCCGCTCCGTCAGCACAATAGCGACGGGCGCACCGCTTCTTTTGCCTACTTTGCCTGGACTCAAGGCTTTTTCTCGTAGGTGGGTTGTATTATTTTTGTACTACCTTGTATTATCTTTTTATCTAGAGTACTCCATCTACTGTATCTACCAGTACTGTTGTATATTGACTTAGAGGCGAGACAGTGAGATTTTTGGGCTTGTATATTGTTCTTTGGGTCGCGCTCACTTGAGCTGACATGTTGCTCCTTACTTATTCCTTTTTATGCTTATTTTGCATATCGCTGATTATATTGCATGGGATTTGTGACCGCCTTGTGGCGAAGAGCTAGCTCCCGCTTGGGGATGCCCTTTTTGTTGTATTTATATATATTCTTGTTGTTCCCATTTTGGGGGCCAGTATTTATAAAGGAGACTCTGCCAAAATTTTCGGAAAAATTGATATTGTTTTTAAAAAGGCTTGATTTGACTCATTTGATAAACTCGCTTTCAATTGATTGGTTTTCTTTCACTCTTCTGCTTATTTGGTTTTGATTTCTGGGCTTTGGCTTACTTATTTTATGGACGCCTTGAGACGTTTTGTAACTTAAGTGCCAGTCACGTTCCGTACCCTGCGGGTCGTGACTGATATACTGACAGCAAGAGTGAGCAGCAGATCTGGTCACCCACTGACCCCAGCGAGCATGCGGCACCACAGACTTCCTCTGAGATTTACTTAGGAGAGGATGTTCCGACTGATCCTTACGAGCTATACAGGATGGAGGTCCGTGGAATCAAGATTTTGATCCGACAAAATAAAGAGATAAAAGAACAACTGAGCCAGATCTTAGCTAACCAGGATGAAGAAAGCAGGAGCAGCAAGACCAAGGGAAATGGCAAAGCCAAGCTGAGATGAGGACATCCTCATCTTCAGTTTGGGGGTGGATCTGGTTGGATTATCATTGTATCAGCATATAGCTTTGCATGTGCATATTTCCTGCATTTCCGCACTTTATATTATGTATATTTTCTTTTCTTTTTATTTTGCAAGTAGTTGCATTTCATATCTTCTTTTGTATTGCATTCTGTTTTGTATTAAAAACCCATAAAAATTTAAAAATTGTCCAAAAACATAAAATCTTCTTCGTCATATTAGCTAGCAGCGGAACTTAGATTCGAAGTCTGATGGTTCGGGTGAAAAGATAGAAATAACTAAATCCTTTTCGAGAGATTGACGACCCTAAAAGTAACCCTCCTTTGAGTTTAACCGTAACTAATATACGTCTTTTATATCACTTTACACGTGTCGTATTTTTTGGAGAATTAGATGAAAGTCTGACATGTTTGTAAAACTTTTAAAAATTGACATACATCTTTATGATAAAACAGGTTTGCTCTGAATTAAGCAATATCAAGAATAGTTCTTATAGTGAAGTGAATATGAAGAATATTATTGAGGTTTTATTAGAAGCTTATAGTCTGAAAAATAACCCATTTGAAACCTTGTTGGAGTAATTACACACATTATCCACATATAATGTCTTCTGATTTAAAAGAAAAACTGGCTATATCTCCATTCTCGCTGCTTTCAGAATATTTTAAATGTAATAAAATAAGTCTTTTGTTTTGTGGCCTTTGTAACTTGGGTAATTAAGTCCTTGGGGTGTCTCCACACCTAATGCCTTAAAACCATCTGGTTTGGGAGTCATTGACCAAAAGCTCGCTAAGTTTCCAATCGCCAAATAAAACAAGCTAAGTGTTCTCTCCGAGTTAAAAGTCCTCATGGTTCTTTGTAGGATAATAATCTTGGCGGTGACGAGTTTTCTATTAAAACAGTTTTTCGCGGAGATATGAAGGTATATTTATAAAGACGTTTTGCACGATAACAAAGGGTGTGTATGAACTAGAATAGGTGAAAGGTAGGAGTGAAGAATGAGACTTAGGCTCGCTGTTAAAAACGATAGAAATTCAGACTTGAAACCTAACTTGAGAACAAAAACATGAGAAACTCTTAACTCCTTTCAAACTCGTGTGATCCTTTAGTGATTTATCCTGGTCCGTACTTATGACATGATGAACCTAATCAAATTCTTAAAAACTTGTGGACGCTATCCGCACAATCACGTAAAGACGCGTATAAGCTTATGTTAAACAAATTATGAGGAGTGAAAAGTAGAGTTTAACGTTTCTGACTTAGGGTTATAGAACTTCTAACTTTGATCTCTAACTTAAGATTAGAATCAACAGTTTCTCCACGACGCTAACTTGACTGGATTTTACGGGTGTAATCTGTCGAAAATCCTCAGGAGATAACACTACTCCTACTAGGGACACCTAGAGATTTAACGGCTTGTTGCACATGCTCAATGCAATCGCGTTCCTTGCGAAAGTAAGGCTAGGAATTTTTGTTTTGCTCGGGACGAGCAAAAGAAAAGTTTGGGGGTATTTATTCATCTCAGAAAACTGCAAGTTAATACCGCTCATTCATTATCTATTTTGTTTATATCGGTGCTATTAACCAGTGTATGCTCAGTAATTACAGATTACAGATATTCATGACATAATACTGGAAACATACTCAATATCATGGATATAGTATTTGGGAGCCGACACTGCAATCATAACAGAGAACCGACCGATATTCAAAGAGCACTTTTGCAATAAACATGTGTGCACACAATTTTGGTCCAACACAACACAAATGTGCACATAGCTCTTTGATGACTTGGACCATGGTGGGGCTGCCCATGGCACTAGTGGGCACATGCGAATTGATGTGTGTTAAATGCAAAATGGTGTGATGTGAAATAAAGCATCAAATTTGCTTCCAATTCCACTAGGTACAAACCAGGGTTATTTAGAGAAATCAAACAATACCAGTGGGCAATTAGAGAGCACACATGACCACCACACTAAGACAAGCCTCATTGCTTGGATTTGGACCGGCGAGAACCCTCTAATGACCGGCATCACCGGGCCCCCTAGCTCCTTTTCCCCCCATTTTTCTTCTGGCACTTTATAGTCATCACATCATCCATTCTATATTGTTTGTTTATTCTATTTTGATGCCTATAAATACCAGAACAGATTAGAGCTAAGGGACCATAGGTAGATGCCATATGATATATTCTTTCTTGTTCATTTTGTTTTAGTCTTGGTTTAGGCTTGAGAGTTATGTAGGTTTTAACTTGGTTTCTTCTTCTTCTTCTCTCTTAAAGCTTTCTTTTGAGACCTTCATTATGAAGGTTGAACAAGTTACCAATATCATGTATCTCAACTTCATCAAGCGTTGAATAATATTGTTATTGCTTTGTTTACTTGCTTCTTTTGTTTCTTGCTTTCTTTTTCTATTGTTATGTGTAACTAATCTTTCTTTGGTTGTGGTGATGGTGAGGAAATTAGATGAAAGACCTTACCTTCCTCCTCCTCTTATTCATGTTTAATGTGCTTATATATGTGATTCTAACATAAAAATTGTTTTATGTAATGATGTGATATGCTATGTTGAAACCATGGTTACTTTGTAACCACTTTATATACCATATTCACTCCCTTTCCTCATTTCAGAATGTTTAAGCTAAAATCAATTTGGTGTTTAGTTTGCTAAGTTTAGATACGGTATTTTGTGACCAAGTGCTATTCAAGTTTAATGTGCTTATATATGTGATTCTAACTTAAAAATTGTTTTATGTAATGATGTGATATGCTATGTTGAAACCATGGTTACTTTGTAACCTCTTCATACACCATATTCACTCCCTTTCCTCATTTCACAATGTTTAAGCTAAAATCAATTTGGTGTTTAGTTTGCTAAGTTTAGATACGGTATTTTGTGACCAAGTGCTTGACAAACCCTCGGCTTTCATATATCCTATACTATCACAAACACTTAGCAAAGTTAACAATAAAACCAATTGCTCTCACTAACTAATTTGTGTTTTTGATGTTGATATATGCTTGCTAATCCTTGTGCTTAGCGTTGATGCCTCAAGCTTGGGTATATAAACGGTAAGTGAACAATACGGACTAGTTTCGTGTTTGCGTCAAATATCAACATTTTGATGACTTGTGCTACGCAACCGCATTGATATGTCATGCTTCACGCTGGGTTCGACACAAGGATAGACAACTCATGAGTAAGGGAGCGTCGAAGGAATCGTCACGATTCGACCATCCGAGCCAAAGCCACGGCCATTTCTTCCTTAGCTTGTTTTCTTGTTTTCGTATTCTTTATTTTTGTGACAAACCAACCAATTCATTATTTGTTGAACCTTAAACAACAAAACCTAATACACAATTCCCTGCGAATCGACCTGTACTTTTCGGCTAGCTACAACGTGCCGTGCACTTGCAGTTTATAAATTTTAAAACAAGACCGAGCTCACGTGCGCATCCATTTTCTTAAAAGATTCCATTTTCAAAACATACGCGTTTGAGCGCGGGGGTGAGGTCCCAAAAAACCCTACTAGATCAGCGGGGTGGCTGAGGTTTATTGGAGACTATTGAATCCTCTGGTTCCACCAAATCTGTTGGGTTACGGCAGCTCCCTGGCCATCAATCCGTGACCAACTGCGGAACAAAAATTTTCTAAACTGGCGCTACCACAACCCGATGCCCGGATCTACCCTAAACTCTATACTAGCAAGCTATAAAAAGGGGTTAGGAATGGTTATACTGAATCGATCCGTGTTTTTCGGTCTTCAACCACCTTCGCAAGCTCCTGAAGGCCACCTCGATCAACCTTGGTCGCCGGCCGCCCTCCATTGAAGATGCTCCACCCGAGAGTCTATGAAACGAGCTCCAACCTCATGGCCGAGGTAACTAGGGTATCTAGATCGCTACACTAGATAGCCTAGGAGATGTAGCGAGTGGTGAAGGAATTATTTATCTCAAGACACCTTAGGTTTCTCAACTCATGAGAGGGTTAGGGTGGAGGAAGAAGATGAATCTAGAGGATGAGAGAGAGAGGCATGACAACTCAAGAAAGAGAATAAAGTGTTGTGTTGTGTGTTTTTTGTTGTGAGATATTTTCCAAGCAACCATAATAAAATGACTCAAGTCAAGAAAAATATCTCCAAAATATCTCACAACCCAAAACAAAATGACGAGCATGCCCCCATAGTCACCTCATGAGTCATGCTCTAATTAATGCAACTAATCACCTCATCCTCCACCTCATTAACCATTTAATCCTAAATGGTTAAGTCTAAATGAATTGGCATCTGCTAGAAGTAATCTTGTAATAAATTACAAGAATACCCCTCATCCGTATATACATACCCGTATCCGTATTCTGAAGAATATGAATACAATGAGACAAAAATAATCCATCAATTTAATACTAGAATCTGGCTTAAACCAAAGCCCCTAGTACTATCCGTCCGAATCCTGATACTGCACACGTACACATGAATGATCGAACCCTGCCGTAAAACAATACGGCCTCTACATCGTTTCGCCCGAATCAGGAAAACCCTCTGTGTTGGACTGTAATGACTCGTCAATACGCTAGCAGTGGGTTTAACCACAAGCAAGACCGCGACACTAGGTGTACGTAACGGCTACCCCGGTATTGAGCGAAAGGGAGGTCGACGAGTAAACTGATCCGGAACCCCTACTGAGGCTGACAGTGACAATATCCGTACAGTCCGTTCCGTTCTTCTATGAGTATCGCATATCGAGTCTAGGGGGTGGATAAAGGCAGACCCCTAATAACGCGAAATTTAGTGTCGGTATGAAACCCATCACCAATTGAGAAACTACTGATCCTAGATCAGTAATTCTTGACTACCTTGGCCAAGGATTCTGGTGATGGCCACCCGGGCACAACGCCACATCAACCCCCAATACCGAGAGAGACGAATCCCCGACGATCCGTTCACTGCCTCCATGTGGCTCGGGACTGTACCTAACTAAAACCTGTTTGCATGACTCCTTTGAGCCATGGTAGGGTAGTAATCAAAGCACAGTGGGAACTCACACGAGATAAATGAAGATCTCAGTTCGATAGACTAACCTGTACACATGTCACCTAGGAACTGCTATCTGAAAATAGGTATACTACCAACTAGCAGGTTCCCGGCGAGTCCGTCTGGTGTACTCATAACCCAATGAGCACCTGTATACAATCTTAGGTGAACAAACTGACACCAATGGCTTGTGAGACCTGGCCACCGTCCCTCGCCGGGGTCTCGATCAGTATACACTAGTCTACATTGGAGTATCGATGCCCGGTCTCGATACTCTCACGACTAGGAACATTTAAGGATGTGCTTATAGACCACCCAGCTCCTACATATATGATCGCCATAATACTTCTGGTAGTCAAGAAAGAATCCTATGGGCTCTATCAACATGTAATAGTGATCTGTAATACCACATAAAGCATGTACATGATGATAAAGACAAACCAGATAGCATACTATCATTTCGAGTAAGATTGTTCTATCCGTATAGGTCCTCCTTCAATCATCATAATCACCTGCATGCGACTATAATAATTGCCTTGAAGGCACTATAGACAACAACCTCCCACTTGCACTTACGGCCAATTATTGCGGTGCTGCATACTCACAGCTCATGTGATACCGAACACCCAACTTCTCTACTAAGCAGTTTTCCAAAGCTCGTTTGTGAAACTATTGTGTTTGAGAAATAGCCTCAGTGAGTGGATCCACTCCAATGTTTCTTTCTATATCTCTCTATATCTCAACTTCGCGGAGAAGGACTGTCTCCCAAAATGAGCAATACATGTCTTAGAATTTGTCTGAATATCTGATGGGACCTAGTTCTCAAATGAACTCCAAATCCAACAAACTTCTTAGACTGTATCATCCACTGAATTTAATCAGTATCCTGCACCATGCCATCCACGGTATCTGCTTGGACCAGCTGTCCAACATATTGTCCCTCAAAAGAGGGAAAACTATAACTCAGACAGCCAGTCTGTCATCCAGGTCATCTTGAAAGCCTAAAATGATAACCATCTCCCGAAGGAGGCTGTCGTTACTATATACTAAGAACATCCACTTATGTTCAAAACTGCTTCCCAACATTTCTCCAGGATTGGATTTGAAGGGATGCTAGGCACACGCACAAGGGTCTACGAGGCATCAACCATGCACAATTTAAAAATTAGCCGTACCGAACAACCCAAAGCCGGATCTTTAAACTAGAAATTAGGCGAAAACAAGTATGTTAAACACTTTAATACAAAGTGAGAGGGATTACAACCTTTGTAGATCCGGTCCTTCACTTCTTTAGCTCCGTGTTGAGGTCCCTTCGCTGCGATCATTGTGTTCCGGACTCTCAAGAGGCTCCATGAAGAGAAAGATGCAAGCTTACTTCCGATCTTCGATAACAAAGATGATCTACCTTGAAGTTTCATTAACACAAGCTCTCACTCACTAAATGAAGTGAACACTCTCATCTAAAGGGCAAGGATAGATGAGAATGATGAAGTAGGATTTTTGCTCTCATTTATAATCTTTTTCTCACACATAATCATCACTTAGAAAAAGCTAGAAAGTTTTTTCCATGAAGAAGTCAAGGAAGAAGAAGATGAATAATCGTAAATCCTTTTGTGATGAATAATGATAAGATAATAATGATGAAAAATGCAACCATGGTCAACTAAACCCTTGTAGAGATTTAACTAAGGCTAGGGTTTGGGTTGGGTTAAAGGTGAGTAACTTGAAAATATCAAGCATAATATCTTTTCCATGACAAAAGAAAACCTTCTAGAAGGTTCTAGAAAGCACTAACCCAAATCAAACCCTAACCTTGTTAAATCTCCACTAAACATGTTGCATTAGTTATCATATCATGTTACAATATTATATATCACATATATAATATTTATTGTAACAAAATAAAATAATACAATTAACATATATCGCATATATATCAATGTATTACCCGAGTGAGAAAAGGAATCTTTTAGTGAGCTAATATTAGTTAATGTAATTTAATATATCATATATATTATTATACATTAAATTATCGAATCAACACTTGATCCGACAATCCGGCTATATCGCATATAACCGACTAATATCTCATTTATCGATTCATCGAATCAACACTTGATCCGATGACCCGGCTGATATCAAATATCGCGATAATAGAATACGGTATCTCATATCGCATTATCCTCGGTCCTGCACATATCACATATGTGCCCCTACTCCGTTTTACCTGAGTCAAGAAACCTCTATGTAGGACTCTAAAGAATCGTCAATACGTCGGCAGTAGGTGATGATCATATCAAACACCCACAAGCTGCAAGCGGTCAGCTAAACGTAACAGCCACCCAGGTATTGAGCGCTCAGAAGATCAACAAGCAAGCCTGTACATTCTCCTGTGAATCCAATCAGTAACACTCCCGTACAGACCGGTCTCGTCGTCTGATATGTCGCATATCTCGCCTAAGGGTGGTAAACGTCAGACCCCAGTAGCTTGATAAGTCGTGTCGATATGAGGTCTATAACATTTCGAGAAACTACTGATAACACTTACCAGTAAATCTCAGCAACCCTGGCTAGGGATTTCCAGTTATAGCCAATCGAACACAGCACAACATTAAATCCCTATACCGGGAGAGACGAATCCCCTCTTATCGCTCATTGCCTCCATGTGATTTGGGACTGTACCCAAAAGCCACCTTTTTGCATGCCCGCTTGGACATGGTATGATAAAAATCAAAGAACAATGGGAATCACACAAGACTCTATGATGATCTCGGGTCAACAGACTACTCTGTACCAGTGTCACCGGAGAACTGCCATCTGACGTGAGGTATAATACCATCTGGGAGTTCTCGGCGAGTCCGTCCAGTATACCCAGTCTCTACTGAGCACCCGTACACCATACTTGATGTCAAACACCGATGGATATGGGATCATCCATCGCCCATCATATGGGTCAAGATGCGTATACGCTTGTCTACTCTGGTGTATCGATGCCCTGTCTCGATACACCCTTGACAAGGAACGGTTATAGGATGTACTCATCGACTACCGTGGCCCCACTAGTATGATCTCATCATAGTCCCAGTAGTTGATTACATATCCTAAGGGCTTTATCAACATGTAACATAGAGACAATCAGAGTATATGTTAAGATAAAGTACAACCAGATAGCATACTATCATATCGAGCAAGAAAGTCCTCCCTATATATGTCCAAGCATCCATTACAATATACATCGTATGTACAGTAATGGACTCTAGGGCATACATATAACTAACAGGATTAATATATGCTTATTGTAGCTAGTGCAAAAGCAATATCTGGTGTTGTACTTGACATCTCATGATTGACTCAATTGCCTAAGCAAGTGATATGTCAATCATGCAAATCCCTCTCCCCATCAGTCTGTAAGACATCCTTTAGAGAGGGTGACTCCATCACCTGTGGGTACTGCCACCTCGCCAGGAGTCGTCCATTCAAAAACACCCTTAGAATAATTTCAAAGTACCAGAATTTGGACACTTCCAAATCCAGATCTAAAACCATAGATCTAATCACCAAAATCCCTGATATTTTATCCAGATCCTATGTGGAGAAACTACTTTGTGACAACCATAGTATAACCGATCGTAGTATAGGAATTTCACTTCCTATCAAGTGCATGTCATCCAAACACATGGACATCACTCTTGTTGGATATAGTACCCTCAGAGTCAATTATTGGATCACAGGCTCGTGATTGCAATGATTGAGGGAGGACCTATACCGGTAGGACAGTCTTACTCGAGAGGTTTGTATACTATCTGGTTTGTCTTTATCATCGTGTACATGCTTTAGGTGACATTGTAGTTCACTATTACACGTTGATAGAGAATAGTATGCTACCATGGTTTGTCTTTATCATCGTGTACAGCTTTAGGTGACCTTACAGGTCGCTATTGCACGTTGGTAGAGCCCTTAGGATTCTTGCTTGACGACCAGCAGTATGATGGCGATCATATACGTGGGAGCTGGGGTTTATAAGCACATCCTTAAAAGGTCCTTAGTCATGGGAGTTTCGAGACTGGGCATCGATACTCCATTAGTAGTCTAGTGTATAAAGTCGAGACCCCGACGAGGGACGGT
Organism: Agapanthus africanus; assembly: GCA_030015575.1. Lineage (NCBI taxonomy): Eukaryota > Viridiplantae > Streptophyta > Magnoliopsida > Asparagales > Amaryllidaceae > Agapanthus > Agapanthus africanus. The sequence goes on from CM057343.1 coordinate 252,017,120, forward strand.
GGCTGGTCTCACAAGCCATTGGTGTGAGTTGGTTCACCTAAGATGTATACAGCTGCTCATTGGGTTATGAGTACACCGGACAGGACTCACCGGGAACATGTTAGTTTGTATTATACCTGACGTCAGATAGCAGTTCCCTGGTGACATGTGTACAGGTTAGTTCATCGACCTGAGATCGTCATTTGTCTCATGTGCTTTGATTACTACCCTAGCACGGCTCAAAGGAGTTGTGCAAACAGCTTTTAGTTGGGTACAGTCCCGAGCCACATGGAGGCAGTGAGCGAATCGGCAGGGGTTTCGTCTCTTCCGGTATTGGGGGTGAGATCACGCTGTGTCTTGGAGAGCCATTACCCAAAGCCCTCGGCCGAGGCAGGAGATTTACTGGTAGGTATTCCAGTAGTATTTCGGGTGTTCTGGGCTACACTCCGACATGTCTGACTTTTACCAACCCCCTAGGTCCGCCATGCGATGCTCATAGACGAACGGACCGGACTGTACGGATATTGTCACTGACAGGCTCAGTATGGTGTCAGGATGAGTTCGCTCATCGACCTCCCTTTTGGTCAATACCTGGTAGCCCGTTACGTACGGCTAATACCTCTGACGTGCTAGTGGTTAAATCCACAGCCAAGGTATTGACGAGTCTTTAGAGTCCCCCACAGATAGTTTCTCAAGTTTCGGGCGAAACGTTATAGAGGCCGTATGATATATGGCAGGGTTCGATCATATACGTGCGGTATTGCACGGATCATGATCGGACGGATCATACTAGTGGGTCTTGGTTTAAGCCGGATCCTAGTATTAGATTTGTTGGATTACTTTAGTCTCATCGCATTCGCATTCAGTCGGAATACGGGTGCAGGTATTTATATACAGGTGAGGGGTATTCTTGTGATCCGTCACGAGTTTACTTTAGATGTTGCCGGATCTTTTTATTGTTGCAAACATTTGGATTAATGTTTGTTAATGGAAATAATGAGCTAGAATTCATCATGAAATGCATTGAATGTGACATAGACATAGTCACAAATTCGCCGTTCGGGAATAATTCGGCGAGGTCGAAAATTCGGATTCGGAGAACTATTCGGAAAAAATCGGCAGGTATTCGGGAAAGATTCGGTAAGTGTTCGGGAAATGTTCGGGAAGGATTTCGAGCAATAAATTAATATATAAAACGCTAGGTTTTGATTTTGTGAATTATTTACAGTTTTTTGAATTATTCGCTGTTTTTTCACATAATTCGGGAATAATTCGCGAATTATTCGCGAATAATTCGCGAATTATTCGGCCAGTTCGGCAATGGCGAATAATTCGTTTGATAAAAAATTCGCGAATTATTCGCGAATTCGGCGAATAATTCGCGAATTATGTGACTATGGACATAGACATATATCATGACTCATGGTCTCTTTTTTAGAAAAAATATCACATTAGTGGATTGATTTGTGTTGATATGATGAGAGGAGAGAGAGAGGGGCTGCCTAAGATGAGCTTGGTCTTGTATTTTTCTACACACTCACTCTCTCTCATTTTTATCATAGCATAGCAAAAGAAAAGAAAAGCTTGCTTCTTCTTTTTCTTCCTCTAGCTCATAGCTTCCATTAATGGCAACACCTTCAACCTCCATCCAAGACATGGATGTAAGAGATAAAGTGATCACAAATATTCTCTACAACACCTTTGACACATCGGCTAGCACACTTCGTGCCCGAGTTGCTTCGGATGAAGCGGGAGCCCGTAAAAAGACTCGTAGATGTGGTGCCCTTTTCCGACGAGGAGATCGAGACCGGAGATGCCGCGAGGAGCTTGGGATGGTGGCCAAAGACTGAAGGACACGGATCGATCGGTATAGCTTTCTATCCCTTCTCAAGATTGCTAGTTTATAGGTTAATGGTTCGATCCGGGTTTTAAGCATACGATAGCGCCGGTTTTCTAGTTTAGAAAAATTTTCATTTCCGCATTTTGGCCTCGGAAAGACGGCCGGGGCGCTACCGTAGTCTTACATGGTATCAGAGCCACGCCATTAACCTTTACTAGCTTGCTCTAGCGTGTTTAGAACTTCGATCGAACGAAATTTTCAAAAACCGCGTTTCCAAGTCATCAGTTCCTATCGAAATTTTTCTGTTGTCAAAAAATTATTTGGTGTATTGCAGAAAATCAGGCAGGGTTTTTAAGAAAACTGAGAAAATTTAGTGGGCTGATTTCACTATAGCGCGGCGGATGTTGGAGATATTGCCCTCAGAGTCAATTATTGGATCACAGGCACATGATTGCAATGATTGAGAGAGGACCTATACCGTTAGAACAGTCTTACTCAAGATGATAGTATGCTATCTGGTTTATCCTTATCATCGTGTACTCTTTCAGGTGACCTTACAGATCACTATTGCACGTTGATAGAGCCCTTAGGATTCTTGCCATACGGACAACAGTATGATGGCGATCATATACGTGGGAGCTGGGGTCCATAAGCACATCCTTAAAAGGTCCCTAGCCGTAGGAGTTTCGAGACAGGGCATCGATACTCCAGAGTAGACTAGTGTATACAGTCGAGACCCCGACGAGGGACGGTGGCCGGTCTCACAAGCCACTGGTGTCAGTTGGTTCACCTAAGATGTATACAGGGGCTCATTGGGTTATGAGTACACCGGACAGGACTCGCCGGACACATGCTAGTTGGTCTTATACCAGACGTCAGATAGCAGTTCCCTGGTGACATGTGTACAGGTTAGTTCATCGACCTGGGATCGTCATTTGTCTCGTGTGAGTTCCCACTGTACTTAGATTACTACCCTACCATGGCTCAAAGGAGTCGTGCAAACAGGTTTTAGTTGGGTACAGTCCCGAGCCACATGGAGGCAGTGAGTGGATCTGCAGGGGCTCGTCTCTCCCGGTATTGGGGGTGAGGTCGCGCTGTGTCTAGGAGAGCTATTACACAAAGCCCTCGATCGAGGCAGGAAATTTACTGGTAGGTATTCCAGTAGTATCTCAGGGTGTTCTGGGCTACACTCCGACATGACTTGTACCGCTTTTGGGGGATTGACTTTTACCAACCCCCTAGACCCGCCATGCGATGCTCATAGACGAACGGACCGGACTGTACGGATATTGTCACTGACAGGCTCAGTAGGGTGTCAGGATGAGTTCGCTCATCGACGTCCCTTTTGGTCAATACCTGGTAGCCCGTTACGTATGGCTAATACCTCTTACGTGCTAGTGGTAAAATCCACAACCAAAATATTGGCGAGTCTTTAGAGTCCCCCACAGACCGTTTCTCAAGTTTCGGACGAAACACTGTAGAGGCCGTATGGAGATATTGTTAGTTGTATGTATGCCCTAGAGGCCAGTATTGTACAGATGATGAATATTATATTGGATGCTTGGACATATATAGAGATGACTTTCTTGCTTGATATGATAGTATGCTATCTGATTGCTCTTTATCTTAACATGTATACTTGTCTCTTTAAACTGTCTTATAGTTACATGTTGGTAAAGCCCTTAGGATGTGTACTTGACTACCTGGACTATGATGCAGATCATACTAGTGGGGACATGGTAGTCCATATGTACATTCTTCAAGGTCCCTAGTCATAGGTGTATCGAGACGGGGCATCGATATACCAGTGTAGACTAGCGTATACGCTTCTCGACCCATGAGATGGGCGATGGATGATCCCATATCCATTGGTGTTTGACATCAGAGATGGTATACGGGTGCTCGTGGAGACTGGGTACACTGGACGGACTCGCCGAGAACTCCCAGATGGTATTATACCTCACGTCAGATGGCAGTTCTCAGGTGACACTTGTGCAGGTTAGTCTGTAGACCCGAGATCGTCATAGAGTCTTGTATGATTCCCACTGTGCTTTGATCTCCACCTTACCACGTCCATGAGGGCGTGCAAAATGATGGTTTTTGGGTACAGTCGAGAGTCACATGGAGGCAATGAGCGATAGGAGGGGTTTCGTCTCTCCCGGTATTGGGGGTTGATGTTGCGCTGTGCTCGATTGGCCGTAACAGGAAAGTCCCTGGCCATGGCTGATCAGAGACTTGCTGGTAAGTGTTACCAGTAGTTTCTCAACCTGTTATGAGCCTCACATTGGCACGACTTATCGGTTATTGGGGTTTGACATTTACCACCCCTAGACTTGATATGCGACATATCAGACGAGGAGACCGGACTGTACGGGAAGTGTTGCCGGTTGGCTCGACGGGAGTTGTAGCAGGTTCGCTTGTTCTCTTCTGATCGCTCAATACCCGGGTGGCCGTTACGTTTAGCTGACCGCTTGCGGCTTGGGGGTGCTTGATATGATCATCACCCACTGCCGGCGTATTGACGAGTCTTAGAGTCCCACAATGGAGTTACCTAGTCCAGGCGAAACGTTGTGGTGCGCGTATGCGATATGCGCATGGACCCGATTAAAATGCGTGTATAGGATACCGTATATTGATCGGGCGGCTTGCTTTTGGTTAGGGTTGTATGTGATATGGCCGGATTGATAAATCAAGTGTTGATTTATCATTTAACCATTAGTTTCTCACTAGAAATCCTTTCTTGTGTTGGATGGATGTATGCATGCATGTATGTTTTTCTTTCTTTCTAGTTTCATGCACATATGGATGTGTATACATACATACATACATACATACATACATCATCTATCATGGTTGCTTATACAAAGAAAATGGTGGCAATATAAGACTCACACCATGGTTTTATTTATATATATTATTATTGAATTTGATTTAAAACAAAAGAAAAGGAAAGGATAATTCATGGAAGCTTTCTACACTCTTCTTGACCTAACCATGCTCACCCACCATTTAACCATGGATTACTTTTCCTTTTGGGTTTTAACTCAAGTTCAATAATGTTTAAACCATAGTTTGAGATGAGAACAAGAAAATATATATTGATATGTTTTCTTTTTCCTTTGACAAGAGAGTTATTCTTTTACTCTTGTTAAAAATATAGCCATCATCTTCTTCTTCCTCTCTCATTTTGCTCTCTAAATTTTTGTAGTGAGCAATATACTCATCAAGTTAGGATTTTGAAGTGAGAAAGAGAACCACAACACCATTCTACATAAGTCTAGCCCACTTGTTTGGAGTGTTAGCATCATTTCGTTCTCTTGATCGGGTGAAGTTGCAAGCTTGGACAAAGCGGACTCCGGGTGGATCATCGGTGACCTAGAGGAGTTCAAGCGGAGCTTTTTCAAACCCCAAGTAGCTGAGGAGTCTGGCATAGGGAGCTACAAAGGTTGTACTCTCTAAACCCTAGCTTTTGTTTCATATGATGATGTGAAAAACTTGAAACCCTAATTTTTCTCGGAACGATTCTATGTTCGTTAACTTAGCACCCTAAAGACTCCACTTTTGGTTCATGTGATGCTTCCAAACCCTTCATGTGGTGCTAGGCTAACCCAACATTGGTATCAGAGCCGACCTATAACATTAGGCGACACTTTAACGAAGTTAAAACTCCGATAGAGCCGGAAAACACGGAATTTTAGCGCTCTCTGGTCGATTTTTCAAAACTGCTGTTTTTCAGAATTAAAAATATGTAAAAAATTCAGCAGGTAAATATATGAATTACTGTATAAAAACGATGCGATGAACTGTTATTATTGCCGCGGAAACGCGGCCTGAGCTTGCTTAGGCCGTGGTTCCGCGGTCGTACAGATCAATCAATGCATCATTTTTATACAGTAATGCTGGATTCTGCTTGTATATTTTTTAGGGTATTTTTAATCTGAATTTAGTGCTGAAAATTCTGGAGATGGTTTTGGACTCAACGATTCGATCGGAATTTTGATTTCGTGACTTTTCCGGGTAAATTAGAAAGTATTGAAGTATTTGAACGAGTATCATTTGCTCACTTTTCACGGGGTTTAAATCCTTCGGAGGTTCGTGCAAGTTTTGTGGTGGTCCCTCTAGAAGACAACAAACCTTAACTCGATTATGTGACCATCTTGAACTGCCCTTTGAACCTTAGGGTTTGGGGCAGTACGGCATGCCATATGTGAGGCGTTGGCTTGACCCTTCTACGGCTGGACCGCTACTACTGTGTCGCACTCCAAGTTTTTGAACTTCGCTCAAGTGTTGAGCTTTAGGGAATCTTGGGTAATTGATCGTTCGTTCGAAAACTTTAATACTGTCTAATTATCTGGAATGTGATGCAATGTGTGGAATTCATATTATAAGACATGAAATACGAGGTATGTGATATTTCGCATTTACGATGTCTAAGGAGAATGTGGATTCCAGATATTGCAGTTTTACACTTTCTTTTCTTTGACCGTAAGTGTAGTATGTCGATATCGCCGGTTTCGTTGCTATACATCAACGACAATTGGGGTATGCATACTTACTTACGTTGATGATATGTGATATTATGTGTTGCTGAGATATGATGTGCAGGATTGTCGCGATTGAATAGCCGGGGGGTTTTATGTGAGATGAGAGTTTTATATTTTCATTCATGTAAATTCGAATATAATGTAATATTCATTTATTTGGGGCACTTCCGGGTTGAGGTCGCCACCTGTGTTGTATATTATTTACTTTTCCGCATTAGGATGGACCCAAGGAGGGGAGCACGGGTGACCGGGTTCTGGGGTTCAGTGGGAGGCCATCTCGAGGAGTCGAGACCGGGTCTCCTAAACTCCAGAATTGGTAGGGTCGCTTGCCGCTCTTGTAGGGGTCCAGGGTGTGGGCTTGGCTGTTCATCGCGACTGTGGAATCCGTATTTTCTATTTTGGCTAAATACTAAATACGTGCGTCCTAGTATATCCCACATTATATCTATGTTTCTGCTGCGATATCTGTGATGTGATCATTTGATATGTTGTGATGAATAAAGTATATAGTATATATGATATATTATATAGGCGTTACTTATGTTTTACAGCCGCACTAGCCCTGCCCTGCTCTGTCGTTAGTTACCTAACCTAACGGTGCACAAGGGGACATCGAGGCGAATGCGGATGGCATAAGTGTACGTCGTATTTATCTGTGATGTTTAGGTGACTTAAATGATAGGACTTCATTAATGTGATTAATGAAAGAAAAGAAACCTAATAGATGTTGTAGAATCAAATTTTTAAATAAAAAGGGTAGCTACAGTTTTGCTTTGCATAGCGGTATATATGATATACCCTGCACCTTATTCGATGAGGAAAGGGCCGAGATCCCTTTACCGGGAGTGACCCCTTTAGCAATAACTGGCAGATGCTACACACTCGGTTTTTCTCTTGATCGCTTCTATAGTTTCTGCTTTGCACAGTGATATATATGATATATCCCGCACCTCATTCAACGAGGAAAGGGCCGACGATCCCTTCACCGGGAGTGACCCCTTTAGCAAAACTAGAAAAGCCTCAAGAACACTCCATTTCAAAATTCATTCGATTCTACAACGATATCAAGTTCATTACGCAATAGGTTTTCAGAAAAACCTGTCGTAGCCCTCCGTCATTTGAGATAAGTTGTATATAGTATTCGTGCTACATTTATTGGCTTTCGTCAAGGTGTAGTGTGCGGTAGCTATATGCTGCTTATCTGCTGCATATGATGCGACTGGATTAGGGTAGTCGTACGGCTTTGTTGGCATTCGTCAAGGGTCGTGCGGGTGGGTTTAATTCAGTCAAGAAATGTACCGGTTGAACTTGACTTGCGGGCTGTGGTTTGTTGGCTTTCGTCAAGGTCATAGCACGTTAGGGGCAAAATATTATCGGGAATTTCAAGTGTTGAAATTTGCAATTAGATTGCATACCTTCTGTGAGATAGTTGGATCCCGATACCCACTGCGAGTAATTGTTACTCCTGGAAGAGTTTTACATAGGACAATTAGCCGATCAAGTAGGTGTCTAGAAAGGTGTCAACGGGGTTACGCTTTTGGGAAAACGAGGTTTACTTTAATTAGGTCCGTGCGAAAGCACGGGGAACCTCCCTCAAAGTACCGACACTGGCCTGGCTGAAAGATCGACGAAGTTGTAAGGTGTAATTAATCCCGGCTAGTCTTTCCTTTTAGGGTTTGAAGGAAGATTTGATAAAAACCAGTGGGAGCCATCCTGATTAGATAAGATAATAACCAATCTGATTTTGCAAGAGCATACGCTAAAGTGTTTTCTTCTCTCTCTCTCCAGGTAGCGACCATGTCATGCCCTAATCAAGATAATAATATGGATGTATTGACCGAACCCGCATATTATACTGTGCTGGGGAACGTTGGTTCCGTTTTTTCTTATAAGAGTTATAAGACTGAACAGGAAATAGGGGAATACCAGGATTCCCATGCCACCCGATTGAAGAAAGTTCTTGTTGATGCATTTTCTTCGGGTGTGTTTGTTACAGAGAACTGTTTCTCCATTTGCCCTACGTCCTGGGAATTAGATACCGGGTCAGGATCCCATATATGTAATCAGTTACATGGGCTCAGGAAAGGTAGAGAACTTAGAGAAGGTGATAAAGACATTAGAGTTGGGAATGGTGCAATTGTTGCAGCTAAGACTGTCGGGGAATATTACCTTGCATTACCAACTGGTAATACATTGGTTCTGAACGAATGCTATTACATGCCGAACCTGATATGCAACATTATATCGGTTTCTTTGTTGAGTAAAGAGGGATATAATTTTGTATTACAGGATAATGTTATGAACATTTTCCGTAACCAAAAGTTGGTTGGATCAGACACGTTGTGCAATGGCATTTATGTTCTAAATCAATCAACAGTTCTGAGCATAACAAACACACACAAGAGGAAGAGTTCAGAACTGAACGAATCCTTCTTGTGGCATTGTAGACTGGGTCACATCAATGCGACACGACTGGCTAAGTTGCATAAGGATGGATATTTGAAACAGTTCGAATTTTCATCTTATGACACTTGCCAGTCATGTCTCAAAGGCAATATGACCAAAACTCCGTTTACGGGACACGGAGAAAGAGTTACCGAACTCTTAGGACTGATACATAGTGATGTATGCGGTCCCATGTCTACACATGCCAGGGATGGTTCTTCGTACTTCATTACATTCACTGACGATCTCTCAAGATACGGACATGTGTTCTTGATAAGACATAAGTCTGAAGCTTTTGAGAAATTTAGAGAATATAAACAAGAAGTCGAGAACCAAACCGGAAAAAGTATTAAAATCCTTCGATCTGATCGAGGAGGTGAATACTTGAGCAGTGAATTCCCGGACTTCCTAAAAGAGAATGGGATTCTCTCTCAGCTGTCTCCTCCATATACACCACAGCACAACGGTGTATCAGAACGGAGGAACCGCACCCTATTAGATATGGTGCGCTCTATGATGAGCACAGCTGAGTTACCTATTTCCTTCTGGGGTATGCACTTGAAACAGCCATACATCTATTGAATATGGTCCCCACCAAATCTGTGCCTACCACTCCATATGAGATATGGAAAGGGAAGAGACCATGTCTTAACTATGTAAAGATATGGGGTTGTCCAGCCTATGTCAAACGACAAAATCCGGACAAACTCGAGGCACGGTCTGTTCTATGAAAATTTATAGGATATCCCAAGAATTCACAAGGGTATATCTTCTACCACCCTGAGGAACAAAGAGTGTTTGTTTCTCGGCATGCCACCTTTTTAGAAAAGGAATTTCATGAAAAAGAGATTAGTGGTCATGAGGTAGAAATGGAAGAGGTTCCAGCTACAAAAGCTGCAACAGAAGATCTGGTGGAACCAGAAGATTCCGTAGTTCCCAATGAACCCCAGCCACTCCGCCGATCTAGTAGGGTTCCTCGCCAACCTGAGAGATACTACGGTTTTCTCATGGATGGTGGGAGCGAGGATTGCATCATGGAGGATGATGACCCAACTAGCTTCGAGCAGGCCATCACGAGTAGGGACTCAGTGAAATGGCTGGATGCTATGCGGTCTGTGATGGAATCCATGTACACCAACAAAGTATGGACTTTGGAAGTTGCTCCTGAAGGTGTAAAACACATTGGGAGCAAGTGGATCTTCAAGAAAAAACTTGGTGTAGATGGGAAAGTGGAGACTTTCAAAGCTGAACTTGTTGCAAAAGGTTTTCATCAAAGACCAGGTGTGGACTATGACGAAACCTTTTCTCCAGTGGCTATGCATAAATCCATCCGGATCATGCTTGCCATCGCTGCATATCATGACTATGAAATCTGGCAAATGGATGTTAAGACCGCCTTTCTAAACGGTGATTTAGAAGAGTGCGTGTACATGACTCAGCCAAAAGGCTTCATAGACAGTGGGAGCAGCGGGAAGGTGTGCAAGCTGCTTAAATCCATTTATGGATTAAAGCAAGCATCGCGGAGTTGGAACATCTGCTTTGACGTCGTTATCAATGAGTTTGATTTCGTCAAAAACCCAGATGAACCTTGTATCTACAAGAAGGTGGCAGAGAGTAAGGTTGTCTTCCTCGTATTATATGTGGACGACATACTCTTGATAGGAAATGATATTCCTATGCTGCAATCGGTCAAGCTCTTATTATCACAAAGATTCTTAATGAAAGATCTTGGTGATGCCTCCTGCATATTGGGAATTAGGATCTATAGAGATAGATCCAAACGGATATTGGGATTGTCCCAATCCAGGTACATTGACACCATACTAAAAAGGTTTAGTATGGAAGAATCTAAACGTGGGAACTTGCCCACGATCTCTGGAGTCACTCTCTCCAAAGAGATGTCTCCCAAGACTGATTTGGACAGAGCTCGCATGCAAGGGATACCCTATGCTTCGGTTGTAGGTGTTAGTTATATGTATGCCATAGAGGCCATTACTGTACATTGGATGTATATTGTAGTGGATGCTGGGACATATATAGGTAGGACTTTCTTGCTCGACATGATAGTACGCTATCTGGTTGCTCTTTATCTTAACATGTATACTTTCTGTCTCTCTGATTACATGTTGATAAAGCCCTTAGGATGTGTACTCGACTTCCAGGACTATGATGAAGATCATACTAGTGGGGCCTGGGTAGTCAATGAGTACATCCTTCATTGTTCCTAGTCGTGGGAATATCGAGACGGGGCATCGATATTCCAGAGTAGACTAGCGTATATCTTCTCGACCCATGTGATGGGCGATGGATGATCCCATATCCATTGGTGTTTGACATCAGAGATGGTATGCGGGTGCTCAGTGGAGACTAGGTACACTGAACGGACTCGCCGAGAACTCCTAGATGGTATAATACCTCACGTCAGATGGCAGTTCTCTGGTGACACTGGTGCAGCTTAGTCTGTTGACCCGAGATCGTCATAGTGTCTTGTGTGTCTCCCACTGTGCTTTGATTTCCACCCTACCACGGCTCTACTGAGTCATGCAAACAGGTGGTTTTTGGGTACAGTCCCGATTCACATGGAGGCAATGAGCGATAGGAGGGGATTCGTCTCTCCCGGTATTGGGGGTTGATGTTGCGCTATGCTCGACTGGCCATAACAGGAAATCCCTGGCCAGGGTTGCAGTGACCTACTGGTAAGTGTTATCAGTAGTTTCACACATGTCATGGACTTCACGTCGGCATGACTTATCGAGCTACTGGGGTCTGACGTTTACCACCCCTAGGCCAGATATGCGGCATATCAGACGAACAGACCGGACTGTACGATAAGTGTTACTGGTTGGATTCACAGGAGTGTGAGCGGGCTTGCTCGTCGATCTTCTGATCGCTCAATACCCGGGTGGCCGTTACGTTTAGCAGACCGCTTGCGGCTTGTGGGTGTTTGATATGATCATCACCTGCTGCCGGCGTATTGACGAGTCTTTAGAGTCCTACACAGAGGTTTCCTGGCTCAAGCGAAACGAAATAGGAGCGCATATGAGATATGCGCGGGACCGAGAATAATGCGTGTATGTGATACCGTGTTTCATTCTCGCGATGAATCTGTCGAATGGTTGTATGAGATATAACCTAGTTATCGAATCAAGGATTGACTTTATAAGCCGATACATTGGATACTAGCCGGTTATATGCGAAATGACCGGATCATTGAATCAAGTGTTGATTTAATGATTTAATGTATAATTATATATTTGATATATAACTTTGCATTAACTAGTATTGGTTCACTTTAAATGGATTTTCTCACTTGAATTGTGCAAGTTGTATATGTGATATACATTTGTGCACATGAATGTATCATGTTTGATGATACATGCTTACTTGGTTAAGTGTAAAGAATTAAACCATGGTTAAACTAATGATTAGGGTTTTGTTTTTCCATTTACTTATTTATCTATTTATTTATCTTATTCATTTTGGAAAAGAGAAAGATGAATGGTGGCTTTATTTGTTTTTAGTTGAACATTCATGAAACTTTGACTAAGTCACCATTCTTGTCACATTCTTAACCCTAACCATATGAACTAACCATAGTACATTCTCTACACTTAACCAAGGGTTAGTAAATGATAAGTATTGATTTATTTATCTAATTTATTCAACACTTATCATCTTCTTCTTCTTCTTCATCTTCTTCTTCCATGAAGAAAAGCTTGCTACATCAATGGCAAGTGATGAAAACAAGTGAGAAATCCAATTCTAAAGTGAACCCACTTCCTATTTCTTCATCCTCTACCTCTTGCTAAGTAGTATAGGGTGTTTTCTTCACAAGTTTCATGACTTGGTGAAGTCGGAGTTTGATCTTGTGATGCCTCGACGTAGATCATCTTCGGCATCGAAGCCGACGATCAAGCCCGCCCATTTCTTCGATGAAGCCGATGCTAGAGTTCAGGATCCGACTTGGACAGCGGAGAGACATCATCGCGGAGCTTAGTAAGTGATGGACCGGATCTACAAAGGTTGTAGTCACTTTCCTTTAGCATTTAATTCGTTTACATGCTTGCATCGCCTATATATCTAGTTAACGATCTGTATTAGGGTTTGTAGGCACTTGTAAAATTTGAATTAGCCATGCTTGTTCACTTGTGAGACTTCTTTAGTGTGCCTAGGAACCCTTCAGTAGGCTCTATCATGTATGCGATGCTATGTACCAGACCCGATGTAGCATACTCACTAAGTGTAGTGAGTAGGTATCAAGCTGATCCGGGAGAGAGTCACTGGACAGCTGTGATGAGCATTCTCAAGTACTTACGAAGGACTAAAGAGATGCTCTTGGTGTATGGTAATGGAGGACTCTAAGTGGAGTCCTTTACCGATTCGAGCTTCCAGAGTGATAAGGACGACTCTAAGTCGCAGTCGGGATTTGTCTTTACCCTTTACGGAGGGGCGGTTAGCTGGAAGAGTTCGAAGCAAGAAACCGTGGCAGACTCGACGATGGAGGCTGAATACATCGCTGCCAACGATGCTGCCAAAGAGGCTGTCTGGATCAAGAAGTTCATTACTGAACTTGGAGTGGTTCCATCCATTGAGCATCCAATACCTTTGTATTGCGATAACAATGGAGCTGTGGCTTTGGCCAAGGAACCTAGGTACCATCAGCGATCCAGGCATATTCTGAGGCGGTATCACCTGATCCGGGAGATAGTTGATCGCCGGGAGATCGAGGTCAGGAGAGTTGACACGAAGAACAACACAGCGGATCCACTCACGAAAGCCATTCCCCAGATACAGTTTGAGAGACTCTTCGGGATGCTCGGTATGCGATACTACAGCAGCTGGCCCTAGTGCAAGTGGGAGATTGTTAGTTGTATGTATGCCCTAGAGGCCGGTATTGTACAGATGATGTATATTATATTGGATGCTTGGACATATATAGAGATGACTTTCTTGCTCGATATGATAGTATGCTATCTGGTTGCTCTTTATCTTAACATGTATACTTGTCTCTTTAAACTGTCTTATAGTTACATGTTGGTAAAGCCCTTAGGATGTGTACTTGACTACCTGGACTATGATGCAGATCATACTAGTGGGGACATGGTAGTCCATATGTACATTCTTCAAGGTCCCTAGTCGTAGGTGTATCGAGACGGGGCATCGATATACCAGTGTAGATTAGCGTATACGCTTCTCGACCCATGAGATGGGCGATGGATGATCCCATATCCATTGGTGTTTGACATCAGAGATGGTATACGGGTGCTCAGTGGAGACTGGGTACACTGGACGGACTCGCCGAGAACTCCTAGATGGTATTATACCTCACGTAAGATGGCAGTTCTCAGGTGACACTTGTGCAGGTTAGTCTGTAGACCCGAGATCGTCATAGAGTCTTGTATGATTCATACTGTGCTTTGATCTCCACCTTACCACGTCCATGAGGGCATGCAAAACGGTGGTTTTTGGGTACAGTCCCGAGTCAGATAGAGGCAATGAGCGATAGGAGGGGTTTCGTCTCTCCCGGTATTGGGGGTTGATGTTGCGCTGTGCTCGATTGGCCGTAACAGGGAAGTCCCTGGCCAGGGCTAATCAGAGACTTGCTGGTAAGTGTTACCAGTAGTTTCTCGACCCGTTATGAGCCTCACATCGGCACGACTTATCGGTTATTGGGGTTTGACGTTTACCACCCCTAGACTTAATATGCGACATATCAGACGAGGAGACCGGACTGTACGGGAAGTGTTGCCGGTTGGCTCGACGGGAGTTGTAGCAGGTTCGCTTGTTCTCTTCTGATCGCTCAATACCCGGGTGGCCGTTACGTTTAGCTGACCGCTTGCGGCTTGGGCGTGCTTGATATGATCATCACCCACTGCCGGCGTATTGACGAGTCTTAGAGTCCCACAATGGAGTTACCTAGTCCAGGCGAAACGTTGTGGTGCGCGTATGCGATATGCGCATGGACCCGATTAAAATGCGTGTATAGGATACCGTATATTGATCGAGCGGCTTGCTTTTGGTTAGGGCCGTATGTGATATGGCCGGATTGATAAATCAAGTGTTGATTTATCATTTAACCATTAGTTTCTCACTAGAAATCCTTTCTTGTGTTGGATGGATGTATGCATGCATGTATGTTTTTCTTTCTTTCTAGTTTCATGCATATATGGATGTGTATACATACATACATACATACATCATCTATCATGGTTGCTTATACAAAGAAAATGGTGGCAATATAAGACTCACACCATGGTTTTATTTATATATATTATTATTGAATTTGATTTTAAACAAAAGAAAAGGAAAGGATAATTCATGGAAGCTTTCTACACTCTTCTTGACCTAACCATGCTCACCCACCATTTAACCATGGAATACTTTTCCTTTTGGGTTTTAACTCAAGTTCAATAATGTTTAAACCATGGTTTGAGATGAGAACAAGAAAATATATATTGATATGTTTTCTTTTTCCTTTGACAAGAGAGTTATTCTTTTACTCCTGTTAAAAATATAGCCATCATCTTCTTCTTCCTCTCTCATTTTGCTTTCTAGATTTTTGTAGTGAGCAATATACTCATCAAGTTAGGATTTTGAAGTGAGAAAGAGAACCACAACACCATTCTACACAAGTCTAGCCCACTTGTTTGGAGTGTTAGCTTCATTTCGTTCTCTTGATCGGGTGAAGTTGCAAGCTTGGACAAAGCGGACTCCGGGTGGATCATCGGTGACCTAGAGGAGTTCAAGCGGAGCTTTTTCAAACCCCAAGTAGCCGCGGAGTCTAGCATAGGGAGCTACAAAGGTTGTACTCTCTAAACCCTAGCTTTTGTTTCATATGATGATGTGAAAAACTTGAAACCCTAATTTTTCTAGGAACGATTCTATGTTCGTTAACTCAGCACCCTAAAGACTCCACTTTTGGTTCATGTGATGCTTCCAAACCCTTCTTGTGGTGCTAGGCTAACCCAACAGATATGGCAGGGTTCGATCTTATACGTGCGGTATTGCACGGATCAAGATCAGACGGATAATACTAGCGGGCTTTGGTTTAAGCCGGATCCTAGTATTGTACAGTGTAGATTTTGTCTCATTTCATTTGTATTCGGTTAGAATACAAATCCGGGTATGTATATACGGTCGCGGGGTTTTCCTGTAATTTATTACGGGATCAGTTTTTTGAAGTTGCCAGTTCGCATTCCGTTTCGGCCAGTTTTCCTTTGTTCTTTCATGGCCGGATTTTTCTGATGGAGGGGGTTATTGTAACACTTTGAATTTCCGTTTGATTGTCCTTCATGATGATTAGTGATCGTATGTGTTATTATATTAGTGTTTATAGGATTATTAGTTATTTAGTCGTGTTTAGCAAATTGGAAAATTTTCTTTTATAGTGGATACTTGCACACTTAGCCATTTTGTGACTTAGGGTTATGGTAGCATGTTAACCATTCTTTTGTGCATGGTTCTTTTTAGTTTTTCCCCACCATTTTATTCATATCTTAACCCCTTTTCACAAAATCAAATCCAATTAAACAATTGAGAGCATGGTGTTAGGTAAAGATGTTGACTTTTGACCCCATTTCCTTGCTCTTCTCTCTCTCTTCTCCTCACTTCAGATTTCCTGCAGAAATTCCAGTATAAAAAACCCCTCTTCCTCCATCTTTTCTTCTCCTTTTCATTCTCCTTTGATCCATACACAAAACCCTATACATATCAACACATTTCCTTTACAAAACCTTAGGAAAAATGAGTTTTTGAGGTGTTTGGAGGCAAATCTGCATACTTAAAGGAGAAGCTGGAACTTTTGGTGTTTTACAAGGTTCTTAGAAGGTATTAACTCATATTAGCACTCCTTTTCCTTAAACTTGTAGTATTCTTTAGTAAAAATCTCATTTTTGTGCTTTTTTAGTGATATTAAAGGATATTTGTGAAGTATATGTTAGATTGGTGTTCTCATAGTTTAGTTAGCTCCTTTAAGTGTTATTGGAGCTTTTTTAACCAGGTTGTACTTAAGGTTTGCACAAAAATACCCTAAAGTTCTATTTTAGTGCAAAGGTGTGGATTTTAACTAGAAATAAGGCCCTGTAGGATCTGCTGCTACCCGAGATTTTTCAGAGTGAAACTAGATGTTACTGTAGCATGTATGGGGGGTATAGAGTGCACACACAAAACCTGGGAGCCCAATTCCCTACCCAGGCCGCCGAAAAATGCATTCTGGCCGTAAATTGCGGCCAGATGGGGGAGTTTTGGGTTGGGGTTTGGGGTGTTGGTGTCTGCTGCTATGTGGGTTGTTTTGGTATATGTAGTTTTACAATATCTTTTCTATATCAAAATCTTGAGGTGATTACCTATTTTCCCGTATTTTTAGTCTTCGCGACACGCGTGATACGTGTTTGTGGGTTTTGGGTTTCTGCGTATCGCGACGCGTCGGAGTGGCTTCAGGCGCGTAATCACACGTGTTAGCGTATCGCGCACACGCGCGCTTGGTTCACGACACGAGTTACTAGTTCGGCTTTAATGTCGTGTTTGTGTGATGTCAAGCTTATGTATGGTGTATTGTGTAATTCTAGGTTCGCAGGCGAGTACAGCGGACGCCGCGCAGAAGGGGAAACAAGTTGTTGGCTATACCTAGCGAGAGACTACTGTGAGTAGATTTAACATCTACGGGGATATCGCCCGCATGGCGTTCTACGTCAGGACTGATAAGACGTTATAGCTACATTCACATACATTGACTGTTCATGGCTACTAGTTAGTGCATACTGCATTCCCTGCTATATGGTTATAGACTAGAATTGATAGAACACCGCACCATTACTAACGGTCCATGTTGCACGAGCACTATCCTGCATTTTACACACACACCGTTAGTAATTGCCATGACACTCACACTGTAGAATTTATATCGGATCATTATATTGTAGCTCATCTATATGTGACATGACTTGATGTTCATACTTGATGCATATATCACATCGGATCATTATATTGTAGCTCATCTATATGTGACATGACTTGATGTTCATACTTGATGCATATATCACATCGGATCATTATATTGTAGCTCATCTATATGTGACATGACTTGATGTTCATACTTGATGCATATATCACATCGGATCATTATATTGTAGCTCAGCTATATGTGACTTGACATGATATTCATATTTGATGCACATATCATATCGGATCATTGACCTGCATATTGATTTGGATTGCATGTGATTTCTGGATTTGGGAACCGTGGCTATTTCAAATATGTAATCATTTAAAAACCCGGTTCCCTTGATATGATATTTCGGTGCGTCCACCATGTGTTTCCTCGGTGCTAGAGTGATATATGTGAACCCGAATCGAGGAGCTGGTTGAGGCCGATTACGGGTACATGGTGGACCCGGTATGGTACCCCGGGGCGAGAACGGTTTCACTGTGTAGTAGATGGTGAGCCTAGCAGAGGGACTACTACCTACCGGTGATTGGTTGGACTTGACAGTTATCCGGAGGATACCGATCAGAGTCGATAGATGGATGTGGGGTGATCCGTACTGCCGGGGCCGAGGGCCGATACCGCAGACGGAGCCCGTGGGCTGACCCGGATTGACGGGGCCCGATGGATGAGGATTTGCGTGTCGATGCTGGACACGAGTATTTATGATATTTGGGTGCCGATGTTGGGCACTCGGGATTCTCAGAGATTTACAGGATTTGAGGGCCAAAGAGGGTGCCGGCGCCTGAGCTATTTCGGGAATCTAGGTGCATTGGTGGACACCGATTATATATTCCACGTTGACATTCCGTATAGATGTTATTTCCCATGCTCAGCATTTATTATTGTACCCCATCCTGTAGTTATATTACCTGATAGAGCACTTGCATGATTATTGCACATACTGCTTATCACATATTGATATCATCTGTTGGCATATGTTAGAGTAGCGCAGTACGTGCATGCTCGCGATTACCTTTATATGTTATCTCTATTCACGAGTTGGCAACTCACCCCCGTTGTGCTACAGTGTTTGCAGGTTGCCCTCGGAGTAGTCGCGGCAGGCTGCGTTTTGCATCTTTTGACACAGATACCCCCATAGTTGGTGTACTAGCTCTTTTGCTGATAGGTGAGTTTTGTGCGGTATCTGTTTATCTTTCAGTTATGTACATTGTTGTATCTAGTATTCTCCATCTACCATGTATGTATTTGACTTAGAGACAGTGTGAGGACGGTGATGTATATTTTTACTTGTATTCTGGTGTCGAGCTCGTTGTGAGCCGACTGTACTTGCACTTTATTCTATCTGTGATGTTCCCACTTGTGGATCTTGATCTTCGCTACGGCGTCGTATATTGCTACCTTGGTGATTGTTTACTTAGATTTCTTATCATGTTAGTAAGTGCTTTTAATTTAAACTTATAACACTCTATACTTTTATTGGTTTGATTTCTGGGTTTTCGGTTCACTTAGTCGCGTTACGCCTGTAGACGTTACGTGGTTAAGTGCCGGTCACGGGCCAAACTTTGGGTCGTGACAGTTATTTGCAAGTGTGCAAATTAGTTATGTGGAGGGGTTTATTTGTAAATGAGGGATTATGATGGATAAAGCATCTTTGCTTTTTTTCTTCATAATGGCTTGCATTAAATGTGATGGACTATGAAAGGATTTTAGATTAGAAATTGGTGTGACCTTTTTCTTCTTTTTCTTCACCTTTTTTTATGGTTACCATAACCATCTTGTGCTCACCTCCTTGATTCATTTTTCCTTCTCATTCTTAAAAAGGGGCCGGCCATAAAAAGAGAGAAAGAGGGGAAAATTTCATTAGGTGTGGGGAAAATTAGTTCATCATATATTCCTTGCTTGCCAAAAAAATTTCCATAGTTCATTTCCTCCATCAAAAGGCAACTTCACAACCCCATGAGACAAACATTACTACACTTAGCCTACAGCATTCTTGGACACGTCGACTCACCAACTTCGTGCCCGAGTTGCCTCGGTCCAGAGGTGGGAGCCCATAAAAGAACCCGGCGATGTGGTGCCCTTTCCGACGAGGAGATGAAGAACGGAGATTCCGCGAGGAGATCGGGATGGAGGCCGAAGACCGAAGGACACGGATCGCTCGGTATAGCATTCTATCCCCTCTCTTGATAGCTAGCATTAGGTTAATGGTCACGATCCAGGTTTTAGTTTGCGGTAGCGCCGGTTTCAAAGTCAAGAAAAATTTTCGTTTCCGCATTTTGGCCTCGGAAAGACGGCCGGGGTGCTACCGTAGTCCTACATGGTATCAGAGCCACGCCATTAACCTAGTCTAGCTTGCTCTAACATGTTTACAAGATCGATCGAACGGATTTTCCAAAAAACCGCGTTTTCATGCCACAGTTTCTGTCGAATTTTTGCAGTGGTCAAAAAATTATTTGGTACACTGTAAAAATACGTGCAGGGTTTTATATGAATTCTGTGAAAATTTGGTGCCCTAACATTACTGTTCCGCCGCGGAACCGCGGCCAAATCCATGCTCTGGCCGCGGTTCCGCTGCACTTTTGACTCCTCTCTGCACCAAATTTCTACAGTACCTCTCTAACATGGAAATAGGGTTTTTGGTATATTCCTTTTGGGCCCAGGTTTATTTTGAGTGTTACAGTTATGCTTGGGGCCCACTTCGGTAAATTTAGTCGATCGAAAATTTTAAACATGTTAGTTCATAGTATTTACATTATATCTGCGACCGTGAATGTCACTTGATCGGTAAATCCTGTCTAACTGCTATAGCCCTTTTAGACGGATTTGCGAACGTGACATTCACGTTGATGTTCTGTGTTGTGCTGTGATATTGCGGATTGTCGTGGTGGATAGCCTGGATGCAATGGTAGTACAGTTTTGGTATTATTATGTACATTTGATGTTACGGGGCGAGCATCCGACATGTGGACTGCCGTTACTGCCTGTTTGTATATTATTCTTTTGGGGCACGGCCGGGCTGAGGTCGATGTACCCGTTGTATGTATATTTTACTTTCTGTACTAGGATTGCCCCGCGGAGGGGTGCACGGATAGCCGGGTTCTAGAGGGCAACGGGCCCGCATCTCATGGCGTTGAGACGGAGGGGGCTTCACTCTAGAATTGGCGGGCTATTCGCCGCACTTGTAGGGGGTACAGGTTGACCCAGGAGGGGTGCCCGAGTTACCGAATTCCGTGAAGTGCTGGGTGGTCCATTCACGTTGTTGAAGGGGGCTGCCTCGCTTCAGGTTTTGGCGGGTAACTTGTCGCACCCGTAGTGGTCTAGGTTTTCATTGCACAGGCTATCCACACGACCAGGGGAACGTCGGGTTTCAGTAGCGGCTCTATGAAACCCGAGGATCCCAGATATCTGTATTGTTTTGTGATGCTTATTACATTTCTGTGATGTTGCATTTTATCACGCCATGAGCGATTATTATATATTGATATATATACTAGTAGATGTTGTATATGTTTTTCACCCGCGCTAATCCAGTCCCCGCTCTGTCGTTAGTTAAGTAACCTAACGGGTGATGAAGGGACCCAGTGGCGAATGCGGATGGCATATACGTACATCATATTTTCGTTCTTTTTTTGGTGTGATAAATTGATGGGACTGCGTTGATTCGGATCAATGCAAGCTAAACAAACCTAATCTGATGTTGTTGGAACAAATTTTCAAAAAGCTGTTATTGCAAGGATGTTCTCTTTTGTTTTACACAGTGGTATTCGGTTATGAATATCCAGCACCTCAGTCGAGGAGGCAAGGGCCGAGATCCCTTCACCGGGAGTGACCCCTTGGACAGAAGTTTGCGTCAGGGTAATAACTTCACTATAGACGATTTTCTTTTACTTTGCATCGTGGTATTCAGTTGGAATATCCTGCACCTCATTCTACAGGGAAAGAGCCGAGATCCTTTCACCGGGAGTGACCTCTTTAGCAAAGGTTTTCGCCACTATATTTTTTATAAAAAGCTATCCGGTTCCTTCAACGATACCAAGTTCATTACGTTAAAGGTTTTCCGCCAAAAACCAACCGTAGCCCTCCATCATTTCAGATTAGGATTGCTTAGTATTCGTGCTACGTATGTCGTGCTCAGCCGAGGCATAGTGTGCGGTAGCTCTGTAATGCTTTTCTGTCTTATGGATATGTGATTGGTTAGGACAGTCGTACGGTCATTTTGGCTCAGTCAAGGACTCGTGCGGGTGGGTCTAATGCAATCAAGATAATGATGGGTTGAACTTGGTTAGGATCCTTTGATATGTTGGCTCAATCAAGGTCACTTGGGTCCTAGGGGTAAAAACACACATCGGGAGTTTCTAAAGAAACTGAAACTTGCCAGGCATGCGCATACCTTCCGGAGTGTGGTGACGTGAGTGGATTCCGTCACGTTATCATGCGATGATAGTTGGATCCCGATTCCCACTGATGAGTTGGTTTACTCCTCGGGTGATCCCGACTAATTCTTCTTTCAGGTTTGGAGGAGAATATGACGATACAGTGGGAGGTTTCCTGATTAGATAAAATGATAACCATTCTGATCTAGGTTAGAGTGCACGCTGAGTGTTTCTTTTCTCTCTCTCTTGTGCAGCGACCATGGCCCGACCCTTGACTATGACTCAGTGACCAAGTTAACCGAACCTTCTTAAAACACTGGCTTTTGGATTGTCAGAGTTGCATACCTCATTGCCACTCCTACTTTTACCCTTTTCTCCAGGACACCCCGTATTACTACGAACGTCCACTTCCATTGGATAAAACCATCGTATGGTTATATACGAACTCGAAAGAATTTATTCGAGTGTGGTTTCCGGTTCTGGAGAAAACGAATAGGACTATTCAGTTGTCTTTTCCTTTTACCTTCTCTCAGGTTGCGAGTGCTCCTTGGATTAGGACAGCACACCTATTACGCTTATTGGATAGTCTTCTTCAAAACCATAGGTTGGTGCCGAACGGTGGGGAATGAAGAAAACCAATTAGCCTAACGATGGTGTGCAGAAGGTATTAAGCAAAGACAAATAAAGGGATTAGTAAGAGGGCAAAGTAAACTGCGACTGCTATTCACGACCAAACCAAGCATTTCTTCGCCAATCCTAAATCACCTTTGTATTTCTCCAGGACACTCCGTATCACTATGATGATTCCCAGTTTATTGGATATTCCATCGTATGGTTATATACGAACTCGAAAGGAACTTGTTCCAGTTCGGGGATGGATTCTTGTTCAGGAGAAATAGGAATAAGATTTATTCGGTTGTCTTTTATCTTCATCTTCTCTCGCATTGCGAGTGCTCCTAGGATTAGGATAGTACACCCATTATGCTTAGTGGATAGTCTTCTTCCAAACCATAGGCTGGTGCCGAAAGGTAGGGAAGGAAGAAAACCATTTAGCCTAAGAGGGTGTACAGAAGGTAATGATTAAAGACATATAAAGGGATTAGGAGAGATGGCAAAGAATTATACGGTTACAGTTGTGAATCTGGATAATGGAAGTGGCATTACTAGGAATACCCGGATACCCCTACGAAACATTTATATGTTTCAGTTTCACTGTGTATTGTTAAAAGAAAACTGATTTCCCAATTAGCCTTTGCTCCAGGGTATGTATTTAGCAGGGATGATTCTCACATCTGTATGGTTTTACAGATGATGAGTGGGAGTAAGTTATTGGGAATTAGGTGATCATCCTCATTATATCAGGATTCATTGTAATTGGTGATATTTGAGGAAGTCACCTGGGTTGTTTGCCGGACGGCAAATATTTGGTTTTGAATATCCGTTGTTATGCACAAATTTCAAATTGATATATCTGTACGTCTATTTTTATAGAGTGAGATATAACCTTCTGAAATTATGTCAGTGACATTTACCTATAACAGTTGATGGTTAGGTAAGGAGCATTAAACAGCGGTGAAACTCTTCATAACCATAGTACAGTTTTCAACCTACAACACACAGGGAATGAGTTATTAGACTCAAGGGATTTATACAGAGAATTGTATGTTGTCCAGTATCCATGAGGACAGAGGGGTTGGCTCTCGTATTATACTCTGTATACTTGTGACTTCTCTAGTTCTTAGACATGTGTTTTGTAGAAATGCAAGGTCCAAGTTTTGAGAAGTTATAGGTATAAGAATAAAGTAGAGAACCAGGTATTGCAAGTATCGGGATTCTTCAAGGTGATCGAGGATGTAGATACTTGTGTATGGTATTCAGTTAATAGTAATGATTATTTTTTTAGAGAACTTGCTTCTCTTTCAGGTTAATCATAATTAGAAATACTCCTAAGTTGAGTAATGCTGATCGGCTCTCTCCATTTAGTTAACATGCACTGGAGACAGCTGCATGATTTGAATCTGGTTCCAATTAAATCAGTGCCTATGTTTCTGTATTGGATATAGAACGGTTCATATTTTGACATTGTTAAGATACGGGGAGTTGTCCAGCTTATGCTTAAAACCAGACTCTGGATGACTCAAGGCACGTTTCTGTAGTGGCTGTTTGTGGGTTGACCCAGGCTATGAAGAGGGTTGACTTTCTACCATCTGGAAGATCAATAGTGATATTGTTCTTGACTCGCCACAGTTATAATAAAAATGGATTTTTTCAGAAAACAGTAGTGGGAGTATGGTAGAACTGGAAGTTATTCCAGAACCGCAAACGATTACTGAAAATTTGATAAGAATCTAAAGATTCAATATGGTTTGACATTCCATTGGCCACTCCGCAGATATGGTGGGTAATCTCAGGCACTCGAGAGGTACTTCGGTATGCCTCAAGGACGGTGACAGGAAGGTTCTTGTTTACCCAGACTTGCCATTGCTGTTGTTCCAGACTGTGAGACCTGGCAGGAGGATGAGTATAGTGTCGTTCTAAACTAGCTTTAGAAGTGTACGTCTATATAACTCTGCCAGAAGGTTGTCGTAGTCAGTGGGAGCAGCGGAAGCATTGGTGGACAAGTGGCTTATGTCTATTTATAGACTAAAGCAGATATAGCGGAGATAGATCATCTATTTTTGATGTGACAGTCATAGATTTGACTTCATAAGAATAGGGGATAGATCTGTTAAGAAGGCAGTAGGGTGTTATGTCCTGGTATTTGGATGACATACACAGAGTAGGATGTGAAATTCCTATACTACGGTCGGTTATACTTTGGTTGTCACACAGTGGTTTCTCCACATAGGATATTAATCCAGTCCTGGAGAAATGATCGGAAGCAGTTTTAGAACATAAGTGGATGTTCTAGGGATATGATAACGGCATCCTCCTTCGGGAGACAGTTATCACTCCTGGCTTCCAAGATGACCTGGATGACAGAGTGTCTGTCAGAGTTATAGTTTTCCATCTGACGAGGGGCAGTATTTTGGACAGGTGGTCCAAGCGGATACTGAGGGAGGCATGGCGCAGGATACTGATTAGGTTCAGTTGACGGTACAGTCTAAGAAGTTTGGATTTGGAGTTCATTTATGAACTAGGTCCCATCAGATATCCAGACACATTCTAAGACAGGTATTGCTCATTTCGGGAGATGGCTTTCTCCGCGAACTTGAGATAAAGAGAGACATAGAAAGAAACATTAGAGCGGATCCGCTCACTGAGGCTATTCCTCGAACGCATTAGTTTCGCAAGCGGGTTTTTATGAGACTAATTAGTAGAGGAGTTGGGTGTTCGGTATCACACGGGCTGTGAGTATACGACATCGCAATAATTAGCCCTGAGTGCAAGTGGGTGATTATTGGAGATAGTACCCTCAGAGTCAATTATTGGATCAAAGGCACGTGATTACAATAATTGAGAGAGGACCTATACCGTTAGAACAGTCTTACTCAAGATGATAGTATGCTATCTGCTTTATCTTTATCATCATGTACTGTTTTAGGTGACCTTACAGATCATTATTGCACGTTGATAGAGCCCTTAGGATTCTTGCTTGACGGCCAGCAGTATGATGGCGATCATATACGTGGGAGCTGGGGTCTATAAGCACATCCTTAAAAGTTTCCTAGTCGTGGGAGTTTTGAGACAGGGCATCGAAACTCCAGAGTAGACTAGTGTATACAGTCGAGACCCCGATGAGGGGCGGTGGCCGGTCTCACAAGCCACTGGTGTCAGTTGGTTCACCTAAGATGTATACAGGTGCTCATTGGGTTATGAGTACACCGGACAGGACTCGCCGGGAACATGCTAGTTGGTCTTATACTAGACGTCAGATAGCAGTTCCCTGGTGACATGTGTACAGGTTAGTTCATCGACCTAGGATCGTCATTTATCTTGTGTGAGTTCCCACTGTACTTTGATTACTACCCTACCACGGCTCAAAGGAGTCGTGCAAACAGGTTTTAGTTGGGTACAGTCCCGAGCCACATGGAGGCTGTGAGCGGATCTGCATGGGTTCGTCTCTCCCGGTATTGGGGGTGAGGTCGCGCTGTGTCTAGGAGAGCCATTACATAAAGCCCTCGGCCGAGGCAGGTGATTTACTGGTAGGTATTCCAGCAGTATCTCAGGGTGTTCTGGGCTACACTCCGACACAACTTGTACCGCTTTTGGGGGTCTGACTTTTACCAACCCCGTAGGCCCGACATGCGATGCTCATAGACGAACGGACCGGATTGTACGGATATTGTCACTGACAGGCTCAGTAGAGTGTCAGGATAAGTTCGCTCATCGACGTCCCTTTTGGTCAATACGTGGTAGCCCATTACGTATGGCTAATAGCTCTGACGTGCTAGTGGTTAAATCCACAACCAAAGTATTGACGAGTCTTTAGAGTCCCCCACAGACCGTTTCTCAAGTTTCGGGCGAAACGCTGTAGAGGCAGTATGGAGATATGACAGGGTTCGATCTTATACGTGCTGTATTGCACGGATCAATATCGGACGGATAATACTAGCGGGCTTTGGTTTAAGCCGGATCCTAGTATTGTACAGTGTAGATTTTGTCTCATTGCATTTGTATTCGATCAGAATACAAATGCGGGTATGTATATACGGTCGCGGGGTTTTCCTGTAATTTATTACGGGATCAGTTTTTTGAAGTTGCCAGTTCGCATTCCGTTTCGGCCAGTTTTCCTTTGTTCTTTCATGGCCGGATTTTTCTGATGGAGGGGGTTATTTGCAAGTGTGCAAATTAGTTATGTGGTGGGGGTTTATTTGTAAATGAGGGATTGTGATGGATAAAGCATCTTTGCTTTTTTTCTTCATAATGGCTTGCATTAAATATGATGGATTATGAAAGGATTTTAGATTAGAAATTGGTGTGACCTTTTTCCACTTTTTCTTCACCATTTCTTATGGTTACCACAACCATCTTGTGCTCACCTCCTTGATTCATTTTTCCTTCTCATTCTTAAAAAGGGGCCGGCCATAAAAAGAGAGAAAGAGGGAAAAATTTCATTAGGTGTGGGGAAAATTAGTTCATCATATATTCCTTGCTTGCCACAAAAAATTCAATAGTTCATTTCCTCCATCAAAAGGCAACTTCACAACCCCATGAGACAAACATTACTACACTTAGCCTACAGCATTCTTGGACACGTCGACTCGCCAACTTCGTGCCCGAGTTGCCTCGGTCCAGAGGTGGGAGCCCGTAAAAGAACCCGGCGATGTGGTGCCCTTTCCGAAGAGGAGATGAAGACTGGAGATTCCGCGAGGAGATCGGGATGGAGACCGAAGACCGAAGGACACGGATCACTCGGTATAGCATTCTATCCCCTCTCTTGATAGCTAGCATTAGGTTAATGGTCACGATCCGGGTTTTAGTATGCGGTAGCGCCGGTTTCAAAGTCAAGAAAAATTTTCGTTTCCGCATTTTGGCCTCGGAAAGACGGCCAGGGCGCTACCGTAGTCCTACAGCGGATCCGCGGCCGTACCCACGTTTTGGCCGTGGATCCACGGCCGTATTGTAGCCACAGTGCTCCAAATTTCTTCAGTAGGTCTCTGACTTGGAAAAGGGGTTTCTGGTAATTTTATTTTGGGCCCAGATTTATTTGAGTACTGGGTATTATGCTTGGGGCCCACTTCGGGAAATTTTGTCGATCGAAAATTTTAAACATGTTAGTTCACAGTATTTACATTAAATCTGCGACCGTGAATGTCATTTGATCGGTAAATCCTGTCTAATTGATATAGTTCTTTTAGATGGATTTGCGAACGTGACATTCACGTTGATGTTCTGTATTGTGCTGTGATGTTGCGGATTTGTCGTGGTGGATAGCCTGGATGCAATGGTAGTACAGTTTGGCTGTATTTGTACATTTGATATTGCAGGGCGAGCGTCCGACATGTGGACTGCCGTTACTGCCTGTTTGTATATTATTCTTTTTGGGCACGACCGGGCTGAGGTCGATGTACCCGTTGTATATTTTTACTTTCTGTACTAGGATTACCCCAAGGTGGGGTGCACGGATAGCCGGGTTCTAGAGGGCAACGGGCCCGTATCTCATGACTTTAAGACGGAGGGAGCTTTGCTATAGAATTGGCAGGCTATTCGCCGCACTCGTAGGGGGTACAGGTTGACCCAAGGAGGGGTGCTCAAGTTACCGGATTCCGTGAAGTGCTGGGTGGTCCATTCACGTTGTTGAAGGTTGCTGCCTCGCTTTAGGTCTTGGCGGGTAACTTGCCGCGCCCGTAGGGGTCTAGGATTTCATTGCACAGGCTATCCTCACGACCAGGGGAACGTCGGGTTTCAGTAGCGGCTCTATGAAACCCGGGGATCCCAGACTATCTGTATTGTTCTGTGATGTTGCATTTTATCACGCCTTGAGCGATTATTATATATTGATATATATACTAGTAGATATTGTATATGTTTTACACCCGCGCTAGTCCAGTCCCCACTCTGTCGTTAGTTAAGTAACCTAACGGGTGATGACGGGACCTAGTGGCGAATGCGGATGACATATACGTACATCGTATTTTCGTTCTTTTGTGATGTGATTAATTGATGGGACTGGATTGATTCGGATCAATGCAAGCTAAACAAACCTATTCTGATGTTGTTGGAACATTTTTCAAAAAAAAGCTGTTATTGCAAGGACGTTCTCTTTTCTTTTGCACAGTGGTATTAGGTTATGAATATCTAGCACCTCAGTCGACGAGGCAAGGGCCGAGATCCCTTCACCGGGAGTGACCCCTTGGACAGAAGTTTGCGTCAGGGTAATAACTTCACTATAGCCGATTGCCCTTTTGCTTTGCATCGTGGTATTCAGTTGGAATATCCTGCACCTCATTCTATGGGGAAAGAGACGAGATCCCTTCACCGGGAGTGACCTCTTTAGCAAGAAGTTTTCGCCATTATATTTTTATAAAAAGCTATCCGGTTCCTTCAACGATATCAAGTTCATTATGATAAAGGTTTTTTGCCAAAAACCAACCGTAGCCCTCCGCTATTTCAAATTTGTATTGCTTAGTATTCGTGCTACGTATGTTGTGCTCAGCCGAGGCGTAGTGTGCGGTAGCTCTGTAATGCTTATCTGCCTTATGGATATGTGATTGGTTAGGACGGTCGTACGGACATTTTGGCTCAGTCAAGGACTCGTGCGGGTAGGTCTAATGCAATCAAGATAATGACGGGTTGAACTTGGCTAGGATCCTTTGATATGTTGTCTCAGTCAAGGTCACTTGGGTCCTAGGGGTAAAAATCACATCGGGAGTTTCTAAAGAAACTGAAACTTGCCAGGCATGGGCATACCTTCTAGAGTGTGATAATGTGAGTGGATTCCATCACGTTATCATGCGATGATAGTTGGATCCTGATTCCCACTGATGAGTTGGTTTAGTCCTCGGGTGATCCCGACCAATTCTTCTTTCAGGTTTGGAGGAGAATTTGAGGATACAGTGGGAGGTTTCCTGGTTAGATAAATTGATAACCATTCTGATCTAGGTTAGAGTGCACGCAGAGTGTTTCTTTTCTCTCTCTGTTTGGCAGCGACCATGACCCGACCCTTGACTATGACTCAGTGACCAAGTCAACCGAACCTTCTTATAACACTGGCTTTTGGATTGTCAGAGTTGCATACCTTATTGCCACTCCTACTTTTACCCTTTTCTCCAGAACACCCTGTATTATTACGAACATCCACTTCCATTGGATAAAACCATCGTATGGTTATATACGAACTCGAAGGAACTTGTTCCAGATTCGAGGATGGTTTCCGGATCTGGAGAAAATGAATAGGACTATTCAGTTGTCTTTTCCTTTTACCTTCTCTTAGGTTGCGAGTGCTCCTTGGATTAGGGGATAGTACACCTGTTACGCTTTTTGGATAGCCATCATCCAAACCTTAGGCTGGTGCCGAACGGTAGGGAATGAAAAAAGCCGATTAGCCTAAGTGTGGTGTACATAAGGTATTAAGTAAAGACAACTAAAGGGATTAGTAAGAGGGCAAAGAAAATTGCGACTGCTATTCACGACCAACCCAAGTATTTCATCGCCACTCCTATTTCACCTTTGTATTTCTCCGGGACACTCCGTATCACTATGAAGATCCACAGTTATTTGGATACTCCATCGTATGGTTATATACGAACTCGAAGGAACTTGTTCCAGTTCGGAGATGGATTCTGGTTCAGGAGAAATAGGAATAAGGTTTATTCAGTTGTCCTTTATCTTTACCTTCTCTCGCATTGCGAGTGCTCCTTGGATTAAGACAGTACACCTATTACGCTTATTAGATAGTCTACTTCCAAACCATAGGCTGGTGCCGAACGGTAGGGAAGGAAGAAAACCATTTAGCCTAAGAAGGTGTACAGAAGGTAATGACTAAAGACATATAAAGAGATTTGGAGAGATGGCAAAGAAATATACGGTTACAGTTGTGAATCTGGATAATGGAAGAGGCATTACTAGGAATACCCGGATACCCCTTCGAAACATTTACATGTTTCAGTTTCACTGTGTATTGTTAAAAGAAAACTGATTTCCCAATTAGTCCTTGCTCCAGGGTATGTATTTACCAGGTGTGATTCCCACATCTGTATGGTTTTACAGATGCTGAGTGGGAGTAATCTATTGGGAATTAGGTGATCATCCTCATTATATCGGGATTCGTTGTAATTGGTGATATTTGAGGAAATCGCCTGGGTTGTTTGCCGGACGGCAGATATTTAGTTTTGAATATACGTTGTTATGCACCAATTTCAAATTGATATATATGTATGTTTATTTTTATAAAGTGAGATATAACTTTTTGAAATTATGTCTATGACATTTACCTATATCAGTGTGGTTAGGTAAGGAGCATTAAACAGCGGTGTAATTCTTCTTAGCCATAAGTACAGTTTTCAACCTACGACACACAGGGAGTGAGTTATTAGACTCAGGGGACTTATACAGAGTATTGTATGTTGTCTAGTGTCCATGAGGACAGAGGGGTTGGTACACGTACTATATTCTGTTTACTTATGACTTCTCTGGTTCTTAGACATGTGTTTCATAGAAATGCAAGGTCTAAGTTTTGAGAAGTTAGGTATAAGAATAAAGTAGAGAACGAGGCGATGCAAGTATCAGGATTCTTCAAGGTGATCGAAGATGTAGATACTTGTGTATGGTATTCAGTTAATAGTAATGATTAAAGGAACTTGCTTCTCTTTCAGGTTACTCATAATTGGAAGTACTCCTAAGTTGAGTAATGTTGATCGGCCTCTCTCCATTTATTTGACATGCACTGGAGACAGCTGCACGATTTGAATCTGGTTCTAATTAAATCAGTGCCTCTGTTTCTATATTGGATATAGAATAGTTCATATCTTAACAATGTTAAGGTACGGGGAGTTGTCCGGCTTATGCTTAAAACCAGACTCTGGATAACTCAAGGCACGTTTCTGTAATGGCTGTTTGTGGGTTGACCCGGGCTATGATGAGGGTTGACTTTCTACCATCTAGAAGATCAATAGTGATATTATTCTTGACTCGCCACAGTTTTAGTAAAATTGAGTTTTTCAGAAAACAGTAGGG
The DNA here is from genome assembly GCA_030015575.1 of Agapanthus africanus. Lineage (NCBI taxonomy): Eukaryota > Viridiplantae > Streptophyta > Magnoliopsida > Asparagales > Amaryllidaceae > Agapanthus > Agapanthus africanus. Next base: position 252,048,866 of record CM057343.1, read on the forward strand.
GGAGTATGGTAGAACTGGAAGTGATTCCAGAACCGCAAACGATTACTGAAAATTTAATAAGAACCTAAAGATTCAATCTGGTTTGACATTCCATTGGCCACTCCGTAGATATGGTGGGTAAACTCAGGCAACGAGAGGTACTCCGGTAGCCTCAAGGACGGTGACAGGGAGGTTCTTGTTTACCCAGACTTGACACTACTGTTGTTCCAGGCTATGAGACCCGGCAGGAGGATGAGTATAGTGTCGTTCTAAACTAGCTTTAGAAGTATACGTGTATATGACTCTGCCAGAGGGTTGCCATAGTCAGTGGGAGCGGCGGAAGCATAGTGGACAAGTGCCTTATGTCTATTTTGTTCGGTCCACGTTACCTCTCCCGGTACTTTCGGGGTTGCGGAAACGGTAAAACAAAAATTTTTCTGGACTTAGCAACATGGACCGTAAAAGCCGGATCTTTACTAAACAATACACTAGCATCCTAACTAGAGATTTATCTACTCGGTTAGGGGTTATACCTCAACTTGAACTCCTTCTCTTCTTGTTGTTCTTCTCTTCTTGTTGTTCTTCTCTTTGCTTGCTCGATGGTTGATCCGGACTTTGGTTACCTCCGCGGCCTCCTTGAGTCGAAGACGATCCACCCGAGAGATGTACACCGAGCTCCACCTCGAGCCGAGGTAACTAAGGCAAGGAGATTGCTAATCTAGAAGCCCTAGGTTGTGTAGAAGTGGTAGATGAATGGTTTTGTCTTTGTGGGATCTTTATCTCTCAACACATGAGATCAAAAGATAAATCAAGAGGAGGAAGAAGGAGGAGCTAGCTAACAACCATGGAGCTTCTCATTCCAAGAGAGAGAATGAGAATTAGCAAATGAATAACTTAACCAAGAGAAAACACAACCATGGTTGCAATAATGCAAAAACATTATCATTACTAATCCCATCAAGATAAAGTTGATGGCTACAAATGACATGACCATTATCATCACAAAAGAAAAAGAAAACCAAAGAATACTTTAGATCTTTCAAGAAGATCCTAGTCAACTTTGGTCAAATGGTCAACAAAGTCAAGATGGTCAAATGGTCAATGTAATTAGCCATAACATAATTATCAATGAAAGGATTAGTAAATAATGTCCCCGGCTCATAATGGTTTTGACCAAACGAACTGTCAAAACCCTAATGAGCCTGCCACATAACGGTTTTGGCCGAACCAACTGCCAAAACCCTAATGAGGCACCTCCTCCTTCATCGCTCCGGAAAACTGTGCATACACACCTGCATCCGTATTCCGTAGAATGCGGATGCACAGAAGACAAAACAAATCCATCCGTGCAATACTAGGATCCGGCTTAAACCAAAGCCCATTAGTATTGCCTGCCCGAACACCACACGCACACAAGTGTACGTAAGTGATCGCAGCCCTGCCGTAAAACCATACGGCCTCTACATGTTTCGCTCAGTGCAGGGAAACTCTCTGTGTGGGACTCTAAAGACTCGACACTACGCTGGCAGTGGGTTTAACCATAGACCGCAAGCGGCACTAGCTGTACGTAACGGTCCCCAGGTAGATGTCGATAAGAAGGCCGATGAGGTAAACCCATCCGAACTCCTACTGAGCCTGTATGTGACAATCTCCGTACAGTCCGGTCTGTTCGTCTGATACATCGCATGTCGGGCCTAGGGGGCGGTAAACGTCAGTCCCCTAAAAGCGGTACAAGTCGTGTCGGAGTGAAGCCCAATACACCCTGAGATAACACTGGAAACCCACCAGTATATCTCGCTTGCCCTGGCCAGGGACTACTCGTGTAATGGCTCTCCTAGACACAGCGCGATGTCAACCCCCAATACCGGGAGAGACGAAACCTGTCTAACCGTCACTGCCTCCAAGTGCTTCGGGACTGCATCCAACTACTACCTGTTTGCACGACTCAGTAGAGCCGTGGTAGGGTAGTAATCAAAGAACAGTGGGAACACACTCGAGGCGAAGTGACAGTGTCAAGTCAGCGGACTAAGCTGTACTCATGTCACCTGGGAACTGATAACTGACGATAGGTATAATACCAACCATCAGTTGCCGACGAGTCCGGTCCAGTGTACTCGTAACCTAACGAGCACCCGTATACTATCTCAAGTACGACGTACTGACGGCTGTGGGACAGACCGTCTCCCATGCTGGGATGAGAAGCGCATACGCTAGTCTACTCCGGAGTATCGATGCCCTATCTCGATACTCCCACGACTAGGGACGTGTATAAGGATGTGCTTGTAGATTACCCAGCCCCCACGAGTGTGATCGCCATCACAACGCCGGTAATCAAGCAAAGATCCTAAGGGCTCTACTAATGCGTATAGGTGATATAATAAATAAACACACATGTACACATTAAAGCAGAGATAAACCAAGTAGCATACTACTATATTGAGCAAGATTGTTTGTACAACTGTGAATATCCCAAGCTTCCATCAAGTAATATACATACTAGTATGATACAGTAATGGCCTCTAGGGCATATACACTAACAATCTCCCACTTGCACTAAGGCCATGTACTGGCATATCGAAGACCTATCATCTCGATCAGCCGCTCGAACTGAGTCTGGGGTAAGGCCTTCGTGAATCGGTCCGCTGTGTTGTCCTTTGTGTCCACTCTCCGCACCTCGATCTCCTGGCGATCAATGATCTCCCTGATCAGGTGATACCGCCTTAAGATGTGCCTGGATTTCTGATGGGACCTTGGTTCCTTTGCTAAAGCTATAGCCCCATTGTTATCGCAATACAAAGGTATTGGGTCAATAATGGACGGAACCACCTGAAGTTCACTAATGAACTTCTTTATCTAGACCGCCTCTTTTGCAGCATCGCTTGCAGCAATGTATTCAGCCTCCATCGTCGAGTCTGCGACGGTATCCTGTTTGGAACTCCTCCAACATACCGCCCCTCCGTTGAGGGTAAACACAAAACCCGAGACAGACTTGCTGTCATCTTTGTCACTCTGGAAGCTTGAATCGGTAAAGGACTCGACCCTGAGGTCTCCATTACCGTAAACCAGGAACATCTCCTTAGTCCTTCTTAGGTACTTGAGAATGTTCTTCACTGCTGTCCAGTGGTCCTCACCTGGGTCTGACTGATACCGGCTTACCGCGCTCAGCACGTAAGCTACATCTGGTCTTGTACATAGCATCGCATACATTATAGATCCTACCGCCGAAGCGTAGGGTATAGTGCTCATGCGAACCCTCTCCTTGTCAGTCTTGGGAGACATCTTCTTGGAGAGGGTAATTCCGTGCAATGCGGGTATGTTACCGCGCTTGGAACCCTCCATACTAAATCTCTTTAGTACGGTCTCTATGTACCTGGACTGCGAAAGTCCCAATAGTTTCTTGGATCTATCTCTATAGATCTTGATCCCCAGAATGTACAAGGCATCACCCAGGTCCTTCATGGAGAACCGTTGTGACAAAAATAGCTTGACCGATTGTAGCATAGGAATGTCATTTCCTATCAAGAGAATGTCGTCCACGTACAAGACTAGGAATACGACAGTTCGTCCTACAATCTTCTTATAGACACAAGGTTCATCTTCGTTCTTGATGAAATCAAATTTCTTGATTGCCTCATCAAAACAGATGTTCCAGCTCCGCGATGCCTGCTTTAATCCATAAATGGATTTAAGCAACTTGCACACCTTCCCGCTGCTTCCACTGTCTACGAAACCTTCTGGTTGATCCATGTAAACGCACTCTTCCAAACAAGCGTTTAGGAAAGCCGTTTTAACATCCATCTGCCAGATCTCATAGTCATGGAAGGCAGCAATGGCAAGTAGGATCCGAATGGATTTGAGCATAGCCACCGGAGAAAAAGTTTCGTCATAGTCCAAACCAGGTCTTTGACGGAAACCTTTTGCAACGAGTCTAGCTTTATAGGTTTCCACCTGCCCATCTACACCAAGTTTCCTTTTGTAGATCCATTTGCATCCAACGGGTTTTACTCCAGGTGGAGCAATATCCAAGGTCCACACTTTATTGGTGTACATGGACTCCATTTCGGATTGCATTGCTTCCTGCCACTTATCAGAGTCCCTACTGATAAAGGCCTGCCTGAAACCGGTAGGGTCATCTTCTTCCAAGATGCAATCCTCTCGATCCCCGTCTATGAGAAAACCGTAGTATCTCTCGGGCGGATGAGAAATCCTACCAGATCTGCGGAGTGGCTGAGGTTCTTCTTGGGTTATTGAATTCTAAGGTTCTGTCAAATCTTCAGTTTCATTTTGTGGTCGCTGAATTTCTTCCAGTTCTACCGAACTCCCACTTGTTTCTTTTGCAAGAAATTGCCACTCTAAAAAGGTGGCGTGGCGAGATACAAACACCTTCTGTTCCTCGGTGTGGTAGAACAGATATCCTGTGGAGTTCTTAGGATATCCCACAAATTTACATAGAACTGAACGTGCCTGAAGTTTGTCCGGATTTTGTACTTTTACATAGGCCGGACAACCCCATACCTTAATACGTTTAAGATACGGCCTTTTACCATTCCATATCTCGAACGGTGTCTTAGGCACAGATTTAGATGGAACATCGTTCAACAGATATGCCGCCGTCAACAGCGCATGTCCCCAAAATGAAAGAGGTAACTCGGCATTACTCATCATGGAGCGAACCATATCCAGTAGGGTACGATTCCTCCGCTCCGATACACCGTTGTGCTGTGGTGTATAAGGAAGAGTAAGCTGAGAGAGAATACCATTCTCTTTTAAGTAATCTAGGAATTCTGTGCTTAAGTACTCCCCTCCCCTGTCAGACCGGAGGATCTTGATACTTTTGCCTGTCTGGTTCTCTACTTCGTTTCTGAATTCCTTGAATTTCTCAAAAGCTTCAGATTTGTGTTTCATCAGATACACATATCCGAACCTAGAGAGATCGTCAGTGAATGTGATGAAGTACGAGAACCCACCCCTTGCATGTATAGACATCGGACCACATACATCGCTATGTACGAGTCCCAAGAGCTCTGCTGCTCTTTCTCCATGTCCGGTGAACGGAGATTTGGTCATCTTCCCTTTGAGACAAGACTGACAAGTTTCAGAAGATGAAAACTCGAACGCATCCAAGTGTCCATCTTTATGCAACTTATTCAGTCTTTTCTCTTCGATATGACCAAGTCTACAATGCCACAAGTAGGATTCATTCGTATCTGAATTCTTCCTCTTGCGTGTGTTTTGTATATTGAGAACTGTATTCTGATTTAGAACGTAGATACCATTACACAGTGTACCCTCTGCAACCAGTACCTTATGAAGGTAAATGTTCATGATATTCTTGTCAAGAACAAAGTTATATCCATCTTTATCGAGTAAAGAAACTGATATGATGTTGCAAACCATGGAGGGTACATAGTAGCAATCGTTCAAAATCATAGTCTTGCCATTTGGCAATTCTAGGTGATATTCACCGACGGCTGCCGCATTTACTTGTGCTCCGTTCGCTACTCTGAGCGACATATCACCCGGTGCAACTTTCCTACTTTTTCTCAGTCCCTGCAATAAATTACAGATATGAGATCCTGATCCGGTATCAAGTACCCAGGAGGTAGGGCTGACCGTAAAACAGTTCTCAATAACAAGAACACCTGAAGTAGATGCAAAACCATGCATCTTCTTCAACTGGGTATCCTGGAAATCCATACAATCCCCTTTCCCATTCTCATACTTATGACTGTTGTCACAAGTTAGAGCTGAACCAACGTTCCCCAGCCCCGAATAAGAATTCGGATCGGTCAAGCGATACATTTTATTATCTTGATTAGGGCGTGAAATGGTTGCTACCTGGAGAGGGAGAAAAGAAACACTCAGCGAATACTCTTGCAAGATAAGATTGGTTTATTAATTTATCTAACCAGGATGTCTCCCACTGTTTCCTCAAATTCTTCTTAAAACCTTTTTAAAAGAAGAACTAGCCGGGATTTAATTCACGTCACAATATTTGCTTAACCTTTCAGCCAGGCTAGTGTCGGTACTTCGAGGGAGGTTTTCCAACGCTTTCGCGAAGTTCCTTAATTTAAGAACCTCTTTTCCATGGGGGTGTAACCCCGCTAACACCTTTCTAGTCACCTACTAGGTTTATAGCATTGATTGTTAAGTGAAATAATCTCCCGAGAGTAATCCAACTCATCAGCGGGATCGGGATCCAACTATCACTGTGTGATGACCTAGATGGAATCCACTCTAGTCACCACACACCAGAAGGTATGCTAAATCTGCAAGTCTCAGTACTTTTGAAACTCCCGATGTGGTTTTTGCCCCTAGGACCCAAGTGACCTTGACTGAGCCAACATATCAAAGGATCCTAGTCAAGTTCAATCCGTCATTATCTTGACTGCATTAGACCCACCCGTACGAGTCCTTGACTGAGCCAAAATGACCGTACGACTGTCCTAACCAATCACTTTGTATCCTACGGAAAGATATTACATAGCTACCGTACACTACGCCTCGGCTGAGCACGAAATACATAGCACGAATACTAAGCAATATCAATCCGAAACGACGGAGGGCTACGACTGGGTTTTGGCGAAAACCCGTTAACGTAATGAACTTGATATCGTTGAAGGAACGTGATACACTTTTTGAAAATATAGTGGTGAAAACTTTTGCTAAAGAGGTCACTCCCTGTGAAGGGATCTCGGCTCTTTCCTCGTCGAATGAGGTGCAGGATATTCCAAACTGAATACCTCGATGCAAAGCAAGAATAATCGACTATAGCGAAGTTATTACACTGACGCAAACTTTTGTCCAAGGGGTCACTCCCGATGAAGGGATCTCGGCCCTTGCCTCGTCGACTGAGGTGTTGGGCATTCATAACCGAATACCTCGATGCAAAACAAAAATTGAACGTCCTTGCAATAACAGCCTTTTGAAAAACTTGTTCCAACAACGTCTTTTAGGTTTATTTTCTTGCATTAATTCTTTTAATGCGTCCCATCAATTAAATCCTACCATTGCAGAAAACAACCAAAATATGACGTACGCTTATGCCATTCGCATTCGCCACTGGGCCCCGTCATCACCCGTTAGGTTACTTAACTAACGACAGAGCGGGGGCTGGGCTAGCACGGCTGTAAAATATAAGCAACGCCTAAATAGTTATTATATATAGATATACAGCAATGATAGCCAATCCAGATCATAGATGAACACTTTGGATATACTAGGACCCGCGATTCGTTCGAGCCTGCAACGAAAAGCGGATTACACGGTCGTGATGAATAGCCAATACCCCACCCAAGACCCCTACGGGTGCGGCAAACTACCCGCCAAGTATCCGAAGCGAAGCAACCTCCCTCAACGCCGTGAGTAGGCCACTCGTCACTTCGAGATACCCGGTAGTTTGTGCACCCCCTCCATGGGTCTATCCTAGGAGCAAAAACAGTAAAAAGAATTATACAATGACGGCTACAACCCCGACCCGGTTGTGCGGCCATACAAATAATATTACATCAATTTACAAATTTATTACATGAATGAAAGAAAAAGAAACTCTCATCTCACATCCACCCCGGCTATTCATCCGCGACAATCCAACGAGTTCATATACACAAACCATCAACAACACAGATCACAGATATGTATAACCCCCACTAATCGATGTATAGCGATTAGTAGACGTTCAATACACATATAACATTTCAGATATAACCATTAGCCAAAGTCTACAGAACATCGACCAAAAATACGGATTTTTAAGCCCCAAAAACTAATTTTTCGTTCTGGAAAATCTGGGCAGAAAAGTCATATACCAAAAATCCCAAAATACCCAAATAAGAAAACTGCAAGAAAACGATTCCCCAACAGAGCCAAAGGAGCCGCGGTTCCGCGGCATAAGCAATCTTATGCCGCGGAAACGCGGCGCTTTGGATGAGTTGGGGGATGAAATTTTTCCAGTTTTCAAACAAAAGCCTGAGCCGGTTTTTAGTGTATAAATTTTCAATTTTGGAACAGTTCTAAAATTCGGCAGAAACTGAATTTTCCGGGGTAATTTTGCGGTTTTTCGTCCGGTCGATATTCTTAATACTTTGCTAACATGCTAGGGTGTGTTTAGTTAGGCTCTGATACCACTGTTAGGTCCACGTTACCTCTCCCGGTACTTTCGGGGTTGCGAAAACGGTAAAACAAAAATTTTTCTGGACTTGGCAACATGGACCGTAAAAGCCGGATTTTTACTAAACAATACACTAGCATCCTAACTAGAGATTTATCTACTCGGTTAAGGGTTATACCTCAACTTGAACTCCTTCTCTTCTTGTTGTTCTTCTCTTCTTGTTGTTCTTCTCTTTGCTTGCTCGATGGTTGATCCGGACTTTGGTCACCTCCGCGGCCTCCTTGAGTCGAAGACGATCCACCCGAGAGATGTACACCGAGCTCCGCCTCGAGCCGAGGTAACTAAGGCAAGGAGATTGCTAATCTAGAAGCCCTAGGTTGTGTAGAAGTGGTAGATGAATGGTTTTGTCTTTGTGGGATCTTTATCTCTCAACACATGAGATCAAAAGATAAATCAAGAGGAGGAAGAAGGAGGAGCTAGCTAACAACCATGGAGCTTCTCATTCCAAGAGAGAGAATGAGAATTAGCAAATGAAAAACTTAACCAAGAGAAAACACAACCATGGTTGCAATAATGCAAAAACATTATCATTACTAATCCCATCAAGATAAAGTTGATGGCTACAAATGACATGACCATTATCATCACAAAAGAAAAAGAAAACCAAAGAATACTTTAGATCTTTCAAGAAGATCCTAGTCAACTTTGGTCAAATGGTTAACAAAGTCAAGATGGTCAAATGGTCAATGTAATTAGCCATAACATAATTATCAATGAAAGGATTAGTAAATAATGTCCCCGGCTCATAATGGTTTTGACCAAACGAACTGTCAAAACCCTAATGAGCCTGCCACATAACGGTTTTGGCCGAACCAACTGCCAAAACCCTAATGAGGCACCTCCTCCTTCATCGCTCCGGAAAACTGTGCATACACACCTGCATCCGTATTCCGTAGAATGCGGATGCACAGAAGACAAAACAAATCCATCCGTGCAATACTAGGATCCGGCTTAAACCAAAGCCCACTAGTATTGCCTACCTGAACACCACACGCACACAAGTGTACGTAAGTGATCGCAGCCCTGCCGTAAAACCATACGGCCTCTACATGTTTCGCTCAGTGCAGGGAAACTCTCTGTGTGGGACTCTAAAGACTCGACACTACGCTGGCAGTGGGTTTAACCACAGACCGCAAGCGGCACTAGCTGTACGTAACGGTCCCCAGGTAGATGTCGATAAGAAGGCCGATGAGGTAAACCCATCCGAACTCCTACTGAGCCTGTATGTGACAATCTCCGTACAGTCCAGTCTGTTTGTCTGATACATCGCATGTCGGGCCTAGGGGGGCGGTAAACGTCAGTCCCCTAAAAGCGGTACAAGTCGTGTCGGAGTGAAGCCCAATACACCCTGAGATAACACTGGAAACCCACCAGTATATCTCGCTTGCCCTGGCCATGGACTACTCGTGTAATGGCTCTCCAAGACACAGCGCGATGTCAACCCCCAATACCGAGAGAGACGGATCCTGTCTAACCGTCACTGCCTCCAAGTGCTTCGGGACTACATCCAACTACTACCTGTTTGCACGACTCAGTAGAGCCGTGGTAGGGTAGTAATCAAAGAACAGTGGGAACTCACTCGAGGCGAAGTGACAGTGTCAAGTCAGCGGACTAAGCTGTACTCATGTCACCTGGGAACTGATAACTGACGATAGGTATAATACCAACCATCAGTTCCCGACGAGTCCTGTCCAGTATACTCGTAACCTAACGAGCACCCGTATACTATCTCAAGTACGACGTACTGACGGCTGTGGGACAGACCGTCTCCCATGCTGGGATGAGAAGCGCATACGCTAGTCTACTCCGGAGTATCGATGCCCTATCTCGATACCCCCACGACTAGGGACGTGTATAAGGATGTGCTTGTAGATTACCCAGCCCCCACGAGTGTGATCGCCATCACAACGCCGGTAATCAAGCAAAGATCCTAAGGGCTCTACTAATGCGTATAGGTGATATAATAAATAAACACACATGTACACATTAAAGCAGAGATAAACCAAGTAGCATACTACTATATTGAGCAAGATTGTCTGTACAACTGTGAATATCCCAAGCTTCCATCAAGTAATATACATACTAGTATGATACAGTAATGGCCTCTAGGGCATATACACTAACATATTTATAGACTAAAGCAGATATAGCGGAGATAGATCATCTATTTCTGATGTGACAGTCATAGGTTTGACTTCATCAGAATAAGAGATGGATCTGTTAAGAAGGTAGTAGGGTGTGATGTCCTGGTATTTGGATGACATACACAGAGTAGGAAGTGATATTCCTATACTACGATCAGTTATACTTTTCTTGTCACACAGTGGTTTCTCCACATAGGACATGGATATTACATCAGATATTCTGGCTACTAGATCTATGGTTTTAGATCTAGATTTGGGTAGTTTCCCAATCAGGGTACTTAAACAGCATTCTAAAAGTATTTAGAATGGACGACTCCTGGCACGGTAGTGTACCTGCAGGTGATGGAGTCACCCTCTCTAAAGGTGTCTTACAGACTAAATGGGAGAGGGATGTGCATGATTGGCAGATCACTTGCTTAGGAAATTGAGTCAATCATGAGATGTCAAGTACCACACCAGATGTTGTTTTTGCAGTAGATGCAATAAGATATTGATCCAATCCTGGAGAAACATTCGGAAGCAGTTTTAGAACATAAGTGGATGTTCTAGGGATATGATAACAACAGCCTCTTTTAGAAGACAGTTATCATTCCAGGCTTCCAAGGTGACCTGGATGACAGAGTGGCTATGGGAGTTATAGTTTTCCCTCTGACGAGGCGCAGTATTTTGGACAGGTGGTCCAAACGGGTACTGAGGGAGACATGGCGCAGGATACTGATTGGTTTCAGTTGATGATACAGTCTAAGAAGTTTGGATTTGGAGTTCATTTATGAACTAGGTCCCATCAGATATCCACACATATTCTAAGACAGGTATTGCTCATTTCGGGAGATGGGTGTCTCCGTGAACTTAAGATAAAGAGAGACATAGAAAGAAACATCAAGGCGGATCTACTAGCTGAGGCTATTTCTCGAACACAATAGTTTCGCGAACGAGCTTTGTGAGACTGATTAGTAGAGGAGTTGGGTGTTCGGTATCACATGGGCTGTGAGTATGCGACATCGCAAAAATTAGCCTTGAGTGCAAGTGGGAGATTGTTGGATATAGTGCCCTCAGAGTCAATTATTGGATCATAGGCACGTGATTGCAATGATTGAGGGAGGACCTATACCGGCAGGACAGTCTTACTCGAGAGGTTTGTATACTATCTGGTTTGTCTTTATCATCGTGTACATACTTTAGGTGACATTGTAGTTCACGATTACACGTTGATAGAGAATAGTATGCTACCATGGTTTGTCTTTATCATCGTGTACAGTTTTAGGTGACCTTACAGGTCACTATTGCACGTTGGTAGAGCCTTTAGGATTCTTGCGTGACGACCAGCAGTATGATGGAGATCATATATGTGGGAGCTGGGGTCTATAAGCACATCCTTAAAAGGTCCCTAGTCGTGGGAGTTTCGAGACTGGGCATCGATACTCTATTAGTAGACTAGTGTATACAGTTGAGACCCCGACGAGGGGCGGTGGCCGGTCTCACAAGACATTGGTGTCAGTTGGTTCACATAAGATGTATACAGGTGCTCATTGGGTTATGAGTACACCGGACAGGACTCGCCGGGAAGATGCTAGTTAGTATTATACCTGACGTCAGATAGCAGTTCCCTGGTGACATGTGTACAGGTTAGTTCATCGACCTGAGATCGTCATTTGTCTCGTGTGAGTTCCCACTGTGCTTTGATTACTACGCTACCATAGCTCAAAGGAGTCGTGCAAACAGGTTTTAGTTGGGTACAGTCCCGAGCCACATTGAGGCAGTGAGCGGATCGACAGGGGTTTCGTCTCTCCTGGTATTGGGGGTGAGATCGCGCTGTGTCTAGGAGAGCCATTACACAAAGCCCTCGGCCGAGGCAGGAGATTTACTGGTAGGTATTCCAGTAGTATCTCAGGGTGTTCTGGGCTACACTCCGACACGACTTGTACCGCCTTTGCGGGTCTGACTTTTACCAACCCCCTAGGCCCGCCATGCGATGCTTATAGACGAACGGACCGGACTGTACGGATATTGCAACTGACAGGCTCACCAGGGTGTCAGGATGAGTTCGCTCATCGACCTCCCTTTTGGTCAATACCTGGTAGCCCGTTACGTATGGCTAATACCTCTGACGTGCTAGTGGTTAAATCCACAGCCAAGGTATTGACGAGTCTTTAGAGTCCCCCACAAATAGTATCTCAAGTTTCGGGCGAAACGTTATAGAGGCTGTATGATATATGGCAGGGTTCGATCATATACGTGCGGTATTGGACGGATCATACTAGTGGGCTTTGGTTTAAGCCGGATGCTAGTATTATATTTGTTGGATTACTTTAGTCTCATCGCATTCGCATTCAGTCGGAATGCGGGTGCAGATATGTATATACAGGTGAGGGGTATCTTTGTGATCCGTCACGAGTTTACTTTAGATGTTGCCGGATTTTTTATTGTTGCAAACATTTGGATTAATGTTTGTTAATGGAAATAATGAGCTAGAATTCATCATGAAATACATTAAATATCACATAGACATATATCATGACTCATGGTCTCTTTTTTAGCAAAAATGTCACATTAGTGGATTGATTTGTGTTGATATGATGAGAGGAGAGAGAGAGGGGCTGCCTAAGATGAGCTTGGTCTTGTATTATTCTACACACTCACTCACTTTCATTTTTATCATAGCATAGCAAAAGAAAAGAAAATCTTGCTTCTTCTTCTTCTTCCTCTAGCTCATAGCTTACATTAATGGCAACACCTTCAACCTCCATCTAAGCCATGGATGTAAGAGACAAAATGATCACAAACATTCTCTACAACACTTTGGACACGTCGGCTAGCACACTTCGTGCCCGAGTTGCTTCGGATGAAGCGGGAACCCGTAAAAAGACTCGTAGATGTGGTGCCCTTTTCCGATGAAGAGATCGAGACCGGAGATGCCGCGAGGAGCTTGGGATGGTGGCCAAAGACCGAAGGACACGAATCGATCGGTATAGCTTTCTATCCCTTCTCAAGATTGCTAGTTTATAGATTAATGGTTCGATCCGGGTTTTAAGCATACGATAGCGCCGGTTTTCTAGTTTATAAAAATTTTTGTTTCCGCATTTTGGCCTCGGAAAGACGGCCAGGGCGCTACCGTAGTCTTACAACTCTCTACTACCTTCTTAAAAGATCCATCTCCTATTCTAATGAAGTCAAAACCTATGACTGTCATATCAAAAGTAGATGATATATTTCCGCTATACCTACTTTAGTCTATAAATAGACATAAGCTACTTGGCCTCTATGCTTCCGCTGCTCCCACTGACTACAACAACCCTCTAGCAGAGTCATATACACCTGCACTTCCAAAGCTAGTTTAGAACGACGTTATTCTCACCCTCCTGTCGGGTCTTATAGTCTAGAATAGCAGCAATGGCAAGTATCTGTAAACAAGAACCTCCCTGTCACCGTCTCTGAGAAGACCGAAGTACTTCTCGTGTGCCTGAGGTTACCCACCAAATCTGTGGAGTGGCTAATAGAATGTTGAAACCAATTGAATCCTCAGGTTTTATTAAATTTTTAGTAATCGTTTGTGGCTCTGGAATCTCTTCCAGTTCTACCATACTCCTACCTATCTTTTCTAAAAAGAATCCATTTTACTAAAACTGGTGGCGAGTCAAGGACAATATAACCATTGATCTTCCAGATGGTAGAAAGTTAACCTTGTCAAAGCCCGGGATAACCCACAAACTGCCATTACTAAAACGTGCCTTGAGTTCGTCCAGATTCTGGTTTTAAGCATCAGCCGGACAACTCCTTATACCTTAACATCGTTAAGATACGAAACCGTTCTATATACCATATAGAAACAAAGGCATTAATTTAATTGGAACCAGATTCAAAAACATGCAGCAGTCCCCAGTGCATATTAACCAAATGGAAGGAGGCCAGTCAGCATTACTCAACTAGGAGTGCATCCATATATAAGTAACCTGAAAGAGAAGCAAGTTCTCAAAAAACCATTTCTATCAACGGAATACCAAACACAAGTATTTACATCTTTGACTACGTCAAAGAATCCTGATACTTTCAACAAATGGATCCCTACTTTATTATTATACATATAACTTCTCAATATCTTGACCTTGTATTTCAATGAATTGCTTGTCTAGAACTGGAGAAGTCATGAGTAAACAGAATATAGTACCCCTTCATTCTAATGGACACTGGACAACATACAATACTTTGTATATGCCCCATGAGTTCAACAACTCTAACTCTGTACGTCGTAGGTTAAAAACTGAGCTATGGTTAAGAAGAATTACACCGCTGTTGAATGCACCTTACGTAATCACCAACTGATATAGGTAAATGTCATAAACATAATTTCAAAAAGTTATATCTCACTTTATAAAATAAACGTACAGATATATCAGTTTGAAATTGGTGCATAACAATCGGTTATTCAATACCAAATATTTGCCGTCAGGCAAAAACCCAGGTGATTTCCTCAAATATCACCAATTACAACAAATTCCGATATAATTAGAATATAATCACCTAATTCCTAATATCTTGTTAGTGTATATGCCCTAGAGGCCATTACTGTATCATACTAGTTTGTATATTACTTAATGGAAGCTTGGGATATTCACCTTGTATATACAATCTTGCTCAATATAGTAGTATGCTACTTGGTTTGTTTCTACTTCAATGTGTACATGTGTTTATTTTAGTATATCGCCTATACACATTAGTGGAGCCCTTAGGATCTTTGCTTGATTACCAGCGTTGTGATGGCAGTCACACTAGTGGGGGCTGGGTAATCTATAAGCACATCCTTATGCAGGTCCCTAGTCACAGGACTATCGAGACAGGGCATCGATACTCCAGAGTAGACTAGCGCATGCGCTTCTCATCCCAGAGTGGGAGATGGTCTATCCCACAGCCATCAGTACGTCATACTGGAGATAGAATGCGGGTGCTCGTTGGGTTACGAGTATACTGGACAGGACTCGTCGGGAACTGACCGGTTGGTATTATACCTATCATCAGTTATCAGTTCCCAGGTGACATGAGTACAGCTTAGTCCGCTGACTTGACACTGTCACTTCGCCTCGAGTGTGTTCCCACTGTACTTTGATTACTACCCTACCACGGCTCAAAGGAGTCGTGCAAACAGGTAGTAGTTGGGTGCAGTCCCGAAGCACTTGGAGGGAGTGACGGTTAGACAGGATTCGTCTCTCCCGGTATTGGGGGTTGACATCGCGCTGTGTCTAGAAGAGCCATTACACGAGTAGTCCCTGGCCAGGGTAAGCGGGATATACTGGTAGGCTTCCAGTGTTATCTCAGGGTGTATTGGGCTTCACTCCGACACGACTTGTACCGCTATTAGGGGACTGACGTTTACCGCCCCCTAGGCCCGCCATGCGATGTATCAGACGAACAGACCGGACTGTACGGAGATTGTCACATTCAGGCTCAGTAGGAGTTCAGATGGGTTTCACCTTGTCAGTCTTCTTGTCGGCATCTACCTCGGGACCGTTACGCACAGCTAGTGCCGCTTGCGGTCTGTGGTTAAACCCACTGCCAGCGTAGTGTCGAGTCTTTAGAGTCCCACACAGAAAGCTATTCGCCTTTAGGCAAAAGAGTAGAGGTCGCATGGTTTTGCGAAAGGTCGCATGGTTTTGCGACAGGGTCCGGTCACATCCGTGCACTTGTGCGCGTACAGTGTCCGGACAGTTAACACTAGCGGGCTTTGGTTTAAGCCGGATCCCAGTGTACGTTTTGGGATTGATTTGATCTCGTTTGTGTTCGTGTTCCTCGGAACGCGGATGCGGGTGTGTATGCACAGTTGACAGAGAGACAGAGGCAGAGTATTCTCATTGGGGTTGTTGACTGTTGACTGTTGACAGTTGACTGTTGACCTTTGACTTTTGCTTAACCCTAATAAGAATAAGATATATGATTAACATTAATATTAATTAAGTATTGTAGTGACATGGTTGTTGAGGGATTGACTTTGTTGACTTGTTGACTTTGTTGACCGGTTGACTAGGTTGGACTAGTTGACCATCATCATGTCAATGGCTATCATTCCATGGCAAAGACTTTTGCTTGCTTGTTTATTTATGCAAAATGAGTGCATGAAATGATATAGCCATTTTGACTTAAACCATTTACACAATACTTGATTACTATTTTTGTTATGATGGCTTTTGGATTATGAGAGGTGAGAATGAGATGAGTATGGTTCATTCTATCATTTTGCTTTCTCTCTCTTGAGCTCTCTCATTCTCAAGCTCTCCCTCTTCCTCTTGCTCTCTCTACCTCAAGGCAAACCATTCTCATGTGTTGAGACTCATTGCCTTAGAGATAAAAAGACACCAAAACATTCCTCTACTCATTCTAGTTCACAAGGCCTAGTAAGCCAAGTGATCTAGTTTCTTCAAAGTTCGAAGAAGAAGCCAAAGGTAGAAGCTTTCGGGTGGATCCATCTTCGGCGTAAGGAGACGACGAGGTGAGGCCGATCCTTACACCGGAAGGAGTCGAAGACGAAGGAGTTCAAGAAAGGTATAGCCCCCTAACCGAGTAGGTAAACTCTTGTTAGGTTGTTAGTTAGTAGTTTAACAAAGATCCGGTTTTGAGTCCATGTTACCGCCTCTAGAAAATTGTTTTTCATCAAATTCCGCATACCCGAAAGTACCGGGAGAGGTAGCATAGACTTACATATCTTACTCCCACTCACCATCTGTAACACCATATAGATGTGCGAATCAAATCTGGTAAATACATACCGTAGAGTCAGAATCCAATTGGGAAACAGTTTTTAATTAACATTGCACAGTAAAACTGAAGCATAAAAATGTTTCGAAGGGGTAACCTGGTATTCCTCGTAATGCTTCTTCCATTATCCTGATTCATGACAGTAACCGTATACTTCCATGCCCTCACTCTAATCCTTTATTATGTCTTTACTTATTACCTTCCGTACATCACCTTTAGGCTAATTGGTTTTCTTCCTTTCCTACCCTTCGGCACCAGCCTAAGATTTGGAAGAAGACTATCCAATAAGCGTAATAGGCGTACTCTCCTAATACTAGGAGCCCTCGCAACATGACAGAAGCTAAAGGAAAAAGACAACTGAATAATCCTTATTATATTTCTCCTGAATCGGAAACCATCCTCGAATCTGGAACAAGTTCCTTCGAGTTCGTATGTAACTATACGATGGCGTTTCCAAGAATTATGGACATTCGTAGTGATACGAAGTGTTCTGGAGAAATCCAAATTGGATGTAGGAGTGGCAAGGGTATCCGCAGCTATGTCGTGAATGATGACAGTCGCAATTTCCTTTGCCCTTACTCTAATCCCTTTATATGTCTTTACTTATTACCTTCTGCACACCACACTTAGGCTAATTGGTTTTCTTTCTTCCCTACCTTTCGGCACCAGCCTATGGTTTGGAAGAAGACTATCCAATAAGCACAATAGGTGTACTCTCCTAATCCTAGAAGCCTTCGCAACCTGAGAGAAGGTAAAGGGAAAAGACAACCGAATAAATCAATTCAATTTCTCCTGAACCAAAATCCATCCTCAAACTGGAACCAATTCCTTCGAGTTCGTATGTAACTATACGATGGAATATCCAAACTATATGGATCTTCGTAGTGATATGGGGTGTTCTGGAGAAATGCAAAGGTGATGTAGAAGTGGCAATGATATATGCGACTCAGTGACAATCCAAAAGCCAAAGTGTTTTAAGAAAGTTCGGTTAACTTGGTTCATGAGTTTTAGTTTAGGTTGGTTAATGGTTGCTGCCAAAGAGAGAGAGAGAAGAAACACTCAGCATGCACTCTAACCTAGATCAGAATGGTTAATCACTTTATCTAATCAGGATAGCTCCCACAGTTTCCTCAAATTCTCCTCCAAACCCAAAAGGAGAATTAGTCGGGATCATCTAAAATCACCCGAGGAGTAATCCTACTCATCAGTAGGAATCGGATCCAACCATCATCGCATGATAACTTGATGAAATCCACTCAAGTCACCACACTCCAGAAGATATGCGCGTGCCCGGCAAGTTTCCTGTATGTTTGAAACTCCCGATGTGATTTTTACCCCAAGCGGTTTATGACCTTGACTAGGTCAACAAACCATAAACCTCTAGTCAAGTTTAACTCGTCATTATCCTGGATTTCATTAAACCCACCCGCACGTGCCCTTGACTAGGTCAACAAGGCCGCACGACTGTCCTAACCAATCGCATTTAAAATGCAACAAACAAGCACCACGTAGCTACCGAACACTATGCCTTGACTAGGTCAACAAACGCAGCACGAATACTAAATAATACTCATATGAAATGACGGAGGGCTACAGCTGGTTTTTGACAAAAAAAACCTTTAACGTAATGAACTTGATATCGTTGAAGGAACCGAGTGGTTTTACAAATATATAGTGGTGTAAACTTTTGCTAAAGAGGTCACTCCCGGTGAAGGGATCTCGGCTATTTCCTCATCGAATGAGGTGCAGGGTATTCCCAATCGAATACCACGATGCAAAACAAAAGAATCGACTATAGTGAAGTAATTACGATGACGCAAACTTATGCCCAAGGGGTCACTCCCGATGAAGGGATCTCGGCCCTTGCCCCGTCGAATGAGGTGCAGGATATTCCAAACTGAATACCACTGTGCAAAGCAAAAGGAAACGTCTGTAATGTCAGTTTTTAAAAACTTGGTTCCAAGAACATCATATAAATAGGTTTGCTTTCCTTGCATTGATTAGAATCAACGCAGTCCCATCAATTAAACATATCACACCATAAGAGAACGAAAATATGATGTACGTATATGCCATCCGCATTCGCCACTGGGCCCCGTCATCACCCGTTAGGTTACTCAACTAACGACAGAGAGGGGTCTGGACTAGCGCGGGTGCAAAACATAAACAACATCTATTAGTATATATATAAATATATACAACAACCGTCCCAGGCATGATATAAAGCAACATTTCAGAATCATAGCCAAGCAACACAGACTGGTGGATAATCTTGGAGCCCCGGGTTTCACTTGAGCCTCAAATGAGACCCGACGTTCCCCAGTCTTCTGGATCGCCTGTGCAATGAAAACCTAGACCCCTACGAGTGCGGCAAGTTACCTGTCAATCCTAGAAGCGAGGCAACCCCAATCAACAAAGTGAATGGGCCACCCACCACTTCATGGAATCCGGTAACTTGAGCACCCCTCCTTGGGTCAACCAATACCCCCTACGAGTGCGGCGAATAGCCGCCAATTCTAGAGTAAGGTCCCCCTCCATCTCAACGCCATGAGATGTGGACCCGTTGCCTTCTAGAATACGACTATCCGTGCACTTCACCTTGGGGTAATCCTAGTACAGAAAAGAAAACAATATGTACAAGGGTGTGTTAGTTATATGTATGCCCTAGAGGCCATTACTGTACATATGATGTATATTGTAATGGATGCTTGGACATATATAGGGAGGACTTTCTTGCCCGACATGATAGTATGCTATCTGGTTGTACTTTATCTTAACATATACTCTGATTGTCTCTGTGTTACATGTTGATAAAGCGCTTAGGATATGTACTCGACTACTGGGACTATGATGAGATCATACTAGTGGGGCCATGGTAGTCAACGAGTACATCCTATAACTGTTCCTAGTCGAGGGTGTATAGAGACAGGGCATCGATACACCAGAGTAGACTAGCGTATACGCATCTTGACCCATATGATGGGCAATGGATGATCCCATATCCATCGGTGTTTGACATCAAGGATGGTGTACAGGTGCTCAGTGGAGACTGGGTACACTGGACGGACTCCTCGAGAACTCCCAGATAGTATAATACCTCACGTCAGATGGCAGTTCTCTGGTGACACTGGTACAGGTTAGTCTGTAGACCCGAGATCGTCATAGAGTCTTGTGTGATTCCTACAGTGCTTTGATTTCCATCATACCACGTCCAAGAGGGCGTGCAAAAAGGTACCTCTTGGGTACAGTCCCGAATCACATGGAGGCAATGAGCGATAGGAGGGGTTTCGTCTCTCCCGGTATAGGGAGTTGATGTTGCGCTGTGTTTGATTGGCTATAACTGGAAATCCCTGGTTAGGGTTGCTGAGATTTACTGATAAGAGTTATCAGTAGTTTCTCAAACTATTATAGACCTCATATCGACACGGCTTATCAAGCTACTGGGGTCTGACGTTTTCCACCCCTATGCGAGATATGCGACATATCAGACGAAGAGACCGGACTGTACGGGAGTGTTACTGATTGGATTCGCAGGAGAATGTACAGGCTTGCTTTTTGATCTTCTGATCGCTCAATACCTGGGTGGCTGTTACGTTTAGCTGACCGCTTGCAGCTTGTGGGTGTTTGATATGATCATCGCCTACTGCCGGCGTATTGACGATTCTTTAGAGTCCTACACAGAGATTTCTTGACTCAGGCAAAACGGAGTAGGAGCACATATGCGATATGTGCATGACCGAGGATAATTTGATATGTGATACCGTATTAGATTCTCGCGATATGAGATATCGGCCGAGTATATGTGATATAGCCGGGTCATCGGACCAAGTGTTGATTCGATGAACTGATATAGATTATATTAGTCAGTTATTTGTGAAATAGCCGGATTATCGGATCAAGTTTTGATTCGATAATTTAATGTATAATTATATATTTGGTATATTAAATTACATTAACTAATATAAGCTCACTAAAAGATTCTTTTTCTCACTCGGGTAATACATTGATATATATGCGATATATGTTAATTGTATTATTTTATTTTGTTACAATAAATATTGTATATGTGATATATAATATTGTAACATGTTAGGGTTATTAATGCAACATGATTAGTGGAGATTAAACATGATTAAGGTTTGATTTGGGTTAATTTTTCTAGAAGCTTCTAGAAGCGTTTTGTTTTGTTTTTGCAAAGATATTTTGTAAAGATATTTTTGTATGATATTTATTAACCCAACTCAATCCTTGACCATGGTTGATTCTCTACATGGGTTAAGTTATCATACTTAAACCATGGTTGCATTTCTAACCTCACCACAATTCATTATTCATCACAAAAGAAATGCTTCTTCTTCTTCCTTCTCTTTTTCAATGGAAAAGTTTTCTAGATTTTTCATTAGTGATGATTTTGGGTGAGATTAAGAAAAAAAATGAGAGCTAAAATCCAACTTCATCATCCTAATCTGTCCTAGCCATTTAGATTAGGGTGTTCACTTCATTTATAAGTGAGAGCTTGTGTTAATGAAACTTCAAGGTAGATCATCTTTGTTATCGAAGATCGGAAGCAAGCATGCATCTTTCTCTTCGTGGAGCCTCTCTAGAGTCCGGGAACATGATGATCGCAGCGAAGGGACCTCAACACGGAGCTTATGAAGTGAAGGACCGGACTATAAAGGTTGTAATCACAAACTCTTAGATGTTAAAGTGTTTAACATGCTTTGTTTCACCTAATCTCTTGTTCAAAGATCTTGGTTAGGGTTGTTCGACACGTCTAAATTTTAAATCGGGCATGGTTGATACCTTGTAGACCCTTGTGGGAATTCCTAGTAACCCTACAATGGTATCAGAGCCAAGCTAGAGGTTTAGGCGAAGTCTAGACGAAGTTTAAAGTCCGAACGAACTCCGAATAACCGTAAAACCCTAGTTTCTGGAAATTTTTCAAAAAGTAGACATTTTTCATATTAAAAATGATCAGAAAATTCAGCAGGTGATTTGATGGATTACTGTACAAAACGAACCAAAAATACCATAATTGCGCCGCGGAACCGCGGCAATACCCTTGCTTGTGTGGCGGTTCCGCGGCCAAAAAGTAACTTTTGGGTTTTGTTTTCACACAGTAAAATCCGTACAGATTTCCTGATTGTTCTGGGAATTTTTATTCTACTCAAGTGTTGAGTTTTCTGGGTTGTATTGGGAGCTCGTTGATTCGATCGGAAAGTATAACTTCGTTTAGTTTGTCCGGGTAATTTTTAGAACGTGTTAAAAAGTTCGAACGGATATCAATAACTCACTTTTTCCTCTGCCGGAAAATTTCCAAGTGTTGGATTTTTCCGTAGTTTAAGAACGTTCTAAGTCGTGCAAGTAACGCGGTGGACCCTCTAGAAGACAACAAATCTTAACTCGATTATGTGACTGTCTGAACCGCCTCTAAACCTTAGGGTTTGTGGCAGTACGGCGTTGCCACATGTGAGGCGTTGGCTTGACCCTTCTACGGCTGGACCATTGGTACTGTGGCATGTGATGGATGTTTTTAAACTAATTTCAAGTGTTGAAAACTATTTGGGAAAACTTGGGTGTTTGATTATTCGATCGAAAAGTTTAACATTATCTATTTATCTGAAATGTGATACAATATTTGGAATCCACAAGTAGTTATGAGATAACTAATTTGAATGTTATAAATCTAGCGGTTTAGTCTCAGATGATCGGTTGTCGTGGGATTTTGATGCGATAAAAAGTCCGTTGCAATCACGTAGCGTACGCGGATACTCGCCGGGTAAACTTAATAGACAGCCATGCCCCATAGCCCCGACCAAGTGACTGTAGGAGAACCACGTCGCCAAAAGCATCCATTCGGGTGCTCGCGGCAGCGGTGTTCCGCCTTAGTGCACTTCGTCGACGGCATCCGGGGGTGCGGCCATCTACTAAATTTTGCGACGAGCATTCGATCAGCATATCGGGAATCTTGTTGAATTGCCCGACTTGATATTGAAAAGTGTTTTCGATAATGAGAATAAAATGCGGGGTTTATAATTTTTAGGCATGAGATGTCTAAGGAATTCATTTGGTTAGGCATGCGATGTCTAAGTAGGTTGCGGATTCCAACTGTTGTAGTTTTACACTTTCTTTTCTGCGACCGTAAGTATAGTATGTAGTTGTATCACCGGTTTTTGTTGCTATACATCAATGATAATCGGTATATGCATACTTACTTATGTTGATGATATGAGATATTATGTGTTGCTGTGATATGTTATATTGGATCGTCATGTTGAATAGCCGGGGGTTTTATGTGAGATGAGGGTTTTTATTTTCATTCATGTAAAATTCATTTGTATGTAATATTCTTTTATTGGGGCACTTTCGGGCTGAGGATGATGTCACCCTTGAATATTATTTACTATTCCGCATTAGGTATGTAAGATATGTCTATGTCCTAGAGGCCATTATTGTACATATGATGTATATTATAGTGGATACTTGGATATTTATATACAGAGATGACTTTCTTGCTCGACATGATAGTATGCAATCTGGTTACCTTTATCTCACGTATTGATAAAGCCCTTAGGATATGTACTTGACTACCAGGAATATGATGTAGATCATACTAGTGGGGCCAGGGTAGTTCATAAGTACATCCTTCAACTGTTCCAAGTCGAGGGAATATCGAGACAGGGCATCGATATTCCAGACTAGACTAGCGTATACGCCTCTTTACCCATATAATAGGCGATGGATGATCCCACATCCATTGGTGTTTGACATCAGAGATGGTATACGGGTGCTCAGTGGAGACTGGGTACACTGAACAGGACTCACCGAGGACTCCTATGTGGTAGTATACCTATCGTCAGATAGCAGTCCTCTGGTGACACTGGTACAGGTTAGTCTGTAGACCCGAGATCATCATAGAGTCTTATGCGACTCCCACTGTGCTTTGATTTCTTCCCTACCACGCTCAAGAGGAGTCGTGCAAATAGGTGAATTTTGGGTACAGTCCCGAGTCGTATGGAGGCAATAAGCGATAGGAGGGGTTTCGTCTCTCCCGGTATTGGGGGTTGACGTTGCGCTATGCTCGATTGGCAATAACTGGAAGTCCCTGACCAGGGCTGATATGGAGATCTACTGATAAGTGTTATCAGTAGTTTCTCAACCTGTTATGAGCCTGACATCGACATGACTTATCACGTTACTGGGGTTTGACGATTTCCACCCCTAGACATGATATGCGACATATCAGATGAAGAGACCGGACTGTACGGTAGTGTTACTGATAGGCTTCATGGAGACTGTGGACAGGCTTGCTTGTTGACCTTCGTATCGCTCAATACCCGGGTAGCCGTTACGTCCAGCTAGTACCGCTGACGGCTTGTAGGTGACTGATATGATCATCACCTACTACCGGCGTATTGACGAGTCTTTAGAGTCCCATAAAGAAGTTCCTTGGTTCAAGCGAAACGAAGTAGGACACATATGTGATAAGTGTGCGGGCCTGATTAAATACGAGTATGTGATACCGTATTGTAATCTGGTCGTCATCTGTTATCGGTGCGGTTATATGTGATATAACTAGATTGTCGAATCAAGTGTTGATTCGATAATATGATATACAGATAAATGATATTAAACGGTCCTATATGATATAACCGGATTATTAGATCAAATGTTGATTTAATAATATGATATAAATTATATGTGATATAATTATATATATTAACTAATATCATTAGCTCACTAATTAATCTTCATTACATAGATATTATATATATATTAATATATATGATATATATATATATATATATATATATATTAATATATATTAATATGAAGCATGGCATTTTCTTTTCTATTTTGTGAAAATAGAAATGAGGTGTAAAATGAAGCATGGTTGCAAGCATGGGTTAAATTCTTCTTTATTCATTCTTGACTCACTATTAAAGCATGGTTGCAATTTAATATTGCATAATTCCATGCTTGAATGAGTGAGGGGTCAAGAATTATCATTCATTCTTGTTCATTCCAAAAAGAGTTAGCCATTTTTACTTGCTCATGCTTGCTCTTGCTTCTTCTTCCTCCTCTTGCTTTTCTTCAAGTTTCAACCCTCACATGTGATGTGAATCATGAAGCTTGAGCACAAATTAGTGAGCTCTTAACATCCCGTACTTCATCATCTCAAACCTTTTAGCAAATTAGTGTGTTGTGTTTCATGCACTAAAGGGTTTAGTGCAATAGTAGCTTGAACTAGTAGGAGCTTCGGGGTGGATCATCATTTGCGCGAAGGCAATGAAGGGAGCTTGTTCAAAGTCTCAAGAGAAGCCTTGCGGAGTCGCGGGACTACTACACGGAGCATATTAAAGAGAAGGACTTGGTTCTACCAAGGTATAAACATCTCATCTTCTCTCTAGTTGACATATCATCTAATGAAAATCCTAATAATCTAGTTAAAGATCTTGTTAGTCTAGCTTAGCACCAAGAAAAAATTGGATTTGGCATGGTAGGCGCTTCTACAACCTCATCATGGTGCTAAGGTAGTCCTTCATGATATCAGAGCTGAGCTAGATCATCGGGGAAGGTCATTACGAAATTAAAAAGTTCGATCGGTTTTCAAAACCCACATTTTTGCATGTTTCTGTCGATTTTTCCAAAAGTTGGAATTTTTGAAATTAAAAATATCCAAAAAATCATGCAGGGTTTTCTATGGGCCCACAAGAAAATTGGTCCCCTGACTCGACCGTACGGCCGCGGATCCGCGGCATTAACTTGGTTCTGGCGGCGGATCCGCGGTGCAGTAGGTGAGTCAGGGGATATATTTTCTTGTGTAGGTCCGTAGGTGATTTTTTGCACAGTCTGGGTATTTTTAACTGTGATTCTCAAGTTGTTGAGTTCTCTGGATTTTTTTAAACTGATCGATAAATTTGGTGTCGTATAGATCTTGATGATATGTGATACAATTGTTATGAATCCGGGTTTGTG
The DNA here is from genome assembly GCA_030015575.1 of Agapanthus africanus. NCBI lineage: Eukaryota > Viridiplantae > Streptophyta > Magnoliopsida > Asparagales > Amaryllidaceae > Agapanthus > Agapanthus africanus. The sequence goes on from CM057343.1 coordinate 252,074,882, forward strand.
ATGTCATGTGATGCTGATATGTCTTATTGGATCGTCGTTAAAAGAATAGCCGGGGGTTTTATGTGAGATGAGGTTTTTTTTTCATTCATGTAAAATTCATTGTATGTAATATTCTTTTATTGGGGCACTTCTGGGGTGAGGATGATGTCACCACTGTTGTATATTATTTACTTTTCCGCATTAGGATAGACCCAAGGTGGGGAGCATAAGTAACCGGGTTCTAAAGTCCAGTGGGAGACCATCTCAAGGAGTTGAGACCGGGTCTCTTAACTTTAGAATTGGCAGGGTTACTTGCCGCTCTCGTAGGGGTCTATGGGATGTGGGTTTGGCCATTCTTCACGACCGTGGAATCTGTGTTTTACATTACTGGCTAAATTTAAAACACGGACATTCTAGTATATCCAATATTTCATATGTTTATCTTCTGCTGCTGTGTTCTGTGATGTTGATCATATAACTGCGTGAGACGAATGTAATATTATATATAAGATATATATTAAACGTTGCTTATGTTTTGCACCCGCGCTAGTCCAGCCCCCGCTCTGCCGGTAGTTAAGTAACCTAACGGTGCATGACGGGGCCCCGTGGCGAATGCGGATGGCATAAGCCTACGTTCTATTTCCGTTTCATTTCTTCTATGATGTTTAGGGAAACATTAATTGATGGGACTTCATTAATAAGATTAATGAAAGAAAAGAAATCTAAAGATGTTGTAGAATCAAATTTTCAAAAAGGGTAGCTCTAGTTTTTGCTTTGCATAGCGGTATTCCTTGTAGAATATCCAGCACCTTATTCGATAAGGAAAGAGTCGAGATCCCTTCACCGGGAGTGACCACTTTAGTAGAACTAGCAAATGTTACAAATCACTCGGTTTAGTTTTGGATTGCTTCTATAGTTCTTGCTTTGCATAGCGGTATTCCTTATAGAATATCCAGCACCTTATTCGATATGGAAAGAGCCGAGATCCCTTCACCGGGAGTGACCTCTTTAGCGAAACTAGAAAAACCTCAAAAACACTCCTTTTCAAAATCACTAGTTTCTATAACGATATCAAGTTCATTACGCTCATGGTTTTTATGAAAAACCTGCATAGCCCTCAGTCATTTCAGATAGGTACTATTTAGTTTTCGTGTTACGTTTGTTGGCTTTCGTCAAGGCGTAGTGTGCGGTAGCTAATTTGTGCTTATCTGCTAAAGCATGAGATACGATTAGATTAGGGTAGTCGTACGACTTTGTTGGCTTTCGTTAAGGGTCGTACGGATGGGTTTAATTCAATCAAGAAATGTACGGGTTAAGCTTGACTAGTGTCCTTTGGTTTGTTGGCTTTCGTCAAGGTCATAGGATACTGGGGGTAAAAGTATTATCAGTAATTTCAAGTGTTGAAATTTGCAATGAGATAGTTGGATCCCGATACCCACTGCGAGTAAGAGTTACTCCTGAGAGAATTTTACACATAACAATTAGCCAAATCAAGTAGGTGTCTAGAAAGGTGTTAACGGGGTTACGCCCTAGGAAAAGGAGGTTTACTCTAATTAGGTCCGTACGAAAGCACATGGAATCTCCCTCAATGTACCAACACTGGCCTGGCTGAAAGATTGGCGAACTTGTAAGGTGTAATTAATCCCGTCTAATCTTATCTTTTACGGTTTGAAGGTAGATTTGATAAAAACAGTGGGAGACGTCCTGATTAGATAAGATAATGACCAATCTAATCTTGCAAAGAGCGCACGCTAACGCGTTTCCTTCCATCTTTCTCCAGGCAGCAACCAATGTCACGCCTTAATCAAGATAATAATATGGATGTATTGACCGAACCCACTTGTTATACTGAGCAGGAGAACGTTGGTCACGCTCCAACTTATAAGTGTTATAAGTCTGAGCAAGGGATAGGAACATATCCGGATTCCCACGCCACCCAAACAAAGAATAAGCATGTTGATGCATCTTCTTCGGGTGTGTTAGTTACAGAGAACTGTTTCTCAGTACACTCTATGTCCTGGGTATTAGATACCGGATTGGGATCCCACATATGCAATATATTGCATGGGCTAAGGAAAGGCAAAGAACTAGGAAAAGGTGATCATTCCCTAAAAGTAGGAAATGGTGCAAATGTTGCAGCCAAAGCTATTGGTGAATATCACCTTGTATTACCAACAGGAATACATTGATCCTGAACGACTGTTACTACGTACCCTCTATGATATGCAATTTAATATCAATCTCTTTATTAGATAAAGAAGGATATAACTTTGTAGTAGAGAATAATGTTATGAACATTTACCTAAATCGAGTGTTGATTGGGTTTGGTGCGTTATGTAACGGATTGTACGTTCTAAATCAAAATACAGTTCTTAACGTACAAAACACACACAAGAGGAAGAGTTCAGAAATGAACGAATCCTTCTTGTAGCATTGTAGACTAGGTCATATCAATGTGACACGACTAGCTAAGTTGCACAAAGATGGATATTTGAATACGTTCAAGTTTTCATCTTATGACACTTGCCAGTCATGTCTCAAAGGCAAAATGACCAAAACTCCGTTTAGTGGACACGGAGAAAGAGTTACAGAACTCTTGGGACTGATACATAGTGATGTATGTGGTCCCTTGTCTACACATGCCAGGAATGGTTCCTCATACTTCATTACATTCACTGACGATCTCTCAAGATACGGATATGTGTTCCTATTGAAACACAAGTCCGAAGCTTTTGAGAAATTCAAAGAATATAAATCCGAAGTCGAGAACCAAACGGGTAGAAGTATTAAAATCCTTCGATCAGATCGGGGAGGAGAATACTTGAGCATAGAATTCCTTGAATATCTAAGAGAGAATGGGATTCTCTCTCAGCTTACTCCTCCATATACACCACAGCACAACGGTGTATCGGAGCTGAGGAATCGCACCCTATTAGATATGGTGCGCTCTATGATGAGCACAGCTGAGTTACCTGTTTCCTTTTGGGGGTATGCGCTTGAGACAGCCATACATCTATTGAATATGGTTCCTACCAAATCAGTGCCTACCACTCCATATGAGATATGGAAGGGGAAGAGACCACATCTTAACTATGTGAAGATATGGGATTGTCCGGCCTATGTCAAAAGACACAATCCGGACAAGCTCGAGGCAAGGTCTGTTCTATGCAAGTTTGCAGGATATCCCAAAAATTCACAAGGGTATATCTTCTACCACATCGAAGAACAAAAGGTGTTTGTTTCTCGGCATGCCACCGTTTTAGAAAAGGAATTTCTTGCGAAAGAAATTAGTGGCAAGAAGGTAGAACTGGAAAAAGTTCCAGCTACACAAACTGCAACAGAAGATTTAGTGGAGCTAGAGGATTCATTAGTTCCCGACGAACCCCAGCCTCTCCGCCGTTCTAGTAGGGTTCCTTATCCACCTGAGAGATACTGCGGTTTTCTCGTTGATGGTGGGAATGAGGATTGCATCATGGAAGATGATGACCCAACTAGCTTCGAACTGGCCATCACGAGTGGGGACTCTGTGAAATGGCTGGATGCGATGAGATCTGAGATGGAATCCATATACACCAACAAAGTATGGACTTTGGAAGTTGCTCCTGAAGGGGTAAAACCCATTGGGAGCAAATGGATATTTAAGAAGAAACTTGGTGTAGATGGAAAAGATGTTCCGACTCCACCAAGGTTCATCTATATTTTTGATGAAGTCAAACTCTTTGACTACCATCAAAACAGATGTTCCGACTCCGTGATGCCTGCTTTAACCCGTAGATGGATTTAAGCAGCTTGCACACCTTTCCACTGCTCCCACTTTCTACGAAGCCCACTGGCTGAGTCATGTATACGCTCTCTTCTAAATCACCATTTAGAAAGGCGGTCTTAATATCCATTTGTCAGATTTCGTAGTCATGGTATGCTGCGATGGCAAGTAGGATTCGGATGGATTTAAGCATAGCTACTGGAGAAAAGGTTTCATCATAATCCACACCTGGTCGTTGACGAAAACCTTTTGCAACAAGTCTAGCTTTGAAAGTCTCAACTTTTCCATCTACACCAAGTTTCTTCTTAAAGATCCTGATCTCAATGGGTTTTACCCCTTCAGGAGCAACTTCCAAAGTCCATACTTTGTTGGTGTATATGGATTCCATCTCAGATCTCATCGCATCCAGCCATTTCACAGAGTCCCCACTCGAGCTGTCCTCAGAATGTCCTCCTATCGAACCCACAGCTGATGGTAGCCTGATCGCAAATCGATCCTCGAAAAATATCCTACCCCCTGAAGCTGGTCGAACAAGTCGTCGATGCATGGCAACGGATATCTGTTCCGCACGGTAACCCGGTTCAGCTGGCGGTAGTCGATACACAAACGTAAACTGCCGTCCTTCTTCTTGACAAACAGGACCGGAGCACCCCAAGAAGAAACACTGGGTCGAATAAGTCCCTTATCCAGCAAATCTTGCAACTGACCCTTCAATTCCCTCAGTTCCGTCGGGGCCATCCGATAAGGAGGTATAGAAATAGGCCACGTACTGGGAATCAAATCAATACAGAAAGAAATATCACGCTCAGGCGGTAGCCCAGGAAGCACATCAGGGAACATATCAGGGAACTCTCTAACAACCGGAACCTGATCCAACGGAACCTCTGTAGCTCTAGTATCGCAAACATAGGCGAGAAATCCCTAACATCCCTTCCTCAAAAGCTGTCCAGCGCGAAAAGAAGAAATCAAACTGTGAGGGGCGGCACCACAATCCCCCAGCACAACAAAAGTCGACTCGCCGGGAAAACAAAATCTAACTGTCTTTTCGCGGCAGTCCACAGACGCATAGCACATGGCTAACCAATCCATGCCCAAAAGAACGTCGAAGTCCAACATCTCAAGAAGGATCAAGTCGACAGGCAGCTCTCTCTCTCTCGCCAATACAGACAACACAGGATCGGAACACGTGCCTAGCAACAAACGACTCTCCTACAGGAGTTGTCACAATAAGCGGCTGATCAAGCAAACCGGACTCTCTACCCAAACTCGGCACAAAGTGTGTGGATACGTACGAGTGCGTGGATCCGGGATCGAACAACACGTGTGCATCAACAGAACATACTGGAAGGATACCTGAGACCACCGCATTGGACGCCTGCGCGTCCTGATGCGTCAAAGCAAAAACCCGTGCCTGTCCTCCACCTGTACTGACTATCCCCTGCCGGCAGCTGGTTGTCCTCTACCTCGGTCACCTCTTCCTCTATGAGCAAATCCTCCGTGACCACGCCTCTCTGTGCATGAGTCTGATGCGGAGAAACAGTAGGTACAATAGGCATCGCCCTCTGGGGTGGTGAAGGTGGTAAGGTGACATGCGGTACTGCTGCCTCCCTCCGGTGTATCTCGGGACAATCTCTAACGAGGTGAAGTAGACTGCCGCACCTAAAGCACCCCTGTGATGGATGCGGACTCTCCCGTGGATACGAACTAAACATCTGGCCTCGTCCAGAATCTCTGCCACTCCTAGTACCTGAACGAAACCTGTCACGGCGTCTAAATGTCTGTCTCCGTGCCGATATACCAGTACGGACCCTCTTCGGCTCTGGAACTACTGAAGCCTCAACAAGGCGCTCCTCGACTAATAAGGCAGCATCTACAGCTGCTGCATAAGTCTCACAATGCTGTGCGCTGATCGCGAGGAACGGTGGGGTAAGGAAGCCTCGAACGAATCTCTTGACTCGCATCTCCTTAGTAGCCACTAGGTATGGGCATAAGCTGATAGCTCTATGAACAGCACATCATACTCTGCCACTGACATCTCCGGAGTCTGACGTAAGGACTCAAACTTGCGTGCTCTAGCATCTCTGACACTCAGTTGAAGGAAGCGGGCAAGGAATATCGTCACGAACTCTGTCCAGGTCGTAGGAGGAAGACCTGCTGCTCTACCCTTCTCGACTGATTCGCACCATTTCTGCGCAAGACCTTCCAGGCGAAAGCTCATGAACTCTACCTATCTCGCATCTGCGCATCTAAGTGAACGACATATCTGAGCCATCCTATCAATGAAAGACTGTGGGTCCTCAGCTGCATCGGTACCTATGAAGACCGGAGGCTTCAGCCTCATAAACTCTGATAGCGATACTGAGATGACCTCTGTAGTTGCAGGGGCAACTGCCTGTACTGTGGGTACCATCACGGTCCCAGCAACGGGTGGAACTACCTCTGGTCGCTGCGCTCGAAGTGTCTCAACTAGCGATCCCATCATCTGACGCATCTCCTGCATAGTGGACCCCACCGTCTGGCGCATCTCATGCATACCAGCCCCTAGCATGGCGATCTGATCTGTCATAGGAGGAACAGCCTGCTCGGGTACAACCGGTGTACTACCCGGATCAGTCCTTGTCTCGGACGAGTCAACTCGAATCTCGGCCCTCGCGGCCGCTGTCTGCGCCCTCGTAGTCTTTTGCGGCATAATGGCTAAAAAGGAAACAGGATTCGATAAGGATACAGAAGTCGAATCGCAAGAATGTATATACTCAAGAAGAATTTTAAATCAATAAGTCCTAAGGTCACTTAGGCGGAGTACCGTGTCGTGAGTATGCCGCGGAACATACGCATGCTGCGCCACTCTGCTTCAGCCACCTACTCCATCATACCAGGGTCATCCTACACTCCGAAGGTAAAACCTACGCTCTGATACCAACTTTGTCATGACCCGAAGTTCGACTCGTGACCGGCACTTAACCACGTAACGCCTACAGGCGTAACGCGACTAAGTAAGCCGAAAACCCAGAATTCAAACCAAAAAGGTATAGAGTATTTGAAACATTTATTAGAATATTTGTTAAAACATTTAGAAAACCTTAAGTTTTTTAGTAGAATTCTTTAAAGTTCAAGTTATTAATTTAAAAATTTTGGCATCATTTCCTTTGTAAAAACTAGCCCCGAAATCGGGTACAAGGCAACATATGGGTAAAATGACATACGATGAAATAACGCATCCCAACAGGAGCAATCACGCCCAATGGAGGAAACAACAACACAAGAGTAATATACGACGCCGTAGCGAAGAAACGAGCAAAAATAAGTGAAGACAACAAGAAACATAAAACTGCATAATAAAGTCGGCTCACAACGAGCTCGACACCAGAGTACAAATAATATACATCATCGTCCTCACACTGGTCTCTAAGTCAATACATATAAAGGTAGATGGAGAATACTAGATACAAAAGTGTGTACGGTGGAAAATAAACAGATACCACAAAAAAAACCACCTTTAGGCAAAAGGACTAGTATGCCAACTGCAATGGTATCTGTGTCAAAAGATGTACGAAAGCAGCCTGCCGCGACTACTCCGAGGGGCAACCTGCAAATACTGTGGCACAACGGGGGTAAATTGCCAACTTGTGAATAGAGATAACATATAAAGGTAATCGCGAGCATGCACGTACTGTGCTACTCTATCATATGCCAGCAGATGATATCTATATGCGATAAGCAGTATGTGTAATAATCATGCAAGTGCTCTATCAGGTAATATAACAACAAGATGAGATGCAAAATAATGAATGCTGAGCATGGGAAATATAACATCTACACGGAATGTCAACGTGGAAAATTATAATCGGTGCCCATCAATGCACCCAGATCCCAACAAACTTAGGCGCCGGCACTCTCATCGGCCCTCAAATCCTGTAAATCTCAGAGAATCACGAGTGCCCAACATCGGCACTCAAATATCATGAAATAATCGTGTCCAGCATCGGCACGTAAATCTTCATATATCGGGCTCCGTCAGTCCGGATCAGCCCACGGGCTCCGTCTGCGGTATCGGCCCTCGGCCCCGGCAGTACGGGTCATCCTGCATCCATCTATCGACTCTGGTCAGTATCCTGCGGATAACAGCCAAGTCCAACCAATCACCGGTAGGTAATCGCCACCCTGCCAGGCTCATCGTCTACTCCACGAAAAACATTTCTCGCCCTGGGGAACCATACCGCGTCCACCACGAACCCGCAAACGGATCATCCAACTCCTCGAATCGGGTTTCAAGCACACGTCTCAGAACCGAGAAAACGCTGTTAGTTATATGTATGCCCTAGAGGCCATTACTATACATCGGATGTATATTGTAGTGGATGCTGGGACGTATATAGGGAGGACTTTCTTGCTCGACATGATAGTATGCTATCTGGTTACTCTTTACCTTAACGTGTACACTGATTGTCTCTCTGATACATGTTGGTAAAGCCCTTAGGATGTGTTCTTGACTACCTGGACTATGATGCAGATCATACTATTGGGGACATGGTAGTCCATAAGTACATCCTTCAAGGTCCCTAGTCGTGGGTGTATCGAGACGGGGCATCGATATACCAGTGTAGACTAGCGTATACCTTCTCGACCCATACAGATGGGCGATGGATGATCCCATATCCATTGGTGTTTGACATCAGAGATGATATACGGGTGCTCAGTGGAGACTGGGTACACTGGACGGACTCGCCGAGAACTCCCAGATGGTATTATACCTTACGTCAGATGGCGGTTCTCTGGTGACACTGGTACAGAGTAGTCTGTTGACCCGAGATCGTCATAGAGTCTTGTGTGGTTCCCACTGTGCTTTGATTTCCATCTTACCACGTCCAAGAGGGCGTGCAAAACGGTGGTTTTTGGGTACAGTCCCGAGTCACATGGAGGCAATGAGCGATAGGAGGGGATTCGTCTCTCCCGGTATAGGGGTTGATGTTGCGCTGTGTTCGATTGGCTATAACAGGAAATCCCTGGCCAGGGTTGCTGAGATTTACTGGTAAGTGTTACCAGTAGTTTCTCGAATTGTTATAGACCTTATATCGACACGACTTATCGAGCTATTGGGGTCTGACGTTTACCACCCCTAGGCGAGATATGCGACATATCAGACGATCAGACCGGACTGTACGGTAGTGTTACTCGTTGGATTCACTGGAGTGTGAGCGGGCTTGCTCGTCGATCTTCTGATCGCTCAATACCCGGGTGGCCGTTACGTTTAGCAGACCGCTTGCGGCTTGTGGTTGTTTGATATGATCATCACCTGCTGCCAGCGTATTGACGAGTCTTTAGAGTCCTACACAGAGGTTTCCTGGCTCAAGCAAAAAGAAATAAGCGCATATGAGATATGTGCGGGACCGAGAATAATGCGTGTATGTGATACCATATTCTATTCTCGCGATGAATGTGTCGAATGGTTGTATGCGATATAACCTAGTTATCGAATCGAGGATTGATTCGATAAGCCGATACATTGGATACCAGTCGGTTATATGTGATATGACAGGATCGTTAAATTAAGTGTTGATTTAATGATTTAATGTATAATTATATATTTGATATATTACTTTGCATTAACTAGTATTGGTTCACTTTATATGGATTTTCTCACTTGTATTGTGCACATTGTATATGTGATATACATTTGTACATTTGATTGTATCATGTTTGATGATACATGATTGTTTAAGTGTATGTTAAGATTAAACCATGGTTATGTGATGGTTAGGGTTATGATTTTATTTGCTTACTCATTCATTTATTTATTTATTTCATTTTGGCAAAAGAAAAGAAATGGTGGCGTGCTTTGTTTTACATTGAAACTTTATGAAGGTTTGAAAAAGTCCACCATTTTTGTTTCATGCCTAACCTAACCATTGACCTAACCCTAGTTTATTCTCTACACTTGACCATGATTGATTATGATAAATATTCTTTTATTTTCTATTTTCTAAATAACTTATCATAACAATATTCTTCTTCTTCTTCATTTCTTCATGTGAAGAAAGCTTGTCTCCATCAATGGCAAGTGATGATAAAGAGTGAGAAATCCAATTCTAAAGTGAACCCACTTCCTATTTCTTCATCCTCTACCTCTTGCCAAGTAGTAGAGTGTGTTTTCTTCACAAGTTTCTTGACTTGGTGAAGTTGGAGCTTGATCTAGCGATGCCTCGACGTAGATCATCTTCGGCATGGACATCGACGACCTAGCTCGCCATTTCTCCGCCGAAGCCGATGCTAGAGCCCGGGAATTCATTTGGACAGCGAGGGGACTTCGTTGCGGAGCTATGGAGGTGGAGCACCGGATCTACAAAGGTTGTATTTCCGTTTAAACTTTTGTTAAGTTGTTAACTAGTTTCTTTTTCGCCTAGAATTCTGGCCAACGATCTAGTCTAGGGTTTCTCGGCACCGTAGAATTTGAAATTGGCATGATTGATGCCTTGTGAGACCTCTTGAGAGTGCCTAGGAACCCTACAGTGGTATCAGAGCCTAGCTAGAGCCTTAGGCGAAGTCTAGACGGAATTTGAAGTCCGAACGAACCGAAACCCCAAAATTTCCATGCTCTCTGGACTTTTTCTGAAAACGTGGATTTTTCCAAATTAAAAATTGCTAAAAAATTCAGCAGGGAAATATATGAATTACGGAGCAAAATTGGACCCATGATTCATCCAAAACGCGGCGGAACCGCGGCAGAAGCCCAGCTTCTGCGGCGGTTCCGCGGCTAGGTGATGACGTCACCTTCCCATTATTGCACAGAAATTCCTATTTTAATATGCTGGGTTTTCTGGGAATTTTTAATAATTATTCAAGAGTTGAATTTTTTGGGGTTGTTTTGGGGATTCGAATGTTCGATCGGATTATCAAATTTTGTCTGTGTGGCTTTCCGGATAAATTTTAGAATATGTTAAAAAGTTCGACCGGATATAAATACCCAATTTTTCCCCTGTCGGGAAATTTCCAAGTGTTGGATTTTTCCGTAGTTTAAAGACGTTCTAAGTAGTGCAAGTAACTCGATGGACCCTCTAGAAGACAACAAACCTTAACTCGATTATGTGACCGTCTTGAACTGCCCTTTGAACCTTCGGGTTTGGGGCAGTACGGCGTGCCACATGTGAGGCGTTGGCTTGACCCTTCTACGGCTGGACCGTCGGTACTGAGGCACGAACTGAATGTTGTTAGACTTATTTCATGTGTTGATCTGTATCGGGAAAACTTGGGTATTTGACTGTTCGATCGAAAAGTTTAACATTTTCTGTTTATCTGGAATGGGATACAATAATTGGAATTCACAAGAAGTTATGAGATAACTGAATGAATGTTATAAACATAGCAGTTTAGTCTCACTTGATCGGTTGCCACGGAATTTTGATGCGATCAAAAGTCCGTCGCAATCACGTAGTGTACGCGGATACTCGCCAGGTAAACTTAATAGACAGCCTCACTCCATAACCCCGACCAAGTGACTGTAGGAGAACCCCGTCGCCGAAAGCATCCGTTCGGGTGCTCGCGGTAGCGGTGTTCCGCCTTGGTGCACTTCGTCGACGGTATCGGCGGTGCGGCCGTCTACTGAAGTTTGCGACGTGCATTCGATCAGGATGTCGGGAATCTTGTTGAATTGCCCGACTTGATATTGAAAAGTGTTTTCGATTTTGAGACTAAAATGCAGGGTTTATAATTGTTAGGCATGTGATGTCTAAGTAATTCATTTGATTAGGCATGCGATGTCTAAACATGTTGCGAATTCCAACTGTTGTAGTTTTACACTTTATTTTCTGTGACCGTAAGTGTAATATGTGATATCGCCGGTTTCATTGCTATATGTCAACGACAATTGGGATGCGCATATTTACTTACGTTGATGACATGTGATGTTATGTGTTGCTGGATATATTATATTGGATCGTCGTGTTTGAATAGCCGGGGGTTTTTATGTGAGATGAGTGTTTTTCATTTTCATTCATGTAAAAACTTGTATGTAATATTCTTTTATTGGGGCACTTCCAGGTTGCGGAAGATGTCACCCTTTGTATATTATTTACTTTTCCGCACTAGGATAGACCCAAGGAGGGGAGCACAAGTAACCGGGTTCTGGAGTCCAGTGGGAGACCAACTCGAGGAGTCGAGTCCGGGTCTCCTAACTCTAGAATTGGTAGGGTTGCTTGCCGCTCTCGTAGGGGTCTAGGGGTGTGGGTTTGGCTATTCATCACGACCGTGGAATCCGTGTTTTATACTGGCTCGTATTGAAAACACGGACGTCCTAGTATATCCAATGTTTCATATGTTTCTTCTGCTGCGATATCTGTGATATGATCATGTGATGTTCTGTGATAGATACAGTATATAGTATATATGATATATTATATAGATGTTACTTATATTTTACACCCGCGCTAGCCCTGTCCCGCTCTGCCGTTAGTTACCTAACCTAACGGTGCATGAGGGGACATCGAGGCGAATGCGGATGGCATAAGTGTATGTCGTATTTATCTGTGATGTTTAGGTACTTAAATGATGGGACTTCATTAATGAGATTAATGAAATAAAAGAAACCTAAGATGTTGTAGAATCGAATTTCAAAATAAAACAGGTAGCTACAGTTCTTGCTTTGCACAGCGGTATATATGATATATCCTGCACCTTATTCGATAAGGAAAGGACCGAGATCCCTTCACCGGGAGTGACTCCTTTAGCAATAACTGGCAGATGCTACACACTCGGTTTGTCTTTTGATTGCTTTTAAGAGTTTTTGCTTTGCACAGTGGTATATGTGATATATCCTGCACCTCATTCGACGAGGAAAGGACCGACGATCCCTTCACCGGGAGTGACTCCTTTAGCAAAACTAGAAAAGCCTCAAAAACACTCCATTTTAAAATCATTCGATCCTGCAACGATATCAAGTTCATTACGCAATAGGTTTTCAGAAAAACCTGTCGTAGCCCTCCGTCATTTCAGATAAGTACTAGTTAGTATTCGTGCTGCGGTAGTTTGGCATTCGTCAAGGCGTAGTGTACGGTAGCTAACTAGTATTTATCTGCTTGAGCATATGATACGATTGAATTAGGGTATTCGTACGGCGTTGTTTGGCATTCGTCAAGGGTCGTGCGGGTGGGTTTAATTCGATCAAGATGTACGGGTTGAACTTGACTAGTGGACTATGGGTTGTTTGGCATTCGTCAAGGTCATAGAACACTAGGGGCAAAATTATCGGGAATTTCAAGTGTTGAAATTTGCAATGAGATTGCATACCTTCTATGAGATAGTTGGATCCCGATACCCGCTGCGAGTAAGAGTTACTCCTGGGAGTGTTTTATACATTACAATTAGCCGATCAAGTAGGTGTCTAGAAAGGTGTTAACGAGGTTACGCCTCTGGGAAAATGAGGTTTACATTAATTAGGTTCGTGCGAAAGCACGGGGGACCTCCCTCAAAGTACCGACACTGGCCTGGCTGAAAGATTGGCGAACTTGTAGTGTGTAATTAATCCCGGCTAGTCTTTCCTTTTAGGGTTTGAAGGAAGATTTGATAAAAAGCAGTGGGAGCCATCCTGATTAGATAAAATAATAACCAATCTATTCTTGAAAGAGCGCACGCTGAGTGTTTTCTTCTCTCTCTCTCCAGGTAGCGACCATATCACGCCTTAATCAAGATAATAATACGGAATATTGACCGAACCCGCTTGTTATACTGAGCTGGGGAACGTTGGTCCCGCTCCAACTTATAATTGTTATAAGACAGAGCAGGAAATAGGGGATTACCAGAATTCCCGTGCCGCCCAAACGAAGAGAGTGCATGCTGATGCATCATCTTCGGGTGTGTTCATTACAGAGAACTGTTTCTCAGTATCCTTTACGTCCTGGGTATATGATACCAGATCAGGATCCCAGATATGTAATCTGTTACATAGGGCTACAGAAAGGTAGAGGACTGAGAACGGGTGATAAGTTTCATGAGGCAGAAAACGGGGCAAGAGTTGCAGCCAAGTCTGTTGGTCACTGTCACCCTGTATTACCAATACATTGATTCTGAACGAATGTTATTAGATACCGAACCTGATATACAAAATCATATCTATCTCTTTATCAGTAAAGAAATGATAAAATTTTGTATAGTTGGATAATTTTTTGAACATTTCCTATATCAAAAGTTGATCAGTTCAGGCACGTTATCTAAAAGCATTGAAGTTCTAAATCAAACTACAGTTCCTAGTATACGGAACACACACAAGAGGAAGAGTTCAGAAATGAACGGATCCTTCTTGAGGCATTGTAGACTAGGTCATATCAATGCGACCCGACTGGCTGAAGTTACATTTAGATGCATATTTAAATTAGTTTGAATTTACATCTTATGAAACTTGCGAGTAATGTCACAAAGATAAAATGACCACAGCTCTGTTTATTGGAAACAGAGAAAGAGTTAGTAAACTCTTGGGATGATACATGTTGATGTATGTAAGGTCCCCTGTCTATACATGCCAAATCTGGTTCTTTGTACTTCATTACATTCTCTGATAATCTCTTAAGATTCAGACATATGTTCCTGTTGAAACATGAGTCCGAGCCCTTTGAGATATTCACAGAATATAAGCAAGAAGTAGAGAACCAAACTACGGGTATAAGTATTATGTCCTTTGATGTGATCAAGGAAGAGAATACTTGAGCACGGAATTCCTGGATTATTCTAAAGGAGAATGAGATTCTCTCTCAGCATTACTCCTCCGTATACACCATAGCACGATGGTATGTCGGGGCGGAGCAGATACACCCTATTTGATATGGTGTGCTCTATGATGAGTACTGCTGAGTTACCTATTTCCTTTTGGGAGTTATGCACTTGAGAAGTTGCATACCTATTGAATAGGGTTCAAATCAAATCAGTTGCCTACCACTTCATATGTGATATGGAAAAGGAAGAGCCCATTTCTTAAGTTAGTTAAGATTTGGGGTTGTCTGGCCTATGTCTGAAAAGCAAAATCCGGACAAGCTCGAGGCAAGGTCAGTCATGTAGAACTGGAAATGTTCCAGCTATACAAAACTGCAGCTGAAGATTTGACAGAACCAAAGGATTCAATAATTACCAATGAACCTCAGCCTCTCCGCCGATCTAGTAGGGTTCCTCACCCACCTGAGAGATACTTCGGTTTCTCTATGACAGTGGGAGCGAGGATTGCATCATGAGATGATGACCCAACTAGTTTCGAGCTGGCCATCAGGAGTAAGGCTCTATAAGAATGGCTGGATGCTTAGTGATCTGAGATGGAATCCTTATACACCAACAAAGTATGGACTTTGGTTGCTATATCTGAAGGGTTAAATCCCCATCAGGAGCAAGTATATCTTGAGAAGATTACTTGGTGTATATGGAAAAGTTGAGACTTTCAAAGCTAGACTTGTTAAAGGTTTTCTTCATCGACCAGGCGTGGATAATGATGAAACCTTTTCCAGTATCTATGCTTAAGTCCATCCAGATCCTACTTGCCACGGCTACAGACCATGACTACGATATCTGGTGGTAGGGTGTCATGACTGCTTTTCTAAATGATGTTTTAGAAGAGAGCGTCTATAAGTACACAGCCAGAGGGCTTCGTAGACAGTGGGAGCAGCGGAAACGTGTGCAAGATGCTTTATAGGATTAAAGCAGGCATCGCGGAGTTGGAACATCTGTTTTGATGGATTAGTCAAAGAGTTTGACATCATCAAAATGGTAGATGAACCTTGTATAAACAAAAAGGTAGTAGGGAGTATGGTGGTGATCCTCGTAGAGTACGTGGATGACATACTCGTGATAAGAAAGGAGTTTCTTATGCTACGCTCGATCAATCTCCGTTTATCACAATGATTCTTCGTGTAGGATCAAAATGATACCTCCTAAATCCTGAGTTTTAGATCTATGTGATAGATTTAATTGGATGTTAGGATTCTCACTAGTTGTAGTGAGATGATATCAAACGATTCTGGGGAGAATCACTGGAAGTGTTCCAGGGTGATAAAGCCGACTGAGTGTCAGTCACAGGCATTGTCTTTACCCTCAGTAAAGGGATGGTATGTTGGAAGAGTTCCAAGCTAGATACCGTGACATACTAGACGATAAAGGCAGGATACATCGCTACTTAAGATGCTACCAAGGAGGATGTTTGGGTGTATAGTGGTTCATGAGATGAACTATGTTCCTCCCATTGTGTGACAATGGAGTTGTGGCTTATGCCAAGGAACGCAGGTCCCATCAGTGATCCAGACATATTCTAAGGCAGTATCACTTGATCATGGAGATGGTTGATCTCCAAGGAGATCGAGGTTAGGAGAGTAGACTCAGAGGACAACACAGCGGATCCACTCACAAAGGCCTGTTCCCAGAGAGAGATTTTTATGGGATGGTTGAGTATGAGATACTATAACCACTGCTACAGATGGCCCTAGTGCAAGTGGGAGATTGTTAGTTATATGTATGCCCTAGAAGCCATTACTATACATCGGATGTATATTGTAGTGGATGCTGGGACGTATATAGGGAGGACTTTCTTGCTCGACATGATAGTATGCTATCTGGTTACTCTTTACCTTAACGTGTACACTGATTGTCTCTCTGATACATGTTGGTAAAGCCCTTAGGATGTGTTCTTGACTACCTGGACTATGATGCAGATCATACTAGTAGGGATATGGTAGTCCATAAGTACATCCTTCAAGGTCCCTAGTCGTGGGTGTATCGAGATGGGGCATCGATATACCAGTGTAGACTAGCGTATACCTTCTCGACCCATACAGATGGGCGATGGATGATCCCATATCCATTGGTGTTTGACATCAGAGATGATATACGGGTGCTCAGTGGAGACTGGGTACACTGGACGGACTCGCCGAGAACTCCCAGATGGTATTATACCTTACGTCAGATGGCAGTTCTCTGGTGACACTGGTACAGAGTAGTCTGTTGACCCGAGATCGTCATAGAGTCTTGTGTGGTTCCCACTGTGCTTTGATTTCCATCTTACCACGTCCAAGAGGGCATGCAAAACGGTGGTTTTTGGGTACAGTCCCGAGTCACATGGAGGCAATGAGCGATAGGAGGGGATTCGTCTCTCCCGGTATAGGGGGTTGATGTTGCGCTGTGTTCGATTGGCTATAACAGGAAATCCCTGGCCAGGGTTGCTGAGATTTACTGGTAAGTGTTACCAGTAGTTTCTCGAATTGTTATAGACCTCATATCGACACGACTTATCGAGCTATTGGGGTCTGACGTTTACCACTCCTAGGCGAGATATGCGACATATCAGACGATCAGACCGGACTGTACGGTAGTGTTACTGGTTGGATTCACTGGAGTGTGAGCGGGCTTGCTCGTCGATCTTCTGATCGCTCAATACCCGGGTGGCCGTTACGTTTAGCAGACCGCTTGCGGCTTGTGGGTGTTTGATATGATCATCACCTGCTGCCGGCGTATTGACGAGTCTTTAGAGTCCTACACAGAGGTTTCCTGGCTCAAGCAAAAAGAAATAGGAGTGCATATGAGATATGTGCGGGACCGAGAATAATGCGTTTATGTGATACCGTATTCTATTCTCGCGATGAATGTGTCGAATGGTTGTATGCGATATAACCTAGTTATCGGATCGAGAATTGATTCGATAAGCCGATACATTGGATACTAGTCGGTTATATGCGATATGACCGGATCGTTAAATTAAGTGTTGATTTAATGATTTAATGTATAATTATATATTTGATATATTACTTTGCATTAACTAGTATTGGTTCACTTTATATGGATTTTCTCACTTGTATTGTGCACATTGTATATGTGATATACATTTGTACATTTGATTGTATCATGTTTGATGATACATGATTGTTTAAGTGTATGTTAAGATTAAACCATGGTTATGTGATGGTTAGGGTTATGATTTTATTTGCTTACTCATTTATTTATTTATTTATTTCATTTTGGCAAAAGAAAAGAAATGGTGGCTTGCTTTGTTTTACATTGAAACTTCATGAAGGTTTGAAAAAGTCCTCCATTTTTGTTTCATGCCTAACCTAACCATTGACCTAACCATAGTTTATTCTCTACACTTGACCATGGTTGATTATGATAAGTATTCTTTTATTTTCTATTTTCTAAATAACTTATCATAACAATATTCTTCTTCTTCTTCTTCATTTCTTCATGTGAAGAAAGCTTGTCTCCATCAATGGCAAGTGATGATAAAGAGTGAGAAATCCAATTCTAAAGTGAACCCACTTCCTATTTCTTCATCCTCTACCTCTTGCCAAGTAGTAGAGTGTGTTTTCTTCACAAGTTTCTTGACTTGGTGAAGTTGGAGCTTGATCTAGCGATGCCTCGACGTATATCATCTTCGGCATGGACATCGACGACCTAGCTCGCCATTTCTCCGCCGAAGCCGACGCTAGAGCCCGGGAATTCATTTGGAAAGCGAGGGGACTTCGTTGCGGAGCTATGGAGGTGGAGCACCGGATCTACAAAGGTTGTATTTCCGTTTAAATTTTAGTTAAGTTGTTAACTAGTTTCTTTTTCGCCTAGAATTCTGGCCAACGATCTAGTCTAGGGTTTCTCGGCACCGTAGAATTTGAAATTGGCATGGTTGATGCCTTGTGAGACCTCTTGAGAGTGCCTAGGAACCCTACAAACGCATGGTGGACGCACCAAAATATCATATCAAGAGGAACCGGGTTTTCAAATAGTGCATATTTTCTTAAATAACTCCACGGTCCTCAAAACCAGAAATCACAGGAAATCCAAAAGCAATATGTAAATCAATGTGATGTGATAGATGCATCAAGTCATACTATAAGTAAAAGGGAGAAACCGCTCTTTAAAATAGTTTCAGGTTTTCAAAAGGCATCTTGCGGCTCCCAGTTTCTATCAAAATCAGCATATCCAGGTAGGTACAGTTTGAATATGCATAAGTATGTAAAGGAGTACGTGCATAAGTATGAATATGTAAAGGGGTACGTGCACAAGTATCATAATCATATCGAATCATTTGTGAGATGAACTACAGTATAATGATCATGGCAATTCTACAGTGAGAGTGTCATGTCAGTTACTAACGGTGTGTGTGTAACATGCAGATTAGTGCTCGTGCAACATGAACCGTTAGTAATAGTGCGGTGTTCTATCAATTCTAAGTTCATATACATATAGCAGGGAATGCAGTATGCAACAAATAGTATCCATGTAGGTAAATACAATATGTAGCTATAACGTCCTATCAGCCCTGACGCATAACGCCATGCGGGCGATTTCCCCATAGATGTTAAATCTACTCACCGTAGTCTCGCGCTAAGTGTAGCCGACGACTTGCCTCCCCTTCTTCGCGGCGTCCGTCGTACTCGCCTGCGAACCTAGAATTTCACCAATTATCACACATAAGCTCAAATCCATAAAAATACGACATTAAAGCCAAACTAGTAACCCATGTTGCGAACCAAGCGCATGCGTGCGTGATACGCTAAAACGTATGATTACGCGCCTGAATCTACTTCGACATGTCACGATACGCAGAAAACCCCAAACCCACACACGTATCACACGTGTCACGAAGGTTTAAAATACGAGAAATAGGGTAATTGACCCCAGATTTTCATACAGAACTAATTTAACAAATTTGCATATACCGTAGGTCTTAGAATACCAGCAGACACCTACAGAGCAAAAACCCAAACCCCATGTCCCTCATCTGGCCGCAATTTAAGAATTTTTCGGCGGCCAAGAGGTGGAATCTGGGGGTCGTGTTCTATATATGGGATCAAAACCTAACAACTATACTCCTGTTAACTCAGATTTATTCTGAAATCACTGGGTCAACAGCAGATTACATGAAGCTAGAATTTTGCTTAAAAACGATAAATTTTTGCTTCAAACAGAAACCTGGTGGTATTTTAGTGAAATAGGGGTTAAGCTAGGTTAACATGGTCCTGACAACACCTAATTAAACTAGGCTAACTATCAAAATCACCACCATGCCAAAACTTCACACAACATACCATTTTAGCACCAAAACGCGTAATTAATCACTAATCGAAGCTATAAACACACCAACTAAGCAAACTAGGATGTAGAGTTAAGAAACATACCCCACTCTCGACCCTAGGAAGAAGGAGGAAGGGGAAGAAGGGAACTTGGTGCTGATGTTGCTGCTAGAACTGCTGCTGATGCTGCTGGAGCTGTTGCTGAAGCTGCTGCTAATGTTGCTGCTGATGCTTCTGCAGCTGCTGCTTCTCATGTTGCTGCTGCTTCTGATGTTGCTGCTGCTAATGAGGCTATTGGGGCTGCTGTTGGAAGAGTGTGTGTGTGTGTATGAGTGAGTGAGAGTGAGAGAGATGTGAGAAACAATTGAAAGGCAAGAAAAATGATAATCCCCAAGTAAAACCCCTCCTCTCTCTCTCTCTCTCTCTCACCTACTTGTCAACCCCTACACTAATTCAAATAATTTCCAAAATATATTAAAATCAACCTTTAAATAAAATGAACCAATTAAACTTAATTCAAAGGGCTTAACCCACCATGGTTGCTAATCATGGTTTAGCTAAACCCTAGTTTAAATGCACATGTGTGTGCAAGCCTAGAAAAATTCTACTAAAATATTCATTAAATTCGATAAAATATTTGAAAACCAATTTGGTAAACTTTTTATTAAAACCATTTATTTAAATATAATTAGCCACTAAACACATTCTAAGGTGTTACAATTGTGCCATGGTTGAGTTGAACATTTGACTTTTGTTGACTTGTTGACTTTGTTGACGGGTTGACCATAGTGGACTTGTTGACCATCATCATTTCTTTTCAAAGATGCTTCTTGTTCTTTGCAAAATGCATTTAATGAATGAAATGATAATGGTCATTCATAAACTAACCATCACACCTTTTCTTAATTATTATTATTATTATCATAATTCCTAATATGAGAGAATGGTTGTAAAATTGTATCATTCTCACTTGCTCATTCTCTCTCATCAAAAGCTCATCCTCTTCCTCTCTCTCATAGCTCTCATGTCTCATGTGTTGAGAACCATGAGCTATTGAGATAAAAACCTTCAAAACTCTTCTCTACTCACTCTAGAGTTCTAGGTTTAGCAAGCCAAGCACTTTAGTTGCCTCTCGGTTGAGGTAGGAGCTCAAGGTAGAAGCTTTCGGGTGGAACCTTCTTCGACAAAGAGGAGACTACGAGGTGGAGCCGTTCAAACCATCCCAAGGAGCAAGAAGAGAAGGAGTTCAAGACCTAGGTATAACCATTCTACATTGTAGCTAAAACTTGTAGTTTTTTTGGTTAGTTTTTGTTTAGCAAAGATCCTTCTTGGATGGTCCATGTTACCTAGTTAGAAAATTTTGATTTTTACCTATTCCGCCTCCCCGAAGAACCGGGATGGATAACGTGGACCTAACAGTGGTATCAGAGCCTAGCTAAACAACAACTAGTATGTTAGCAAAGTATTTATAATTTCGATCTGAGAAAAAATCGCAAAACACGTCCGAAAACTTAACTTTCTGCCGATTTTTAAAACTGCTCCAAAAATAATTCCATATACTTTAAAAATCGGCTCAGGGTTTTGTTAGAACAGGCTCTAATTTGAGCCCACGACTCGGCCAACTCGCCGCGGAACCGCGGCGAAACCATGCGTTGCGCCGCGGATCCGCGGCCGAGTTGACTCGGCCGCGACTCCGATTTCCTGCAGATTACTCAATTTGCTGTTTTGGGATTTCTAAGATATTTTGTTTCTGCCTAGAATTTCCAGAGAACAAAGTTGTGTTTGGGGTAGTTGGAAACCGTATTTTTTGATCAAAGTTCTGTAGACTTTAGCTAATGGGTTATATCTGTGATATGATATATGCACTGAACGTCGGCTAATCGCTATATGTCGATTAGTGGGCGTTGTGCATATCTGTGATCTGTAATGTTATTGGATTGTGTATATGAACTTGTTGGATTGTCGCGGATGAATAGCCGGGGTTTTGTGAGATGAGAGTTTCTTTATCTTTCATTTAATGTAATATGTAAATTGATGTAATATTATTTTTTTGGCCGCACATCCGGGATGAGGTTGTAGCCGCCATTGTATATTATTTCTTTTACTGTTTTTGCTCCTAGGATAGACCCAAGGTGGGGTGCATAAACTACCGGGTACGTTGGAGTGCTGAGTGGCCTACTTACATTGTTGAGGGAGGCTGTTTCACTTCGCGTATTTGGCGGGTAGTTTGCCGCACCCGTAGGGGTCTAGGGTGGGGTTTGGCTATTCATCGCGACCGTGTAACCCGTCTTTCGTTGCAGGCTCGAACGAAACGCGGATTCCTAGCATATCCAATGTGTTCATCTATGATCTGGAATGGCTATCATTGCATCTGACGAATGTATATATCTATATATGATATCTAGTAGGCGTTGCTTATGTTTTGCATCCGCGCTAGTCCAGCCCCCGCTCTATCGTTAGTTAAGTAACCTAACGGGTGATGACGGGGACCCATGGCGAATACGGATGGCATAAGCGTACGTCATATTTTCGTTGTTTTCTGCAATGGTAGGATTAATTGATGGGACGCATTATACTAATGCAAAGAAAAACAAACCTAAAAGACGTTGCTGGAACAATTTTCAAAAAGCTGTTATTGCAAGGACGTTCTCTTTTGTTTTGCACAGAGGTATTCAGTTATGAATGCCCAACATCTCATTCGACGAGGCAAGGGCCGAGATCCCTTCATCGGGAGTGACCCCTTGGACAAAAGTTTGCGTCAGGGTAATAACTTTACTATAGTCGATTATTCTTGCTTTGCATCGAGGTATTCAGTTTGGAATATCCTGCACCTCATTCAACGAGGAAAGAGCCGAGATCCTTTCACATGGAGTGACCTCTTTAGCAAAAGTTTTCGCCACTATATTTTTAAAAGAGAAAAGGTTATCAGGTTCCTTCAACGATATCAAGTTCATTACGTTAACGGGTTTTTCGCCAAAATCCCAGCCGTAGCCCTCCGTCATTTCTTATAAGTTATACTTAGTATTCGTGCTGTATTTGTTGACTATGTCTAGGCGCAGTGAATGGTAGCTGGGTATTGCTTATCTGCAGGATACAATGTGATTGGTTAGGACAGTCGTGTAACCTTATTGACTGTGTCAAGGGTTATGCGGGTGGGTTTAATGCAATCAAGATAATGACGGATTGAACTTGACTGGGACTCTTTGATTTGTTGACTGTGTCAAGGTCACTTGGGTCCTAGGGGCAAAAATCCACATCGGGGGTTTCTAAAGAAACTGAAACTTGCAGATTTAGCATACCTTCTGGAGTATGGTGACTAGAGTGGATTCCATCTAGGTCATCGCACAATGATAGTTGGATCCCGATCCCACTGATGAGTTGGATTACTCTCGGGAGATTATTTCACTTAACAATCAATGCTATAAACCAAGCAGGTGTCTAGAACGGTGTTAGTGGGGCTACGCCTCCAGGGAAAAGAGGTTATTTAATTAAGGAACTTCGCGAAAGCGTTGGAAAACCTCCCTCGAAGTACTAACACTAGCCTGGCTGAAAGGTTAAGCAAGTATTGTGACGTGCGATTAATCCTGACTAGTTCTTCTTTTAGGGTTTGAAGAAGAATTTGAGGAAACAGTAGGAGCCATCCTGGTTAGATAAATCAATAAACTAATCTAATCTTGCAAGAGCGCACGCTGAGTGTTTCTTTTCTCTCTCTCCAGGTAGCAACCATTTCAAGCCCTAATCAAGATAATAAAATGTATCGCTTGACCGATCCGAATTCTTATTCGGGGTTAGGGAACGTTGGTTCGGCTCTAACTTATGACAACAGTCATAAGTATGAGCAAAGGAAAGAGGATTGTATGGATTCCAAGGATACCCAGTTGAAGAAGAAGCATAGTTTTGCATCTACTTCAGGTGATCTTGTAATTGAGAACAGCTTTACGATCAGCCCTACCTCCTGGGTACTTGATACCGGATCAGGATCTCATATCTGTAATCTATTGCAGGGACTGAGAAAAAGTAGGAAAGTTGTACCTGGTGATATGTCGCTCAGGGTAGCGAATGGAGCACAAGTTCATGCTGCAGTCGTCGGTGAATATCACCTAGTGTTGCCAAATAGCAATACTATGATTTTGAACGAATGCTACTATGTACCTTCCATGGTTTGCAACATCATATCAGTTTCTTTACTCAATAAAGATGGATATAACTTTGTTCTTGATAGAAATATCATGAACATTTACCTTTATAAGCTACTAGTTGCAGAAGGTACACTGTGTAGTGGTATCTACGTTCTAAATCAGAATACAGTTTTCAATATACAAAACACACGCAAGAGGAAGAGTTCAGATACGAACAAATCCTACTTATGGTATTGTAGACTTCGTCATATCGAAAAGAAAAGACTGAGTAAGTTGCATAAAGATGGACTCTTGGATACGTTCGAGTTTTCATCTTTTGAAACTTGTTAGTCTTGTCTCAAAGGAAAGATGACCAAATCTCCGTTCACCGAGCATGGAGAAAGGGCAGCAGAGCTCTTGGGACTCATACACAGTGATGTATGTGGTCCAATGTCTATACATGCAAGGGGTGGGTTCTCGTACTTCATCACATTCACTGACGATCTCTCTAGGTTCGAATATGTGTATCTGATGAAACACAAATCTGAAGCTTTTGAGAAATTTAAGGAATTCAGAAACGAAGTAGAGAACCAGATTGGCAAAAGTATCAAGATCCTCCGATCGGATAGGGAGGGGAGTACTTAAGCAAGGAATTCCTAGATTACTTAAAAGAGAATGGTATTCTCTCTCAGCTTACTCCTCCTTATACACCACAGCACAACGGTGTATCAGAATGGAAGAATCGTACCCTATTGGATATGGTTCGCTCCATGATGAGTAGTGCTGACTTGCCTCTTTCATTCTGGGGATATGCACTTCAAACAGCAGCACATCTATTGAATCAAGTTCCATCCAAATCTGTGCCTAAGACTCCATATGAAATATGGAGTGGTAAGAGTTTGTATCTTAAACGTATTAAGATTTAGGGTTGCCCAGCTTATGTCAAAAAGCAGAACCCAGACAAACTTGAAGCACAGGCAGTTTTATGTAAGTTTGTGGGATACCCAAAAGATTCTAGTGGGTATCTAATCTACCATGCAGAGGAACAGAAGATAATTGTTTCTAGGAATGCCACAATTTTGGAAAAAGAATTTCTTGTTAAAAATATTAGTGGCAGCACGGTAGAACTGGATGAAATTCCAGAAACACAAACTTTAACTAAAGATTTAGAGGAACCGCTAGATTCAGTTACACCCAACGAACCTCAGCCACTCTACAGATCTGGTAGGATTTCTCATCCGCCCGAGAGATACTACGGTTTTCTCATAGACGGGGATCGAAAGGATTGCATCTTGGAAGAAGATGACCCTACCAGTTTCAGGCAGGCCATTATCAGTAGGGACTCTGATAAGTGGCTGGATGCAATGCAATCCGAAATGGAGTCCATGTACTCCAATAAAGTGTGGACCTTGGATATTGCTCCACCTGGGGTAAAACCCGTTGGATGCAAATGGATCTACAAAAGGAAACTTGGTGTGGATGGGCAGGTGGAAACCTATAAGGCTAGACTCGTTGCAAAAGGTTTTCATCAAAGACCTGGTGTGGACTATGACGAAACTTTTTCTCCAGTGGCTATGCTCAAATCCATTCGGATCCTACTTGCCATTGCTGCCTTCCATGACTATGAAATCTGGCGGATGGACGTTAAAACGGCTTTTCTAAATAGCACTTTGGAAGAGTGCGTTTACATGGATTAGCCAGAAGGTTTCGTAGACAGTGGGAGCAGCGGGAAGGTGTGCAAGTTACTTAAATCCATTTATGGATTGAAAAAGGCATCGCGGAGGTGGAACATCTGTTTTGATGAGGCAATCAAGGAATTTGATTTCATCAAGAACGAAGATGAACTTTGTTTCTATAAGAAGATTGTAGGACGAACTGTCGTGTTCCTAGTTTTGTACGTGGACGACATTCTTTTGATAGGAAATAACATTTCTATGCTACAATCGGTCAAGCTATTCTTATCACAACGGTTCTCCATGAAGGACCTGGGTGATGCCTCGTACATTCTGGGGATCAAGATCTACAGAGATAGATCCAAGAGACTACTGGGACTTTCTCAGTCAAGGTACATAGAGACCGTACTAAAGAGATTTAGTATGGAAGATTCCAAGCTAGGTAATATACCCGCATTGCACGGAATCACCCTCTCCGAGAAGATGTCTCCTAAGACTGACGAGGAGAGGGTTCGCATGAGCACTATACCCAACGCTTCGGCGATAGGATCTATAATGTATGCGATGCTATGTACAAGACCAGATGTAGCTTACGCACTGAGCGTGGTGAGCCGGTATCAGTCAGACCCAGGTGAGGGCCACTGGACGGCAGTGAAGAACATTCTCAAGTACCTGAGAAGGACTAAGGAGATGTTCCTGGTTTACGGTAATGGAGACCTCAGGGTCGAGTCCTTTACCAATTCAAGCTTCCAGAGTGACAAAGATGACAGCAAGTATGTCTCGGGTTTTGTGTTTACCCTCAACGGAGGGGCGGTGTGTTGGAGGAGTTCCAAACAGGATACCGTCGCAGACTCGACAATGGAGGCTAAATACATTGCTGCAAGCGATGCCGCAAAAGAGGCAGTCTGGATGAAGAAGTTCATTAGTGAACTTCAGGTGGTTCCGTCCATTGTTGACCCAATACCTTACATATCTTAAGGCGGTATCACCTTATCAGGGAGATTATTGATCGCCAGGAGATCGAGGTATGGAGAGTGGACACAAAAGACAACACGGCGGATCCATTCACAAAGGCCCTTCCTCAAACACAGTTCGAGCGACTTTTTGAGCTATTGGGTATGCGGTACGCCAGCAGCTAGCCTTAGTGCAGACGTTGGGTATGCGGTACACCAATTACTGGCCTTTAGTGCAAGTGGGAGATTGTTGCATATGTATGCCCTAGAGGCCATTATTGTATAGTACTAGTTTGTATAATACATTTTAGAAGCTTGGGATATATACACGGGTTTACAACAGTCTTGCTCGATATAGTAGTTTGCTACTTGGTTTGTATCTATCTTGATATGTGTATATGTTCTTTTAACATATCGCTAAAAACATATTGATGGAGCCCTTAGGATCTTTGCTTAACTACCGGCGTTGTGATGGCGATCACACTAGTGGGGGTTGGGTAGTCTATAAGCATATCCTTATTTTGGTCCCTAGTCATAAGATTATCAAGACAGGGCATCGATACTCCAGAGTAGACTGGTGCATACGCTTCTCTTCTGAGCAGGGGAGATGGTCTGTCCCACAGCCATCAGTACGTCGTACTTGAGATAGTATGCAGGTGCTCGTTAGGTTACGAGTACACTGGACAGGACTCGTCGGGAACTGTTGGTTGGTATTATACCTATCGTCAGTTAACAGTTCCCAGGTGACATGAGTACAGCTTAGTCCGCTGACTTGACACTGTCACTTCGCCTCGAGTGTGTTCCCACTGTTCTTAGATTACTACCCTACCACGGCTCTACTGAGTCATGCAAACAGGTAGTAGTTGGGTGCAGTCCCGAAGCACTTGGAGGCAGTGACGGTTAGACAGGATTCGACTCTCCCGGTATTAGGGGTTGATATCGCGCTGTGTCTAGGAGAGCCATTACACATAGTCGTCCCTGGCCAGGGCAAGCGAGATTTGCTGGTCGTGTTACCAGTAGTTTCTCAAGGTGTTCTGGGCTACACTCCGACACGACTTGTACCGCTATTAGGGGACTGACGTTTACCGCCCCCCTAGGCCCGCCATGCGATACTCTCAGACGAACAGACCGGACTGTACGGAGATTGTCACATTCAGGCTCAGTAGGAGTTCGGATGAGTTCACCTCATCAGTCTTCTTATCGGCATCTACCTGGGGACTGTTACGTACAGCTAGTACCGCTTACGGCCTGTGGTTAAACCCACTGCCAGCGTAGTGTCGAGTCTTTAGAGTCCCACACAGAAGGCTATTCGCCTTTGGGCAAAACAGAGTAGAGGTCGCATGGTTTTGCGACAGGGTTTGTTCACATCCACGCACTTGTGGACGTTTGGTGTCCGCGCAGTTATTACTAGCGAGCTTTGGTTTAAGCCAGATCCTAGTATATGTTTTTGGATTGGTTTTATCTCATTGTATTCGTTTTCCTCGGAATACGGATGCGGGTGTGTATGGACAGTTGACAGAGGCAGAGGCAGAGGATTCTCATTAGGGTTGTTGACCGTTGACTTTTTCTAGACCCTATTGAGAATGGGAAATATGATTAATAATATTAATTAAGGATTATTGTGCCATGGTTGAGTTGAACATTTGACTTTTGGTGACTTGTTAACTTTGTTGACCGGTTGACCATAGTGGACTTGTTGACCATCATCATTTCTTTTCAAAGATGCTTCTTGTTCTTTGCAAAATGCATTTAATGAATGAAATGATAATGGTCATTCATAAACTAACCATCACACATTTTCTTAATTATTATTATTATTATTATCATAATTCCTAATATGAGAGAATGGTTGTAAAATTGTATCATTCTCACTTGCTCATTCTCTCTCATCAAAAGCTCATCCTCTTCCTCTCTCTCATAGCTCTCATGTTTCATGTGTTGAGAACCATGGGCTATTGAGATAAAACCTTCAAAACTCTTCTCTACTCACTCTAGAGTTCTAAGTTTAGAAAGCCAAGAACTTTAGTTGCCTCTCGGTTGAGGTAGAAGCTTTCGGGTGGATCCTTCTTCGATAAAGAGGAGACTACGAGGTGGAGCCGTTCAAACCATCCCAAGGAGCAAGAAGAGAAGGAGTTCAAGACCTAGGTATAACCATTCTACATAGTAGCTAAAACTTGTAGTTTTTTTTGTTAGTTTTTTTTTAGCAAAGATCCTTCTTGGATGGTCCATGTTACCTAGTTAGAAAATTTTGATTTTTACCTATTCCGCCTCCCCGAAGATCCGGGGTGGGTAACGTGGACCTAACATGTTCAGTGGAGACTGGGTACACTGAACATGACTCACCGAGGACTCCTATGTGGTAGTATACCTATCGTCAGATAGCAGTCCTATGGTGTCTGAAAACCTATTGCGTAATGAACTTGATATCATTGTAGAATCATGTGAATTTTGAAATGGAGTGATTTTGAGGTTTTTATTAGTTTTGCTAAAGGGGTCACTCCCAGTGAAGGGATCTCGGCTCTTTCCTTATGGAATAAGGTGCAGGACATATAGGGGAATACCAGGATTCCCATGCCACCCGAATGAAGAAAGTACATGTTGATGCATTTTCTTCGGGTGTGTTCGTTACGGAGAACTGTTTCTTCATTTGCTCTACGTCCTGGGTATTAGATACCGGGTCAGGATCCCATATATGTAATCAGTTACATGGGCTTAGAAAAGGTAGAGAACTTGGAGAAGGTGATAAAGACATAAGGGTTAGAAATGGTGCAATTGTTGCAGCTAAAACCGTCGGGGAATATCACCTTGTATTGCCAACTGGTAATACATTGGTTCTGGACGAATGCTATTACATGCTGAACCTGATATACAACATTATATCGGTTTCTTTACTAAGTAAAGAGGGATATAATTTTGTATTACAGGATAATGTTATGAACATT
This sequence comes from Agapanthus africanus, assembly GCA_030015575.1. NCBI lineage: Eukaryota > Viridiplantae > Streptophyta > Magnoliopsida > Asparagales > Amaryllidaceae > Agapanthus > Agapanthus africanus. Next base: position 252,104,332 of record CM057343.1, read on the forward strand.
TTCCTTAACCAAAAGTTGGTTGGATCAGGCACGTTGTGCAATGGCATTTATGTTCTAAATCAATCAACAGTTCTGAGCATAACAAACACACACAAGAGGAAGAGTTCAGAACTGAACGAATCCTTCTTGTGGTATTGTAGACTGGGTCACATCAATGCGACACGGCTAGCTAAGTTGCATAAGGATGGATACTTGAAATCGTTCGAATTTTCATCTTATGACACTTGCCAGTCATGTCTCAAAGGTAAGATGACCAAAACTCCGTTTACGGGACACGGAGAAAGAGTTACCGAACTCTTGGGACTGATACATAGTGAAGTATGTGGTCCCATGTCTACACATGCCAGGGATGGTTCTTCGTACTTCATTACATTCACTGACGATCTCTCAAGATACGGACATGTGTTCTTAATAAAACACAAGTCTGAAGCTTTTGAGAAATTTAGAGAATATAAACAAGAAGTCGAGAACCAAACCAGGAAAAGTATTAAAATCCTTCGATCTGATCGAGGAGGTGAATACTTGAGCAATGAATTCCTGGACTTCCTAAAAGAGAATGGGATTCTCTCTCAGCTGATTCCTCCATATACACCACAGCACAACGGTGTATCGGAACAGAGGAACCGCACCCTATTAGATATGGTGCGCTCTATAATGAGCACAGCTGAGTTACCTATTTCCTTCTGAGGGTATGCACTGGAAACACCTGCACATCTATTGAATATGGCCCCCACCAAATCTGTACCTACCACTCCATATGAGATATGGAAAGGGAAGAGACCATGTCTTAACTATGTTAAGATATGGGGTTGTCCAGCCTATGTCAAACGACAAAATCCGGACAAACTCGAGGAACGGTCTGTTCTATGCAAATTTGTAGGATATCCTAAGAATTCACAAGGGTATATCTTCTACCACACTGAGGAACAAAGGGTGTTTGTTTCTTGGCATGCCACCTTTTTAGAAAAGGAATTTCTTGCAAAAGAGATTAGTGGTCATGAGGTAGAATTGGAAGAGGTTCCAGCTACAAAAGCTACAACAGAAGATCTGGTGGAACCAGAGGATTCGATAGTTCCCGATGAACCCCAGCCACTCCGCCGATCTAGTAGGGTTCCTCGCCCACCTGAGAGATACTACGGTTTTCTCATGGATGGTGGGAGCGAGGATTGCATCATGGTTGATGATGACCCAACTAGCTTCGAGCAGGCCATCACGAGTGGAGACTCAGTGAAATGGCTGGATGCAATGCGGTCCGAGATGGAATCCATGTACACCAACAAAGTATGGACTTTGGAAGTTTCTCCTGAAGGGGTAAAACCCATTGGGAGCAAGTGGATCTTCAAGAAAAAACTTGGTGTATATGGGAAAGTGGAGACTTTCAAAGCTAGACTTGTTGCAAAGGGTTTTCGTCAAAGACCAGGTGTGGACTATAACGAAACCTTTTCTCCAGTGGCTATGCTTAAATCCATCCGGATCATGCTTGCCATCGCTGCATATCATGACTACGAAATCTGGCAAATGGATGTTAAGACCGCCTTTCTAAACGGTGATTTAGAAGAGTGCATGTACATGACTCAGCCAGAGGGCTTCGTAGATAGTGGGAGCAGCGGGAAGGTGTGCAAGCTGCTTAAATCCATTTATTGATTAAAGCAAGCATCGCGGAGTTGGAACATCTGCTTTGACGTCGTTATCAAAGAGTTTGATTTCGTCAAAAACGTAGATGAACCTTGTATCTACAAGAAGGTGGCAGAGAGTAAGGTTGTCTTCCTCGTATTGTACGTGGACGACATACCCTTGATAGGAAATGACATTCCTATGCTGCAATCGGTCAAACTCTTCTTATCACAAAGATTCTCAATGAAAGATCTTGGTGATGCCTCCTGCATATTGGGAATTATGATCTATAGAGATAGATCTAAAATGATATTGGGATTGTCCCAATCCAGGTACATTGACACCATACTAAAGAGGTTTAGTATGGAAGAGTCCAAACGTGGGTTTTTACCCACGATCTCAGGGCTCACTCTCTCCAAAGAGATGTCTCCCAAGACTGATTTGGAGAGAGCTCGCATGCAAGGGATACCCTATGCTTCGGCAGTTGGCTCTATCATGTACGCGATGCTATGTACCAGACCCGATGTAGCATACTCACTAAGTGTAGTGAGTAGGTATCAAGCTGATCCTGGAGAGAGTCACTGGACAGCTGTGAAGAGCATTCTCAAGTACTTATGAAGGACTAAAGAGATGCTCTTGGTGTATGGTAACGGAGAACTCCAAGTGGAGTCCTTTACCGATTCGAGCTTCCAGAGTGATAAGGACAACTCTAAGTCGCAGTCGGGATTTGTCTTTACCCTTTACGGAGGGGCGGTTAGCTGGAAGAGTTCCAAGCAGGAAACCGTGGCAGACTCGACGATGGAGGCTGAATACATCGCTGCCAACGATGCTGCCAAAGAGGCTGTCTGGATCAAGAAGTTCATTACTGAACTTGGAGTGGTTCCATCCATTGAGCATCCAATAGCTTTCTATTGCGATAACAATGGAGCGGTGGCTTTGGCCAAGGAACCCAGGTCCCATCAGCGATCCAGGCATATTCTGAGGCAATATCACCTGATCCGGGAGATAATTGGTCGCCGGGAGATCGAGGTCAGGAGGGTTGACACGAAGAACAATACAGCGGATCCACTCACGAAGGCCATTCCCCAGATACAGTTTGAGAGGCTCTTCGGGATGCTAGGTATGCGATACTACAGCAGCTGGCCTTAGTGCAAGTGGGAGATTATTAGTTGTATGTATGCCCTAGAGGCCAGTATTGTACAGATGATGTATATTATATTGGATGCTTGGACATATATAGAGAGGACACTCTTGCTCGATACGATAGTATGCTATCTGGTTGCACTTTATCTTAACATGTATACTTGTCTCTTTATACTGTCTTATAGATACATGTTGATAAAGCCCTTAGGATGTGTACTTGACTACCTGGACTATGATGTAGATCATACTAGTGGGGCCATGGTAGTCCATAAGTACATCCTTTAATGTTCCTAGTCGTGGGTGTATCGAGACAGGGCATCGATATACCAGAGTAAACTAGCGTATACGCTTCTCGACCCATGAGATGGGCGATGGATGATCCCATATCCATTGGTGTTTGACATCAGAGATGGTATACGGGTGCTCAGTGGAGACTGGGTACACTGGACGGACTCGCCGAGAACTCCCAGATGGTATTATACCTCACGTCAGATGGCAGTACTCTGGTGACACTTGTGCAGGTTAGTCTGTAGACCCGAGATCGTCATAGAGTCTTGTGTGATTCCCATTGTGGTTTGATTTCCACCTTACCACGTCCATGAGGGCGTGCAAAACGGTGGTTTTTGGGTACAGTCCCGAGTCACATGGAGCCAATGAGCGATAGGAGGGGTTTCGTCTCTCCCGGTATTGGGGGTTGATGTTGCGCTGTGGTCGATTGGCCGTAACAGGGAAGTCCCTGGCCAGGGCTGATTTAGAGATTTACTGGTAAGTGTTACCAGTAGTTTCTCGACCCGTTATGAGCCTCACATCGGCACGACTTATCGGTTATTGGGGTCTGACGTTTACCACCCCTAGACTTGATATGCGACATATCAGACGAGGAGACCAGACTGTACGGGAAGTGTTACCGGCAGGCTTTTACAGGAGTTGAAGCGGGCTTGCTTGCTGATCTTCTGATCGCTCAATACCCGGGTAGCTGTTACGTCCAGCTAGTACCGCTGACGGCTTGTGGGTGGTTGATGTGATCATCACCTACTGCCGGAGTATTGACGAGTCTTTAGAGTCCTACACAGAGGTTTTACTGGCTCAGGCAAAACGAAATAGGAGCACGTATGTGATATGTGCGGGACCGAGAATAATGCGTATATGTGATACCGCATTCAATTCTCGCAACTTTTTGTATCGGTCGGTTATATATAATATAGCCGGGTTATCGAATTAAGTATTGATTCGATAAGTCGATACAATAGGTGTTAGTCGGTTATATGAGATATGACCGGATTATTAAGTCAAATGTTGATTTAATAATTTATTGCATAATTGTATATTTGATATACTAGTTTGCATTAACTAACACTTGTTCACTTTAGGGTTTTTCTCACATGTGAACACTTGAATATATATATATGTGATATATATATTAAAAGTGTTTTCTTTTATATCATGGTTGATGATACACTAAACATGGGTGTGTAAGACATACACCATACTAAATTAGATGGTGGTTAATAATTATTTAAGGTAATTACAAAATTGGTGGAATTTTGGAAAGAGCATGAACCTTGTAGATGTTTGTTTTGCTTTGACAAAGTCCACTGCCTTTGTCTTCACCTTAGATTTTTATTAACCTAACCATTTAGATAAACTATGGTTATGGCTCTACAAGAGTTAGTATATGATGCTCGCTCACCATGGTTAGCCTTCACACTTTATCATTATCCTCTTCACTTTCTTTTGTTCATCTTCTTCTTCATTGAACAAGAGAAAAAGAAAACTAGGGTTTGATCCAAAGTGAGAAAGATTGTGAGAAACAAAAATCTAAAGAGAACCTACTTCCTATTTCTCCATCCTCTACTAGACTAGCACTTTAGTTTAGGGTATTTTCTTCACTAATTCTCTAGTTAGTGAAGTAGGAGCTTGAGTCGGAATTCCCTCGACGTAGATCATCTTCGGCCTCGGAGACTTCAAGCAAGGTCGCATCCTTCGCGTCGTGAAGCCATGCAAGAGCCCAGGAGAACCTTGATCGCAGCGAAGGGACTTCAACAAGGAGCAAATGAAGTGGCGGACCGATCTACAAAGGTTGTATTTCGTGTTCCCTTTAGAGTAAAGCTGTTTACTTGGCTTTAGATTCGCCTAAACTCTAGTATAAGATCTTGCTTAGGGTTTTTAGGCACATAAATTTTTTAAACGGGCATGGTCGATGCCTTGTAGAGCCTTGTTAGTGTGCCTAGTAACCCTACAGACACTAGTACAGGTTAGTCTGTAGACCTGAGATCGTCATAGAGTCTTATACGACTCCCACTATGCTTTGATTTCCTCCCTACCACGCTCAAGAGGAGTCATGCAAATAGGTGGATTTTGGGTACAGTCCTGAGTCGTATGGAGGTAATGAGCGATAGGAGGGGTTTCGTCTCTCCCGGTATTGGGGGTTGATGTTGTGCTATGCTCGATTGGCAATAACTGGAAGTCCCTGGCCAGGGATGATATGGAGATCTACTGATAAGTGTTATCAGTAGTTTCTCGACCTGTTATGAGCCTCACATCGACATGACTTATCACGTTACTGGGGTTTGACGATTTCCACCCCTAAACATGATATGCGACATATCAGACGAAGAGACCGGACTGTACGGTAGTGTTACTGATAGGCTTCATGGAGACTGTGGACAGGCTTGCTTATTGACCTTCATATCACTCAATACCCGGGTAGCCGTTACGTCCATCTAGTACCGCTGACGGCTTGTAGGTGACTGATATGATCATCACCTACTGCCGACGTATTGACGAGTCTTTAGAGTCCCACACAGAAGTTCCCTGGTTCAAGCGAAACGAAGTAGGACACATATGTGATATGTGTGCGGGCCTGATTAAATATGAGTATGTGATACCGTATTGTAATCTGACCGTCATCTGTTATCGGTGCGGTTATATGTGATATAACTAGATTGTCGAATCAAGTGTTGATTCGATAATATGATATACAGATAAATGATATTAAACGGTCGTATATGATATAACCGGATTATTAGATCAAATGTTGATTTAATAATATGATATAAATTATATGTGATATAATTATATATATTAACTAATATCATTAGCTCACTAATTAATCTTCATTAAATATATTATATATATATAGATTAATATATATGATATATATATATATAGATTAATATATATGATATATATATATATATATATATAGATATATTAAAATGAAGCATGGCATTTTCTTTTCTATTTTGTGAAAATAGAAATGAGGCGTAAAATGAAGAATGGGTTAAATTCTTCTTTATTCATTCTTAACTCACTATTCAAGCATGGTTGCAATTTAATATTGCATAATTCCATGCTTGAATGAGTGAGGGGTCAAGAATTATCATTCATTCTTGTTCATTCCAAAAAGAGTTAGCCATTTTTACTTGCCCATGCTTGCTCTTGCTTCTTCTTCCTCCTCTTGCTTTCCTCAAGCTTCAACCCTCACATATGATGTGAATCATGAAGCTTGAGCACAAATTAGTGAGCTCTTAACATCCCCTACTTCATCATCTCACACCTTTTAGCAAATTAGTGTGATGTGTTTCATGCATTAAAGGATTTAGTGTAATGGTAGCTTGAACTAGTAGGAGCTTCGGGGTGGATCATCATTGGCGCGAGGCAACAAAGGGAGCTTGTTCAAAGTCTCAAGAGAAGCCTTGTGGAGTCGCGGGACTACTACACGGAGCATATTGAAGAGAAGGACTTGGTTCTACCAAGGTATAAACATCTCATCTTCTCTCTAGTTGACATATCATCTAATGAAAACCCTAATAATCTAGTTAAAGATCTTGTTAGTCTAGCTTAGCACCAAGAAAAATTTGAATTTGGCATGGTAGACGCTTCTACAACCTCATCATGGTGCTAAGGTAGTCCTTCAAGGTAGACCCAAGGCGGGGAGCATAAGTAACCGGGTTCTGGGGTCCAGTGGGAGACCATCTCGAGGAGTCAAGACTGGGTCTCCTAACCCTAGAATTGGCAGTGTTGCTTGCCGCTCTCATAGGGGTCTAAGGATGTGGGTTTGGCTATTCATCGCGACCGTGGAATCCGTGTTTTATACAGGCTCGTATTAAAACACGGATATCCTAGTATATCCAATATTTCATATATGTTCTTCTGCTGCAATGTTCTGTGGTGAGATCATATTACTGCCTGAGACGAATGTTTATATTATATATATGAGATATATGTTATATAGCAGATTTCGTTTCAAATTTGATGCTTGTGAAGCATAATTAAAATGGGACTTCATTAATGAGATTAATGAAATAAAAGAAACCGAAAGATGTTGTAGAAACTTGTTTAAAAACTGGTAGCTCTAGTTCTTGCTTTACATAGCGGTGTTCCTTGTAGAACATCCAGCACCTTATTCGATAAGGAAAGAGCCGAGATCACTTCACCGGGAGTGACCTCTTTAGCGAAACTAGCAGATGCTGCATACTCGGTTTGTATTTTGATTGCTTCTATAGTTTTTGCTTTGTACAGCAGTATTTGCGAAATATCCTGCACCTTATTCGATGAGGAAATAGCTGATGATCCCTTCACCGGGAGTGACCTATTTAGCGAAACTAGCAAAGGCCTCAAAAACACTCCATTTAAAATCACTCGATTCTACAACGATATCAAGTTCATTATGCAAAGGGTTTCCTTAAAAACCTGTCGTAGCCCTCCGTCTTTTCAGATAAGTATTTCAAAGTATTCATACTACGTTTGTTGGCCTGCGTCAAGGCGTAGTGTTCGGTAGCTATTTATGCTTATCTGTTAAAGCATATGATGCGATTGGATTAGGGTAGTTATGCGACTTTGTTGGCCTGCGTCAAGGGTCGTACGGGTGGGTTTAATTCAATCGGGAAATGACGGGTTGACTTGACTAGCGGACTATGATTTGTTGGCCTGCGTCAAGGTCATAGGACGCTAAGGGTAAAATATTATTGGGAATTTCAAGTGTTGAAATTTGCAATGAGATTGCATACCTTCTATGAGATAGTTGGATCCCGATACCCTCTGCGAGTAAGAGTTACTCCTGGGAGAGTTTTACACATTACGATTAGCCGATCAAGTAGGTGTCTAGAAAGGTGTCAACGGGGTTACGCCCCTGGGAAAACGAGGTTTACTTTAATTAGGTCTATGTGAAAGCACGGGAAACCTCCTTCAAAGTACCGGCACTGGCCTGGCTGAAAGATTGGCGAACTTATAGCGTGTACTTAATCCCGGCTAGTCTTTCCTTTTAGGGTTTGAAGGAAGATTTGACTAAAACAGTGGGAGCCATCCTAATTAGATAAATTGATAACCAATCTAATCTTGTAAAAGCGCACGCTGAGTGTTTTCTTCTCTCTCTCTCCTGGTTACGACTATGTCATGCCTTAATCAAGATAATAATATGGATGTATTGACCGAACCCGCTTGTTATACTGCGCTAGGGAACGTTGGTCCCGCTCCAACTTATAATTGTTATAAAACAGAGAACGAAATAGGGGATTACCAGAATTCCCGTGCCGCCCAAACAAAGAAAGTGCATGTTGATGCATCTTTTTCGGGTGTGTTCATTACACAGAACTGTTTGTCAATATCCTTTACGTCCTGGGTATTTGATACCGGATCAGGATCCCACATATGTAATTTGTTACATGGGCTACAGATAGGTAGACAACAGAGAACGGGTGATAAGTTTCATGAGATAGAAACGATGGAAGTGTTGCAGCCAAGTCTGTTGGTAGTTATCACCCTGTATTACCAGAATACATTGATTCTGAACGAATGTTATTAGATACCGAACCTGATATACAACATCATATCAGTCTCTTTATTAGTAAAGAAGGATATAATTTTGTATTGTTGGATAATGTTTTTAACATTTCCTATATCAAGAGTTGATCGGTTCAGGCACGTTATCTAAAAGCATTGACGTTCTAAATCAAACCACAGTTCTTAACGTACAGAACAAACACAAGAGGAAGAATTCAGAAATGAACGAATCCTTCTTGAGGCATTGTAGACTGGGTCATATCAATGCGACCCGACTAGCTGAAGTTACAAATAAATGCATATTTAAATTAGTTTGAATTTACATCTTGTGAAACTTGTCGGTCATGTCACAGAGATAAGATGACCAAAGCTCCGTTTATTGGAAACAGAGAAAGAGTTAGCGAACTCTTGGGATTGATACATGCTGATGTTGAAGGTCCCCTGTCTACACATGCCAGGACCGGTTCTTTGTACTTCATTACATTCACTGATGATCTCTCAAGATTCAGACATATGTTCCTGTTGAAACACAAGTCCGAAACTTTTGAGATAATCAAAGAATATAAGTTAGAAGTGAGAACCAAAAACGGGTATGAGTATTATGTCCTTTGATGAGATCGGGGAGGAGAATACTTGAGCACGGAAATCCTAGACTATTCTAAAAGAGAATGAGATTCTCTCTCAGCATTACTCCTCCGTATACACCATAGCACGATGGTATATCGGGACGAGCAATTACACCCTATGTGATATGGTGTGCTCTATGATGAGTACTACTGAGTTTCCTATTTCCTTTTGGGAGTTATGCACTTGAGAAGCTGCATACCTATTGAATAGGGTTCTATTCAAATTAGTTGCCTACCACTTCATATGTGATATGGAATGGGAAGAGCCCATATCTTAAGTATGTTAAGATTTGGGGTTGTCCGGCCTATGTCTAAAAAGCAAAATCCGGACAAGCTCGAGGCAAAATCAGATCTGTGGAAGTTTGTTGGATATCCCAAGCATATGCAAGGGAATATCTTCTACCTAACCGAGGAACAAAAGATGTTCTGTTTCTCAACATGCCACCTTTATGAAAGGGAATTTTTTGTGAAAAATTAGTGGTCATGAGGTAGAACTGGAAAGAGTTCCAGCTATACAAAACTGCAGCTGATGATTTGGTAGTACCAAAGGATTCAGTAGTTTCCAACGAACCTCAGCCTCTCCGCCGATCTAGTAGGGTTCCACACCCACCTGAGAGATACTTCGATTTCTCTGTGACAGTGGGAGCGAAGATTGCATCATGAGATGATGACCCAACTAGTTTCGAGCTGGCCATCAGGAGTGGGACTCTGTAAGAATGGCTGGATGCTTAGTGATCTGAGATGGAATCCTTATACACCAACTAAGTATGGACTTTGGTTGCTTTATCTGAAGGGTTAAATCCCCATCAGGAGAAAGTATATCTTGAGAAGATTACTTGGTGTACATGGAAAAGTTGAGACTTTCAAAGCTATGCTTAAGTCCATCCAGATCCTACTTGCCACTGCTACATACCATGACTACGATATCTGGTGGTTGGGTGTCATGACTGCTTTTCTAATTGATGATTTGGAAGAGAGCGTCTATAAGTACACACTCAGAGAGCTTCGTAGATAGTGGGAGCAGTGGAAACGTGTGCAAGATGTTTTATGTGATAAAGCAGGCATCACGGAGTTGGAACATCTGTTTTGATGTGGTAGTCAAAGAGTTTGACTTTATCAAAATGGTAGATGAATCTTGTATATACAAAATGGTAGTAGAGAGTATGGTGGTGATCCTTGTAAAGTACGTGGATGACATACTCTTGATAGGGAAGGAGTTTCCTATGCTACGCTCGGTCAATCTCCGCCTATCACAAGGATTCTCCATATAGGATCAAAATGATACCTCCTAAATCCTGGGTTTGGATCTATGAGATAGATCTAATTAGATGTTAGGATACTCACTAGTTGTAGTGAGATGGTATCAATCGATCCTGGGAAGAATCACTGGAAAGGTTTCAGGGTGATAAGGACGACTGAATGTCAGTCGCAGGCATTGTCTTTACCCTCAGTGGAGGGACGGTATGTTGGAAGAGTTCCAAGCTAGATACCGTATCTTACTAGACGATTAAAGGCAAGATACATCATTACCAAGGATGCTACCAAAGAGGCTGTCTGGATATATATAAGTTCATGAGATGAACTTCGTTCCTGCCATTGTGTGACAATGGAGTTATGGCTTCGGCCTAGGAACCCCCGTCCCATCAGAAATCCAGATATAATTCTTAGGCAGTATCACCTGATCATGGAAATGGTTGATCTCCAGGGAGATCGAGGTTAGCAGAGTAGACACAGAGGACAACAGCGTGGATCCACTCACAAAGGCCTATTTCCCAGTAGAGACTTTTATGGGATGGTTGAGTATGAGATATTTCAACCACAGCTAATTGTTGGGTATGTGATACCACAACAGATGGCCCTAGTGCAAGTGGGAGATTGTTAGTTATATGTATGCCCTAGAGGCCATTACTGTACATATGATGTATATTGTAATGGATGCTTGGACATATATAGGGAGGACTTTCTTGCTCAACATGATAGTATGCTATCTGGTTGTACTTTATCTTAACATGTACTCTGATTGTCTCTATGTTACAAGTTGATAAAGCCCTCAGGATATGTACTCAACTACTAGGACTATGATGAGATCATACTAGTGGGGCCACGGTAGTCAACGAGTACATCCTATAACTGTTCCTAGTCGAGGGTGTATCGAGACAGGGCATCGATACACCAAAGTAGACTAGCGTATACGCATCTTGACCCATATGATGGGCGATGGATGATCCCATATCCATCGGTGTTTGACATCAAGGATGGTGTACGGGTGCTCAGTGGAGACTGGGTACACTGGACGGACTCGCCGAGAACTCCCAGATGGTATTATACCTCATGTCAGATGGCAGTTCTCTGGTGACACTGGTACAGGTTAGTTTGTAGACCCGAGATCGTCATAGAGTCTTTTGTGATTCCCACTGTGCTTTGATTTCCATCATACCACGTCCAAGAGGGCGTGCAAAAAGGTGGCTTTTGGTACAGTCCCGAATCACATGGAGGCAATGAGCGATAGGAGGGGTTTCGTCTCTCCCGGTATAGGGAGTTGATGTTGCGCTGTGTTCGATTGGCTATAACTGGAAATCCCTGGACAGGGTTGCTGAGATTTACTGATAAGAGTTATCAGTGGTTTCTCGAGCTGTTATAAACCTCATATCGAAACAACTTATCAAGCTACTGGGGTCTGACGTTTTCCACCCCTAGGCGAGATATGAGACATATCAGACGAAGAGACCGGACTGTATGGGAGTGTTACTGATTGGATTCACAGGAGAATGTACATGCTTGCTTGTTGATCTTCTGATCGCTCAATACCTGGGTGGCTGTTACGTTTAGCTGACCGCTTGCAGCTTGTGGGTGTTTGATATGATCATCGCCTACTGCCGGCGTATTGACGATTCTTTAGAGTCCTACATAGAGGTTTCTTGACTCAGGAAAAACGGAGTAGGAGCACATATGTGATATGTGCATGACCGAGGATAATGTGATATGTGATACCGTATTAGATTCTCGCGATATGAGATATCGGCCGGGTATATGTGATATAGCCAGGTCATCGGATCAAGTGTTAATTCGATGAACTGATACAGATTATATTAGTCGGTTATTTGTGAAATAGCCGGATTATTGGATCAAGTGTTGATTCAATAATTTAATGTATAATTATATATTTGATATATTAAATTACATTAACTAATATAAGCTCACTTAAAGATTCTTTTTCTCACTCGGCTAATACATTGATATATATGCGATATATGTTAATTGTATTATTTTATTTTGTTACAATAAATATTGTATATGTGATATATAATATTGTAACATGTTAGGGTTATTAATGCAACTTAATTAGTGGAGATTAAATATGATTAAGGTTTGATTTGGGTTAATTTTTCTAGAAGCTTCTAGAAGCTTTTTGTTTTGTTTTTGCAAAGATATTTTGTAAAGATATTTTTGTATGATATTTATTAACCCAACTCAACCCTTGACCATGGTTGATTCTCTACATGGGTTAAGTTATCATACTTAACCCATGGTTGCATTTCTAACCTCACCATAATTCATTATTCATCACAAAAGAAATGCTTCTTCTTCTTCCTTCTCTTTTTCAATGGAAAAGCTTCCTAGCTTTTTTATTAGTGATGATTTTGAGTGAGATTAAGAAAACAAATGAGAGCTAAAATCCTACTTCATCATCCTAATCTATCCTAGCCATTTAGATTAGGGTGTTCACTTCATTTATAAGTGAGAGCTTGTGTTAATGAAACTTCAAGGTAGATCATTTTTGTTATCGAAGATCGGAAGCAAGCATGCATCTTTCCCTTCGTGGAGCCTCTCTAGAGTCCGGGAACATGATGATCGCAGCGAAAGGACCTCAACACGAAGCTTATGAAGTGAAGGACCGGACTACAAAGGTTGTAATCCCAAACTCTTAGATGTTAATGTGTTTAACATGCTTTGTTTCGCCTAATCTCTAGTTTAAAGATCTTGGTTAGGGTTGTTCGGCAGGTCTAAATTTTAAATCGGGTATGATTGATGCCTTGTAGACCCTTGTGAGAGTGCCTAGTAACCCTACAGGGTGACATCGATCTCATTGTTAGTTATATGTATGCCCTAGAGGCCATTACTGTACATACGATGTATATTGTAATGGATGCTTAGACATATATAGGGAGAACTTTCTTGCTCGACATGATAGTATGCTATCTGGATGTACTTTATCTTAACATGTACTCTGATTGTGTCTATGTTACATGTTGATAAAGCCCTTAGGATATGTACTCGACTACTGGGACTATGATGAGATTATACTAGTGGGGCCATGGTAGTCGATGAGTACATCCTATAACTGTTCCTATTCTAGGGTGTATCGAGATAGGGCATCGATACACAAGAGTAGACTAGCATATACGCATCTTGACCCATATGATGGGCGATGGATGATCCCATATCCATCGGTGTTTGACATCAAGGATGGTGTATGGGTGCTCAGGGTACACTGGACGGACTCACCGAGAACTCTCAGATCGTATTATACCTCACGTCAGATTGCAGTTCTCCGGTGACACCGGTACAGAGTAGTCTGTTGACCCGAGATCGTCATAGAGTCTTGTGTGATTACCACTGTGCTTTGATTTCCATTATACCACGTCCAAGAGGGCGTGCAAAAAGGTGGTTTTTGGGTACAGTCCCGAATCACATGGAGGCAATGAGCGATAGGAGGGGATTCGTCTCTCCCGGTATAGGGAGTTGATGTTGCGCTGTGTTCGATCGGCTATAACTGGAAATCCATGGCAGGGTTGCTGAGATTTACTGGTAAGTGTTATCAGTAGTTTCTTGAACTGTTATAGACCTCATATCGAAACGACTTATCAAGCTACTGGGGTCTGACGTTTACCACCCCTAGGCGAGATATGCGACATATCAGACGAAGAGACCGGACTGTACGGGAGTGTAACTGATTGGATTCGCAGGAGTATATACAGGCTTGCTTGTTGATCTTCTGATCGCTCAATACCTGGATGGCTGTTACGTTTAGCTCACCGCTTACGGCATGTGGGTGTTTGATATGATCATCACCTACTGCCGGCGTATTGATGATTCTTTAGAGTCCTACACAGAGGTGTCTTGACTCAGGCAAAACGGAGTAGGGGCACATATGTGATATGTGTAGGACCGAGGATAATGCTATATGAGATACCGTATTCAATTCTCGCGATATTTGATATCAGCCGGGTCGTCGGATCAAGTGTTGATTCGATGAATCGGTAAATGATATATTAGTCGGTTATATGTGATATAGCCGGATTGTCGGATGAAGTGTTGATTCGATGATTTAATGTATAATTATATGTATATGATATATTAAATTACATTAACTAATATAAGCTCACTAAAAGATTCTTTTTCTCACTCGGCTAATACATTGATATATATGCGATATATGTTAATTGTATTATTTTATTTTGTTACAATAAATATTATATATGTGATATATAATATTATAACATGATATGTTACTAATGCAACACGTTTAGTGGAGATTAAACAATGTTAGGGTTTGAATTAGGTTAGTTCAATCATGAACATTCTAGAAGGTTTTTCTTTTGTCATGAGCAAAGATAATTGTGCTTGATATTTTGTAATGACTCATTCTTAACCCAACCCAAACCCTAACCCTAGTTAAATCTCTACAAAGGTTTAGTTGACCATGGTTACATTATTAATCATATATTATTTCATTATTCATCACAAAAAGCTTTTAATGATTCTTCTTCTTCTTCTTCCTTGAGTTCTTCATAGAAAAGCTTTCTAGCTTTTTCAAAGGTGATGAAAACAAGTGAGAAATAGAAAACAAATGAGAGCTAAAATCCTACTTCATCATCCTCATCTATCATTGCCATTTAGATGAGGGTGTTCACTTCATTTAGTGAGTGAGAGCTTGTGTTAATGAAACTTCAAGGTAGATCATCTTTGTTATCGAAGATCAGAAGCAAACTTGCATCTTTCTTTTCGTGGAGCCTCTCGAGAGTCCGGAACACGATGATCGAAGCGAAGGGACCTCAACACGGAGCTTTAGAAGTGAAGGACCGGATCTAGAAAGGTTGTAATCCCTCTCACTTAGTGTTAAAGTGTTTAACATGCTTGTTTTTGCCTAAACTCTAGTATAAAGATCTTGTTTAGGGTTGTTCGGCACGGCTAAATTTTAAATAGGGCATGGTTGATACCTCGTAGACCCTTGTTAGAGTGCCTAGCATCTCTACAGTGGTATCAGAGCCAAGCTAAAGTTTTAGGCGAAGTATAGGCGAAATTTAAAGTCCGATCGAATTCCGAATACCCGGTTTTTACCCTTTTCTGGAAATTTTTCAAAAAGTTGATTTTTTTTCATATTAAAAATACTCAAAAAAATCAGCAGGGAAATACAAGAGTTACTGTGCAGCACGTGCCTCTAATTCAATTAAAGAGCCGCGGAACCGTGGCCGTACCATGGCTTGCGCGGCGGTTCCGCAGCCAAACAGTAAAATTTTGGTTTGAACTTTGCACAGTAATAACCGTTGGTACTTCCTGATTCTTCTGGGAAATTTTAATTTATACTCAAGTGTTAAGTTTTCTGGGTTGTATTGGGGACTCGTTGATTCGATCGGATAATTTAACTTCGTTTAAGTTTTTTCCGGATAATTTTAGAAACTGTTAAAAAGTTCGAACGGATATCAATAACTCACTTTTTCCCCTGTTGAAATTTTTTTCAAAAGTTGGATTTTTTCTCGAGTTTGAAAATTCCGGAAAATCATGCAAGTAACACGGTGGACCCTCTAGAAGAACACAAAGCTTAACTCGATTATGTGACCGTCTGAACCGCCTCTGAACCTTAGGGTTTGGGGCAGTACGGCGTTGCCACATGTGAGGCGTTGGCTTGACCCTTCTACGGCCGGGCCATCGGTACTGTGGCATGTGATGGATATTTTTTAAACTCCGCTCAAGTGTTGAGTTATTTGGGAAATCTTGGGTGTTTGATTATTCGGTCGGAAAGTTTAACATTGTCTATTTATCTGGAATGTGCTACAATATTTGGAATCCACAAGTAGTTATGAGATAACTAATTTGAATGTTATAAATCTAGCAGTTCAGTCTCAGAAGATCGGTTGCCACGGAATTTTGATGTGATCAAAAGTCCGTCGCAATCATGTAGCGTACGCGGATACTCGCCGGATAAACTTAATAGACAGCCACGCCCCATAGCCCCAACCAAGTGACTGTAGGAGAACCTCATCGCCAAAAGCATCCATTCGGGTGCTCGTGGCAGCGGTGTTCCGCCTTAGTGCACTTCGTCGACGGCATCGGGGGTGCGGCCGTCTACTAAAGTTTGCGACAAGCATTCGATCAGAATGTCGGCAATCTTGTTGAATTTCCCGACTTAATATGGAAAAGAGATTTCGATAAAGAGACTAAAATGTGGGGTTTATAATTGTTAGGCATGCGATGTCTAAGGAATTCATTTGGTTAGACATGCAATGTCTAAGGAGGTTGCGGATTCCAACTGTTGTAGTTTTACCCTTTCTTTTCTGTGACCGTAAGTGTAGTATGTGGTGTATTGCCGGCTTCGTTGCTATACATCAACAACAATCGGGATACGCATACTTGCTTACGTTGATGATATGAGATATTATGTGTTGCTGTGATATGTTATATTGGATCGTCGTGTTTTGAATAGCCGGGGGTTTTATGTGAGATAAGAGTTTTTCATTTTCATTCATGTAAAATTCATTTGTATGTAATATTCTTTTATTGGGGCACTTCCGGGCTGAGGATGATGTCACCATTGTATATTATTTACTTTTCCGCATTAGGTAGACCCAAGGCGGGGAGCACAAGTAACAGGGTTCTAGGGTCTAGTGGGAGAACATCTCGAGGAGTCGAGACCGGGTCTCCTAACCCTAGAATTGGCAGTGTTGCTTGTCGCTCTCGTAGGGGTCTAGGGATGTGGGTTTGGCTATTCATCACGACCGTGGAATCCGTGTTTTATACAGGCTCGTATTAAAACACGGACGTCCTAGTATATC
The DNA here is from genome assembly GCA_030015575.1 of Agapanthus africanus. NCBI lineage: Eukaryota > Viridiplantae > Streptophyta > Magnoliopsida > Asparagales > Amaryllidaceae > Agapanthus > Agapanthus africanus. The sequence continues at coordinate 252,121,553 of CM057343.1, forward strand.
CAATATTTCATATATGTTCTTCTGTTGCAATTTTCTGTGATGAGATCATATTACTGCCTGAGACGAATGTTTATATTATATATATGAGATATATGTTATATTGAAGATTTCGTTCAAATGTGATGCTTATGAAGCATAATTAAAATAGGACTTCATTAAATAAGATTAATGAAATAAAAGAAACCTAAAGATGTTGTAAAAACTTGTTTAAAAACTGGCAGCTCTAGTTTTTGCTTTGCATAGCGATGTTCCTTGAAGAACATCCAGCACCTTATTCGATAAGAAAAGAGCCGAGATCCCTTCAGTGGGGGTGACCTCTTTAGCAATAACTAGCAGATGCTACAAACTCGGTGTGTCTTTTGATTGCTTCGATAGTTTTTGCTTTGCATAGTGGTATTTGCGAAATATCCTGCACCTTATTCGATGAGGAAAGAGTCGACGATCCCTTCACCGGGAGTGACCTCTTTAGCAAAACTAGAAAAGGCCTAAAAAACATTCCATTTAAAATCACTCGATTCTACAACGATATCAAGTTCATTACGCAAAGGGTTTTCATAAAAACCAGTCGTAGCCCTCCGTCATTTCAGATAAGTAGTATTTAGTATTCGTGCTGCGTTTGTTGACCTCTGTCAAGGCGTGGTGTGCGGTAGCTGATTAGTGCTTATCTGTATAAATATATGATGTGATTGATTTAGGGTAGTCGTGCGACCTTGTTGACCTCTGTCAAGGGTCGTGCGGGTGGGTTTACTTCAATCAGGAAATGACGGGTTGAACTTGACTAGCAGCCTATGGTTTGTTGACCTCTGTCAAGGTTATAGGACGCTAGGGGTAAAATATTATTGGGAATTTCAAGTGTTGAAATTTGCAATGAGATTGCATACCTTCTATGAGATAGTTGGATCCCGATACTCGCTGCGAGTAAGAGTTACTCCTGGGAGAGTTTTACACATTACAATTAGCCGATCAAGTAGGTGTCTAGAAAGGTGTCAATGGGGTTATGCCTCTAGGAAAACGAGGTTTACTTTAATTAGGTCCGTGAAAAAGCATGGGGAACTTCCCTCAAAGTACCGGCACTGGCCTGGCTGAAAGATTGGCGAACTTGTAGAGTGTAATTAATCCCGGCTAGTCTTTCCTTTTAGGGTTTGAAGGATGATTTGACAAAAACAGTGGGAGCCATCCTGATTAGATATATTAGATAACCAATCAAATCTTACAAGAGCATGCGCTGAGTGTTTTCTTCTCTCTCTCTCTCCAGGTAGCGACCATATCACGCCTTAATCAAGATAATAATACGGATGTATTGACCGAACCTGCTTGTTATACTGAGCTGGGGAACGTTGGTCCCACTCCAACTTATAATTGTTATAAGACAGAGCAGGAAATAGGGGATTACCAGAATTCCTGTGCCGCCCAAACAAAGAAAGTGCATGCTGATGCATCTTCTTCGGGTGTGTTCATTACAGAAAACTGTTTCTCAGTATCCTTTACGCCCTGGGTATGAGATACCGGATCAGGATCCAAGAGATGTAATTTGTTACATGGGATACAGATAGGTAGAGAACTGAGAACGAGTGATAAACTTCATGAGATAGAAAACGGTGCAAGTGTTGCAACAAAGTCTGTTGGTAGTTATCACCCTGTATTAGCAAATACATTGATTCTGAACAAATGTTATTAGATACCGAACCTGATATACAACATCATATCAGTCTCTTTATTAGTAAAGAAGGATATAATTTTATATTGTTGGATAATGTTTTGAACATTTCCTATATCAAGAGTTGATCGGTTCAGGCACGTTATCTAAAAGCATTGACGTTCTAAATCAAACCACTGTTCTTAGTATACAGAACACACACAAGAGGAAGAGTTCAGAAATGAATGGGTCCTTCTTGAGGTATTGTAGACTAGGTCATATCAATGCGACCCGACTAGTCCCCTGTCTACACATGCCAAGACCGGTTCTTTGTACTTCATTACATTCTCTGATGATCTCTCAAAATTCAGACATATGTTCATGTTGAAATACAAGTCCGAAGCTTTTGAGATATTCACAGAATATAAGTTAGAAGTAGAGAACCAAAAACGGGTATAAGTATTATGTCCTTTGATGAGATCAGGGAGGAGAATACTTGAGCACGGGATTCCTAGACTATTCTAAAGGAGAATGAGATTCTCTCTCAGCATTACTCCTCCGTATACACCATAGCATGATGGTATATCGGGGTGGAGCAAAAGCACCTTATGTGATATGGTGTGCTCTATGATGAGTACTACTGAGTTTCCTATTTCCTTTTGGGAATTATGCACTTGAGAATAAGCATACCTACTGAATAAGGTTCAAATCAAATCAGCTGCCTACCACTTCATATGTGATATGGAAAGGGAAGAGCCCATATCTTAAGATTGTTAAGATTTGTGGTTGTCCGACCTATGTCTAAAAAGAAAAATCCGGACAAGCTCGAGGCAAAGTCAGATCTTTGGAAGTTTGTTGGATATTCCAAGCATTTGCAAGGGAATATCTTCTACCTAACCGAGGAACAAAAGATGTTTTGTTTCTCAGCATGCCACTTTTGTGAAAGGGAATTTCTTGTGAAAAAATTAGTGGTCATGAGGTAGAACTGGAAGGAGTTCCAGCTTTACAAACTACAGCAGATGATTTGGTAGAACCGATGGATTCAATAGTATCCAACAAACCTCGGCCTCTCCGCCGATCTAGTAGGGTTCCTCACCCACCTAAGAGATACTTCGGTTACTCTATGACAGTGGGAACGAGGATTGCATCATGAGATGATGACCCAACAATTTTCGAGTAGGCCATCAGGAGTGCGACTCTGTAAGAATGGCTGGTTGCTTAGCGATCTGGGATGGAATCCTTATACACCAACAAAGTATAGACTTTGGTTGCTTTATCTGAAGGGTTAACCCATCAGGAGCAAGTATATCTTGAGAAGATTACATGGCGTACATCAAAAAGTTGAGACTTTCAAAGCTATGCTTAAGTCCATCCAGATCCTACTTGCCTCTGCTACATACCATGACTACGATATCTGGTGGTTAGGTGTCATGACTGCTCTTCTAAATGATGATTTGGAAGAGAGCGTTTATAAGTACACAGCCAAAGGGCTTCGTAGACAGTGGGAGCAGCGGAAACGAGAGCAAGATGTTTTATGTGATAAATCAGGCATCGCAGAGTTGGAACATCTGTTTTGATGTGGTAGTCAAAGAGTTTGACTTCATCAAAATGGTAGATGAACCTTGTATATACAAAAAGGTAGTAGAGAGTATGGTGGTGATCCTCATAGAGTACGTGGATGACATACTCTTGATAAGGAAGGAGTTTCCTATGCTACACTAGGTCAATCTTCGCTTATCACAATGTTTCTCCATATAGGATCAAAGTGATACCTACTAAATCCTGGGTTTTGGATCTATGAGATAGATCTAATTGGATATTAGGATACTCACTAGTTGTAGTGAGATGGTATCAATCGATCCTGGGGAGAATCACTGGAAAGGTTCCAGGGTGATAAGGACGACTGAATGTCAGTCGCAGGCATTGTCTTTACCCTCAGTGGAGGGACGGTATGTTGGAAGAGTTCCAAGCTAGATACCGTGACTTACTAGACGATTAAAGGCAAGATACATCGTTACTAAGGATGCTACCAAAGAGGCAGTCTGGATATATATAAGTTCATAAGCTGAACTTCGTTCCTGTCATTGTGTGACAATGGTGTTATGGCTTCGGCCTAGGAACCCCCGTCCCATCAGAAATCCAGATATAATTCTTAGGTAGTATCACCTGATCATGGAGATGGTTGATCTTCAGGGAGATCCAGGTTAGGAGAGTAGACACAGAGGACAATAGCGTGGATCAACTCACAAAGGCCTTTTTCCCAGTAGAGACTTTTATGGGATGGTTGAGTACGAGATACTTCAACCATAGCTAAATGTTGGGTATGTGATACCACAACAGATGGCCCTAGTGCAAGTGGGAGATTGTTAGTTATATGTATGCCCTAGAGGCCATTACTGTACATACGATGTATATTGTAATGGATGCTTGGACATATATAGGGAGGACTTTCTTGCTCGACATGATAGTATGCTATCTGGTTATACGTTATCTTAACATGTACTCTGATTGTCTCTCTGTTACATGTTGATAAAGCCCTTAGGATATGTACTCGACTACTGGGACTATGATGAGATCATACTAGTAGGGCAACGGTAGTCGACGAGTACATCCTATAACTGTTCCTAGTCGAGGGTGTATCGAGACAGGACATCGATACACCAGAGTAGACTAGCGTATACGCATCTTGACCCATATGATGGGCGATGGATGATCCCATATCCATCGGTGTTTGACATCAAGGATGGTGTACGGGTGCTCAGTAGAGACTGGGTACACTGGACGGACTTGCCGAGAACTCCCAGATGATATTATACCTCACGTCAGATGGTAGTTCTCCGGTGACACTGGTACAGAGTAGTCTGTTGACCCGAGATCGTCATAGAGTCTTGTATGATTCCCACTGTGCTTTGATTTCCATCATACCACGTCCAAGAGGGCGTGCAAAAAGGTGGTTTTTGGGTACAGTCCCGAATCACATGGAGGCAATGAGTGATAGGAGGGGATTCGTCTCTCCCGGTATAAGGAGTTGATGTTGTGCTGTGTTCGATTGGCTATAACAGGAAATCCCTGGCCAGGGTTGCTGAGATTTACTGGTAAGTGTTATCAGTAGTTTCTCGAACCGTTATAGACCTCATATCGACACGACTTATCAAGCTACTGGGGTCTGACGTTTACCACCCCTGGGCGAGATATGAGACATATCAAACGAAGAGACCGGACTGTACGGGAGTGTTACTGATTGGATTCGCAGGAGTATGTACAGGCTTGCTTGTTGATCTTCTGATCGCTCAATACCTGGGTGGCTGTTACATTTTGCTGACCGCTTGCAGCTTGTGGGTGTTTGATATGATCATCATCTACTGCCGGCGTATTGACGATTCTTTAGAGTCCTACACAGAGGTTTCTTGACTCAGGAAAAATGGAGTAGGGGCACATGTGATATGTGTAGGACCGAGGATAATGCGATATGACATACCGTATTCTATTCACGCGATATTTGATATCAGCCGGGTCATCGGATCAAGTGTTGATTCGATGAATCGGTAAATGATATATTAGTCGGTTAGATGCGATATAGACGGATTGTCGGATCAAGTGTTGATTCGATGATTTAATGTATAATTATATATATATGATATATTAAATTACATTAACTAATATAAGCTCACAAAAAGATTCTTTTTCTCACTCGGGTAATACATTGATATATATGCAATATATGTTAATTGTATTATTTTATTTTGTTATAATAAATATTATATATGTGATATATAATATTGTAACATGATATGCTTACTAATGCAACATGTTTAGTGGAGATTAAACAAGGTTACGGTTTGAATTGGGTTAGTTCATTCATGAACATTCTAGAAGGTTTTTCTTTTGTCATGAGCAAAGATATTTGTGCTTGATATTTTGTAATGACTCATTCTTAACCCAACCTAAATCCTAGCCCTAGTTAAATCTCTACAAAGGTTTAGTTGACCATGGTTACATTATTAATCATATATTATTTCATTATTCATCACAAAAAGGTTTTAATGATTCTTCTTCTTCTTCTTCTTCCTTGAGTTCTTCATGGAAAAGCTTTCTAGCTTTTTCAAAGGTGATGAAAATGAGTGAGAAATAGAAAACAAATGAGAGCTAAAATCCTACTTCATCATCCTCATCTACCCTTGCCATTTAGATGAGGGTGTTCACTTCATTTAGTGAGTGAGAGCTTGTGTTAATGAAACTTCAAGGTAGATCATCTTTGTTATCGAAGATCAAAAGCAAACTTGCATCTTTCTCTTCGTAGAGCCTCTCGAGAGTCTGGAACAAGATGATCGCAGCGAAGGGACATCAACACGGAGCTTTAGAAGTGAAGGACCGGATCAACAAAGGTTGTAATCCCTCTCACTTAGTGTTAAAGTGTTTAACATGCCTGTTTTCGCCTAAACTCTAGTATAAAGATCTTGTTTAGCGTTGTTCGGCACGGCTAAATTTTAAATCCGGCATGGTTGATGCCTCGTAGACCCTTGTTAGAGTGCCTAGCATCCCTACACTCATCCCGGTCATGCCCCAAACAAATAATATACAAACTTGCAGAGACGGCAGTCCACAAGTCGGACGCTCACCCCGTAATATCAAATGTACAAATGAAACTAAACTGTACTACCATTGCACCATTGGCTATCCACCATGACAATCCAACCACAACCACAGCACAACACAGAACATCAACGTGAATGTCACGTTCGGAAACCCGTCTAAAAGAACATATAGCAATTAGACGAGTTGTACCGCTCGAATGACATTCACGGTCGCAGATAGTAATGCATGTACTGTAAAAATTTAAACAATGCTAAAATATCGACTTCGAAACACCCTGAATTGCCTCCAAACCAAAAGATAATCATATATCCAAACTGGGCAAAACAAACAATACTATTTAACCAATATTCCAGAGACTAGAAAACACCACAAAACCTAAGCCCAGAAGCCTTCATAAAACTGGCCAAACCGGTTTTTCTTCACATTTGGCAGGGCCATAAAAGGTATTTTGGGCTCGTATTTGGGGTGTGTTCTAGTGGTCTCCAAAGTAGCATTCTGCAATTGTTTTAAAAAAATTTTGAAGACTCTGCAAATTCGACAGAGACTGGAATAATAGTGGTATTGTTTCGGAGTTGTTTCGGTTTTGATACTTTAACATTGTCTAAAACATCTAGCTAAGGGTTTAAGGGTTGGATTTAATACCATGTTGGGTTACGGCAATGCCCCGGCCATCAATCCGTGACCAATTGCGGAACAAAAATTTTCAAAACTGGCGCTACCACAACCCGATGCCCGGATCTACCCAAAACCCTATACTAGCAAGCTATAAAAAGAGGTTAGGAATGGTTATACCGAATCGATCCATGTCCTTCGATCTTCAATCACCTTCCCAAGATCCTAGAGACCACCTCGATCAAGCTTGGTCGCCGGTCGCCCTCCATCGAAGATGATCCACCCGAGAGTCTATGAAACGAGCTCCAACCTCATGGACGAGGTAACTAGGGTTCTAGATCGCTATACTAGATATCCTAGGAGATGTAGAGAGTGGTGAAGGAATTATTTGTCTCAAAACACCTTAGGTTTCTCAACTCATAAGAGGGTTAGGGTGGAGGAAGAAGATGAAGCTAAAGGATGAGAGAGAGAGGCATGACAACTTAAGAAAGAGAATGAAGTGTTGTGTTTTGTGTTTTTTGTTGTGAGATATTTTCCAAGAAACCATAATAAAATGACTCAAGTCAAGAAAAATATCTCTAAAATATCTCACAACCCAAAACAAAATGACAAGCATGCCCCCATGGTCACCTCATGAGTCACCTCTAATTAATGCCACTAATCACCTCATCCTCTACATCATTAACCATTTAATCCTAAATGGTTAAGTCTAAATGAGGTGGCATCTTCTAGAAGTAATCTTGTAATAAATTATAAGAATACCCCTCATCTGTATATACATACACGTATCCGTATTCCGAAGAATACGAATACAATGAGACAAAAATAATCCATCAATATAATACTAGAATCCGGCATAAACCAAAGCCGCTAGTATTATCCATCCGAATCCTGATACGTGCATAAGTGCACATGAATGATCGAACCCTGCCGTAAAACCATATGGCCTCTACATCATTTCGCCCGAATCAGGGAAACCCTCTATGTAGGACTCTAAAGACTCATCAATACGCTAGCAGTGGGTTTAACCACAAGCACATCAGCGGCACTACCTGTACGTTACGGCTACCCAGGTATTGAGCGAAAAGGAGGCAGACGGGCAAACTCATCCTGAACCCCTACTGAGCCTGACAGTGACAATATCCGTACAGTCCGGTCCGTTCGTCTATGAGTATCGCATATCGAGTTTACGGGGTGGATATAGTCAAACCCCTAATAACACGACATTTAGTGTCGGTATGAAACCCATCACCACCTGAGAAACTACAGATGCTAGATCAATAATTCTCGACTACCTTGGCCAAGGATTTCTGGTAATGGACACCCGGGCACAACATGACATCAACCCCCAATACCGGGAGAGACGAATCCCTGACAATCCGCTCACTTCCTCCATGTGGCTCTGGACTGTACCCAACTAAAACATGTTCGCACGACTCCTTTGAGCCGTGGTAGGGTAGTAATCAAAGCACAGTGGGAACTCATACAAGACAAATGACGATCTCAGGTCGATAGACTAACCTGTACACATGTCATCTGGGAACTTCTATCTAACAATAGGTATACTACCAACTAGCAGGTTCCCGGCAAGTCCGTCCAGTGTACTCATAACCCAATAAGCACCTGTATACTATCTTAGGTAAACAAACTGACACCAATGGCTAATGAGACCTGGACACCGCCTGTCGTCGGGGTCTCGATCAGTATACACTAGTCTATACTGGAGTATCGATGCCCAGTCTCGATACTTCCACGACTAGGGACATTTAAGGATGTGCTTATAGGCCACCCAGCTCCTACGTATATGATCGCCATCATACTGCTGGTAGTCAAGCAAGAATCTTATGAGCTCTATCAACATGTAATAGTGATCTGTAATACCACATAAAGCATGTACATGATGATAAAGAAAAACCAGATAGCATACTATCATCTCGAATAAGACAGTTCTATCCATATAGGTCCTCTCTCAATCATCATAATCACCTGCTTGCGACTATGATAATTGCCTTGAGTACACTATAGCCAACAAAAATCATCAGTTGTAGTTTATGTAGATGGAACTCCTTCCTGTTTACCTCATGACTACTAATTTGTTTTTCAAGAAATTCCTTTTTTTAAAAGGTGGCATGCCGAGAAACAAAACACCTTTTGTTCCTCGGTGTGGTAGAAGATGTACCCTCGCGATTCTTTAGGATATCCAACAAACTTACACAGAACTGACATTGCCTTGAGCTTGTCGGGATTTTTCCTTTCAACAGAGGCCAGAAAACCCCATATCTTAACTCGTTTAAGATATGGTCTCTTCCCATACCATATCTCATATGGAGTGATAGGCACTGATTTGGTCGGAACCCTATTCAATAGGTATGCGGCTTCTCAAGCGCAAAACTCCAAAAGGAAATAGGTAACTCAGCAGTACTCATCATAGAGTGCACCATATCTAATAGGGTACGATTCCTTCGCTCCGATACACCGTTGTACTGTGGTGTATACGGAGGAGTAAGCTGAGAGAGAATCCCATTCTCTTTTAGATAATCCAGGAATTTCGTGCTCAAGTATTCTCTTCCTCGATCAGATCGAAGGATTATAATACTTTTACCCCTCTGGTTCTCAAATCCATGCTTATTTTATTTGAATTTCTCAAAAACTTCAGACTTATGTTTCAACAGGAACACATGTCTGAATTTTGAGAGATTATCAGTGAATGTAATGAAGTACGAAGAACCATTCCTGGCATGTATAGACATGGGACCGCATGCATCACTATGTATCAGTCCCAAGAGTTTAGTAACTCTTTCTCCGTATCCAGTAAACGGAGTTTTGGTCATTTTACCTTTTAGACATGACTGGCATGTTTCATAAGATGTAAACTCAACCGGATTCAAATATCCATCCTTATGTAACTTTAGCTAGTCTTGTCGCATTGATATAACCTAGTAAACAATGCCACAAGAAGATTTCGTTCATTTCTGAACTTTTCTTCTTGTGTGTGTTTTGTACATTAAGAACTGTAGTTTGATTTAGAACTTATATGCCATTGCGCATACGTGCCTGATCCAATCAACTTTTGATTTAGGAAAATGTTCACAACATTATCCTGTAATACAAAATTATATCCTTCTTTACTTAATAAAGAAACTGATATAATATTGCATATCAGGTTCGGTACGTAATAACGTTCATTCAGAATCAATGTATTACATGTTGGTAATACAAGGTGATACTCGCCAACTGCTTTGACTGCAACATTTGCACAATTCCCTACTTCTAAAGAATGATCACCCTTTCTTAGTTGTCTACCTTTGTTTAGCCCATGAAACATATTACATATGTGGGATTTTGATCCGGTATCAAATACCCAGGACGTAGAGTGTACTGAGAATCAGTTCTCGGTGACAAACACACCCGAAGAAGATACATCAACATGCTCATTCCTCGTTTGGGTCGCATGGGAATCCGGATATTCTCATATTTCCTGCTCGGACTTATAACAATTATAAGATAGAGCGGAACCAACGTTCCCCAGCTCAGTATAACAAGAGGGTTCGGTCAATACATCTATATTATTATCTTGATTAAGGAATGTCACGGTCGTTGCCTAGAGAGAGAAAGAAGAAAACACTCGCGTATGTTCTTGCAAGATAAGATTGGTAATTATTTTATCTAATCTGGATGGCTCCCACTGTTTTTATCAAATCTTCCTTCAAACCCTAAAAGGTAAGACTAGCCAGGATTAATTATACCCTACAAGTTCGCCAATCTTTCAGCAAGGCCAGTGTCGGTACTTTGAGGGAGGTTCCCCATGCTTTCGCAGGGACCTAATTAAAATCAACCTTGTTTTCCCAGAGGCATAACCCCATTGACACTTTTCTAGTCACCTACTTGATCGACTAATTGTAAAGTGCAAAACTCTCCTAGGAGTAACTCATACTCGTAGCGGGTATCGGGATCCAACTATCTCATAGAAGGTATGCAATCTCATTGCAAATTTCAACACTTGAAATTCCTGATAATATTTTGCCCTAAGCGATTTATGACCTTGACAAGGTCAACAAACCATAAACCACAAGTCAAGTTCAACCCATTCATTTCGTGATTGAATTAAACCCATCCACACGACCCTTAACAAGGTTAACAAGGCCGTACGACTACCCTAATCCAATTGCATCATATGTGTTGCAGATAAGCACTAATCGGCTACCGCACATTATGCCTTGACAAGGTCAACAAACGCAACACGAATACTAAATAATCCTTATTTAAAATGACGAAGGGCTATGACATGTTTTTAAGAAAACCTTTTGCGTAATGAACTTGATATCGTTGTAGAATCGAGTGATTTTGAAAAGGAGTGTTTTTAAGACTTTTACTAGTTTTGCTAAAGAAGTCACTCCCGGTGAAGGAATCTCGGCTCTTTCCTTATCAAAAGAGGTGATGGATATTCATCAAGGAATACCACTATGCAAAGAAAGAACTAGAGACACAATCAAAAGACAAAACCGAGTAGGTGGTAGTATTTGCTAGTTTTGCATGAGGTCACTCCTAGTGAAGGGATCTCGGCTATTTTCTCATCGAATGAGGTGCTAGATATTCATCAAGGAATACCACTATGCTGAGCAAGAACAAGAGCTACCAGTTTTTAAAACAGGATTCTACAACATTTTTAAGTTTCTTTTTTTTTCAATAATCTCATTAATGAAGTCCCATCATTTATGCTTCCTAAGCATCACAGATAATGAAACGAAAATACAACGTACGCTTATACCATCCGCATTCGTCACGGGGTCCCATCATGCACCCTTAAGTTAGATAACTAACCACAGAGCGGGGGCAGGACTAGCGCGGATGCAAAACATAAGCAACGTTTATTATATATCATATATATAATATTAAGCATTCGTCTCACGCAGTTATATGCTCTCATCACAGAACATTGCAGCAAAAGTCAACATATAAAATATTGGATATACTAGGTGTTGGGTTTACCTAGCACCTCATCTAGGGTTTGGAAGCATCACACATTCTAGGATTTAAATTTTAAAGGTGCTAAGTAAACTAAACAAGAATCTTAAACTAGAATTTTTGGGTAACAAGCAAAGTATCATATACTAAAATGAGAATCTATCACTAAGTGTAGAGATTACAACCTTTGTAGACCTCCCTTAGTGACTCTTTGGACCTTTGAGAGTTTGGAACGGATAGCTTGAGTCCTTCCTTGTCCACGATGATCCACCCGAATTCCCTTTGCCCAAAACTCCTTGCTTTACTAGATTTGTGAAAGAAGTATAGCAAACACCCTACACAAATGGGCTAGATGTGTGTAGAATGATGAGGTGGTTTGTATTCTATAATCAAAACCCTTTCTTTTTATCAACCTCACTCAAATGAAAACTCAAGAGATAAAGAGAATGAGAAAGAAGATGATAATGGCAAATTATGAGATGAGAATGAATAATCAATATTAAATCATTCTCACCTCAAACTATGGATAGTAATTATCTAGAGATTTATCATTGAGTTAAAAAGCCAAAGGAAAATTAACTCATGGTCAAAAATTAGGTCAAGTGTGGTCAAATGTAGATAATTAACCATGAGTGAATTATCTTTTCTTTAACTCAAAATAAATAAATTATACATAATTACAAGCATGTGAGTCTTACATTGCCACCATTTGTGTATCATCAACCATGATACTATGTATGCATGTATGTATGTGTCCATGCACATCATCATATGCATACATGCATGTATACTTCATCAAAGAAAAGGGTTAAAACAAAGAATTAATCTAAAAGTCAATATTAAATCAACAGTTGATTTAACAAAACGGTCATTATCACATATGACCCGACTAATAGAAAAACGCCCGATTAATATACGGTATCACATATACGTATTTAATCGGGTTCCGTGCATATCTCATATGCACACCACATCTTTTCTCCTGAGCCAGGAAACTTCATTATAGGACTCTAAGACTCGTCAATACGCCGGCAGTAGGTGATGATCATATCAAACACCTACAAGCCGCAAGCGGTCAGCTAAACGTAACGGCCACCCGGGTATTGAGCGATAAGAAGAAAACCAGCGAAGCTGTCAAAACTCCAGTCGAGCCAACTGGCAACACTTACCATACAATCCGGTCACTTCGTCAGATATGCTGCATATCGAGTCTAGGGATGGAATCGTCGACCCCAATAACTCAATAAGTCATGCCGGTGTATGGCTCATAACAGATCGAGAAACTACTGATAACACTTATCAGTAAATCTCAACAGCCCTGGTCAGGGACTTTGTTGGAGATAGTGCCCTCAAAGTCAATTATTGGATCGCAGGTATATGATTGCAATGATTGAGGCAGTACCTATACCAATATGACAGTCTTGCTCGAGATGATAGTATGCTATCTGGTTTGTCTTTATCATCGTATACATGCTTTAGTTCACTATTGCGTGATGATAGAGCCCATAGGATTCTTGCTTGACTACCAGCAGTATGATGGCGATCATATACGTAGGAGCTGGGGTCTGTAAGCACATCCTTAAAAGTGTCCCTAGTCGTGGGAGTTTCGAGACAGGGAATCGATACTCCAGAGTAGACTATTGTATACAGTCGAGACCCCGACGAGGGGCGGTGGCTGGTCTCACAAGCCACAGGTGTCAGTTGGATCACCTAAGATGTATACAGGTGCTCATTAGGTTATGAGTACACCGGACAGGACTCGCCGGGAACATGCTAGTTGGTATTATACATATTGTCAGATAGCAGTTCCCTGGTGACATGTGTACAGGTTAGTTTGTCGACCTGAGATCGTCATTTGTCTCGTGTGAGTTCCCACTGTGCTTAGATTACTACCCTACCACGCTCAAAGGAGACGTGCAAACAGGTTTTAGTTGGGTACAGTCCCGAGCCATATGGAGGCAGTGAGCGGATCGTCGGGGATTCGTCTCTCCCGGTATTGGGGGTTGATGTCGTACAGTGCACGGGTAGCCATCACTAGAAATCCTCGGCCGAGGTAGTGGAGAATTACTGATTTGGATCAGTAGTTTCTCAGGTGGTGATGGGCTTCATACCGACACGAATTATCGCGTTATTAGGGGTCTGACTTTATCCACCCCCCTAGACTCGATATGCGATACTCTTTAGATGAACGGACCGGACTGTAAGGATATTGTCACTGTCAGGCTCGGTAGGGTTTCTGGATGAGTTCGCTCGTCAGCTTCCCTTCCAATCAATACATAGGCAAACGTTACGTACAGCTAGTACCTCTGACGTGCTAGTGGTTATACCCAGTGCCAGTGTGTTGATGAGTCATTAGAGTCCCCCACAGACCGTTTCCCAAGTTCGGGCGAAACATTGTAGAGGCCGTATGGTTTTATGGCAAGGTTTGGAAAATGCACGTGCGTTTTCGCACGTGTCATTTTTCGGGCAGATAATACTGGTAGGCTTTGGTTTAAGCCAGATCCGAGTATTATACTGTGTAGATATAATATCTTTGTATCGGTTGCATTTGTATTCGGTCGCAATACAAATGCGGGTATGTTTATACTGATACGGGGTTATCGTGAAATTCGTTTCAGGATCACTTTTGGAAGTTGCCAGTTTCTTATTTTCTATCACCCGTATTTAACATTCGGTTAAATACGGATTTATCTTTTCTTCTTGAGGGTGAGTCATAGGATGAGTCATGTGTGTGGATGCTTCTAGTAGGTGACTAGGATGGTGAGATGGCTTTGTGCATTAATGGAGCATTTATGTGTTGATGACTATGTGTTATGAATCATTGTTTCATTAAATGAGTTCATACTAGGTGTTTAGATGACTCATTTCTTCATTAATGTTATGGTCACTCTCCCCCCTCCTACACTCACCTCTCCCCTCCATAAAAGTGGCCGGCCCTCCCCTCCTCTTCACGCTCATGGTTGTTAGAAAAAAGATATAGTTATTTGGTTCATGGAAATTAAGCATACTCATTTCACATTTCCACCCGATCCAAAAGGCGACTTCATTAACCGTTCGTCCATAGCTTTGGACGTAACGAGAAAAAGTGTTCTACTCATTCTCTATATCATCTTGGTCGTCTCTTTTAGCAAACTTGATGATCGAGTTGCCTCGGTTCAGAGGCGGGAGCCCGTTTAAAGATCCGTCGACGTGGTGCCACCTGGACGAGAAGACTGGAGATTCAGGAGATCGGAGCAGCCGCAACAAAGCGTGGGATGATGGTTGAAGACCGAAGGACTCGAATCGTTCGGTATAACATTTCTACCCACTTTGTAATTTGTTAGTTTAGCTTTAATGGCAGATCCGGGTTACAGTACGCGATAGCGCCAGTTGTAAAAAGTTTTTGTTCCGCATTTGGCGTCTGTTAGACGGCCAGGGCGCTACCGTGGACTTACAGTGGTATCAGAGCCTCACCATTAAGCTATACTAACTTGTGCTAACACGTTTAAAATATCGATCGAACGGATTTTCGAAAAACGCAAATTCCAGGGTTAAAGTTTCTGTCGATTTTAAACAGTGTCTAAAAATTATTTTACATAACAAAGAAAACTAAGCAGGCTTTTCTAAGCATACTGGAAAAATTTGGGCACTTGATCCCACAATACCACCCCGGATCCACGGTCAAACCTAGGGTTTGACCGCGTAACCGCGGCGCTTTAGTGGGAACAGTGCACCAACTTTTTCCAGAGAGCTTATTTTTGGAAATTGTGGTTTTTGGTATCTACCTTTTGGGCCCAGATTTTGTTTCTGTACAGCATATGTACGTGGGGCCCACTTCGGGAAGTTTTGTCGATCGAAATTTTAAACTTGTTAGTATGCAGTATTTACATTATATCTCCGACCGGGAATGTCATTTGAGCGGTAAACCGCGTCTAATTGCTATAGTTCTTTTAGACGGGTTTGCGAACGTGACATTCGCGTTGATGTTCCGTGTTGTGCTGTGATGTTGCGGATATGTCGTGGTGGATAGCAGGGTGCAATGATAGTGCAGTTTGGATTTATTTGTACATTTGATATTGCGGGGCGAGCGTCCAACAAGTGGACAGCCGTCACTGCCTGTTGTATAATATTCTTTTGGGGCACGACCGGGTTGAGGTCGACGTACCCGTTGTACATATTTTTATTTCTGTACTGGGTTTATCCCGCGAAGGAGTGCACGGATAGCCGGGTTCTAGAGGGCAATAGGTCCGTATCTCATAGCTTTGAGAGGCAGACTATTCGCCGCACTCGTAAGGGGTACAGGTTGACCCAAGGAGGGGTGCTCAATTTACCGGATTCCGTGAAGTGCCGGGTGTTCCATTCACTATGCTGTGGGGGACTACCTCGCTTCAGATTTTGGCGGGTAACTTGCCGCACCCGTAGAGGTCTAGGTTTCATTGCACAGGCTATCCACACGACCAGGGGAACGTCAGGTTTCAGTAGCGGCTCTGTGAAACCTGGGGATCCCAAATTATCTGTATTGTTCTGTGATGCTTATTACTTTTCTGTAATGTTGCATATTATCCCGCCTGAGCGATTATTGTATATTGGTATATATACTATTAGATGTTGTATATGTTTTACACCCGCGCTAGTCCAGCCCCCACTCTGTCGTTAGTTAAGTAACCTAACGGGTGATGACGGAACCCAGTGACGAATGCGGATGGCATATACGAACATTATATTTTCGTTCTTTTCTGGTGTGATTATTTGATGGGACTGCATTGATTCTTATCAATGCAAGGATAAAACAAACCTATTTTTGATGTTGTTGGAACGAATTTTAAAAGGTGTTATTACAAAGATTTTTCCTTTTGTTTTGCATAATGATATTCAGTTAGAATATCCTGCACCTCATTCGACGAGGCAAGGGCCGAGATCCCTTCACCGGGAGTTACCCCTTGAGCAGAAGTTTACGTCAAGGTAATAACTATACTATAGTCGATTACAAGTTGCTTTGCATAGCGGTATTCAGTTAGAATATCCTGCACCTCATTCCACGAGGAATGAGCCGAGATCCCTTCACCGGGAGTGACCTCTTTAGCAAAAGGTTTTCGCCACTATATCTTTATAAAAAGCTATCAGGTTCCTTCAACAAGATCAAGTTCATTACGTTAAAGGTTTTTCGCCAAAAACCAGCCGTAGCCCTCCGTCATTTCTTATGGATGGTCAGTAGTATTCAAGTTATGTTTGTTGACTAAAGTCAAGGTATAGTGTTTGGTAGCCGCTGGGTATTCATCTGTTGCATAGATAAATGTGTTGGTTTGGGACAGTCGTATTACCTTATTGACTAAAGTCAAGGGTATGTACGGGTGGGTTCAAATCAACCTGGACAATGACGGATAGAACTTGACATGTGACTTATGATTTGTTGACTAAAGTCAAGGTCATAAGAGCATGAGGCAAAAATCATATCGGGAGTTTCAACCATACAGGAAACTTGCCAGGCATGCGCATACTATCTGGAGTGTGATAACTTGAGTGGCTTCCATCAAGTTATCATGCGATGATAGTTGGATCCCGATTCTCACTGATGAGTTAGTTTACTCTTCGGGTAATCCCGACTAATTTTTCTTTCAGGTTTGGAGGAGAATTTGAGATTACAGTGGGAGGTTTACTGATTAGATAAAGTGATAACCATTCTGATCTAGGTTAGAGTGCACGCAGAGTGTTTCTTTTCTCTCTCTCTTTGGCAGCGACCTATGACCGACCCTAGACTATGATTCAGTGACCAAGTTGACCGAACCTTCTTAAAACACTGGATTTTGGATTGTCCAAGTTGCATAAGTCTTTGCTGCTCCTTCTTTTACCCTTTGTATTTCTCAGAACACCCCGTATTACAACGGACACCCACTTCCATTGGATAGATCCATCGTATGGTTATATACGAACTCGAAGGGACTTCTTCGAGGATGGATCCAGGTTCAGGAGAAATAGAATCGGTTTATTCAGTTGTCTTTTATTATCACCTTCTCTCAGGTTGCGAGGGCTCCTTAGTTTAGGAGAGTACACCTATTACACTTATTGGATAGTCTTATTCCAAACCATAGGCAGGTGCCGAAAGGTAGGGAATGAAGAAAACCATATAATCTAAGTAGGGTGTACAGAAGGTAATAACTAAAGACAAAATAAAGGGATTAGAAAGAGGGCAAAGTAAATTGCGACTGTTATCATTCACGACCAAACCGCGTACTTCATCGCCTCTCCTATTTCACCTTTGTTTTTTCCCCAGTTCGGGAGAAATAGAATAAGATATTATTCAGTTGTCTTTTATCATCACCTTCTCTCAAGTTGCGAGTACTCCTTGGTTTAGGAGGGTACACATATTATGCTTACTGGATAGTCTTCTTCCAAACCATAGGCTGGTGCCGAACGGTAAGGAAGGAAAAAAACCATTTAGCCTAACGATGGTGTACAGAAGGTAACGACTAAAGACAAATAAAGGGATTTGGAGAGATGGCAATAAAATATACGGTTATAGTCATGAATTGGATTATGGAAGAGGCATTACTAGGAATACCAGGATACCCCTACGAGACATTTTAATGTTTCAATTCCACTGCGCATTGTTAAAAGAAAACTGTTTTCCCGATTAGATACTTACTCCAGGGTATGTATTTACCAGGTTTCATTCTCATATCTGTATGGTTTTTTCAGATGATGAGTGGGAGTAAGTTATTGGGAATTAGGTGATCATCCTCATTATATCAGAATTCGTTGTAATTGGTGATATTTGAGGAAATCGCCTGGGTAAAGTTTTCAACCTACGATGCACAGGTTTTGAGTTATTCAACTCAGCGGACTTATACAGAGTATTGTATGTTGTCCAGTGTCCGTCAGGACAAAGGGGTAGGTCCTCATACTATGTTCTGTTTACTTATAACTTCTCTAGTTTTTAGACAAGTGTTTCGTAGAAATACAATGTCTAAGTTTTGAGAAGTTGTGGGTATAAGAATAAAGTAGAACCAGGTGTCACAAGTATCGGGATTCTTCAAAGAAATTGAAGATGTAGATTCTTGTGATTGGTATTCAGATGATAGTAATGGTTTTGAGAAACTTGTTTCTCTTTCAGGTTACTCGTAATTGGATGGATTCCTAAGTTGAGTAATGCTGATTAGCCGCTCTCTATTAAGTTGATATGCACTAGAGAAAGCTGCATGATTTGAATTTGGTTCCAATTAAATTAGTGCCTCTATTTCTATAGTATATAGAATGGTTCATATCTTAATGATGTTAAGATACGGGGAGTTGTCCAGCTTATGCTTAAAACCAGACACTGGATAAATCAAGGCACGTTCCTGTAATGGCAGTTTGTGGGTCGACCCTGGCTTTGACGAGGGTTGACATTTCTAACATCTGGAAGATCAATAGTGATATTGTTCTTGACTCACCACAGTTTTATTAAAATGGATTTTTTCAGAAAACAGTAGTGGGAGTATGGTAGAACTGGAAGTGATTCCAGAACAGCAAATGATTACGGAAAATTTAATAGGACCTATATATTCAATCAGGTTTGACATTTTCATTAGCCACTCCGCAGATATGGTGGGTAACCTCAGACACCCGAGAGGTACTCCGGTAGCCTCAAGGACGGTGACAGGGAGGTTCTTGTTTACCCAGACTTGACACTACTGTTGTTCCAGACCATGAAACTCGGCAGGAGGATAAGTATAGCGTCATTCTAAACTAGCTTTAGAAGTACACGAATATATTATTCTGCCAGGGGTTGTCATAGTCAGTGGGAGCAGCGGAAGCATAGTGGGCAAGTAACTTATGTCTATTTATAGGCTTGAGCAAATATAGCGGAGATAAGATCATCCATTTTTGATGTGACAGTCATGGGTTTGACTTCATCAGAATAGGAGATGGATCTGTTAAGAAGGTAGTAGGGTGTAATGTCCTGGTATTTGGATGACATACACAGAGTAGGAAGAAAAATTCCTATACTACGATCGGTTGTACTGTTGTCATCACATAGTTGTTTCTCCACAAAGGATATGGATATAATATCGGACATTCTGGTTACTATATCTATGGTTTTAGATCTAGATTTGGGTAGTTTCCCAATATGGGTATTTTGACAGTATTCTAATGGTATTTAGAATAGATGACTCCTGGCATGGTGGTGTACCTGCAGGTGATGGAGTCACCCTCTCTAAAGGTGTCTTACAAACTAAAGGAGAGAGGGATGTGTATGATTGGCAGATCACTTGCTTAGGCAATTGAGTCAATCGTGAGATGTCAAGTACCACACCAGATGTTGTTTTTGCACTAGATGCGATAAGTTAATATTAATCCAATCATGGAGAAACATTAGTAAGCAGTTTTAGAACATGAGTGCATGTTCTACGGATTTGATGACGGCAGCCTCCTTCGGGAGACGATTATCATTCCAGGCTTCGAAGGTGACATGGTTGACAGAGTGATTCTCAGAGTTATAGTTTTTCCTCTGACGAAGGACAGTATTATGGACAGGTGGTCCAAGAGGATACTGTGGGAGGAATGGTGCTGGATACTGATTAGGTTCAGTTATCGATACAGTCTAAGAAGTTTGGATTTGGAGTTCATTTATGAACTAGGTCCCATCAGATATCCAGACATATTCTAAGACAGGTATTACTCGATTCGGGAGATGGCTTTCTCCGCGAACTTGAGATTAAGAGTGACATAGAAAGAAACATCAGGGCGGATCCACTCACTGAGGCTATTTCTCGAACACAAGAGTTTTACAAACTAGCTTTGTGAAACTGATTGGTAGAGGAGTTGGATGTTCGGTATCACACGGGCTGTGAGTATGCGAAATCGCAATAATTAGCCTTGAGTGCAAGTGGGAGATTGTTGGAGATAGTGCCCTCAAAGTCAATTATTGGATCGCAGGTACGTGATTGCAATGATTGAGGCAGGACCTATACCGATATGACAGTCTTGCTCGAGATGATAGTATGCTATCTGGTTTGTCTTTATCATCGTATACATTCTTTAGTTCACTATTGCATGATGATAGAACCCATAAGATTCTTGCTTACTACCAGCAGTATGATAGCGATCATATACGTGGGAGCTGGGGTCTGTAAGCACATCCTTTAAAGTGTCCCTAGTCGTGGGAGTTTCGAGATAGGGCATCGATACTCTAGAATAGACTACTGTATACAGTCGAGACCCCGACGAGGGGCGGTGGCCGGTCTCACAAGCCACTGGTGTCATTTGGATCACCTAAGATGTATACAGGTGCTCATTGGGTTATGAGTACACCGGACAGGACTCGCCGGGACATGCTAGTTGGTATTATACATATCGTCAGATAGCAGTTCCCTGGTGACATGTGTACAGGTTAGTTTGTCGACCTGAGATCGTCATTTGTCTCGTGTGAGTTCTCACTGTGCTTAGATTACTACCCTACCACGTTCAAAGGAGACGTTCAAACAGGTTTTAGTTGGGTACAGTCCCGAGCCACATGGAGGCATTGAGCGGATCGTCGGGGATTCGTTTCTTCCGGTATTGGGGGTTGATGTCGCACAGTGCACGGGTAGCCATCACTAGAAATCCTCGGCCAAGGTAATGGAGAATTACTGATTTGGATCAGTAGTTTCTCAGGTGGTGATGGGATTCATACCGACACGAATTATCGCGTTATTAGGGGTCTGACTTTATCCACCCCCCCTAGACTCGATATGTGATACTCTTTAGACGAACGGACCGGACTGTACGGATATTGTCACTGTCAGGCTCAGTAGGGTTTCTGGATGAGTTCGCTCGTCAGCTTCCCTTCCAATCAATACATAGGCAAACGTTACGTACAGCTAGTACCTCTGACGTGCTAGTGGTTATACCCAGTGTCAGTGTGTTGATGAGTCATTAGAGTCCCCCACAGACCGTTTCCCAAGTTTGGGCGAAACGTTGTAAAGGCCGTATGGTTTTATGGCAAGGTTCGGAAAATGCACGTGCGTTTTCGCACGTGTCATTTTTCGTGCAGATAATACTGGTAGGCTTTGGTTTAAGCCGGATCCGAGTATTATACTGTGTAGATGTAATATCTTTGTCTCAGTTGCATTTGTATTCAGTCGTAATACAAATGCGGGTATGTTTATACTGATACGGGGTTATCCTGAAATTCGTTTCAGGATCACTTTTGGAAGTTGCCAGTTTCCAGTTTTCTATCACCCGTATTTAACATTCGGTTAAATACGGATTTATCTTTTCTTCTTGAGGGTGAGTCATAGGGCGAGTCATGTGTGTGGATGCTTCTAGTAGGTGACTAGGATGGTGAGGTGGCTTTGTGCATTAATGGAGCATTTATGTGTTGATGACTATGTGTTATGAATCATTGTTTCCTTAAATGAGTTCATGATAGATGTTTAGATGACTCATTTCTTCATTAATGTTATGGTCACTCTCCCCCCTCCTACACTCACCTCTCCCCTCCATAAAAGTGGCCGGCCCTCCTCCTCTTCACTCTCGTGGTTGTTAGAAAAAATATATAGTTATTTGGTTCATGGAAATTAAGCATACTCATTTCACATTTCCACCCGATCCAAAAGGCAACTTCATTAACCGTTCGTCCATAGCTTTGGATGTAACGAGGCAAAGTGTTCTACTCATTCTTTACATCATCTTGGTCGTCTCTTTTAGCAAACTTGATGATCGAGTTGCCTCGGTTCAGAGGCGGGAGCCCGTTTAAAGATCCGTCGACGTGGTGCCACCTGGACGAGAAGACTGGAGATTCAGGAGATCGGAGCAGCCGCAACAAAGCGTGGGATGATGGTTGAAGACCGATGGACTCGGATTGTTCGGTATAACATTTCTACCCACTTTTTAGTTTGTTAGTTTAGCTTTAATGGCCGATCCGGGTTATAGTACGCGATAGCGCCAGTTGTAAAAAGTTTTTGTTCCGCATTTGGCGTCTGTTAGACGGTCGGGGCGCTACCGTGGACTTACAGACTTCCTGTTATAGCCAATCGAGCATAGCACAACATCAACCCCCAATACCGGGAGAGACGAAACCTCTCCTATCGCTCATTGCCTCCAGTGCCTCAGGACTGTACCCAAAGTCTACCTGTTTGCTGAGATCAAAGTACAGTGGGAGGACACACAAGACTCTATGACGATCTTAGGTCTACAGACTAACCTGTACCTGTGTCACCTAAGAACTGCTATCCGACGATGGAAATAATACCACATAGGAGTTCTCGGTGAGTCCGTTCAGTGTACCCAGTCTCCACTGAGTACCCGCATACAATCTTTGGTGTCACCACACCAGATGGATATGGGATCACCCATCGCCCATCAAATGGGACAAGAATGGTATACGCTAGTCTACTCTGGAATATCGATGCACCGTCTCGATACACCCACGACTAGGAACAGTTAAAGGATATGCTTATAAACTACAAGTGTCCCACTAGTATGATCTGCATCATAGTCCCAGTAGTCAAGCAAATATCCTATGGGCTTTATCAACATGTACAGAATGAATAATTTGCATGATCAAATGAACATGTCAAGATAAAGTAAACCAGATAGCATACTATCATAACGAGCAAGAAAGTCATCTATATACATATATACATGTCCATGCATCCACTATACACATAATGGCCTCTAGGGCATACATATATCTAACAATCTCCCACTTGCACTAAGGCCAATTATTAGCATATCTCATACCCAACATCTCAAAAAGTCGCTCATGCTGCGGCTGTAGAAGGACCTTGGTGAGTGGATCCGCTGTATTATTCTTTGTATCTACTCTCCGAATCTCGAACTCTTGGCGATCTATTATCTCCCGGATCAAATTATATCGCCTCAGGATGTGTCTGGATGTAACGTTTTAAAAATAATTAAATAAATAATTAAATGAATAAAATTGTTTAAGTGAATTTTATGATTTTCGGTAAAGCAAAATGTATTTTTCGTAAAATCAAACCGCAATTGTTTTTCATTATAAATTCAAAAATACCTATTTAATTATGTAATTACTAGTAAATAGTGTTTATTTAGCCACTTATAAATTTTTAGTTTAATAAAATATTTTTCCTAAATTAATTAATTTAAATATTAACATAAGCTTTATTTTTACACTAAATTAGTGTAAATTACATATTTAAATGGTTTTAATTTGTAAAAATGAACCATGGCATATTAGAAATTAGTGTGTATCATGCAAAATTTATTTGCAAATTTTCCCATTTTTCTAGAGTTTTCTAGGTTATTTTAGTAAAGAAATGAAAGAAAATGAAGAAAATTCATGAAAAGACATAAAGTGAGATATCATTTGATGAAGTTTCTACACAACTCATGAAACTCTTTTCACTTTCTCCCTCTCCCCCTTGCATGGCCGGCCACACCCCATGGCAGCCCCCCCATTTTTCATTTTTAATTCAACTCCAAAAATCATCAAAAATACTCCAAAAATCCAATTAAAATTCCACAAAATCCTAATTAATTCATACCCTTTATTCTCTACTCTTCTTTACATGGATTTTGGAGTGGGAAAGCATGTATTTTTAGGCTCATTTTCAAGTTTGGACATGAGGTTGTGGAGGTATAAATTCTTCTCTTTTGAATTATTTCTATTAAATGTTCTTTTAAAGCATAATTAGATTTATTATATTAATTCTATGTTTTTTTAAAAATTCAAGTTAGGGTTGTAAATTCAAGTTATGATTTTTGTTAATTATTTAGGGTTATAATAGTTAGTTTAACATTTTTAGAATTAGAAAATATTGCATGGTTGTTAGATTGTAAAATTTTCATATAAAATTGTTTTAAATAAGGAAATTAGCTAACTAGATTT
Source organism: Agapanthus africanus (assembly GCA_030015575.1). NCBI lineage: Eukaryota > Viridiplantae > Streptophyta > Magnoliopsida > Asparagales > Amaryllidaceae > Agapanthus > Agapanthus africanus. The sequence continues at coordinate 252,146,173 of CM057343.1, forward strand.
TTCTAAAATGTGTTTGTGGTTAATATAAAATTCTAATTTGGGTTGTTATCATTGGATTATAGTTTTAGTGGAAATGTTAGCATGTTAATGGAATGAAAAACTTAGTTTGATCACTAGATTACTTTGAGAATTGGAAAATACTAATAAAATGCTATTATTTTGTAAACTAGATTTTGAAAATTCCTAAATAAATGAGATTAAAAATATAATCTATGGTTTCATTAAATCATTATCATCATGAATTGTGGTTTGATACATTAATTCATGCAAAATCATGTTTTGTGGTGGAATTGTGGTATTTTGCTTGAAAAATGTTAAAATTGTTAAAAGTTGCAAACTAGAAATTTTAAATAAATGCAAAATTGTGTAATAAAAATATAGTAATGGTTTGTATAGTCTAGTAATGCTATTTAATGAGTTTTATGACCATTAATTTCATTTAAATGTCAAGTTTTGATGAAAAACGGTATACTGGCATTTTCGGGTTTTTGCGAAATTGGACGGTTTGATGGATTTTAGGGTTTCGATGGATTTATTCATGTTTTAAAATATAAGTAATGTGTTTTAAAACTACGAGTTATTTGTTAATGTCTATCTCGATCCATCGGAGTTTGTACGCCGATATCGAGCGGTATTTGGTTCTTTTGCGTGGACGGGACATAGGTTTTAACCTATGCTTGTTCCTTGTATCGTTTGACTTTTGTATGTGATTCAGTTTACGATACTATTATTATGTTTGCGTTTAGGTACCCCTCACATGGACTGCGGGCGATGAAGAGGAGGATGGCGACACCGTCTTCGGCAGACATGGACCAGGTGAGTAGATGTATATCTACGGAGGGAAGTCGGGTGGATGGCGTTTAGCACCCCCGCAACGTAGAATAGGAATAGTACTTATTGACATTAGGAAACCAGATGTGACCCTAGTAGGACCATAGTATTGACCCTAGGCTGGACTAAACTGATTTAGGAAACCCATATCAGAGGATGAGTACCTTGGAAGAGGTTCGTAGGTTTCAGATAGAAACACACTGAAACTCGTCATGGGGTATACGTGCATGTGTATATATATAGAACTAGGTATAGGTATATACATATATATACAACATGTATATGTGATTCATTGATGTGATATGATATCCGAGGTATGATGAAATTGTGTAACTGGGCTTGATGCCGTGATTCTTGGCTATGCAGTCGTATTAAATTGTTAGCGGATCAGTAGAAAATGATAATGAACAGGTATACGTAAATTATAATGGGTAGTGATGATATTGAGGTACATGGGACTCTAGAATAGAACCCGAACTGTAACTCGTGACTGATCAAGATATGATATAAGTATGACTTAATCACTATATGATACATGTGACATGATATTTCTGAGGATAAACTAAGGATTATTCTATGATGGCAATGATATACGATTGATGTATGCGATTATAGTTTAGAACCTTGATCATGAGATGTGTTGATGATGACATTATACGAATGATGAGACACCTAGGAGATACTTGACCCGTACCCCGATATTGGGATGCCGTACGATGGATTTTACCGTACGAGGCCTAGATATGATGATTGATCCGCACTCTTGGGTCGAGGAAGCCGTACTATGTACGTGACGCTTTTGAGGCTGGATCGCCGACTATTAGAGACATTGGTTCAGACCTTAGGTAGATGCTTGTTTCTTTTGACTAGTTTCTTAGGTTAGTTCCTTAGGATATTAGATGGACACTAGTTAGGTTCGACTCACATAGTGGTAGTTATACTCGTATATCGCAGAGGAGTGGATAATGCACATCTGTCTTGCATTCATACTGTAATCATCATAGTGCATGTTCTTTAATATGTTGCTATAATTAGTATAAACTTTACCTGTTAGGACACCAGCACTATTACCGATGATGCACATATTCTACGCACACTTAATTGCCGGCTCACACACATCATCATCGGTAATTGCTATGTCACGTACACTTTAGATCATATTGTCTTTTATGGATAGAATCAGTTAACAACTAGACCGATATAACATTGTGATTATTCTCTGACATTAGTACAGACATGATAATTATTGCTTAGACATTCATGCATTCATATTTTCATGTTATCCTGCAGTATTATGGGCATATGCCGACACTTATCACATACTTACTCATGATTTTAAGATTTGGATTTCTATGAGATTTCTAGGTTTTTGGGGAAAACCGCAAGAAATTATAAAACCTTCTCTCTCTCTCTCCTCCTCTCTTTTTAAAATAAGATGCGGTTTTCTCGTGATGTATGTGTCGTCCACCATGAGATTTCATGTTTTCTGTTGGATTTCGAGACCCGATTCGAGGAGTGGATGAACCGTCTCGGGTACATGGTGGGCCCGGTATGGTACCCCGGGGCAAGAAGATCGAGTTGTAGACGATGAGCCTGGCAGGGGAAGGCTACCTACCGGTGATGTCTGGCGCGGCGGATATCCGGAGGATACCGACCGTTGTCATGAGATTTAGTGATATGGGCCGATCCGGACTGACGGAGCCCGAGGTATTGAGACTATGAGATTTGAGATTTACATGTTTGTGTCGATGCTTGACACGGATTTCCATGGATTTCATTGTTGATATTTCCGGTTTCTATACTCGTTTTACTATGATAACAGCTAAAGATTTCTTATACAGATACACTTGGATTTCAGGATTGGTTATTTTACATTCATGGTGCATGCATATCCATTCATATGACATAGTATTATATGAGGCACTGACACGAACACGGAGTATCTGTACTTACACGTAGTATTACCCTGCTATTACTAGATGTTTGGGATATAGTAGTGTATTATTATGACCTAGGATAGCGTCGTGCATTCGATTTCTTTTCGTAGATGTCTTCTACTCACGAGTTGGCAACTCACCCCCGTTGTGCCAAATTTTATTTCAGGTTCGATGTACAGGTTTCCGTGGCAGCTTGTTGGCACATTTTTTTTTCTTCAGGGTGATTTGCACGGTAGGTTGGTTCACTTGTATCCGAACCACCATTGTACTTTTATTCATTCATTTGTATCTAGTAAGCTCCATCAACCATACTTGTATTACTTGATAAGTTATTGGACCAGTCTTTTATTTCGACCTTAGAGTCGCGTATGTATTATCCTGATCTGGTGGTTTTGTTTTCTTTTGAGCTTTGAGCCTCGCCCTTTGGCGTTGTATATTATTGTGATTGTTGTGGTTGTCTCCGCCTGTTGGCGTCGAGCTAGCACCCGTTGGGGATGCTTTTTACTGTTTATGTATATTATACTTGTTGTACCCGTTTGGGGGCCAGTTTTTATAGAGGAGACTCTGCCGAAATTTTTGGTAAAATTTGCTGATGTTTTTTTTTCTTGTTTTCTTTTCTTTTCTTCTTTTTCTTCTTTTATGGTTTAGATTTCTGGGCTTCGGCTTACTTGGGTCACGTGGCGTCTCTAGACGCTTCGTAATCTAAGTGCCGGTCACGTTCCGTACTTTCGGGTCGTGACAAAGTTGGTATCAGAGCGCTAGGTTTAACCTTGTATAAGTCTAGGTGACCCTTGGTTGATGGAGTAGGCGAGTTAGGTGGAGTAACGTACCGTGGGTATGGTCCGCGGCATACTTATGATACGCTACTCTGCTTAAGGAGCCTTAGGATGTACATTTGTTTGCACTGTATTTCATTCGTTCCTTTGATCTATCTTCGTCGATGTCGGAGGGTGGTTCTGTTACCACGGGCGCACGGGCAGAGGAAGCTGCGGCTCGAATGCGATAACCATTAGAGTATTGGTTATTCTTGAGGATTGAAGTATTGCTTAGCGTGCGGACGAAGGGTATTCACATGCCGTCCGGATAAAGTTAAAGGGTTCGAACGATTATCAGAAAACCATTTTCCTAAGTTTAAAGCATTCGGAAGAACATGCAGGTATTTCGATGGACCCTCTAGAAGAATGAAACCCTAACTCGACATAATGACCACGAGAACGCCCTTGAACCTTAGGGTTTACGGCAGTTCCGCGGTGCCATTAGTGAGGCTTGGGTTTTTCCTTCTATAGCTGGATCATCGATGCTGGGGTATGTACCGGATATTTTTAAACTGTACTTGAGTGTTGAGCTCTCGGGGAATTATGGGATTTTGATGGATCGATCGAAAAGTTTAATGTAGTCCGGATATCATGTGAAGGGATCGACTATATGGGAGGCTCTAGACATGAGTATTGCCGTTGGTAGCGCAGTCAGCACAGCTGCGAAGAGACGAGTTCGAAGCAATCGACATCAGAGGAAAGAGGCGGACATTGACGATAGTGTTTACGATTGTGATTTAGTGATTTGAATTTCATATTTTCGTTGATTGGATTTTGGTATTTTGAGGACTTTGTTCTACGATTGGTATTTCATGTGTGTACCTTCATTACATTCTAGTTGTGTTTCATATACCGGCTGTATTGATGTTGTTTAGTACATACCCAGTGCACTTGATTTGGTTTTAATACCTTTTGTGATTTTGATTTAATTTCGTGCATATGGGTTACACATGATTTTGATATATGCTTCGACCTAGTTTTTATCCATTTTCGTACTGTGATTCGAGTCTGATATTCGATGTATGTTTTCGTGCTCCATGTGCACCTGATTAGGATTCTTGCGCATACTTGGCGCACTTGATGCGATTTTGTGCACACCAGATGCACTAAATCGGGGTTTTGTGCAGATTACATGCACCTGATTTTGAGTCGTGCACGCCCGTTGCACTTGACAGATGTTTTTGGTGCACACCTGTTGCACTTAGTTTTGTTTTGTGGGTATTCATGGTTTCTGCATTTGGTTTCGATTTCAGTGCGCACCGGACGCACATGACATTTTATTGATGTGATTGGGATTGATTTTAGTTTGAGCAGTATGTTTTCATAATCATTATTATTTGATTTAGTAACCAGGCGGGACGTGTATGTTAAATAAAAGATATATATATAGCTATTTTTTTAAAATTAAACGTCCGCTACTTAGACCGTGACACGTGCATTGCACGGCGATTTTCAAGAAAGGGTTTTGGTATGCTTCTTTATTATGATGATTCGGCGATTTTACTAGGATGCGAACTATATATAAGTTATAGATTGATGTATATTATGATGGTTTTCACATTGGGTTATGATATTTTATTATCGCCATAACTCCGATGATTGCGTCATGCTTGACGGAGTTGATTTTTGATATATATTGATGATTTCGGAGCCCCGACGATTTGAGTGTTTTGCTAAATGTTTTAGTATTTGGAAGGGGAGTTTTAATTTATATTCGGGGACCGAATTTCCTAAAGGCGGGAAGATTATAACGTTTTAAAAATAATTAAATAAATAATTAAATGAATAAAATTGTTTAAGTGAATTTTATGATTTTCGGTAAAGCAAAATGTATTTTTCGTAAAATCAAACCGCAATTGTTTTTCATTATAAATTCAAAAATACCTATTTAATTATGTAATTACTAGTAAATAGTGTTTATTTAGCCACTTATAAATTTTTAGTTTAATAAAATATTTTTCCTAAATTAATTAATTTAAATTTAACATAAGCTTTATTTTTACACTAAATTAGTGTAAATTACAAATTTAAATGGTTTTAATTTGTAAAAATGAACCATGGCATATTAGAAATTAGTGTGTATCATGCAAAATTTATTTGCAAATTTTCCCATTTTTCTAGAGTTTTCTAGGTTATTTTAGTAAAGAAATGAAAGAAAATGAAGAAAATTCATGAAAAGACATAAAGTGAGATATCATTTGATGAAGTTTCTACACAACTCATGAAACTCTTTTCACTTTCTCCCTCTCTCCCTTGCATGGCCGGCCACACCCCATGGCAGCCCCCCCCCCCCATTTTTCATTTTTAATTCAACTCCAAAAATCATCAAAAATACTCCAAAAATCCAATTAAAATTCCACAAAATCCTAATTAATTCATACCCTTTATTCTCTACTCTTCTTTACATGGATTTTGGAGTGGGAAAGCATGTATTTTTAGGCTCATTTTCAAGTTTGGACATGAGGTTGTGGAGGTATAAATTCTTCTCTTTTGAATTATTTCTATTAAATGTTCTTTTAAAGCATAATTAGATTTATTATATTAATTCTATGTTTTTTTAAAAATTCAAGTTAGGGTTGTAAATTCAAGTTATGATTTTTTTTAATTATTTATTGTTATAATAGTTAGTTTAACACTTTTAGAATTAGAAAATATTGCATGGTTGTTAGATTGTAAAATTTTCATATAAAATTGTTTTAAATAAGGAAATTAGCTAACTAGATTTTTCTAAAATGTGTTTGTGGTTAATATAAAATTCTAATTTGGGTTGTTATCATTGGATTATAGTTTTAGTGGAAATGTTAGCATGTTAATGGAATGAAAAACTTAGTTTGATCACTAGATTACTTTGAGAATTGGAAAATACTAATAAAATGCTATTATTTTGTAAACTAGATTTTGAAAATTCCTAAATAAATGAGATTAAAAATATAATCTATGGTTTCATTAAATCATTATCATCATGAATTTTGGTTTGATACATTAATTCATGCAAAATCATGTTTTGTGGTGGAATTGTGGTATTTTGCTTGAAAAATGTTAAAATTGTTAAAAGTTGCAAACTAGAAATTTTAAATAAATGCAAAATTGTGTAATAAAAATATAGTAATGGTTTGTATAGTCTAGTAATGCTATTTAATGAGTTTTATGACCATTAATTTCATTTAAATGTCAAGTTTTGATGAAAAACGGTATACTGGCATTTTCGGGTTTTTGCGAAATTGGACGGTTTGATGGATTTTAGGGTTTCGATGGATTTATTCATGTTTTAAAATATAAGTAATGTGTTTTAAAACTACGAGTTATTTGTTAATGTCTATCTCGATCCATCGGAGTTTGTACGCCGATATCGAGCGGTATTTGGTTCTTTTGCATGGACGGGACATAGGTTTTAACCTATGCTTGTTCCTTGTATCGTTTGACTTTTGTATGTGATTCAGTTTACGATACTATTATTATGTTTGCGTTTAGGTACCCCTCACATGGACTGCGGGCGATGAAGAGGAGGATGGCGACACCGTCTTCGGCAGACATGGACCAGGTGAGTAGATGTATATCTACGGGGGGAAGTCGGGTGGATGGCGTTTAGCACCCCCGCAACGTAGAATAGGAATAGTACTTATTGACATTAGGAAACCAGATGTGACCCTAGTAGGACCCTAGTATTGACCCTAGGCTGGACTAAACTGATTTAGGAAACCCATATCAGAGGATGAGTACCTTGGAAGAGGTTCGTAGGTTTCAGATAGAAACACACTGAAACTCGTCATGGGGTATACGTGTATGTGTATATATATAGAACTAGGTATAGGTATATACATATATATACAACATGTATATGTGATTCATTGATGTGATATGATATCCGAGGTATGATGAAATTGTGTAACTGGGCTTGATGCCGTGATTCTTGGCTATGCAGTCGTATTAAATTGTTCGCGGATCAGTAGAAAATGATAATGAACAGGTATACGTAAATTATAATGGGTAGTGATGATATTGAGGTACATGGGACTCTAGAATAGAACCCGAACTGTAACTCGTGACTGATCAAGATATGATATAAGTATGACTTAATCACTATATGATACATGTGACATGATATTTCTGAGGATAAACTAAGGATTATTCTATGATGGCAATGATATACGATTGATGTATGCGATTATAGTTTAGAACCTTGATCATGAGATGTGTTGATGATGACATTATACGAATGATGAGACACCTAGGAGATACTTGACCCGTACCCCGATATTGGGATGCCGTACGATGGATTTTACCGTACGAGGCCTAGATATGATGATTGATCCGCACTCTTGGGTCGAGGAAGCCGTACTACGTACGTGACGCTTTTGAGGCTGGATCGCCGACTATTAGAGACATTGGTTCAGACCTTAGGTAGATGCTTGTTTCTTTTGACTAGTTTCTTAGGTTAGTTCCTTAGGATATTAGATGGACACTAGTTAGGTTCGACTCACATAGTGGTAGTTATACTCGTATATCGCAGAGGAGTGGATAATGCACATCTGTCTTGCATTCATACTGTAATCATCATAGTGCATGTTCTTTAATATGTTGCTATAATTAGTATAAACTTTACCTGTTAGGACACCAGCACTATTACCGATGATGCGCATATTCTGCGCACACTTAATTGCCGGCTCACACACATCATCATCGGTAATTGCTATGTCACGTACACTTTAGATCATATTGTCTTTTATGGATAGAATCAGTTAACAACTAGACCGATATAACATTGTGATTATTCTCTGACATTAGTACAGACATGATAATTATTGCTTAGACATTCATGCATTCATATTTTCATGTTATCCTGCAGTATTATGGGCATATGCCGACACTTATCACATACTTACTCATGATTTTATGATTTGGATTTCTATGAGATTTCTAGATTTTTGGGGAAAACCGCAAGAAATTATAAAACCTTCTCTCTCTCTCTCCTCCTCTCTTTTTAAAATAAGATGCGGTTTTCTCGTGATGTATGTGTCGTCCACCATGAGATTTCATGTTTTCTGTTGGATTTCGAGACCCGATTCGAGGAGTGGATGAACCGTCTCGGGTACATGGTGGGCCCGGTATGGTACCCCGGGGCAAGAAGATCGAGTTGTAGACGATGAGCCTGGCAGGGGAAGGCTACCTACCGGTGATGTCTGGCGCGGCGGATATCCGGAGGATACCGACCGTTGTCGTGAGATTTGGTGATATGGGCCGATCCGGACTGACGGAGCCCGAGGTATTGAGACTATGAGACTTGAGATTTACATGTTTGTGTCGATGCTTGACACGGATTTCCATGGATTTCATTGTTGATATTTCCGGTTTCTATACTCGTTTTACTATGATAACAGCTAAAGATTTCTTATACAGATACACTTGGATTTCAGGATTGGTTATTTTACATTCATGGTGCATGCATATCCATTCATATGACATAGTATTATATGAGGCACTGACACGAACACGGAGTATCTGCACTTATACGTAGTATTACCCTGCTATTACTAGATGTTTGGGATATAGTAGTGTATTATTCTGACCTAGGATAGCGTCGTGCATTCGATTTCTTTTCGTAGATGTCTTCTACTCACGAGTTGGCAACTCACCCCCGTTGTGCCAAATTTTATTTCAGGTTCGATGTACAGGTTTCCGTGGCAGCTTGTTGGCACATTTTTTTTTCTTCAGGGTGATTTGCACGGTAGGTTGGTTCACTTGTATCCGAACCACCATTGTACTTTTATTCATTCATTTGTATCTAGTAAGCTCCATCAACCATACTTGTATTACTTGACAAGTTATTGGACCGGTCTTTTATTTCGACCTTAGAGTCGCGTATGTATTATCCTGATCTGGTGGTTTTGTTTTCTTTTGATCTTTGAGCCTCGCCCTTTGGCGTTGTATATTATTGTGATTGTTGTGGTTGTCTCCGCCTGTTGGCGTCGAGCTAGCACCCGTTGGGGATGCTTTTTATTGTTTATGTATATTATACTTGTTGTACCCGTTTGGGGGCCAGTTTTTATAGAGGAGACTCTGCCGAAATTTTTGGTAAAATTTGCTGATGTTTTTTTTTCTTGTTTTCTTTTCTTTTCTTCTTTTTCTTCTTTTATGGTTTAGATTTCTGGGCTTCGGCTTACTTGGGTCACGTGGCGTCTCTAGACGCTTCGTAATCTAAGTGCCGGTCACGTTCCGTACTTTCGGGTCGTGACACTGGACTTCTGATGGGACCTTGGTTCTTTGGCTAATGCCAGAGCTCCATCATTATCACAATACAATGGTATTGGATCAACAATGGTTGGAACTACTCCTAGTTCCGCGATGAGCTTCCTTATCCAGACGGCTTCCTTGGCAGCATCATTTGCAGCAATATCCTAAGCTTCCATCATGGAGTCTGCAACGGTATCCTGTTTGGAACTCTTCCAACTAACCGCCCTTCCATTGAGGGTAAATACAAACCCTGAGATAGATTTGTTGTCATCGTTATCACTTTGGAAGCTGGACTCGGTAAAGGCCTCCATCTGAAGATCCCCATTACCATACAACAAGAACAATTCTTTTGTCCTTCGCAAGTACTTAAGAATGTTCTTCACTGCTATCCAATGTTTCTCCCCTGGGTTGGATTGATACCTGCTTACTACAGCTAGTGCATAAGCTACATCAGGGCGAGTACATAACATCGTATACATTATAGATCCTACGGCTGAAGCGTAGGGTATAATGCTCATGCGAGCTCTCTCTTCATCTGTCTCCGGACAGAAGTCCTTGGAGAGAGTGATTCCATGACAAGCGGGCAAGGCACCACGCTTAGAATCTTCCATGCTAAACCTTTTTAGGATGGTGTCAATGTACTTTATTTGGGACAATCCCAATAACCTCTTAGATCTATCTCTATAGATCCTGATGCCCAAAATGCACGAGGCATCACCCAGGTCCTTCATGGAGAACCTTTGTGATAAGATTAATTTGACAGATTGTAGCATAGGAATATCATTTCCTATCAAGAGAATGTCATCCACGTACAATATGAGGAATGTGACAATACTCCCTACAATCTTCTTATAAATGCATGGTTCATCTATATTTTTGATACAATCAAACTCTTTGATTGTATCATCAAAGCAGATGTTCCAGCTCTGTGAGGCCTGCTTTAATCTGTAAATGGATATAAGCAACCTACATGCCTTCCTGCTGCTCCCACTGTCAATGAAGCCCTCTGGCTGATCCATATAAACGCATTCTTCTAAATCACCATTTAGAAATGCAGTTTTAACGTCCATCTGCCAGATTTCATAGTCATAGTGAGCAGCAATAGCAAGTAGGATCCGAATGGATTTAAGCATTGCTACCCGAGAGAAAGTTTCATCATAGTCCAATCCTGGTCTTTGACGAAAACCTTTTGCTACAAGCCTTGCTTTATAGGTCTCTACCTGTCCATCTACACTAATCTTTCTCTTAAAGATCCATTTGCACCCTACGGGTTTTATCCCAGGAGGTGCAAAGTCCAAAGTCCATACTTTGTTGGTGTACATGGACTCCATTTCAGATCTCATGGCTTCCAGCCACTTCATTGAGTCACCACTCGTGATAGCTTGCTGAAAACTAGTAGGATCATCATCATCCATGATGCAATCTTCTCTATCACCATCAATGAGAAACCCATAGTATCTCTCCGTTGGGCGAAAAGTTCTAGTAGATCTCCGGAGCGGCTGAGGTTCTTGACGTTCTACTGCAATATCAGTTTCAACCAATTCGTCCTGAGTAATTTGTATCTCTAGAACCTCTTCTAGTTCTACCACATTGCCATCAGTACCATTTGTAAAAATCTCATTTTCTAAAAATGCGGCATGCTGAGAAACAAACACTTTTTGTTCCTCCTTGTGGTAGAATAGATATCCATATGAATGTTTTGGATATCCTACAAATTTACACATGAACGATCGTGTCTCAAGTTTGTCTGGATTCTGCTTTTTAACAAAAGCCGGACAACCCCATATCCTAACTCTTTTAAGAGATAATCTCTTTCCACACCATATCTCATATGGAGTGGTAAACACGGTCTTGGTTGGAACCCTGTTTAACAGATACATTGCTGTCTCCAATGCATGTCCCCAAAAGGAAAGCGGTAACTCAGCATCACACATCATGGACCGTACCATATCTAATAGGGTACGATTCCTCCGTTCTGACACACCGTTGTGTTGTGGTGGGTAAGGAGGAGTGAACTGAGAGACAATTCCATTCTCTTTTAAGAAGTCTAAAAACTCTGTACTCAAATACTCTCCACCTCGATCTGATCGAAGTTTCTTGATGCTCAAGCCTATTTGCTTTTCTACTTCAAGTTTGTACTCCTTGAATTTCTTGAAAGCTTCGGATTTATGCTTTAACAAAAACACGTGTTCGAATCTTGAGAAACCATCAGTGAAAGTAATGAAGTATGAAAAACCGCCTCTTGCATGTGTAGACATTAGCCCGCATACATCACTATGTATGAGGCTTAAGAGTTCCACAGCTCTTTCTCCGTGTCCAGTAAATGGAATTTTGGTCATTTTACCTTTGATACAGGACTGGCAAGTCGCATAAGATTTATATTCAAAAGGATTCAAATATCTATCTTTATGTAGCTTGTTTAATCTTGTTGCATTAATATGACCAAGTCTACAATGCCAAAGAAAAACCTCATTTATATTTGAAAACTTTCTTTTATTAGTATGTGTAGGGTTACTAGGCACTCTAACAAGGTTCAAGAAAGCATCAACCATGCCCGATTAAAATTTTAGCCGTGCCTAACAACCCTAAACTAGATCTTTGCTAGAAAATTAGGGTTTTGCATGTATGTAAATAGCATCTATGACTAAGTGAATACGAAATACAACCTTTGTAGATCGGTCCTTCACTTCTATAGCTCCTTGTTGAAGTCCCTTCGCTACGATCGTGGTTCTCCCGGACCCTTGCATGGCTTCACGAGGCGAAAGACGCGTCCTTGCTTGAAGTCTTCGAGGCCGAAGATGATCTACGTCGAGGGGATGCCAACTCAAGTTCCTACTTAACTAACTTGAGAATTAGTGAAGCAAACACCCTAAACTGAAGTTCTAGTCTAGTAGAGGATGGAGAAATAGGAAGTGGGTTCTCTTTAGAATTTTATTTATCACAAAGTTTCACTCTATTTTCAAAACCCTAGCAAGCTTTTTCTTTTGCCCAAATGAAGAAGAAGATGAACAAAAGAAAAGAATGAGGATAATGATCAAGTGAGTGAGCTAACCATGGTGAGTGAGTATCATATACTAACTCATGTAGAGACATAACCTTAGCTAATTCAAAATGGTTAGGTTAATAAAAATCTAAAGTAAAACAAATTTAGTGGACTTTGTCAAAGCATCCACAAGCTTCTACAAGCTTCATGCTTATGACCTAAACTCCACTAATTTGAAATTACCTTAAATAAATATTAACCACCATCTAAAATAGTATGGTGTATGTCTTGCACACCCAAGTCATGTGTATCATCAACCATGATACAAATAGAAAACACATTTTTAATATATATCATATATACATTAAAGTTGTGCTCATGTGAGAAAAACCCTTAAGTGAACAAATGTTAGTTATGTAGGGTTCCTAGGCACACTAGTGAGGTCTCACAAGGCATCGAACATGCCATTTTCAAAAAATCTAGGTGCCGAGAGACCCGACTACGGATCGTTGGCTAGAAAACTAGACGAAAAAGCAAACTAGTTAACACTTAACTAAGGGAATACGGAAATACAACCTTTGTAGATCCGTTTGTCCACCTCCATAGCTCCATGAAGAAGTGTCCTCGCTGTCCAAAACGAAATCCGGGCTCTTGCGTCGGCTTCGTCGGAGAATGGACGGGCTAGGTCGTCGACGACGTGCCGAAGATGATCTACGTCGAAGCATCACTAGATCGAGCTCCACCTTCACCAAGTCTTGAAAACTTATGAAGGAAACACACTCTACTACTTGGCAAGAGGTAGAGGATGAAGAAATAGGAAGTGGGTAGACTTTAGTTTTGGATTTCTCACTCATTTCATCAATCCACCATTGATGTAGTCAAGCTTTTCTTCTTGAAATGAAGAAGAAGAAGAAAGCAAGAAGATGATAATTATTATGATAAGAATAATTATAGAAAAGAAAAATTCAATCTTATCATAACACTTACCATAGTTAAGTGTAGAGAGTTAACCAAAGTTAGTGAGTGGTTAGGGTTTGGCATAAAACAAAAATGGTGGACTTTTCAAAAGTTCAAGAAACTTCAACAAAAGAAATAAATAAAGCCACCATTTTCCTTTTGCCAAAAATAAATAAAACAATAAATAAATCATTTAAAACCCTTAACCATTAACTAACTATGGTTTAAACATACATTTAACCAAGTATTGCATGTATCATCAAACATGATACAAGCAAGTGCACAAAATCATATCGCATATGCAATGCGCACACCCGAGTGAGAAAATCCATTTAAAGTGAACCGATACTAGTTAATGCAAAGTAATATATCAAATATATAATTATACATTAAATCATTAAATCAACACTTGATTTAACGATCCGGTCATATCGCATATAACCGACTAGTATCCTATGTATCGGCTTATCGAACCAACCCTCGATTCAATAACTAGGTTATATCGCATATAACCATTCGATACATTCATCGCGAGAATAGAATACGGTATCACATACACGCATTATTCTCGGTCCCGCACATATCTCATATGCGCTCCTATTTCGTTTCGCTTGAGCCAGGAAACCTCTGTGTAGGACTCTAAAGACTCGTCAATACGCCGGCAGCAGATGATGATCATATCAAACATCCACAAGCCGCAAGCGGTCTGCTAAACGTAACGGCCACCCGGGTATTGAGCGATCTGAAGATCGACGAGCAAGCCCGCTCACACTCCAGTGAATCCAACCAGTAACACTACCGTACAGTCCGGTCTGATCGTCTGATATGTCGCATATCTTGCCTAGGGGTGGTAAACGTCAGACCCTAATAGCTCAATAAGTCGTGTCGATATGAGGTCTATAACAATTCAAGATACTACTGGTAACACTTACCAGTAAATCTCAGCAACCCTGGCCAGGGATTTCCTGTTATAGCCAATCGAACACAGCGCAACATCAACTCCCTATACCGGGAGAGACGAATCCCCTCCTATCGCTCATTGCCTCCATGTGACTCGGGACTGTACCCAAAAACCACCGTTTTTCATGCCCTCTTGGACGTGGTAAGATGGAAATCAAAGCACAGTGGGAACCACACAAGACTCTATGACGATCTCGGGTCAACAGACTACTCTGTACCAGTGTCACCAGAGAACTGCCATCTGACGTGAGGTATAATACCATCTGGGAGTTCTCGGCGAGTCCGTCCAGTGTACCCAGTCTCTACTGAGCACCCGTATATCATCTCTGATGTCAAACACCAATGGATATGGGATCATCCATCGCCCATCTATATGGGTCGAGAAGGTATACGCTAGTCTACTCTGGTATATCGATGCCCCGTCTCGATATACCCTCGACTAGGGACTTTGAAGGATGTACTTATGGACTACCATGTCCCCACTAGTATGATCCGCATCATAGTCAGGTAGTCAAGCACACATCCTAAGGGCTTTACCAACATGTAACAGAGAGACAATCAGTATACACGTTAAGGTAAAGTTCAACCAGATAGCATACTATCATGTCGAGCAAGAAAGTCCTCCCTATATATGTCCCAGTATCCACTACAATATACATCCTATGTACAGTAATGGCCTCTAGGGTATACATATAACTAACAATCTCCCACTTGCACTAGGGCCATCTGTAGCAGTGGTTGTAGTATCTCATACTCAACCATCCCATAAAAATCTCTCTCTGGGAACAGGCCTTTGTGAGTGGATCCGCTGTGTTGTCCTCTGAATCTACTCTCCTAACCTCGATCACCCTGGAGATCAACTATCTCCATGATCAGGCGATGCTGCCTTAGAATAAGTCTGGATCACTGATGGGACGGACGTTCCTTGGCATAAGCCACAACCCCATTGTCTCACAATGGTAGGAACATAGTTCATCTCATGAACCATTATAATCCAAACAGCCTCTTTGGTAGCATCTTTAGTAGCGATGTATCCTGCCTTTATCGTCTAGTATGCCACGGTATCTAGCTTGGAACTCTTCCAACATACCGTCCCTTTACTGAGGGTAAAGACAATGCCTGCGACTGACATTCAGTCGTCTTTATCACCCTGGAACCCTTCCAGTGATTCTCCCCAGGATCGGTTGATACCGTCTCACTACAACTAGTGAAAGTCCTAACATCCAATCAGATCTATCTCATAGATCCATAATCCAGGATTTAGTAGGTATCACTTTGATCCTATATGGAGAATCCTAGTGATAAGCGGAGATTGATCGAGCGTAGCATAGGAAACTCCTTCCCTATCAAGAGTATGTCATCCACGTACTCTACGAGGATCGTCACCATACTCCCTACTACCTTTTTGTTTATACAAGGTTCATCTACCATTTTGATGATGTCAACTTCTTTGACTAATCCATCAAAACAGATGTTCTAACTCCGCGATGCCTGTTTTATCCTATAAAGCATCTTGCACATGTTTCCGCCGCTCCCACTGTCTACGAGGCCCTCTGGCTGTGTACTTATAGACGCACTCTTCTAAATCATCATTTAGAAAAGCAGTCAAGACACCCAACCACCAGAGATCGTAGTCATGGTATGCAGCCGTGGTAAGTAGGATCTGGATGGACTTAAGCATAGCTACTTGAAAAAGGTTTCATCATTATCCACACCTGGTCAATGATGCACACTTTTAACAAGTCTAGCTTTGAAAGTCTCAACTTTTCGATGTACACCAAGTAATCTTCTCAAGATATACTTGCTCCTGATGGGGATTTAACCCTTCAGATATAGCAACCAAAGTCCATACTTTGTTGGTGTACATGGATTCCATCTCAGATCACTAAGCATCCAGCCATTCTTACAGAGTCTTACTCCTGATGGCCAGCTCGAAGCTAGTTGGGTCATCATCTCATGATGCAATCCTCGCTCCCACTGTCATAGAGAAACTGAATTATCTCTCAGGTGGGTGAGGAAACCTACTAGATCGGCGGAGAGGCTGAGGTTCGTTGGAATCTACTGAATCCTTTGGCTCTATTAAATCATCTGCTGCAGTTTGTATAGCTGGAACCTTTCCAGTTCTACATAACAGACTTTGCCTCGAGCTTGTCCAGATTTTGCTTTTAGACATAGGCCGAACGACCCCAAATCTTAACTGACTTGAGAGATGGGCTCTTCCCTTATCATATCAAATATGAAGTGGTAGGCAACTGATTTGATTTGAACCCTATTCAATAGGTATGCAGCTTCTCAAGTGCATAACTCCCTAAAGGAAATAGGTGACTCAGTAATACTCATCATAGAGCACACCATATCATATAGGGTGTGATTGCTCCGCCCTGATACACCAACGTGCTATGGTGTATACGAAGGAGTAATGCCGAGAGAGAATCTCATTCTCCTTTAGAATAGTCCAGGATTTCCGTGCTCAAGTATTCTCCTCCTTGATCTCATCATAGGACATAATACTTATACCCGTATTTTGGTTCTCTACTTCTAACTTATATTCTGTGAATATCTCAAAAGGTTCGGACTTGTGTTTCAACAGGAACATAGGTCTGAATCTCGAAAGATCATCAGAGAATGTAATGAAGTATAAAGAATCAGTCCTGGCATGTGTAGACAGGGGACCTACATACATCAACATGTATCATCCCAAGAGTTCACTAACTCTTTCTCTGTTTGCAGTAAACAGAGCTACGGTCATCTTATCTTTGTGACAAGACTGGCGAGTTTCACAAGATGTAAGTTCAAACTTATTTAAATATGCATCTTTATGTAACTCTAGCTAGTCGGGTCGCATTGATATGACCTAGTCTACAATACCTCAAGAAGAATTCGTTCATTTCTGAACTCTTCCTCTTGTGTGTGTTCCGTATACTAAGAACTGTAGTTTGATTTAGAACATCAATGCTTTTAGATAACGTGCCTGAACCGATCAACTTTTGATATAGGAAATGTTCAAAACATTATCCAACAATACAAAATTTTATCATTTCTTTACTAATAAAGAGATAGATATGATTTTGTATATCAGGTTCGGTATCTAACAACATTCGTTCAGAATCAATGTATTTGTAATACAGGGTGACAGTGACCAACAGACTTGGCTGCAACTCTTGCCCCGTTTTCTGCCTCATGAAACTTATCACCCGTTCTCAGTTCTCTACCTTTCTGTAGCCCTATGTAACAGATTACATATCTGGGATCCTGATCTGGTATCACATACCCAGGACGTAGAGGATACAGAGAAACAGCTCTTTGTAACGAACACACCCGAAGATGATGCATCAGCATGCACTCTCTTCGTTTGGGCGGCACGGGAATTCTGGTAATCCCCAATTTCCTGCTCTGTCTTATAACAATTTATAAGTTGGAGCGGGACCAACGTTCCCCAGCTCTGTATAACAAGCGGGTTCGGTCAATTTTCCGTATTATTATCTTGATTAAGGCGTGATATGGTCGCTACCTGGAGAGAGAGAGAAGAAAACACTCAGCGTGCGCTCTGTCAAGAATAGATTGGTTATTATTTTATCTAATCAGGATGGCTCCCACTGCTTTTTATCAAATCTTCCTTCAAACCCTAAAAGGAAAGACTAGCCGAGATTAATTACACACTACAAGTTCGCCAATCTTTCAGCCAGGCCAGTGTCGGTACTTTGAGGGAGGTCCCCCGTGCTTTCGCACGAACCTAATTAATGTAAACCTCGTTTTCCCAGAGGCGTAACCTCGTTGACACTTTTCTAGACACCTACTTGATCGGCTAATTGTAATGTATAAAACTCTCCCAGGAGTAACACTTACTCGCAGCGGGTATCGGGATCCAACTATCTCATAGAAGGTATGCAATCTCATTGCAAATTTCAACACTTGAAATTCTCGATAATATTTTGCCCCATGCGATCTATGACCTTAACTGAGTCAACAAACCATAGACCGCAAGTAAAGTTCAACCCGTCATTTCTCGATTGAATTAAACCCACCCGCACGACCCTTGACTGAGTCAACAAGGCCGCACGACTACCCTAATCCAATCGCATCATATGCTTTGCAGATAAGCAATAACCAGCTACCGCACACTACGCCTTGACTGAGTCAACAAACGCAGCACGAATACTAACTATTACCTATCTGAAATGACGGAGGGCTACGACAGGTTTTTAAGAAAACCTTTTGCGTAATGAACTTTATATCGTTGTAGGATCGAATGAATTTTGAAATGGAGTGTTTTTGAGGCTTTTCTAGTTTTGCTAAAAGAGTCACTCCCGGTGAAGGGATCGTCGGTCCTTTCCTCGTCGAATGAGGTGCGGGATATATCATATATATCACTGTGCAAAGCAAAACTCTTAAAAGCAATCAAAAGACAAACCGAGTGTGTAGCATCTGCCAGTTATTGCTAAAGGAGTCACTCCCGGTGAAGGGATCTCGGTCCTTTCCTCATCGAATAAGGTGCAGGATATATCACATATACCGCTGTGCAAAGCAAGAACTGTAGCTACCTGTTTTATTTTGAAATTCGATTCTACAACATCTTAGGTTTCTTTTATTTCATTAATCACATTAATGAAGTCCCATCATTTAAGTACCTAAACATCACAGATAAATACGACGTACACTTATGCCATCCGCATTCGCCTCGATGTCCCCTCGTGCACCGTTAGGTTAGGTAACTAACGGCAGAGCAGGGCAGGGCTAGCGCGGGTGTAAAACATAAGTAACGTCTATATAATATATCATATATACTATATACAGTATCTATCACAGAACAACACATGATCACATCACAGATATCGCAGCAGAAGAATATCATATGAAATATTGGATATACTAGGACGTCCGTGTTTTCAATACGAGCCAGTATAAAACACGGATTCCACGGTCGTGATGAATAGCCAAACCCACACCCCTAGACCCCTACGAGAGCGGCAAGCAACGCTACCAATTCTAGAGCTAGGAGACCCGGACTCTACTCCTCGAGTTGGTCTCCTACTGGACTCCAGAAGCCGGTTACTTGTGCTCCCCTCCTTGGGTCTATCCTAGTGCGGAAAAGTAAATAATATACAAACGGTGACAACTTCCGCAACCTGGAAGCGTCCCAAATAAAAGAATATTACATACAAGTTTTTACATGAATGAAAATGAAAAACACTCATCTCACATAAAAACCCCCCGGCTATTCAAACACGACGATCCAATATAACATATCTAGCAACACATAACATCACATGTCATCAACGTAAGTAAATATGTCCATCCCAATTGTCGTTGACATATAGCAACGAAACCGGCGATATCACATATTACACTTACGGTCACAGAAAAGAAAGTGTAAAACTACAACAGTTGGAATCCGTAACCACTTCATACATCGCATGCCTGACCAAATGAATTACTTAGACATCACATGCCTAACAATTATAAACCCCGCATTTCAGTCTCATTATCGAAAACACTTTTCAATATCGAGTCGGGCAATTCAACAGGATTCCCGACATTCTGATCGAATGCTCGTCGCAAACTTTAGTAGGCGGCCGCACCCCTGATACCGTCGACGAAGTGCACCAAGGCGGAACACCGCTACCGCGAGCACCCAAACGGATGCTTTCGGCGACGGGGTTCTCCTACAGTCACTTGGTCGGGGCTATGGAGTGAGGCTGTCTATTAAGTTTACCCGGCGAGTATCCGCGTACGCTACGTGATTGCGACGGACTTTTGATTACATCAAAATTCCGTGGCAACCGATCAAGTGAGACTAAACTGCTATGTTTATAATATTCATTTAGTTATCTCATAACTATTGTGAATTCCAATTATTGTATCCCATTCCAGATAAACAGAAAATGTTAAACTTTCCGATTGAATATTCGAACACCCAAGTTTTCCCGATACAGATCAACACATGAAATAAGTCTAACAACATTCAGTTCGTGCCTCAGTACCAACGGTCCAGCCGTAGAAGGGTCAAGCCAACGCCTCACATGTGGCACGCCGTACTGCCCCAAACCCGAAGGTTCAAAGGGCAGTTCAAGACGGTCACATAATCGAGTTAAGGTTTGTTGTCTTCTAGAGGGTCCATTGCGTTACTTGCACTACTTAGAACGTCGTTAAACTACGGAAAAATCCAACACTTGGAAATTTCCCGACAGGGGAAAAATTGGGTATTTATATCCGGTCGAACTTTTTAACATATTCTAAAATTATCTGGAATGCCACACAGACAAAATTTGATACTCCGATCGATACACCGAATCCCCAAAACAACCCAGAACATTCAACTCTGGAATAAATTTTAAATATTCCCATAAAATCCAGAATAATTAAATAGGAATTACTGTGCAGAAAATATGTGATGACGTCACTACCTAGCCGCGGAACCGCCGCATAAGCTGGGCTTCTGCCGCGGTTCCGCGCTCTGTTGGATGAATCTTTCGCCTGAGTTTGCACAGTAATTCTTATAATTATTTATTGAATTTTTTAGGCATTTTTAATACACAAAAATCCGCATTTTCGGAAAAAGTCCAGAGAGCATATTCCGGTTTGGGTTTTCGGGTCGTTCGGACTTCAAATTCCGTCTAGACTTCGCCTAAGGCTCTAGCTAGGCTCTGATACCACTGTAGGGTTCCTAGGCATACTAGTGAGGTCTCACAAGGCATCGAACATGCCATTTTCAAAAAATCTAGGTGCCGAGAGACCCGACTACGGATCGTTGGCTAGAAAACTAGGCGAAAAAGCAAACTAGTTAACACTTAACTAAGGGAATAAGGAAATACAACCTTTGTAGATCCGTTTGTCCACCTCCATAGCTCCATGAAGAAGTGTCCTCGCTGTCCAAAACGAAATCCGGGCTCTTGCGTCGGCTTCGTCGGAGAATGGATGGGCTAGGTCGTCGACGACGTGCCGAAGATGATCTACGTCGAAGCATCACTAGATCGAGCTCCACCTTCACCAAGTCTTGAAAACTTGTGAAGGAAACACACTCTACTACTTGGCAAGAGGTAGAGGATGAAGAAATAGGAAGTGGGTAGACTTTAGTTTTGGATTTCTCACTCATTTCATCAATCCACCATTGATGTAGTCAAGCTTTTCTTCTTGAAATGAAGAAGAAGAAGAAAGCAAGAAGATGATAATTATTATGATAAGAATAATTATAGAAAAGAAAAATTCAATCTTATCATAACACTTACCATAGTTAAGTGTAGAGAGTTAACCAAAGTTAGTGAGTGGTTAGGGTTTGGCATAAAACAAAAATGGTGGACTTTTCAAAAGTTCAAGAAACTTCAACAAAAGAAATAAATAAAGCCACCATTTTCCTTTTGCCAAAAATAAATAAAACAATAAATAAATCATTTAAAACCCTTAACCATTAACTAACTATGGTTTAAACATACATTTAACCAAGTATTGCATGTATCATCAAACATGATACAAGCAAGTGCACAAAATCATATCGCATATGCAATGCGCACACCCGAGTGAGAAAATCCATTTAAAGTGAACCGATACTAGTTAATGCAAAGTAATATATCAAATATATAATTATACATTAAATCATTAAATCAACACTTGATTTAACGATCCGGTCATATCGCATATAACCGACTAGTATCTTATGTATCGGCTTATCGAACCAACCCTCGATTCGATAACTAGGTTATATCGCATATAACCATTCGATACATTCATCGCGAGAATAGAATACGGTATCACATACACGCATTATTCTCGGTCCCGCACATATCTCATATGCGCTCCTATTTCGTTTCGCTTGAGCCAGGAAACCTCTGTGTAGGACTCTAAAGACTCGTCAATACGCCGGCAGCAGATGATGATCATATCAAACATC
The DNA here is from genome assembly GCA_030015575.1 of Agapanthus africanus. Classification (NCBI taxonomy): domain Eukaryota; kingdom Viridiplantae; phylum Streptophyta; class Magnoliopsida; order Asparagales; family Amaryllidaceae; genus Agapanthus; species Agapanthus africanus. Next base: position 252,168,772 of record CM057343.1, read on the forward strand.
CACAAGCCGCAAGCGGTCTGCTAAACGTAATGGCCACCCGGGTATTGAGTGATCTGAAGATCGACGAGCAAGCCCGCTCACACTCCAGTGAATCCAACCAGTAACACTACCGTACAGTCCGGTTTGATCGTCTGATATGTCGCATATCTTGCCTAGGGGTGGTAAACGTCAGACCCCAATAGCTCAATAAGTCGTGTCGATATGAGGTCTATAACAATTCGAGATACTACTGGTAACACTTACCAGTAAATCTCAGCAACCCTGGCCAGGGATTTCCTGTTATAGCCAATCGAACACAGCGCAACATCAACTCCCTATACCGGGAGAGACGAATCCCCTCCTATCGCTCATTGCCTCCATGTGACTCGGGACTGTACCCAAAAACCACCGTTTTGCACGCCTTCATGGATGTGGTAAGATGGAAATCAAAGCACAGTGGGAACCACACAAGACTCTATGACGATCTCGGGTCAACAGACTACTCTGTACCAGTGTCACCAGAGAACTGCCATCTGACGTGAGGTATAATACCATCTGGGAGTTCTCGGCGAGTCCGTCCAGTGTACCCAGTCTCTACTGAGCACCCGTATATCATCTTTGATGTCAAACACCAATGGATATGGGATCATCCATCGCCCATCTATATGGGTCGAGAAGGTATACGCTAGTCTACTCTGGTATATCGATGCCCCGTCTCGATATACCCTCGACTAGGGACTTTGAAGGATGTACTTATGGACTACCATGTCCCCACTAGTATGATCCGCATCATAGTCCAGGTAGTCAAGCACACATCCTAAGGGCTTTACCAACATGTAACAGAGAGACAATCAGTATACACGTTAAGGTAAAGTTCAACCAGATAGCATACTATCATGTCGAGCAAGAAAGTCCTCCCTATATATGTCCCAGCATCCACTACAATATACATCCTATGTACAGTAATGGCCTCTAGGGCATACATATAACTAACAAGTTAATGTAAATTAGTATATCCAATATACAATTATGCAATAAATTATTAAATCAACACCTGACTTAATTATCCGGGCATATCTCATATAACCGACTAACATCCATTGTATCGAGTTATCGAATCAACACTTGATTCGATAATCCGGCTATATCATATATAACCGACCGATACAAAACGTCGCGAGAATAGAATATGGTATCACATACACGCATTATTCTCGGTCCAGCACATATCACATATGCGCTCCTATTTCGTTTCGCCTGAGCCAGTAAAACCTCTATGTAGGACTCTAAAGACTCGTCAATACGCCGGCAGTAGGTGATGATCACATCACACACCCACAAGACGTCAGCGGTACTAGCTGGACGTAACGGCTACCCGGGTATTGAGCGATCAGAAAATCAGCAAGCAAGCCTGCTCTAACTCCTGTAAAAGCCTGCCGGTAACACTTCCCGTACAGTCCGGTCTCCTCGTCTGATATATCGCATATCAAGTCTAGGGGTGGTAAACGTCAGACCCCAATAACCGATAAGTCGTGCCGATGTGAGACTCATAACGGGTCGAGAAACTACTGGTAACACTTACCAGTAAATCTCTAAGTCAGCCCTGGCCAGGGACTTCCCTGTTATGGCCAATCGGGCACAGCGCAACATCAACCCCCAATACTGGGAGAGACGAAACCCCTCCTATCGCTCATTTCCTCCATGTGACTCGGGACTGTACCCAAAAACCACCGTTTTGCACGCCCTCATGGACGTGGTAAGGTGGAAATCAAAGAACAGTGGGAATCACACAAGACTCTATGACGATCTCGGGTCTACAGACTAACCTGCATAAGTGTCACCAGAGAACGGCCATCTGACGTGAGGTATAATACCATCTGGGAGTTCTCGGCGAGTCCGTCCAGTGTACCCAGTCTCCACTGAGCACCCGTATATCATCACTGATGTCAAACACCAATGGATATGGGATCATCCATCGCCCATCTATGTGGGTCGAGAAGGTATACGCTAGTCTACTCTGGTATATCGATTCCCCGTCTCGATACACCCACGACTACGGACCTTGAAGGATGTACTTATGGATACCATGTCCCTACTAGTATGATCCGCATCATAGTCCAGGTAGTCAAGTTCACATCCTAAGGGCTTTACCAACTTGTAACTATAAGACAGTATCAAGAGACAAGTATACATGTTAAGATAAAGAGCAACCAGATAGCATACTATCATATCGAGCAAGAAAGTCCTCTCTATATATGTCCAAGCATCCAATATAATATACATCATCTGTACAATACTGGCCTCTAGGGCATACATACAACTAACAATCTCCCACTTGCACTAGGGCCAGCTGCTGTACTATCGCATACCAAGCATCCCGAAGAGTCTCTCAAACTGTATCTGGGTAATAGCCTTCGTGAGTGGATTCGCTGTGTTGTTCTTCGTGTCAACCCTCCTGACCTCGATCTCCCGGCGATTAACTATCTCCCGGATCAGGTGATACTGTCACAGAATATGCCTGGATCGCTGATGGGACCTGGGTTCCTTGGCTAAAGACACCGCTCCATTGTTATCGCAATACAAAGGTATTGGATGCTCAATGGACGGAACCACTCCAAGTTCAGTAATGAACTTCTTGATCCAAACAGCCTCTTTGGCAGCATCGTTGGCAGCGATGTATTCAGCCCCCATCGTCGAGTCTGCCACGGTTTCCTGCTTGGAAATCTTCCAGCTAACCGCCCCTCCTTAAAGGGTAAAGACAAATCCCGAGTGCGACTTAGAGTCGTCCTTATCACTCTGGAAGCTCGAAACGGTAAAGGACTCCACTTGGAGTTCTCCGTTACAATACACCAAGAGCATCTCCTTAGTCCTTCGTAAGTACTTGAGAATGCTCTTCACAGCTGTCCAGTGACTCTCTTCAGGATCAGCTTGATACCTACTCACTACACTTAATGAGTATGCTACATCGGGTCTGGTACATAGCATCGCGTACATGATAGAGCCTACAACCGAAGCATAGGGTATCCCTTGCATGCGAGCTCTCTACAAATCAGTCATGGGAGACATCTCTTTGGGGAGAGTGATTCCAGAGATCATGGGTAAGTTCCCTCGCTTGGATTATTCCATACTAAACCTCTTTAGTATGGTGTCAATGTACTTAGATTGGGACAATCCCAGTATCCTTTTATATCTATCTCTATAGATCATAATTCCCAGTATGCAGGAGGCATCACCTAGATCTTTCATTGAGAATCTTTGTGATAAGAAGAGCTTGACCGATTGCAGCATAGGAATGTCATTTCCTATCAAGAGTATGTCGTCCACGTACAATACGAGGAAGACAACCTTACTCTCTGCCACCTTCTTGTAAACACAAGGTTCATCTACGTTTTTGAAGAAATCAAACTCTTTGATAACGACGTCAAAGCAGATGTTCCAACTCCGCGATGCTTGCTTTAATCCATAAATGGATTTAAGCAGTTTGCACACCATCCCGCTGATCCCACTATCTACGAAGCCCTCTGGCTGAGTCATGTACACGCTCTCTTCTAAATCACCATTTAGAAAGGCGGTCTTAACATCCATTTGGCAGATTTCGTAGTCATGATATGCAACAATGGCAAGCATGATCCGGATGGATTTAAGCATAGCCACTGGAGAAAAGGTTTCGTCAAAGTTCACACCTGGTCTTTGACGAAAACCCTTTGCAACAAGTCTAGCTTTGAAAGTCTCCACTTTCCCATCTACACCAAGTTTTTTCTTGAAGATCCACTTGCTCCCAATGGGTTTTACCGTTTCAGGAGCATCTTCCAAAGTCCATACTTTGTTGGTGTACATGGATTCCATCTCGGACCGCATTGCATCCAGCCATTTCACTGAGTCCCCACTCGTGATGGCCTGCTCGAAGCTAGTTGGGTCATCATCAACCATGATGCAATCCTCGCTCCCACCATCCATGAGAAAACCGTAGTATCTCTCAGGTGGGTGAGGAACCCTACTAGATCTGCGGAGTGGCTGGGGTTCATCGGGAACTACCGAATCCTCTGGTTCTACCATATCTTCTGTTGTAGTTTGTACAGCTGGAACCTCTTCCAATTCTACCTCAGAGCCACTAATCTCTTTTGCAAGAAATTCCTTTTCTAAAAAGGTGGCGTGTTGAGCAACAAACACCCTTTGTTCCTCACTGTGGTAGAAGATATACCCTCGTGAATGCTTGGGATATCCAACAAACTTACATAAAACAGACATTGCCTCGAGTTTGTCCGGTTTTTGTCTTTTGACATAAGCCGGGGAACCCCATATCTTAATAAAATTAAGATATGGTCTCTTCCCTTTCCATATCTCATATGGGGTGGTAGGCACAGATTTGGTAGGAACCCTATTCAGTAGGTATGCTGCAGTCTCCAGTGCATATCCCTAGAAGGAAATAGGTAACTCAGCTATACTCATCATAGAGCGCACCATATCTAATAGGGTGCGGTTCCTCCGTTCCGATACACCGTTGTGCTGTGGTGTATATGGAGGAGTTAGCTGAGAGAGAATCCCATTCTTTTTTAAGAATTCCAGGAATTCATTGCTCAAGTATTCACCTCCTCGATCAGATTGAAGGATTTTATTACTTTTCCCGGTTTGGTTCTCGACTTCTTGTTTATATTCTCTAAATTTCTCAAAAGCTTCAGATTTGTGTTTCATCAGGAACACATATCCGAACCTAGAGAGATCGTCAGTGAATGTAATGAAGTATGAAGAACCATCCCTGGCATGTGTAGACATGGGACCGCATACATCACTATGTATGAGTCCCAAGAGTTCGGTAACTCTTTCTCCGTGTCCCGTAAACGGAGTTTTGGTCATCTTGCTTTTGAGACATGACTGGCAAGTGTCATAAGATGAAAATTTGAACGGTTTCAAATATCCATCCTTATGCAACTTAGCTAGTCGTGTCGCATTGATGTGACCCAGTCTACAATGCCACAAGAAGGATTCGTTCAGTTCTGAACTCTTCCTCTTGTGTGTGTTTGTTATGCTCAGAACTGTTGATTGATTTAGAACATAAATGCCATTGCACAACATGCCTAATCCAACCAACTTTTGGTTAAGGAAAATGTTCATAACATTATCCTGTAATACAAAATTATATCCCTCTTTACTCAACAAAGAAACCGATATAATGTTGCATATCAGGTTCGGCATGAAATAGCATTTGTTCAGAATCAATGTATTACCAGTTGGCAATACAAGGTGATATTCCCCAACGGTTTTAGCTGCAACAATTGCACCATTTCCAACCCTTTTGTCTTTATCACCTTCTCCAAGTTCTCTACCTTTCCTAAGCCCATGTAACTGATTACATATATGGGATCCTGACCCGGTATCTAATACCCAGGACGTAGAGCAAATGGAGAAACAGTTCTCTGTAACGAATACACCCGAAGAAAATGCATCATCATGTACTTTCTTCATTCGGGTGGCATGGGAATCCTGGTATTCCCCTATATCATGTTCAGTCCTATAACTCTTATAAGAAAGAACGGAACCAACGTTCCCCAGCACAGTATAACATGCGGGTTCGGTCAATACATCCATATTATTATCTTTATTAAGGCATGATATGGTCGCTACCTGGAGAGAAAGAGAAGAAAATACTTTAGCGTATGCTCTTGCAAGATCAGATTGGTTATTATTTTATCTAATCAGGATGGCTCCCATTGTTTTTATCAAATCTTCCTTCAAACCCTAAAAGGAAAGACTAGCCGGGATTAATTACACCCTACAACTTCGCCAATCTTTCAGCCAGGCCAGTGTCGGTACTTTGAGGGAGGTTCCCCGTGCTTTCGCACGGACCTAATTAAAGTAAACCTCATTTTCCCAGAGGCGTAACCCCGTTGACACCTTTCCAGACACCTACTTGATCGGCTAATTGTCCTATGTAAAACTCTCCCAGGAGTAACAATTACTCGCAGTGGGTATCGGGATCCAACTATCTCATAGAAGGTATGCAATCTCATTGCAAATTTCAACACTTGAAATTCCCGATAATGTTTTGCCCCAAGCAGCCCATGACCTTGACGGATGTCAACAAACCACAGGGTGCAAGTCAAGTTCAACCCGTCATTTCTTGATTGAATCAAACCCACCCGCACGACCCTTGACGGAGGTCAACAAGGTCGTACGATAGATAAATACTAGTTAGCTACCGCACACTACGCCTTGACGGAGGTCAACAAACGTAGCACGAATACTAAGTAGGATTTATCTGAAATGACGGAGGGCTACGACAGGTTTTTCTGAAAACCTATTGCGTATCGAACTTGATATCGTTGTAGAATCGAGTAAATTTTGAAATGGAGTGATTTTGAGGCTTTTATTAGTTTTGCTAAAAAGGTCACTCCCGGTGAAGGGATCTCGGCTCTTTCCTTATGGAATAAGGTGCAGGACATATCATATATATCACTATGCGAAGCAAAACTCCAAAAGCAATCAAAAACAAACCGAGTGTCGTAGCATCTGCCGGTTTTGCTAAAGAGGTCACTCCCGGTGAAGGGATCTCGGCTCTTTCCTCATCGAATAAGGTGCAAGATATATCATATATATCACTATGCAAAGCAAAAACTGGAGCTACCCTTTTTAAAAAAAAATTTGATTCTACAACATCTTTTAGGTTTCTTTTCTTTCATTAATCACATTAATGAATTCCCATCATTTAAGTCACCTAAACATCACAGATAAATACGACGTACACTTATGCCATCCGCATTCACCTCGATGTCCCCTCGTGCATCGTTAGGTTAGGTAACTAACGGCAGAGCAGGGCAGGGCTAGTGCGGGTGTAAAACATAAGTAACGTCTATATAATATATCATATATACTATATATAGTATCTATCACAACATATCAAATGATCACATCACAGATATCGCAGCAGAAGAAACATATGAAACATTGGATATACTAGGACGTCCGTGTTTTATTTTGAGCCTCTATAAAACACGGATTCCACGGTCGTGATGAATAGCCAAACCCATGGCCCTAGACCCCTACGAGAGCGGCAAGAAACCCTACCAATTCTAGAGTTAGGAGACCCGGACTCGACTCCTCGAGTTGGTCTCCCACTGGACTCTAGAACCCGGTTACTTGTGCTCTCCTCCTTGGGTCTATCCTAGTGCGGAAAAGTAAATAATATACAAATGGTGACATCGACCTCATCCCGGAAGTGCCCCAATAAAAGAATATTACATACATTTAATTTTACATGAATGAAAATAAAAACTCTCATCTCACATAAAAAATCCCGGCTATTCAGAACGCGGCGATCCAATATAACATATCCAACAACACATAACATCAACGTAAGTAAATATGCGCATCCCAGTTGTTGTTGACATATAGCAACGAAACCGGTGATATCACATATTACACTTACGGTCGCAGAAAAGAAAGTGTAAAACTACAACATTTGGAATCCACAATCTCTTTAGACATCGTAAATCCGAAATATCATATATTTCGCATTTCATGCCTAACTATATGAATTCCATATTTTGTATCACATTCCAGATAAATAGACAGTATTAAACTTTCCGATCGAATAATCAAATACACAAGATTTCCTAAATAGCTCAACACTTGAGCGGAGTTCAAAAATTCCAGAATACGTAACAGTAGCAACGGTTCAGCCGTAGAAGGGTCAAGCCAACGCCTCACATGTGGCACGCCGTACTGCCCCAAACCCTAAGGTTCAAAGGGCAGTTCAAGACGGTCAAATAATCGAGTTAAGGTTTGTTGTCTTCTAGAGGGTCCATCGCATTACATGCACGGTTTTCCGAAAGATTTAAACTCAAGAAAAAATTCAACACTTGAAAGTTTTTCGTGCCGGGAAATAATGAGTTAATGATATCCGTTCTAACATTTTAATACTTTCTAAATTATCCGGAAAACACAACGAATTTAAATTTTCCGATCGAATCGACGATTACAAAATAAACCCCAAAACACTCAACACTTGACTCATTTTAAAAATACCCAGAAAATATAAGGAATAGCTAAGGATGTTACTGCACAAACTACTGCTCACAATTCCCTTTTTCTGCCGTGGAACCTCCGCCTGATGTGGGGTGGGACCGCGATTCCGCGGCGGCTGTACGGAAATAGGCGCTCGAATTTTGTGGTAATTGGTAGAATTCCTTGCTGGTTTTTTTAGGTATTTTTAATTCTGAAAAAACCCAGTTTTTTAAAAATGTACAGAGAGGGGGTTATCTTGACGTTTCCGGGTTCGATCGGGGTTTTAACTTCGTTAACACATCGCCTAATGCTCTAGCTAGGCTCTAATATCACTATAGGGTTACTAGGCACTCTAACAAGGTTCAAGAAAGCATCAACCCTGCCCGATTAAAATTTTAGCCGTGCCTAACAACCCTAAACTAGATCTTTGCTAGAAAATTAGGGTTTTGCATGTATGTAAATAGCATCTATGACTAAGTGAATACGAAATACAACCTTTGTAGATCGGTCCTTCACTTCTATAGCTCCTTATTGAAGTCCCTTCGCTACGATCGTGGTTCTCCCGGACCCTTGCATGGCTTCACGAGGCGAAAGACGCGTCCTTGCTTGAAGTCTTCGAGGCCGAAGATGATCTACGTCGAGGGGATGCCAACTCAAGCTCCTACTTCACTAACTTGAGAATTAGTGAAGAAAAACACCCTAAACTAAAGTGCTAGTCTAGTAGAGGATGGAAAAATAGGAAGTGGATTCTCTTTAGAATTTTATTTCTCACAAAGTTTCACTCTATTTTCAAAACCCTAGCAAGCTTTTTCTTTTGCTCAAATGAAGAAGAAGATGAACAAAAGAAAAGAATGAGGATAATGATCAAGTGAGTGAGCTAACCATGGTGAGTGAGAATCATATACTAACTCATGTAGAGACATAACCTTAGCTAATTCAAAATGGTTAGGTTAATAAAAATCTAAAGTAAAAAAAATTTAGTGGACTTTGTCAAAGCATCCACAAGCTTCTACAAGCTTCATGCTTATGACCTAAGCTCCACTAATTTGTAATTACCTTAAATAAATATTAACCACCATTTAAAATAGTATGGTGTATGTCTTGCACACCCAAATCATGTGTATCATCAACCATGATACAAAAACAAAACACATTTTTAATATATATCATATATACATTAAAGTTGTGCTCATGTGAGAAAAATCCTTAAGTGAACAAATGTTAATTAATGTAAATTAGTATATCCAATATACAATTATACAATAAATTATTAAATCAACACTTGACTTAATAATCCGGTCATATCTCATATAACCGACCAACATCCATTGTATCGACTTATCGAATCAACACTTGATTCGATAATCCGGTTATATCATATATAACCGACCGATACAAAAAGTCGCGAGAATAGAATACGGTATCACATACACGCATTATTCTCGGTCCCGCACATATCACATATGCGCTCATATTTCGTTTTGTCTGAGTCAGTAAAACCTCTATGTAGGACTCTAAAGACTCGTCATACGCCGGCAGTAGGTGATGATCACATCACGCACCCACAAGCCGTCAGCGGTACTAGCTGGACGTAACGGCTCCCCGGGTATTGAGCGATCAGAAGATCAGCAAGCAAGCCCGCTCCAACTCCTGTAAAAGCCTGCCAGTAACAATTCCCGTACAGTCCGGTCTCCTCGTCTGATATATCGCATATCAAGTTTAGAGGTGGTAAGCGTCAGACCCCAATAACCGATAAGTCGTGCCGATGTGAGACTCATAACGGGTCGAGAAACTACTGGTAACACTTACCAGTAAATCTTTAACTCAGCCCTGACCAGGGACTTCCCTGTTATAGCCAATCGGGCACAACGCAACATCAACCCCCAATACCAGGAGAGACGAAACCCCTCCTATCGCTCATTGCCTCCATGTGACTCGGGACTGTACCCAAAAACCACCATTTTGCACGCCCTCATGGACGTGGTAAGGTGCAAATCAAAGAACAGTGGGAATCACACAAGACTCTATGACGATCTCGGGTCTACAGACTAACCTACACATGTGTCACCAGAGAACTGCCATCTGACGTGAGGTATAATACCATCTGGGGGTTCTCGGCGAGTCCGTCCAGTGTTCCCAGTCTCCACTGAGCACCCGTATATCATCTCTGATGTTAAACACCAATGGATATGGGATCATCCATCGCCCATCTATATGGGTCGAGAAGGTATACGCTAGTCTACTCTGGTATATCGATGCCCCGTCTCGATACACCCACGACTACGGACCTTGAAGGATGTACTTATGGAATACCATGTCCCCACTAGTATGATCCACATCATAGTCCAGGTAGTCAAGTACACATCCTAAGGGCTTTACCAACATGTAACTATAAGACAGTATCAAGAGACAAGTATACATGTTAAGATAAAGAGCAACCAGATAGCATACTATCATATCGAGCAAGAAAGTCCTCTCTATATATGTCCAAGCATCCAATATAATATACATCATCTGTACAATACTGGCCTCTAGGGCATACATACAACTAACAGTATGTTGTATACTGAAGACTGTGTGTTGGTTCAGGACGTAAATACCGTTATTTAGTGTACCATACCCAATCAACTGTTGATTCAAGTTAATGTTCATAACATTATTCTGCAACATAAAATGATACCCTTCTTTGTCCAACAAAGAAACGGATATTATATTACATAGCATATTAGGTACATAATAACCCTAAGGCAATCCCAGATGATACTCTCCTATGGATACATCATGTACATTGGAACCATTTCCAACCCGCAAAGTATGGTCACCAGTCTTCAAAACTCTACTGTTTCTCAATCTCTGCATACAATTGCAAATGTGAGAACCAGAACCGGTATCTAATACCCAAGATGCAGAGTTTATAGAAAAACAGTTTTTAGTTACAAACACACCTGAAGCAGAAGCATCAGCATACTTCTTCTTCTTTAGATCAGCAAGATATAGAGCACAGTCGCATTTCCAATGTCCCGACTTGTGGCAGTAAAAACATTCTCCTTTTCCACTTCCCGCGGCCCCGGATTTGTCTTTCCCCGTTGCCTTTTGAACTCGACCTTTCGGTTTAATGGGTTTCTTCTTCTTTTTTCCTTGGCCTTAGCTTTTGGGACGGAAGAGGAAGATGGTCCAGCAAGCAGAGCGGGAGTTCTCGCTGTCTTAAGCGTGCTCTCTGCACTTCTCAACATATTGAGAAGTTCAGGCAATGATTTCTCCAAATTGTTCATATTGAAATTTACTATGAACGAAGCAAAGGCAGGGGGGAGAGACTGCAGAACAATATCTGTATATTGCTCATTATCCATGGTCCATCCCTGGTCCTCGAGTTCTTCTATAAAACCAATCATCTACAAGACATGTTCTCCTACTGATGTGCCAGGGGCCATACGCATCTGAAACAACTTTTTAGATGCCTCGTATCGTAAAGTCCGAGATTGCTCTGCATACAACTCCTTTGTATGAAGAAAGATGGATTGTACATACATCTTCTCGTGTTGCTTCTGATGAATAGTGTCCATAGAAGCTAGCGCGAGGCACTTGGCCGTGTCACAATCAATATCCCATGTTTTTCGGATCTCCTTATCCGAAACAGATGATTCAGGTCCTAGGACGGGTGGGGATTTGGAGGTGAGGACATATGATGCTTTATCATATGTGAGTGCAATGTTCAAATTCCTCAACCATTCTTTATAATTCGGTCTTGTCAGTTTATTTTTCTCTAAATGAAGCTTAAGTCCCGTCATCGGTATCTACCATTAGGAGAGAGAAAAGAAAACACTCAGCGAAATCTCTTGCAAAGAATTAGATTGGTTATTATCTTATCTAATCGATGTCTCCCACTGTTTTTTATCAAATTTTCTTTCAAAACCTGAAAAGAAAACTAGCCAGAATTGATTACATTCTACAGTTTCGCTAACCGGTCAGCCAGGCCAGTGTCAGTACTTTGAGGGAGGTTCCCCGTGCTTTCGCACGGACCTAATTAAAATAAACCACGTTTTCCCAGAGGTCAAACCCCGTTAATACCTTTCTAGACACCTACTGGATTAGCTGTAAAGTGCAAAACTCTCCTGGGATTAATTCTTACTCACAGTGTGATCAGGATTCAACTATCATATAGATGGTATGCAATCTCATTACAAATTTCAACTCTTGAAACTCCCGATATGGTTTTTACCCCTAACTGCTTATGACCTTGGCTATGGTCAACATATCATAAGCACTAGTCAAGTTCTACTCATCATTTCAAGATTAACTAGACCCATCCATATGACCCTTAAATATGATCAACATAATCATATGAATGTCCTAACTGATCGCATCATATGCTTTGTAGGAAAACATCACTTAGCTACCGTACACTACATCTTGACTATGATCAACATACGTAGAACGAATACTAAGTACTCTGCTTCCTAAAATGACGGAGGGTTGCGGATGGTTTTTATGAAAACGTTTAACGCATTGAACTTGATATCGTGGTAGAATCAAAACAGTTTAGAAAAGAAGTGGCTTAAGCTCCGCATCTTTTGAAACTTGGATTTTTCATTAAAAAAAAGGGGCCGATTGGGTTTCAAATCTGATTCTACAACATCTTTAGGTTTCTTTTTCTTTACATTAATCTTATTAATGCAGTCCCATCATTTAAGTTCCTAAGCCATCACAGAAAAGAAACAAAAATAGAACGTACACTTATGCCACCGTATTCGCCACAGTGTCTCGTTATGCACCGTTAGGTTACTTAACTAATGGTATAGCGGGGCGGGACTAGCGCGGGTGTAAAACATAAGTAACGTTTATTATATATCATATATATAATAATAATCCATTCGTCTCAGATATTAAGTAATCACATCACAGAATATCAATAGCAGAAGCACATATGAAAATAAAAGGATATCTAGGATGTCCGTATTTTGTATTTAGCCAACAAGAGAAATTACGGATTCCACAGTCGTGTTGAATAGCCAAGCCCACACCCCTAGACCCCTACGAGAGCGGCAAGTGACCCTACCAATTCTAGAGTTTAGGAGGCCCGGTCTCGACTCCTCGAGATGGCCTCCCACTGAACCCTAGAACCCGGTCACTTGTGCTCCCCTCCTTGGGTCTATCCTAATGCGGAAAAGTAAATAATATACAATGTTGGCCACATCATCCTCAACCCGGAAGTGCCCCAAATGAAAGAATATTACATACATTTGATATTTAAATGAATGAAAATATAACTCTCATCTCACATAAACCCCGGCTATTCAATCACGACAATCCCGCATATCATATCTCAGCAATACATAATATCATATATTATCAACGTAAGTAAGTATGCATACCCCGATTGTCGTTGATTTATAGCAACGAAATCGGCGATACACCACATACTGCATTTACGGTCGCAGAAAAGAAATTGAAAAACTATAACAATTGGAATCGTAACCGCCCTTAGATAACATAAACCTGGGATATCACATATCAAAGATTTCATGTCCAACAATGTAAAGCTCACATTTAGGTCTCATCCATGAAAACACTAAGTCGGATAATTCAACAATATTTCCGATTAAACCCGAGACCGAAAAGTTAGATTTACATGCAACAAACAAATTTGTAGATTCCAATTATTGTATCACATTCTCAAATACTAGGCGCAGTTAAAACATTCGATCGAACGATCAATCACCCAAAATATTCTCAGAAAGCTCAACACTTAAGCAATATTAAAATACACCAGAGACTGCTACAAGCTCATACGAGCCTACACAAGAAGGCACAGTCCACGCCTCACCAACAGCGCCGCGGAACCGCCGCAAAATGACATTTTGGCCGCGATTCCGCGGTCGTTAGGTCGAGTTAGGGCTTCGTTCTTCATGTGGGCCCATACAATTCCCTGCACATTTTTCTGAGTATTTTTAATGTTAAAAAATCCAACTTTTTAAAAAATTTCTAGAGAACATGTTCCGGGCGATATGTTTCGTTCGTTCAAGATTTTTAACGTCGTCTAGGTTACTCTAAAGCTCTAGCTTGGCTCTGATACCATTGTAAATCAGGCAGCCACCCCATCCAATGGGGTCGTCATAGCACCAACGGGTCCCTCAGCAGCTACTTTTTACGCATGCCCCCTCGCTAGGACTACAACGCGCCGGAACACCTTCCGGTCTCGGGACACCCTGGGGGTAAGAGCCTATGCTTCGCCACACTGTCACATAGTGAGAACCCCCCATAGGTCGACATCTAATGCCTAGTAACTCTGATACTATTGTTAGGTTTACCTAGCACCACATCTAGGGTTTGGAAGCATCACACATGCCACAACTTAAATTTTAAAGGTGCTAAGTAAACTAAACTAGAATCTTAACTAGAATTTTAGGGTAACAGCAAAGTATCATTTACTAAAATGAGAATCTATCACTAGTGTAGAGATTACAACCTTTGTAGACCTCCCTTGGTGACTCCTTGGACGTTTGAGAGTTTGGAACGGATAGCTTGAGTCCTTCCTTGTCCACGATGATCCACCCAAATTCCCTTTGCCCAAAACTCCTTGCTTTACTAGATTTGTGAAAGAAGTATAGCAAACACCCTACACAAATGGGCTAGATGTGTGTAGAATGATGAGGTGGTTTGTATTCTATAATCAAAACCCTTTCTTTTTATCAACCTCACTCAAATGAAAACTCGAGAGATAAAGAGAATGAGGAAGAAGATGATAATGGCAAAGCATGAGCTCAATATTGTTTTGTGAGGAATTATGAGATGAGAATGAATAATCAATATTAAATCATTCTCACCTCAAACCATGGTTAGTAATTATCTAGATATTTATCATTGAGTTAAAAAGCCAAAAGAAAATTAACTCATGGTCAAAAGTTAGGTCAAGTGTGGTCAAATATGGATAATTTACAATGAGTGAATTATCTTTTCTTTAACTCAAAATAAATATATACATAATTACAAGCATGTGAGTCTTGCATTGCTACCATTTGTGTATCATCAACAATGATACTATGTATATGCACATCATCATGTGCATACATGCATGCATACTTCATCAAAGAAAAGGGTTAAAACAAAGAATTAATCTAAAAGTCTATGTTAAATCAACACTTGATTTAACAAACTGGTCATACCACATACGACCCGACCAATAGAAAAACGCCCGATTAATATACAGTATCATATATACGTATTTAATCGGGTTCCCACGCATATCTCATATGCAAACCACATCTTTTCGCCTGAGGCAGGAAACTTCATTGTGGGACTCTAAGACTCGTCAATACGCCGGCAATAGGTGATGATCATATCAAACACCTACAAGTCGCAAGCGGTCAGCTAAACGTAACGGCCACACGGGTATTGGGCGATCAGAAGAAAACCAGCAAAGCTGTCAAAACTCCAGTCGAGCCAACTGGCAACACTTACCGTACAATCTGGTCTCTTTGTCAGATATGCTGCATATCGAGTCTAGGGATGGAATCTTCGACCCTAATAACTCAATAAGTCATGCCGGTGTATGGCTCATAACAGATCGAGAAACTACTGATAACACTTATCAGTAAATATCAACAGCCCTGGCTAGAGACTTCCTGTGATAGACAATCGACCATAGCACAACATCAACCCCCAATACCAGGAGAGACGAAACCCCTCCTATCGCTCATTGCCTCCAGTGCCTCGGGACTATACCCAAAGTCCACCTGTTTGCACGCCTCAGTAAAGCCGTGGTAGGGCGAAGATCAAAATAGGGTGGGAGGACACATAAGACTCTATGACGATCTTGGGTCTACAGACTAACATGTACCAGTGTCACCTGAGAACTGCTATCCGACGATAGATATAATACTGTAAGTGCACGGCGGCGCCCCGGCCGTCGATCCGACGCCGGAAACGCGGAAACGAAAAATACTTTGCGAACTAGCAAACCAGCACCACCGCGCACAAAAATCTCGGATCAGGCCATTAACCTAGCTACTAGCAAACAAGAAAAGAGTAGAGAAGCAATACCAAGCGATCCGTATCCTTCGGTCTTCGTCTCCACTCCGATCTCCCGCGGAATCTCCGTCCGTCACGTCCTCGTCGGAAAGGCACCACGTAGCCGGGTTCATATACGGGCTCCCACCTCTGGACCGAGGCAACTCGGGCGCGAAGTTGGCTAGCCGACGCGTCCAAGGAATGCTGTAGATGTAGTGTAGAAACCATGTCTCTTTGAGGTCTTGAAGTTGCCATGACAATATGGAGGCAAAAGGAACTTTGGAGTGATATGTGGAATTTTGTAGCAAGGAGAATGAGATCAAATAAAAAATTCCCCATCCAAAATGAACCCTCTCCCTCCTCTAATGAAGTGGCCGGCCCCTCCCCTAATCAAATGGTGGAGGGAAAAAGCAAGTGGAGAAAAAGAAAATGATAATGAGAAAAAGAAATGTCGCGCTCATTTCTCATCTCATCACATCCAAATCCAATCTCAAAAAGCAAAGGAAAAGACCAATAAAGAATCTCATCATGAGAGAACAATCATGAAGACACAAAGTGCAAGAAAACCCTCCATAATAAGTTATTTGCAAACTTGCAAATAACCCCTCCACCAGAAAGTCCGGCCGCGAAGGAACAAAGGAAAACCGGCCGGAACGGAAAGCAAACTGGCAACTTCAGAAAACTGATCCCGTAATAAATTACAGGAAAACCCCACTACTGCATATACATTCCCGCATTTGTATTCCCACTGAACACAAATGCAAAGAGACAAAATCTACACTATCTAATACTAGGATCCGGCTTAAGCCAAAGCCGGCTAGTAAAATCCGTCCAATCACGATCCGTGCAATACCGCACGTATCTGATCGAACCCTGCCATATCTCCATACGGCCTCTTCAGCGTTTCGCCCGAAACCTGAGTAACTGAGTGTGGTGGACTCTAAAGACTCGTCAATACTATGGCTGTGGATTTAACCACTAGCACGTCAGAGGTATCAGCCATACGTGACGGGCCACCAGGTATTGACCAAAAGGGGCGTCGATGAGCGAACTCATCCTGACACCCTACTGAGCCTGTCAGTGACAATATCCGTACAGTCCGGTCCGTTCGTCTATGAGCATCGCATAGCGGGCCTAGGGGGTTGGTAAAAGTCAGACCCCCAAAAGCGGTACAAGTCGTGTCGGAGTGTAGCCCAGAACACCCTGAGATACTACTGGAATACCTACCAGTAAATCTCCTGCCTTGGCCAAGGACTTCGTGTAATGGCTCTTCTAGACACAGCGCGACCTCACCCCCAATACCGGGAGAGACGAACCCCTGCAGATCCGCTCACTGCCTCCATGTGGCTCGGGACTGTACCCAACTAAAACCTGTTTGCACGTCTCATTTGAGCGTGGTGGGGTAGTAATCAAAGCACAGCGGGAACTCACACGAGAAAAATGACGATCTCAGGTCGATGAACTAACCTGTACACATGTCACCAGGGAACTGCTATCTAACGTCTGGTATAATCCCAACTAGCAGATTCCCGGCGAGTCCTGTCCGGTGTACTCATAACCCAATGAGCACCTGTTGTCACGACCCGAAAGAGCACGTGACTGCCCCTTGAACCATATGAAGCCTATAGGACCCCATCTGATCCAAGTAAGCCAAAAGCCCAGAATTCTAAAACCATTTTAAGGAGTAAATAAAGAAAACTGGTTTTAAGAAGTAAAGAAAACATGTTTTGAAAATCAAAGTTTTTAAATAACTAAGCCGAAAATGCATTTCTTTTTACATGTGTAATCTTTCCTGAAAATTTCGGCAGAGTTTCCTTTGTAAATACTGGCCCCGAATGGGGTACAACAAGAATAACATATATATATACAAGAAAAAAGGCATCCCCAAGCGGGAGCTAGCTCTTCGTCAATCGACGGTCACAACCACGCAAGTAATATAATATACAACGCCAAAGGGCGAGAAGCAAAACTCAAAAAGAAACTCAAAACAGCCAGAAAACCGTAATACTACAAGCGCGACTCTAAGCTCGAAATAGTACATCACTGTTTTACTAAGTCTGAAACAAAATACAAGTTTTGGTTGATGGAATTTCTAGATACAATGAATAGTACAAGTACAATGGCGGTTCTGATACAAAAGAACCCACCTACCCAAGCAAGTCACCCGTATGAAAGCAGTGTGCCAGAAAAGCCGCTATGAAACCTGTACGGCAAAATCTGCAAGAACTGTGGCACAACGGGGGTGAATTGCCAACTCGTGAATAGAAAATATCTACAAGCAGAGATCGAATGTATGACCCATCCTAGGTCAATATGATCAGATATAAATAAACCTCAATATGAGTAAATCTGAAGCATGCTAAACTGGCAATGTAATCTCTATACATGAGTGTAGTGCCAAGTGCTCGTGCCTGTGCCTCAAGTAATGGCATGTCATAAATATGAGGTATGATTAATGTAATAAATCTACATGTACGTGGATCCCATCCACTCGTCACCCAATGACAATAAGCATCATGCATGTAAATATCATAGAGCATATGCATGGAAAATATGAGGATATAACCAAAAGCATGGAACCTGAGTGCCTAGCATCGACACTCGAAAACATCATGAAAACCTGTGCCTAGCATCGGCACGTAAATCCTCATATACCGGGCATCCGTCAGTCCGGGTCAGCCCACTCTCTCATATATCGGGCATCCGTCAGTCCGGGTCAGCCCTCTCTCAATATATCGGGCATCCGTCAGTCCGGGTCAGCCCACCCTCAACATATCGGGCATCCGTCAGTCCGGGTCAGCCCACTCTCAATATATCGGGCATCCGTCAGTCCGGGTAAGCCCTCTCTCAATATATCGGGCATCCGTCAGTCCGGGTCAGCCCACTCTCAATATATCGGGCATCCGTCAGTCCGGGTCAGCCCTCTCTCAATATATCGGGCATCCGTCAGTCCGGGTCAGCCCTCTCTCAATATATCGGGCATCCGTCAGTCCGGGTCAGCCCTCTCTCAAAACCAGAAATATCATAGAAACAACATATCTCAATGCGCAAATTAGAAAGCATGATGCATGTGACATATAAATGAAATGCAAGTAACAATATATCCAGCAGCATGATAATAATATATCAAAAAAACACAAGCAATGCAATGCAAATAGCATGAATATGCGGAATCGAATAATCGACGCAATAGTAAAGAATATACCTCAATAAATATATCATGTGGCCTTGCCTTTTGAAATAATACGAATCAGGGTTTTTAGTAAAATAAGGGATACGGTGTTTAAAGAGAAGATGCGTCGTTTGAAAATATCCGTAGAATCCCTTTTTCCTATCCTTAAAATATCCCCGATTCGTTAGTTTTGAAATAGGTAAGACTCGGGTCTAGTCTAACGCCTACTATGCGAACTACGGACCCAACTTTAAAGCCAAACAGGAGGGGTATGGAAACCACCTAAATCTGAGTCGATATATATACATATAATTATAATAGTCGATGATCCCGCCTCAATAGTATCACAACGATATAATATCCTCGAGTCATGAGCGCGGATCTATCATCAATATAGGCTCGTACGGTAAATCGTCGTACGGCATCCCAATAGCGGGGTACGGTCAATATCATATTAACTTATCACATATCAGGTATCACTATCATCATATCACATAACCTGGGGTACAGATCTAAGTCTAGTACAATCGATACCATCTATATAAGTACGAATGCGGGGTAAAACACATGCCTAAAGGCCCGCTAAAGCATCCTGTCGTATCTCCCATACGAATCCTATCGTATCTCCCATACGAATCCTGTCATATCGCCGGTCTCACGGCCTCAAATCGAATCACATCGACTCAACCCACATCCCAAGCGCTATCCATAATCCAGTATATGTACATATAGTCCCATACCCATGTGAACACATACAAACATATATTCCCATTTACACATGCGAAAGAAAGTATGTATGCAAGTGGGTGCGTGCGTGTGTATGGGCGCAACCCCTACTCTAGGGTTTCGCACTACACTAAACCAATCCATCTTATCATCAACAATCTCAAAGACCATATAATAAATATATGTGTGTATACATATTCGTATACATCACCACGGACTGCGGGGGTGCTATACACCATCCACCCGACTTCCCCCGTAGATATAATCTACTCACCCGGTCTTCGCTCGCCAAAATCGATGACGCCGTGCTTCTTCATCTTTGAATCCTTGCGAGGGTATCTACAATAATAAACAGTCGCAATACGTATTAACATCGAGGCAGAAAACCGATATAGCGCACAGTATGCTCATAGGTTGGAACCTATGGCCTGAACGTGCAAATCAATCAAACAATCCCTGTTGTCGATGTACGAACACCCAACAACCAAATACAAATCCAAATATCAAGAAAGTACATTTTAAAATACGGAAAACATCGCCTAAAACACACCAAAATGCTCCCAGATATTCCCCAGATGACAATTAGCCAAAACTGCACATAGGAGGGGTCTATTTTAGTGCAAACCTGGGACCCAATTTCCCTGATCTGGCCGTAAATTGTGGCCAGAATGAATATATCTGCGGCCTGGGGTTGGAGTTAGGGGCTCGGGTCTCTGTGGTAGCTTCCTAGGTGCCTGCATGACTCCCAGTAATCCCAAAATCAATTCTAGTGGCCCCGAGTTGCTCCAGATTCCAAAATACCCTCACAAATCACACATTTATCCGATGTCGGGGTTTCTAAATCCGTGTTTTAGGGTTTCAAGTCTCGGGTTTGGGTCTTAATTTAAGCACTAGGGTGTTTGTTCTGCCTCTAATGAGCTCAATTTCACATTACAACTCTCAAATTCTCATAACCCTAACTAGGTTTTTCTTAAATCCACAAAATCACACAATATCGATTCTAATCTAGCATGGGGGTATAATTAATGCAAAAACTAAGCTAATGGTCCAGAAAAATACCACATTTGGCAACTCAAGAATTTTCTTGAGTTGCCCCTTGTGGCCAAAATCCTCGCTTTCTTAGTCCGATGTGTTTGTCTCGAGCTCGTGCACCTTTTTAGTGAAATGAAGATAGGGTTTTAGAGTTGTTTTTGAGGTGTTTAGACGGCTTGAAGATTGGAGAAAGTGAGAGAAGAGGCGGCAGCAGCTGAAGGGAGAAGGAGGGAGAGGAGAGAAGGGGTTGATGAAGAATGGCCAAGTCAAAACTAACCCCTCTCTTTTCTCTCTCACCCATACCTACTACCACTATTCTATTCATTTCTTTTCTTTTCTATTTTCCCCAAACCTTCTCACTCAAATAGTAAACCCAAAGTAAAGCCATGGTAATAAAATGTAACACAAGTGTAGGAAAAAGATATGTGCATGTTCTGCACGAAAAAGCCAAAAATCCGATTAGCGATTTTTAATCGCGATTAGCACTAAATTAGTGTCAAACTAATCATAAAAACTTAAAAATGGCATAATCCCATAAAATACCCTATTTTTGAATTTTCCATATTTTTTCTAAAATTTTCCCCATTTATTTGTATTTAATTATACCGAAATATTAAAATATTCATTAAAATAATTTTAAATTATAAAAATTCCCAAAAATAATATTTTATTATTTTGAAATGTTACAATCTACCCCCTTAAAGAAATTCGATCCCCGAATTTAAATTTAAACCCCCAAATTCTAAAACATTTCGTTACAAAGTCCAAGTCTTCGGGGTTCCGAAATCAACAATACATAAAACGCATCATAGCGCAATGTATGCGCATGGATAATGAGCAGATAACTCAAAAGCAAAACTCCGTCAAGCATCTGCAATCATCGGAGTTACGGTAAAGTCACAAATGTCAAATCCAATACAAAACCAATACGATATAAATCAGAACTATACATGTAAATATCGAATCTATACATGTAATTAGCTGAAGTAAATGCATGCCAAATATATTCAGGTACTGTCCCCTGACTAGTCCTGCTCAGTATGAAAATACATAGCAAATATCATAAAACGTGCTGCTCCATAAAAATAAATCCCAAAATGTATATAAGAATACCCTATGCGTCTGGTGCGCACGGAATCAAAATCCATATATGTGCCATACATGTGCACAGAAACAACATCTAGGTGCAACGGGTGTGCACGAAGCATCTGTCATAGGCAACGTGTGTGCCTGACAGCAAAAATCAGGTGCATCTGACATGCACGAAGAATCCCGATTTAGTGCATCTGGTGTGCACCAGAATCGTATCTCAAAACATGCGCCCAACATGCGTGAAAATCCAAATCGGTGCATCCATTTTGCACGAATAAAAGCTAAATTCTGCGCACTCAACATGCACGAAATCACGAAATCCAATGGCAAGCGTCGAACATGCGCAAGTCCAAAACAAATGCACGGAGTGCAAGGATCAACATCAATATCAGAATCCAAAATCGACGGTATACAATGCGGCCCAATCCAAATCGGGTGTATCGCGGTGGAAAATCTCACAACCGTGTGCATCAGCGTGCCCAAATCAAATCAAAACACTAAAGTGCATGAAAACTATGCTGGAAACGTAAATCAAATCACCGGCATAAAATAGGCATGAAATCACAATCAATACCTCGAGCGTAATAACTCTGCACAAAATATAAATACCCAGTAAGTGCAACCATGGTGCACAAAATCAAATATCATGGAACTCAGTCATCAAGACTAAATCATGCGAATAGATCGCCTAAAATACCGAAATCCAAAGTGATGGATACGTGATAATCAAATCACAAAATCGTAGATCAAGAATACCGTCGTTGGTATATCCTCCGACAAGGTCGAGAAGGTTCCGGTACATCCAATGTTAGCAGCGCAAGATATCTACTTGTCTCTTGCTCACGGTGTGACGCCCTCTGTCTCTGGTTCTTTATCTTCCCTGCGGATTAATGATCTCGCTATGCTCCGGCTCATCGGCCCTGTCAGATATACTAACGGGAACGATTCCATTTTGGCACTTCTCTGGTCATTTCTCGGTCAATGCTCTCGACCACTCGTAAAGCAGCACGTCACAGGCGCCGTCCTCTATATGCATATCCGACCTTTAATCTTAACGGGGAGTAACAACAGCTCAACGGCGTCTCGCACGTACCCCTTATCCCGCTTGTCTGTATCGTCGTCCATTTCGACGTCACGTCTCTATCTGCGCACTGTAATGTCCTCGGCTACGGTCCTTCCGAAGTCTTTCATACGGACTCGAAATCACGAACTCGGTATCTTCATCACTCAGTAGAAGATATCTAGCCGAACACGTCCTCAGCGTGCGTATCGCATCTCTGATGTCAGTGGAGTGGAACGTTATCTCGTCGAAATCTCATGCGAACTCTTTACTCCGCTTGCTCCAATGTCGACTGATTCGGACTCATCTACTCGTGGCTGCATGGACTACGCTCAAACGGCTATGCTCGTATCTGGAGTCTCCCAAGCAGTGTGTCCCATCACATGATATCCGAATGATGTCGAACCATCCGATCGACTTGTCAGAACCTCATAATCCCCCAAGAGCTCAATATCTTGGGTATAGTTTAATAGTATTGAGTACATACCACAGCATCGGTGCTCCAGCCATAGAAGGGCAAACCCAAGCTTCACTAATGGCGCCGCGGAACTGCCGCAAACCCTAAGGTTCAAAAGCTTTCACAAGGTCATTATGTCGAGTTAGGGTTTCATTCTTCTAGAGGGTCCATAGAATCGCTTGCATGTCTTTCCGAATACCTTAAACTTGGAAAAATGGGTTCCTGACACTCAATCGTCTCTATCGACTCACAACGAATCTGCGTGAAGTCACCTCTAGCTGGAATCAACCTATCTGATGACCTCACATCGGGGTAAGCGAACGAACCCCATGTCCTAGTCATTCATCCTCAGTGACTAGCGACTCACCATCATATCTCTAAGTATATGCTCAAGCTGCAGTAGCTCCAATCATCTGGGCGATATCTCGTCATTCGCAGCGACAACTGGCTCATTTGTCTGGACGCTGAACAGCGCCTCAATCATCATGAATAAGCGATATATCAATAGTCATCACATCCTGGCTGGCCTCTATCAGTGGCTCAATCCTCTGGTACCGATCGGCATGTCCGGAAAATCTCGTAAAAGCGATCAGTCAAACGCTCATGGCGCGAAAACACAATGAAATGACGCCCCCTACGCAATCGTATGCCTCTGGAATCATGCCCTGGTCAGTCCTCATCCACGACGAGCTCATGCTGACGCAACTCGAGCCGTAGCTCACTCTGCCCGTGCAATCGTGGCAGCAAAATCATAACCAGTATCGATGAGGATAGATCATAGGAATGAATATAATACTGTGCAAGGAAATGTACATCCTAAGGTTTCTTAAGCGGAGTGGCGTGTCGTAAGTATGCCGCGGAACATACGTACGGTACGTCCCTCTACTCAAGCTACCTACTCCATCAACCAAGGGTCATCCCATGCGATGAAAGTTCGGGTATAATACTCCCTCGACTAAGTCTAAGTTCCGTAAGGTCAAGCCTAAGTTCCGTATATATATAAACGCCCTAGGCTCCATATAGTCAAACTTAGACTCGAACCAAGGTTAACCGAGCGTTCTGATACCAACTTTGTCACGACCCGAAAGAGCACGTGACTGGCCCTTGAACCATATGAAGCCTATAAGACCCCATCTGTTCCAAGTAAGCCAAAAGCCCAGAAATCTAAAACCATTTTAAGGAGTAAATAAAGAAAACTGCTTTTAAGAAGTAAAGAAAACATGTTTTGAAAATCAATGTTTTTAAATAACTAAGCCGAAAATGCATTTCTTTTTACATCTGTAATATTTCCTGAAAATTTCGGCAGTGTTTCCTTTGTAAATACTGGCCCCGAACATGGTACAACAAGAATAACATATATATTTACAAGAAAAAAGGCATCTCCAAGCGGAAGCTAGCTCTTCGTCAATCGACGGTCACAACCACGCAAGTAATATAATATACAACGCCAAAGGGCGAGGATCAAAACTCAAAAAGAAACTCAAAACAGCCAGAAAACCGTAATACTACAAGCGCGACTCTAAGCTCGAAATAGTACATCACTGTTTTATTAAGTCTGAAACAAAATACAAGTTTTGGTTGATGGAATTTCTAGATACAATGAATAGTACAAGTACAATGGCGGTTCTGATACAAAAGAACCCACCTACCCAAGCAAGTCACCCGTATAAAAGCAGTGTGCCAGAAAAGCCGCTATGAAACCTGTACGGCAAAACCTGCAAGAACTGTGGCACAACGGGGGTGAGTTGCCAACTCGTGAATAGAAAATATCTACAAGCAGAGATCGAATGTATGACCCATCCTAGGTCAATACGATCAGATATAAATAAATCTCAATATGAGTAAATCTGAAGCATGCTAAACTGGCAATGTAATCTATATACATGAGTGTAGTGCCAAGTGCTCGTGCCTGTGCCTCAAGTAATAGCATGTCATAAATATGAGGTATGATTAATGTAATCAATCTACATGTACGTGGATCCCATCCACTCGTCACCCAATGACAATAAGCATCATGCACGTAAATATCATAGAGCATATGCATGGAAAATATGAGGATATAACCAAAAGCATGGAACCTGAGTGCCTAGCATCGACACTCGAAAACATCATGAAAACCTGTGCCTAGCATCGGCACGTAAATCCTCATATACCGGGCATCCGTCAGTCCGGGTCAGCCCACTCTCTCATATATCGGGCATCCGTCAGTCCGGGTCAGCCCTCTCTCAATATATCGGGCATCCGTCAGTCCGGGTCAGCCCACCCACAACATATCGGGTATACGTCAGTCCGGGTCAGCCCACTCTCAATATATCGGGCATCCGTCAGTCCGGGTCAGCCCTTTCTCAATATATCGGGCATCCGTCAGTCCGGGTCAGCCCACTCTCAATATATCGGGCATCCGTCAATCCGGGTCAGCCCTCTCTCAATATATCAGGCATCCGTCAGTCCGAGTCAGCCCTCTCTCAAAACCAGAAATATCATAGAAACAACATATCTCAATGCGCAAATCAGAAAGCATGATGCATGTGACATATAAATGAAATGCAAGTAACAATATATCCAGCAGCATGATAATAATATATCAAAAAAACACAAGCAATGCAATGCAAATAGCATGAATATGCGGAATCGAATAATCGACGCAATAGTAAAGAATCTACCTCAATAAATAAATCATGTGGCCTTGCCTTTTGAAATAAGACGAATCGGGGTTTTTAGTAAAATAAGGGCTACGGTGTTTAAAGAGAAGATGCGTTGTTTGAAAATATCCGTAGAATCCATTTTTCCTATCCTTAAAATATCCCCGATTTGTTAGTTTTGAAATAGGTAAGACTCGGGTCTAGTCTAACGCCTACTATGCGAACAACGGACCCAACTATCAAGCCAAACAGGAGGGGTATGGAAACCACCTAAATCTGAGTCGATATATATACATATAATTATAATAGTCGATGATCCCGCCTCAATAGTATCACAACGATATAATATTCTCGATTCATGAGCGCAGATCTATCATCAATATAGGCTCGTACGGTAAATCGTCGTACGGCATCCCAATAGCGGGGTACGGTCAATATCACATTAACTTATCACATATCAGGTATCACTATCATCATATCACATAACCTGGGGTACAGATCTAAGTCTAGTACAATCGATACCATCTATATAAGTATGAATGCGGGGTAAAACACATGCCCAAAGGCCCGCTAAAGCATCCTGTCATATCTCCCATATGAATCCTGTCATATCGCCGGTCTCACGGCCTCAAATCGAATCACATCGACTCAACCCACATCCCAAGCGCTATCCATAATCCAGTATATGTACATATAGTCCCATACCCATGTGAACACATACAAATATATATATTCCCATTTACACATGCGAAAGAAAGTATGTATGCAAATGGTGCGTGCGTGTGTATGGGTGTAACCCCTACTCTAGGGTTTCGCACTACACTAAACCAATCCATCTTATCATCAATAATCTCAAAGACCATATAATAAATATATGTGTGTATACATATTCGTATACATCACCACGGACTGCGGGGGTGCTATACGCCATCCACCCGACTTCCCCCGTAGATATAATCTACTCACCTGGTCTTCGCTCGCCGAAATCGATGACGCCGTGCTTCTTCATCTCTGAATCCTTGCGAGGGTACCTACAATAATAAAAAGTCGCAATACGTATTAACATCGAGGCAGAAAAGCGATACAGCGCACAGTATGCTCATAGGTTGGAACCTATGGCCTAAACGTGCAAATCAATCAAACATTCCATGTTGTCGATGTACGAACACCCAACAACCAAATACAAATCCAAATATCAAGAAAGTGCATTTTAAAATACGGAAAACATCGCCTAAAACACACCAAAATGCTCCCAGATTTTCCCCAGATGACAATTAGCCAAAACTGCACATAGGAGGGGTCTATTTTAGTGCAAAAGGAGCCATGAACCAAACCTGGGACCCAATTTCCCTGATCTGGCCGCAAATTGTGGCCAGAATGAATATATCTGCGGCCTGGGGTTGGAGTTAGGTGCTCGGGTCTCTGTGGTAGCTTCCTAGGTGCCTGCACGACTCCCAGTAATCCCAAAATCAATTCTAGTGGCCCCGGGTTGCTCCAGATTCCAAAATACCCTCACAAATCACACATTTATCCGATGTCGGGGTTTCTAAATTCGTGTTTTAGGGTTTCAAGTCTCGGGTTTGGGTCTTAATTTAAGCACTAGGGTGTTTGTTCTGCCTCTAATGAGCTCAATTTCACATTACAACTCTCAAATTCTCATAACCCTAACTAGGTTTTTCTTAAATCCACAAAATCATACGATATCGATTCTAATCTAGCATGGGGGTATAATTAATGCAAAAACTAAGCTAATGGTCCAGAAAAATTCCTCATTTGGCAACTCAAGAATTTTCTTGAGTTGCCCCTTGTGGCCAAAATCCTCGCTTTCTTAGTCCGATGTGTTTGTCTCGAGCTCGTGCACCTTTTTAGTGAAATGAAGATAGGGTTTTAGAGTTGTTTTTGAGGTGTTTAGAGGGCTTGAAGATGGGAGAAAGTGAGGGAAGAGGCGGCAGCAGCTGAAGGGAGAAGGAGGGAGAGGAGAGAAGGAGTTGATGAAGAATGGCCAAGTCAAAACTAACCCCTCTCTTTTCTCTCTCACCCATACCTACTACCACTATTCTATTCTTTTCTTTTCTTTTCTATTTTCCCCAAACCTTCTCACTCAAATAGTAAACCCAAAGTAAAGCCATGGTAGTAAAATGTAACACAAGTGTAGGAAAATGATATGTGCATGTTTTGCACGAAAAAGCCAAAAATCCGATTAGCGATTTTTAATCGTGATTAGCACTAAATTAGTGTCAAACTAATCATAAAAACTTTAAAATGGCATAATCCCATAAAATACCCTATTTTTGAATTTTCCATATTTTTTCCAAAATTTTTCCTATTTATTTGTATTTAATTATACCGAAATATTAAAATATTCATTAAAATAATATTAAATTATAAAAATTCCAAAAAATAATATTTTATTATTTTGAAATGTTACACCTGTATACATCTTAGGTGAACCAACTGACACCAGTGGCTTGTGAGACCGGCCACCGCCCCTCGTCGGGGTCTCGACTGTATACACTAGTCTACTCTGGAGTATCGATGCCCTGTCTCGAAACTCCCTCGACTAGGGACCTTTTAAGGATGTGCTTATAGACTCCAGCTCCCACGTATATGATCGCCCTCATACAGCTGGTAGTCAAGCAAGAATCCTAGGGGCTCTATCAACGTGTAATAGTGACCTGTAAGGTCACCTAAAGCAGTACACGATGATAAAGATAAACCAGATAGTATACTATTATCTCGAGTAAGACTGTCCTACCGGCATAGGTCCTCCTCAATCATTGCAATCACGTGCCTGTGATCTAATAATTGACTCTGAGGGCACTATATCCAACAATCTCCCACTTGCACTCAAGGCTAATTATTGCGATGTCGCATACTCACAGCCCGTGTGATACCGAACACCCAACTCCTCTACTAGTCAGTCTCACAAAGCTCGTTTGTGAAACTTTTGCGTTCGAGGAATAGCCTCAGTGAGTGGATCCGCTGTGGTGTTTCTTTCTATGTCTCTCTATATCTCAAGTTCGCGGAGAAAGCCATCTCCCGAAATGAGCAATACCTGTCTTAGAATATGTCTGGATATCTGATGGGACCTAGCTCATAAATGAACTCCAAATCCAAAATTCTTAGACTGTATCGTCAACTGAACTTAATCAGTATCCTGCGCCATGCCTTCCCTCAGTATCCACCTGGACCACCTGTCCAAAATACCGCCCCTCGTCAGAGGGAAAACTACAACTCTGACAGCCAGTCTGCCATCCAGGTCACCTTGGAAGCGTGGAATGATAACTGTCTCCTAAAGGAGGCTGCCGTTATCATTTCCCTAGAACATCAACTTATGTTCTAAAACTGCTTCCGATTGTTTCTCCAGAATTGGATCAATATCAACTTATTGCATCTACTGCAAGAACAACATCTGGTGTGGTACTTGACATCTCATGATCAACTCAATTGCCTAAGCAAGTGATCTGCCAATCATGCGTATCCCTCTCCTATTTAGTCTGTAAGACACCTTTAGAGAGGGTGACTCCATCACCTGCAGGTATACTACCATGCTAGGAGTCGTCCATTCTAAATACTCATAGAATGCTGTCTAAGTACCCAGATTGGGAAACCACCCAAATCTAGATCTAATACCATAGATCCAGTAACCAGAATGTCTGATATATTATCCAAGTCCTGTGTGGAGAAACCACTGTGTGACAACCAAAGTATAACCGATCGTAGTATAGGAATATCACTTCCTACTCTGTGTATGTCATCAAATAGCAGGACATCACACCCTACTACCTTCTTAACAGATCCATCCCCTATTCTGATGTAGTCAAACCTATGACTGTCACATCAGAAATAAATGATCTATCTCCGCTATATCTGCTTTAGTCTATAAATAGACATAAGCCTGATATCCACCAATGCTTCCGCTGCTCCCACTGACTACGACAACCCTCTGGCAGAGTCATATAGACGTGCACTTCTAAAGCAAGTTTAGAACGACGCTATACTCATCCTCCTGCCGGGTCTCACAGTCTGGAACAACAGCAATGGCAAGTCTGGGTAAACAAGAACCTCCCTGCCACCGTCCCTGAGCATACCGAAGTACCTCTCGGGTGCCTGAGGTTACCCACCATATCTGCGGAGTGGCCAATGGAATGTCAAACCAGATTGAATCTTTAGGTTCTTATCAAATCTTCAGTAATCGTTTGCGGTTCTGGAATCACTTCCAGTTCTACCATACTCCCACTACTGTTTTCTGAAAAAAAAATCCATTTTTAATTAAAATTGTGGCGAGTTAAGAACAATATCACTATTGATCTTCCAGATGGTAGAAAGTCAACCCTCGTCATAGCCCGGGTCAACCCACAAACAGCTATTACAGAAACATGCCTTGAGTTATCCGGAGTCTGGTTTTAAGCATAAGCTGGACAACTCCCCGTATCTTAACAATGTCAAGATATGAACTGTTCTATATCCAATATAGAAACAGAGGCACTGATTTAATTGAACCAGATTCAAATCATGCAGCTGTCTCCAGTGCATGTCAAGTAAATGGAAGGAGGTCGATCAGCGTTGCTCAACTTAGGAGCACTTCCAATTATGAGTAACCTGAAAGAGAAGCATGTTCTCTTAACCATTACTATCAACTGAATACCACACACAAGTATCTACATCTTCGATCACCTTGAAGAATCCCGATACTTCCAACACCTGGTTCTCTACTTTATTCATATACATATAACTTCTCAAAACGTAAACCCTGTGTTTCTACGAAACACCTGTCTAAGAACTAGAGAAGTCACAAGTAAACAGAATATAGTACGAGTACCTACCCCTCTGTCCTAATGGACACTGGACAACATACAATACTCTGTATAAGTCCCTTGAGTCAAATGACTCATTCACTGTGTGCCGTAGGTTGAAAACTGTACTTATGGTTAAGAAGAATTACACCGCTGTTCAATGCTCCTTACCTAACCATCCACTGATATAGGTAAATGTCATAGACATAATTTCAAAAGGTATATCTCACTCTATAAAAATAGACGTACAGATATATCAATTTGAAATTGGTACATAACAACAGATATTCAAAACCAAATATTTGCCGTTCGACAAACAACCCAGGTGACTTCCTCAAATATCACCAATTACAACGAATCCCGATATAATGAGGATGGTCACCTAATTCCCAATAACTTACTCCCACTCATCATCTGTAAAACCATACAGATGTGAGAATCAAACCTGGTAAATACATACCCTGGAGTAAGTGTCTAATTGGGAAATAAGTTTTCTTTTAACAGTACACAGTGAAACTAAAATATTAAAATGTTTCGATGGGGTATCCCGGTATTCCTAGTAATGCCTCTTCCATTATCCAGATTCACAACTGTAACCGTATAATTCTTTGCCACTTCTCCAAATCCCTTTTTATGTCTTTAGTCATTAGCTTCTGCACACCCCTTTAGGCCAAATGGTTTTCTTCCTTCCCTACCGTTCGACACCAGCCTATGGTTTGGAAGAAGACTATCCAATAAGCATAATGGGTGTACTGTCCTAATCCCAGGAGCACTCGCAATGCGAGAGAAGGTGAAGATAAAAGACAACCGAATAAACCTTATTCCTATTTCTCCTGAACCAGGATCCATCCCCGAACTGGAACAAGTTCCTTCCGAGTTCGTATATAACCATACGATGGATTATCCAATAAACTTGGGATCTTCGTAGTGATACGGAGTGTCCTGGAGAAATACAAAGGTGATTTAGGATTGGCGAAGAAATACTTGGTTTGGTCGTGAATAGCAGTCGTAATTTACTTTTCCCTCTTACTAATCCCTTTCTTTGTCTTAACTTAATACCTTCTGCACACCATCGTTATGCTAATTGGTTTTCTTCATTCCCCACCGGTCGGCTCCTGCCTAAGGTTTGGAAGAAGACCATCCAATTTGCGTAATAGGTGTACTATCTCCTAAACCAAGGAGTACTCGCAACCTGAGAGAAGGTAAAAGGAAAAGACCACTGAATAGTCCTATTCATTTTCTCCAGAACCAGAAACCATCCTCGAATAAATTCCTTCGAGTTCGTATATAACCATACGATGGTTTTGTCCAATGGAAGTGGACGTTCGTAGCAATACGGGGTGTCCTGGAGAAAAGGGTAAAAGTAGGAGTGGTAATGAGGTTTGCAACTCTGACAATCCAAAAGCCAGTGTTTAAGAAGGTTCGATCAACTTGGTCACTGAGTCATAGTCTAGGGTCGGGTCAATGGTCGCTGCCAAAGAGAGAGAGAAAAGAAACACTCAGCGTGCACTCTAACCTAGATCAGAATGGTTATCACTTTATCTAATCTGGAAACCTCCCACTGTAACGTCAAATTCTTCCCCAAACCTGAAAGAAGAACTAGCCGGGATCACCCGAGGAGTAAACCAACTCATCAGTGGGAATCGGGATCCAACTATCATTTCATGATAACGTGACGGAATCCGCTCACGTAATCACACTCCAGAAGGTATGCGCATATCTGGCAAGTTTCAGTTTCTTTAGAAACTCCCGATGTGATTTTTGCCCCATGCTCTTATGACCTTGACTAAGGCCAACAAATCATAAGTCACATGTCAAGTTCTACCCGTCATTGTCCAGGTTGATTTGAACCCACCTGTACAAGCCCTTGACTAGGGCCAACAAGGCTATACGACTGTCCCAAACCA
Source organism: Agapanthus africanus (assembly GCA_030015575.1). Taxonomy (NCBI): domain Eukaryota; kingdom Viridiplantae; phylum Streptophyta; class Magnoliopsida; order Asparagales; family Amaryllidaceae; genus Agapanthus; species Agapanthus africanus. The sequence goes on from CM057343.1 coordinate 252,201,643, forward strand.
ACGCATCTATCTATTCAGCATATGAACACCCAATAGCTACCAAACACTGTGCCTTGACTATGGCCAACAAACACAGCTTGAATACTATTGACTATCCATATGAAACGACGGAGGGCTACGAATGGTTTCTGGCGAAAACCTTTAACGTAATGAACTTGATATCATTGAAGGAACGGATAGCTTTTTAGAAAAATATAGTGACGAAAACCTTCGCTAAAGAGGTCACTCCCGGTGAAGGGATCTCGGCTCTTTCCCCGTAGAATGAGGTGCAGGATATTCCAACTGAATACCACGATGCAAAGCAAAAGTAATCGGCTATAGTGAAGTTACTGCCCTGACGCAAACTTTTGTCCAAGGGGTCACTCCCGGTGAAGGGATCTCGGCCCTTGCCTCTTCGACTGAGGAGCAGGATATTCCAACTGAATACCACTGTTCAAAACAAAAGTGAACGTCCTTGCAATAACAGCTTTTTGAAAAAGTGTTCCAACAACATCAGAATAGGTTTGTTTATCTTGCATTGATCCGAATCAACGCAGTCCCATCAATTGATCACACCACAAAAGAACGAAAATAATGATGTACGTATATGCCATCGGCATTCGCCACTGGGTCCCGTCATCACCCGTTAGGTTACTTAACTAACGACAGAGCGGGGACTGGACTAGCGCGGATGCAAAACATATACAACATCTACTAGTATATATATCAATATATAATATTTCGCTCAAGGCGTGATAAAATGCAACATCACAGAAATGTACAGCATCACAGAACAATACAGATATCTGGGATCCCCGGGTTTCATAGAGCCGCTACTGAAACCCGACGTTCCCCTGGTCGTGTGGATAGCCTGTGCAATGAAAACCTAGACCCCTACGGGCGCGGAAAGTTACCCGCCAAAACCTGAAGCGAGGCAGCCCCCTTCAGCAACGTGAATGGACCACCCAGCACTTCATGGAATCCGGTAACTTGGGCACCTCTCCTGGGTCAACCTGTACCCCCTACGAGTGCGGCGAATAGCCCGCCAATTCTAGAGTGAAGCCCCCTCCGTCTCAATGCAATGAGATGCGGGCCCGTTGCCCTCTAGAACCCGGCTATCCGTGCACCCCACCGCGGGGTAATCCTAGTACAGAAAGTAAAATATACATACAACGGGTACATCGACCGCAACCTGGTCGTTCCCCAAAAGAATAATACAAACAGGCAGTGACGGCAGTCCACATGTCGGACGCTCGTCCCGCAATATCAAATGTACATATACAAAAAAACTGTACTAACATTGCATCCAGGCTATCCCCCACGACCGATCCGCAACATTACAGCACAACACAGAACATCAACGTGAATGTCACGTTCGCAAATCCGTCTAAAAGGGCTATAGCAGTTAGACAGGATTTACCGATCAAATGACATTCACGGTCGCAGATATAATGTAAATACTGTGAACTAACATGTTTAAAATATCCGATCGAACAAATTTATCGAAGTGGGCCCCAAGCAGTACTGTAGCACTTACAGAAAATCTGGGCCCAAAAATAATATCCCAAAACCCCTATTTCCAAGTATAAAGCCTTCTGGAAAAATTTGGCACGCTGAACAGTTAAAAGAGCGGTGGAACCGCGGCCCAAGCATGGGTTTGGCCGCGGTTCCGCGGCGTTATGGTGAGATCTCGAGACCAAATTTTCACAGATTGCTTATATTTCCATGAACAGTATTCTGCAACAACCTGAAAAATTTTTGGAGACAAAAAATTTCGACAGAAACTGTGTTTTTGAAAACGTGGGTTTTGGAATTTTGTTCGATCGAAGATGTAAACACACTAGAGCAAGCTAGGCTAGGTTAATAGCGTGGCTCTGATACCAATGTAAGTGCACGGCGGCACCCCGGCCGTCGATTCGACGCCGGAAACGCGGAAACGAAAAATACTTTGCGAACTAGCAAACCGGCACCACCGTGCACAAAAATCCCGGATCGGGCCATTAACCTAGCTACTAGCAAACAAGAAAAGAGTAGAGAAGCTATACCAAGCGATCCGTATCCTTCAGTCTTCGTCTCCACTCCGATCTCCCGCGGAATCTCCGTCCGTCACGTCCTCGTCGGAAAGGCACCATGTAGCCGGGTTCGTATACGGGCTCCCACCTCTGGACTGAGGCAACTCGGGCGCGAAGTTGGCTAGCCGACGCGTCCAAGGAATGTTGTAGATGTAGTGTAGAAACCATGTCTCTTTGAGGTCTTGAAGTTGCCATGACAATATGGAGGCAAAAGGAACTTTGGAGTGATATGTGGAATTTTGTAGCAAGGAGAATGAGATCAAATGAAAAATTCCTCATCCAAAATGAACCCTCTCCCTCCTCTAATGAAGTGGTCGGCCCCTCTCCTAATCAAATGGTGGAGAGAAAAAGCAAGTGGAGAAAAAGAAAATGAAAACGAGAAAAAGAAATGTCACACTCAATTCTCATCTCATCACATCCAAATCCAATCTCAAAAAGCAAAGGAAAAGACCAATAAAGAATCTCATCATGAGAGAACAATCATGAAGCCACAAAGTGCAAGAAAACCCTCCATAATAAGTTATTTGCAAACTTGCAAATAACCCCTCCACCAGAAAGTCCGGCCGCGAAGGAACAAAGGAAAACCGGCCGGAACGGAAAGCAAACTGGCAACTTCAGAAAACTGAACCCGTAATAAATTACAGGAAAAACCCACTACTGCATATACATGCTGTAGGGTTCCTAGGCACACTATAGAGGTCTCACAAGACATCAACCATGCCAATTTAAAATTTTATGGGTGCCGAGAAACCCTAATACGGATCGTCGGCTAGAATTCTAGGCGAAAAACGAAACTAGTTAACAAATTAACTAAAGATCTGAAGCTACAACCTTTGTAGATCCGGATATCCACTTCCTTAGCTCCACGTAGGCGTCCTCTCGCTGTCCATCTTGAATCCCGAACTCAATCGTCGGCTTCATCGTAAAAATGGGCGGACTAGGTCGTCGGCTTCGTGCCGAAGATGATCTACGTCGAAGCATCACAAGTTCAAGCTCCGACTTCACAAATTTGTGAAACTTGTGAAGAAAACACCCAAAACAACTTGGCAAGAGGTAGAGGGTGAAGAAATAGGAGGTGGGTTCACTTTAGAATTGGATTTCACTCACTTTTGCTCAAGTTGCCATTAATGGCATCAAGCTTTTCTTGAAGAAGAAGATGATCAAGAAGAAGAAAGAATATGATAAGTTGTTTTAAAATGAAAAGAAAAACCATACTTATCATAATGTGAACCATAGTTAAGTGTAGAGAATTGACTAAGGTTAGAAGAATGGTTAGGGTTTAGTGTGAAGACAAAATGGTCACAAAGTCAAAGCTTCATGAAGCTTCAACAATGTTCAAGAATGAAAGCAACCATTTTGTATTCTTATCCCATTCTTTTTCCAAAAATGAATAAATAAAAGAATGGATAAATAAAAACCCTAATCACTTTCTTAACCTAGGTTTAATTCTATACACTTAACCAAATGAGCAAGCATCATCAAACATGATACAAACATGTGCACAAAAGTATATCACATATACAATTTGCACATCAAGTGAGAAAATCCATTTAAAGTGAACCAATACTAGTTAATGCAAAGTAATATATCAAATATATAATTATACATTAAATCATTAAATCAACACTTGATTTAACGATCCGGTCATATCGCATATAACCGACTAGTATCCAATGTATCGGTTTATCGAATCAATCCTTGATTCGATATCTAGGTTATATCCAATACAACCAATCGATACATCCATCGCGAGAATGGAATACGGTATCACATACACGCATTATTCTCGGTCCTACACATATCTCATATGCGCTCCTATTTCGTTTCGCTTGAGCCAGGAAACCTCTGTGTAGGACTCTAAAGACTCGTCAATACGCCGGTAGCAGATGATGATCATATCAAGCACCCACAAGCCGCAAGCGGTCTGCTAAACGTAACGGCCATCCGGGTATTGAGCGATCAGAAGATCGACGAGCTAGCCCGCTCACACTCCTGTGAATCCAACCAGTAACACTTACCGTACAGTCCGGTCTGTTCGTCTGATACGTCGCATATCAAGTCTAGGGGTGGTAAACGTCAGACCCCAATAACCGATAAGTCGTGCCGATGTGAGGCTCATAACGGGTCGAGAAACTACTGGTAACACTTACCAGCAAATCTCTGATCAGCCCTGGCCAGGGACTTCCCTGTTACGGCCAATCGAGCACAACGCAACATCAACTCCCAATACCGGGAGAGACGAAACCCCTCCTATCGCTCATTGCCTCCGTGTGACTCAGGACTGTACCCAAAGACCACCGTTTTGCACGCCCTCATGGACGTGGTAAGGTGGAGATCAAAGCACAGTGGGAATCACACAAGACTCTATGACGATCTCGGGTCTACAGACTAACCTGTACAAGTGTCACCTGAGAACTGCCATCTGACGTGAGGTATAATACCATCTGGGAGTTCTCGGCGAGTCCGTCCAGTGTACCCAGTCTCCACTGAGCACCCGTATACTATCTCTGATGTCAAACACCAATGGATATAGGATCATCCATCGCCCATCTCATGGGTCGAGAAGCGTATACGCTAGTCTACTCTGGTATATCGATGCCCCGTCTCGATACACCAACGACTAGGGACCTTGAAGGATGTACTTATGGACTACCATGTCCCCACTAGTATGATCTGCATCATAGTCCAGGTAGTCAAGTACACATCCTAAGGGCTTTACCAACATGTAACCATAAGACAGTTTAAAGAGATAAGTGTACATGTTAAGATAAAGAGCAACCAGATAGCATACTATCATATCGAGCAAGAAAGTCATCTCTATATATGTCCAAGCATCCAATATAATATACATCATCTGTACAATACTGGCCTCTAGGGCATACATACAACTAACAATCTCCCACTTGCACTAGGGCCAGCTGCTGTAGTATCGCATACCGAGCATCCCGAAGAGTCTCTCAAACTGTATCTGGGGAATGGCCTTCGTGAGTGGATCCGCCGTGTTGTTCTTCGTGTCAACTCTCCTGACCTCGATCTCCCGGCGATCAACTATCTCCCGGATCAGGTGATACCGCCTCAGAATATGCCTGGATCGCTGATGGGACCTGGGTTCTTTGGCCAAAGCCACCGCTCCATTGTTATCGCAATACAAAGGTATTGGATGCTCAATGGATGGAACCACTCCAAGTTCAGTAATGAACTTCTTGACCCAGACAGCCTCTTTGGCAGCATCGTTGGCAGCGATGTATTCAGCCTCCATCGTCGAGTCTGCCACGGTTTCCTGCTTGGAACTCTTCCAGCTAACCGCCCCTCCGTAAAGGGTAAAGACAAAGCCCAACTGCGACTTAGAGTCGTCCTTATCACTCTGGAAGCTCGAATCGGTAAAGGACTCCACTTGGAGTTCTCTGTTACCATACACCAAGAGCATCTCTTTAGTCCTCCGCAAGTACTTGAGAATGCTCTTTACAGCTGTCCAGTGATTCTCTCTAGGATCGGCTTGATACCTGCTCACTACACTTTGTGAGTATGCTACATCGGGTCTGGTACATAGCATCGCGTACATGATAGAGCCTACTGCCGAAGCATAGGGTATCCCTTGCATGCGAGCTCTCTCCAAATCAGTCTTGGGAGACATCTCTTTGGAGAGAGTGACTCCAGAGATCGTGGGCAAGTTCCCACGCTTGGATTCTTCCATACTAAACCTCTTTAGTATGGTGTCAATGTACCTGGATTGGGACAATCCCAGTATCCGTTTGGATCTATCTCTATAGATCCTGATCCCCAATATGCAGGAGGCATCACCAAGATCTTTCATTGAGAATCTTTGTGATAAGAAGAGCTTGACCGATTGCAGCATAGGAATATCATTTCCTATCAAGAGTATGTCGTCCACGTACAATACGAGGAAGACAACCTTACTCCCTGCCACCTTCTTGTAAATACAAGGTTCATCTGGGTTTTTGACGAAATCAAACTCTTTGATAACGACGTCAAAGCAGATGTTCCAACTCCGCGATGCTTGCTTTAATCCATAAATGGATTTAAGCAGCTTGCACACCTTCCCGCTGCTCCCACTGTCTACGAAGCCCTCTGGCTGAGTCATGTACACGCACTCTTCTAAATCACCATTTATAAAGGCGGTCTTAACATCCATTTGCCAGATTTCGTAATCATGATATGCAGCGATGGCAAGCATGATCCGGATGGATTTAAGCATAGGCACTGGAGAAAAGGTTTCGTCATAGTCCACACCTGGTCTTTGACGAAAACCCTTTGCTACAAGTCTAGCTTTGAAAGTCTCCACTTTCCCATCTACACCAAGTTTCTTCTTGAAGATCCACTTGCTCCCGATGGGTTTTACCCCTTCAGGAGCAACTTCCAAAGTCCATACTTTGTTGGTGTACATGGATTCCATCTCGGACCGCATAGCATCCAGCCATTTCACTGAGTCGCCACTCGTGATGGCCTGCTCGAAACTAGTCGGGTCATCATCTTCCATGATGCAATCCTCACTTCCACCATCAATGAGAAAACCGTAGTATCTCTCAGGTGGACGAGAAACCCTACCAGATCGGCGGAGAGGCTGGGGTTCGTCGGGTACTACCGAATCTTGTGGTTCCACTAAATTTTCAGTTATAGTTTGTGTTTCTGGAACTTCTTCCAGTTCTACCTCAGAGCCACTAATCTCTTTTGCAAGAAATTCCTTTTCTAAAAAGGTGGCATGTTGAGCAATAAACACTTTTTGTTGTTCACTGTGGTAGAAAAAATATCCATTTGAATGTTTAGGATATCCCACAAACTTACATAGAACTGACCGTGCCTCGAGTTTGTCTGGATTTTGCCTTTTGACATAGGCCAGACAACCCCATATCTTAACTCGTTTAAGACATGGTCTCTTCCCACTCCATATCTCATATGGTGTGGTAGGTACAGATTTTGTTGGAACTTGATTCAATAGGTATGCCGCTGTCTCAAGCGCATACCCCCAGAAGGAAATAGGTAACTCAGCTGTACTCATCATAGAGCGCACCATATCTAATAGGGTGCGATTCCTCCGCTCCGATACACCGTTGTGCTGTGGTGTATAAGGAGGAGTAAGCTGAGAGAGAATCCCATTCTCTTTTAGGAAGTCCAGGAATTCATTGCTCAAGTATTCACCTCCTCGATCAGATCGAAGGATTTTAATATTTTTTCCGGTTTGTTTCTCGACTTCTTGTTTATATTCTCTAAATTTCTCAAAAGCTTCAGACTTGTGTCTTATCAAGTACACATGTCCGTATCTTGAGAGATCGTCAGTGAATGTAATGAAGTACGAAGAACCATCCCTGGCATGTGTAGATATGGGACCGCATACATCACTATGTATTAGTCCCAAGAGTTCGGTAACTCTTTCTCCGTGTCCCGTAAACGGAGTTTTGGTCATCTTGCCTTTGAGACATGACTGGCAAGTGTCATAAGATGAAACTTCGAATGGTTTCAAATACCCATCTTTATGCAACTTAGCCAGTCGTGTCGCATTGATGTGACCCAGTCTACAATGCCACAAGAAGGATTCGTTCAGTTCAGAACTCTTCCTCTTGTGTGTGTTTGTTATACTCAGAACTGTTGATTGATTTAGAACATAAATGCCATTGCACAACGTGCCTGATCCAACCAACTTTTGGTTACAGAAAATGTTCATAACATTGTCCTGTAATACAAAATTATATCCCTCTTTACTCAACGAAGAAACCGATATAATGTTGCATATCAGGTTCGGCATGTAATAGCATTCGTTCAGAACCAATGTATTACCAGTTGGTAATGCTAGGTGATATTCCCCGACAGTCTTAGCTGCAACAATTGCACCATTTCCAACTCTAATGTCTTTATCACCTTCTCCAAGTTATCTATCTTTTCTAAGCCCATGTAACTGATTACATATATGGGATCCTGATCCGGTATCTAATACCCAGGACGTAGAGCAAATGGAGAAACAGTTCTCAGTAACGAACACACCTGAAGAAAATGCATCAATATGTACTTTCTTCAATCGGGTGGCATGGGAATCCTGGTATTCCCCTATATCCTGTTCATTCCTATAACTCTTATAAGAATGAACGGAACCAACGTTCCCCAGCACAGTATAACATGCGGGTTCGGTCAATACATCCATATTATTATCTTTATTAAGGCATGAAATGGTCGCTACCTGGAGAGAGAGAGAAGAAAACACTTTAGCGTATGCTCGTGCAAGATCTGATTGGTTATTATCTTATCTAATCAGGATGGCTCCCACTGCTTTTTATCAAATCTTCCTTCAAACCCTAAAAGGAAAGACTAGCCGGGATTAATTACACACTACAAGTTCGCCAATCTTTCAGCCAGGCCAGTGTCGGTACTTTGAGGGAGGTCCCCCGTGCTTTCGCACGAACCTAATTAATGTAAACCTCGTTTTCCCAGAGGCGTAACCTCGTTAACACCTTTCTAGACACCTACTTGATCGGCTAATTGTAATGTGTAAAACTCTCCCAGGAGTAACTCTTACTCGCAGCGGGTATCGGGATCCAACTATTTCATAGAAGGTATGCAATCTCATTGCAAATTTCAACACTTGAAATTCCCGATAATATTTTGCCCCTAGTGTGCCATGACCTTGACAGAGGTCAACAAATCATAGTGCACTAGTCAAGTTCAACCAGTCATTTCTTGATTGAATCAAACCCACTCGCACGACCCTTGACAGAGGTCAACAAGGTCGTACGACTACCCTAATCCAATCACATCACATACTTTGCAGATAATTACTAGTTAGCTACCGCACACTACGCCTTGACAGAGGTCAACAAACGCAGCACGAATACTAAATAGTCTTTATCTGAAATGACGGAGGGCTACATCAGGTTTTTCTGAAAACCTATTGCGTAATGAACTCGATATCGTTGTAGAATCAAATGAAGTTTTGAAATGGAGTGATTTTGAGGCTTTTCCAGTTTTGCTAAAGGGGTCACTCCCGGTGAAGGGATCGTCGGCCCTTTCCTCGTCGAATGAGGTGCGGGATATATCATATATATCACTGTGCAAAGCAGAAACTATAAAAGCAATCAAAAACAAACCGAGTGTGTAGCATCTGCCAGTTATTGCTAAAGGAGTCACTCCCGGTGAAGGGATCTCGGTCCTTTCCTCATCGAATAAGGTGCAGGGTATATCATATATACCGCTATGCAAAGCAAGAACTGTAGCTACCTGTTTTATTTAAAATTTGATTCTACAACATCTTAGGTTTCTTTTCTTTCATTAATCACATTAATGAAGTCCCATCATTTAAATACCTAAACATTACAGATAAATACGACGTACACTTATGCCATCCGCATTCGCCTGGATGTCCCCTCGTGCACCGTTAGGTTAGGTAACAACGACAGAGCAGGACAGGGCTAGTGCGGGTGCAAAACATAAGTAACGTCTATATATTATATCATATTTACTATATACTGTATCTATCACAGAACATCACATGATCACATCACAGATAAAGCAGCAGAAGAAACATATGAAATACTGGATATACTAGGACGTCCGTGTTTTCAATACGAGCCAGTATAAAACATGGATTCCACGGTCGTGATGAATAGCCAATCCCACACCCTTAGACTCCTACGAGAGCGGCAAGCAACCCTGCCAATTCTAGGGTTAGGAGACCCGGACTCGACTCCTCAAGATGGTCTCCCACTGGACCCCAGAACCCGGTTAATTGTGCTCCCCTCCTTGGGTCTATCCTAATGCGGAAAAGTAAATAATATACAAAAGGCGACAACTTCCGCTACCTGGAAGTGCCCCAAATAAAAGAATATTACATACAAGTTTTTACATGAATGAAAATGAAAAACACTTATCTCACATAAAAACCCCCGGCTATTCAAACACGACGATCCAATATAACATATCCAGCAACACATAACATCACATGTCATCAACGTAAGTAAGTATGCATACCCCAATTGTCGTTGACGTATAGCAACGAAACCGGCGATATGAACATACTACACTTACGGTCACAGAAAAGAAAGTGTAAAACTACAACAGTTGGAATCCGCAACCTCTTTAGACATCACATGCCTAATCAAATGAAATACTTAGACATCACATGCCTAACAGATATAAATCCCGTATTTTAGTCTCATTATCGAAAACTCTTTTCAATATCATGTGGGACTAAAGTGCTAGATTTATAACATTCATTCAGTTATCTCATAACTGTTTGTGAATTCCAATTATTGTATCCCATTCCAGATAAACAGAAAATGTTAAACTTTCCGATTGAACAGTCGAATACCCAAGTTTTCCCGATACAACTCAACACATGAAATAAGTCTAACAACATTCAGTTCGTGCCTCAGTACCAACGGTCCAGCCATAGAAGGGTCAAGCCAACGCCTCACATGTGGCGCGCCGTACTGCCCCAAACCCGAAGGTTCAAAGGGCAGTTCAAGACGGTCACATAATCGAGTTAAGGTCTGTTGACTTCTAGAGGGTCCATCGCGTTACTTGCACTACTTAGAACGTCGTTAAACTACGGAAAAATCCAACACTTGGAAATTTCCCGGCAGGGGAAAGATTGGGTATTTGTATCCGGTCGAGACTTTTAACATATTCCAAATTTATCCGGAAACCCAAATAGACAAAGTTAAATAATCCGATCGATTCATCGAATCTCCAAAACAACCCCAGAAAATTCAACTCTTGAAAGCAGATTAAAACTTCCCAGAGAACAGAGGAAACAGATACGGGCATTACTGCATCAAAACGAATCCCCAACCAGTACAAACGGCCGCGGAACCGCCGCAATAGGAGGCTATTGCCGCGGTTCCGCGGCGCTACAGTGGATTTAGGGTTTCGTTTTCTGCAGTAACCCTTATCATTTCCTTCTCTATTTTCTGCGAATTTTTAATTCTGAAAAATCCCTGTTTTTAGAAAAAGTCCAGAGAGCAATATTGATTTTAGGGTTTCGGTTCGATCGGACTTCAAACTCCGTCTGGACTTCGCCTAAGGCTCTAGCTAGTCTCTGATACCACTGTAGGGTTCCTAGGCACACTATAGAGGTCTCACAAGACATCAACCATGCCAATTTAAAATTTTATGGGTGCCGAGAAACCCTAATACGGATCGTCGGCTAGAATTCTAGGCGAAAAACGAAACTAGTTAACAAATTAACTAAAGATCTGAAGCTACAACCTTTGTAGATCCGGATATCCACTTCCTTAGCTCCACGTAGGCGTCCTCTCGCTGTCCATCTTGAATCCCGAACTCAATCGTCGGCTTCAACGGAAAATGGGCGGACTAGGTCGTCGGCTTCGTGCCGAAGATGATCTACGTCGAGGCATCACAAGTTCAAGCTCCGACTTCACAAATTTGTGAAACTTGTGAAGAAAACACCCAAAACAACTTGGCAAGAGGTAGAGGGTGAAGAAATAGGAGGTGGGTTCACTTTAGAATTGGATTTCACTCACTTTTGCTCAAGTTGCCATTAATGGCATCAAGCTTTTCTTGAAGAAGAAGATGATCAAGAAGAAGAAAGAATATGATAAGTTGTTTTAAAATGAAAAGAAAAACCATACTTATCATAATGTGAACCATAGTTAAGTGTAGAGAATTGACTAAGGTTAGAAGAATGGTTAGGGTTTAGTGTGAAGACAAAATGGTCACAAAGTCAAAGCTTCATGAAGCTTCAACAATGTTCAAGAATGAAAGCAACCATTTTGTATTCTTATCCCATTCTTTTTCCAAAAATGAATAAATAAAAGAATGGATAAATAAAAACCCTAATCACTTTCTTAACCTAGGTTTAATTCTATACACTTAACCAAATGAGCAAGCATCATCAAACATGATACAAACATGTGCACAAAAGTATATCACATATACAATTTGCACATCAAGTGAGAAAATCCATTTAAAGTGAACCAATACTAGTTAATGCAAAGTAATATATCAAATATATAATTATACATTAAATCATTAAATCAACACTTGATTTAACGATCCGGTCATATCGCATATAACCGACTAGTATCCAATGTATCGGTTTATCGAATCAATCCTTGATTCGATATCTAGGTTATATCGAATACAACCAATCGATACATCCATCACGAGAATGGAATACGGTATCACATACACGCATTATTCTCGGTCCTACACATATCTCATATGCGCTCCTATTTCGTTTCGCTTGAGCCAGGAAACCTCTGTGTAGGACTCTAAAGACTCGTCAATACGCCGGTAGCAAATGATGATCATATCAAGCACCCACAAGCCGCAAGCGGTCTGCTAAACGTAACGGCCATCCGGGTATTGAGCGATCAGAAGATCGACGAGCTAGCCCGCTCACACTCCTGTGAATCCAACCAGTAACACTTACCGTACAGTCCGGTCTGTTCGTCTGATACGTCACATATCAAGTCTAGGGGTGGTAAACGTCAGACCCCAATAACCGATAAGTCATGCCGATGTGAGGCTCATAACGGGTCGAGAAACTACTGGTAACACTTACCAGCAAATCTCTGATCAGCCCTGGCCAGGGACTTCCCTGTTACGGCCAATCGAGCACAGCGCAACATCAACTCCCAATACCGGGAGAGACAAAACCCCTCCTATCGCTCATTGCCTCCATGTGACTCGGGACTGTACCCAAAGACCACCGTTTTGCACGCCCTCATGGACGTGGTAAGGTGGAGATCAAAGCACAGTAGGAATCACACAAGACTCTATGACGATCTCGGGTCTACAGACTAACCTGTACAAGTGTCACCTGAAAACTGCCATCTGACGTGAGGTATAATACCATCTGGGAGTTCTCGGCGAGTCCGTCCAGTGTACCCAGTCTCCACTGAGCACCCGTATACTATCTCTGATGTCAAACACCAATGGATATGGGATCATCCATCGCCCATCTCATGGGTCGAGAAGCGTATACGCTAGTCTACTCTGGTATATCGATGCCCCGTCTCGATACACCAACGAATAGGGACCTTGAAGGATGTACTTATGGACTACCATGTCCCCACTAGTATGATCTGCATCATAGTCCAGGTAGTCAAGTACACATCCTAAGGGCTTTACCAACATGTAACCATAAGACAGTTTAAAGAGACAAGTGTACATGTTAAGATAAAGAGCAACCAGATAGCATACTATCATATCGAGCAAGAAAGTCATCTCTATATATGTCCAAGCATCCAATATAATATACATCATCTGTACAATACTGGCCTCTAGGGCATACATACAACTAACACATGCCCGCATTTGTATTCCCACTGAACACAAATGCAAAGAGACATAATCTACACTATCTAATACTAGGATCCGGCTTAAGCCAAAGCCGGATAGTAAAATCCGTCCAATCACGATCCCTGCAATACCGCACGTATCTGATCAAACCCTGCCATATCTCCATACGGCCTCTACAGCGTTTCTCCCGAAACCTGAGTAACTGAGTGTGGTGGACACTAAAGACTCGTCAATACTATGGTTGTGGATTTAACCACTAGCACGTCAGAGGTATCAGCCATACGTGACGGGCCACCAGCTATTGACCAAAAGGGACGTCGATGAGCGAACTCATCCTGACACCCTACTGAGCCTGTCAGTGACAATATCCATACAGTCCGGACCGTTCGTCTATGAGCATCGCATGGCGGGCCTAGGGGGTTGGTAAAAGTCAGACCCCCAAAAGCGGTACAAGTCGTGTCAGAGTGTAGCCCAGAACACCCTGAGATACTACTGGAATACCTACCAGTAAATCTCCTGCCTTGTCCAAGGACTTCGTGTAATGGCTCTACTAGACACAGCGCGACCTCACCCCCAATACCGGGAGAGACGAACCCCTGCAGATCCGCTCACTGCCTCCATGTGGCTCAGGACTGTACCCAACTAAAACCAGTTTGCACGTCTCATTTGAGCGTGGTAGGGTAGTAATCAAAGCACAGTGGGAACTCACACGAGACAAATGACGATCTCAGGTCGATTAACTAACCTGTACACATGTCACCAGGGAACTTCTATCTGACGTCTGGTATAATCCCAACTAGCAGGTTCCCGACGAGTCCTGTCCGGTGTACTCATAACCCAATGAGCACCTGTATACATCTTAGGTGAACCAACTGACACCAGTGGCTTGTGAGACCGGCCACCGCTCCTCGTCAGGGTCTCGACTGTATACACCAGTCTACTCTGGAGTATCAATGCCCTGTCTCGAAACTCCCTCGACTAGGGACCTTTTAAGGATGTGCTTATAGACCCCAGCTCCCACGTATATGATCGCCCTCATACTGCTGGTAGTCGAGCAAGAATCCTAGGGGCTCTATCAACGTGCAATAGTGACCTGTAAGGTCACCTAAAGCAGTACACGATGATAAAGATAAACCAGATAGCATACTATCATCTCGAGTAAGACTGTCCTACCGGCATAGGTCCTCCTCAATCATTGCAATCACGTGCCTGTGATCCAAAAATTGACTCTGGGGGCACTATATCCAACAAATGTAGGGTTCCTAGGCATCCTAGTGAGGTCTCACAAGGCATCAACCATGCCATTTTCAAAAATTCTAGGTCCCGAGAGACCCGACTACGGATCGTTTGCTAGATATCTAGGCGAAAATGCAAACTAGTTAACACTTAACTAAGGGATACGGATATACAACCTTTGTAGATCCGGTGCTCCACCTCCATAGCTCCGCAACGAAGTCCTCTCCGCTGTCCAAAAAGAATCCGGGCTCTAGCGTCGACTTCATCGGAGAATAAGCGAGCTAGGTCGTCGATGTCCATGCCGAAGATGATCTACGTCGAGGCATCGCTAAATCAAGCTCCGACTTCACCAAGTCAAGAAACTTGTGAAGAAAACACACTCTACTACTTGGCAAGAGGTAGAGGATGAAGAAATAGGAAGTGGGTAGACTTTAGATTTGGATTTCTCACTCTTTTTCATCACTTGCCATTGATGGAGGCAAGCTTTCTTCACTTGAAGAAATGAAGAAGAAGAAGGAAATTGTTATGATAAAATTTTGTTAAAATAAAAAGTAAATGAATACTTATCATAACATAACCCTAGTTAAGTGTAGAGAATACACCATGGTTTGTTTAAATGGTTAGGGTTAAGAATGAAGACAAGAAGGGTGACTAAGTCAAAGCTTCATGAATCTTTAACAAACAAACAAACAAAGCCACCATTCTTTCTTTATCTTTTCCAAAACAAATAAATAAATAAATAAATAAACAAATGAATAAGATAATCAAAACCCTAATCATTAAGTAAACCATGGTTTAATCTTTATACTTAACCAAGTTAACATGTATCATCAAACATGATACAATCATGTGCACAAAAGTATATCACATATACAACTTGCACAATTCAAGTGAGAAAATCCATTTAAAATGAACCAATACTAGTTAATGCAAAGTAATATATCAAATATATAATTATACATTAAATCATTAAATCAACACTTGATTTAACGATCCGATCATGTCGCACACAACCGACTAGTATACAATGTATCGGCTTATCGAATCAACGCTTGAATCGATAACTAGGTTATATCGCATACAACCATTCGATACATTCATCGCGAGAATGAAATACGGTATCATATACACGAATTATTCTCGGTCCCGCACATATCTCATATGCGCTCCTATTTCGTTTCGCTTGAGCCAGGAAACCTCTGTGTAGGACTCTAAAGACTCGTCAATACGCCGGCAGCAGATGATGATCATATCAAGCATCCACAAGCCGCAAGCGGTCTGCTAAACGTAACGGCCACCCGGGTATTGAGCGATCTGAAGATCGACGAGCAAGCCCGCTCACACTCCAGTGAATCCAACCAGTAACACTACCGTACAGTCCGGTCTGATCGTCTGATATGTCGCATATCTCGCCTAGGGGTGGTAAACGTCAGACCCTAATAGCTCAATAAGTCGTGTCGATATGAGGTCTATAACTGTTCGAGAAACTACTGGTAACACTTACCAGTAAATCTCAGCAACCCTGGCCAGGGATTTCCTGTTATAGCCAATCGAACACAGCGCAACATCAACTCCCTATACCGGGAGAGACGAATCCCCTCCTATCGCTCATTGCCTCCATGTGACTCGGGACTGTACCCAAAAACCACCGTTTTGCACGCCCTCTTGGACGTGGTAAGATGGAAATCAAAGCACAGTGGGAACCACACGAGACTCTATGACGATCTTGGGTCAACAGACTACTCTGTACCAGTGTCACCAGAGAACTGCCATCTGACGTGAGGTATAATACCATCTGGGAGTTCTCGGCGAGTCCGTCCAGTGTACCCAGTCTCTACTGAGCACCCGTATATCATCTCTGATGTCAAACACCAATGGATATGGGATCATCCATCGCCCATCCGTATGGGTCGAGAAGGTATACGCTAGTCTACTCTGGTATATCGATGCCCCGTCTCGATACACCCACGACTAGGGACTTTGAAGGATGTACTTATGGACTACCATGTCCCCACTAGTATGATCCGCATCATAGTCCAGATAGTCAAGTACACATCCTAAGGGCTTTACCAATATGTAACAGAGAGACAATCAGTATACACGTTAAGGTAAAGAGCAACCAGATAGCATACTATCATGTCGAGCAAGAAAGTCCTCCCTATATATGTCCTAGCATCCACTACAATATACATCCAATGTACAGTAATGGCCTCTAGGGCATACATATAACTAAGAATCTCCCACTTGCACTAGGGCCATCTGTAGCAGTGGTTGTAGTATCTCATACTCAACCATCCCGTAAAAGTCTCTCTCTGGGAACAGGCCTTTGTGAGTGGATCCGCTGTGTTGTCCTCTGAGTCTACTCTCCTAACCTCGATCTCCCTGGAGATCAACCATCTCCATGATCAGGTGACACTGCCTTAGAATATGTCTGGATCACTGATGGGACGGACGTTCCTTGGCATAAGCCACAACTCTATTGTCTCACAATGGTTGGAACGTAGTTCATCTCATGAACCATTATACACCCAAACATCCTCCTTGGTAGCATCTTAAGTAGCGATGTATCCTGCCTTTATCTTCTAGTATGCCACGGTATCTAGCTTGGAACTCTTCCAACATACCGTCCCTCCACTGAGGGTAAAGACAATGCCTGTGACTGACATTCAGTCGTCTTTATCACCCTAGAACCCTTCCAGTGATTCTCCCCAGGATCGGTTGATACCGTCTCACTACAACTAGTGAGAGTCCTAACATCCAATTAGATCTATCTCATAGATCCAAAACTCAGGATTTAGGAGGTATCATTTTGATCCTATATGGAGAATCATTCTGCTAAGCGGAGATTGATCGAGCGTAGCATAGGAAACTCTTTCCCTATCAAGAGTATGTCATCCACGTACTCTACGAGGATCGTCACCATACTCCCTACTACCTTTTTGTTTATACAAGGTTCATCCACCATTTTGATGATGTCAACTTCTTTGACTAATCCATCAAAATAGATGTTCCAACTCCGCGATGCCTGCTTTATCCTATAAAGCATCTTGCACACGTTTCCGCTGCTCCCACTTTCTACGAGGCCCTCTGGCTGTGTACTTATAGACGCTCTCTTCCAAATCATCATTTAGAAAAGCAGTCAAGACACCCAACCACCAGAGATCGTAGTCATGGTATGCAGCCGTGGTAAGTAGGATCTGGATGGACTTAAGTATAGATACTGGAAAAAGGTTTCATCATTATCCACGCCGGTCGATGACGAAAACCTTTAACAAGTCTAGCTTTGAAAGTCTCAACCTTTCCTAGTACACCAAGTAATCTTCTCAAGATATACTTGCTCCTGATGGGGATTTAACCCTTCAGATATAGCAACTAAAGTCCATACTTTGTTGGTGTATAAGGATTCCATCTCAGATCACTAAGCATCCAGCCATTCTTACAGAGTCCCACTCCTGATGACCAGCTCGAAGCTAGTTGGGTCATCATCTCATGATGCAATCCTCGCTCCCACTGTCATAGAGAAACCGAAGTAACTCTCAGGTGGGTGAGGAACCTTACTAGATCGGCGGAGAGGCTGAGGTTCGTTGGAATCTACTGAATCCTTGATTCTACCAAATCATCTGCTGTAGTTTGTATAGCTGGAACATTTCCAGTTCTACATAACAGACCTTGCCTTGAGCTTGTCCGGATTTTTCTTTTAGATAAAGGCTGGACAACCCCAAATCTTAACTAACTTAAGACATGGGCTCTTCCCATTCCATATCTCATATGAAGCGGTAGGCAACTGATTTGATTGGAACCCTATTCAATAGGTATGCAACTTCTCAAGTGCATAACTCCCAAAAAGGAAATAGGTAACTCAGTAGTACTCATCATAGAGCACATCTTATCATATAGGGTGTGATCGCTCCGCCCCGATATACCATCGTGCCATGGTGTATACGGAGGAGTAATGCTGAGAGAGAATCTCATTCTCCTTTAGAATAGTCCAGGATTTCCGTGCTCAAGTATTCTCCTCCTTGATCTCATCACAGGACATAATACTTATACCCGTATTTTGGTTCTCTACTTGTTGCTTATATTCTGTGAATATCTCAAAAGGCTCGGACTCATGTTTCAACAGGAACATATGTCTGAATCTTGAGAGATTATCAGAGAATGTAATAAAGTACAAAGAACCTGTCCTGGCATTTGTAGACAGGGGACCTTACATACATCAACATGTATCATCCCAAGAGTTTACTAACTCTTTCTCTGTTTCCAATAAACAGAGCTGTGGTCATCTTATCTTTGTGACATGACTGGCGAGTTTCACAAGATGTAAATTCAAACTGATTTAAATATGCATCTAAATGTAACTTCAGCTAGTCGGGTCACATTGATATGATCTAGTCTACAATGCCTCAAGAAGGATTCGTTCATTTCTGAACTCTTCCTCTTGTGTGTGTTCCGTATACTAAAGAACTGTAGTTTGATTTAGAACACCAACGCTTTTAGATAACGTGCCTGAACCGATCAACTTTTGATACAGGAAATGTTCAAAACATTATCCAACAATACAAAATTTTATCATTTCTTTACTTATAAAGATAGTGATATGATTTTGTATATCAGGTTCGGTATCTAACAACATTCGTTCAGAATCAATGTATTGGTAATACAGGGTGACAGTGACCAACAGACTTGGCTGCAACTCTTGCCCCGTTTTCTGCCTCATGAAACTTATCACCCGTTCTCAGTTCTCTACCTATCTGTAGCCCTATGTAACAGATTACATATCTGGGATCCTGATCTGGTATCACATACCCAGGACGTAGAGGATACTGAGAAACAGTTCTCTGTAATGAACACACCCGAAGATGATGCATCAGCATGCACTCTCTTCGTTTGGGCGGCACGGGAATTCTGGTAATCCCCAATTTCCTGCTCTGTCTTATAACAATTATAAGTTGGAGCGGGACCAACGTTCCCCAGCTCAGTATAACAAGCGGGTTCGGTCAATAATCCGTATTATTATCTTGATTAAGGCGTGATATGGTCGCTACCTGGAGAGAGAGAGAAGAAAACACTCAGCGTGCGCTCTTGCAAGAATGGATTGGTTATTATTTTATCTAATCAGGATGGCTCCCACTGCTTTTTATCAAATCTTCCTTCAAACCCTAAAAGGAAAGACTAGCCGGGATTAATTACACACTACAAGTTCGCCAATCTTTCAGCCAGGCCAGTGTCGGTACTTTGAGGGAGGTCCCCCGTGCTTTCGCACGAACCTAATTAATGTAAACCTCGTTTTCCCAGAGGCGTAACCCCGTTGACACCTTTCTAGACACCTACTTGATCAGCTAATTGTAATGTATAAAACTCTCCCAGGAGTAACTCTTACTCGCAGCGGGTATCGGGATCCAACTATCTCATAGAAGGTATGCAATCTCATTGCAAATTTCAACACTTGAAATTCCCGATAATATTTTGCCCCTAGCAGCTATATGACCTTAACATAGTCAACAAATCATAAGTGCTAGTCAAGTTCAACCCGTCATTTCCCGATTGAATTAAACCCACCCGCACGACCCTTAACATAGTCAACAAAGTCGCACGACTACCCTAATCCAATCACATCATATGCTTATGCAGATAAGCACTAATTAGCTACCGCACACTACGCCTTAACATAGTCAACAAACGTAGCACGAATACTAACTAGTACTTATCTGAAATGACGGAGGGCAACGACAGGTTTTTCTGAAAACCTATTGCGTAATGAACTTGATATCGTTGTAGAATCAAATGATTTTAAAATGGAGTGCTTTTGAGGCTTTTCTAGTTTTGCTAACGGAGTCACTCCCGGTGAAGGGATCGTCGGTCCTTTCCTCGTCGAATGAGGTGTGGGATATATCGTATATATCACTGTGCAAAGCAAAAACTCTTAAAAGCAATCAAAAGACAAACCGAGTGTGTAGCATCTGCCGGTAATTGCTAAAGGAGTCACTTCCGATGAAGGGATCTCGGTCCATTCCTCATCGAATAAGGTGCAGGATATATCATATATACCTCTGTGCAAAGCAAGAACTGTAGCTACATGTTTTATTTTGAAATTCGATTCTACAACATCTTAGGTTTCTTTTATTTCATTAATCACATTAATGAAGTCCCATCATTTAAGTACCTAAACATCACAGATAAATACGACGTACACTTATGCCATCCGCATTTGCCTCGATGTCCCCTCGTGCACCGTTAGGTTAGGTAACTAACGGCAGAGCGGGGCAGGGCTAGCGCGGGTGTAAAACATAAGTAACGCCTATATAATATATCATATATACTATATACTGTATCTATCACAGAACATCACATGATCACATCACAGATATCGCAGCAGAAGAATCATATGAAATATTGGATATACTAGGACGTCCGTGTTTTCAATACGAGCCAGTATAAAACACGGATTCCACAGTCGTGATGAATAGCCAAACCCACACCCCTAGACCCCTACGAGAGCGGCAAGCAACCCTACCAATTCTGGAGTTAGGAGACCCGGACTCGACTCCTCGAGTTGGTCTCCCTCTGGACTCCAGAACCCGGTTACTTGTGCTCCCCTCCTTGGGTCTATCCTAGTGCGGAAAAGTAAATAATATACAAACGGTGACTACTTCCGCTACCTGGAAGTGCCCCAATAAAAGAATATTACATACAAGTTTTTACATGAATGAAAATGAAAAACACTCATCTCACATAAAAACCCCCGGCTATTCAAACACGACGATCCAATATAACATATCCAGGAACACATAACATCACATGTCATCAACGTAAGTAAATATGCCCATCCCAATTGTCGTTGACATATAGCAACGAAACCGGCGATATCACATATTACACTTACGGTCACAGAAAAGAAAGTGTAAAACTACAACAGTTGGAATCCGCAATCACCTCAGACATCGCATGCCTGACCAAATGAATTCCTTAGACATCGCATGCCTAACAATTATAAACCCCGCATTTTAGTCTCAAAATCGAAAACACTTTTCAATATCAAGTCGGGCAATTCAACAAGATTCCCGACATCCTGATCGAATGCTCGTCGCAAACTTTAGTAGACGGCCGCACCCCCGACGCCGTCGACCAAGTGCACCAAGGCGGAACACCGCTACCGTGAGCACCCGAACGGATGCTTTCGGCGACGGGGTTCTCCTACAGTCACTTGGTCGGGGGTATGGAGTGAGGCTGTCTATTAAGTTTACCCGGTGAGTATCCGCGTACGCTACGTGATTGCGACGGACTTTTGATCACATCAAAATTCCGTGGCAACCGATCAAGTGAGACTAAACTGCTACGTTTATAATATTCATTCCGTTATCTCATAACAATTTGTGAATTCCAATTATTGTATCACATTCCGGATAAATAGAAAATGTCAAACTTTCCGATCGAACAATCGAACACCCAAGTTTTCCCGATACAGATCAACACATGAAATAAGTCTAACAACATTCAGTTCGTGCCTCAGTACCAACGGTCCAGCCGTAGAAGGGTCAAGCCAACGCCTCACATGTGGCACGCCGTATTGCCCCAAACCCGAAGGTTCAAAGGGCAGTTCAAGACGGTCACATAATCGAGTTAAGGTTTGTTGTCTTCTAGAGGGTCCATCGCGTTACTTGCACTACTTAGAACGTCGTCAAACTACGGAAAAATCCAACACTTGGAAATTTCCCGACAGGGGAAAAATTGGGTATTTATATCCGGTCGAACTTTTTAACATATTCTAAAATTTATCCGGAAAGCCAAACAGACAAAATTTGATGCCCCGATCGAAACACCGAATCCCCAAAACAACTCCAGAAAATTCAACTCTTGAATAAATTTTAAAAATACCCAGAAAATCCAGCATAATATAATAGGAGTTACTGTGCAAACAGTGTATGATGACGTCATCATTCCGCCGCGGAACCGCCGCAGAATCCAGGCTTCTGCCGCGGTTCCGCCGCGGTTTGTACTGTTCATCAGTAAATTTTTGTGTCGTAATTCTTAAAATTCCCTGCTGAATTTTTTAAGCATTTTTAATCTGGAAAAATCCACGATTTTGAAAAAAGGACAGAGAGCATGGAAATTTTTGTGGTTTCGGTTCGTTCGGACTTCAAATTCCGTCTAGACTTCGCCTAAGGCTCTAGCTAGGCTCTGATACCACTGTAGGGTTCCTAGGCATCCTAGTGAGGTCTCACAAGGCATCAACCATGCCATTTTCAAAAATTCAAGGTGCCGAGAGACCCGACTACGGATCGTTTGCTAGATATCTAGGCGAAAATGCAAACTAGTTAACACTTAACTAAGGGATACGGATATACAACCTTTGTAGATCCGGTGCTCCACCTCCATAGCTCCGCAACGAAGTCCTCTCCGCTGTCCAAAAAGAATCCGGGCTCTAGCTTCGACTTCATCGTAGAATAAGCGAGCTAGGTCGTCGATGTCCATGCCGAAGATGATCTACGTCGAGGCATCGCTAAATCAAGCTCCGACTTCACCAAGTCAAGAAACTTGTGAAGAAAACACACTCTACTACTTGGCAAGAGGTAGAGGATGAAGAAATAGGAAGTGGGTAGACTTTAGATTTGGATTTCTCACTCTTTTTCATCACTTGCCATTGATGGAGGCAAGCTTTCTTCACTTGAAGAAATGAAGAAGAAGAAGGAAATTGTTATGATAAAATTTTGTTAAAATAAAAAGTAAATGAATACTTATCATAACATAACCCTAGTTAAGTGTAGAGAATAGACCATGGTTTGTTTAAATGGTCAGGGTTAAGAATGAAGACAAGAAAGGTGACTAAGTCAAAGCTTCATGAATCTTTAACAAACAAACAAACAAAGCCACCATTCTTTCTTTATCTTTTCCAAAACAAACAAATAAATAAATAAATAAACAAATGAATAAGATAATCAAAACCCTAATCATTAAGTAAACCATGGTTTAATCTTTATACTTAACCAAGTTAACATGTGTTAGTGTATATGCCCTAGAGGCCATTACTGTATCATACTAGTTTGTATATTACTTAATGGAAGCTTGGGATATTCACCTTGTATAAACAATCTTGCTCAATATAGTAGTATGCTACTTGGTTTCTTTCTACTTCAATGTGTACTTGTGTTTATTTTAGTATATCACTTATACGCATTAGTGGAGCCCTTAGGATCTTTGCTTGATTACCAGCGTTGTGATGGCAGTCACACTAGTGGGGGCTGGGTAATCTATAAGCACATCCTTATACAGGTCCCTAGTCGCAGGACTATCGAGACAGGGCATCGATACTCCGGAGTAGACTAGCGTATGCGCTTCTCATCCCAGTGTGGGAGATGGTCTGTCCCACAGCCATCAGTACGTCGTACTGGAGATAGTATACGGGTGCTCGTTGGGTTACGAGTACACTGGACAGGACTCGTCGGGAGCTGACAGGTTGGTATTATACCTATCGTCAGTTATCAGTTCCCAGGTGACATGAGTACAGCTTAGTCCGCTGACTTGACACTGGCACTTCGCCTCGAGTGTGTTCCCACTGCACTTTGATCACTACCCTACCACGGCTCAAAGGAGTCGTGCAAACAGGTGGTGGTTGGGTGCAGTCCCGAAGCACTTGGAGGCAGTGCCGGTTAGACAGGATTCGTCTCTCCCGGTATTGGGGGTTGACATCGCGCTGTGTCTAGGAGAGCCATTACACGAGTAGTCCCTGGCCATGGCAAGCGAGATATACTGGTAGGCTTCTAGTGTTATCTTAGGGTGTTTTGGGCTTCACTCCGACACGACTTGTACCGCTATTAGGGGACTGACGTTTTACCGCCCCTTAGGCCCGACATGCGATGTATTAGACGAACAGACCGGACTGTACGGAGACTGTCACATTCAAACTCAGTAGGAGTTCAGATGGGGTTTCACCTCGTCAGCCTTCTTGTCGGCATCTACCTGGGGACCGTTACGCACAGCTAGTGCCGCTTGCGGTCTGTGGTTAAACCCACTGCCAGCGTAGTGTCGAGTCTTTAGAGTCCCACACAGAGGGTATTCGCCTCTGGGCAAAACTGAGTAGAGGTCGCATGGTTTTGCGACAGGGTTCGTTCTCATCCACGCACTTGTGCACGTTTGGAGTCCGGACGGATATTACTGGCTGGCTCTGGTTTGAGTCAGATACCGGTATATGTTTTGGGGTTGCTTTTATCTCTCAGTATTCATGTTCCTCAGAACAAGGATGCAGGTGTGTATGCACAGTTATTTGAGGAAGAGGAAGAGGACTTTCATTAGGGTTTCGGAACGGGTGCGTATGCACAGTTGACAGTCGTCTTTTTCCAAACCCTAATGGATTTATGTTATATCAATTAATAATATTAATAAAATGAAATTGTGTCATGGTTGATTTTTATGTTGACTTGTTGACCATGGTTGACTTGTTGACCATGGTTGAAGTTTTGACCATCATCATTACAAAAGAAAGATGCTCTTTGATTCTAGCAAATTCATTTAATGTTTGAAATGATAATGGTCATTCCTAAACTTTCCATCAACCTTTTCATTTTCATTATTATTATTAATTTGATAATTCTTTTGCTTTTTGTTATGGTTGCAAAAAGAAAAGAGCTCATTCTATCATTTAGCTTCTCTCTCCTCACTTCATCTTCTTCTTCCTCTAGCAAAAGGAGAACCCTTCTCATGTGTTGAGAATCCCTCTCCTTAAAACAAAAGCACCCCTTAGACACTCTCTACTCACTCTAGGATCAAGGGTTTAGCAAGCCGGAGATTCTAGTTCTCTCCAAGTTCGAGAAAGAGCCCGAAGGTTGAACCCTCAGGTGGATCCATCTTCGACGGAAGAAGGCGACGAGAAGAGAACCATCAACCTCTACTAGGTTTCAAGAAGAAGGAGTTCAAGTTAGGTATAATCACTTTGCCGAGTAGTTAACTCTCCTTTGCATGTTTGCTAGTTTAGTTTAGACACGATCCCGACCTTGTTTAGTCCATGTTGCCCCATGCGCCAAAAATTTGATTTTATACCATTTCCGCCTCCCCGCAAGAACCGGGGGTCGCAACGTGGACTTACAGTGGTATCAGAGACTAACTAAACTTAAACTAGCTTGGTAGTGAAGTGTAACGAAGTTCGGAACCGAAAAAATCCAAAAACCAAACTTTTGCAAAACCCTAGTTTCTGTTAAAAATTTTTCTGGTCAAAACAAGATTTGTTATACACCTAAATTCGGCTCAGGGTTTTGTGTGAACACCCAAGAAAAACGATCCCCTAATTCCTTCAATCCGCCGCGGATCCGCGGCCTCACCTGTTCTTAGCGCCGCGGATCCGCCGCCGTTTAGAGTCTTCTGGTGATCGGGTTTCGTGCAGTGTGTCTCTGTGTTGGTTTTGGGATTTTTAAGATATGTTATATGTGCCCAGATTTTCCAGAACAGAAATTTACTTTTGGGGTCCTATAATTCCGTATTTTTCCGAACTTCACTGCACTTGGACTATATTGGTTATATCTGTGATGTTTGAATGTATTGAACGTCGGCTAATCGCTATAAGTCGATTAGTCGGGGTTATACATCTCTGTGATCTGTGTTTGATATTGGAATGTGTATATGAATGTGTTGGACTGTCGCGGGTGAATAGCCGGGGTGGATGTGAGATGAGCTTTTGTTTTTCTTTCATTCATTGTAAATGTACATTGATGTAATAATATTATTTGTATGGCCGCACAACCGGGTCGGGGTTGTAGCCGTCATTGTATAATTCTTTTTACTGTTTTTGCTCCTAGGATAGACCCATGGAGGGGTGCACAAACTACCGGATACTTGGCGGGTAGTTTGCCGCACCCGTAGGGGTCTTGGGTGGGGTATTTGCTATTCACTGCGACCGTGTAATCCGCCTTTCGTTGCAGGCTCGAACGGATTGCGGATTCCTAGTATATCCAATGCATTCATCTGTGATCTGTAATGTCTATCATTGCTATATTTATAACTATTTAGGCGTTGCTTATGTTTTACAGCCGCGCTAGCCCAGCCCCCGCTCTGTCGTTAGTTAAGTAACCTAACGGGTGATGACGGGGCCCCGTGGCGAATGCGAATGGCATAAGCGTACGTCATATTTTGGTTGTTTTCTGCAATGGTAGGATTAAATGATGGGACGCATTAAAAGAACTAATGCAAGAATATCACGCATTAAAAGAACTAATGCAAGATAATAAACCAAGTTAAAGTCGTTGGAACACTTTCGAAAAACCACTCGGTTCTTTTCAAAACTAACTTTTAAATGCGGAGCTTGAGCCACTCCTTCTAAAAGCTATCTCGTTCCATCGATTATATCAAGTTCACTACGTTCACGGTTTCGCCAAAACCATTCGTAGCCCTCCGTCGTTTCGTATGAATATTCAACAAGTATTCAAGCTATGTTTGTTGACCTTCGTCAAGGCATAGAGATTGGTAGCTGTTGGGTGTTCATATGCAGCATAGATAGATGCGTTGGTTTGGAACAGTCGTACTGCCTTGTTGGCCAAAGTCAAGGGTGGGTACGGGTGGATTCAAATTAACCTGGAGAACGACGGGTAGAACTTGACATGTGACTTATGATTTGTTGGCCAAAGTCAAGGTCATAAGAGCATGGGGCAAAAATCCACATCGGGAGTTTCATAAGTACTGAAACTTGCTAGATTTGCATACCATTTGGAGTGTGGTGATTCTGGTAGGATTCCTTCAGTTTCGTCACGCGATGATATTTGGATCCCGATCCTACTGTGAGTATATGCTACTCCTCGGGAAATTTCTCACTAAACGATCAATGCTATAAACCTAGTAGGTGCCTAGAAAGGTGTTAGCGGGGCTACGCCTCTAGGGAAAAGAGGTTATTTAATTAAGGAACTTCGCGAAAGCGTTGGAAAACCTCCCTCGAAGTACCAACACTGGCCTGGCTGAACGGTTAAGCAAGTATTGTGCGGTGGGATTGATCCCGACTAATTCTTCCTTTATGGTTTGAGGAGGGATTCGAGAGACAGTGGGAGCCATCCTGTTTAGACAAATTAAAAACCATTCTAAACTTGCAAGAGCATCGTGCTAAAGTGTTTCTTCTCTCCCCCCTGCAGCAACCAAATCGAAATGACTGGACTTAAGTTACTTCTAGATAAAAACATACTGACAGGGCCAAACTACAAAGATTGGCTAAGGAATGTCAAAATGGCAATCACTTACGACAAGCTGGGGTATCTTCTTACCACCAAAGCTCCCCCCGTCCCAGGTCCCACCTCCAGCGTCGCGGATAAGGAAATCCGTAAGACTTGGGAGATTGATTGCGCGAAGGCCAAGTGCCTCGTGCTTGCCTCTATGGACAACGATCACCAGAGGAGGCACGAGAATATGGACTTGGAGTCCATATTTCTTCATACAAAAGAACTGTATGGAGAGCAGTCTCGTATCGCAAGATACGAAGTGTCGAAGAAGTTATTTTCGGCAAAGTTGGCCGTCGGATCATCGGTAGCGGACCACGTGCTTAAGATGATTGGCTACATTGAGGAGCTCGCGGAACTTGGGACCACGTTGGATAGTTAACTCTATACGGATTTAGTTCTCCAGTCCCTTCCTTCCACTTACGCCCAGTTCATACTGAATTTCAACTTGCAAGAAAAGGAAGTTGAACTTTCAGAACTCCTCAACATGCTGAGGAGCGCAGAGGGCACCCTACAGAAAGGTAGGGAAACACCCGCTTTGTTTGTAGGAGGATCTTCTTCCTCTAGGTCCAAGGCGAAAGCCAAGGGAAAGAGGAAGAAAGCCCCCGCCAAACCAAGAGGCGGTGTTAGTAAAGTGGGAACGAAGGGAAAGGAAAAGGCAACAAAGATAGCGGGGAAGCTTGTGGGTAAAGAGGAATGCTTCTATTGTCACAAGAGTGGACACTGGAAGAAAGATTGCAGGGCTTGGAAGGCCAGGACACAGGAACTGAAGCAGGTTGCGGCTTCAGCTTCAGGTGTGTATGTTATTGAAAACTGTCTTTCTATAAACTCTACTTCCTGGGTATTGGATACCGGATCAGGATCTCATATCTGTAATTCTTTGCAGGCGTTGAGAAACCGTAGGTTTTTGAAGGCAGGTGACATGACCCTCAGAGTTGCGAACGGAGCTAGCATGGATGCTAAAGCCATGGGGGACTATCACCTGGGAATGTCAGATGGACATGTTTTGGTTTTGCGTAATTGCTTTTTTGTACCCAACGCAACTTGTAATATCATTTCTGTATCTTTGGTTTCTAAAGAATGTTATGAATTTGCGTTTGTAAGTAATGTTGTAAACATTCACCTTAATCAAGTTCTGATTGGGTCAGGTACACTGAGCAATGGTATATACGTATTAAACCAACCACAGATTTTCAATGTCTAGAATACACACAAAAGAAAGTCTCCAGATATCAATCAGGCTTTCTTATGGCATTGTAGACTGGGTCACATCAATGAGACACGGTTGACTAAGTTACATAAAGAAGGATACTTGGATCCGTTCGAGTATCAGTCTTATGCCACTTGTGAATCTTGTCTCATGGGAAAGATGACAAAGACTCCGTTCACTGGACACGGAGAAAGAGCGAGCGAGCTCTTGGGACTCATACACAGTGACGTGTGTGGTCCAATGTCTACACATGCGCGAAGAGGTTATTCATACTTCATTACTTTCACAGACGATTTCTCTAGGTATGGACATGTCTTCTTAATGAAGCACAAATCCGAGGCCTTTGAGAAATTTTGGGATTACAAGAATGAAGTTGAAAAACAAACAGGCAAAAGTATTAAGATTCTAAGATCGGATCGAGGTGGTGAATACTTGAGTGCCGAGTTCCTAGACTATTTAAAAGAGAATGGAATTCTCTCTCAGCGTACTCCTCCATACACTCCGCAACATAACGGTGTATCGGAAAGGAGGAATCGAACCCTATTGGATATGGTTCGTTCCATGATGAGTAAGGCTGAGTTACCGCGATCTTTCTGGGGCTATGCACTAGAAGCAGCTGCATATCTCTTGAACAAGGCTCCCACCAAGACTGTGCCTACCACTCCATATCAGATGTGGAGTGGGAAGAAACCCTGTCTTAAGTACCTTAAGATATGGGGATGTCCAGCTTTTGTAAAAAAGCAGCATGCAGACAAGCTCGAGGCACGTTCAGTACAATGTAAGTTTGTGGGATACCCAAAGAACTCCAGGGGGTATCTGTTCTATTCCGCTGAGGAACAAAAGGTTTTTGCTTCTCAACATGCCCGCTTCTTGGAAACTGAGTTTTTGGAAACCCAGATAAGTGGGAACGCAATAGAACTGGAAGAAATTCCAGAACCACAAGCTATTACTGAAAGCTTGGAAGAGCCAGTAAGTTCAAAAGAACATGACATTCCTACGCCGCTCCGCAGGAGTAGTAGGCAGTCTCATCCGCCCGAGAGATACTACGGTTTTCTCATAGACGGGGATAGAGAGGATTGCATCATAGATTATGATGAGCCTACTAGCTTCCAGCAGGCCGTTCAGAGCATTGACTCGGTAAAATGGCTGGATGCAATGCGGACCGAAATGGAGTCCATGTACACCAACAAAGTATGGACGTTGGACATTGCTCCAGACGGGGTAAAACCCGTAGGATGCAAGTGGATCTTCAAAAGGAAGATTGGTGTAGATGGACAGGTTGAGACCTATAAAGCTAGAATTGTAGCAAAGGGTTTCCGTCAAAGACCTGGCTTGGACTATGACGAAACCTTTTCTCCAGTGGCTATGCTGAAATCCATTCGGATCCTTCTTGCCATTGCTGCCTTCCACGATTATGAGATTTAGCAGATGGACGTAAAAACCGCTTTTCTAAATGGAAATTTAGAGGAGTGTGTCTATATGGATCAGCCAGAGGGTTTCATTCAGAATGGGAGCAGCGGAAAGGTGTGCAAGTTGCTTAAGTCCATCTATGGACTAAAGCAGGCATCGCGGAGTTGGAACATCTGTTTTGATGAGACGGTCAAGGAATTTGGCTTTATCAAAAATCCAGATGAACCATGCATCTATAGTAGATTTGTAGCGAGAACTGTAGTATTCCTCGTTTTATACGTTGATGGCATTCTCTTAATAGGAAATGACATTCCTATGCTACAATCTGTCAAGGGTTTCTTGTCACACAGGTTCTCCATGAAAGACCTGGGTGATGCCTCTTACATCCTGGGGATCCGGATCCATCGTGATAGATCCAAGAGGATATTAGGACTTTCTCAGTCCAGGTACATCGACACCATAGTGAAAAGATTCAGTATGGAAGATTCCAAGCGCGGTAACCTACCGGCTTGTCACGGGATCACCCTCTCTAAAGAGATGTCTCCCAAGACTGATTTGGAGAGGGATCTCATGTCTATTATACCCTACGCTTCTGCGGTAGGCTCTATAATGTATGCGATGTTGTGTACCAGACCGGATGTAGCTTATGCACTGAGTGTGGTAAGCCGGTATCAGTCAAACCCTGGGGAGAAACACTGGATAGCGGTAAAGAACATTCTCAAGTACCTAAGAAGGACTAAGGAGATGTTCTTGGTGTATGGCGGAAAAGACCTCCAGATCGAGGCCTTTGCTGACTCCAGCTTCCAGAAT
Organism: Agapanthus africanus; assembly: GCA_030015575.1. Taxonomy (NCBI): domain Eukaryota; kingdom Viridiplantae; phylum Streptophyta; class Magnoliopsida; order Asparagales; family Amaryllidaceae; genus Agapanthus; species Agapanthus africanus. The sequence goes on from CM057343.1 coordinate 252,232,818, forward strand.
GACAAGGATGATTCCAAGTCCATGTCGGGTTTTGTCTTTACCCTCAATGGAGGGGCGGTGTGTTGGAAGAGCTCCAAACAGGAAACCGTTGCAGACTCGACTATGGAAGCGGAATACATCGCTGCATCTGATGCCGCAAAAGAAGCTGTCTGGATGAGGAAGTTCTTGAAAGAACTTCAGGTGGTTCCGTCCATTGTTGACCCAATACCTCTGTATTGCGACAACAACGGGGCTATAGCTTTAGCGAAGGAACCCAGGTCCCATCAGAGATCCAGGCACATCTTGAGGCGGTATCACCTGATTAGGGAGATCGTGGATCGCAAGGAGATCGAGGTTCGGAGGGTTGCTTCAGAAGAGAACACTGCAGATCCATTCACCAAGGCCCTACCCCAGACTCAGTTCGAGCGGCTGATCGAGATGATAGGTCTTCGATACGCCAGTACATGGCCTTAGTGCAAGTGGGAGATTGTTAGTGTATATGCCCTAGAGGCCATTACTGTATCATACTAGTTTGTATATTACTTAATGGAAGCTTGGGATATTCACCTTGTATAAACAATCTTGCTCAATATAGTAGTATGCTACTTGGTTTGTTTCTACTTCAATGTGTACTTGTGTTTATTTTAGTATATCACTTATACGCATTAGTGGAGCCCTTAGGATCTTTGCTTGATTACCAGCGTTGTGATGGCAGTCACACTAGTGGGGACTGGGTAATCTATAAGCACATCCTTATACAGGTCCCTAGTCGCAGGACTATCGAGACAGGGCATCGATACTCCGGAGTAGACTAGCGTATGCGCTTCTCATCCCAGTGTGGGAGATGGTCTGTCCCACAGCCATCAGTACGTCGTACCGGAGATAGTATACGGGTGCTCGTTGGGTTACGAGTACACTGGACAGGACTCGTCGGGAGCTGACAGGTTGGTATTATACCTATCGTCAGTTATCAGTTCCCAGGTGACATGAGTACAGCTTAGTCCGCTGACTTGACACTGGCACTTCGCCTCGAGTGTGTTCCCACTGCACTTTGATCACTACCCTACCACGGCTCAAAGGAGTCGTGCAAACAGGTGGTGGTTGGCTGCAGTCCCGAAGCACTTGGAGGCAGTGCCGGTTAGACAGGATTCGTCTCTCCCGGTATTGGGGGTTGATATCGCGCTGTGTCTAGGAGAGCCATTACACGAGTAGTCCCTGGCCAGGGCAAGCGAGATATACTGGTAGGCTTCTAGTGTTATGTTAGGGTGTTTTGGGCTTCACTCCGACACGACTTGTACCGCTATTAGGGGACTGACGTTTTACCGCCCCCTAGGCCCGACATGCGATGTATTAGACGAACAGACCGGACTGTACGGAGACTGTCACATTCAGACTCAGTAGGAGTTCAGATGGGGTTTCACCTCGTCAGCCTTCTTGTCGGCATCTACCTGGGGACCGTTACGCACAGCTAGTGCCGCTTGCGGTCTGTGGTTAAACCCACTGCCAGCGTAGTGTCGAGTCTTTAGAGTCCCACACAGAGGGTATTCGCCTCTGGGCAAAACTGAGTAGAGGTCGCATGGTTTTGCGACAGGGTTCGTTCTCATCCGCGCACTTGTGCACGTTTGGAGTTCGGACGGATATTACTGGCTGGCTCTGGTTTGAGTCAGATACCGGTATATGTTTTGGGGTTGCTTTTATCTCTCAGTATTCATGTTCCTCGGAACAAGGATGCAGGTGTGTATGCACAGTTATTTGAGGAAGAGGAAGAGGACTTTCATTAGGGTTTCGGAACGGGTGCGTATGCACAGTTGACAGTCGTCTTTTTCCAAACCCTAATGGATTTATGTTATATCAATTAATAATATTAATAAAATGAAATTGTGTCATGGTTGGTTTTTATGTTGACTTGTTGGCCATGGTTGACTTGTTGACCATGGTTGAAGTTTTGACCATCATCATTACAAAAGAAAGATGCTCTTTGATTCTAGCAAATTCATTTAATGTTTGAAATGATAATGGTCATTCCTAAACTTTCCATCAACCTTTTCATTTTCATTATTATTATTAATTTGATAATTCTTTTGCTTTTTGTTATGGTTGCAAAAAGAAAAGAGCTCATTCTATCATTTAGCTTCTCTCTCCTCACTTCATCTTCTTCTTCCTCTAGCAAAAGGAGAACCCTTCTCATGTGTTGTGAATCCCTCTCCTTAAAACAAAAGCACCCCTTAGACACTCTCTACTCACTCTAGGATCAAGGGTTTAGCAAGCCGGAGATTCTAGTTCTCTCCAAGTTCGAGAAAGAGCCCGAAGGTTGAACCCTCAGGTGGATCCATCTTCGACGGAACAAGGCGACGAGAAGAGAACCATCAACCTCTACTAGGTTTCAAGAAGAAGGAGTTCAAGTTAGGTATAATCACTTTGCCGAGTAGTTAACTCTCCTTTGCATGTTTGCTAGTTTAGTTTAGACACGATCCCGACCTTGTTTAGTCCATGTTGCCCCATGCGCCAAAAATTTGATTTTATACCGTTTCCGCCTCCCCGTAAGAACCGGGGGTCGCAACGTGGACTTACAACATGTATCATCAAACATGATACAATCATGTGCACAAAAGTATATCACATATACAACTTGCACAATTCAAGTGAGAAAATCCATTTAAAGTGAACCAATACTAGTTAATGCAAAGTAATATATCAAATATATAATTATACATTAAATCATTAAATCAACACTTGATTTAACGATCCGGTCATGTCGCACACAACCGACTAGTATACAATGTATCGGCTTATCGATAACTAGGTTATATCGCATACAACCATTCGATACATTCATCGCGAGAATGAAATACGGTATCATATACACGAATTATTCTCGGTCCCGCACATATCTCATATGCGCTCCTATTTCGTTTCGCTTGAGCCAGGAAACCTCTGTGTAGGACTCTAAAGACTCGTCAATACGCCGGCAGCAGATGATGATCATATCAAGCATCCACAAGCCGCAAGCGGTCTGCTAAACGTAACGGCCACCCGGGTATTGAGCGATCTGAAGATCGACGAGCAAGCCCGCTCACACTCCAGTGAATCCAACCAGTAACACTACCGTACAGTCCGATCTGATCGTCTGATATGTCGCATATCTCGCCTAGGGGTGGTAAACGTCAGACCCCAATAGCTCAATAAGTCGTGTCGATATGAGGTCTATAACTGTTCGAGAAACTACTGGTAACACTTACCAGTAAATCTCAGCAACCCTGGCCAGGGATTTCCTGTTATAGCCAATCGAACACAGCGCAACATCAACTTCCTATACCGGAAGAGACGAATCCCCTCCTATCGCTCATTGCCTCCATGTGACTCGGGACTGTACCCAAAAACCACCGTTTTGCACGCCCTCTTGGACGTGGTAAGATGGAAATCAAAGCACAGTGGTAACCACACGAGACTCTATGACGATCTCGGGTCAACAGACTACTCTGTACCAGTGTCACCAGAGAACTGCCATCTGACGTGAGGTATAATACCATCTGGGAGTTCTCGGCAAGTCCGTCCAGTGTACCCAGCCTCTACTGAGCACCCGTATATCATCTCTGATGTCAAACACCAATGGATATGGGATCATCCATCGCCCATCTGTATGGGTCGAGAAGGTATACGCTAGTCTACTCTGGTATATCGATGCCCCGTCTCGATACACCCACGACTAGGGACTTTGAAGGATGTACTTATGGACTACCATGTCCCCACTAGTATGATCCGCATCATAGTCCAGGTAGTCAAGTACACATCCTAAGGGCTTTACCAACATGTAACAGAGAGACAATCAGTATACACGTTAAGGTAAAGAGCAACCAGATAGCATACTATCATGTCGAGCAAGAAAGTCCTCCCTATATATGTCCTAGCATCCACTACAATATACATCCAATGTACAGTAATGGCCTCTAGGGCATACATATAACTAACAACAAATACCACATAGGAGTTCTCGGCGAGTCTGTTCAGTATACCCAGTCTCCACTGAGCACCCGCATACAATCTTTGATGTCACCACACCAGATGGATATGGGATCATCCATCGCCCATCACATGGGACAAGAATGGTATATGCTAGTCTACTCTGGAATATCGATGCCCCGTCTCGATACACCCACGACTAGGAACAGTTAAAGGATATGCTTATAAACTAAAAGTGTCCCACTAGTATGATCTGCATCATAGTCCTAGTAGTCAAGCAAATATCCTATGGGCTTTATCAACATGTACAGAATGAATAATTTGCATGGTCAAATGAACATGTCAAGATAAAGTAAAGCAGATAGCATACTATCATGACGAGCAAGAAAGTCATCTATATACATATATACATGTCCAAGCATCCACTATACACATAATGGCCTCTAGGGCATACATATATCTAACAATAGGGGTCCGTGTTTTAAATCAAGCCAGTAAAAAAACACGGATTCCACGGTCGTGATGAATAGCCAAACCCATATCCCTAGACCCCTACGGGAGAGGAAAGAAACCCTACCAATTCTTGAGTTAGGAGACCCGGACTCGACTCCTCGAGATGGTCTCCCACTGGACTCTAGAACCCGGTTACTTGTGCTCCCCGCCTTGGGTCTATCATAATGCAGAAAAGTAAATAATATACATCAATGGTGACATCATCCTCAACCCGAAAGTGTCCTAATAAAAGAATATTACCTACAAGTTTTTACATGAATGAAAATGAAAAAACTCTCATCTCACGCAAAAAAACCCTGGCTATTCAAACACAATGATCCAATATAACATATCACAGCAACACATAACATCACATGTCATCAACGTAAGTAAATATGTGTATCCCAATTGTCGTTGACGTATAGCAACAAAACCGGCGATACACCATATATTACACTTACGGTCGCAGAAAAGAAATTGAAAACTACCACAATTGGAATCCGCAACATCCTTAGACATCATAAACCCAAAATATCACATACTTCAGATTTCATGCCTAACCAAATGAATTCCTTAGACATCAAAAACCCGGAATATCTCATATTCCGAATTTCATGCATAACATTATAAACCCTGCATTTTAGTCTCGATATTGAAAATACTTTTCACTAACTAGTCGGGAAATTCAACAAGATTCCTGACATCTTGATCGAATACTTATCGGAAACTTTAGTAGACGGCCGCACCCCCCGATGCCATCAACGAAGTGTACTTAGGTGGAACACCGCGGCCGCGAACACCCCGGGGGATGCTTTTGGCAACAGGGTTCTCTTACAGTCACTTGGTTGGGGCTATGGGGCGTGGCTATCTAGTAATCTTACCTAGCGAGTATCCGCGTACACTACGTGATTGCGACGTAGTTTTGATCCAAATCAAAATCCATTGGCAACCGATCAAATGAGACTAAATTGCTAGATTTATAAAATTCAAACCAGTTTTCACAAAACTAATTATTGTGGATTCCAAATATTGTATCACATATCACAGATAGCTAGATGATGTTAAACATTTCGATCGAAACAACAAACACCCATATTTTCCAGAGAGCTCAACACTTGAGCAGTTTAAAAATACCCAGAACATGCCAACAGTACCTACGGACCAACCCAACAAGGCATGTTCCTTGCCTCACCAACGGCGCCGCGGAACTGCCGCAAACCTTAGGGTTTGGCTGTGGTTCCATGGTCGTATGGTCGAGTCAATAGTTCGTTCTTCTCTGGGATCCATAGAAAACCCTGCATGATTTTTTGAATATTTTTAACTTGGAAAAATCAAACATTTGGAAAAATTTCCGGAGAGCAAGGAAATTGGGGGTTTTGAGGTTCGATCGAACACTTTAACTTCGTCTAGGCCACTCCTAATGCTCTAGCTCAGCTCTGATACCACTGCTGGGTTCCTTAGCACCCTCACTAGGTTTTCTAAGGCATCTAGTATGCAATTTTAAAAAGTCTAGAGTGCTAGGAAATCCTAAACCAAGGATCTAACTAGAGAATTAGGGTTAATCTTAACATGTAAACAACTTTACACTAAGTGAACAAGGAATACAACATTTATAGACCGGTCCTTCACTTCAAAAGCTCCGTGTAGTAGTCCCTTCGCTCCATGTAGTGGTCTCCCGGACTCTTGTTAGGCTCCACTAGGCGAAAGGAACAAGCTTGCTTGAAGACCTTCAAGGTCGAAGATGATCTACGTCTCCAACTCAAGCTACCTCTTCACTATTTGAGAATTAGTGAAGCAAATAACTTGTACTAAATGGCTAGTCTAGTGTAGATTGATGAAGTAGGAATTTTGCTCACTTTAGAATTATTTTTCTCTCACTTTTTCTTCACCTCAAGAAAACCTAGAGAGCTCTTAAGAGATGAAGAAGAAGATGAAGTCAAGAAAAGAATCAATAGAATGGCTACCATGGATGAGATAATATCATATATTATCCTTATAGGGACTTAACCATGGCTAAAGATAAGGGTTGGGTTAATAAATATCTAAGGTAAGACAAAATTAGTGGACTTAGTCAAGGTTTCTACAAGCTTCCATAAGCATCTCAAGCCATGACTAATTTCCACCTAATTTTGATTTTCCCTTAATAATTAAATCCCCACAATATCTTAAGTGTGGTGTGAGTCTCATACACCCATGTCCAATGTATTATCAAGCATGACACAAAGAAATAATACATTAATATATATCACATATATATTAAATATACAATGAGAAAAAGAAATTCTTAAGTGAACTAATATTAGTTAATATATATTAATATATCAAATATATAATTATATATTAAATTAGTAAATCAACACTTGATTTAATAAGCCGGCTATATCGCATATAACCGACTAATATCATTCATATCAACTTATCGAATAAACACTTGATTCAATAACCCGGCTATATCGCATATAACCGACTGATATCACATATCGCGAGATTAGAATATGGTATCACATACACGTATTAATCTCAGTCCCGCACATATCACATATGTGCCCTACTTCATTTCGCTTGTGCCAGGAAACCTCAGTGTAGGACTCTAAAGACTCGTCAATACGCAGGCAATAGGTAATGATCATATCAGTTACCCACAAACTGTCAGCGGTACTAGCTAGACGTAACGGCTACCCGGGTATTGAGCGATCAGAAAATCAACAAGCAAGCCTACTCATACTCCCGTGAATCCAATAAGTAACACTACCGTACTATCCGGTCTCTTCGCCTGATATGTCACATATCTAGCATAGAGGGTGGTAAACGTCAGACCCCCAATAGCTTGATAAGTCATGCCGATGTGAGGCTCATAACAGGTCGAGAAACTATTGATAACACTTACCAGTAAATCTCAGTATCAGCCATGGCCAGGGACTTCCTGTTATAGCCAATCGAGCACAGCGCAACATCAACCCCCAATACAGGGAGAGATGAATCCCCTCCTATCGCTCATTGCCTCCATGTGACTCGGGACTGTACCCAAAAACCACCGTTTTGCACGCTCTCTAGAACTTAGTAAGGTGGAAATCAAAGCACAGTGAGAATCACACAAGACTCTATGTCGATCTTGGGTCAACAAACTAACATAGACCAGTGTCACTAGAGAACTGCTATCTGACGTTAGGTATAATACCATCTACCAGTTCTCGGCGAGTCCTGTTCAGTATACCTAGTATCCACTGAGCACCCGTATACCATCTTTGATGTCAAACACCAATGGATATGGGATCATCCATCGCCCATCAAATGGGTCAAGAAGTGAATACGCTAGTCTACTTTGGAATATCGATGCTCTGTCTCGATACACCCTCGACTAGGAACAATTAAAGGACGAACTTGTGGACTACCCTGGCCCTACTGGTATGATCTAAATCATAGTCCCGGTAGTCAAGTATACATCCTAAGGGCTTTATCAACATGTAACTGAGAGACAGTACAAGTATACATGTTAAGATAAAGAGCAACCAAATAGCATACTATCATGTCAAGCAAGATAGTCCTCTCTATATATGTCCAAGTATCTACTATAATATACAATAATGTACAATAATGGCCTCTAGGGAATACATACAACCAACAGTATCATCTCTCCTCTTTTTCTCCAGTTAATAAGAAACATGGTTTACCTTTTACTTTAGTTCACTCCGATATTTGGGGTCCATTTAAATTTCCTAGTCTGTTTGGTTATAAATATTTTGTGACATTTATTTGATGATCATTCACGCATGACTTGACTGTATCTTCTGCATAATAAGTCTTAACTTTTGTTGCTGAGATTACTAATCAATTTGGTGTTTTGGTTAAAGTTCTTCGTTCAGATAATACTAAGGAGTATATTAGCACGGAGTATACTATATTTTGTAAGACACATGGAATATCGCACTAAACGTCATGTTCTTATACTCCTCGGTGAAATGGGATTGCTGAATGAAAGAACCGACATTTACTTTAGGTAGCTCATTCTTTTCTTTTACATTTGCATATCCCTAAACGATTGTGGAATTTTGCGGTTTTAGTTGCCTGTTTTTATATCAATCACATGCCTTCTCCGGTCCTAAGCAATCGGTCTCCTTTCTCTATTTTTTTCAATAGGACAAGCCTTTTCCTGTTCATTCTAAGGTGTTTCGTTGCTGTTAGGAAACATAAGTATTAGAGGAGGAGCGAAAAATAATGGAGGGACTACATTATGAAAAATAGAAGAGAAATAATTATTTATTGATAAAAGAGAAAACTATAATTATATTATTATGAGAGGAGAACAACTCTACCTCTCTATTTATAATAAACTCTTATGTTTTAATACTTGACCACCAAGTAACCCTAACTCGACTCCTAAGTAAATCATAATATAATCAAATCTAAATCTTATCAATCTCTAAAATATATCAAATCATATCTCTCACAAATATATATCTTATTCTTAACACACCCTCTTAATCTGAAGGGCACATATGATGTGCTCTTAGTTTTTACAAAGCTAATTTCTCACTCTAAAAATAAAACTTGCAATTTCAGCGAATCATATTGCGTCTTCTGTGTTGTCTTTAAAATTTGACTTTCATGTTGTTTTGAAATCTTTCTTCAGTAATTCATCTTGGAAACTTACAATTTGATTTGAGCTAAGATGGCCTTTTATGAAGAGTTTTGAATGAAAACTTGTGGTTTCCATGAATTGTCGTTAATAGATTCTTCAAAAACTTTCATAAGTATGTCATATCGCTACACTTTCGTGAACTGTCGTTAATAACACTTTCGAACAGCCAGTTTAACGACTTAGAGGTCAACAGCCAGTATAACGACTTGGAGGTCAACAGCCTGTTTAACGGCTTGAGATCAATTAAGGAGCTTCAATCAACAAGTTCTACCAACTACTTCAACAAGTTCCAACAAACATCTTCGGTCTCAACTTCCAACAAATTCAACGAACCAACAAACTTCATCAAGTTCAACATCTTCAATCTCAACTTCATCTTCAATGGGTAGTTTACCCATATACCCTAAATACCCTATATCTCCCTCGAACGTGGATCTTTGAAAGAAAATCCACATGGAAAAAAATCTTATTCTTTACAGATTATCACAATAAACAATCGACACGAAAGGACATGCATAACTTCCAACAACTTCAAACTGTTTTTTAACTTCACCAATGAATTTTTTTTTTCAACTTCACCAATTTTTTTTAGAGAAAAGGGTTTTACCTTAAGGTGGCTCAAAATCTAGGGTTTCAAGAAAAGACCCCATTGTTTGCATTTGCATACTCGAAACGTTCGAAACAATTACCATCAGATGATGATGCACAATAATCACCTTCAAAATTAGATTCATTGACATCTCTAAACTCTATAGATTCATCAACTTCGTCAGGGATCTCCAAGCACCACCTTTACACTTTAGTTACCTTTTCTCCCATGTAATATCATGAAAACAGCCCTGTCTTGCAGAAAATCTCTACCCTTTGCAACTTAACGTTAGCAACACTCGCAACATCTTCAATTGCAACATCCGGTTTGGAACTTCTTTCTTTAGGACGATAGGGTATCTTCTTTCTCTTCTTCTTCGTCTTCATCGAGATCGTCGTCGTCATTGTCTTCGTCTTCTTCGAAGTCTTGATCATTGTTGATGTTTTGTTCGGGTTTTGGTCATTATGGGTATCAATTGCCATTAAAGAGGTTCTGAGATTGAGAGAGGAGAGAGTTTTTTTTAAGAGATGAAGAGAAAGGTAGTGCTCTGCTACCATGTTAAGAAAGATAAGTATTAGAGGAATAGAGAAAAATAATGGAGGGACTACCTTATCAAAAATAGAATAGAAACAATTGTTTATTGATAAAAGAGAAAACTATAATGATATTATTATAAGAGGAGAACAACTCCACTTCTCTATTTATAATAAATTCTTAAGATTTACTACTCGACCACCAAGTAACCCCAACTTGACTCCTAAGTAAATCATAATCTAATTAAATCTAAATATTATCAATCCCTCAAACATATCAAATCATATCTCTCATAAATATATATCTTATTCTTAACAGTTGCCTATGCTATCCCCATGTTCTAGGTCCTCATATTGACAAGCTTGATCCTAGAGTTACCTATATGGTGTTTGTAGATTACTCACGTTCCTAAAAAGGGTATATTTTCTTTGTCTCTACTACATCTAAAGTTTGTATTTCATGTGATGTGACCTTGTTAGAAAATCAAGCCTATTTTCCACCACCTGTTAAGGACCCTATTCCTACCATTTCTGTTCCTCACCTACTTTCCTTAGAGCTTGATTCATCTATTCAACCTGTGTGCCCCTTTATCCACAGGTGTATCACCGTCGTAAGAAAGAAGTCTCACCCCCTTCCACCAATAATTCTTCTAACGATTCTTCTGCAGATACTCCTATACAGTCCATTATTCATGATTCTTCATCGCTGCTGCCTTCAGCAGAAGATCTCTCTCTTTCTATTGTCTTATGCAAGGGTAAATGTTCATGTAATACCGCAAATCCAATTTCTAACTTTGTTTCCTATTATAGACTGGCACCATCTACTCGTCAGTTTGTTTCTTCTTTGTTTACCACCAATCTTCCATCCTCTATTCAGGAAGCTCTTCAGGACTTAGATTGGCATGCAGCTATATTAGAGAAGATTTCTGCACTGTGCTCTAATCAGACTTGGAAATTGGTACTTCCACCTTCAGATAAAAATGTTTTCGGTTGTCAATGGGTCTTTGATGTCAAGCATAATTCAAATAGGACGATTGACCATCTCAAAGCTCGACTAGTGGCCGAAGGTTTTACTCAGCAATATGGTTTGGATTATGTTGAGATTTTTTCGCCAGTGCCAAATTGATCTCGGTTTGTGTTCTTATATCCTTGGATGTTTCTAAAGCATGAGCTCATCAGCTTGATATGAAGAATGCCTTTCTTAATGACAATCTTTCAGTGACTATTTATATGCAGCAGCCTTCTAACTTTGAGAGATCGGGGGAGTCTATGATCTGTCTTCTACAAATATCGTTATACGGATTGAAGCAGTCACAGCGTTCCTGATTTGAAAAGTTTGGTATGATTTTACGACAGATTGGCTTCAAATGCAGTCGCGCTGACACATCTATTTTTTACACACAATCGTCCTCAGGACAGAGTAATTGTGCTGGTGTATGTTGATGATATTATCATTACCATAGATGATTCTACTGGCATCTCCAAGGTGAAAGAACATTTGTGTCACGACCCAAAGTTTGGATGTGACCGGCACTTAGATTGTATGATATCTAAAGACGTCGACACAATCTGAGTAAGCCAAAAACCAAGATCAAAACCCTTTTTGCGGAATTTAGAAAATTTTAGTTTTTAAGTAAAAGAATGAAGTAGCATGCCGAATGGTTTTTAAATAATAGAAGTTTAAACAACCGGTTTTGAAACTTTGACGGTACTTCCTTTTTAGTTATTAATTAAGTAGTTATAGGGTGTGTGAATAGGTTGCTTCCCTAGTTGGGAGCAAGACGATGCCAAATAGCGTAAATCAATACACAATAATAATACGACACTCAAATGAAGAATCTCACGCATAAGTAAAAGGAATATAAATTAACACCACTAAATGATCTCAACAGTCAAAATACGATACATACAACTATATCTCGTTCTAAGTCAACTATATAGGGTCTGATGGAGTAATACTAGATCCAATATACAAAACAAAAATAGGAGATTACTACGTAGGTAATGCACCTAGCAAAAAAGAGCGACAAAAGCTGATAAGTGGATCCACGTTGCTGCTACGCATCCACACGACTCCTGCAAGGAACTATGGCACAACGGGGGTGAGTTGCCAACTCAGTGAATAAAACTAACATATGTCGGCTGATAATGTAAGTATGCCGAACTAGAACTAATATCAACAATAATGAATGTGATGCATAATAACATATAGAAATCATGAATATGTACTACTCAATGTATAAATCAAAACTGAATTCTCATCAATTATTTTCCAAATAAGGTTCATTTTCTTCCCGTGTCCAACATTGACACAAATTTTCGGTGTTTCATCAGGCATCGTTGCCCGAACGATCCTGTCAATCAATAACAATGGTCGGTATCACCTAGATATCTGCCGTGTTCACACTGTCTCTAGTATCAAGTATCCTCGTTAGGCTTCCCGCCTAAAGTGCGGCATTCCTGCCCCTCGGCCTCGACCGGGTCCACCATGAATCCAGCTGTTAGCTACCCCACTCAGCCTAGATCTATGTACGAAATTCCGCAACCGTATAGCTACCCCACCCTGTTCGGAACAAAACCAAATCAAAAAAACAACATTTCATAGTGGACATGTCAAATCAATCATGAAAATCATTGAGTCATTTCGATAGTTTATAAAACTCAAAACCATAAATCAGTAGTAATCCAATGCATCTTATATCAGAACTACAATTACTTGAAGATAAAACATGATGACATTTATGAAAATAACTATCATTCTCGATGTTTATGGTATGATGTGAATCATATTTAGAATAATAAGTACTAAGTGTATGTGTGACATGTTAATATCGATGAGGTGTAGTGTAACATGTGGATATGTGCATGTGCAGCATGACTCGTCGATAACTTGTGCAGTGTTCTAACGATTATTAACATGATGATTTATATATATATATATATATATATAAATGCTTATGATCAAACTTTATAAACGAAGGAACAATTAAAATTTAAACTTAAATCACGGGCATATCACGCCATCCATACAAAATCCCCCGGTAGATATTTAGTCTACTCACTGGAATACGTCGAATTAACTCAGATCATCAATTCCATTCCTTTCCTTGCGGCCTTCGAAGTTCCCGTACTCAAATCTAACATCGATATAAATTCGTATAAGAAACGTCTAAACTCCGATACGGCGAAAACATGAAATACAAGTTTTCCGTATTAACTATACTACATACTACTATTACAAACTATCTAAGACCTATACTAACTGGATTTTACCCTATCGCTGTTCATAACAGAAAACAGAAACGTGTTACGAAATATCCATGTCGTGTTTTAGAATTTTAACTCCTATTTTAGATATTAGCTTCCAGATTCCATATACTGGTAAAATAACTTAAACAAACAATACCAAACATCTTAATACATATACAGAGACCTACCCTAAAAATACTAACACCCAACTCCACTAAAAAACCGGCAAGCTCGGATTTTGCCTACATGTCACCGGCCAAAATCCGAGGTAATGGGTCTGTCTTCGTATGGGTTATTTGTCCAATCTATAAGATTAAGGTACTGTTTGGTTATGCTAATTATCATCTAAACTATAGCATATTTATACAGGGCCTATATTCACCCAAAATACGACATTTCCGATATCCGATTTCTACTTTTAAACCTTTACAGAACTAAAATCCTACAGAGTTTAAGTATTATACCTACAGCAAGATTGCTGAAAAGCTTTCTCCAAGATGCATAAGCTCCAAGATCCTAGCTTGGTGATGGTGAGAATCCTTAACACCTAGTACTCTCCTTCTCTTCTCTTTTCTATTCTTTTTTTTCTATTTCTTTGTTGTTCTAGGATGTTTTCTTCTTTCCTTTCAGTTTTATTTTTCATTTTCAAAAGATATATGAACTCAAGATAAGGGGAGTGAGTGAGGGTTGTAGGAGAAGGTGTTATCGAACAAAGAAGTGGTAGTTCCATGCAAGTAGGAGGTGTGGCATGGAAAATGGTGGGGTTTTCATGCAAAGGGTGAGGTGTGTGCATGAGGTGTATATGCAAGAAGGAGGTATCTTCATGGTGTTATGATACACTAAGGGTTTAAGTTAACCTTAACCAAGTCCTACTCCTTTTGCATAAAAACCCTCAAACAACTGTAATTTGCATAAAGAAACTAACATTTTTCCATAAAAACCCCTCATTACATATGTTATTATATAAACACTATTTTCTTTACTTATTTAATTCTACTTTAACTTAAAAAGCCCTCTTTACTACAATAAAAATTAAATAACATTATCTATTTAACTAAAAAATTTAATTCATTATCTGGAATATTTCAAAATGTTACAATATTCCCCCCTTAAGAAAATTCCGTCCCCGAATTTAAAACTTAACTATACGTACCCTCAAAAGATGTGGGAATTTTCTTCCACACCGCAATCTCAGCCTCCCAAGTGACCTCCTCGCAATTTGTTCCTTGTAAAAGAACCTTCACAGACGGAAGTACCCTTGATCTTAGTTTCTTTGCCTGTTGGTCTAGAATAGCTACTGGCTGTACTGTGTAGGATAAATCCTGCTCAAGCTGTAAAGTCTGATGTTGGATCACGTGAGAGGGATCATGAAGATACTTGCGAAGAATAGACACATGAAACACTAGATGCACATCGGGAAAACTTGGTGGAATCGCTAAACTGTTAGTTATATAGAGGCCATTACTGTACATGCGATGTATATTGTAGTGGATGCTTGGACATATATAGGAAGTACTTTCTTGCTCGACATGATAGTATACTATTTGGTTGCACTTTATCTTAACGTGTAAACAAATACTGTTTTATGATCACATATTGATAAAACCCTTAGGATGAGTACTTAACTACCAGGACTATGATGTAGATCATACAAGTGGGACTGGGTAGTCGATAAGTACATCCTTCAAATGATCCTAGTCATGAGAGTATCGAGACAGGGCATCGATACTCTAGAGTAGACTAGCGTATGCGCTTCTTGACCCATATGATGGGCGATGGATGATTCCATATCCATTGGTGTTTGACATCAGAGAAGGTATACGGGTGCTCAGTGGAGACAGGATACACTAGACGGACTCGCCGAGAACTCCTAGATGGAATTATACCTATCGTCGGATAGCAGTTCTCTGGTGACACTGATACAGGTTAGTTTATAGACCCGAGATCATTATAGAGTCTTGTGTGATTCCCACTGTGCTTTGATTTCCACCTTACCACGGTCAAGAGATCATGCAAAACGGTGGCTTTTGGGTACAGTCCCGAATCATATGGAAGCAATGAGCGATAGGAGGGGTTTTGTCTCTCCCGGTATAGGGAGTTGATGTTGCGCTATGCTGGATTGGCCATAACAGGAAATCCCTGGCCAGGGTTGTGGAGATCTACTGGTAAGTGTTATCAGTAGTTTCTCAAAACGTTATGGACCTTGCATCGGCATGACTTATTAGGCTATTGGGGTCTGACGTTATACCACCCCCAGGTTGTGATATGCGACATATCATACGAAGAGACCGGACTGTACGTTAGTGTTACTGATTCGATTCGCAGGAGTTATAGCAGGCTTGCTTGTTGATCTTCTGATCGCTCAATACCCGGGTGGCCGTTAAGTTTAGCAGACCTCTTGCGGCTTGTGAGTGTTTGATATGATCATCACCTACTGCCGGCGTATTGACGAGTCTTTAAAGTCCTACACAGAGGTTTCCTGGTTCATGCAAAACGGAGTAGGAACACATATGTGATATGTGCAGGACCGAGATTAATGCGAGTATGTGATACCATATTCTATTCTCGCGATATGAGATATCAGTCGGTTATATGTGATATAGCCGGGTTATCGGATCAAGTGTTGATTCGATAAGATGATTCATTTGATATTAGTCGGTTATATGATCTATAGCCAGATTATTAAATCAAGAGTTGATTTAATGATCTAATGTAAAATTATATATTTGACATATTAAATTACATTAACTAATATTAGCTCACTTAAAGTTTTCATTTCTCACTTTATGATACATTGATATATATGTGATATATGTTATATGTATTGTTTTCTTTTTGCACAAAATATATATGTGATATATATTGTTGTGTCATGCTGGGTTACACATGCAACATGTATGTATGAGACTCACACCATATTAGGGTTAAGTTAGGGTTTTATTTGTTTTAAGCAATTAAAACATTTGGATAATGAGTCATGGTTCAAAGCTTGTAGAAGCTTGTGGATAACTTTGACTTAGTCCACTTGTTTGTCTTGCTTAAGATATTTCCATCCCAACCCGTAACCATAGGCAATGGTTAAGTCTCTACAATGGTTAGCCATGACATTTATCATAAACCATGGTTGCATTTCTAACCTCATGAGTTCATTCATCTTCTTCTTCTTCATCAAGTGATAAAAGCTTGCTAGCTTTTTCAAAAGTGATGGAAACTTGTGAGAAAATTATATCTAAAGTGAGCCCACTTCCTACTTCATCATCCTGTACTATTAGCCATTTAGTTTAGGGTGTTTGCTTCACTAATCTACATAATTAGTGAAGAGATAGCATGAGCTAGTGTCTCCTCGACGTAGATCATCTTCGGCCTCGAAGACTTCGAAACAAGCTTGTTCGTTTCTTCATGGGAGCCATTCTAGAGTCTGGGGATCGTGATCGCAGCGAAGGGACTACTACACGGAGCTATTGAAGTGAAGGACCGGTCTACAAAGGTTGTATTCCTTGTTCACTTAGATGTAAAGAGTTTACATATCTTGTTTTACCCTAAGTCTCTAGTTAAGATCTTGGTTAGGATTTGTTTAGCACCCCAAAAATTTTAAAGTAGCATGATTGATACTTGCCAAAACCTTCACAAGGTGCTAAGCCAACCCTATAGTGGTATCAAAGCCAAGCTAGAGCATTAGGTGTAGTGTAGGCGAAGTTTAAAGTCCGATCGAACTCCAAAACCCCGAAAAATCCAACTTTCTGGAAAAAATTTCAAAAGTTGAAATTTTTCATATTAAAAGTACTCAGAAAATCATGCAGGGAATTCTAAGGATTACTGTGAAGTACGAAACCATAACTCACTCAAAGGACCGCGGAACCGCGGCCAAACCATGCGTTTGGCAGCGGTTCTGAGGCCAACTTTGGGAGTTAGGGGCTAATACTTCAGGGGTTTATTCTTAGGTAATTTTTCATGCTTCTGGGAATTTTTAATTCTACTCAAGTGTTAAGCATTCTGGGAAATATTGGGAACCCGTTGATTCGATCGGAAAGTTTAACTTCGTTTAAGTTTTTCGGGGTAATTTAGAACATATTAAAAGGTTCGAACGGATATCAATAACTCACTTTTTCCCCTGTCGGAAAACTTTCAAGTGTTGGATTTTTCCTGAGTTTAAAACTTTCAGAAAATCATGCAAGCAAATCTGTGGACCCTCTAGAAGAACGTAACCTTAACTCAATTATGCGACCGTCAAAACCGCCACCAAACCATATGGTTTGTGATAGTTTAGCGTTGCCACATGTGAGGCGTTGGTTTAACCCTTCTACGGATGGTTCATAGCGGCTGTGACATGTTCTGGGATTTTTTGAACTCCGCTCAAGTGTTGAGCTATTTGGGAAATCTTGGGTGTTTTTTTATTCGATCGGAAAGTTTAACATTTTCTATTTATCTGGAATGTGATACAATATGTGGAATTCATATAGTTAGGCATGGAATGCGAAGTATGTGATATTTCGGAATTAAGATGTCTAAAGTGATTATGGATTCCAAATGTTGTAGTTTTTCACTTTCTTTTCTGCGACCGTAAGTGTAATATGTAGTGTATCGCCGGCTTCGGTGCTATATGTCAACGACAACTGGGATACGCATATTTACTTGCGTTGATGACATGTGATGTTATGTGTTGCTGTGATATGTTATATTGGATCGTCGTGTTTTGAATAGCCGGGGGTTTTATGTGAGATGAGGGTTTTTATTTTCATTCATGTAAAATTCATTGTATGTAATATTCTTTTATTGGGGCACTTCCGAGTTGAGGATGATGTCACCATTGTATATTATTTACTTTTCCGTATTAGGATAGACCCAAGGCGGGGAGCACAAGTAACCGGGTTCTAGGGTACAGTGAGAGACCATCTCGAGGAGTCGAGACCGGGTCTCCTAACTCTAGAATTGGTAGGGTTGCTTGCCGCTCTCGTAGGGGTCTAGTGATGTGGGTTTGGCTATTCCTCACGACCGTGGAATCCGCGTTTCTACTGGCTTAAATAAAACACGGAATTCCTAGTATATCCAATATTTCATATGTGATTCTTCTGCTGCTGATATTCTGTAATGTGATCATTTGAACTGTTCTGAGACAAATGGCTATATTATATATATATTAGATATAATAAATATTGATGCTTTCGTTTCTTATGTGATGCTTGGGAAGCATATCTGATGGGACTTCATTAATGAGATTAATGAAATAAAAGAAACCTAAAGATGTTGTAGAAACTTGTTTAAAAATTGGTAGCTCTAGTTCATGTTTTGCATAGCGGTATTCCTTGTAGAATATCCAGCACCTTATTCGATAAGGAAAGAGACGAGATCCCTTCACCGGGAGTGACCTCTTTAGCGAAACTAGTGGATGCTACAAACTCGGATTGTCTTTTGATTGCTTCTATAGTTTTTGCTTTGCATAGTGGTATTTGTGAAATATCCTGCACCTTATTTGATGAGGAAAGAGCCGAGATCTCTTCACCGGGAGTGCCCTCTTTAGCGAAACTAATAAAAGTCTCAAAAACACTCCTTTTAAAATTCACTCGATTCAACAACGATATCAAATTCATTACGCAAAGGGTTTTCTTAAAAACCTGTCGTAGCCCTCCGTCATTTCAGATAAGTAGTATTTAGTATTCGTACTGCATTTGTTGACCTTGTCTTATTAGTGCTTATCTGCAAAGCATATGATGCGATTGGATTAAGGTAGTCGTACGGCCTTGTTGACCTTGTCAAGGGTCGTGCGGGTGGGTTTAATTCAATCGGGAAATGACGGGTTGAACTTGACTTGCGGTCTATGGTTTGTTGACCATGTCAAGGTCATATATCGCTCGGGCAAAACATTATCAGGAATTTCAAGTGTTGAAATTTGCAATGAGATTGCATACCTTCTATAAGATAGTTGGATCTCGATACCCACTGGGAGTAAGAGTTACTCCTGGGAAAGTTTTACACATTACAATTAACCGATCAAGTAGGTGTCTAGAAAGGTGTTAACGGGGTCATGCCCCTGGGAAAACGAGGTTTATTTTAATTAGGTCCGTGCGAAAGCACGGGGAACCTCCCTCAAAGTACCGACACTGGCCGGGCCGAAAGATTTGCGAACTTGTAGGGTGTAATTATTCCCGGCTAGTCTTACCATTTAGGGTTTGAAAGAAGATTTGACTAAAAAAGTGGGAGCCATCCTGATTAGATAAAATAATAACCAATCTAATCTTACAAGAGCGCACGCAGAGTGTTTTTCTGTAGGGTTACTAGGCACACTAACAAGGCACTACATGGCATCGACCATGCCAAAATTAAATTTTTATGTGCCGAACAACCCTAAGCAAGATCGTATACTAGAGTTTAGGCGAAACTAAAAGCAAGTAAACAACTTTACTCTAAAGGGATACAAAATACAACCTTTGTAGATCGGTCCTTCACTTCTTTAGCTCCTTGATGAAGTCCCTTCGCTGTGATCGTGGTTCTCCCGGACCCTTGCATGGCTTCACGAGGCGAAAGGTGCAACCTTGCTTGAAGTCTCCGAGGCCGAAGATGATCTACGTCAAGGGAATTCCGACTCAAGCTTCTACTTCACTAACTTGAGAATTAGTGAAGCAAACACCCTATACTAAAGTGCTAGTCTAGTAGAGGATGGAGAAATAGGAAGTGGGTTCTTTTTAGAATTTGTTTTCTCACAAGCTATCTCACTTTGGATCAAACCCTAGCTAGCATTTCTTTTGAACCAATGAAGAAGATGAACAAAAGAAAGAGGAGAGGATAAAGATCAAGTGTAAAGACTAACCATGGTGAGTGAGTATCATATACTAACCCTTGTAGAGACATTACCATGGCTAAGTTTAAATGGTTAGGTTAATAAAAATCTAAGGTAAAACAAATCTAGTGGACTTTGTCAAAGTATCCACAAGCTTCAATCTTATGAAAAAATGTCCACTAATTTGTGATTACCTTAAATAATTATTAAACACCATTTAAATATAGAATGGTGTACGTCTTACACACCCATGTCATGTGTATCATCAACCATGATACAATAAGAAAAACACATTTCAATATATATCATATATACATTAAAATTGTGTTCATGTGAGAAAAACCCTAAGGTGAACAAGTGTTAGTAAATGTAAATTAGTATATCTAATATACAATTATACACTTAATTATTAAATCAACACTTGACTAAATAATCCGGTCATATCTCATATAACCGGCTAACATCCATTGTATCGACTTATCGAATCAACACTTGATTCGATAACCCGGCTATATCATATATAACCGACCGATACAAAAAGTCGCGAGAATAGAATACGGTATCACATACACGCATTATTCTCGGTCTCGCACATATCACATATGCGCTCCTATTTCATTTTGCCTGAGCCAGTAAAACCTCTGTGTACGACTCTAAAGACTCGTCAATACGCCGGCAGTAGGTGATGATCACATCAAGCACTCACAGGCCGTCAGCGGTACTAAATGGACGTAACGGCTACTCGGGTATTGAGCGATCAGAAGATCAGCAAGCAATCCCGCTCTAACTCCTGTAAAAGCCTGCCGGTAACACTTCCCGTACAGTCCGGTCTCCTCGTCTGATATGTCGCATATCAAGTTTAGGGGTGGTAAACGTCAGACCCCAATAACCGATAAGTCGTGCTGATGTGAGGCTCATAACGGGTTGAGAAACTACTGGTAACACTTACCAGTAAATCTCTAAATCAGCCCTGGCCAGGGACTTCCCTGTTACAGCCAATCGAGCACAGCGCAACATCAACCCCCAATACCGGGAGAGACGAAACCCCTCCTATCGCTCATTGCCTCCATGTGACTCGGGACTGTACCAAAAAACCACCGTTTTGCACGCCCTCATGGACGTGGTAAGGTGGAAATCAAAGCACAGTGGGAATCACACAAGACTCTATGATGATATCGGGTCTATAGACTAACCTGCACAAGTGTCACCAGAGAACTGCCATCTGACGTGAGGTATAATACCATCTGGGAGTTCTCGGCGAGTCCGTCCAGTGTACCCAGTCTCCACTGAGCACCCGTATACCATCTCTGATATCAAACACCAATGGATATAGGATCATCCATCGCCCATATCATGGGTCGAGAAGCGTATACGCTAGTCTACACTGGTATATCGATGCCCCGTCTCGATACACCCATGACTAGGGACCTTGAAGGATGTACTTATGGACTATCATGTCCCCACTAGTATGATCCGCATCATAGTCCAGGTAGTCAAGTACACATAGTAAGGGATTTACCAACATGTAACGATAAGACAGTATAAAGAGACAAGTACACATGTTAAGATAAAGAGCAACCAAATAGCATACTATCATGTCGAGCAAAAAAGTCCTCTCTATATATGTCCAAGCATCCAATATAATATACATCATCTGTACAATACTGGCCTCTAGGGCATACATACAACTAACAATCTCCCACTTGCACTAGGGCCAGCTGCTGTAGTATCGCATACCGAGCATCCCGAAGAGTCTCTCAAACTGTATCTGGGGAATGGCCTTCATGAGTGGATCCGCTGTGTTGTTCTTCGTGTCAACCCTCCTGACCTCGATCTCCCGGCGATCAACTATCTCCCGTATCAGGTGATACCGCCTTAGAATATGCCTGGATCGCTGATGGGACCTGGGTTCCTTGGCCAAAGCCACCGCTCTATTGTTATCGCAATACAAAGGTATTGGATGCTCAATGGATGGAACCGCTCCAAGTTCAGCAATGAACTTCTTGATCCAGACAGCCTCTTTGGAAGCATCGTTGGCAGCGATGTATTCAGCCTCCATCGTCGAGTCTGCCACGGTTTCCTGCTTGGAACTCTTCCAGCTAACCTCCCCTCCGTAAAGGGTAAAGACAAATCCCGACTGCGACTTAGAGTCGTCCTTATCACTCTGGAAGCTCGAATCGGTAAAGGACTCCACTTGGAGTTCTCCGTTACCATACACCAAGAGCATCTCTTTAGTCCTTCGCAAGTACTTGAGAATGCTCTTCACAGCTGTCCAGTGACTCTCTCCAGGATCAGCTTGATACCTACTCACTACACTTAGTGAGTATGCTACATCGGGTCTGGTACATAGCATCACGTACATGATAGAGCCTACTGCCGAAGCATAGGGTATCCCTTGCATGCGAGCTCTCTCCAAATCAGTCTTGGGAGACATCTCTTTGGAGAGAGTGAGCCCTGAGATCGTGGGTAAAAACCCACGTTTGGACTCTTTCATACTAAACCTCTTTATTATGGTGTCAATGTACCTGGATTGGGACAATCCCAATATCCTTTTAGATCTATCTCTATAGATCATAATTCCCAATATGCAGGAGGCATCACCAAGATCTTTCATTGAGAATCTTTGTGATAAGAAGAGCTTGACCAATTGCAGCATAGGAATGTCATTTCCTATCAAGAGTATGTCATCCACGTACAATACGAGGAAGACAACCTTACTCTCTGCCACCTTCTTGTAGATACAAGGTTCATCTACGTTTTTGACGAAATCAAACTCTTTGATAACAACGTCAAAGAAGATGTTCCAACTCCGTGATGCTTGCTTTAATCCATAAATAGATTTAAGCAGCTTGCACACCTTCCCGCTGCTCCCACTATCTACAAAGCCCTCTGGCTGAGTCATGTACACGCAATCTTCTAAATCAATATTTAGAAAGGCGGTCTTAACATCCATTTGCAAGATTTCATAATCATGATATGCAGCGATGACAAGCATAATCCGGATGGATTTAAGCATAGCCACTCGAGAAAAGGTTTCGTCATAGTCCACACCTGGTCTTTGACGAAAACCCTTTGCAATAAGTCTAGCTTTGAAAGTCTCCACTTTCCCATCTACACCAAGTTTTTTCTTGAAGATCCACTTACTCCCAATAGGTTTTACCCCTTCAGAAGCAACTTCCAAAGTCCATACTTTGTGTAAGTCCACGTTGCCCACCCCGGTACTTGCGGGGAGACGGAAAACGGAATAAAAATCGAATTTTTATGAGCTTAGGCAACATGTACTAGACAAAGAAGGATCTTTGCTAAACAAAAACAAGCTAAAGCTAACTAGAAACTGTTGGATATATGTATGCCCTAGAGGCCATTATGTGATAGTGGATGTATCTATACATGTATATATATTCAGTTTGCATTCTTGCTCGACATGATAGTATGCTATCTAGTTCTTCTTTATCTGACATGTTTATTTGATCATGCTTCTATTCATTCATACATGCTGATAAAGCCCTGAGGATATCGGCTTGACTACTCTGATTATGATGGAGATCATACTAGTGGGACATCTGTAGTCTATAAGCATATCCTGGAACGTCCCTAGTCGTAGGTATATCGAGACGGGGCATGGATATACCAGAGTAGACTAGCGTATATGATACTAGACCCATACGATGGGCGATGAATGTTCCCACATTCATCGATGTTTGACATCAAGATCATATACGGGTGCTCAGTGGTGATTGGGTACACTGGACGGACTCACCGAGAACTCCTATATGGAATTATATCTATCGTCGGATAGCAGTTCTCAGGTGACACTGGTACAGGTTAGTCTGTAGACCCGAGATCGTCATGGAGTCTTGTGTGTTCTCCCACTGTACTTTGATTGACACCCTACCACGGCTCTACTGAGTCGTGCAAACAGGTGGCCGTTGGGTAGAGTCCCGAGACACACGAAGATGATGAGCGATAGGAGGGGTTTCGTCTCTCTCGGTATTGGGAGTTGATGCTGTGCTGTGCCCGATTGGTTATAACAGCAAGTCCCTGGCCAGGGCTGCTGAGATTTGCTGATAAGTGTTATCAGTAGTTTCTCGATCTGTTATAGACCATTCACCGACACGACTTATTGAGTTATTGGGGTCGACGTGACCATCCCTAGGCTCGATATGCAGCATATCTGACGAAGAGACCGGACTGTACGGTAGTGTTGCCGGATGGCTCGACGGGAGTTGTAGCAGGTTCGCTTGTTGTCTTCTGATCGCTCAATACCCGGGTGGCCGTTACGTTTAGCTGACCGCTTGCGGCTTGAGGGTACTTAATATGATCATTACCCTCTGCCGGCGTATTGACGAGTCTTAGAGTCCCACAAAGGAGTTACCCAGTCCAGGCGAAACGTTGTGGTGCGTGTATGCGATATGCGCATGCACCCGATTGAAATGTGCGTATATGATACCGAACATTGATCGGGTGAACTGCTTTTGGTGGGGTCATATGAGATATGACCGGATTGATAAATTAAGTGTTGATTTATCATCTAACCATTAGTATTCTCACTTGAAACCTTTCTAGGGTTTGATGGATGTATGCATGCATGCATGTGTTTCTTTCTTCTTTTCTAGTTTCATGCACATGTAGATGTGCATACATGATACATACATACACCCATCCATCATGGTTGATTGCATATGGAAATGGTGGCAATATAAGACTCACACCATAGATTAAATAATAGATTATTATTTAATTTTGGTTTTAAAGTAAAATGAAAAAGGAAAGGATAAACATTCTTGCTTCTACATTCTTCTTCTAACCTAACCTATCTCAACTACCACTAACCAAGGGTTATCCTTCTCTTTATCATTTAAAATCCAAGTTAAATTAACTATCTATGATTTAATCATGGTTGAAGTTAAGAAGGAAATAAATATATATAGTGATATATATTTCATTTGGTTTTTTAACTCAAGGTTATCTTTTACACCTCTTGTTCATTTTGGCCACCATCTTCATCCTCCTTCATCTCTTCCTCTCTAGTCTTTTCTAGTGAGCTAAATATAACTAAAGAAAGGTTTTTAAAGTGAGATTCCAAACCACAACATCATTCTACTCAAGTCTAGCCGACTTGATTAGAGTGTTTCCTTCGGTTTTCCAAAGTAGCGAGCTTGGACGGAGTGCTCCGTGGTGGATCGTCATGGACGCAAGGGAACTTCAAGAGGACCTCGATTCAACACCCAAGACACCAAGGAGTTCAACCAAGGGAAGCTACAAAGGTTGTATCCTTCAAACCCTTATCTTTACTAGCTTAAAGTTTCATAACCCTAATTTTCTAGGATCGATCCCTTTGCATGTTAGTTTAGCACCTTAAAAATTATAACTTTGGGTCATGTGATGCTTCAAAACACTTCATAGGGTGCTATACTAACCTTACATTGGTATCAGAGCCGACCTAGAACATTAGGCGACGTTTTTACGAAGTGAAAACCCCGATCGGACAAAAATATGGTATTTTTGGGTGCTCTCTGGAAATTTTCTAAAATTTGATAATTTGCAGAATTAAAAATATGTAAAAAAATACAGCAGGAAAAAATAAGAGTTACGGTACAAAATTTTTCCAGTGAACAGTGATTCTCGCCGCGGAAACGTGGCCTAAGCTTGCTTAGGCCGCGGTTCCGCGGCCGTATATATGTATTGATGAATACTTTTTGTACAGTAATTCATGAATCTGCTTTTATAAATTTTTGGATATTTTTAATCTGTATTTGGTTTTGTAAAATTCTGGAGATGGTTTTGAACTCGTCATTTCGATCGGGATTTTTATTTCGTAGCTTTTCCGGGTAAATTAGAAAGTATTGAAGTGTTTGAACGAGTATCATTTACTCACTATTCACGGGGTTTAAATACTTTGGAGATACGTGCAAGTCTTTTTGCGGTGGTCCCTCTAGAAGACAACAAACCTTAACTCGATTATGTGACCGTCTCGAACTGCTCTTTGAACCTTAGGGTTTAGGGCAGTACGGCGTGCCACATGTGAGGCGTTGGCTTGACCCTTCTACGGCTGGACCGCTACTACTGTGTCACACTCCGGATTTTTGAACCCTGCTCAAGTGTTGAGCTTTAGTGAATCTTGGGTGCTTGATCGTTCGTTCGAAAACTTTAATACTGTCTGTTTATCTGGAATGTGATACAATATGTGGAATTCATATAGTGTAGGCATGAAATACGAAATATGTGATATTTCGCATTTATGATGTCTAAAGAGAATCTGGATTCCAAATATTGTAGTTTTACACTTTCTTTTCTGTGACCGTAAGTGTAGTATGTTAGATATCGCCGGTTTCGTTGCTATACATCAACGACAATCGGGGTACGCATACTTACTTACGTTGATGATATGTGATATTATGTGTTGCTGAGATATGATGTGCAGGATTGTCGCGAACGAATAGCCGGGGGTTTTTTTGTGAGATGAGAGTTTTATATTTTCATTCATGTAAATCCAAATGTAATATTCTTTTATTTGGGGCACTTCCAGGTTGCGGTTGTGTCACCAGTGTTGTATATTATTTACTTTTCCGCATTAGGATGGACCCAAGGAGGGGAGCACAGGTGACCGGGTTCTGGGGTTCAGTGGGAGGCCATCTCGAGGAGTCGAGACCGGGTCTCCTAAACTCCAGAATTGGTAGGGTCACTTGCCGCTCTCGTAGGGGTCCAGGGTGTGGGCTTGGCTATTCATCGCGACTGTGGAATCCGTATTTTCTATTCTGGCTAAATACTAAATACGGACGTCCTAGGATATCCCACGTTATATCTATGTTTCTGCTGCCTGTGTTCTGTGATATCTGAGACGAATGACATATTATATATATGATATATAGTAGACGTTGCTTATGTTTTACACCCGCGCTAGTCCCGTCCCGGTATGCCGTTAGTTAAGTAACCTAACGGTGCATAACGGAACATTGCGGCGAATGCGGATGGCATAAGCGTACGTGTTATTTTCGTTTCTTTTCTGTGATTGGCTTAAGGACTTAAATGATGGGATTACATTAATGTGATTAATGTAAAGAAAATAAACCTAAAAAGATGTTGTAGAATCGGATTTGAAAACCACTCGGCTATTTATGAAAAAGCTATATTTCAAAACTGCGGAGCTTAAGCCACTCCTTTTGAAAACCATTTGATTCTACAACGATATCAAGTTCAAAGCGTTAAAGATTTTCTTAAAAATCATTCGCAACCCTCCGTCATTTTAGGAAGTAAAGTACTTAGTATTCGTGCTACGTTTGTTGACCTTAGCCAAGGCGTAGTGTACGGTAGGTAAGTGATGTCTTCCTACGAACGCATATGATGCAGATTAATAAGGACGGGCATATGACTTTGTTGACCTTAGCCAAGAGTCATGTGAACGGGTCTAAATTAATCAAGAAATGACGGGTTGAGCTTGACTAGTGCTCGTGATTTGTTGACCTTAGCCAAGGTCATGGGTATTAGGGGTAAAAACCACAACGGGAATTTCAATAGTTGAAATTTGCAATGAGATTGCATACCTTCCATGTGATGGTTGGATCCCGATCCCACTGTGGGCAATAGTTGCTCCTAGGAGAGTTTTACAGTTTACAATTAGCTAACTCATTAGGTGTCTAGAAAGGTGTTAACGGGGCTCCGCCTCTGGGAAAACGAGGTTTACTCTAATTAGGTCCGTGCGAAAGCACGGGGAACCTCCCTCAAAGTACCGACACCGGCCTGGCTGAACGGTTAGCGAAGTTGTAGACTGTAATTAATCCTGGCTAGTTTTTCTTTTTAAGGTTTGAAAGAAAAACTTGATAAAAAGCAGTGGGAAACATCGATTAGACAAGATAATAAACCAATCTAATCTGTGCAAGAGCTTTCGCTGAGTGTATTATTTTCTCTCTCTTAATGGCAGATACCAATGACTGGACTTAAGCTTCTACTAGATAAAAACAAACTGAATGGGACCAACTATAAAGACTGGCTAAGGAATCTGAAAATCGCCTTGACTTATGATAAAGTATCATATGTCCTCACGACTTCAGCCCCGCCCGTCCCTGGTCCAAAATCCTCAGTTACGGACATTGAAGTCCGCAAGACATGGGACGCTGACTGTGCCACGGCCACATGCCTCGCGCTTGCATCGATGGATAACACACATCAAAAGCAGCACGAGGACATGGACATTCACGGTATATTGCTTCATACAAAGGAGTTGTATGGGGAGCAATCCCGCGTATTACGATACGAAGCATCAAAGAAATTGTTTCAGATGCGAATGGCCCCTGGCACACCAGTAGGAGACCATGTTCTGAAGATGATAGCTCTTATAGAAGAGCTTGAGGACCTTGGATGGACAATGGACAATGAACAATATATAGATATTATTTTGCAGTCCCTCCCCTCCACCTTTGCTCAGTTCATAGTGAACTTCAACATGCATGGCATGGAGAAGGACCTCCCTGAACTCCTTAATATGTTAAGGAGTGC
Organism: Agapanthus africanus; assembly: GCA_030015575.1. Taxonomy (NCBI): domain Eukaryota; kingdom Viridiplantae; phylum Streptophyta; class Magnoliopsida; order Asparagales; family Amaryllidaceae; genus Agapanthus; species Agapanthus africanus. The sequence goes on from CM057343.1 coordinate 252,261,530, forward strand.
AGAGAGCACTATGAAGTTAGCAAAAACTCCCGTTATGACTATTGGACAGTCTTCCTCTTCTCGCCCGAAAGCCAAGGCCAAGGGAAAGAAAAAGAAGAAACCCACTAATCCTAAGGGCGGAGTTAAAAAGGTGAAGGGAAAGGGAAAGTCCAAGACTGGAGACTCGGGAAAAGGCGAATGTTTTCATTGCCACAAGACAGGACATTGGAAGCGCAATTGCACGGAGTACTTAAGTCTCAAGAAGAAGCATGGTGATGCTTCTGCTTCAGGTGCGTTTGTGACTGAAAACTGTTTTTCTATAAACTCTGCTTCCTAGGTATTGGATACCGGTTCAGGTTCTCACATTTGCAATTCTATGCAGGGGCTGAGAAATAGCAAGGTTTTGAAGACAGGTGACCATACTCTCCGCGTTGGAAATGGTTCCAATGTACATACAGTCGCAGTGGGAGAGTATCACTTGGGGTTGCCATCTGGATGTATTTTGATTTTGAATCCATGTTATTTTGTACCAAGTATGCTATGTAATATAATATCTGTTTCTTTGTTGGACAATGAAGGGTATAATTTTGTGTTGCAGAACAATGTTATGAACATTCACCTAAATCAAATGTTGGTTGGGTATGGTACGCTTAATAATGGAATATATGCCCTAAATCAAAACACAGTTTTCAGTATAAAACACACTAATAAAAGAAAACTTTCAGAATTAAATGAAGCTTTTCTTTGGCATTGTAGACTTGGTCATATTAACGAAACAAGACTAAACAAGTTACATAAAGATGGATATTTAAACTCTTTTGAATATAAATCTTATGCGACTTGCCAGTCTTGTATCAAGGGTAAAATGACCAAAACTCCGTTTACCGGACACGGAGAAAGAGCTACTCAGCTCCTTGGCCTCATACATGTGATGTATGTGGGCCAATGTCTACACAGGCTAGAGGCGGTTTTTCATACTTCATTACATTCACCGACGATTTCTCAAGATTCGGTCATGTGTTTTTATTAAAGCACAAGTCCGACGCTTTCGAGAAATTCATTGAATATAAACAAGAAGTAGAAAAACAAACCGGCTTGAGTATTAAGATGCTTCGATCAGATCGAGGTGGAGAGTATCTCAGTACAGAATTTGCAAACTTCCTAAAAGAGAATGGGATTCTCTCTCAGCTCACTCCTCCTTACACACCACAGCACAACGGTGTGTCAGAACGACGGAATAGGACCCTATTAGATATGGTCCGGTCCATGATGAGTGACGCTGAGTTACCAGTCTCGTTTTGGGGGCATGCATTGGAGACTGCAGCGTATCTGCTAAACAGGGTTCCAACTAAAGCCGTGTCTACCACGCCATATGAGATATGGAATGGGAAGAGACCATCTCTTAAGAGAATTAAGATTTGGGGTTGCCCGGCCTATGTTAAAAAGCAGAATCCGGACAAACTCGAGACACGGTCGGTCATGTGTAACTTTGTGGGATATCCAAAGAATTCTTATGGATATCTATTCTACCACAAAGAGGAATAAAAAGTGTTCGTTTCTCAACATGCCACATTCTTAGAAAAAGAGTTTTTCACAGACAAAGATGATGGCAAGGTGGTAGATCTAGAAGAGGTTCTAGAGACACAAACTATAAATGACGATTTAGTTGTACCGGCTGTTGCAGCAGAAACTGAAGAACCTCGGCCACTCCGTAGGTCTGGTAGGACTTCTCGCCCACCGGAGAGGTACTACGGTTTCCTCATTGATGGTGACAGAGAAGATTGCATCATGGATGATGATGATCCTACCAGTTTTCAGCAAGCTATCACGAGTGGTGACTCTGTGAAGTGGCTGGATGCCATGAGATCCGAAATGGAGTCTATGTACACCAACAAAGTATGGACTTTGGACGTTGTACCCCCTGGGGTAAAACCTGTAGGGTGCAAATGGATCTTTAAAAGAAAGATTGGTATAGATGGGCAGGTAGAGACCTATAAGGCAAGACTTGTAGCAAAAGGTTTTCGTCAAAGACCAGGTTTGGACTATGACGAAACTTTTTCGCCCGTAGCCATGTTTAAATCCATTCGGATCCTACTTGCTATTGCTGCTCACTACGACTATGAAATCTGGCAGATGGACGTTAAAACAGCATTTCTAAATGGAGATTTAGAAGAATGCGTTTATATGGATCAGCCAGAGGGCTTCATTGACAGTGGGAGCAGCGAAAAAGCATGTAGACTGCTTAAATCCATATATGGGTTAAAGCAGGCATCTCGGAGTTAGAACATCTGTTTCGATGATGTTATCAAAGAGTTTGATTTCATCAAAAATCCAGATGAACCTTGTGTTTATAAGAAGGCTGTAGGAAGAGCTGTCACATTCCTCGTATTGTACGTGGATGATATTCTTCTGATAGGAAATGATATTCCTATGCTACAGTCGGTCAAATCATTCTTTTCACTAAGGTTCTCCATGAAGGACCTGGGTGATGCCACATACATCCTGGGCATACGGATCTATAGGGATAGATCCAAAAAGTTATTGGGACTGTCCCAAACCAGGTACATCAACACCATCCTAAAGAGGTTTAGTATGGAAGACTCCAAGCGGGGTGCCTTACCCGCTTGCCATGGAGTCACTCTCTCCAAGGATTCTTGTCCAAAGACCGATGAAGAGAGAGCTCGCATGAGCATTATACCTTATGCTTCGGCAGTAGGATCTATAATGTATGCGATGTTATGTACACGCCCAGATGTAGCTTATGCACTTAGTGTTGTAAGCAGGTATCAATCCAACCCAGGGGAGAACCACTGGACAGCTGTGAAGAACATTCTTAAGTACTTACGAAGGACTAAAGAATTGTTCTTGGTGTATGGTAATACAGATATCCAAATGGAGGCCTTTACCGATTCGAGCTTCCAGAGCGATAAGGATGACAGCAAATCTATCTCAGGGTTTGTATTTACCCTCAATGGAGGGGCGGTAAGTTGGAAGAGTTCCAAACAAGATACCGTTGCAGACTCTACGATGGAAGCTGAGTACATTGCTGCAAATGATGCCGCCAAGGAAGCCGTCTGGATGAAGAAGTTCGTCTCGGAGCTAGGAGTAGTTCCAACCATTATTGATCCAATACCTTTGTATTGTGACAATAATGGGGCGATGGCGTTAGCCAAGGAGCCCAGATCCCATCAGCGGTCCAGACATATCCTGAGGCGCTTTCATTTGATCCGGGAGATTGTAGAACGCCGCGAGATCGAGATTAAGAGAGTAGACACAAAGAACAACGCCGCGGATCCACTCACCAAGGCCCTCCCTCAGCCACAGCATGAGCGACTTATTGAGATGTTGGGTATGAGATACGCCAATAACTGGCCTTAGTGCAAGTGGGAGATTGTTGGATATATGTATGCCCTAGAGGCCATTATATGATAGTGGATGTATCTATACATGTATATATATTCAGTTTGCATTCTTGCTCGACATGATAGTATGCTATCTGGTTCTTCTTTATCTGACATGTTTATTTGATCATGCTTCTATTCATTCATACATGCTGATAAAGCCCTGAGGATATCGGCTTGACTACTCTGATTATGATGGAGATCATAATAGTGGGACATCTGTAGTCTATAAGCATATCCTGGAACGTCCCTAGTCGTAGGTATATCGAGACGGGGCATTGATATACCAGAGTAGACTAGCGTATATGATACTAGACCCATACGATGGGCGATGAATGTTCCCACATTCATCGATGTTTGACATCAAGATCATATACGGGTGCTCAGTGGTGACTGGGTACACTGGACGGACTCACCGAGAACTCTTATATGGAATTATATCTATCGTCGGATAGCAGTTCTCAGGTGACACTGGTACAGGTTAGTCTGTAGACCCGAGATCGTCATGGAGTCTTGTGTGTTCTCCCACTGTACTTTGATTGACACCCTACCACAGCTCTACTGAGTCGTGCAAACAGGTGGCCGTTGGGTAGAGTCCCGAGACACACGAAGATGATGAGCGATAGGAGGGGTTTCGTCTTTCCCGGTATTAAGAGTTGATGCTGTGCTGTGCCCGATTGGTTATAACAGCAAGTCCCTGGCCAGGGCTGCTGAGATTTGCTGATAAGTGTTATCAGTAGTTTCTCGATCTGTTATAGACCATTCACCGACACGACTTATTGAGTTATTGGGGTCGACGTGACCATCCCTAGGCTCGATATGCAGCATATCTGACGAAGAGACCGGACTGTACGGTAGTGTTGCCGGATGGCTCGACGGGAGTTGTAGCAGGTTCGCTTATTGTCTTCTGATCGCTCAATACCCGGGTGGCCGTTACGTTTAGCTAACCGCTTGCGGCTTGAAGGTACTTGATATGATCATTACCCTCTGCCGGTGTATTGACGAGTCTTAGAGTCCCACAAAGGAGTTAACCCAGTCCAGGCGAAACGTTGTGGTGCGCGTATGCGATATGCGCATGCACCCGATTGAAATGTGCGTATATGATACCGAACATTGATCGGGTGAACTGCTTTTGGTGGGGTCATATGAGATATGACCGGATTGATAAATTAAGTGTTGATTTATCATCTAACCATTAGTATTCTCACTTGGAACCTTTCTAGGGTTTGATGGATGTATGCATGCATGCATGTGTTTCTTTCTTCTTTTCTAGTTTCATGCACATGTAGATGTGCATACATGTATACATACATACACCCATCCATCATGGTTGATTGCATATGGAAATGGTGGCAATATAAGACTCACACCATAGATTAAATAATAGATTATTATTTAATTTTGGTTTTAAAGTAAAATAAAAAAGGAAAGGATAAACATTCTTGCTTCTACATTCTTCTTCTAACCTAACCTATCTCAACTACCACTAACCAAGGGTTATCCTTCTCTTTATCATTTAAAACCCAAGTTAAATTAACTATCTATGATTTAATCATGGTTGAAGTTAAGAAGGAAATAAATATATATAGTGATATATATTTCATTTGGTTTTTTAACTCAAGGTTATCTTTTACACCTCTTGTTCATTTTGGCCACCATCTTCATCCTCCTTCATCTCTTCCTCTCTAGTCTTTTCTAGTGAGCTAAATACAACTAAAGAAATGTTTTTGAACTGAGATTCCAAACCACAACATCATTCTACTCAAGTCTAGCCGACTTGATTAGAGTGTTTCCTTCGGTTTTCCAAAGTAGCGAGCTTGGACGGAGTGCTCCGTGGTGGATCGTCGTGGACGCAAGGGAACTTCAAGAGGACCTCGATTCAACACCCAAGACACCAAGGAGTTCAACCAAGGGGAGCTACAAAGGTTGTAGCCTTCAAACCCTTATCTTTACTAGCTTAAAGTTTCATAACCCTAATTTTCTAGGATCGATCTCTTTGCATGTTAGTTTAGCACCTTAAAAATTATAACTTTGGGTCATGTGATGCTTCAAAACACTTCATAGGGTGCTATACTAACCTTACAGAAACTAGCTAAGTGCTAGAAAGGTTATACCTTGGGCTTTATGTCCTTCTCTCCTTGCTCCTTGGAGTGGTGGAAGGAGGTCACCTTAGTCGTCTTCTCACATCGAAGAAAGATCCACCCGAAAGCCTCGACCTTTGGCTTCAACTCCAAGCTAGAAGTAACTAGGGTGCAAGAAGTGCTAATCCTTGAACCCTAGATGAGAGTAGAGATTATCAAGAGAGGGTTTTTCTCAAGCTCAAGTGTTTCTCAACACATGAGAGGGGAGAGCTTGAGGGAGAGGAAGAACAAGAGAGAGAATGTGAATAACAGAATGAAAGAATAATATGAAGCATTCTCTCATATATGTGAATTATTGTAATTAGAAAATTAGTGAGATAATTGTCATGGCTAAATCAAGACATGACCATTATCATTTCATTTTTAATGCAAATTGCAAGGATCAAAGAGCATCTTCCAAATGAAATGATGATGGTCAAAGTGTCAACCAAGGTCAACAAGTCAAGAAGGTCAAATGGTCAACAACCATAACCATGCACAATTATTAAACTCATATCAATTAACAATAATACACACATAAGCATTAGGGTTAATAAAATGACAATAGTCATTAACCCTAATCAAAGTCCTCTCCTTCTGTCTCAAGCAACTGTGCATACGCACCCGTATTCGTGATCCGAGGAACACGAATACAATGAGAAAAACCAATCCCAAATCATATACTAGGATCCGGCTTAAACCAAAGCCCGCTAGTATAAGCTGTCCAGACAGCAAACGTGCACAAGTGCGCGGATGTGAACGAACCCTGTCGCAAAACCATGCGACCTCTACTCATTTTGCCTAAAGGCGAACAGCTCTCTGTGTGGGACTCTAAAGACTCGACACTACGCTGGCAGTGGGTTTAACCACAGACCGCAAGCGGCACTAGCTGTACGTAACGGTCCCCAGGTAGATGTCGATAAGAAGATTGACGAGGTGAACCCCATCTGAACTCCTACTGAGCCTGTATGTGACAATCTCCGTACAGTCCGGTCTGTTCGTCTGATACATCGCATGGCGGGCCTAGGGGGGCGGTGAACGTCAGTCCCCTAATAGTGGTACAAGTCGTGTCAGAGTGTAGCCCAGAACACCCTGAGATAACACTGGAAACCTAACAGTATATCTCACTTGCCCTGGCCAGGGACTACTCGTGTAATGGCTCTCCTGGACACAGCGCGATGTCAACCCCCAATACCGGGAGAGACAAATCCTGTCTAACCGTCACTGCCTCCAAGTGCTTCGGGACTGCACCCAAAAACTACCTGTTTGCACGACTCCTTTGAGCCGTGGTAGGATAGTAATCAAAGTGCAGTGGGAACACACTCGAGGCGAAGTGACAGTGTCAAGTCAGCGGACTAAGCTGTACTCATGTCACCTGGGAACTGATAACTGACGATAGGTATAATACCAACCAACAATTCCCGACGAGTCCTGTCTAGTGTACTCGTAACCTAACGAGCACCCGCATACTATCTCAAGTACGACGTACTGACGGCTGTGGGACAGACCGTCTCCCACGCTGGGATGAGAAGCGCATACGCTAGTCTACTCCGGAGTATCGATGCCCTGTCTCGATAGTCCAACGACTAGGGACCTGTATAAGGATGTGCTTATAGATCACCCAGCTCCCACGAGTGTGAGCGCCATCACAACGCTGGTAATCAAGCAAAAATCCTAAGGGCTCTACTAATATGTATATCAGCGATATGCTAAAAGAAACACATGCACATATTAAAGCAGAGACAAACCAAGTAGCATACTACCATTTCGAGCAAGATTGTATATACAACTGTGAATATCCCAAGCTTCCATCAAGTAATATACAAACTAGTATGATACAGTAATGGCCTCTAGGGCATATACACTAACAATCTCCCACTTGCACTAAGGCCATGTACTGGCGTATCGAAGACCTATTATCTCGATCAGCCGCTCGAACTGAGTCTAGGGCAAGGCCTTGGTGAATGGATCTGCTGTGTTATCTTCTGAAGCAACCTTCCGAACCTCGATCTCCTGGCGATCCACGATCTCCCTGATCAGGTGATACCGCCTCAAGATGTGTCTGGATTTCTGATGGGACCTGGGTTCCTTCGCTAAAGCTATAGCCCCGTTGTTGTCGCAATACAGAGGTATTGGGTCAACAATGGACGGAACCACCTGAAGTTCTCTCAAGAACTTTCTCATCCAGACAGCTTCTTTTGCGGCATCAGATGCAGCGATGTATTCCGCTTCCATAGTCGAGTCTGCAACGGTTTCCTGTTTGGAGCTCTTCCAACACACCGCCCCTCCATTGAGGGTAAAGACAAAACTCGACATGGACTTGGAATCATCCTTGTCACTCTGGAAGCTGGAGTCAGCAAAGGCCTCAATCTGGAGGTCTTTTCCGCCATACACCAAGAACATCTCCTTAGTCCTTCTCAGGTACTTGAGAATGTTCTTTACTGCTATCCAATGTTTCTCCCCAGGGTTTGACTGATACCTGCTTACCACACTCAGTGCATAAGCCACATCCGGTCTGGTACACAACATCGCATACATTATAGAGCCTACCGCAGAAGCGTAGGGTATAATAGACATGCGATCCCTCTCCAAATCAGTCTTGGGAGACATCTCTTTGGAGAGGGTGATCCCGTGACAAGCCGGTAGATTACCGCGCTTGGAATCTTCCATACTGAATCTCTTCAATATGGTGTCGATGTACCTGGACTGCGAAAGTCCTAATATCCTCTTGGATCTGTCACGGTAGATCCGGATACCCAGAATGTATGAGGCATCACCCAGGTCATTCATGGAGAACCTGTGTGACAAGAACCCCTTGACAGATTGTAGCATAGGAATGTCATTTCCTATTAAGAGAATGTCATCCACGTACAAAACGAGGAATACTACAGTTCTCGCTGCAAATCTACAATAGATGCATGGTTCATCTGGATTTTTGATAAAGCCAAATTCCTTGACCGTCTCATCAAAACAGATGTTCCAACTCCGCGATGCCTGCTTTAGTCCATAAATGGACTTAAGCAACTTGCACACCTTTCCGCTGCTCCCACTCTGAATGAAACCCTCTGGCTGGTCCATATAGACACACTCCTCTAAATGTCCATTTAGAAAAGTTGTCTTTACGTCCATTTGCCAAATCTCATAATCGTGGAAGGCAGCAATGGCAAGAAGGATCCGAATGGATTTCAGCATAGCTACTGAAGAAAAGGTTTCGTCATAGTCCAAACCAGGTCGCTGACGAAAACCCTTTGCTACCAGTCTAGCTTTATAGGTCTCAACCTGTCCATCTACACCAATCTTCCTTTTGAAGATCCACTTGCATCCTACGGGTTTTACGCCATCTGGAGCAATGTCCAACGTCCATACTTTATTGGTGTACATGAACTCCATTTCGGTCCGCATTGCATCCAGCCATTTTACCGAGTCGACGCTCTGAATGGCTTGCTGGAAGCTAGTAGGATCATCAAAATCTATGATGCAATCCTCTCTATCCCCGTCAATGAGAAAACCGTAGTATCTTGTTGGAGATAGTGCCCTCAGAGTCAATTATTGGATCACAGGCACGTGATTGCGATGATTGAGGGAGGACCTATCCCGGTAGGACAGTCTTACTCAAGATGATAGTATGCTATCTGGTTTACCTTTATCATCGTGTACTGCTTTAGGTGACCTTACGAGTCGCTATTGCACGTTGATAGAGCCCCTAGGATTCTTTCTTGACTACCAGCAGTATGAGGGCGATCATATATGTGAGAGCTGGAGTCTATAAGCACATCCTTAAAAGGTCCCTAGTCGTGGGAGTTTCGAGACAGGGCATCGATTCTCCAGAGTAGACTAGTGTATACAGTCGAGACCCCGACGAGGAGCGGTGGCTGGTCTCACAAGCCACTGGTGTCAGTTTGTTCACCTAAGATGTATACAGGTGCTCATTGGGTTATGAGTACACCGGACAGGACTCGCCGGGAACCTGCTAGTTGGTATTATACCTGACGTCAGATAGCAGTTCCCTGGTGACATGTGTACAGGTTAGTTCATCGACCTGAGGTCGTCATTTTTCTCGTGTGAGTTCCCACTGTGCTTTGATTACTACCCTACCACGGCTCAAAGGAGTCGTGCAAACAGGTTTTAGTTGGGTACAGTCCCGAGCCACATGGAGGCAGTGAGCGGATCTGCAGGGGTTCGTCTCTCCCGGTATTGGGGGTGAGGTCGCGCTGTGTCTAGGAGAGCCAGAATATGAAAAGTCCTTGGCCAAGGCAGGAGATTTGCTAGTAGGTATTCCAGTAGTATCTCAAGGTGTTCTGGGCTACACTCCGACACGACTTGTACCGCTATTGGGGGTCTGACTTTTACCAACCCCCTAGGCCCGCCATGCGATGCTCATAGACGAACGGACAGGACTGTACGGATATTGTCACTGACGGGCTCAGTAGGGTGTCAGGATGAGTTCGCTCATCGACGTCCCTTTTGGTCAATAGCTGGTGGCCCGTCACGTATGGCTTATACCTCTGACGTGCTAGTGGTTAAATCCACAGCCATAGTATTGACGAGTCTTTAGAGTCCACCACACTCAGTTACTCAGGTTTCGGGCGAAACGCTGTAGAGGCCGTATGGAGATATGGCAGGGTTCGATCAGATACGTGCGGTATTGCACGGATCGTGATCGGACGGATTTTACTAGCCGGCTTTGGCTTAAGCCGGATCCTAGTATTAGATAGTGTAGTTTTGTCTCTTTGCATTTGTGTTCAGTGGGAATACAAATGCGGGCATGTATTTGCAGTAGCGGGGTTTTCCTGTAATTTATTACGGAATCGGTTTTCTGAAGTTGCCAGTTTGCATTCCGTTCCGTCCGGTTTTCTTTTATTCCTTCACGGCCGGACTTTTTGATGGAGGGGGTTAATTGCAAGTTTGCAATTAACTTATTTGATGAGGGGTTTCATGCATATATGTGGCTTCCTCATCATGAGATTCCTTTTGAATCAATCACTTGCATTTATTGGATGGGTATTGTTTTGGATATGGATTAGAAATTGGTGTGACCATTTTCTTATCATTATCTTGCATTTTCTTCCCTTAATTTCATGCATGGATTTTCGTGGCCCCCTAGTGTGTGCTGGCTTTGCATGAGGGAGTGTGGAATTAATTAATAAGGTTGCTAATTCTTACACTCACGTGTGGGTTTTTTTTTTTTTTTTTGCCCCAACACTTTATTCCAAATCCACAGAGAGAGAGTTGATTTCTTTTCCCCCAAGCCCGAGCACCATTCCTTGATGGCCGAGCTCATTTTAGAGTAAAAAGTGTGTGGTTGTTTTTTTCCAGACATTTTTTTTCCTGCAAGTATTTTTCCATGCCAAAATTCTTGTATTCACATCCAAAATGGCAACTTCATTTAAACCCCAAAGAGACAAGTTTCTGCACTACACCTACAGTACCCTTGGACGCGTCGGCTAGCCAACTTCGCGCCCGAGTTGCCTTGGTCCAGAGGTGGGAGCCCGTAAATGTATTTGGCTACGTGGTGTCCTTTCCGACAAGGAGGTGACGGACGGAGATTCCGCGGGAGATCGGAGTGGAGGCGAAGACCGAAGGACACGGATCGCTTGGTATAACTCTCTACCCATATTTTAGTTTGCTAGTAGCTAGGTTAATGGCCCGATCCGGGTGAAAAGTGCGCGGTGGTGCCGATTTGCTAGTTTGCAAAGTTTTTGTTTCCGCGTTTCCGGCGTCGGATCGACGGCCGGGGCGCCGCCGCGGACTTACATTGGTATCAGAGCCACACCATTAACCTACCTAGCTTGCTCTAGTATGTTTAAAGACTCGATCGAACAAAATCCCAAAAAACCGTATTTTTAAGTGCATGTGTTCTTTTTTGAAATTTTTTAAGCTCCAAAAATTTTTCAGGTCATTGCAGAAAGACATGCAAGAAATTCTAAGAATTCTGGGAAAATACGGTTCAATAATTCCTTGCTATGACCGCGGAAACGCGGCCAAACCCCTGGTTTGGCCGCGGTTCCGCGGTGGGTAAGTGGAATCGTTGCACCATATTTTCACAGTAGGCTTCTGATTAGGGAATAGGGGTTTTGGGATATTCTTTTTGGGCCCAGATTTTCTGTAAGTGCTACAGTATTACTTGGGGCCCACTTGGATAATTTTTGATCGATCGAAAAGTTTAAACATGTTAGTTCACAGTATTTACATTATATCTGCGACCGTGAATGTCACTTGATCGGTAAATCCAGTCTATCTGCTATAGCCCTTTTAGACGGATTTGCGAACGTGACATTCACGTTGATGTTTTGTGTTGTGCTATGATGTTGCGGATCGGTCGTGGGGGATAGCCTGGATGCAATGTTAGTACAGTTTTGTTTTACATGTACATTTGATATTGCGGGGCGAGCGTCCGACATGTGCACTGCCGTCACTGCTTGTTTGTATTATTATTGCGGGGCGAGCGTCAGGAGATCGAGGTTCGGAGAGTTTCTTCTGAAGAGAACATTGCCGATCCATTCACAAAGGCCCTACCTCAGATTCAGTTCGATAGGCTACTTGAGATCATCGGTCTTCGATATGCCAGTACATGGCCCTGGTGCAAGTGGGAGATTGTTAGTGTATATGCCCTAGGGGCCATTATTGTATCATACTAGTTTGTATATTACTTAATGGAAGCTTGGGATATTCACATGTATATAACAGTCTTGCTAAACATGGTAGTATGCTACTTGGTTTTTCTATCTTAATATGTGAGTATAAGTATTGATAGAGCTCTTAGGATCTTGCTTGACTACCAGCGTTGTGATAGCAGTCACACTAGTGGGGGCTGGGTAGTCTACAAGCACATCCTTATTCAGGTCCCTAGTCGTTGGATTATCGAGACAGGGCATCGATACTCCGGAGTAGACTAGTGTGTACGCTTCTCATCCCAGTTGGGGAGATGGTCTGTCCCACAGCCGTCAGTACGTCGTACTGGAGATAGTATGCAGGTGCTCGTTGGGTTACGGGTACACCGGACAGGACTCACAGGGAACTGTTGGTTGGTTTTATACCAGTCGTCAGTGAACAGTTCCCAGGTGACATGAGTACAGCATAGTCCGCAGACTTGACACTGCTACTTCGCCTCGAGTGTGTCCCACTGTTCTTAGATTACTACCCTACCATGGCTCAAAGGAGTCGTCCAAACAGGTAGCAGTTGGGTGCAGTCCCGAGCACTTGGAGGCAGTGGCGGTTAGACAGGATTCGTCTCTCCCGGTATTGGGGGTTGATATCGCGCTGTGTCAGAGAGCCATTACGCAAAGTCCCTGGCCAGGGCAAGCGAGATTTGCTGGTAGGTTCCAGTAGTTTCTCAGGGTGTAATGGGCTTCCCTCCGACACGACTTATACCGCTATTAGGGGACTAACACTTGCCGCCCCCTAGGCCCGATATGCGATAGTCTTAGACGAACGGACCGGACTGTACGGAGATTGTCACATCAGACTCAGTAGGAGTTCGGATGGGTTTCCTCATCGGCCTTCTTATCGACATCTACCTCGGGACCGTTACGTACAGCTAGTGCCGCTTGCGGTCTGTGGTTAAACCCACTGCCAGTGTAGTAGTCGAGTCTCTAGAGTCCCACACAGAGAGTTTCCCTACTCCAGGCGAAACGATATAGAAGTCGTATGGTTTTACGACAAGGGTTCGGACGCATACGTGTGTTTACGCACGTACGACTTTCGGACAGTTTTTACCAGTCGGCTTTGGTTTAAGCCAGTTACTGGTATCCGGTTATTGGATTTATACAGTCTAAAGTTTTTCCGTATGTTTCCGGAAAGGAGGGGCGTTCTCGTAATTGCGCGAGAAGCTTCTAGAAGGTGGTGACTAAGGAGGTTTAGGTGGCATATACAATGAATGTGATTAGTGAGTCATATGGATGATTCATCCATGTCATTAATGCTTTATAATTGCTTAATGACTCATGGAGATGAATCACCACAAGATATTTATCAAGCATGGTTGTAAATCATTTTCTTTTCTTTTCTTGATATAACAAAATGCTTGATATATATATTATGATAACTCATTATTCTCACTTCATTATTATCTTCACCTTCTCTCTCCTCAAGCTCTCCCTCTTCAAACCCTAATCCTCCCCTCTCATGTGTTGAGTACAAGGATTAGTTAGACTAATTAAACCATAACCGTCACTCTATATCACCTAGCTTCTTTGATTAGCACTTAAAGAAAGTTAGTTGCCTCAAGTTTAGAGGCTAAGCTTGGAGTAAAGCTCTCGGGTGGATCGTCTACTACTTCAAGAAGGCCGAGGAGGAGGTGGAGTTCGTAAAGATGAAGGACACGGTTCTTTAGGTATAATCCCTTTACATAGTAGTTGTTAACTTCTATGTTTGTTGTTAGTTATCGTTTAGCTTCGATTCATGCGGTTAGTCGATGTTTAGCATAAGAACAAGATCGTTTTTCATATTTCCGCCTCCCCGCAAGTCGTGGGGTGTTGTACATCGACTTACAGTGGTATCAGAGCCTCGCTAAACAATAAATAACTTACTTGCAAATTTGTATGAATTTCGAACGGAGAAAACGAAACCGGAGAAACCCGAAATCACAAGTTTCTGTCGATTTTTAAATGAAGTCCAAAAATTTTTCAGGGATGTTCAGAAAGCTTGAAAAGACAGTAGAAGAACACCCAAGAAAATTGGGCCCCTGAATCGCCTAAAACGCCGCGGAACCGCGGCGGATCCTACCGATCCGCCGCGATTCCGCCGCCGAGTTGGCGATTCAGGAACCCAATTTTCCTGTGTTGCTTCTCTGTGATATTTGGTATTTTCTGGAAGTTTTTATTTTTGCTCAGGTTTCAGATTTACAGAGAAGTATTGGAGCAAAATTAAAAGTGTTTAATCGATCGAAATTATACAGTATTTGCTTGTTGGATTATATCTGTGTTTGTATAATGTGTTCGTAAACCTCCCCTAACTGCTAGTATGTCGGTTGGCAGGGGGTTGCACATTTCTGTAATGGTTTTTACTGTTTGTGGATATGAACTGTGTTGGACTGTTGTGATGTATAGCCGGGGTTTTGTGATGGGTTATTATTTAATTCATTTGATGTAAATGTAATTTGTTGTAATATTATTTTGCGGGGCATATCCAGGTTGCGGTTGTAGCTACTGTTGTATTATTTCATTTTACTGTTTTTGCTCCTAGGACAGACCCAAGGTGGGGTGCACAAACTGCCGGGCGGGTAGTTTGCCGTACCCGTTGGGGTCTTCGGTGGGGTAATGGCTATTCATCACAACTGTGTAAATCCGTCTTTTGTTGCAGGCTCAAAACAAACACGGATTACTTGCAAATCCAATAAAGTTCATCTGTGATCTGGAATGCCTATTATTACGTCTGACGAATGTACAATATCTATATATGATAGCTATTTAGACGTCACTTATGTTTTACACCCACGCTAGCCCAGCCCCCGCTCTGTCGTTAGTTAAGTAACCTAACGGGTGATGACGGGACAACGTGGCAAATGCGGATTGCATAAGAGGACGTTGTATTTTCGTTGTTTTCTGCAATGATAGGTTAATGATGGGACGCATTATTTATAATGCAAAGAAAATAAACCAAAAAGTTTAATCGTTGGAACAATTTAAAAGAAACCACTCGGTTAATTTTAAAAACAGATATTTTTAAATGCGGAGCTTTAGCCACTCCTTTTAAAAGCTATCAGGTTCCTTCGGTTATATCAAGTTCACTACGTTCACGGTTTCGCCAAAACCATTCGTAGCCCTCCGTCATTTCATTTGGGTATTCAGTAGTATTCAAACTATGCATTTTGGCCAAAGTCAAGGCATAGTGTTTGGTAGCTGCTGGGTTTTCATTTGTTGCATAAGATAGATGAGTTAGTTTGGGACAGTCGTATTATCATTTGACCAAAGTCAGGGGTATATACGGATGGGTTCAAATTGACAAGATAATGACGGGTAGAACTTGACATGTGACTTATGACATTTTGACCAAAGCCAAGGTCATAAGAGCATGGGGCAAAAACTTATATCGGGAATTTCTAAAGAAACTGAAATTTGCAAAGTGATGCATACCATTTGGAGTTTGATGAATGTTGGTAGCATTCCTTCAACATTATCATACGATGATATTTGGATCCCGATCCTACTGTGAGTATATGCTACTTATCAGGAGATTCATCACTTAACGATCAATGCTATAAACCAAGTAGGTGTCCAGAAAGGTGTCAGCGGGGTTACGCCCCCAGAGAAAAGAGGTTATTTAATTAAGGAACTTCGCGAAAGCGTTGGAAAACCTCCCTCGAAGTATCAACACAAGCCTGGCTGAACGGTTAAGCAAGAATTGTACAGTGAGAATAGTCCTGGCTAATTCTTCTTTTATGGTTTGAGGAAGGATTCGAGAAACAGTGGGAGCCATCCAGTTTAGATAAATTAAAAACCACTCTAAACTTGCAAGAGCATCATGCTAAAGAGTTTTCTTCTCTCTCTCCTAATTGCAGCGACCCTGAAAATGACTGGACTTAAGTTACTTTTAGAGAAAAATATACTGACAGGGCCAAACTATACAGATTGGCTGCGGAATGTCAAAATGGCTTTAACCTATGACAAATTGGGGTACGTCCTCACCGCTACGGCACCTGCTGTCCCTGGTCCCAAATCCAGCAATGCGGATAAGGAAATCCGCAAAACCTGGGATTTAGATTGCGCGAAAGCCAAGTGCATCGTGCTTGCCTCGATGAACAATGAACATCAGAGGAGGCACGAGGATATGGACCTTGATGGCATATTTCTCCATACAAAGGAACTTTATGGAGAGCAATCTCGTATAGCAAGATACGAGACCTCTAAGAACTTGTTTCGAGCGAGGTTGGCTGTCGGGTCATCGGTAAGAGAACATGTCCTAAAGATGATCGGCTATATTGAAGAGCTTGCAGACCTTGGGACGACTTTGGATAATGAGCTCTATACAGACCTTATTCTCCAGTCCCTTCCTCACACCTACGCCCAGTTTATCCTGAACTTCAACATTTAAAGAAAAGAAGTTGAACTTCCGGAACTCCTGAACATGTTAAGGAGTGCAGAGGGCACCTTGCAGAAGACAAAGGAAACACCCGCTATGTTTGTTAGCGGTACATCTTCTTCCGGGTCCAAGGCAAGGGCCAAAGGAAGGAAGAAGAAGGCCGCCACCAAACCTAGAGGAGGTGTTAGTAAGGTGGGAGGGAAGGGAAAGAAAAAGTTTGCGGTACCGGCAGTTGGCCAGGATGAGTGCTTCCATTGTCACAGGAAAGGGCACTGGAAAAAGGATTGCAAGGCGTGGAACGCCAAGAACCTGGAACCGAAGCAAGCTGTGGCTTCGACTTCAGGTGTGTTTGTAATTGAGAATTGTCTGTCGATCAACTCTACTTCCTGGGTATTGGATACCGGATCAGGATCTCATATTTGCAATTCATTGCAGGCACTGAGAAACCGTAGAGTGCTGAAAGAAGGTGATATGACCCTAAAGGTTGCTAACGGAGCTAGCATGGGAGCTGCGTCCGTCGGGGATTATCACCTAGGATTGACGAGTGGACACATTTTGGTTTTACATAACTGTTTTTTTTTACCAAGCTTAACGTGTAATATCATATCAGTTTCCTTGTTATCAAATAAAGGTTATGATTTCACGTTTGTAAGAGATGTTGTTAACATCCACCTTAATCATGGTTTGATTGGGTCCGGTACACTAAATAACGGTATATATGTTTTAAACCAACTCCAAATTTTCAATGTCCAGAACACACTTAAAAGAAAGTCTCCAGATTTAAATAAAGCTTTCTTATGGCATTGTAGACTGGGTCACATCAATGAGAGAAGGTTGACTAAGTTGCATAGAGAAGGATATTTGGACTCGTTCGAATATCAAACTTATGACACTTGTCAATCTTGTCTCAAAGGAAAGATGACAAAGACTCCATTTACTGGACATGGAGTAAGAGCGAGCGAGCTCTTAGGACTCATACACAGCGATGTATGCGGTCCAATGTCTACACATGCAAGAGGTGGTTTTTCCTATTTCATTACTTTCACGGATGATTACTCAAGATACGGATTCATTTATCTGATGAAACATAAATTCGAGGCTTTTGAGAAATTCCGAGAGTATAAGAATGAAGTAGAAAACCAAACCGGCAAAAGTATCAAGACACTTAGATCTGATCGAGGTGGTGAATACTTGAGTGCCGAGTTCCTAGGTTACCTAAAAGAGAAAGGAATTCTCTCTCAGCTTACTCTTCCATACACTCCACAGCATAACGGTGTATCGGAGAGACGGAATCGAACCCTATTGGATATGGTACGATCCATGATGAGTGATGCTGAGTTACCGCGATCTTTCTGGGGTTATGCGCTAGAATCAGCGGCATATCTTTTGAACATGGTTCCTACCAAGACTGTGCCTACCACTCCATATCAGATGTGGAGCGGGAAGAAACCCTATCTACAGTATATAAAGATTTGGGGATGTCCAGCTTTTGTTAAAAAGCAGCATGTGGACAAGCTCGAGGCACGATCAGTAAAGTGTAAGTTTGTGGGATATCCAAAGAACTCCAGGTGATATCTATTCTATTACGCAGAGAAACAAAAGGTATTTGTTTCTCGTAATGCCCATTTTCTAGAACATCAGTTTTTAGAAAAGGAATCAAGTGGGAGCGAAATAGAACTGGAAGAAATTCCAGAACCACAAACTAATACTGAAAGTTTGGTAGAACCGGTAGTTCAAGAAGAACAGGACATTCCCGCACCCCTCCGCAAGAGTAGTAGGCCGTCTCATCCGCCTGAGAGATACTACGGTTTTCTCATAGATGGGGATAGAGAGGATTGCATCATAGATGACGATGAACCTACTGACTTCCAGCAAGCCATCCAGAGCGGCGACTCGGTACGATGGCTAGATGCAATGCGGACCGAAATGGAGTCCATGTACACCAACAAAGTATGGACTTTGGACTTTGCTCCAGATGGGGTAAAACCCATAGGATGCAAATGGATCTTCAAGAAAAAGATTGGTGTAGATGGACAGGTGGAAACCTATAAGGCTAGACTTGTTGCAAAAAGTTTTCGTCAAAGACCTGGTTTGGACTATGACGAAACTTTTTCTCCAGTGGCTATGCTCAAATCCATTCGGGTCCTTCTTGCTATTGCTGCCTTCCATGATTATGAAATCTGGCAGATGGACGTAAAGACGGCTTTTCTGAATGGAAATTTAGAAGAATGCGTCTATATGGATCAGCCAGAGGGTTTCAATCAGAGTGGGAGCAGCGGGAAAGTATGCAAGCTTCTTAAGTCCATTTATGGACTAAAGCAGGCATCGCGGAGTTGGAACATCTGTTTTGATGAGACAGTCAAAGAATATGACTTTATCAAAAATCCAGATGAACCGTGCATATATAGTAAAGTTGTAGCCAGAAGTGTCGTATTCCTCGTCTTGACGTGGATGACATTCTATTGATAGGAAATGACATTCCTATGCTACAATCTGTCAAAGGATTCTTGTCACACAGGTTCTCCATGAAAGACCTGGGTGATGCCTCTTACATTCTGGGGATCCGGATCTATCGTGATAGATCCAAGAGGATGTTGGGACTTTCGCAGTCCAGGTATATCGACACTGTACTGAAAAGATTCAGTATGGAAGATTCTAAGCGCGGTATTCTACCGGCTTGTCACGGAATCACCCTCTCCAAAGAGATGTCTCCCAAGACTGATTTGGAAAGGGAACGCATGTCTGTTATACCCTACGCTTCTGCGGTAGGCTCTATAATGTATGCGATGTTGTGCACCAGACCAGATGTAGCTTACGCACTGAGCGTGGTAAGCCGGTATCAGTCAGACCCAGGGGAGAAGCACTGGATAGCAGTAAAGAACATTCTCAAGTACCTGAGAAGGACTAAGGAGATGTTCTTGGTTTACGGCGGAAAAGACCTCAGGTTGGAGGCCTTTGCTGATTCCGGCTTCCAGAGTGATAAGGACGATTCCAAGTCCATGTCGGGTTATGTCTTCACCCTCAATGGAGGGGCGGTGTGCTGGAAGAGCTCCAAACAGGACACCGTTGCTGACTCGACGATGGAAGCGAACTATATAGCTTCTTGCGATGCCGCAAAAGAAGCAGTCTGGAAGAAGAAGTTCCTAACAGAACTTCAGGTGGTTCCTACCATAGTTGATCCAATACCTCTGTATTGCGACAACAATGGAGCTATAGCTTTAGCAAAGGAACCAAGGTCCCATCAGAAGTCCAGACACATCTTAAGGCGGTATCACCTGATCAGGGAGATCATTGATCGTCAGGAGATCGAGGTTCGGAGAGTTGCTTCTGAAGAGAACATTGCTGATCCATTCATAAAGGCCCTACCTCAGATTCAGTTCGAGAGGCTACTCAAGATCATCGGTCTTCGATATGCCAGTACATGGCCCTAGTGCAAGTGGGAGATTATTAGTGTATATGCCCTAGGGGCCATTATTGTATCATACTAGTTTGTATATTACTTAATGGAAGCTTGGGATATTCACATGTATATAACAGTCTTGCTAAACATGGTAGTATGCTACTTGGTTTTTCTATCTTAATATGTGAGTATACGTATTGATAGAGCTCTTAGGATCTTGCTTGACTACCAGCGTTGTGATGGCAGTCACACTAGTGGGGGCTTGGTAGTCTACAAGCACATCCTTATTCAGGTCCCTAGTCGTTGGATTATCGAGACAGGGCATCGATACTCCGGAGTAGACTAGTGTGTACGCTTCTCATCCCAGTTGGGGAGATGGTCTGTCCCACAGCCGTCAGTACGTCATACTGGAGATAGTATGCAGGTGCTCGTTGGGTTACGGGTACACCGGACAGGACTCACAGGGAACTGTTGGATGGTTTTATACCAGTCGTCAGTGAACAGTTCCCAGGTGACATGAGTACAGCATAGTCCGCAGACTTGACACTGCTACTTGTCCCACTGTTCTTAGATTGCTACCCTACCACGGCTCAAAGGAGTCGTGCAAACAGGTAGCAGTTGGGTGCAGTCCCAAGCACTTGGAGGCAGTGGCGGTTAGAAAGGATTCGTCTCTCCCGGTATTGGGGGTTGATATCGCGCTGTGTCAGAGATCCATTACGCAAAGTCCCTGGCCAGGGCAAGCGAGATTTGCTGGTAGGTTCCAGTAGTTTCTAAGGGTGTAATGGGCTTCGCTCCGACACGACTTATACCGCTATTAGGGGACTGACGCTTGCCGCCCCCTTAGGCCTGATATGCGATAGTCTTAGACGAACGGACCGGACTGTACGGAGATTGTCACATCAGACTCAGTAGGAGTTCGGATGGGTTTCCTCATCGGCTTTCTTATCGACATCTACCTGGGGACCGTTACGTACAGCTAGTGCCGCTTGCGGTCTGTGGTTAAACCCACTGCCAGCGTAGTAGTCGAGTCTCTAGAGTCCCACACAGAGAGTTTCCCTTCTCCAGACGAAACGATATAGAGGTCGTATGGTTTTACGACAAGGGTTCGGACGCATACGTGTGTTTACACACGTACGACTTTCGGACAGTTTTTACCAGTCGGCTTTGGTTTAAGCCAGTTACTGGTATCCGGTTATTGGATTTATACAGTCTAAAGTTTTTCCGTATTTTTGCGGAAAGGAAGGGCGTTCTCGTAATTGCGCGAGAAGCTTCTAGAAGGTGGTGACTAAGGAGGTTTAGGTGGCATATACAATGAATGTGATTAGTGAGTCATATGGATGATTCATCCATGTTATTAATGCTTCATAATTGCTTAATGACTCATGGAGATGAATCATCACTAGATATTATCAAGCATGGTTGTTAAATTGTTTTATTTTCTTTTCTTGATAAAAAGAAATGCTTGATATATATTATCATAACTCATTATTCTCACTTCATGATTATCTTCATCTTCTCTCTCCTCAAGCTCTCCCTTTTCAAACCCTAATCCTCCCCTCTCATGTGTTGAGTACAAGAATTAGTTAGACTAATTAAACCATAACCCTCACTCTATATCACCTAGCTTCTTTGATTAGCACTTAAAGAAAGTTAGTTGCCTCAAGTTTAGAGGCTAAGCTTGGAGTAAAGCTCTCGGGTGGATCGTCTACTACTTCGAGAAGGCCGAGGAGGAGGTGGAGTTCGTAAAGACGAAGGACACGATTCGTTAGGTATAATCCCTTTACATAGTAGTTGTTAACTTCTATGTTTGATGTTAGTTATCGTTTAGCTTCGATTCATGCGGTTAGTCGATGTTTAAGCAAAGAACAAGATCGTTTTTCATATTTCCGCCTCCCCGCAACTCGTGGGGTGTTGTACATCGACTTACAAAAAGTGCGCGGTGGTGCCGGTTTGCTAGTTTGCAAAGTTTTTCGTTTCCGCATTCCGGCGTCGGATCGACGGCAGGGGCGCCGCCGCGGACTTACATCCCACTGTTTTTATCAAATCTTCCTTCAAACCCTAAAAGGAAAGAGTAGCCAGGATTAATTACACCCTACAACTTCGCCAATCTTTCAGCCAGGCCAGTGTCGGTACTTTGAGGGAGGTTCCCCGTGCTTTCGCACGGACCTAATTAAAGTAAACCTCGTTTTCCCAGAGGCGTAACCACGTTGACACCTTTCTAGACACCTACTTGATCGGCTAATTGTCCTGTATAAAACTCTCCCAGGAGTAACAATTACTCGCAGTGGGTATCGGGATCCAACTATCTCATAGAAGGTATGCAATCTCATTGCAAATTTCAACACTTAAAATTCCCGATAATATTTTGCCCCTAGCGTGCTATGACCTTGACGCATGCCAAACAACCCATAGTCCGCTAGTCAAGTTCAACCCGTACAATTCGTGATTGAATTAAACCCACCCGTATGACTCTTGACGCATGCCAAACAACGTCGTACGAATACCCTAATCCAATCGCATCTCATGCTACAAATAAGTAATAATTAGCTACCGTACACTACGCCTTGACGCATGCCAAACTACCGCAGCACGAATACTAAATATTACTTATCTGAATTGACGGAGGGCTACGCAGGTTTTTCTGAAAACCAATTGCGTAATGAACTTGATATCGTTGTAGAATCGAGTGAATTTTGAAATGGAGTGATTTTGAGGCTTTCATTAGTTTTGCTAAAGAGGTCACTCCCGGTGAAGGGATCTCGGCTCTTTCCTCATCGAATAAGGTGCAGGACATATCATATATATCGCTATGCAAAGCAAAACTCCAAAAGCAGTCAAAAGTCAAACCGAGTATTGTAGCATCTGCCAGTTTTGCTAAAGAGGTCACCCCCGGTGAAGGGATCTCGGCTCTTTCCCCATCGAATAAGGTGCAGGATATATCATATATATCGCTATGCAAAGCAAAACTGTAGCTACCCTTTTTGAAAATTTGATTCTACAACATCTTTTAGGTTTCTTTTCTTTCATTAATCATATTAATGAAGTCCCATCATTTAAATCACCTAAACATCACAGATAAATACGACGTACACTTATGCCATCCGCATTCGCCTCGATATCCCCTCGTGCACCGTTAGGTTAGGTAACTAACGGCAGAGCAGGGCAGGGCTAGCGCGGGTGTAAAACATAAGTAACGTCTATAAAATATATCATATATACTATATACAGTATTTATCACATAACATCGCATGATCACATCACAGATATCGCAGCAGAAGAAACATATGAAACATTGGATATACTAGGACGTCCGTGTTTTATTTTGAGCCTCTATAAAACACGGATTCCACGGTCGCGATGAATAGCCATACCCACACCCCTAGACCCCTACGAGAGCGGCAAGTAACCCTACCAATTCTAGAGTTAGGAGACCCGGACTCGACTCCTCGAGTTGGTCTCCCACTGGACTCCAGAACCCGGTTACTTGTGCTCTCCTCTTTGGGTCTATCCTAGTGCGGAAAAGTAAATAATATACAAATGGTGACATCGACCTCATCCCGGAAGTGCCCCAATAAAAGAATATTACATACATTTAATTTTACATGAATGAAAATAAAAACTCTCATCTCACATAAAAAAAACCCGGCTATTCTAAACGCGACGATCCAATATAACATATCCAGCAACACATAACATCACATGTCATCAACGTAAGTAAATATGCGCATCCCAATTGTCGTTGATATATAGCAATGAAACCGGCGATATCACATATTACACTTACGGTCACAGAAAAGAAATTGTAAAACTACAACATTTGGAATCCACAATCTCTTTAGATATCGTAAATCCGAAATATCATATATTTTGCATTTCATGCCTAACTGTATGAATTCCATATATTGTATCACATTCCAGATAAATAGACAGTATTAAACTTTCCGATCGAATAATCAAATACCCAAGATTTCCATAATAGCTCAACACTTGAGCGGAGTTCAAAAATTCCAGAATGTGTCACAGTAGCAACGGTCCAGCCGTAGAAGGGTCAAGCCAACGCCTCACATGTGGAACGCCGTACTGCCCTAAACCCTAAGGTTCAAAGGGAAGTTCAAGACGGTCACATAATCAAGTTAAGGTTTGTTGTCTTCTAGAGGGTCCATCGTGTCACATGCACGTATTTCCGAAAGATTTAAACCCGAGAAAAATTCAACACTTGAATGTTTTTCGTGCCGGAAAAAATTGAGTTAATGATTTCCGTTTGAACATTTTAATACTTTCTAAATTATCCGGAATAACAATACGAAATTAAATCTTCCGATCGAATCGACGAATACAAAAGAATCCCCAGAATACTCAACACTTGAGTTAGTTTAAAAATACCCATAAAATAGTAATATCAGATAAAAGTATTACTGTGCAAACTCCAAGTCAAGAACTCACTGCACGGCCGCGGTTCCGTGGCACAAGAAGGGTATTGCCGCGGAACCGCGGCGGTCCGTACGGATGACGTCACCAATTTTGCACCGTAATGCTTAGAAATCCCTGCTGTAGTTTTTAGGTATTTTTAATTCTGAAAAAACCCAGATTTTGAAAAAAGTCCAGAGAGGGGGTCGTTTTGACGTTTTCGGGTTCGATCGGGGTTTTGACTTCGTTAACAAATCGCTTAATACTCTAGCTAGGCTCTGATACCACATGTAGGGTTACTAGGAACACTAACAAGGCACTACAAGGCATCGACCATGCCAAAATTTAATTTTTATGTGCCGAACAACCCTAAGCAAGATCGTATACTAGAGTTTAGGCGAAACTAAAAGCAAGTAAACAACTTTACTCTAAAGGGATACGAAATACAACCTTTGTAGATCGGTCCTTCACTTCTTTAGCTCCTTGATGAAGTCCCTTCGCTGCGATCGTGGTTCTCCCGGACCCTTGCATGGCTTCACGAGGCGAAAGGTGCGACCTTGCTTGAAGTCTCCGACGCCGAAGATGATCTACGTCGAGGGAATTCCAACTCAAGCTTCTACTTCACTAACTTGAGAATTAGTGCAGTAAACACCCTATACTAAAGTGCTAGTCTAGTAGAGGATGGAGAAATAGGAAGTGGGTTCTCTTTAGAATTTGTTTTCTCACAAGCTATCTCACTTTGGATCAAACCCTAGCTAGCTTTTCTTTTGAACCAATGAAGAAGATGAACAAAAGAAAGAGGAGAGGATAATGATCAAGTGTAAAGGCTAACCATGGTGAGTGGGTATCATATACTAACCCTTGTAGAGACATTACCATGGCTAAGTTTAAATGGTTAGGTTAATAAAAATCTAAGGTAAAACAAATCTAGTGGACTTTGTCAAAGTATCCACAAGCTTCCACAAGCTTCAATCTTATGACAAAATGTCCACTAATTTGTGATTATCTTAAATAATTATTAAACACCATTTAAATATAGAATGGTGTAAGTCTTACACACCCATGTCATGTGTATCATCAACCATGATACAATAAGAAAAACACATTTTAATATATATCATATAAACATTAAAAATGTGTTCATGTGAGAAAAACCCTAAAGTGAACAAGTGTTAGTAAATGTAAATTAGTATATCTAATATACAATTATACACTTAATTATTAACTCAACACTTGACTTAATAATCCGGTCATATCTCATATAACCGGCTAACATCCATTGTATCGACTTATCGAATCAACACTTGATTCGATAACCCGGCTATATCATATATAACCGACCGATACAAAAAGTCACGAGAATAGAATACGGTATCACATACACGCATTATTCTCGGTCTCGCACATATCACATATACGCTCCTATTTCGTTTTGCCTGAGCCAGTAAAACCTTTGTGTAGGACTCTAAAGACTCGTCAATACGCCGGCAGTAGGTGATGATCACATCAAGCACTCACAAGCCGTCAGCGGTACTAGATGGACGTAACGGCTACCCGGGTATTGAGCGATCAGAAGATCAGCAAGCAAGCCCGCTCCAACTCTTGTAAAAGCCTGCCGGTAACACTTCCCGTACAGTCCGGTCTCCTCGTCTGATATGTCGCATATCAAGTCTAGGGGTGGTAAACGTCAGACCCTAATAACCGATAAGTCGTGCTGATGTGAGGCTCATAACGGGTTGAGAAACTACTGGTAACTCTTACCAGTAAATCTCTAAATCAGCCCTGGCCAGGGACTTCCCTGTTACGGCCAATCGAGCACAACGCAACATCAACCCCCAATACCGGGAGAGAAGAAACCCCTCCTATCGCTCATTGCCTCCATATGACTCGGGACTGTACCCAAAAACCACCGTTTTGCACACCCTCATGGACGTGGTAAGGTGGAAATCAAAGCACAGTAGGAATCACACAAGTCTCTATGACGATCTCGGGTCTACAGACTAACCTGCACAAGTGTCACCAGAGAACTGCCATCTGACGTGAGGTATAATACCATCTGGGAGTTCTCGGCGAGTCCGTCCAGTGTACCCAGTCTCCACTGAGCACCCGTATACCATCTATGATGTCAAACACCAATGGATATGGGATCATCCATCGCCCATCTCATGGGTCGAGAAGCGTATACGCTAGTCTACACTGGTATATCGATGCCCCTTCTCGATACACCCACGACTACAGACCTTGAAGGATGTACTTATGGACTACCATGTCCCCACTAGTATGATCCGCATCATAGTCCAGGTAGTCAAGTACACATCCTAAGGGCTTTACCAACATGTAACGATAAGACAGTATAAAGAGACAAGTACACATTTTAAGATAAAGAGCAACCAAATAGCATACTATCATGTCGAGCAAGAAAGTCCTCTCTATATATGTCCAAGCATCCAATATAATATACATCATCTGTACAATACTGGCCTCTAGGGCATACATACAACTAACATTTTCTTCTCTCTCTCTCCTGGTAGCAACAATGTCACGCCTTAATCAAGATAATAATATGAATACATTGACCGAACCTGCTTATTATACTGAGCTAGGGAACGTTGGTTCCGCTCAATCTTATAACTGTTATAAGTTCGAGCAGGAAATTGGGGAATATCCGGATTCCCATACCACCCAATCGAAGAAAGTGCATGATGATGTATCTTTTTCGGTGTGTTCATTAACGAGAGCTGTTTCTCGGTATTCTCTACGTCCTGGGTATGTGATACCGGATCAGGATCCCGCATATGTAATATGTTACATGGACTACAGAAAGGTCGAAAACTGAGAATGGGAGATATGTCTTTAAGTGTTAGAAAATGGTACAATTATTGCAGCCAAATCAGTCAGCAGATATTGTTAGGTTTACCTAGCACCCCATGAAGGGTTTGGAAGCATCACATGTGCTAAAATCAAAATTTTAAGGTGCTAAGTGAACATACAAAGAATCATCACTAGAAATTTAGGGTTTCATTACATGTACATCATCACAAGTAGAAAAAGCTAAGGTCTTGAGAGTACAACCTTTGTAGCTCCCTACGCTAGACTCCTTAGCTACTTGAGGGTTGGAAAAAGTCCGCTTGAGATCCTTCTATGTCCACGATGATCCACCCGGAGTCTTCTTTGTCCAAGCTTGAAATTTCACAAGATCAAGAGAAGAAATGGAAGCTAACACTCTTCACTAATGGGCAAGACTAGTGTAGAATGGTGTTATAGTTGGTTTTCTCATTTCAAAATCCTAACTTAACAACTCTTTTGCTCACTTGAGAGAACTAGAGAGCAAGAGAGAGAGGAGGAAGAAGATGATGGCTCTAGAAAACTCAAGATAATGATAAGCTTGTGTAGAAAATGAGAAAATGAAAATATATATATTTTCACTCTCTCATTCTTAACTAGGGTTATAAAATATCTAGATATTTTTGTTTGGAAAAGAAATGACCATAGAAATTAAATCATGGTTAGTCAAAGGGTTAGTGCAAGAAATAAAATATTAACCATGAAACAATTTCCATTTTCATTTTCCTTTTTCCAAATAAATAATATCCATTTATTTTATAAGGTGTGAGTCTTATATTGCCACCATCTACTATATCAACAACCATGATAACTTTTATGCATGCATGTATGTATGCATGCACATCCTATGTGCATGAATGAGAATGAATGAGAATGAGTGCATACATGCATGGATACAACATAAAGACAAGAAAGGATTTCAAGTGAGAAACTAATGGTTAATGATAAATCAACACTTGATTTAGCAACCCGGTCGTATCACATACGACCCGAACAAAAGCAAGCCGTCCAATTAATATACGGTATCTCATACGCGTATTTTAACCGGGTCCACGCGCATATCGCATATGCGCACCACAACGTTTCGCCTGGACTAGATAACTCCATTGTGGGACTCTAAGACTCGTCAATACTCCGGCAGTGGGTGATGATCATATCAAGCACCCTCAAGCCGCAAGCGGTCAGCTAAACGTAACGGCCACTCGGGTATTGAGCGATCAGAAGAAAACAAGCGAACCTGTTACAACTCCCGTCGAGCCAACCGGCAACACTACCGTACAGTCCGGTCTCTTCGTCAGATATGCTGCATATCAAGTCTAGGGATGGTAACGTCGATCCCAATAACTCAATAAGTCGTGCCGATGAATAGTCTATAACAGATCGAGAAACTACTGATAACACTTATCAGTAAATCTCAACAGCCCTGGCCAGGGACTTACTGATATAGCCAGTCGAGCACAGCACAGCATCAACTCCCAATACCGAGAGAGACGAAACCCCTCCTATCGCTCATCGCCTTCGTGTGTCTCGGGACTATACCTAATGGCAACCTGTTTGCACGACTCAGTAGAGCCGTGGTAGGGTGGTAATCAAAGTACAGTGGGAGAACACACAAGACTCTATGACGATCTCGGGTCTACAGACTAACCTGCACCAGTGTCACCTGAGAACTGCTATCCGACGATAGATATAATTCCATATAGGAGTTCTCAGTGAGTCCGTCCAGTGTACCCAGTCACCACTGAGCACCCGTATACGATCTCGATATCAAACATCGATGAATGTGGGAACATCCATCGCCCATCGTATGGGTCTAGTATCATATACGCTAGTCTACTCTGTATATCGATGCCCTGTCTCGATACACCTACGACTAGGGACATTCCAGGATATGCTTATAAACTACAGATGTCCCACTAATATGATCTCTATCATAATCACAGTAGTCAAGCCTATATCCTCAGGACTTTATCAACATGTATGAATGAATAAAAGCATGATCAAATCAACATGTCAGATAAAGAAGAAGAACCAGATAGCATACTATCATGTCGAGCAAGAATTTACACTGAATATATATATATATATACATGTATAAATACATCACTATCATATAATGGCCTCTAGGGCATACATATATCCAACAATCTCCAACTTGCACTAAGGCCAGTTATTGGCGTATCTCATACCCAACATCTAAAAAAGTCGATCATGTTGCGGCTGAGGGAGGGCCTTGGTGAGTGGATCCGCTGCGTTATTCTTTGTCTCTACTCTCCTAATCTCGATCTCGCGGCGATCTACAATCTCCCGGATCAAATGAAAGCGCCTCAGGATGAGTCTGGACCGCTGATGGGACCTGGGCTCCTTGGCTAACGCCATAGCCCCTTTATTATCACAATACAATGGTATTGGATCAATAATGGTTGGAACTACTCCTAGCTCCGAGACGAACTACTTCATCCAGACGGCTTCCCTGGCAGCATCATTCGCAGCAATGTACTCAGCTTCCATCGTAGAGTCTGCAACGGTATCCTGTTTGGAACTCTTCCACCTTACCGCCCCTCCATTGAGGGTAAATACAAACCCAGAGATAGATTTGCTGTCGTCCTTATCACTCTGGAAGCTCGAATCGGTAAAGGCCTCCATTTGGAGATCTCCATTACCATACACCAAGAACAATTCTTTAGTCCTTCGTACGTACTTAAGAATGTTCTTCACAGCTATCCAGTGATTCTCCCCTGGGTTGGATTGATACCTGCTTACAACACTAAGTGCATAAGCTACATCTGGGCGTGTACATAACATCGCATACATTATAGATCCTACTGCCGAAGCATAGGGTATCATGCTCATGCGAGCTCTCTCTTCATCGGTCTTTGGGCAAGAGTCCTTGGAGAGAGTGACCCCATGGCAAGCGGGTAAGGCGCCCCGCTTGGAGTCTTCCATACTAAACCTTTTTAGGATGGTGTTAATGTACCTGGTTTGGGACAATCCAAATAACCTCTTGGATCTATCCCTATAGATCCTTATGCCCATAATGTATGTGGCATCACCCAGGTCCTTCATGGAGAACCTTAGTGATAAGAAAGATTTGACCGATTGTAGCATAGGAATATCATTTCCTATCAGAAGAATGTCGTCCACGTACAATACGAGGAATGTAACAGCTCTCCCTACAGCCTTCTTATAAACACAAGGTTCATCTGGATTTTTGATGAAATCAAACTCTTTGATAACATCATCGAAATAGATGTTCCAACTCCGTGATGCCTGCTTTAACCCATATATGGATTTAAGCAATTTACATGCTTTTCCGCTGCTCCCACTGTCAATAAAGCCCTCTGGTTGATCCATATAAACGCATTCTTCTAAATTTCCATTTAGAAATGCTGTTTTAACGTCCATCTGCCAGATTTCATAGTCGTAGTGAGTAGCAATAGCAAGTAGGATCCGAATGGATTTAAGCATGGCTACGGGAGAAAAAGTCTCGTCATAGTCCAAATCTGGTCTTTGACGAAAACCCTTTGCCACAAGTCTTGCCTTATAGGTCTCCACCTACCCATCTACACCGATCTTTCTTTTAAAGATCCATTTGCACCCCACAGGCTTTACCCCAGGGGGTACAACGTCCAAAGTCCATACTTTGTTGGTGTACATAGACTCCATTTCGGATCTCATGGCATCCAGCCACTTCACAGAGTCTCCACTCGTGATAGCTTGCTGAAAACTGGTAGGATCATCATCCTCCATGATGCAGTCTTCTCTGTCACCATCAATGAGGAAACCGTAGTACCTCTCCGGTGGGCGAGAAGTCCTACCAGACCTACGGAGTGGCCGAGGTTCCTCAGTTTCTATTGCAACAGCCGGTTCAACCAAGTCGTCATTTGTAGTTTGTGTCTTTAGAACCTCTTCTAGATCTACCATATTGCCATCAGTTTCATTTGTGAAAAACTCTTTTTCCAAGAATGTGGCATGCTGAGAAACAAACACTTTTTGTTCCTCCTTGTGGTAGAAAAGATATCCATAAGAGTTCTTTAGATATCCCACAAAATTACACATGACTGACCGTGTCTCGAGTTTGTCCGGATTCTGCTTTTTAACATAGGCCGGGCAACCCCAAATCTTAATTCTCTTAAGAGATGGTCTCTTCCCATGCCATATCTCATATGGCGTGGTAGACACAGTTTTAGTTGGAACCCTGTTCAGTAAAAATGCTGTAGTCTCCAATGCATGCCCCCAAAATGAGACGGGTAACTCAGTATCACTCATCATGGATCGGACCATATCTAATTGGGTCCGATTCCGTCGTTCAGACACACCGTTGTGCTGTGGTGTGTAAGGAGGAGTGAGCTGAGAGAGAATCCCATTCTCTTTTAGGAAGTTTGCAAATTCTGTTAGTTATATGTATGCCCTAGAGGCCATTACTGTACATAGGATGTATATTGTAATGGATGCTGGGACATATATAGGGAGGACTTTCTTGCTCGACATGATAGTATGCTATCTGGTTGAACTTTACCTTAACGTGTATACTGATTGTCTCTCTGTTACATGTTGGTAAAGCCCTTAGGATGTGTGCTTGACTACCTGGACTATGATGCGGATCATACTAGTGGGGACATGGTAGTCCATAAGTACATCCTTCAAAGTCCCTAGTCGTGGGTGTATCGAGACGGGGCATCGATATACCAGAGTAGACTAGCGTGTACCTTCTCGACCCATACAGATGGGCGATGGATGATCCCATATCCATTGGTGTTTGACATCGGAGATGATATACGGGTGCTCAGTAAAGACTGGGTACACTGGACGGACTCGCCGAGAACTCCCAGATGGTATTATACCTCACGTCAGATGGCAGTTCTCTGGTGACACTGGTACAGAGTAGTCTGTTGACCCGAGATCGTCATAGAGTCTTGTGTGGTTCCCACTGTGCTTTGATTTCCATCTTACCACGTCCAAGAGGGCGTGCAAAACGGTGGTTTTTGGGTACAGTCCCGAGTCACATGGAGGCAATGAGCGATAGGAGGGGATTCGTCTCTCCCGGTATAGGGAGTTGATGTTGCACTGTGTTCGATTGGCTATAACAGGAAGTCCCTGGCCAGGGCTGATCAGAGAATTGCTGGTAAGTGTTACCAGTAGTTTCTCGACCCGTTATGAACCTCATGTCGACACGACTTATCGAGCTATTGGGGTCTGACGTTTACCACCCCTAGGCAAGATATGCGACATATCAGACGATCAGACCGGACTGTACGGTAGTGTTACTGGTCAGATTCACTGGAGTATGAGCGGGCTTGCTCGTCGATCTTCAGATCGCTCAATACCCGGGTGGCCGTTACGTTTAGCAGACCGCTTGCGGCTTGTGGATGCTTGATATGATCATCATCTGCTGCCGGCGTATTGACGAGTCTTTAGAGTCCTACACAGAGGTTTCCTGGCTCAAGCGAAACGAAATAGGAGCGCATATGAGATATGTGCGGGACCGAGAATAATGCGTGTATGTGATACCGTATTCCATTCTCGCGATGAATGTGTCGAATGGTTGTATGCGATATAACCTAGTTATCGAATCAAGGATTGATTCGATAAATCGATACATTGGATATTAGCCGGTTATATGTGATATGACCGGATCGTTAAATCAAGTGTTGATTTAATGATTTAATGTATAATTATATATTTGATATATTACTTTGCATTAACTAATATTGGTTCACTTTAGATGGATTTTCTCACTCGGATGTGCGCATTATATATGTGATATGATTTTGTGCATTTGCTTGTATCATGTTTGATGATACATGCTATTTGGTTTATGTAAAGATTAAACTATGGTTATTTAAATGGTTAGGGTTTTGTTTTCCATATCTATTTATTCATTTATTTATTTATTTTCTTTTTGGAAAAAGAAATGAGAAGAATGGTGGCTTTCTTTGTTTGTAGTTGAAGATTCATGAACCTTTGACTTTGTCCACCATTCTTATCTCATGCTTAACCTGACCATTTGATTTAACCCTAGTTCAATCTCTACACTTGACCATGGTTTAGATTATGATAAGTTTTGATTTTTCTTTTCATTTTTAATTAACTTATCATAACTATTTCCTTCATCTTCTTCATTTTCTTCAAGTGAAGAAAACCAAGCTCCATCAATGGTGATTGTTGCAAAAGAGTGAGAAATCCAAAACTAAAGTCTACTCACTTCCTATTTCTTCATCCTCTACCTCTTGCCAAGTAGTAGAGTGTGTTTACTTCACAAGTTTCTTGACTTGGTGAAGTTGTGAGCTTGATCTAGCGATGCCTCGACGTAGATCATCTTCGGCATGGACATCGACGACCTAGCTCCCTTTTTCTCCGACGAAGCCGACTCTAGAGCCCGGATTTGATTTGGACAGCGGAGAGGACCTCGTTGCGGAGCCGTGGAGGTGGAGCACCGGATCTACAAAGGTTGTATTTCCGTATCCATTAGTTAAGTGTTAACTAGTTAGCTTTTTCGCCTAGTTTTCTAGCAAACGATCCGTATTTAGGGTTTCTCGGCACCGTAGAATTTGAAATTACCATGGTTGATGGCTTGTGAGACCTCACTTGTGTGCCTAGGAACCCTACAGTGGTATCAGAGCCTAGCTAGAGCCTTAGGCGATGCGTAGACGGAGTTAGAAGTCCGATCGACCCGAAACCCCGACTTTAAAATGCTCTCTGGACATTTTTGTAAAATGTGGATTTTTGCAAATTAAAAATATGTAGAAAAATCAGCAGGTAAATCTAAGAATTACGATGCAAAAATTACCTAATGATCTTTCTAAAGTGCGGCGGAACCGCGGTATTAGCGTGCTAATGCGGCCCTTCCGCCGCACTTTTGTCTTATCTGCCATTGAATTTTGCACAGTAACTCCTATTTTTCAGTGCTGGTTTTCCTGGGAATTTTTAATCTGAAATCAAGAGTTGAGTATTTTGGGTTGTATTGGGAGTTCATACATTCGATCGGATTGTCAAACTTTGTCTATGTGTCGTTCCGGATAATTTTTAGAATATGTTAAAAAGTTCGACCGGATATAAATACCCAATTTTTCCCCTGTCGGGAAAATTCCAAGTGTTGGATTTTCCGTAGTTTAACGACGTTCTAAGTAGTGCAAGTAACGCGATGGTCCCTCTAGAAGACAACAAACCTTAACTCGATTATGTGACCGTCTTGAACTGCCCTTTGAACCTTCGGGTTTGGGGCAGTACGGCGTGCCACATGTGAGGCGTTGGCTTGACCCTTCTACGGCTGGACCGTTGGTACTGAGGTACGAACTGAATGTTGTTAGACTTATTTCATGTGTTGATCTATATCGGGAAAACTTGGGTGTTCGATTGTTCGATCGGAAAGTTTAACATTTTCTATTTATCTGGAATGGGATACAATAATTGGAATTCACAAGTAGTTATGAGATAACTAAATGAATGTTATAAACATAGCAGTTTAGTCTCACTTGATCGGTTGCCACGGAATTTTGATGTGATCAAAAGTCCGTCGCAATCACGTAGCGTACGCGGATACTCGCCGGGTAAACTTAATAGACAGCTTCACTCCATAGCCCCGACCAAGTGACTGTAGGAGAACCCCGTCGCCGAAAGCATCCGTCCGGGTGCTCGCGGTAGCGGTGTTCCGCCTTGGTGCACTTCGTCGACGGTATCGGGGGTGCGGCCGCCTACTAAAGTTTGCGACGAGCATTCGATCAGGATGTCGGCAATCTTGTTGAATTGCCCGACTTGATATTGAAAAGAGTTTTCGATTATGAGACTAAAATGCGGGGTTTATAATTGTTAGGCATGCGATGTCTAAGTAATTCATTTGGTCAGGCATGCGATGTCTGAGGTGGTTGCGGATTCCAACTGTTGTAGTTTTACACTTTCTTTTCTGTGACCGTAAGTGTAATATGTGATATCGCTGGTTTCGTTGCTATATGTCAATGACAATTGGGATGCGCATATTTACTTACGTTGATGACATGTGATGTTATGTGTTGCTGGATATGTTATATTGGATCGTCGTATTTGAATAGCCGGGGGTTTTTATGTGAGATGAGTGTTTTTCATTTTCATTCATGTAAAAACTTGTATGTAATATTCTTTTATTGGGGCACTTCCAGGTTGCGGAAGTTGTCACCGTTGATGTATATTATTTACTTTTCCGCACTAGGATAGACCCAAGGAGGAGGGCACAAGTAACCGGGTTCTGGAGTCCAGTGGGAGACCAACTCGAGGAGTCGAGTCCGGGTCTCCTAACTCTAGAATTGGTAGGGTTGCTTGCCGCTCTCGTAGGGGTCTTGGGGTGTGGGTTTGGCTATTCATCGCGACCGTGGAATCCGTGTTTTATACTGGCTCGTATTGAAAACACGGACGTCCTAGTATATCCAATATTTCATATGTTTCTGCTGCTGCGATATCTGTGATGTGATCATGTGATGTTCTGTGATAGATACAGTATATAGTATATATGATATATTATATAGACGTTACTTATGTTTTACACCCGCGCTAGCCCTGCCCTGCTCTGCCGTTAGTTACCTAACCTAACGGTGCACGAGGGGACATCGAGGCGAATGCGGATGGCATAAGTGTACGTCGTATTTATCTGTGATGTTTAGGTATTTAAATGATGGGACTTCATTAATGTGATTAATGAAATAAAAAGAAACCTAAGATGTTGTAGAATCGAATTTCAAAATAAAACAGGTAGCTACAGTTCTTGCTTTGCACAGCGGTATATGTGATATATCCTGCACCTTATTCGATGAGGAAAGGACCGAGATCCCTTCACCGGGAGTGACTCCTTTAGCAATAACTGGCAGATGCTACACACTCGGTTTGTTTTTTGATTGCTTTTAAGTGTTTTGCTTTGCACAGTGATATATATGATATATCCCGCACCTCATTCCACGAGGAAAGGACCGACGATCCCTTCACCGGGAATGACTCCTTTAGCAAAACTAGAAAAGCTTCAAAAACACTCCATTTCAAAATCATTTGATTCTACAACGATATCAAGTTCATTACGCAATAGGTTTTCATAAAAACCTGTCGTAGCCCTCCGTCATTTCAGATATGTACTGGTTAGTATTCGTGCTGCGTTTGTTGACCTCTGTCAAGGCGCAGTGTGCGGTAGCTGATTAGTGCTTATCTGCATAAGCATATGATGTGATTGATTTAGGGTAGTCGTGCGACCTTGTTGACCTCTGTCAAGGGTCGTGCGGGTGGGTTTACTTCAATCAGGAAATGACGGGTTGAACTTGACTAGCAGCCTATGGTTTGTTGACCTCTGTCAAGGTCATAGGACGCTAGGGGCAAAATATTATCGGGAATTTCAAGTGTTGAAATTTGCAATGAGATTGCATACCTTCTATGAGATAGTTGGATCCCGATACCCGCTGTGAGTAATTGTTACTCCTGGGAGAGTTTTATACATTACAATTAGCCGATCAAGTAGGTGTCTAGAAAAGTGTTAACGAGGTTACGCCTCTGGGAAAACGAGGTTTACATTAATTAGGTTCGTGCGAAAGCACGGGGGACCTCCCTCAAAGTACCGACACTGGCCTGGCTGAAAGATTGGCGAACTTGTAGTGTGTAATTAATCCCGGCTAGTCTTTCCTTTTAGGGTTTGAAGGAAGATTTGATAAAAAGCAGTGGGAGCCATCCTGATTAGATAAAATAATAACCAATCTATTCTTGAAAGAGCGCACGCTGAGTGTTTTCTTCTCTCTCTCTCCAGGTAGCGACCATATCACGCCTTAATCAAGATAATAATACGGAATATTGACCGAACCCGCTTGTTATACTGAGCTGGGGAACGTTGGTCCCGCTCCAACTTATAATTGTTATAAGACAGAGCAGGAAATTGGGGATTACCAGAATTCCCGTGCCGCCCAAACGAAGAGAGTGCATGCTGATGCATCATCTTCGGGTGTGTTCATTACAAAGAACTGTTTCTCTGTATCCTCTACGTTCTGGGTATGTGATACCAGATCAGGATCCCAGATATGTAATCTGTTACATAGGGCTACAGAAAGGTAGAGAACTGAGAACGGGTGATAAGTTTCATGAGGCAGAAAACGGGGCAAGAGTTGCAGCCAAGTCTGTTGGTCACTGTCACCCTGTATTATCAGAATACATTGATTCTGAACAAATGTTATTAGATACCGAACCTGATGTACAAAATCATATCTATCTCTTTATTAGTAAAGAAATGATAAAATTTTGTATAGTTGGATAATGTTTTGAACATTTCCTATATCAAAAGTTGATCGGTTCAGGCACGTTATCTAAAAGCATTGATGTTCTAAATCAAACTACAGTTCTTTAGTATACGGAACACACACAAGAAGAAGAGTTCAGAAATGAACGAATCCTACTTGAGGCATTGTAGACTAGGTCATATCAATGCGACCCGACTAGCTAGAGTTACATTTAGATGTATATTTAAATTAGTTTGAATTTACATCTTGTGAAACTCGCCAGTCATGTCACAGAGATATAATGACACCAGCTCCGTTTACTGGAAATAGAGAAAGAGTTAGTAAACTCTTGGGATGATACATGTTGATGTATAAAGGTCCCCTGTCTACATATGCCAAGACCGGTTCTTTGTACTTCATTACATTCTCTGATAATCTCTCAAGATTCAGACATATGTTCCTGTTGAAACACAAGTCCGAACCTTTTGAGATATTCACAGAATATGATTTAGAAGTAGAGAACCAAAATACGGGTATAAGTATTATGTCCTATGATGAGATCAGGGAGGAGAATACTTGTGCATGGAATTCCTGGACTATTCTAAAGGAGAATGAGATTCTCTCTCAGCATTACTCCTCTGTATACACCATAGCACGATGGTATATCGGGGCGGAGCAGATACACCCTATTTGATATGGTGTGCTCTATGATGAGTACTACTGAGTTACCTATTTCCTTTTTGGGAGTTATGCACTTGAGAAGCTGCATACCTATTGAATAGGGTTCGAATCAAATCAGTTGCCTACCACTCCATATGAGATATGGAAAGGGAAGAGCACATATCTTAAGCTAGTTAAGATTTGGGGTTGTCCGGCCTATGTCTGAAAGCAAAATCCGGACAAGCTCGAGGCAAGGTCTGTTATGTAGAACTGAAAGTGTTCCAGCTATACAAACTACAGCATGATTTGGTACAACCAGAGGATTCAGTGGAAACCAACGAACCTCAGCCTCTCCGCCGATCTAGTAGGGTTCCTCATCCACCTGAGAGATACTTCGGTTTCTCTATGACAGTGGGAGCGAGGATTGCATCATGAGATGATGACCCAACTAGCTTCGAGCAGGCCATCAGGAGTAAGACTCTGTAAGAATGGCTGGATGCTTAGCGATCTGAGATGGAATCCTTATACACCAACAAAATATGGACTTTGGTTGCTATATCTGAAGGGTTAAATCCCTATCAGGAGCAAGTATATCTTGAGAAGATTACTTGGTGTACATGGAAAAGTTGAGACTTTCAAAGCTAGAATTGTGAAAGGTTTTCGTCATCGACCAGGCGTGGATAATGATGAAACCTTTTCCAGTAGCTATGCTTAAGTCCATCCAGATCCTACTTGTTACGG
This sequence comes from Agapanthus africanus, assembly GCA_030015575.1. Lineage (NCBI taxonomy): Eukaryota > Viridiplantae > Streptophyta > Magnoliopsida > Asparagales > Amaryllidaceae > Agapanthus > Agapanthus africanus. The sequence continues at coordinate 252,300,318 of CM057343.1, forward strand.
CTACATACCATGACTGCGATATCTGGTGGTTGGGTGTCATGACTGCTTTTCTAAATGATATTTTAGAAGAGTGCGTCTATAAGTACATAGCCAGAGGGCTTCGTAGACAGTGGGAGCAGCGGAAACGTATGCAAGATGCTTTATAGGATAAAGCAGGCATCACGGAGTTGGAACGTCTGTTTTGATGAAGTAGTCAAAGAGTTTGACATCATCAAAATGGTAGATGAACCTTGTATAAACAAAAAGGTAGTAGAGAGTATGGTGACGATCCTCGTAGAGTACGTGGATGACATACTCTTGATAGGGAAGGAGTTTCCTATGCTATGCTCGAGCAATCTCCGCTTATCACAATGATTCTCCATAAAGGATCAAAGTGATACCTCCTAAATCCTGGGTTTTTGGATCTATGAGATAGATCTAATTGGATGTTAGGACTCTCACTAGTTGTAGTGAGACGGTATCAACCGATCCTGGGGAGAATCACTGGAAGGGTTCCAGGGTGATAAAGACGACTGAATGTCAGTCGCAGGCATTGTCTTTACCCTCAGTAAAGGGACGGTATGTTGGAAGAGTTCCAAGCTAAATACCGTGGCATACTAGACGATAAAGGCAGGATACATCGCTACTTAAGATGCTACCAAAGAGGATGTTTGGGTGTATATTAGTTCATGAAATGAACTACGTTCCTACCATTGTGAGACAATGGAGTTGTGGCTCATGCCGAGGAACACCGGTCCCATCAGTGATCCAGACTTATTCTAAGGCAGTATCACTTGATCATGGAGATGGTTGATCTCCAGGGTGATCGAGGTTTGGAGAGTAGACTCAGAGGACAACACAGCGGATCCACTCACAAAGGCCTGTTCCCAGAGAGAGACTTTTATGGGATGGTTCAGTATGAGATACTGCAACCACTGCTATCAGATGGCCCTAGTGCAAGTGGGAGATTGTTAGTTATATGTATGCCCTAGAGGCCATTACAGTACATAGGATGTATATTGTAGTGGATGCTGGGACATATATAGGGAGGACTTTCTTGCTCGACATGATAGTATGCTATCTGGTTGAACTTTACCTTAACGTGTATACTGATTGTCTCTCTGTTACATGTTGGTAAAGCCCTTAGGATGTGTGCTTGACTACCTGGACTATGATGCGGATCATACTGGTGGGGACATGGTAGTCCATAAGTACATCCTTCAAAGTCCCTAGTCGTGGGTGTATCGAGACGGGGCATCGATATACCAGAGTAGACTAGCGTGTACCTTCTCGACCCATACAGATGGGCGATGGATGATCCCATATCCATTGGTGTTTGACATCGGAGATGATATACGGGTGCTCAGTAAAGACTGGGTACACTGGACGGACTCGCCGAGAACTCCCAGATGGTATTATACCTCACGTCAGATGGCAGTTCTCTGGTGACACTGGTACAGAGTAGTCTGTTGACCCGAGATCGTCATAGAGTCTTGTGTGGTTCCCACTATGCTTTGATTTCCATCTTACCACGTCCAAGAGGGCGTGCAAAACGGTGGTTTTTGGGTACAGTCCCGAGTCACATGGAGGCAATGAGCGATAGGAGGGGATTCGTCTCTCCCGGTATAGGAGTTGATGTTGCACTGTGTTCGATTGGCTATAACAGGAAGTCCCTGGCCAGGGCTGATCAGAGAATTGCTGGTAAGTGTTACCAGTAGTTTCTCGACCCGTTATGAGCCTCATATCGACACGACTTATCGAGCTATTGGGGTCTGACGTTTACCACCCCTAGGCAAGATATGCGACATATCAGACGATCAGACCGGACTGTACGGTAGTGTTACTGGTCAGATTCACTGGAGTATGAGCGGGCTTGCTCGTCGATCTTCAGATCGCTCAATACTCGGGTGGCCGTTACGTTTAGCAGACCGCTTGCGGCTTGTGGATGCTTGATATGATCATCATCTGCTGCCGGCGTATTGACGAGTCTTTAGAGTTCTACACAGAGGTTTCCTGGCTCAAGCGAAACGAAATAGGAGCGCATATGAGATATGTGCGGGACCGAGAATAATGCGTATATGTGATACCGTATTCCATTCTCGCGATGAATGTGTCGAATGGTTGTATGCGATATAACCTAGTTATCGAATCAAGGATTGATTCGATAAATCGATACATTGGATATTAGCCGGTTATATGTGATATGACCGGATCGTTAAATCAAGTGTTGATTTAATGATTTAATGTATAATTATATATTTGATATATTACTTTGCATTAACTAATATTGGTTCACTTTAGATGGATTTTCTCACTCGGATGTGCGCATTATATATGTGATATGATTTTGTGCATTTGCTTGTATCATGTTTGATGATACATGCTATTTGGTTTATGTAAAGATTAAACTATGGTTATTTAAATGGTTAGGGTTTTGTTTTCCATATCTATTTATTCATTTATTCATTTATTTTCTTTTTGGAAAAAGAAATGAGAAGAATGGTGGCTTTCTTTGTTTGTAGTTGAAGATTCATGAACCTTTGACTTTGTCCACCATTCTTATCTCATGCTTAACCTAACCATTTGATTTAACCCTAGTTCAATCTCTACACTTGACCATGGTTTAGATTATGATAAGTTTTGATTTTTCTTTTCATTTTTAATTAACTTATCATAACTATTTCCTTCATCTTCTTCATTTTCTTCAAGTGAAGAAAACCAAGCTCCATCAATGGTGATTGTTGGAAAAGAGTGAGAAATCCAAAACTAAAGTCTACCCACTTCCTATTTCTTCATCCTCTACCTCTTGCCAAGTAGTAGAGTGTGTTTACTTCACAAGTTTCTTGACTTGGTGAAGTTGTGAGCTTGATCTAGCGATGCCTCGACGTAGATCATCTTCGGCATGGACATCGACGACCTAGCTCCCTTTTTCTCTGACGAAGCCGACTCTAGAGCCCGGATTTGATTTGGACAGTGGAGAGGACCTCGTTGCGGAGCCGTGGAGGTGGAGCACCGGATCTACAAAGGTTGTATTTCCGTATCCATTAGTTAAGTGTTAACTAGTTAGCTTTTTCGCCTAGTTTTCTAGCAAATGATCCGTATTTAGGGTTTCTCGGCACCGTAGAATTTGAAATTGCCATGGTTGATGGCTTGTGAAACCTCACTTGTGTGCCTAGGAACCCTACAAATTCTGTACTGAGATACTCTCCACCTCGATCTGATCGAAGTATTTTGATACTCAAGCCGGTTTGTTTTTCTACTTCGAGTTTATATTCAGTGAATTTCTCGAAAGCTTCGGATTTATGTTTTAATAAAAATACATGACCGAATCTTGAGAAATCGTCAGTGAAAGTAATGAAGTAAGAAAAACCGCCTCTAGCCTGTGTAGAAATTGGCCCACATACATCACTATGTATGAGGCCTAGGAGCTCAGTAGATCTTTCTCCGTGTCCGGTAAACGGAGTTTTGGTCATTTTACCCTTGATACAAGACTGGCAAGTCACATAAGATTTATATTCAAAAGGGTTTAAATATCCATCTTTGTGTAACTTGTTTAGTCTTGTTTCGTTAATATGACCAAGTCTACAGTGCCAAAGAAAAGATTCATTTATTTCTGAAAATTTTCTTTTATTAGTGTGTTGTATGCTGAAAACTGTGTGTTGATTTATGACGTATATCCCATTATTAAGCGTACCATACCCAACCAACATTTGATTCAGGTGAATGTTCATAACATTGTTCTGCAATACAAAATTATATCCTTCATTGTCTAACAAAGAAACAGATATTATATTACAAAGCATACTTGGTACAAAATAACATGGGTTCAAAACCAATATACACCCAGATGGCAACCCCAAGTGATACTCTCCCACTGCGACTGTATGTACATTGGAACCATTTCCAACGCGAAGAGTATGTTTACCTATCTTCAAAACCTTGCTATTTCTCAGCCCCTGCATAGAATTGCAAATGTGAGAACCTGAACCGGTATCTAATACCCAGGAAGCAGCGTTTACTGAAAAACAGTTTTCTGTCACAAACACACCTGAAGCGGAAGCATCCCCATGCTTCTTCTTGAGATTTAAGTACTCCGTGCAGTTGCGCTTCCAATGTCCTGTTTTGTGGCAATGAAAACATTCCCCTTTCCCTGATTCTCCAGCTTTGGACTTGTCCTTCCCCTTAACCTTTTTAACTCCACCCTTAGGATTGGTGGGCTTCTTCTTTTTCTTTCCCTTAGCCTTAGCCTTTGGGCGAGAAGAGGAAGATTGTCCAACAGTCAAAACGGGAGTTTTCACTGATTTCAGTGTGCTCTCTGCACTCCTTAACATATTAAGGAGTTCAGGTAGTTCCTTCTCCATGTTGTGCATGTTGAAGTTAAATATGAATTGAGCAAAGGTGGAGGGGAGGGACTGCAGAATAATATCCGTATATTGGTCATTGTCCATCGTCCATCCAAGGTCCTCAAGCTCTTCTATGAGAGCTATCATCTTCAGAACATGGTCTCCTACTGGTGTGCCAGGGGCCATTCGCATCTGAAACAATTTCTTTGATGCTTCGTATCGTAATACGCGGGATTGCTCTCCATACAACTCCTTTGTATGGAGGAATAAGTCATGAATGTCCATATTCTCGTGCTGCTTTTGATGTGTGTTATCCATCGATGCAAGCGCGAGGCATTTGGCCGTGGCACAGTCAGCGTCCCATGTCTTGCGGACTTCTTTGTCCGCAACTGAGGATTTTGGACCTGGGACGGGCGGGGCTGGAGCCGTAAGGACATATGATATTTTATCATAAGTCAAGGCTATTTTCATATTCCTCAGCCAGTCTTTATAATTGGTCCCATTCAGTTTATTTTTATCTAGTAGAAGCTTGAGTCCAGTCATGGGTATCTGCCATTAAGAGAGAGAAAAGAATACACTCAGTGAAAGCTCTTGCAAATATCAGATTGGTTATTATCTTGTCTAATCGATGTTTCCCACTGTTTTAATCAAGTTTTTCTTTCAAACCTTAAAAAGAAAACTAGCCAGGATTAATTACAGTCTACAACTTCGCTAACCGTTCAGCCAGGCCAGTGTCGGTACTTGAGGGAGGTTCCCCATGCTTTCGCACGGACCTAATTAAAGTAAACCTCGTTTTCCCAGAGGCGTAGCCCCGTTAACACCTTTCTAGACACCTAATGAGTTAGCTAATTGTAAACTGCAAAACTCTCCTAGGAGCAACTATTGCCCATAGTGGGATCGGGATCCAACCATCATATGTAAGGTATGCAATCTCATTGCAAATTTCAACTATTGAAATTCCCGATGTGGTTTTTACCCCTAGCACTCATGACCTTGGCTATGGTCAACAAATCACAAGTACTAGTCAAGTTCAACCCGTCATTTCTTGATTAATCAGACCTGTTCACATGACCCTTGTCTAAGGTCAACAAAGTCATATGCCCGTCCTAATTAATCTGCATCGTATGCATTGTAGGAAGACATCACTTAGCTACCGTACACTACGCCTTGGCTAAGGACAACAAACGTAGCACGAGTACTAAGTACTCTACTTTCTAAAATGACGGAGGGTTGCGGATGATTTTTAAGAAAATCTTTAACGCTTTGAACTTGATATCATCGTAGAATCAAATGGTTTTCAAAAGGAGTGGCTTAAGCTCCGCAGTTTTGAAATATAGCTTTTTCATAAAGAGCCGAATGGTTTTCAAATCCGATTCTACAACATCTTTTTAGGTTTATTTTCTTTACATTAATCATATTAATGTAGTCCCATCATTTAAGTCCTTAAGCCAATCACAGAAAAGAAACGAAAATACAATGTACGCTTATGCCATCCGCATTCGCCGCAATGTTCCGTTATGCACCGTTAGGTTACTTAACTAACGGCATACCGGGACGGGACTAGCGCGGGTGTAAAACATAAGCAACATCTACTATATATCAAATATAATATATCATTCGTCTCAGAAATCACATCACAGAATACAGGCAGCAGAAACACACAAATGATAATACAGGATATACTAGGACGTCCGTATTTAGTATTTAGCCAACAATAGAAAATACGGATTCCACAGTCGCGATGAATAGCCAAGCCCACACCCTGGACCCCTACGAGAGCGGCAAGCGACCCTACCAATTCTAGAGTTTAGGAGACCCGGTCTCAACTCCTCGAGATGGCCTCCCACTGAACCCCAGAACCCGGTCACCTGTGCTCCCCTCCTTGGGTCCATCCTAATACGAAAGAGTAAATAATATACAACACTGGTGACATCAACCTCAACCCGGAAGTGCCCCAAATAAAAGAATATTACATTACATTTGAATTTTATATGAATGAAAAGAAAACTCTCATCTCACATAAAAAAAACCCGGCTATTCAATCGCGACAATCCTGCACATCATATCTCAGCAACACATAATATCATATATCATCAACGTAAGTAAGTATGCGTACCCCGATTGTCGTTGATGTATAGCAACGAAACCGGCAATACAACTACATACTACACTTACGGTCACAGAAAAGAAAGTGTAAAACTACAATATTTGGAATCCACATTCTCTTTAGACATCGTAAATGCGAAATATCACATACTTCGTATTTCATGCCTAACTATATGAATTCCACATATTGTATCACATTCCAGATAAAATAGACAGTATTAAAGTTTTCGATCGAATGATCAAATACCCAAAATTTCCTATGGCTCAACACTTGAGCGGAGTTCAAAAAATCCCAGAATGTGTCACAGTAGCAGCGGTCCAGCCGTAGAAGGGTCAAGCCAACACCTCACATGTGGCACGCCGTACTGCCTCAAACCCTAAGGTTCAGAGGCAATTCAGACGGTCAAAAAATCGAGTTAAGGTTTATGTTCTTCTAGAGGGTCCACCACTTAACTTGCACGTATTTCCGAAAGATTTAAACCCCGTGAAAAAGTGAGTTAATGATACTCGTTCGAACATTTTAATGCTTTCTAAATTATCCGGAAAAAGGCATGAAATTAAAATTCCGATCGAATCACCGAATCCAAAACAATCCCCGGAACATCCAACTCTTGAATCAGATTAAAAATACCCAAAAATATGTACAAGCAGATACAAACATTACTGTATAAAAATGATGCCATAAATCTCCTGTACGGCCGCGAATCCACGGCCCAAGCAAGGTCTGGCCGCGGTTCCGCGGCGCAATGTACGAATTGTAGGGTTACTAGGCACACTAACAAGGCTCTACAAGGCATCGACCATGCCAAAATTAAATTTTTATGTGCCGAACAACCCTAAGCAAGATCGTATACTAGAGTTTAGGCGAAACTAATAGCAAGTAAACAACTTTACTCTAAAGGGATACGAAATACAACCTTTGTAGATCGGTCCTTCACTTCTTTAGCTCCTTGTCGTAGTCCCTTCGCTGCGATCATAGTTCTCTCGGGCTCTTGCATGGCTTCACGAGGCGAAAGATGCGACCTAACTTGAAGTCTCCGAGGCCAAAGATGATCTACGTCGAGGGAATACTGACTCAAGTTTCTACTTCACTAACTAGAGAATTAGTGAAGCAAACACCCTAAACTAAAGTGCTAGTCTAGTAGAGGATGGAGAAATAGAAAGTGGGTTCTCTTTAGATTTTTATTTCTCACAAGGATTCTCACTTTGGATCAAACCCTAGCTTGCTTTTCTTTTGAACTAAAGAAAGAAGATGATGAACAAAAGAAAAGAGATGAGGATAATGATCAAGTGTGTGAGCTAACCATGGTGAGTGAGTATCATATACTAACTCTTGTAGAGACATTACCATGGCTAAGTGTTAAGGTTAGGTTAAAACCCAAAGTAAAAACAAATTTAGTGGACTTTAGTCAATGCATCCATAAGCTTCCACAAGCTTCATGCATTTTCTAATTTACCACTAATTTTGTAATTACTTTTAAATGTTAAAACCCAACATAACAAATAGCATGGTGTATGTCTCATACACCCAAGTCAAGTGTATCATCAACCATGATACAATAAAAGAAAACACAATTTTAATATATATCATATATACATTAAAGTTGTGCTCATGTGAGAAAAACCCTAAAGTGAACAAGTGTTAGTAAATGTAAACTAGTATATCTAATATACAATTATACACTTAATTATTAAATCAACACTTGACTTAATAATCCGGTCATATCTCATATAACCGACTAACATTCATCGGATCGATTTATCGAATCAACACTTGATTCGATAACCCGGTCATATCATATATAACCGACCGATACAAAAAGTCGCGAGAATAGAATACGGTATAACATACATCTATTATTCTCGGTCCCGCACATATCACATATGCGCTCCTATTTCGTTTTGCCTGAGCCATTAAAACCTCTATGTAGGACTCTAAAGACTCGTCAATACGCCGGCAGTAGGTGATGATCACATCAAGCACCCACAAGCCGTCAGCGGTACTAGCTGGACGTAACGGCTACCCGGGTATTGAGCAATCAGAAGATCAGCAAGCAAGCCCGCTCCAACTCCTGTAAAAGCCTGCCGGTAACACTTCCCGTACAGTCCGGTCTCCTCGTCTGATATGTCGCATATCAAGTCTAGGGGTGGTAAACATCAGACCCCAATAACCGATAAGTCGTGCCGATATGAGGCTCATAACAGGACGAGAAACTAGTGGTAACACTTACTAGTAAATCTCAAAATCAGCCCTGCCCAGGGACTTCCCTGTTACGGCCAATCGAGCACAGCGCAACATCAACCCCCAATACTGGGAGAGACGAAACCCCTCCTATCGCTCATTGCCTCTATGTGACTCGGGACTGTACCCAAAAACCACCGTTTTGCACGCCCTCATGGACGTGGTAAGGTGGAAATCAAAGTACAGTGGGAATCACACAAGACTCTATGACGATCTCGGGTCTACAGACTAACCTGCACAAGTGTCACCAGAGAACTGCCATCTGACGTGAGGTATAATACTATCTGGGAGTTCTCAGCGAGTCCGTCCAGTGTACCCAATCTCCACTGAGCACCCCTATACCATCTCTGATGTCAAACACCAATGGATATGGGATCATCCATCGCCCATCTCATGGGTCGAGAAGCGTATACGCTAGTCTACTCTGGTATATCGACATCCCGTCTCGATACACCCACGACTAGGAACATTAAAGGATGTACTTATGGACTACCATGGCCCCACTAGTATGATCTGCATCATAGTACAGGTAGTCAAGTACACATCCTAAGGGCTTTACCAACATGTAACTGTTAGTTATATGTATGCCCTAGAGGCCATTACTGTACATAGGATGTATATTGTAGTGGATGCTGGGACATATATAGGGAGGACTTTCTTGCTCGACATGATAGTATGCTATCTGGTTGCTCTTTGCCTTAACGTGTATACTGATTGTCTCTCTATTACATGTTGGTAAAGCCCTTAGGATGTGTACTTGACTGCCTGGACTATGATGCGGATCATACTAGTGGGGACATGGTAGTCCGTAAGTACATCCTTCAAAGTCCCTAGTCGTGGGTGTATCGAGACGGGGCATCGATATACCAGAGTAGACTAGCGTGTACCTTCTCGACCCATACAGATGGGCGATGGATGATCCCATATCCATCGGTGTTTGACATCAGAGATGATATACGGGTGCTCAGTAGAGACTGGGTACACTGGACGGACTCGCCGAGAACTCCCAGATGGTATTATACCTCACGTCAGATGGCAGTTCTCTGGTGACACTGGTACAGAGTAGTCTGTTGACCCGAGATCGTCATAGAGTCTTGTGTGGTTCCCACTGTGCTTTGATTTCCATCTTACCACGTCCAAGAGGGCGTGCAAAACGGTGGTTTTTGGGTACAGTCCCGAGTCACATGGAGGCAATGAGCGATAGGAGGGAATTCGTCTCTCCCGGTATAGGGAGTTGATGTTGCGCTGTGTTCGATTGGCTATAACAGGAAATCCCTGGCCAGGGTTGCTGAGATTTACTGGTAAGTGTTACCAGTAGTTTCTCGAATTTTTATAGACCTCATATCGACACGACTTATCGAGCTATTGGGGTCTGACGTTTACCACCCCTAGGCGAGATATGCGACATATCAGACGATCAGACCGGACTGTACGGTAGTGTTACTGGTTGGATTCACTGGAGTGTGAGCGGGCTTGCTCGTCGATCTTCAGATCGCTCAATACCCGGGTGGCCGTTACGTTTAGCAGACCGCTTGCGGCTTGTGGGTGTTTGATATGATCATCATCTGCTGCCGGCGTATTGACGAGTCTTTAGAGTCCTACACAGAGGTTTCCTGGCTCAAGCGAAATGAAATAGGAGCGCATATGAGATATGTGCGGGACCGAGAATAATGCGTGTATGTGATACCGTATTCTGTTCTCGCGATGAATGTATCGAATGGTTGTATGCGATATAACCTAGTTATCGAATCAAGGATTGATTCGATAAGCCGATACATTGTATACTAGTCGGTTATATGCGATATGACCGGGTCATTAAATCAAGTGTTGATTTAATGATTTAATGTATAATTATATATATGATATATTACTTTACATTAACTAGTATTGGTTCACTTTAATTGGATTTTCTCACTTTTTGTGCACATTGTATATGTGATATACTTTTGTACACAAGATTGTATCATGTTTGATGATACATGCTAGTTTGGGTTTGTGTAAAGAATTAAACCATGGTTACTTAAGTGGTTAGGGTTTCATTTCCTTTTCTCATTTATTTATTTCATTTATTCATTTTGAAATAAATAAGAGTAAAGAGAAAGAATGGTGGCTTTATTTGTAGTTTAGTTGAAGCTTCATGAAGCTTTGACCAAAGTCCACCATTCTTATCTCATTCTTAACCCTAACCATTCAACTAACCTTGGTTAATTCTCTACACATTACCATGGTTAGATTATGATAAACATTCCTTTTATTTTCCATTTTTGGAATAACTTATCATAAGATAATCTTCTTCTTCTTCATCTTCTTCACATGAAGAAGCATGCTTCATCAATGGTGATTGATGAATTAGAGTGAGAAATCCAATTCTAAAGTTTACCCACTTCCTATTTCTTCATCCTCTACCTCTTGCCAAGTAGTAGAGTGTGTTCTCTTCACAAGTTTTTGGACTTGGTGAAGTCGGAGCTTGATTTAGCGATGCCTCGACGTAGATCATCTTCGGCATGGACATCGATGACCTAGCCCGTCCATTCTCCGATGAAGCCGACGCTAGAGCCCGGGACTTGTTATGGACAGCGAGGAGACTTCATTGCGGAGCTATGGAGGTGGAGAACCGGATCTACAAAGGTTGTATTTCCGTATCTCTTAGTTAAGTGTTAACTAGTTTGCATTTTCGCCTAGACATCTAGCCGACGATCCGTAGTTTAGGGTTTCTCGGCACGTTAAAATTTGAAATTGGCATGGTTGATGCCTTGTGAGACCTCATTAGGGTGCCTAGGAACCCTACAGTGATATCAGAGCCTAGCTAGAGCCTTAGGCGAAGTCTAGACGCAATTTGAAGTCCGAACGACCCGAAAACCCAAACCTAAACATGCTCTCTGTCCTTTTTCTAAAATCTGGGATTTTTCAACATTAAAAATATGCAGAAAATCAAGCAGGGTTTTCTAAGAATTACTGTAAATTTCGTGGACCTAATTCCACTTTTCGACCGCGGTTCCGCGGCATGAGCAAGGCTCATGCGGCGGATCCGCGGCCGTACGGCCACAGTATTTAAATTATTTTGCACAGTAATTCTTATTTTCCTGTGGTGATTTTTCTGGGATTTTTTAATATTTTTTCTAGAGTTGAATTTTCTGGGATTGATTTGGGGATTCGGTGTTTCGATCGGAGTATCAAATTTTGTCTATGTGGCTTTCCGGATATTTTTTAGAATATGTTAAAAAGTTCGACCGGATATAAATACCCAATTTTTCCCCTGTCGGGAAATTTCCAAGTGTTGGATTTTTCCGTAGTTTAACGACGTTCTAAGTAGTGCAAGTAACGCGATGGACCCTCTAGAAGACAACAAACCTTAACTCGATTATGTGACCGTCTTGAACTGCCCTTTGAACCTTCGGGTTTGGGGCAGTACGGCGTGCCACATGTGAGGCGTTGGCTTGACCCTTATACGGCTGGACCGTTGGTACTGAGGCACGAACGGAATGTTGTTAGACTTATTTCATGTGTTGAGCTGTATCGGGAAAACTTGGGTGTTAGATTGTTCGATCGAAAAGTTTAACATTTTCTGTTTATCTGGAATGGGATACAATAATTGGAATTCACAAAAGTTATGTGATAACTGAATGAATGTTATAAACGTAGCAGTTTAGTCTCACTTGATCGGTTGCCACGGAATTTTGATGTGATCAAAAGTCCGTCGCAATCACGTAGCGTACGCGGATACTCGCCGGGTAAACTTAATAGACAGCCTCACTCCATAGCCCCGAGCAAGTGACTGTAGGAGAACCCCGTCGCCGAAAGCATCCGTTCGGGTGCTCGCGGTAGCGGTGTTCCGCCTTGGTGCACTTCGTCGACGGTATCAGGGGTGCGGCCGTCTACTGAAGTTTCCGACGAGCATTCGATCAGAATGTCGGGAATCCTGTTGAATTGCCCGACTTGATATTGAAAAGAGTTTTCGATAATGAGACTAAAATGCGGGGTTTATAATTGTTAGGCATGCGATGTCTAAGGAATTCATTTGGTCAGGCATGCGATGTCTGAGGTGGTTGCGGATTCCAACTGTTGTAGTTTTACATTTTCTTTTCTGTGACCGTAAGTGTAATATGTGATATCGCCGGTTTCGTTGCTATATGTCAACGACAATTGGGATGGACATATTTACTTACGTTGATGACATGTGATGTTATGTGTTGCTGGATATGTTATATTGGATCGTCGTGTTTGAATAGCCGGGGGTTTTTATGTGAGATGAGTGTTTTTCATTTTCATTCATGTAAAAACTTGTATGTAATATTCTTTTATTGGGGCACTTCCAGGTTGCGGAAGTAATCACCGTTTGTATATTATTTACTTTTCCGCACTAGGATAGACCCAAGGAGGAGGGCACAAGTAACCGGGTTCTGGAGTCCAGTGGGAGACCAACTCCAGGAGTCGAGTCCGGGTCTCCTAACTTTAGAATTGGTAGGGTTGCTTGCCGCTCTCGTAGGGGTCTAGGGGTGTGGGTTTGGCTATTCATCACGACCGTGGAATCCGTGTTTTATACTGGCTCGTATTGAAAACACGGACGTCCTAGTATATCCAATATTTCATATGTTTCTTCTGCTGCGATATCTGTGATGTGATCATGTGATGTTCTGTGATAGATACAGTATATAGTATATATGATATATTATATAGGCGTTACTTATGTTTTACACCCGCGCTAGCCCTGCCCCGCTCTGCCGTTAGTTACCTAACCTAACGGTGCACGAGGGGACATCGAGGCGAATGCGGATGGCATAAGTGTACGTCGTATTTATCTGTGATGTTTAGGTACTTAAATGATGGGACTTCATTAATGTGATTAATGAAATAAAAGAAACCTAAGATGTTGTAGAATCGAATTTCAAAATTAAAACAGGTAGCTACAGTTCTTGCTTTGCACAGAGGTATATGTGATATATCCTGCACCTTATTCGATGAGGAAAGGACCGAGATCCCTTCACCGGGAGTGACTCATTTAGCAATAACTGGCAGATGCTACACACTCGGTTTGTCTTTTGATTGCTTTTAAGAGTTCTGCTTTGCACAGTGATATATGTGATATATCCCGCACCTCATTCGACGAGGAAAGGACCGACGATCCCTTCACCGGGAGTGACTCCTTTAGCAAAACTAGAAAAGCCTCAAAAACACTCCATTTCAAAATTCATTCGATCCTACAACGATATCAAGTTCATTACGCAATAGGTTTTCAGAAAAACCTGTCGTAGCCCTCCTTCATTTCAGATATGTACTAGTTAGTATTCGTGCTGCGGTAGTTTGGCATTCGTCAAGGCGTAGTGTACGGTAGCTAACTAGTATTTATCTGCTTGAGCATATGATGCGATTGGATTAGGGTATTCGTACGGCGTTGTTTGGCATTCGTCAAGGGTCGTGCGGGTGGGTTTAATTCGATCAAGAAATGTATGGGTTGAACTTGACTAGTGGACTATGGGTTGTTTGGCATTCGTCAAGGTCATAGAACACTAGGGGCAAAATATTATCGGGAATTTCAAGTGTTGAGATTTGCAATGAGATTGCATACCTTCTATGAGATAGTTGGATCCCGATACCCGCTGCAAGTAAGTGTTACTCCTGGGAGAGTTTTATACATTACAATTAGCCGATCAAGTAGGTGTCTAGAAAGGTGTCAACGGGGTTACGCCTCTGGGAAAACGAGGTTTACATTAATTAGGTTCGTGCGAAAGCACGGGGGACCTCCCTCAAAGTACCGACACTGGCCTGGCTGAAAGAATGGCGAACTTGTAGTGTGTAATTAATCCCGGCTAGTCTTTCCTTTTAGGGTTTGAAGGAAGATTTGATAAAAAGCAGTGGGAGCCATCCTGATTAGATAAAATAATAACCAATCTATTCTTGCAGAGCGCACGCTGAGTGTTTTCTTCTCTCTCTCTCCAGGTAGCGACCATATCACGCCTTAATCAAGATAATAATACGGAATATTGACCGAACCCGCTTGTTATACTGAGCTGGGGAACGTTGGTCCCGCTCCAACTTATAATTGTTATAAGACAGAGCAGGAAATTGGGGATTACCAGAATTCCCGTGCCGCCCAAACGAAGAGAGTGCATGCTGATGCATCATCTTCGGGTGTGCTCATTATACAGAGAACTGTTTCTCAGTAATCTTTACGTCCTGGGTATGTGATACCAGACCAGGATCCCAGATATGTAATCAGTTACATAGGGCTACAGATAGGTAGAGAACTGAGAACGGGTGATAAGTTTCATGAGGCAGAAAACGGGGCAAGAGTTGCAGCCAAGTCTGTCGGTCACTGTCACCCTGTATTACCAATACATTGATTCTGAATGAATGTTATTAGATACCGAACCTGATATACAAAATCATATCAGTCTCTTTATTAGTAAAGAAATGATAAAATTTTGTATAGTTGGATAATGTTTTGAACATTTCCTATATCAAAAGTTGATCGGTTCAGGCACGTTATCTAAAAGCATTGATATTCTAAATCAAACTACAGTTCTTAGTATACAGAACACATACAAGAGGAAGAGTTCAGAACTGAACGAATTCTTCTTGAGGCATTGTAGACTAGGTCAGATCAATGTGACCCGACTAGCTAGAGTTACATATAGATGCATATTTAAATCAGTTTGAATTTACATCTTGTGAAACTCGCCAGTCATGTCACAAAGATAAGATGACCATAGCTCCGTTTACTAGAAACAGAGAAAGAGTTAGTAAACTCTTGGGATGATACATGTTGATGTATGTAAGGTCCCCTGTCTACATTAGCCAAGACTGGTTCTTTATACTTCATTACATTCTCTGATGATCTTTCGAGATTCAGACCTATGTTCCTGTTGAAACACAAGTCCGAATCTTTTGAGATATTCACAGAATATAAGCGAGAAGTAGAGAACCAAAATACGGGTATAAGTATTATGTCCTATGATGAGATCAGGGAGGAGAATACTTGTGCATGGAATTCCTGGACTATTCTAAAGGAGAATGAGATTCTCTCTCAGCATTACTCCTCTGTATACACCATAGCACGATGGTATATCGGGGCGGAGCAGATACACCCTATTTGATATGGTGTGCTCTATGATGAGTATTACTGAGTTACCTATTTCCTTTTAGGGGTTATGCACTTGAGAAGCTGCATACCTATTGAATAGGTTCGAATCAAATCAGTTGCCTACCACTCCATATGAGATATGGAAAGGGAAGAGCCCATATCTTAAGTTAGTTAAGATTTGGGGTTGACCGGCCTATGTCTAAAACCATAATCCGGACAAGTTCGAGGCAAGGTCTGTTATGTAGAACTGGAATAGTTCCAGCTATACAAGCTACAGCAGATGATTTGGTAGAACCAAAGGATTCAGTAGATTCCAACGAACCTCAGCCTCTCCGCCGATCTAGTAGGGTTCCTCACCCACCTGAGAGATACTTCGGTTTCTCTATGACAGTGGGAGCGAGGATTGCATCATGAGATGATGACCCAACTATTTTCGAGCTGGCCATCAGGAGTAAGACTCTGTAAGAATGGCTGGATGCTTAGCGATCTGAGATGGAATCCTTATACACCAACAAAGTATGGACTTTGGTTGCTATATCTGAAGGGTTAAATCCCCATCAGGAGCAAGTATATCTTGAGAAGATTACTTGGTGTACATGGAAAAGTTGAGACTTTCAAAGCTAGACTTGTTAAAGGTTTGCATCATTGATCAGGTAAGGATTATGTTGAAACCTTTTCTAAGGATCTATGCTTAAGTCCATCCAGATCCTACTTACCACGGCTACATACCATGACTACGATATCTGGCGGTTGGGTGCCATGACATCTTTTCTAAATGATGTTTTAGAAGAGAACGTCTGTAAGTACACAGCCAGAGGGCTTCGTAAACAGTGGGAGCAGCGGAAACGTGTACAAGATGTTTTATCTGATAAAGCAGGCATCGCGGAGTTGGAACGTCTGTTTTGATGTGTTAGTCAAAGAGTTTGACATCATCAAAATGGTAGATGAACCTTGTATAAACAAATAGGTAGTAGGGAGTATGGTGGCGATCCTCGTAGAGTACGTGGATGACATACTCTTGATAAGAAAGGAGTTTCTTATGCTACGCTCGATCAATCTCCGTTTATCACAATGATTCTCCATATAGGATCAAAGTGATACCTCCTAAATCCTGGATTTTGGATCTATGAGATAGATCTAATTGGATGTTATGATTCTCACTAGTTGTAGTGAGATGGTATCAACCGATCCTGGGGAGAATCACTGGAAGGGTTCCAGGGTGATAAGGACGACTGAATGTCAGTCACAGGCATTGTCTTTACCCTCAGTGGAGGGACGGTATGTTGGAAGAGTTCCAAGCTAGATACCGTGACATACTAGACGATAAAGGCAGGATACATCGCTACTTAAGATGCTACCAAGGAGGATGTTTGGGTGTATATTGGTTCATGAGATGAACTACGTTCCTACCATTGTGAGACAATGGAGTTGTGGCTTATGCCAAGGAACACCCGTCCCATCAGTGATCCAGACATATTCTAAGGCAGTATCACCTGATCATGGAGATGGTTGATCTCCAGGGTGATCGAGGTTTGGAGAGTAGACTCAAAGGACAAACACAGCGGATCCACTCACGAAAGGCCTTTTCCCAGAGAGAGACTTTTATGGGATGGTTGAGTATGAGATACTGCAACCACTACTACAGATAGCCCTAGTGCAAGTGGGAGATTGTTAGTTATATGTATGCCCTAGAGGCCATTACTGTACATAGGATGTATATTGTAGTGGATGCTGGGACATATATAGGGAGGACTTTCTTGCTCGACATGATAGTATGCTATCTGGTTGCTCTTTGCCTTAACGTGTATACTGATTGTCTCTCTATTACATGTTGGTAAAGCCCTTAGGATGTGTACTTGACTGCCTGGACTATGATGCGGATCATACTAGTGGGGACATGGTAGTCCGTAAGTACATCCTTCAAAGTCCCTAGTCGTGGGTGTATCGAGACGGGGCATCGATATACCAGAGTAGACTAGCGTGTACCTTCTCGACCCATACAGATGGGCGATGGATGATCCCATATCCATCGGTGCTTGACATCAGAGATGATATACGGGTGCTCAGTAGAGACTGGGTACACTGGACGGACTCGCCGAGAACTCCCAGATGGTATTATACCTCACGTCAGATGGCAGTTCTCTGGTGACACTGGTACAGAGTAGTCTGTTGACCCGAGATCGTCATAGAGTCTTGTGTGGTTCCCACTGTGCTTTGATTTCCATCTTACCACGTCCAAGAGGGCATGCAAAACGGTGGTTTTTGGGTACAGTCCCGAGTCACATGGAGGCAATGAGCGATAGGAGGGAATTCGTCTCTCCCGGTATAGGGAGTTGATGTTGCGCTGTGTTCGATTGGCTATAACAGGAAATCCCTGGCCAGGGTTGCTGAGATTTACTGGTAAGTGTTACCAGTAGTTTCTCGAATTGTTATAGACCTCATATCGACACGACTTATCGAGCTATTGGGGTCTGACGTTTACCACCCCTAGGCGAGATATGCGACATATCAGACGATCAGACCGGACTGTACGGTAGTGTTACTGGTTGGATTCACTGGAGTGTGAGCGGGCTTGCTCGTCGATCTTCAGATCGCTCAATACCCGGGTGGCCGTTACGTTTAGCAGACCGCTTGCGGCTTGTGGGTGTTTGATATGATCATCATCTGCTGCCGGCGTATTGACGAGTCTTTAGAGTCCTACACAGAGGTTTCCTGGCTCAAGCGAAACGAAATAGGAGCGCATATGAGATATGTGCGGGACCGAGAATAATGCGTGTATGTGATACCGTATTCTGTTCTCGCGATGAATGTATCGAATGGTTGTATGCGATATAACCTAGTTATCGAATCAAGGATTGATTCGATAAGCCGATACATTGTATACTAGTCGGTTATATGCGATATGACCGGGTCATTAAATCAAGTGTTGATTTAATGATTTAATGTATAATTATATATATGATATATTACTTTACATTAACTAGTATTGGTTCACTTTAATTGGATTTTCTCACTTTTTGTGCACATTGTATATGTGATATACTTTTGTACACAAGATTGTATCATGTTTGATGATACATGCTAGTTTGGGTTTGTGTAAAGAATTAAACCATGGTTACTTAAGTGGTTAGGGTTTCATTTCCTTTTCTCATTTATTTATTTCATTTATTCATTTTGAAATAAATAAGAGTAAAGAGAAAGAATGGTGGCTTTATTTGTAGTTTAGTTGAAGCTTCATGAAGCTTTGACCAAAGTCCACCATTCTTATCTCATTCTTAACCCTAACCATTCAACTAACCTTGGTTAATTCTCTACACATTACCATGGTTAGATTATGATAAACATTCCTTTTATTTTCCATTTTTGGAATAACTTATCATAAGATAATCTTCTTCTTCTTCATCTTCTTCACATGAAGAAGCATGCTTCATCAATGGTGATTGATGAATTAGAGTGAGAAATCCAATTCTAAAGTTTACCCACTTCCTATTTCTTCATCCTCTACCTCTTGCCAAGTAGTAGAGTGTGTTCTCTTCACAAGTTTTTGGACTTGGTGAAGTCGGAGCTTGATTTAGCGATGCCTCGACGTAGATCATCTTCGGCATGGACATCGATGACCTAGCCCGTCCATTCTCCGATGAAGCCGACGCTAGAGCCCGGGACTTGTTATGGACAGCGAGGAGACTTCATTGCGGAGCTATGGAGGTGGAGAACCGGATCTACAAAGGTTGTATTTCCGTATCTCTTAGTTAAGTGTTAACTAGTTTGCATTTTCGCCTAGACATCTAGCCGACGATCCGTAGTTTAGGGTTTCTCGGCACGTTAAAATTTGAAATTGGCATGGTTGATGCCTTGTGAGACCTCATTAGGGTGCCTAGGAACCCTACAGTGATATCAGAGCCTAGCTAGAGCCTTAGGCGAAGTCTAGACGCAATTTGAAGTCCGAACGACCCGAAAACCCAAACCTAAACATGCTCTCTGTCCTTTTTCTAAAATCTGGGATTTTTCAACATTAAAAATATGCAGAAAATCAAGCAGGGTTTTCTAAGAATTACTGTAAATTTCGTGGACCTAATTCCACTTTTCGACCGCGGTTCCGCGGCATGAGCAAGGCTCATGCGGCGGATCCGCGGCCGTACGGCCACAGTATTTAAATTATTTTGCACAGTAATTCTTATTTTCCTGTGGTGATTTTTCTGGGATTTTTTAATATTTTTTCTAGAGTTGAATTTTCTGGGATTGATTTGGGGATTCGGTGTTTCGATCGGAGTATCAAATTTTGTCTATGTGGCTTTCCGGATATTTTTTAGAATATGTTAAAAAGTTCGACCGGATATAAATACCCAATTTTTCCCCTGTCGGGAAATTTCCAAGTGTTGGATTTTTCCGTAGTTTAACGACGTTCTAAGTAGTGCAAGTAACGCGATGGACCCTCTAGAAGACAACAAACCTTAACTCGATTATGTGACCGTCTTGAACTGCCCTTTGAACCTTCGGGTTTGGGGCAGTACGGCGTGCCACATGTGAGGCGTTGGCTTGACCCTTATACGGCTGGACCGTTGGTACTGAGGCACGAACGGAATGTTGTTAGACTTATTTCATGTGTTGAGCTGTATCGGGAAAACTTGGGTGTTAGATTGTTCGATCGAAAAGTTTAACATTTTCTGTTTATCTGGAATGGGATACAATAATTGGAATTCACAAAAGTTAAGTGATAACTGAATGAATGTTATAAACGTAGCAGTTTAGTCTCACTTGATCGGTTGCCACGGAATTTTGATGTGATCAAAAGTCCGTCGCAATCACGTAGCGTACGCGGATACTCGCCGGGTGAACTTAATAGACAGCCTCACTCCATAGCCCCGAGCAAGTGACTGTAGGAGAACCCCGTCGCCGAAAGCATCCGTTCGGGTGCTCGCGGTAGCGGTGTTCCGCCTTGGTGCACTTCGTCGACGGTATCAGGGGTGCGGCCGTCTACTGAAGTTTCCGACGAGCATTCGATCAGAATGTCGGGAATCCTGTTGAATTGCCCGACTTGATATTGAAAAGAGTTTTCGATAATGAGACTAAAATGCGGGGTTTATAATTGTTAGGCATGCGATGTCTAAGGAATTCATTTGGTCAGGCATGCGATGTCTGAGGTGGTTGCGGATTCCAACTGTTGTAGTTTTACATTTTCTTTTCTGTGACCGTAAGTGTAATATGTGATATCGCCGGTTTCGTTGCTATATGTCAACGACAATTGGGATGGACATATTTACTTACGTTGATGACATGTGATGTTATGTGTTGCTGGATATGTTATATTGGATCGTCGTGTTTGAATAGCCGGGGGTTTTTATGTGAGATGAGTGTTTTTCATTTTCATTCATGTAAAAACTTGTATGTAATATTCTTTTATTGGGGCACTTCCAGGTTGCGGAAGTAGTCACCGTTTGTATATTATTTACTTTTCCGCACTAGGATAGACCCAAGGAGGAGGGCACAAGTAACCGGGTTCTGGAGTCCAGTGGGAGACCAACTCGAGGAGTCGAGTCCGGGTCTCCTAACTTTAGAATTGGTAGGGTTGCTTGCCGCTCTCGTAGGGGTC